>OY756210.1:106432479-108932479 GCA_963576795.1 Metopia argyrocephala
CTGGTAAAAGCTCTAGGTGTAATTGATTGCCATAAAAAAGTTCTCAAAACTGTCCTTTGGAGTCGACTTTATGTTGTAGGTCCCGGTACTCATGGATAATAATTAACATACACAACATGAATGCTGCTAGAAGCTAGGCCCTAACCCGGACACAGGGTTGTAATGGCCAATTATGTATGTATGTATGTTAATGTTGAAAGCGATGTTGTTGCTTTATTGCGAAAAGAATTCTGTTTCCGAGGGGAATAATAATAATAAAACGTTGCAGTTAAAAATAAAACGCCATTCGTTTTTTGTTCTGTAATGAATTTACTGATGCACAAATTCTACTACTTTCGAGATTTCGATTAAAATTTAGTAGATTTTAACAAGATTTCTCATACAAGATGAAATTTCGTTGAAATGTAATAGATTTTGTGATAAAACTTTGTTTTCTGTGCTTAATTTATACAATGATGTCCATAAAGGAATAGTACACTAGCCAAACTGAACAATTGTTTTCGACTCCAGCTACGGTTCAGTTCAGTTTGGCTAGTGTATTATTCCTTCACGGACATCATTTCTCCTTTAATTACCAAAAATGTTCATTGCAGTTAACTTTGATCTAATTAAAGCGTTTCTGACGAAACAAAAATTTATACTTTTTAGTATTAAAAACACTTTAGCAAGCAAACACTATAGGTGGAGAAAAAATCATATTAGATTTTAAAACAAAGCGCCAAAATGAACAAAAACTTATTTGAAGAAAACTATTGATTAAATAAATTAATACATAACATTCAATCTACAATCTTAAAACGCAAAGGAAGAGCAACATTTTAATACTTATGTTGCTAGATTTTGAGCAAGAATTGGCCCACAGATATGAATGCACTATTTTACATTAATTTTCAGTTTCATAAAAATAATTTAAAATTAAAAACGATATAATAATTCAATCCTTTGCAAACTGCATGCAATATTACACTAGTCGTGTAACTTAACTTGGCAGCACTATTTGTAAAAACCAGTATTTGTTTTTACAGATCAGCTGCTGTTGTTTAGGTGATTTTTATTCATTTGTGACAAGCGCCTTAAAAATTCTGCAGTGTTATTTCTTTAATTTTAAGTGTTTTTGCAAAGAAAAAAGAAATTACTAATTATTATGAATTAGTAAAAAAGAACATTAAACACCAGCCAGGCGAACTATACCTAATAATGTTCATCAATTTAACTGATGCCGGTAAGAAAACCCTTATTATACTTAGCGTTTTTCGCCCTTAAATAACAATTTTAACTTCTAAAAGTTAAATTTAAATAAAATAAAAGTGAGTGTGTGGGATATTATTTACTTTGTTTAAAAGATGTATCGAAGTATGGTGAACATAACTTTTCAACCAAAAATACAAAGCAATGAAAAACTTTGATAATGCAAAGCATCCATAAATTAAAAACAACCTTTCATATTTATATTATAAACAGATTAAGGGCTACAGCAGTACAGCCACATATCAAACTGCTGCTTAATACTTGCAATTTTGTTGTGTTGGCAAAAAAAATACTCATACGTATAGGTGAACGTGAATTTGGATCTTTACCATCATTTTGATTTGTGTGCGGGCATGTTTAGACTTTACAGCGACAACACATATCTTTTTCTTGTTATACGGTGTTTAAAAATTGATAAAATATTTTATTCTTAAATTTATTGAAGTATATCGTGTTAAGTCCAAACAAATAGAAATGAAAAAAATACAACACCCGTATTGGTGTGTATCAATTTTTATCTATGAGTACCGGGACCTACAGTTTAAAGTCGACTCCGAACAACAGAGTTGAGAAGCTTGTTCATAGCAGTCAGTCACTATTAGATCATTTGCCAGGAGACTGCTGAGAGGTAGTCGCCGAAAGAAATAATTTTTTTCAAGATGACAGAGCTGGGGTTTGAACTCCGGGCTCATGTCTTAGTAAGTTAACATACTAACCACTAGACCCCGATGACTATTTGTGAATTTAGTGTCATCTAAAGAAAGTGCATATTGTAACCAACATGTTTGATTGTGTATAAAAGCAATACAACTAATATTTTGTTTAAAAAAATCAAATTATTACGTATATTGCTGAAATACTCTCTTTACTCTAACTATCTTCACAATAATGCAGTTTATTACTAAAATAGTCAGTGATGTAATACAAATATGCATATGTTCTTGGATAGCCCTATTTTATATGAACAAGCTTCTCAAGTCTGTCCTTCGTAGCCGACTTTAAAATGTAGATCCCGGTTCTAATGGAAACAAATTAACACAGACAACATGGGTGCTGCGAGAAGCTAGGCCGTAACCCAGACACAGGGTTGTAATTGCCAATTATGTGTGTATGTATGCACTAAATTTACAAAATTTCTGTCTCTTCATAAAGGTTAACAAAACTAAATAAATAGTTTTTTTTGTTAACAAAACTAAATAAATAGTTTTTTTGTTTATAATTTATTATTAACAAGTTTTTGTATCACTGAATGCGTGTGTATAATTCAATTGTATGTGTTTAAAATGTTTCGTTTCGTTTATTTTTTGTCTTTTTGCCTATAATTTATCGTTACATCTGGCAAATGTTATCAATTTAATTTATTTTGTTTAACATGATTATTACATTATGATTTTGGTTACGTTATGTTATATGTTCTTTTATTTTATTTGTGTTTGCTTTCTACTCCCAGGCTATAATTATTGTAATATGGTTTTAAATACACATGTAACATTTAACTTTTTAATAATATGTGGGTATGTGTGTATACAAAAGTGCTTTTCCATATCTGTACACATACATACATACTTGCATAAGTATGTATGTACGTATGTACAGACAGACACTTAATAATAAAATTTTTATAAAAAAAAAAGAAAACACAAATATTTTACTGCATACTTTTGCGTAAATGATTACATGCAAGTATTTTTATTATTTTTAGTTTGATTTTCATTATTTATAAATAAACAAAATAATTTACAAATAATTCAATTTCTATAAAATAATTGTTTCAAATTTACACAACACGTTTAAACATGTTATTTTCATATTAAAATCATTAATATAAATTTATTTAAAATTTTGTAATTCCTTTTTTTTAATTTTTACATACATATTTACATATTTGTTAAGCCGTTTGTTATTTATTGAAGGCATTATTTTATAGCCTAACAAAAAAAAACATGTTTTTGATTTTATTATTTATTTTAAGCCATTGTCGAAATAAAAATCTCTTTAGGTTGGTCGCTCATAAATTATTAATGCATTTTGACAATTTGCTGCAAAAAGTTGCAATAGAAAACAAAATACAAGAACGACTATTACAATAGCTATTAATCAAATGACTTTTAATGAAATTATTATATTACACCTTCCAAAAAAAGGCAGATAGAATGGGTATTGAATCTTTTGGCAGGGAGAGCACAGACCTGCTAGAAGCCCTTCTTTGGAAGGCAGACTAGAATGAGTATTGAATCTTAAACAAGATGATTAGAAGGCCTTCTAGACGGTATGAAATGAGAAGGCCTTTAGATAGTTACCGCCGGGTATATTTCAAAAAAAAAGTTTTAAAACCGTAAAATAAATTTCTATGCAAAACTTGTCAAATAAACCCTCAATAAACCTAAAATATTTTTTATGAATACGGGCATTAATATTCGGTTTTCACTGTTTCCTTTTTTTATATGCTTTTCAATCTACATTAAACCTTTTTTCCTTAGCAATAAAAATTTACAAATAATTTTATTTATTTCCTAAGCCTTTGATGGGAATCTGTCAATGATGGCATTAATTTATGATTTTAAAAAGTTTATAAAAGAAAATTAATTGCTTATTAAAATAAAGGGATTAAAGATAATCGGGGGTGTCATAGAATCCAATAATGTCGGAATTGGAATTAAAACCGACAAAAAAAATAATTTTGTGTCATGAAATCCAAGACAGTCGCTTTTCTTTTCGAACTTAAATAAGTATTGGTTTTAGGTGTCACAGAATGACTTGTTATCGTTTTTGGTATTGAAAATAAAACAAGCAGCTAACAGCTATCAGTTTTCATACAATTTAAAAATAATTTACTATGAAATTTCGACCGATATTGAATAACGGAATTTGTACTCTGAATTTTAATTATTTTTTTGTAATAAGTATCATTTAAAGAGTTTGTGATGTGAATTTTTTCTTTTTGTTTATGTTACATGAAATAAACACAAAATTGACTTTATTTTATGAGTAGCTTTTATTTTATCAATATTATTACAAGGTGTTTGCTTTTTCCTCTCTGATTCCTTGAACCTCAGTTTGCAGAGACGTGCTTGATAGCAAAATAACGTAAATTTTGTGCAGAGCGCAGCAAGAATTTTTAATTTTCACTACTTTTTCCGGATGGTAGTGTAATGTACTTATTAAACAGCGGAATCGACTTTTCAATACTTCTATTATTCTTTCCACAATATTACATGCCGATGAATGAGCCATATTGAATTTAAACTCCCTCTAGTTGTGGATTGGATCTGTGTATGGCGTTAACAAAAAAGGTTCAATCCCATACCCATAATAATTTTTAGGTCTGTTCTCCTGACTTATACAGTCTAAGAAAATGATGTCTGGTGCTACTAATATTCCAAATAAATGCATCTTGGCTAGACCTGGTATACCGTGCATCTACTGTTGTAATTTTCATATTATGGTCACAAATCTAAATAAAAATATGTAGATAAATACATAATTCAGATTTATAAATAACTTGGATTTAAATATAGATGCTCGCTGGAAATAGTTTAATGATCTTTATGTTTGTCTCATCGTTGAAGAGATCTTGTATTTGATATAAAAATAGTCCCTTGTTATCTTTTTTCGTTAAGATTCATTTACAGCTGTACCTATTGAGGGCAAATGAGCAGCTCAATAACCTTAAAAACATCATCTAAAACTGAAAATACTGTGCTTCTACCTAGAGTTATGCTGGAGTCATTTCCAACAGATCGCTGATAGGACCCTTCCGCTAAAAATCACAACGTAGCATTCCAATCGTGGAATTTTAGATTTGGAAATGTGTTCTTGTATTATCTCTCAGATCATACGAAAGGCATCTTTGTTTAAGCGGCAATAAGCTATAAATCTGCAAAGTAGCTTTAAATACTCTTATGGATGTACATATATCATAAAATATTCATTCATATGTATGTATGTATGTACTTACACTGTCTGCGGCAGCTCAAGTGGATTGCAGCAGTTTACTTTTTTTTACCTTTTGAGAACGTTCTGCCTCCAATAATATATAAGCGACAATTGCAGAACTCATTTTCGTTATGTAGATTGTTCTTTCTTATATTATTAAAAAAAAACAACGATTTGTAATATTTTTATTTTTTTTACTCAAAAAGATTATAATAAATATTATAAACAAATATACAAATATAAATAACAACTGATTCGAAAATCGGTTTTGTTTTCATTCGAAAATAACAAAACCGACTTGGTTTTGTGACACCAAATGAATCCAATATTGGTTTTTAAAAACGATAAAAAGCAAAACCGACTTGGATTCTATGACACCCCTGAATAAAATTAAATTACAAATAAAAATGTTTAAATGTCAAAAGAAAACTTAATAGCTTTTTTTAGTGCCATTTAAAGAGACATGGGTTTTTTAAAGCTCTAATACAATATGCAGATATTATTCTTCTATTGATATTTCTTTTCTAAATTCAGGATAGGCATTTTCCTTCTTTTGTTTCTCTACTTCTCGTTGCAGTGTTGCTACAATTTATGCATATCGCTTATTTGTTTAGTAACATTGAGTCATTTGTGATCGCGCCATGGTATTTTGAAAGAATTTTCTATGGACTGTGCTTTTTTACAATTGCACGTATATTGTAGAAATGCACAGAAAGTTATCAAAACGTGAGACATGAATTTACATTGCAGTTGTCAATATAACGATGTAGGGAGGGTCGTGGTATAGTGGTTAGAGCGTGTGCACAGGAACTCAAACGACCGAGGTTCATTTTCCAGCGAAGGAGAAAAAAAATTAAAAAATAAAATTTGCGGTTTTTCAAAATTATAATTTAAAAAATAAGAGGTTCCCCCTCCCCTTCAAGAAACCCATCTTCACGTAACCGCTCCCTGACATTTCTAGTTTATTCCACCAAGAAATGAATGATCAGGAGTACAACGCCACCTACTGGAAAGTTAATCTATTTATCTATCCCCATACCATTATGCATACATATGTTTAGAAGTATTTGTGTTCGGAAAAAATTAAAATTAATTAATTATATTATTTTTTTAATCTTTTATAACTTTGATATTTTTTATATAAAATAAAAAGTTGAACGTTTTTAAAATATTCGCCCATGTGCTGGAAAACGTGCGATTTGAAATCACTTGTAATTTCAAAATCGCCAATTTTAGTTTTTCATGTGTTGGAAATCGTGCGTTTCATTTATTTTAAAAGTTATGTTCGAAAAATGAAAACATATGTTTTAAGTGTTAAAAGCAGAGTTGGGTTTATTGCATTAGATTTAATTTTCCACTAAATTTAGTGGTAGTGGTAAAAATAGTGCATTATCGCCTCTTATATTTAGTGGTAGTGGAAATTTAATGCATTAAATAAAACGAATTTAGTGGCAGTGGAAATTTAGTGCATTAAGTATAAAAATTTTAGTGGCAATGGAAATTTAATGCATTAAATATATCGATTTTAGTGGTAGTGGAAATTTAGTGCACTAATTTTGAATAATTAGTGGTAATGGAATATAACTCCATTGGCACTATAGTGGAATGTAAATTTAGTTCCACTACCTCAGTTCCACTATCGTTTTAATATACCCTCATATATGGAGATAATCGCCCATGTGCTGGAAAACGTGCGATTTCAAATCACTTGTGATTTCAAAATCGCCAATTTTAGTTTTTCATGTGTTGGAAATCGTGCGTTTTCAAAGTTATGTTCGAAAAATGAAAACATGTTTTAAGTGTCAAAAGTAATAAAAACAAACATAATATAAACAAATTATTAAATAAAATTAATAAAAATGCCAGATGCGTCATTGTTAAGTTTAATTTAAAAAAGAAAAAAAACAATATGAAAGAAAACAACGTATTAGAAAGCGTTTTCTTAGAGATGAGCAATTAAAAAGAACATACTTTTTATTTTGCATTTTTTATTAAAATTAATTGTAAAATATTACTTTTTTTATTTTGTATTTATAAAAAGCATATTAGATTTTATTCATGTATGCTTTTATATTAAATTATATGCAAATTTTTAATAAAATATGCAATCTCACTTATAGATCACATGCGTAAAAGTTTGTGATTTGAAAACGCCTAATTTCTGGCGATTGTGAACTCTAGCACACTTCTTTTGCGATTTCATATCGAGTTCGCCTATTTCATGCGATTTGCGATTTCCAGCACATGGTCGAATATTAATATATTTATACATAGCTTAAGTCAATGTCAAAATAAATTGTAGTGAATGTTATTTTCTTAATTTATTGAGTCCGCCTGTATAAAGTAAATAATTGTTGTTATTGTTTTAATAAGAATTTTAGTAGTTTCAAATGTAATAAATTATTCCGTTTACCATAGGTAAGATTTTAATTGCGCCGACTGTTAATATTGCCAGCCGCTAATCAGTTAGAAATAGTGCACTAAATTTCCATTGCCACTAAAATCGTTTTATTTAATGCAATAAATTTCCACTACCACTAAATTTGTTTTTTTTAATGCATTTAAATTCCACTACCACTAAATTCGTTTTATTTAATGCATTATTTTCCACTGCCACTAAAATGGTTTTATTTAGTGGTTAATTATTTACATCTGCATTTAGTGGTGGCTGGAATATTGCTGCATTAATACTAAGTCGTTTAGTGGAAGCGATAATGCATATAAATTCAATGCAATAAACCCAACTCTGGTTAAAAGTAATAAAAAAAAACATAATATAAACAAATTATTAAATAAAATTAATAAAAATGCCAGCTGCGTCATTGTTAAGTTTAATTAAAAAAAAAACAATATGAAAGCAAACAACGTATTAGAAAGCAAATTCAAAAATAAAAAGCAATTTTACATTTTCTACTAAAATTAATTTTAAAATATTACTTTTTTACTTTGTATTAATCAAAAACATATTAGATTTTATTCATGTATGCTTTTATATTAAAGTATATGCAAATTTTTAAGAAAATATGTAATTTCACTTATAGATCACATGCGTAAAAGTTTGTGATTTGAAAACGCCTAATTTCTGGCGATTGTGAACTCTAGCACACCTCTATTGCGATTTCATATCGAGTTTGCCTATTTCATGCGATTTGCGATTTCCAGCACATGGGCGATTATTTAACATTAATTTATGAAATATGCTTGAGAAAAACAAACATCAAAATGTAAAGAAGTTTTCATTGTTAAAGCATGCTAAGGCATCCCGGTATATAAAAAATGCTTATAAAATATTTCATAGAGAAGAAATGGCTTTCTTATGTGGAAGATTTAAAAATTTTATTAAAATTGTAAGTAATCTTTTAAATTTTTTTTACTTCCAGTCAAATACAAACAACGGTCATAATTGAAACTGGGCATTACATTCTCTGTTCCTACAACCAAAATGTTGATGATTATTAGCATTCCGTTACTAAGCCATAATTTAAAATTTATTAATTATAGTTTTAAGTTATTTAAGTTATTACGAATATATTTTAATAAAAACAAGGAGGGAGGAGGTGTCATTTTATTTTTTGTAGAAATAAATAAATCAAATTCTCTCTTTGAATTTTTTAAATTAGTGAAACATATTTTATGTAAACATTTTACTAAAAAGTTTTAAAAAACGAAAACAATCTGTTCGACTGCCAAAAAACAAGTTATTAATAAATCGTTAATAAAATCATATCATAAATGTTTATTTACTCTAACGAATTTCTTCCCCTTATACATATTATTTCTTGGCATATTATTTTATTCAGTATTAATTAATAATTCAATGTGGCTTCTTATGTAATATTGTTTAAAATTATTCTTTTTATGTATTTTACAATTTAAAATGGTTTGTAATTGTTTTGCTATTACGTTAGAAATTTCATTTTTAACTTTAAGAAAATTTGTGTTTTGTTTATTTATTTATTATTATTATTATTAAGATGCTTTTAAACTAAATAATTTGTTAACTGTTTTCTAGTTTTACTGCTGTATTCATAACAAATATGAATATGGAATATGAAGGACTTATTTGACAAATTTATATGCAATACTTGTCAAACGAACCTATAATATTTTTTGTATATGAACACAGCAGTGCTTTTAACTGGCGATAAAAAATGGTATATTTTTTGTAAAAATGTTTTTTTTTTATTTAATTTATTGTATTTAAAATTTATGGCTGCTATTTTTATTTTTTTGCATTTTAATAAAAAACCATATTTAAAAGTAAATTAAAATAAACCAATATTTTTCACTTGAAAACTTGGGTTTTTCTATAGTGGTATGTATAGTCGTTAGAGCGCATGCACAGAAACTCAAACGACCGAGGTTCAAATCCCAGCGAAGGAGAAAAAAAAATTTGCAGTTTTCAAAATATTATAATTTAAAAAATAAGAGGTTCTTCCCTTCAAAAAGTCCATCTTCAGAAAACCGCTTCCTGCCATTTCCAGTCCATTCCACCAAGAAACAAATGATCAGGAGTACTGTGCGCCACCTTCTGGGAAGATAACAGCTTACCTACATAAAAAAAAAGATGCTCACAACTCACATTCAACATCCAGATGGGGCAATTGCTGTTGATCGTTCAAAGGTGAAGATATAACACTGGCCTTTGAGTGATCCAATTGATAGCAATTTGTCCCATTGACATAAGGCGCTCTTCACATCTATCTATCTATATATTCAACATTCCAACACAATGCACTGCATTTATTTAGTAGGGGTTTAGCCCAAAATATTGGCCTTAAATAAAATAAAAAATAAAAAATTATAAGACCTACAAAATTTACATCTATTTTATAAAACAAAAATTAAATATATTAGGGCGCCCATTAAATAGAAATGGGTAAGTAAAATCGGCCAGTCCTTTACATTTTTATTTTTTCTAAACACGGCGGTCTTTTTTATTTTTAATTTTTTTTTTTTATAAAGGGTTAAAATGCTACTAAAATACCAGGTGCTCAGAAACTATCACAGAGGTGAATTTTCTACGCAAAATTAATATTTGTTAAAAAGTTGGCATATCTTAAGGGGCTGTAATAAAATTCTGTTATTATTTATTCAACATGGCAAATGAATGTACTCAATAATTAAGCGCGTTAGTAATAACAATAACGTGGAGTAGTGTGTGGGACATCGAACTAGCAGCTGTGAGTGCCAGGGTTCGATTCCTCCTCCCAACAAAGATTAGAAAAAAATTTTTGTTTATTATAATTTAAATACGAGTATTTAATATTCTATAAAAATTTATTTGCAAATTTTGACGAGGGCAATAGGCAGGCAAATAAAAAAAAAAAAAAATAAAAACATTACAACAACATACATCAGATAAAAAATAAATAAAATTACCAAAAATACCCGTTTATTTGTTTTTTTAGTAAACAGTGGCCAATCGGAGCAACCGATTGGAGCAACAATGTCATTAGTCAATATCTCTGACAATTTGCTATGCGGTGATGTAGTCAGACCTAAAAAACTAACATTTAATACCCGATTTTTGTCCTTTCTTAATGAATAGTGGCCAATCGGACCCACCGATTAGAAAGTCAATGCCATTAATCAATAGCTCTCGCAGTTTCCTATGCGGAGATCTAAAATATTTCAACAAAAACATTTTCCTGAATTCTTAAGGGTACAAATGGCAGGTAAAATACCCATAAATATGCACTATTTGTCCTCTTTAAGTGAATAGTGGCCAATCGGAGCCACCGATTGGAACAACAATGCCACCAATCAATAGCTCTAACAATTTTCTATGCGGTGATGTAATCAGATCCAGTCAATATATTCCATCCAGCAATTTCCCAGATTAAAAAAAAGGATTAGAAGAAAAAAAAGGAGAAAAGCGTTTTTAGATTTTTTTTAAGGGACAGATTTTAATCTAAAACCTCAGATAGAGTGAATTTTTGACACAAGAGCAGATAAACACAGAGTAGAATTACAGGTGAATTATGAAGAGAGGAGAGGTAGATAGGGAACACATATTTAATAACAACCAGAATAAGTTTTATTTATTAAATTACATTTACAATTAATAATTCGTTTTGTTGAAAATCGAATACACAATTTTTCCGCTGCTGGGACTTGAACACTGGACCTACGAGTTGGCAGCTCGATGTCTACACCAGTACACCACGCTTTATGTTAATTTGTCATGGTTTTTGTTTAAGTACATTCGCCGTGTTAAGTGTGTGCCTGACAATTTTTTTAAGTAAGCCCCCAGAAGTATGCTAATAATAATGCAGTTTAAACAAATTCACCATTGTTGCTAAAAATAGATTCTGATCGCCTGGTATAAATTTTTTTCTTAGCATACTTTTGAACAGAAAAAGAAATTAAAAAAATGCTGGTGATATTTATCGACAGGTAGATCTGAAATATTTTTGTAATAAATAAAAAACACGTTTTTTAAGTTAAAATAAAAATTGGTTTATTTTTAATATTAATTTTTTAATTCGTTTAAATTTTTATACATTTTTAAATAAATAAAAATTATTAAAAGCTTATTGTTAAATAATCTTTAAACTTTACATATGTATATAATTGTAAATACATGCATATACTTTATACAACTTGAAACGTGACGTCATATTGGATTTTGAAAAGGGACCAAGCAATTGTGCCTATTTTAATAATTTCGAAAATCTAGTCGTTTTAGCTGCTTTTGACAATTTGAAATTAGGATATTAAATTGATATTGCCAATATTAAATGCCCAGATACAACCCATTTTGAATGGAGCCCAAATGGTGAATACTTTGTTACAGCAATAACGGCCCCAAGACTACATATTGGTAATGGTTTTAAAATCTATCATTATTCGCGTGCTTTAATGCACGAAACATTTTGACCACAAGACCAGGACGGTCAGGTCATAGAATGGCAGCAATTTGCAGAGGAATAATTAGGCAGCCTGTTATAACAAAAGCCAACCATGAAGGTATCAAATCTACTCAATTGGAAGTCAGTAAGAAAGTATATACACCACAACACTTGTGTTTAATGGGTGAAGGAAAGAATTCAGAGAAATTTATACCTCAGCCTCAGGGCACTATACCAGAATTTCCACTAGTCAAACCAATGAAATTTTGGCAAAGAAAATATGACTTAGATTAACAGCTAAGCCATGGCCAGGGTCATGAAGAGATCAAAACACCTCAAATAATAACAAATCATTAAATAGAATTGGTGGCACCATGGAAAAAATCATTATAGACTGCATAAACAAGGGAGAAGACATTATTAGTTTATCACTGGGAATGAATTTCAATATTTTTAAATCATATATAAAAAATTAAATAAATTTTAAAGAAATATGTAAGTATAAACTAAAACATTTTATAAATTTTAATACTCTTAAGATCCTAAAACTGGTATTCTTATGAGAATTAATATCCGTTAAGGAATATGTACAACACTAGCAGAACTGAACTAGTTTTCTCCCAGCTACTAAAAATAGAAATTTCAAATAAAAGATCTTGGTGCTGCATCTCAAATACTTAGAAATAGATTGAGTGAATAAAATTTATATAAAATGTATGTATAATTTTTCAATAAAGAACTTTATCCTGTCAAGAGATTTCGTTAGAACGTCAGCAATCTGTTGTCCAGAACTAATGTACTTGAGTTTTAATTCACCATATCAATGTGTTTAGTTCTTGGATGAAAGCCACCATTTAATGCAATAGATATGGTGCTCTGGTTATCACAAAATAAGTCCAATGGCTTTTGGTCTTTACAGAAGTGTGATATTATTTCACCATAATGCCATCTGAACGGTTGCTGAGAGAGCTATATATTTATTTTTTAATTTAATGCAAAATAACCAGTAAGAGTCCAAAGAGCAACTAAATATTATTTTATCTTAATGTGCTGGAGGCCCGAAGTCCGAGCCCCAGGAAAGGTCTGATCAATATTTTTATAATTTAATTAAAAAATATATTAATTATTAAATAGGTTTAAAAACTAAATAGACTTTAAATTCTTACAACCAAAAAGCTAATGCCAAGATGAAATTCATATCGTCCTAAGAATTAAAGAACGCTGTAACTGACAAAAAATCGAAAATACGTTTTTTTTCATAATTTTTAACAGAAAAAATATACGCGTCGATTGGTCCCGGTCCCAGATTTTTACGATGAAAATAAATTCACTTACGCCGTCTGCGTTTTGACAAATACCAATGACTTTGTTCTACTTTCATACAGGTTTCTTGGCTCTGATGAACATTTAAGATTTTGTCACTTACAGCGTTCTTTAATTCCATCAACGATATTTAGTAAGTCTAGCGGACTGATGTACTTATTGATTTGTATGTACTTGCTTGCTTGCTAGAAAGAACTGTCAGACACTATTTGAAACTTATTTACATACATAGGCTACTGTAATATTTTATAATCATTTTGAATAAATTTAAGCTTTGCTTTCAACTTAAGGGCTATTACAAATATTGAATTATTTTTTCTTATAAAATCTACAATATTTTATATTCTATTTACTTTTATGAGCTGAAGGCCTCAGTCGCTATTGCTCCTTTCCTTTTTAAATGTTTAAATGCTTTTTAAAGTATTTACTAAAAACCTTAATTAACTTATAACTAATATTTTATTAATTTAAATTTTTCCCATTATGGTTCGGTGACTGATGCTGCTGCTGTCAATTATTAGCATTTCTAGGGTGTGGAAGCAGAGAATGCAATTACTGGAACCAATCGTGACCGGTGTTTGGATTTTACTGCAAGAGAAAAAAAAAAAATTAAGCGTTACTTACAATTTTAAAATAATTTTTAAATTAAAAACAAAAAATAAATAAAATACTGCTTAATAGTTTGCAATAATTTGGTTTTTTAAACCAAAACAGATATATTAACAATGACAAGTTTTTATACAGGGTGTCCGCCGGGAAGGTATACTATTTTGTTTTGCAGCCATTTTGGTAAACATTAGTCTTGACAGTACATATTTGACAGTCGTGAAGTGCAGACATGGCGAATTTATTATGGAAAACATTCGGTAAATCAAAGTGCCATTAAGATGCTACAGATTGCCCATGACAACCCCGATTTTCATGAAAAAATCATAATGATTACCAAGGCACAATTTTCATTTGAATGGATATGTGAATAAACAGAATAGTCAGTTCTGGGCAATCAAAGCCCTTAATATATTCATCAGTCGCCTTTGCATCCATGCAAAGTGACAGTCTGTTGTGCAATTTAGTAAGTAGGAATCATTGGCAATTACTTCTTTAAAACTAAAAACGGCGTAATGGAAACTGTCAATGGGGAGCTATATCGTGAGATGATTGAAAACTTTTACAGCCAAAACTGCATGCTTTGGGCTTGACTAACATGTTGTTTCAACAACAGCCAAGATTACAATGGAATTACTGCAAGAGCTCTTTCCAAAACAAGTTACTTCAAGGAATGGTGGTATTGATTGGCCTCCACGATCGCCTTATTTGATTGCTCAGGACATATTTTTGTAGAGATATCTAATATCTGTTTGAACTCAGAGCTCTCGTCTAGTAAGCCAACACAATACCTACATACTAGATTACGGCTACTCCCGCATCAAATAAACATATTTAGCATATTTAACTTTCCATATGCTATAATTTTAAAAGTTTTCATATTAAATTTTTTAAATAAAATGTAAAATTGTTACTTAAATTGCTTTTGCTAAATCCTACAAACTTACAATAGTAGAAAAGCTCCCATACCAAAGCCTCATAACTCCTTCTCCTTAACTTCAAAACTATTGGTTGTCTTAAGATTTAAATCTCAAATTTAATGTTTTACACAAAACATCTTTCCATTTACGCTTTCGCAGGAGCTGTGCATTTATATTTGGAAACATCAAAAAGGTGTATTGTTTCAAATTGATGGTTATTTGCATAAGCTAAGACGCCTAAAAAGATGCCACACATAAGTTGTAATTTTTTTCAATGGTATTGTTGACTGACTATACAGTAAAAAGGTTGGTTCGTAAAAAAATAAGATTGAAAAAATGTTTGGAATATAAATTGTTTTGCTTTAAAGATAATAAACAAAATTAAAAGACTTATAGTGATAATGAAAATTTTGTAATTTGTGACATATTAGTCGCGACTTTTTCACCCACTATGGGTTGGAGATACTTTATGGCATACTTACATTAATTGGGATTACAGCCTAGCTTCTTGCAACACCCATGTTGCTTGTGTCAATTTTTATCCATGAGTACCGCAACCTACAGTTTAATGTCGACTCTTAACGATAGATTTAAGAAGCTTGTTCATGGCAATCAGTTACTCTCAGAGCTTTTGCCAGAAGTCTGCTAAGAGGTAGTCGAGCCGGAGCTTGAACCGGAGCTCTCGTCTTAACAACCACTAGACCACGGAGACTACACATACTTTGTGAGGTGTTTTAAAAATATAAGCAACGCTTTAGAATTGCTTTAAGTATTGATTTTACCTATTCTTCTAACCTATTAAAAAAAATTTAATCTAAAGAGACTAATTAAAAGAAATCAGTATATCCACTCGCATTTAGTCGCCGTGGTCTAGTGGTTTTTGTGTTGGCTCTGACATCTTAAACAAAAAGGAATATGTAAAAATATTTCTTCCGGCGACTACCTCTCAGCATTCTTCTGGCAAAAGCTCTGAGAGTAATTAATTGCTATGAAAAAGCTTCTCAAGTCTGTCGTTCGGAGTCGACATTAAAAACTGTACGTCCCGGTACTCATGAATAAAAATTGATACACACAATATGAGTGCTGCGAGAAGCTAGGCCGTAATCCTTGACACAGGGTTGTAAAGGCCAATTATGTATGTATGTATGTATCCACTATCATGACACCATACTATTCCTCAGGGTACAACCTTTCTTTTATAAACAGCAAGTTAGTTTCCTTTTTATATTTCTATGAGTCAAGCAATAGAGCACATATCGTTAGCAATGTTTAATACTTTCACACCCACCCTGTATTTTGTTAATCACATAATTCGATAATTTTTTATTTGGATTTCTACGATTTTCCACAAATATTTATTGGCATTTAAGTTAACGCATACATACTTAAATACTCATCTTATTATACACACACACGAATTTAAGGGCTATAATTTGGCATTTCAATTCTATGTTGATACGTGAGTTGTTAAATTTTGCATATTTAGAGGCATATTTATAATCTCCCTCCTTCTACCACTGCTTAAAACTCATCTTAATTTTCTTTTCATTTTTGCCAATTGCCTATGCATGTATGTGCCTGCTTATAAAGACTTCAGATTCTCATATCTGCAAATATATGTGGATATGTATGTATGTGTGGATGTATGTGTTAAAGAGTATCTTTGTTAAATTCATGGCACTTTATTATCGTTTTTTTGGCGGTATTGGAGTCTTGTCGTCTGTCTTGCTGTGTTTTAAGTATTATGAGACAGCAATTTACTCTGCTACCAAATTGTAAAGAAGATTTATGACTTTATTTCACAAATGTTTTTACTTTGTCTTTTCTCTCCTCTACGTTACCCCCACCCGTTTACTTGTGTGATATTTAGCTCTGTAAAACAATTTTATTTCTGTGTGTTACACATGTAAGTGTAGCTATAAGAGAGAGCAGAGTTTTTTTGGTTTTTGAATGTGTCTTTAAATGATAAATTAATTTTGTTGAACTCTATGGCATATGAGTAATATTAATTAATGAAATTTGTGGGAAAATAACAACAAAAAAAAGAATACATACTTACATATCGACGATGGAATTAAAGAACGCTGTAACTGACAAAACCTTAAATGTTCACCAGAGCCGAAAAATTTTTATAAATGTAGAACAAAGACACTGGTATTTTTCATTTCACAGACGGCGTAAGTGAATTTATTTTCATCGTAGAAATCTGGGACCTGGACCAATCGACGCGTATTTTTTTGCTCATAAAAATGATGCAAAAAACGTATTTTCGATTTTTTGTCAGTTACAGCGTTCTTTAATTCCATCGACGATATGTATGTTCATGCACGTACATACAAATATTTCATTATAAGAAAAAAAAAAGCTTTGTCGAAGGATAAAGAGTAAATTAACAGAAAGAAAAATATTTGTAAAGCCATATACAGCAAAAAATAAAAATAAATTTCAATGTAAACGTTTGTACTATCAATTACATTTTTAATTGATTTTGGGCACACACCCGATTTTCTTGCATCAATTAAAACATAATTAATTTTGAAAATACAATATTTTTCAATTAACTTTTTAATAATAGCCGTGGTCTAGTGGTTAGAGTGTTGAAAGAAAAAGATATATGAAAAAATTATTTCTTTCGGCGACTACCTCTCAGCAGTCCTTTGGCAAAAGCTCTAGGAGTAATTGATTGCCATTAAAAAGTTTCTCAAATCTGTTGTTCGGAGTCGACTTTAAACTGTAGGTCCCGGTACTCATGGAAAAAAATTAACACAATTAATTAAAAATTAATGATGTCCCTTAAGGTTTCCCAAATTTTTAAATCTGCAATCCGTATTTTTCGTCTAGTTTAGGAGATAAATAGCCAAAAAAAGATTGCAGATTTTAAAAATTTTGGTATCAAAAACCTAAGTGGCTAACTCGAGATATATAAAAAATATGAAATGGCGGATAGAGCACATAAATTCCCGCATGACGAATTGCCAATAATTAAATATTTACAGAAATAATGTTTTCAATTATTATTTAAGGTTAAATAGACAAATCAAATATGCACTAGTACTTATAAAGAATAATCATAAGTGTTTAATTTCTATTTTGTCGTATTGGTTAAAAAAAAATTTCTGCGTCAATTAATATTTTAATTATACCAATTAATTTATTTGATTAAAATGTGCCTGAATTTTTAATTAAAATATTAATTGGCCCAATTAAATATTTAATTGAAAATTTTTTTTGTCAAAAAGCTCGACACTATTAATTTTTTAATTGATATTATTAATATTGCTTGTAGGGGCAAAACTAGTAAACAATTTAATTGGTAGTATAAATTTGTTAATTGAAATCGATTTTAAATTTGTTCTGTGATAGCACGTGACTTATACGTGAAAAGTATCCATTTGCGTCATTTTGTAAACAAAGCTTGAGATCCTATCTTTAGTTTTCATGCATGTATTTACTCAGAATCACTGTCTATTTAGTTACTCGTTCACTGAGAAGTTAATCCGTAAAGGCAGTCTTAAGTTTAATGAAAAACTCTGAAGTTTTGGCTCAAAGAATTGTCTGCAATTCCAATAGTGCCGCCTACAGAAAGAATCCTCTATAGAATTCTTTTATTTACTATTAATTAATGTTTACTATACATAGTGCAGAAGAGTAGTTAGAGTGGTAAGTATTTTAGACAAATGAACCCAATTTTCGAGGGTTTTCAAGCACAAATCGGTCAATACTGCTGCAATTTCACGTTTGATATTTGTACGAAGTTCATCAATCGTCGCTGACTTGTTGGCATAGACCATAGACTTGACGTACCCCCACAGGCAAAAGTCTAACGGCGTTAAATCGCACAACCGAGGCAGCCAATCCACTGGACCATTTCGTGAGATAACACGTTCTGCAAACTTGGTTACCAATAAATTAATTGTGACATTCGCTGTGTGGCTTGTGACGTCGTCCCGTTGGAACCAGATGTCCTCCAAGTACATATCGTCGATGGAATTAAAGAACGCTATAACTGACAAAACCTTAAATGTTCACCAGAGCCAAAAAACCTGTATGAAAGTAGAACAAAGACACTGGTATTTGTCAAAACGCAGACGGCGTAAATGAATTTCTTTTCGTCATAGAAATCTGGGACCGCTACCAAGCGACGCGTATTTTTTTCTGATAAAAATGATGCAAAAAACGTATTTTCGATTTTTTGTCAGTTACAGCGTTCTTTAATTCCATTGACGATATTATCCAATTGGGGCCAAAAATATTCGGTTAACATTGAACGGTAGCGATTCACATTCACAGTAACGTGCCGGTCTTTATCATCACGAAAGAAGTGCGGCAAAATTACGCCGCCGGCTCATAAACTGCACCAAACCGTAATTTTTTCGGTATGCAATGTTGATTCGTGGAGTACGTGTGGATTTCTGCCTGACCAATAATGCATAATTTGTTTATTGATGAAGCCATTCAGCCAGAAATGAGCCTCATCGCTGAAGATGATTTTTCGATGAAAATCCGAATCATTTTCAAGTTGTTGCTCAGCCCAATTTACGAATATACGATGCTTCTGGTGGTCAAGCGGCTTCAATTCTTGCGCCAATTTGATCTTGTAAGGATGTAGACCAAGATCTTTTCGCAAAATTCGCCACAACGACAACACAGAGATGCTCAACGCTTGAGAACGACGTCTGAGAGACATATTGGGGCTTTCTTCAACTGAAGCCTCAGCGGCAGCAATATTCTCGACACTATGGGCACTTCTTTGTCTCACTGGCATGGGAACATTTTGTACTGTGCCTGCGGATTCAAATTTTTCCACTAGACGCTCAATTGTTGAGCTGCTAGGACGATTATGACGACCATAAATTGGACGTAGCGCTCTTAACGTTGATGCCACTGACTCCGAATTTCGGAGGTAAATTTTAATAATTTCGACTCGTTGTTGGCTCGCATATCTTTCCATCATGAAATGCCAAACCTTACTGAAGAGAAATGTTAAAAGAGCGGCAGGAAATATAGAGTCGTTTGCTGTCCCTTTCGCTCTACTTTTGTAGCGTCCCTTTTAAAAAACCCTGTATTTAGACTTCAAAAGCGTTTTTTTTTGTACAGAACGTAGTGCTAATGCGCTCATACTCAACAAGTGTAAAATTTCTAAAATTCTTTAGTCAGAATTGAGAAGTCTAATGTTGTTCATGACTGTTTATTAATTTTTCAAAAAATTAACGTTCAAATAATGAGAGTGAGAGAAGGAGAGGAATAGCAACCTGAGCATAAACTTTATATGTTTTTTTTAGAAAACAAACCCAAGCATAGATCATTTACAACGTGGGCTAGCTTATAGAGGGAGCAATTGTATGCAGTGAAACACGGGCATACATACATATGTGTGAACATTGTACATTTACATTTGCGTTCATGCATGTGAATGTGTTATTTTTACAATCCTACTCTTACTCAGCTGGTACTCGTACATAATAATTTTGTAAAAAGAAAAGACAAAAAAATGCCACAAATAAAGTAGTGGGTGTGTTTTATAAACAACATGCACAGGTGAAATTTTACAACTTTTCTCATTGCTGTTATTACTGTTGATGTTACAACATAATGTTGCACAAACAATAACAACAACATAATAGTCTCAAAGTTCATATAGATTAAAGCCAAAGCAAAACATGGACATATTTTTTCTTTTCATTTTTATAAAAAAAAACTGGCCATTATTTTCATTTTGTAAATGTTACAAAAAGAACATATAGAAGTGAAGAAAAAAAAAAAAAACATTATATTTGTTGCAATTGAATTGTAAAATATAAACCAGGCACCACTGTGAGCAGCAACAGCAACAACAACAAAACAACAATCATGTTGACGATAATGATTACAACAATCATATGATGATGGTGATGAGGACTTTACAACTGAAAACTGCATTTAATGTTTTTAAAAGGGTTACTCTTACTCGTTGTAAGTCAAATGTTGTTCATTTTTCTTAAGGGGTTAGAAGAGGGTGATTGCAAGGTAATGTTTGTACATAACTTACTGTTGTTATTGTTGTTGTTTGGCATAAAAGTTAACCTTGTTGGGCTGCTTGTATTTAAGTACGAGTAACACATGTTTAAACGTTACTGTTTGAAAATCTCTTACTGTGAAAATATTAGTTAAACCAGCCATTATTGCAAACAATAAAACACAATTACAGTAATGGCAATAATAACAACAGTTACAACAACTACTACAACAACAGTAACATTATAACTGAATTTTAATTTTGGCTTAAAATTTAAACAACTTTAACCATTAGCAGTGGCTAAAAGTTACCCAAACAGAAAACGAATAAAAAAAGAACGCAAAAGCAGTAGAAAAAGGGGAGAAATTATACTATAAGGAATCAGTTTTAATTTTAATTTTTATATATATTATAAACTCTATATTTTAGTTTGAAAGTATTATTTTAAGTTGACCTGCTGTTGCTACGTTTTATACTCCTTTTTATAGATTTACAATAATTGTTTCACTGAATTCAATTGTTGCAGAAAGCTAAGGGCACTTTCTTAATTGCATGAAAGTCATATAGGCATATAAATGTTAATAAAAGAGGGTCTTGATTAACAAAATAGGGGAAAGTGACTTAAAAATTTGAAGAAAAAAATAAATAAATAAATAAATAAATTAATTACCACTGTCCCCTATGGAAATAATTAATGAAGGAAATGTTTTAAAAAGTAAAGGGTATCTTTAAAATAAGGTGTGGCGAAAATAGAAGACGTTGCCATATTCTGCTGCATTTTACACACACCAGTGCTTGATAATATTGACTAGACGCTATGGAAAATAATTCTCTTTTAAAACTTTAAAAGTTATAGGACCAACTATATCAACTTCGATCAGGACCATTAAAAATAAAATGCTCTAGGGACTAAAATGCAATTAATTCAGACAGTGAAGGGAAAATTATCTTCCTATGCCAAAAAATTTTTTTTAAGAAACCACTACTTAAAAATGACCATTCCCACTGAACTAATATTAGAAAAATGGCATTGCGCAGAATGGCCCCAAGAAATATGACCCCAATTTAGAAATGCAAATAAGCCCCATTTTTGGGACGAAATCTCATAATGATAATTAAACTCGAAAAAAAAAAATAGGAAGAATGACCCCAACCGAATGAAAACTCGCCCCAATATTAATTTTAGGGCACATTTTCATTTATTACTTTAGGGCTTTTCTTCATTATGTAAAATAACCCGAATTTAAAGAAATGAAATATAACCCCAACTGAACTAGTGTTAGATTCTTTAGCTCTTTCGAGTGAGCGCTCTTTTCAGTTCAGCTCACTTCAATGAACTAGGTCGCTCATTTACTTCGATAGCTCATTTAGTTCAATATTTCTATTTGAATCATATTAAACGTTTTTTTCCACTGGTATGCATCCATTGTATCCGTAGCAATAAGTCGGTGGGCATGTCATGCCAAAAATTATTTGGTGATGGAAATACACATTGAGCGAAACTTAATCGAGTGCCTTTTAGAACCGTAAGAAATATTTCGAAAGTAAGGTTATAAATGGACCTTTATTATCATATTTTGTTCAAAAACAAGTATGCATGTGCTGGCTAAGAAAACAAAAAATTGTTATTTACGCATGTTACATTACGTTCTGGCAGCTACGTATATTATTTGCAGCTGGCATTACCAATTAGTATGTACCTTCAGCATGAAATGTCAAAGAATAAAAAAGATTCAAGAAAGAAAGAAAACGAACTAATAAGAAAGATGAACGAAAAGAAACGTGGATTCACAAGAAAGAAAGAAAAAAACATGAACTACTGAGCTAGAAGAGCATATTGTAATGAACGGCTCTTTTAGCTCACTTGAGTGAATAGTTCAGTTGAACCAGTTCGTTCGTGAGCTACACAACTCTAAACTGAACGAAAAGAAAAATGGCCCCCAAATATTGAATGTAAAAAAAAACATTGTTATCAGCAATTCTTCATATGCCTTTTATGATTTCTTTTCCATTAATACATAAAACACTGGATAAATCTGTAACATCAAAATATAATTAAATAATCCTAGCTTTACATGAATTATTCCAGCAAACATATTTCACAATATCTTTATAGCTAGATTTCTTTTTAAAAATCATTTTTTGATTCACTAAATATAATAATTTACTACTATATTTTTTTCGCTAATATACACTTTTTTACGACTATTGTCAACGCATTGCACCAGCAAAGTAATTCTTTTCTGTTAATTAGTGTTAAAAATTCAACTAAATCAAAACAATTATAAACTAATACCGTTATAATGATGTTTGTTTTGCTAAAAAACCGAATTTAATGAAAATGAAATTTGGCCCCAAATTGAACATCATGGGGCCATTTTTCATTTCTACAAATTGGAGCTACATTTCATAACGCAATTCCACCTCATACATAAAAAATGAAACTTGACCCCAAACTTTTGAGGTCATTCTTAATTTTTGTTTTTGGGACATTTTTTCATTTCCTAGAATGAAAACAGGCCCCAATTATTTCCTTCTAATTTTTTGGGCCAAATTTCTTGGGGCCTTATTTCATAGCGCCACAGAACGTTTTAAATTATTTTGCAGTCTTTCGGACAACACGCTTATATCCAATCTTTAAGCCTAAGTAAAAATAAAAAATAAGTGAAATTAAATCAGATGTTTTTGTATTAATTTTCCTCTGCAGTCAATTAAATTTTTCTCTAAAACTTTATTCTTTGTTCTAAATATTTTCTAGATGAAAAGTTGACAAATTGAAACTATAACTCTGTAAATTGTGATATAACATTTAGGTTAAGGAATACATATTTTAAATAAAAATAATAAAAAAAAAACTTGTTTAAATCGTATTTGGTAGGAAAGTGAGCATTAAATTCGATTCTGTTCACAAGATCTTACTCAGAGATTGTTTGTCTTCAGGTTATTTGTGAGTGTGGCGCCATTCATATTTTGCCACCTCACCCCAATCTCCAAATATCTCTCGGTTTGCACTCAAACGAATATGAGTGAGAAATGTTTTTTTTTTTGCTTACTAATGCCAGTAGCTGTCAGTTTTTTGTCATTTCCTTAAGAACGCACAACAATTTTTTTAATGTTTTTGCATCATAGTTTGTCAGTGGTATTACGTACATAATTCGCCATTACTACCCTTTTACAGATTAACGACCTAGTTTCTCATAGCACACATACCCATATTGTACCGGAGCCTACAGTTTTACTTCGAATTCGAACGACGTGGTAATCGGATACTTTCAGTGCTTCTGCTAGACAACTGCTTAGTTGTAGGTACCGAAACAATTTTTTTTATTCATATTTCTTTGTTTCAAATATCAGTGCAGGGGTTTAAACCTGAAGCGCTCGTCTAGTAAGCCAACACAGTACATGCTACGGCGACCACGTCAGTGCAAACGATACACAGAAAAAATTTTTATTGAAATAATTTCAATTAACAAATTATTTAGTATCATTCAATATTTGCAATTAAATTTTTAATTAATACAATTAATTTTTTTTCTTTTAGTTCTGTTTTATAACTCATTCACAAATTCTTAATCAAGATTGATGTGGATTTCAAATTAGAGTTTCAAATGGCAAGAAAAATACATGAACACTGATCAAATTTTTTAAAGGAATTTATGTGCTTTAAAATCAAGATTTCCTCAGTTCCTCAGTTTCCCAAAAAATAAAAGATTTTTAGAATTTTGTCAATTATTTTGTTACCCAGTTGCCAATAATTAAATATGTATTTACATAAATAATGTTTCCAATTATTATTTAATGTTAAATAGACAAATCAAATATGCACTAGTATAAAGAATAATCATAAGTGGTTAATTTCTGTTTTGTCGTATTGGTTAAATATGTACTTATCTTTGTATTTATCGTATTTATGTTTTTAGTTGTATATTTTTAATAAAAAAATTATTATAATTTGCAATTTTTTGTAAATTTGGGGGTTGCATTTAAAAGATATCTATATCATTTTAAATCAGCGAGATCAAATAAAATTTTAGTTCTATTAATTAATTTTTTAATCGGTTAAAAATTACTGCGTCAATTAATATTTTCATTATAACAATTAAGTTATTTAATTAAAACGTGCATGAGTATTTAATTAAAAGATTAATTGTCCCAATTAAATATTTAATTGAAATTTTTTTTGTCAAAATTCTCGACACTATTAATTTTTTAATTGATACATAAGCTTTAGTTCGATTAAATAAAATAATTAATAATAATAAAATAAATTTTATTAAATAAAATTAAAGCTTAATTAAAAGCTTATATATTAATCAATAATAAGGTCAACTAAACTTATTATTACAATTTTTTAATTGATATTATTAATATTGTTTGTAGGGGCAAAACTAGTAAACAATTTAATTGGTAGTACAAATTTGTTAATTGAAATCGATTTTAAATTTTTTCTGTGAAAGTTTAGATGTAAATTCCCCTTCATTTCACCAAATATAGACAAATAACTTTTCGATTGGCATTTCCCCACGGGAGATAGGGACAAACGCTGTTGGCGATACCCACGCCAGTAGCACAGAACTCCCGGGGCATATGGAGTCCAACCTAACTCTGAGTAGCCTGGCGCTCGCTATAGGCAGAGAGTGGTTGGCGCTGCGTGTGCTATCGGAGACTGGACTGATGTCAGGTCAGGGGGCTGTGTATCTGAGATAGCATAGGGTACACAGATTTGGTTCCTAGTTGGTGTTGGTCTGGACTCTGTAAGTGTGCTTGGCTGGCATTTTCTGGCGTTCTCAAGCACGGACTAGAGATGCCCTAATCTGGTACTACGGCCATCAGGAAGCCCCCGTTTTGCCTGTGCTCCCCTGTCATTCGGGGAGAGAGGCAAATCGGCCTGATGGTTTGGGTGCGGCCCTTCGGGGAGTACACGTATTGGCAGTGGTATATGCTGCGTAGAAGCTAGGCCGTAATCCTGACACAGGGTTGTAAAGGCCAGTTATGTATGTATATGCTGGGTAGTACTTAGTTTTAATCTCTTCAGCAAGTGAGGTTGCTGCTATTAAGGAAATGGTAGTGACGAAATTGTTAACTCAGTGTTATGTCTTCGGCATTAGATTAGAAGGCACCTGCTCTGGGTGGCGGTGGTTGGACGCATGTATTCAACTACCACCCATACAACGGGCGACATGTGATATGTCTAAGGACGGTGAGCATGTAAAATCACCCTCTCGTTGCCGATTGGCATAGTATATAAGCGGTTGTATTTTTTGACGTTTTTGAGCGCTTTCGGAAGGTTAGTCATTCTGCTGAATATGCTCACAACATTTTAAACAGGTAGCAACAAAATCAGTGCTTATAATTCCCTACTAGAGAACAGTAAAAAACTGACGCGGTTCATGAAAGAAAAGTAGGGTAAACCCCTACTCATGCAGTGTATTGTAGTGGAATTTTCATATCAAGTAACCCTTGCATATGAAAATTCTTTCCTTGTTTTGTTTTGCCTTCTACTTTCTATTTTTCCGCCTTTCATCCTTTTTCATATTTCTTTACATTATCTGTTGATTGACTTGTTATTGAAGTTGTTGCTTCTGTGATTGCAACAATTGTTTTCGAGTTAAGTTGTTGCACTAGATGTTGGCCTTGCTACAGTTGCTATATGCCAACTACTACTACCCTTATTATAGCATTCAATAAAATGTTCAACAATATTTTATAAAATAAAAAAAAATAAAAATGAAAAACAATTCAAAGGGGAAAAATACTTGGCTTGTGCAAAATATATTTGAATTGAAAGCTAAAACAACCAACCAACAGGCAAACAAACAGTAGTTGTAAACTGCTTTATATTTGGATTCATAATGTTGCATGTATTTTAGTATGTTCAACATGTTTCAGTGGTGGTGCAACATAGTGTTTTAGGTCGACGTTTGTAGGTTGTAGTTGGGTAGGGTTTAGTTGTCAGCCTGGCGGTAACAAGTGTTTGCTTGTGGTAAATTTATTATAAAATATAAATACCAAAATAATATTAATTTTTTATTGGTTTTCTTATTGTTGGAAATGTTGTACATGTTTTAACTGATTTTATTACTGTTGTTATTATGTTTTTAATATCATTGCTTTATACGAGCAACATGATAGTCTGTTTATGCTTTTCTTATGAATTTCTTGCTCATATTTAATTTAAATGTTAACATTTGTTTAGTCGCACATATAGAAGAACGGTATTTACTTCTGGAAGTTATGCTTTTTAGTGCCACTAGAATGCGATTTATTTTTATAAAATTTCACTGCATGATTTCTTAGAACTTTTCTTTTATACTTGTTAGGAGACTGACAATAAATTACTGCTGCAGGCTTTTCCTTTCGAGTTAATGAAATGTAGGCGTTTTCTGAATATTTTAATATGTTTCTTCAATAGGCGTTATAATATTTTTTTTTTGCTTTATTTTATCTACACCAGGGGTTAGATTTTAATTAGAAATATGTGTAGAATTTATTTTATCACAATTCTTGTTCTTTTTTTTTTTTTTGTAAGACAATCGTTTGGCCGCACCACACTTTGTAATTTTTATGGAAATAAATATAATTTTTTGAAAAATTTTTTTTGTTTTGATTTATTTCAACAATTCATTAACAGCCTTATGTATAATGGAAAAGTAGCAGGTCGTTGTACACACTGGCTAAGTTTGTCATTCAAATATGTGGAAATTCTTACTCAAAAGTACAAGGTATTTAATTTTTTGGATTCTTTGACTAGTAATTAAATAGAAAGTATGGAAAGTTTTAATAATAACAGTCAGTAGCGGGTAATAAAGTTGCCAGTTTTTTGTCCCATATACTAACGAGTTGCTAATTTTTCATTATACATACGGCCGTAAGAATAAAAAACAAACTTAAAATTTATTTCAATAAAGTAACAAAACATTAGAAAAACAGAAAAATATGCGGAGACATTTGTTTGGACGCAATTTGTAACTGTCATATAAATAAAAGAATTAATCCTCTGGCCATATCAGTAACTCTTTCTACAACAATATTTCCAGACAAAGAGATTACTCGAAATGCCTTCTCACTTCCAAAACAAACAATTTCAGCCTGCAGCCTTAATTAAACATTCTCTGATGAAATCACCTTCGGTAAAAGTTTTCGAGTGTTTAGCTATCAACTCCGACAAAATGTGGCTTGCATGCACCCCTGCTTCATTTTCGTATAATACTTTAGTAAACATGAAATGCTTAAACTTTTCTAACGTTTCTTATCTCATTAATCCTTCGTAGTTATCTTATTCCGATTTATGTTGCTCATAGTGACGTGTACTGTTATATAATTTTGGTACACTGATAGTACTATTGCAAATCAAGCAGATGATATTATCGCAAAAATACTCCAGTTCCCACTTTTCTTGCAAATTTCAATTTTCTTGAGCAATTTTTCGTTAAATTTTACTATCACTTTGTGTCGATAAAGACATACGAAATACAAAGGCTTGAAATAAATTAATAAAAAAACGAACTAAACTAAACGACTGTGACTTATTGCAAGACATTTATCTTCTTTTCGTTACTAAATTTGTAGGTTTTCGTTTCCTTAGTTCATTGTTCAATGGGCAATACTAACTAAATGTTACAGTTATAAAAAAAAATTATAATTAAATTTGTTCTTTTGTACTGTTATATCGAATGGGCCGCAAAGTTATACATCGGGGGCCGCATGTGTCCCCCAGACCGCGAGTTTGACATGGGCATACTGCATTACTTTTTTACTGCATTAAGTATTTCAGTATTCAGAAAATTTTACTGTTTACTGAAAAAAAAAATCAGTATTCCGTAAATTTTACTGATTTGTGTAAAAAAAGACAGTAATCATCAATAAATGACTGATAGTAGATGCTGTGTGTTTTCAAAATCATAGGTATGCCACTATTCATGTAAGTGAGCAATGCGTACATATCATTTTTAAAACACACAGTATCTACCATCAGTCGTTAATGAATTCTGCATTATTATTTTTTTTACACAAATCAGTAAAATTTACGGAATACTGATTTTTTTTTCCACTATTCAGTAAGAAGAGAAAATACTGAAAAAGTACTGGTACTGAAAATTGCCCGTCTATGCTATAAGATCTATAATATAAGATATTTCTTATGAACAACAGCAGATCTGAATCTTTAGTGGTGGATATGTCCGACGGCAATACCATATGGCTCCCTAGACACATTCATCTTAATCTGTTCTCTAAGCACAGTCTACAAACGTCTACATTGCCAATCTCTTCAAATGCGCTTTCACATCACTACGACCTGTAGGAAAATCTTTTAGGATTTTCTGGTCTGGCCTTCTATATTTTAGAACACCAGATTTACGCTCAAATTGCATGCTGATCACCCCTTTTTAGTGTTTGAGACCCGCTTGAGCGTTTCAATATCTTAATTAAAACAAGATTTTTTTTCTATTGCCTTGAACTTCTTTCATTTATTACACATTTGTTTCAACTATTAACGACTTGTATAACCTATTGTTTTATCACAATTTTCTCTTTTTAATGGCTATCAGTTAATAAGAAATCTGATTTAAAATTAATGGCAAATATAATAACGAATGCAAATGAAAAACAACTATCAAAATAATTACTTTTAATAGCAATTAAATTCAATATTATTAGTCTATTACTGCATTTATTATATTGTTTAAACTATCACATAGTACATATAAGTAGGCTTTAAGATGCAGCATGTAATGACCAATTCTAATGAAAATGTATGCTGAGCAAAAGCAATTGTGTGGTTTTTCAAATTTCAATTTATACTCTTGGTGGCTACAGTGTTCTTTTCAACAATTGGCAGTATAAGTTTTCTCTTTACCACTCCCTCTCTAATCACTCTATTCTTACACACTTAATGTTTGCTTTTGTTTTAATCTCTTATAGTGATTGCTTTAAATTTCTTTTTGTTACTGCTGTTGTTAAACTTTTTTTTTTTGTATTTCAATCCTGTGACCAGCCTAAGTAAACACAATTAACTTTAAAAGACCATTAGTGTAGACATAAAGCTTTTCTTATTATGTGTCTCACATATACTCGTATGTATCTACTTATAGTTTTAAGATAGCCATACTTTACTATCAGTGATGCCAACTATTGCATTATCAAAAGGTTAAAAAATAAAAAAAATAAAAATTATGGGTAAAAAGTTACCGAGCAAAGTTGTACTTATTATTGATGTTTTACGAACGAAAAGCTAACAAACTTGTTCCTGGCTGACTTCATAAATGCAGTATGCAATGCAGCACTGCAACGTATAGTATTGAAAAACACATTAGGAAAAATGCAAATTAAATAATGCATTGTTTTCACTTATGCTTTATTACTCTGTGCAGGATTGATTTATTTTGCAGAATTTCTTATTTTAATACATATCTGACATCTTGAAAAAAAAAAGAAATATGAAGAAATTATTTCTTTCGGCAACTACCTCTCAGCAGTCTTTTGGCAAAAGCTCTGTTAGTAATATATTTCCATCAAAAAGCTACTAAAATCTGTAGTTCGGAGTAGACTCTGACACAGGGTTGTAATCGCCAATTATGTATGTCATTGCATTATATGACAAAGCAGCGTTACAATAAAATGTTGCTTTTTCTTATAAGTTAATTTCCAAACGGCATTTATGAGGACAGCGTTTTTGGTTAAGAGCGATTGGCTTTTACTAAAATAAGTAGAAAACAGACTTATGACAAATCATGTCAGCAAAATATATTAATAACATGCATAGATATAGGATAGGAGGAAGTGGCAGCCTTGCACTAAAAAGGCACACTTGAGCACGCATAGCGACCCGTTGTGATACCACATGAAGTAGGGAGCCCTGATAGCCAGAGGCTCTACACAAGAAGCACTACTTCCCAAGAAAATTATGCTGGAAACTAGCCATAGAGCCTAATGGATCTGGAAATTGATCCAATGTCCAGGATCGATAGGTCAGTCAAGCTATCGAGAAAAGGAGATCCTAATGTAAGAAATCTACGTCGAGCCAGGGATGGGCACTGGCAAATATAGTGAACCACAGTCTCTTCTTCCTCAAACGACCCACAGCCACGAAAGAAGTCATTCGCGGGTAAGCGCAGTCTCTCTGCATGCCTGCCCATCACACAGTGACCTGTGAGAATAGATAAAACGGAAGAGATATCCCTGCGGTCTAGTTGAAAGAGTTGATTGGTACGCCTCAAGTCCAGCCTGGCCTAAGGTAAGTCTAGTAACGTGACAAGGCTCTTCCCCCTCCGCGTCCAATAAATATTAACTCCCAATAAGAAGTCTAACAGAGGAAAGAGGTATAAACAGATCCACATGAGGATGAACGTCCGGCAGAGACGTACCCGCCTTAGCCAAATCATCCACAGTCGCTGACATGCATTGATATAATCAAATTGTATAAATAACAGCAGCATATGTATATATTTAAAATAAGTGTAAGTGCAAACAATGATGAATCAATCAAAATAGCGAAGTATATCACAGAAAGTACATTCGTACTAAAACGCAAAATCTGACGAAACAAAAATTAAAATTGATCACACCTTTCCTGGGGTTCGAACCCGAGCCTTCAGTATCTAATTTAATTAACGTTTTAATAACGACTCAGCAAAAAGCAGTGAAATTGAAAGATTGAGAGTAGTTTTATCAACGAATCTGTCTAAAAGGATTTGAAATGTCGAGAAATCATGTATTTCCCTTAAAAGTAAATTTTGCTTTTTATTTTTAACAAATATTTCATAATTTGCTAAAAGTACATGTTTTTAAAAACTACAAAAAATATGGAAATAACAATAAAAGCTTTGCGGTATTTTTTTGGAAAAGTTCTCTTTTCTGTTATAGGAAAGCAACTCATACTGAGCAGGCTTAAACATTTTTACAAAGACCAATACTCAGGGGAAAACCCCTACTGATGCTGTGCATTGTATTGGAAGTTTTTGGAAAAGACAGTACATTTATGACAGAATATATATTTTGCTTTCTTATTTTTTTATTTGCGCCTTAGAAATGAGACAAATTGCTGTGAATTGATCATTCAAAGGCCAGTATTATACCTTCAGCCTTGAATGATCATACGTTTTTTGTTGACATGGGTGGAATAGAGTAAAATATCAGGGAGCGGTTTTATTGTAGATGGTCTTCTTGGATGGGGGGACCTCTTATTTTTAAATCTTTATTTTGAAAAAGCCACAAACAAACTTTTTTCATTTTTCACCTTTGCTCGGATTTGAAGCTAGGCCGTTTTAGTTTTTGTGCCAATGGTAGCCTGGTAAGCTTCCACTCCACCCAAGTCAGCAATTATATTGTTAATTGTATGACAGATAAAGTAAAAAAATGGCAATTGGTAAAAATTTATAAATATTTGATTTTGGTAAAGATTAACGGCCATATGCAAAAAAACCAAAGTAAACTTGAAGTCTTTATTTGCCATAAAAATTTTGAGTTTACTTTAATTTTTTTGCATACGGACATAAACGTTTAGAAACAAAACGGGTATTTTAAAAAATTTTTGGAATTTTGAAAACAAAAAATCGCCACAAACACGAAAAGCGCCAAAATGGTAACACTATTAACTGTACTGCTATAAATTATAGAAAGGGAGAGAGAAAGAGAGGAAAAGAACCATAGAGTTTGTATTCTAATTACAAAGCCTTGAATGTGTGCTTGCAAGTACGTTTATGTATGTAGAAGTATGTGCGTATGTGTGTTTGTTTTTTCTATAATATTTTGAATAATAACAGGACTTTTATTAATTAATTTGTAAAACCTCATATCTAATTTACACACATGCACACATATAGACCCTTACTAAAACAAACTAACTTAATAGTGTACGGAGAGATCTTAATAGGAGTAAGATAGTGGTTAACGAAAGTGTGCAAACGTTTTAAAAAAAGTAAAAAAAAACATATTCTTGATGGACTTATTAAGTGAAGCGTGTATGCTTTGTTAGTAATACTAATGACTTTCATAAAATAATCTTCAATTGAATCATAAAAGAATCTTCATATTTTTTATACATTTCAATTTAATGATGCCACTTTAGGTTTTCTGCCCCAAATTTTTCAAGTCTGCAATCCGTTTTCGGATATCTCGTCCAGTTTTGGAGATAAATAGCCGAAAACGGATTGCGAATTTTAAAAACTTTGTTATCAAAAACCTAAAGTGTGATCATTAACTCGAGATATATAAAACGGCAACACATAAACTCCCGCACATACCACAGAACGTGTATCTCTAATGAATAAAGAAAATATGTCAGCGTTAAAAAATATATAGTTTTAACGCCCATCTTAAAATTTGCTGTGCAAATTTTTTCTGTCAAAAGCAGTACAATAAAAAATAGATCAGAAGCAACAGAAAATATTTTTTTTAAAGCTTTTATTAAAATTTTTCGATAAGGCAACCGATAGTAGAAGTTCACTTTAATTTAACCCTCATGCTAAATTTTAGAGAAAAGTCTACCTTCCAAATAACTTTAACGTTAACTTTGATGTTAAATGTTATAATAATAAAAAGAACTTATCATTCATACATACTAAACTGGCCTTTACAAACCTGTGTCAGGATTACGGCCTAGCTTCTGGCAGCAGTCATGTTGTGTGCGTAGATTTTTATCCAAGAGTACCGGGACCTACAGTTTAATGTTGACTCCGAGCGACAGACTTGAGAAGCTTTTTCATAGCAATCAATTACTTCCAGATCTTTTGCCAGACGACTGCTGAGAGGTAGTCGCCGAAAGAAATATTTTTTTTTTCATATTTCTTTTTTTCTTAAGATGTCGGTGCTGGGTGTCGAACCCAGGGCTCATGTCTTAGTAAGCCAACACACTAACCACTAACCACACTTATCTGTTCGAAATAATCCTACCTTTTACTATCGGTTACTTGTAGAATGACCCTTAATCTAATATATAAAATGCTCGTGTCGCGGTGTTTGTTGCCAAACTCCTCCGTCCGATTTTCATGAAATTTCGTGCGCATATCGGGTAGGTCTGAGAATAGGTCAACATCTATTTTCATATCCCTAAATGTTAATGTGACCCTCCCCAAGGGAAAATTTATGCCTTACCTAAATAACGTACCGACTTCGATGAAATTTTAAACTAGATAGATCTGGGTACCGTAGAACATATGTGGTTTACGTTTTTTTTAAAGTGCTCATTGGGGGTGGTGCAAGGGCTATTTATCTTCATCGCCAACCAACAAATTTTGATTAAATTTTGTTATTATCTTAACACAACGTAAGATTAACAAATGCAAATTTTCACATACATTTTTAAAACCTAAATTTTAAGGTACCCGCCCCAAAGGGAAATTTATGCTTCATGTAAATAACGTACCGACGTGGATAAAGTTTTAAACTAGATATATTAATCTGCGTACCGTAGAACACATATGGTTTAGGTTTCTTTTTTAAGTACGCAGAGGGGGTGGTACAGGGGATATTTCTCCGTATCCCCAACTATCATACTGACGCCCCGAAAATGGCGGGAATCATTTATTAAAATTATAAGTAACGCAGACATTGATTGCTCATATAAATGTTGACCTTTGCAGTTCGGTGAAGAGTATCAAATTCATTTGAGCAAAAAAATTTTTCCTAAAGCAAATTTATATGGCGAAACAACATTTGCCGGTTAACTAGTATATTATAAAAATATCGCTAAGTCACAAACGGTTTTAGCAAGTCTAGAAAATTAATATTTAGTATTTTTAATTATATTTTGTAAAAGTTAAAACTTTTTTTTAAAAAGGTGAAGTTCTGTTACTATATGGCTCCGCTATGTCCAAGACTAGCCGTAACCCTGAAATAGGCTTGTAATGGTCAAATAAGTATGCATGTATTTATCTTTTATTACTCACTGTATATTATTTTGTAAACTTTTCTAATGTTTTAATTACAAGTATTTACCACATTCAATGAATTTTATTCCTCTATTTTACTTTTCCTCAATATGCACAACATTAAGAGGAATTATTTAAGAAATTTTCTTATTATAATGCCTGTTTATTATTGGTTTTATGGGCCTACAACTCTACTTAAATTTTATGTGCTTATTAAGCTTTTATAAATTCCTTTTATGTTGTATATAAATTATTGTTAATATTTATTTTAATTTCAACAATATTTTCTAATAAATGTTAGAAGAGCGGTTTGCTATAGAGAACAAAATTAATTTATTAAACTTCAAATGGCTTTTGTTTGTGGCATCTTTATGACAAAACAATTTAATTAAAAAGTTTTATTAATTTATTTGTAATAAATTTTATTAAATTATGAAATAAAAGAAAGACATGTATGCACGTATGTATATACAAAAGGATAATTAAAAGCATATTTGCCATTATTTAGAATGAAATATTTAAGCTATAGTTTTATTTGAATTTAATTAAAAGCCAAAGGCAAATGGTATTTTAGTTCATTCAATGTAATAAAATAAGAAAAACGATTTGCCCACGAAGTTCCCCATTTAGCTCAGTTGATACGCGAGTAAATAAAACTATTATCGAAAATTCGAGTATAACAAACAAAGTGTAATGTATGATACGGTAGCGCCGGGTTCCAATCTCAGATCTGACATCTTGAAATAAAATAGATATGAAAAAATTATTTCTTTCGGCGACTACCTCTCAGCAGTCTTTTGGCAAAAGCTCTGGGAGTAATTGATTGCCATGAAAAAGCTTCTCAAATCTGTCGTTCGGAGTCAACTTTTAACTGTAGGTCCCGGTACTCATGGATAAAAGTTAACACACACAACATGAGTGCTGCGAGAAGCTAGGCCGTAACCCTGACACAGGGTTGTAATGGCCAATTATGTATGTATGTATGTATTTTTACAGATTTGCCGCATTTACTATCCCATCGATAAAGTAAAGCTGATTAACGCCCTTTAAAGTTATGCATCCCCACACCATAAGGCTTGCTGGGAATTTTACGGTGCGTTTTAAGCAGTCTTGGTTGTATGTCTCTGTGCTTCTACGAATAACTTTTTTTCTGACGTCCCCAACTTACACGTTAAAATTTGACTCATCGCTAAAAATAATCGTGTACCATTTGTCTTTGTACCTAAGAACGTTTTCCCTTTGCCCATGATAAGCGTTTTTTAATTTGGAGTCCTACAAGTAAAGGTGTTTTTTTGCCTAAAAAAAATTTTAGCCTTACAGTGATTTTTGCGACACGGAGTAAATGATGAACATACTTTATAGAAACCATAACCTATTTTCATAATTTGCTGACGTATCCATTCACATTTGACGGGATTTCGAAAAATTTTAGACCCATTTCAAGCTATATTCCTTACAGTGCTCCTGCAATTTTGTTTAATTATAGCCGCTAAAGCTCTTCTGTAGCGGAAAGTAATATTGGATACACGACCTCTATTTCCAACATTAATGCAATAATTTTTAAATTCTTCAATTGTTTTAAGAAGGCCTTGAATTGTTGATTTGGGAATATTAAGATCAGACGAAATGTCCCCATAGGTCTGGCCGATTTAAATTTATTTATAATTAGAATTCGAATTGCTTTACAAACTTGTTTACCACGCGTCATTTTGTTAAAAAACATAAGATTTAAATAAAGAAAAATAAAAAGCTGTACTTTTTTGTTCTCTTTTAAATTTTTACATTGTATTATAACGTTACATTTCTGCTTTTTGTATATGATTTCATATTCTTTTTCGGTGAATTTATATACTGTACGAATTAATAGTGGCTAAATAAAATTGTGTAAAAAGACCTAAATTAAGCTTTAGATTCTGTTTTTAAAACATTTATTCTATAATATAAAAATTTTTGTATTTGTGTCAAGATAAGAAGATAAACTTCCAGAATATATAACTTTTGAGGAGAAGTCAATATTATTTTCTTGATTATATAGGCTCACATATTTATTAAGCAAAACATGCTTGTTGTACGAATTAATAGTGGTTAGGTCTCGTTCAAATGTAAACTTTTTTTTTATTTAATCATTAATAAACTTAATAATCAAAAACTCCTATTTCATTTTAATGAAAAACAAAAAAATGTGGTCAACTATGAAATTGGTTTTTTATTAAGAAAAAATACCATTAACTGACATCTTTATATGATAGCTTTAATATTTTTCTTTATACAAACAAAGGAAATAACCAAAAACAAAAAAAAATGAATGATTCCCTATTATCAACATCTGTCATTTCACCATAATGACAACTTTCTTTTGACATTTAAATAAACATCTGTCATATCCTTTGACATGAAACTTTAGTGTCATAACGTATGAATGAACAAAACATAAGATTTTAAACCAACAGCAGTTTTGCGTCTTTCTTCACCCCACTCACAAAGCAAAGACACGTTTCAGAGAGAGAGAGAGGGAGAGAAAAAAGAAAACAAACATTGACAAGGAAATGGCAAATGTTGGGCAACATTATGAATTGATATTAACCAGTCAATGTTGGAGTTATTTGTATGTTTTTTTTTAACTATTTGGGGAACAGAAATAAAAAACCTTGTTGAGTGTCATATGTTTATCAAGGGTCTTCAAATTTGTTTTTCTTAAAGGGAGCAAAAACTTTTGTTAAATCTACCAAAAAAAAATTCACAGAAGAGTGAAGAAGTTATAAAAAGAAACAAACAATTATTTCGCAAGAAAGTTTTGCTGAATGATCGTTTTTTTGTAGGTAAATGGTTCGATATTTTCAATAGTTTTTAACTCTATTTCTCAGGCAAATAAGATGCGCTTTAAGTATTCTGGTATTTAATACAAAAAAACACCCATCTGCACAGTATAAATTTAATGGCTTGAGCATTGACAAACTTATGCTTGTCAGTCTTTACACGATTTGAGGGTATTATTTTTAGAGATGTCATGTTTTAACCAGAGTAGTCAAACAAGCAAAACATTTCGCAAACGTTACAACAAAGTCATACACTTTTCAAAATTTCTTTTTTACTTTCTAAATGAGAATGAGCGCAAATGAAACAATTAGCTTTTCGCTCTTGTGCTTGCTTTGTTATCAGTGTTGACACAGCCTTTATTATTTTGTAACCAAACTTTAATAAAAAAGTAACCAAATTGGTAAAAAAAAGTAACCAAAAATATTAAAACCATTCGTAAAACAATTTTTTCCTTTTTTTTAAGTTTAAAGTTTGCATTTAAATTTACCAAAATTGATTAATTAGTTTACTAGAATGTGTAAAAAATTATTAACAAAAAATAATGCTACATGTTTCATATTAAATTAAAATATGTATTGGGGTTCAAAACGGCACCTTGTGCTAATTTTTTTTTTTTTAAATGTGAATGGTGAGCGTCTTCAGTAGATTAGCTGTTATCTTCCCAGAAGGTGGCGCTGTACTCCTGATCATTGGTTTCAAGTGGAATAGATTAGAAATGTCAGGGGGCGGTTTCTTGCAGATGGTCTTGCTGGAGGGGGAGGGGAACCTCTTATTTTATTTAAATTTAATTTTTTAATTTAAATTGTAATCTTAGAAAACCACAAATATTTATTTTGTGGTTGATCACGTTTTTTGGATTAACTGGCCACTTGACCTACCTTGATCATGTATTGTATTGTAGTATGTTTGAAAGGAACTGTATCAATGGTTTTAAGAATTGTGCTGGACTTCAGTCTGACATTAACAAACCATTGTAAAATACGTATCAAGAACTAGAAGAAACAACCATTTCATATATCTATAGATTATACGGATACTACGCTAGTCAAAAAAGTATCACAGAAGTATACCAACATAGTTATATATTGTGTCTTTAACCAATAAATAATCACAGATTTACATCTGTTTTATTTTTTACATCTACATCTTACATCTTTAACTTTATGATACTATATACATATGTATCCTAATAATAAACATTAAAGGAAATAAATATGTTTGTTGAAGAGGATTTATATTTATTAATACTTCGAGTATTCCTCTAAACATTTAATTTTTTCTTTGAGAAAAAAATAACCAAAATAAGAAAAAAGTCCACATGTACACATTGAAAAAAAAAGTAACCAATTTTGGTTAAAATAACCAAAACGGCAACACTGTTTGTTATTCCGTTACGTTCGTATAATTTGCTCTTTTTTCTCTTCTTTTTTTTTCTTCTCATTAATTTTTTGTTTTACCTACGCACATTTGAGTTAGTGTATTTGTAGTACTCAAAACAAAAACAATATACAAAATTAAATGGCACAATGGTTCTCACTGTTTCTGTTTTATTTTTGTTTTACTCATTGTAAATAACACAACAAAATGAGATCAAACGTTGAGTTTTGTTTATTTTCCTACTCTGGTTTTAACTATAGTTCTGAACTACACAACTAGGAGATTCAATATGAAATTGCATAGCATCCAATGATGGCAATAATATTGCTTAAATTCAGATAGTTTTCATTTTTGCATAAGGAATGAATAATATACTCAGGCAGCACTAAATTACTGTAAAACACAACATTTTGCGTTAAAATGTCATTAACAAATCACAATGCTTTGCTATGTCATGTAATCTCAAACACAATGTCATGCCATGTCAAATGATCAAAATTCAGCATTAAGAACATATGCCACATGTGTCACATGCCATGCTATTATAATTTACCATGTTGATGTGTCTTAATAACTTAACATGGCATGTGACACTTGTTACTATGTTGTATAGATCAAGATGTGCAATACTTTAACTAGTACACAACTCTGTATCTATAGACGACACAAGAAGACAAGCAGATCCCATAATAAAAAAATATTTACGACTCTGGTTAGAATACACCAAAAGACTATCCGTCGAGAAAGTGCTGGCAAACATTGTAAGAATTTATTCACATTTGTGTGGGATACATTAGTCTATGATTTGCTATCCGACTCCTAAAATTCTCAAGATATTTAACAGTTTCAAAAGTTAAATCTCTTTTAGAAGAAAAATTTAAAAAATATATTTTTCTTTGATCGATCTAGACTCGACTCGAAATAAAACAGATTTAAGGATGACTGAAGTTAAAAACTGAACATTATTTCAACACTTTCGAACTAGAGAATTATAGAATTGTTTGGTAAACACTAGTAGTAAGTAGAAAACAATAGTTTCTTCTATCCTTTTTCTTAGCCATTATTTATCAAATAAACGTAATTTTTTTAAAATTTTTTTTTAAATTATTTTTCTTAAAAAAAAGTTTTTAGTATTTCATTAAAATATTCTCAAGCAAATAAAGAAACTTTTATAAAAATAAACTACAAAAGCTGAATTTATTAGGATAAGGGACTAAAACTGAAACAAAACCAATAAAAGCTTATTACTAAAACAAATTGTGAAACTATAACAAATAATAAAATACAAATAAATAATTTTTAGCCCTTAATAGCAAATGCATATATTGGGGACAGTATGCCAAATATTATACTTCGATTGCCTACATCATACGAGTACATTAAGCACAAATTTTAATTCTTTTTATAGCCAACTTTCCCATTTTTTTGCTGTAGTTTCAGTTTTCTTTTTAAAACTTTAAATATTTAAGCAAATTAAGACAGATTTTATAACCAAATAAGTACATTCTGTTCGTATAATATAATCGATAAACTATTTTTAAATGGTTTCATTTACAATAACCAGCATTCGTATACCTTCTGTTTGTTTGTTAGTTGGTAAAAGATAATAATATAGGAAAATCACCTCAATACACACAATAATAGTTAAAGAGAAAAAGATGAAAACTATTTGATAACACAGGATATTATATTGTTGATATATGTTTTAACATATTTGTTAAAATGTACAACAAATTTGCTAAATTTTCATTGAGTTCTTGATAGTTTATAGGAATAGTTTATATTTGTTATACCCTATGAAAAATTAAATTGAAGTACGTATAATATAATTGGATGACCTGCATATACATAGAAAACTAAAATAATCCAGTCCACGTTGCTGGTCATTACTATTATTCAAAATCTGATCTTCTAGAAAGAATTCTTCACTTCACATTGTGTGCAAGTATAGTAACTTGCAATCACTAACACTGAGCTTTATCAATAATCATTGCAAAAGTCAAACGTACGCGAAACTGTAATCATTGAAAATCAATGATTTTTAATTGACGCCTGCACTCAAGGGATAAGCCCTACTCAAGCAGTATATTATGCTGGTCTAGAAAAATATAAATAATAATATGGGGCGGTCGTGACATAGTGGTTAGAGCATTCGCACAGAAACTCAAGCGACCGAAGTTCAATCCCAACGAAGAAAAAAAAAATTATAAAATAAAATTTGCAGTTTTTATAAATTATAATAAAAAAATATGAGGTTCCCCCCCCCCCTTCCACGATTACAACCGCTCCTTGACATATCCAGTCTATACCACCAGAAAATAATGATCAGGAGTACAGCGCCACCTTCTGGGAAGGTAACAGCTAACCTAATTAGTGAAGACGGTCACCACTGACCATCAACATCCACCGACAAATGGGGCAATTGCTTTTGATAATTCAAGGGTGAAGGTATAACACTGGCCTTTAAGTTATCAACTGATAGCAACCTGTCTTATTTATATATGGCGATCAATAAAATTAAAAAAAAGATCTATGTATCTCTCTTCAATCTTTAATATTCCAGTACAATACACTGCATGAATAGGGGTTTACTCCTGAGTATTAGTTAAAAAAAAAGAAAAAGAAAAATATGAGCGGAAGGGGAAAAAGAGTGTGTAGACCTTTGATTGAAACTTACTAATATTGTACTGTTTTGTATTGGTATCAGTAAGAAACAACAAAGATCCTACTTTAAAAATGTGAACCGCAAGGAAATCGGTTGCTGTTGATTGATTATTCAATGACCAGTGTTTTACCTTCACCACTATATAATCCAACAGCTTTAAATTAGAGGAGAAATAAAAGGATTTGGCCCTCCGAAAGTTGGATTTTGGCGGATGCGCCAGGTTATTCTCCCCTAAGAGGGAAGAATGGGAATCTGGCAGGGTTTGTACAGATTCGGGTATTACAGTCTTCAGGGATAGTTCTAAAATGGAATCCGACGTGGGGGCTGGTGTTTTCTCCGAGTGTGCCTGATTTGCAGAGCCATTGAGATTGCCGGAGGCGTGTAGTGTTTTTCAGGCTTAGGTATTTGCGATTATGCAAGCTTTGACAATAACGGGTAAGCGATGCTTTGAAGGTGAAAAGAGGGTTTTTTCTGATAGCCAGGCTGCTATCAGGGCCCTGGAGTTGCCTATTGGCAACTCTTCCTTAGTTCTTCGCCGTAGAGAGGAGCTGAAGCTTCTTAGGGGTGCTTGTAGCAGGCTCATAGGGATGTCATGGGGAACGAGGAGGTGGATCGGCTTTTTAGTAGTGCCTGTACGGGAAGGGAGTCTGTAACTTTCTTCTCGGATGTTCGCTGCCCTATGACTGTAATTTTTTACGTAAACAAGCACAGAACAGATGGAGTTACATCACTTCCTGTGATATTTTTAGGACACTTTGGGCTGAGGCAAGACCCTGAAAATTAATAAGATCCCTTGTCAATTTTTGTCTAAGCTTTTAGCGGTGTTAACGGGTCATTAGATGATCTGTAAATACGCTAAAAACTTGGGTTTGCTCTTTAACCCTCTATCCAAAAGCTGCGGTAATACTTTGAAGAGGGAGACAAAAGGTCATTTTCTGTTCTGAAGTTTTTGGGGTGCCTTTTTTGATAGCTTCACGCAGTGCTCGAGCCTGGACCTTCCGGTTTTGCCTCATTTTATAGACATCTCTGGTTGGCTGTAGTTTATTTTCGTACTTAGATGAGTTCCGTTGGGTCATGGTAATGGTATCAAAATGGCATCTTGTGCTAATTGTAGTTGATCACACTTTGGTTGACTAGCCATCTTACCTACCTATCTGGAAGTGTCGAGTAAAGTATTTAAAATAACTTTTTTTATTGCTTTAATTTTTATTTAATAATTAAATTTAATTATTACAATATTTGAATAGAGGTGACGTAGTTCATTACACATTCGGTGGAGATTGACTAAAATTTCCTTTTGATATTTGTTGTTATTAATACAGTATTTGCTAACATTGTAGTAGAGAATATCCCTTTTTTAACAAAAATATTCTCTTAGCAAACACAAGTTAATACAAAAGTAGATATTTATTTATTATAAGCATAAACATAAACAAAAAAAAAAAATTGCTTCTTACAATATAAAATAGCAACAACAACTATTATAACAATAAGAAAACCACACACCTATACAACTCATAAACTCATACTTATACAAGAACTATAAAAAGATAATAAACACAGAGAGAGTGAGAGAGAGTACCAGAATGAGTAACAGTGTGTTAGTAGAGATATAAACCATTACAAGATTTTCCTTTTATATTGAAAATGTGTATGCACGTGCGTGTGTGTTATTTAAGAATACTTATATATATTTTGTAATACATATATATACAAACGTACATATGTATGTATGTGCACATGTGTGGTTACCGGATATTGGTTAAATTAAATGCTATTTTCGTTTACTTTGCGGTTTTCTTTTAATATAATATTCTTGTTATTCTTGTTGTTAATATCATAGTTGTTGTTGTTCTTTATACTTTAAATGTTGTTGTTAATTTAAATACATATGTATGTACATACACATGCTCTTATGTGTATATAGCATTAAACATGTTAAATTTTTGTTTATGTTTTTATGGTTAGGATTTTTGATTTTTTTTTTCTTTTTTTTGTGGTAATTGTTGTTATAAATGTAAGTAAATGCTTGTATTTATACGTACATATACTTATATTTGTATATTTATAATTTATTTTTTATAAACATAAAAGTTTCCTTTAAGTGCTATTACTTGTCATGGAGTTTGTCTAGTGGTTACTTTTTGCTCTATAGTACGAGAATTAGATTAAGAAAATAACAGGAGTTTTTCTATTTAATTTTCTTTTTCTATTTGTAATTAAAAAGAAATATTTCTGAAGTAATTAAGATATTAAAGAAAATATTAAGAATAAATAAAATTCAAAATATTACATCCTATATTTTTACAAAGTGCTAATGTATGGCAAAGTGAAATATAACAGATTAGAAATGAAAAAATGTAATTTTCAAAAAATAGTAATTTTGTTAGTGATCCACATTCACTCCAATACCATTTACCATTTCAAAATTTATTTATTCTTCAATAAATTTTTAAGCACTTAAAGAAATGAACTTATTTGTTTCATTTATTAAAAAGACAAAAAAATAATTATTGGGAAAATTATTGCAATGCTTATATAGCAGTATTGAAAATTGTGGCGTCTGAGTTAAGCATGGAACAGAATAGACGCTTATGGTAAAATATAACGACTAGTGCTGCAAGCTGTCAAAAGTTAAAAAATTTTTAACTTTTGGGTTTTTTAGCTCTTTTGAGTGAGCGCTTTTCTTAGTTCAGCTCACTTAATGAACTCATTTAGTTCAATAGCTCATTTAGTTTAATATTTTCATTTGAATCATAATAAACTTGTTTCCACTGATACTGCTCATGTTGTGGGTATCAATTGTATACGTAGCTTTTGTATACGTAGTTTGCCTTTAAATTCAAACTCAATCGATTTTGTTTTACAGTAATCGGTTATCAATTATCATACTCTAGTGAAATTCAGGTATACAAATTAATTTTAGCCTTACAGAAAAATTTAAAGAATTTTGTAATTAATATACAATTTTATTTTCGATATCAAAAATTACTCATGTATGGTACATACATGCACGAATTTTTATTATTGTAATTGCAAGTTTGGTTATTATCTAATTATTTAAAATATTTTATTAAAAATGCTAATTTTTATTCAAATTCGACAATAAAAAATTAATATAATTCCCTTTTATATTGCTTCTACAATTATCATAAAAATCGTTAAATTTCCAAAAATGTAACGTCCTATAAAGTTTCTGGCAGCTACGTACATTAGGGTGGGTCAATTTTTTTGCCTACTAAGCGTATAGCAAAATCGTAATCTACGAGAAATTCTAAGAACTTTTCCCAAAGAAACCATGGTTCTAAAATCAAAATCGAGCTTCCGGTTTTTTACGAGAAAATTTGGTGTTCAGGTCATCCGAAAATAATGCTATTTTTTTGGAAGTATTCATTGCAATTGGTGAATAGTTGACCAGTAACGCTGGAAGAGGGCTTATTTTAAAGGAAATTATCTCAGCTTTCTATATCTGTCCTCATTTATAGAAAATAAATACAATAATAAAAAATAATAAAAGTTTTAGGTTTTTAACAGTTTTACTATTATTATTTTGACATAAACCTCCAAAACCATTATTTGTGTAAAAAATTTTCTATAAATGAGGATAGATATAGAAAGCTGAGATAATTTCCTTTAAAATAAGCCCTCTTCCAGCGATACAGGTCAACTATTCACCAATTGCAATGAATACTTCCAAAAAAATAGCATTATTTTCGGATGACCTGAACACCAAATTTTCGCGTAAAAAACCGGAAGCTCGATTTTGATTTTAGAACCATGGTTTCTTTGGGAAAAGTTCTTAGAATTTCTCGTAGATTACGACCTTGCTATACGCTTTGTCATGTTTTTCGGTCCCGAACAAATTGACCCACCCTAACGTACATTATTTGCAGCTGGCATTACCAATTAGTATGTACCTTCAACATGAAATGTCAAAGAATAAAAAGTATTCAAGAAAGAAAGAGAACGAACTAATAAGAAAGATGAGCGAAAAGAAAAGTGGATTCACAAGAAAGAAAGAAACATGAACTACTAAGCTAAAAAAGCATATTGTAATGAACGGCTCTTTTAGCTCACTTGAGTGAATAGCTCAGTTGAACTAGTTCGTTCATGAGCCACACAACTCTATTAAAAATGCTACAGATAACGCAGTAGTCTTAGACGCGGCTGTAGAAACGCAAAAATTTAAGTCTGATTTTCAAATACAAATTGTCATAACAATGGAAAACAAACAGGGTTAGTTTGCTTCTGAATAATGTGTTGGATCCAATGCATATCTATGTATATGTGAAACAATAGCGGTAATCAAATGCAAGCCTTGCAAATGTAAAAAACAATGACGAAAAAATTAAAAATATAGGCATGATTGTTTGATAGCTAAGAGTTAAGCGTGAACAACATTTAAAAAATAACGAAATATGGCCAAAATAGTATTTTAGCCTTGTGAACTGGGTCAAATTCTGTGTGACTGGATCAGTTGGAGATGCTAAACAAGATTTTCAAATGTCACCCAGAGTTGGGTTTATTACATTACATTTAATTTTCCACTAAATTTAGTGGCAGTGGAAAAAATAGTGCATTATCGCCTTTTATATTTAGTGGTAGTGGAACTTTAATGCATTAAATAAAATAAATGTAGTGGCAGTGGAAATCTAGTGCACTAATTCTGAATGTTTTTATTTATTGGTTAATTATTTCCATCTGCATTTAGTGGTGGTGGAAGTGATAATGCATTATAAATTCCATGCAATAAACCCAACTCTAATTGAAACAGTAGCCAATAGTGTTGATAAAAAACCAGGAACATTAATTCGGCGTCGTGGACATGAATTGAAAATTTCAAGAAACTCTCTCCATGATATTAAAATTCAATTAACACAACAACTGAACCCTAATAGCATAAACAGCAAAAATAATTCGTGGAATTTATTATTAATTTGGGTTGCTGATTTTTTTTAGCAAATCAATTCTAAGCGATGAAGCATATTTTTATCCCGATGCCTTTGTTAATCACCAAAATTACCGGGTTTAGGCTTTGAAGAGCATGGCAAACAACTTTGGCAAACAACACACAAAACCACAACGAGTCATTGTTTTGGAGAAAATTTTAGAAAGCAGTCATCTGCATCTGTAAATGCTTCTCAATATTAAGAATTTTAGCCTATGGTTTCAAAAAATTTTTCAAATAATGGCAATAATGGAAGCATTATATTGTTTATTCATACCTTAAAGCTTCCAAATATGCTATAGGATAAGGTATTATTTTTAATTTTTTGTACTATTTGTTTACAGGTTGCAATTAATTTGCATTTCTATTGCATTTTAGCAGCTCATTTCGTATAAAAATCATGCATTATTAATGCTCACTAGTAAGTGATTGTTTACAATTTCTCTCTACCAAAATAACTTACTTGTAAGCACTATTTTCTGCTTGGAAGACGATGTTACGTGACATACATCTGCTGAAACAGTGCAGTTATTGCATGAGACATTTGCTGGTCGTGTACTTTATCCTTTCGGCAATCAGAACTGGCCACCTAGATCAGGTAATTTAACGGCATTCGATATTTCTTGATAGGATTATTTAAAATCAAAAGTCTGCAGAAGAAAATTAAACGCTGCATCAACGACATTTAGCCACAATTATGCAGAAAGGTCATGGAGGCCGTTTGCCCAATGTGTTATTTCATTATTAACCCTATCATATCGGACGCTGTACCTGACAAAACCTTAAATGTTCACCAGAGCCAAAAAACCTCTATGAAAGTAGAACAAAGACACTGGTATTTTTCAAAACGCAGACGGCGTAAGTGAATTTATTTTCATAGTAGAAATCTGGGACCGGGACCAATCGACGCGTATTTGTCTTCTGATAAAAATGATGCAAAAAATGTATTTTCGATTTTTTGTCAGTTATAGCGTTCTTTAATTCTTGCGACGATATGTACTTTACGATGCAGTGAATAAATAGAAATCTAATGACTAAAAACTCTCTTTTTTTTATAGTCTTTATTTAACTCCAAATATTACTCATACGTCAAGGCTTACTTAAATAAGTAAAAATTTTTGTTTCTATTCATAAACTTTAAAAATAAAATAACTGATAATATATGTATATATTCTCTACATAACCTTAGAATGACCTCTGGCTACAGTTAAATAAGTGAATTAAGAAAATAGTTTTTCTTTTTACTTAAAAAGTTTAATGAAATCATCGTAAATAATGTGTTGATGTCATTACAATCAGATCAACTAGAGACACAAAAATTTATAGTCTTTTTGTTTTTGTTTTTCTTTTACTTTGGCTTTAGTTTGCCTATTCAAAATTACCCCAAAATGTTAGTTTTTGTTAGTTTTTATTTTACCCTTAAGTCTAATAAACTATCAACAAGATGCTTTAAATTAGATAATGAAAGACGGAAGAAAAAATTGCATAGAAGATATACTATTCGGTAAAAATAATTTTAAATGTACTTCTGTGAGCGAGAAAGAAAGAAACTCGTGTCTTTAACAACCAAAACTCTTAAACGTTTCAACGTAAAGAAGACCTAAGGAAAAAATAAATTGAAAATATAAATTAAAAAAAGGACCAATATCCAACGAAAACTAAAGCAGTTTTAATGAAAGTGTTTTTCGATAAAAATCAAAGTGGAAAGAAACAACACAAAAAAAAAAAGGAAAACTATTCCATAACAATATTTAGTTAAACGAGGCTATAATATACGCTACTCTATACGTTTCTCTTAACTTAAACTTATAACTCTTGTATTGCATTCAAAATATTTTGTATTTGATACCTGTAGACCTGATTAAGTCCTGCCAATGTTAAATTAATAAATAAAATAAGTATTTATCTTGATATCTAACTTTTTCTTTTATTTATATTTTTCTTTTCAGGTATTTTAATGGAACCCTGCATAATTAAGCCTATTTGGTCTCTATACTATATTGCCCTTTAACCAATATCCTGGTGCTACAATGCAAAAAACGACCTAGTGAGGATTGTAGGTACATATTGTAATTTGAAGACACACAAGATATAAATCAAGTTTATTAGAATAAAAGGAAGAAGATAAAACAAAAATTAAGTCATTTAGCTAAACTCCAGGCCTTGGGTATGCATTAAAAATTGCTTCTAAAAATTTTAGAAACACTCTCGAATTAAGAAAGTATTCTAAATAATACAATTTTTTTTAAACCTCTACTAAATGCTGAGCAGTGTATTGGACTTTTTTGGAAAGGACAGTACGTATATTATTATTAGTTATTAAATTATTATTAATCGCCTTTGGAATGAGACAAATTGCTGTGAATTGATTATTCAAAAGCCAGTGTTATACCTTCACCTAAGAATGATCAACAAAAATTTCCTCATCGTTGCATGTTGATTGTGTGGTGAGTGCATTCGCTAAGTAGGTTTAGCTGTTATCTGCTACTTTCCAATAGGTGGCGCTTTTCTGCTGATCACTCCTCCTTTTTTATATGCTGAAGACTCGAGTTCGAGCCCCAGGTAAAGTGATCAATTTTTTTTTTATTTTTAATTTTTTTATATTTTTAAAAATTTAATTTAATTTTTGTTCCATTAGAAACAGTTTAATTAGATAATTGTTGACTTTGGTTAAGTTGGAATAGAGTGGAATGTCGGGGAGCGGTTTCTTTGTAGTGATATTCGTTTAAATCATGGAATTTAGACTATGAAAGCCTTTCCTGTTAAAAAAAATGTGATCGTTAGGGGATGGTTTCTGCAAGCCAATGTGCGTACCATCAACACATCATACATACATACATAATTGGCCATTACAACCTTGTGTCAGGGTTATGGCCTAGCTTCTAGCAGAACTCAAGTTGTGTGTGTTAATTTTAATCCATGAGTACCGGGACCTACAGTTGAAAGTCGACTCCAAACGACAAAATTGAGAAACTTGTTTATGGCAATCAGTTACTCTTAGAGCTTTTGCCAGAAGTCTGCTGAGAGGTAGTCGCCGCATATTTCTTTTTTTTAATATGTCAGAGCTGAGATTTGAACCCGGCGCTATCGTCTTAGTAAGCCAACATACCAACCACTAGACCATTACTAAAAAATTGTGTATATTAAAATGATTTTTTAAAAATTAGTTAAATAAATATATACCTTCTGGAATTTTAAATTTTGCCATAAAACTTTCTATACAACTGTCTGACTGTTCAGGTTTGAAAACAACTGTCTGATTGTTCAGGCATAGCTTTGCTTGCATTTTCTTTGCAACATTTGAAACATATTTACTGAAAGTGCTTTGATACATGCCAACTAAATAGTCATTGCCATTTACGTAACTTAAAACTACCAGTAGACAGAAGGGAAAGTCACTGAGCTAGTTAAAATTATAATTGATATGACTAATAATTTTATTGAAAATGTAAATATTTCATTTGATGCAATAGATGTTACATAAATAAATAATAAAAGTATACCTCCTAGGAATACAAGAAATAAAATATAAGAAAATCAGCAAGCAAGGTAGGTGCGGTGGTACTGCTGACATATTGCCAGTAAATTGTAACTGCTTAAGTTAATAGTTAAATGCATTTTTTGGCACTCTAAAAGGCTGCTTAAATTTACAGAAGTATATAAATATGTCCATATTAATAATTTGCGATTGATGCTATTTTTAGTTTCCTACGCTTTAACTGTTAAAGACTGTGGGTTACTTTTGTCATGGAGTTGTTTCCTCAAACGTATGATCTTAATTTCGTCTTCTGAGTCCGACAATGGCATTAATTCTATAATTAATAATTCTTCAGCCATTGTTTTTCCATTTAATTTTTTGTTAATTTAAAAAAACACATGTTTTCATTCTCTTAAAAAGAACAAAAAAAATCTAGTACAATTTAATAATTTACGATCCGATAGCAATCGAATGCCACGAAATTTTATTCGATACGTAAGCTACGATTAGATTAGTATAGATTTTAGATAGATTTTTTTGCTGGAATTATCACAAAAACATATACGAGGGGTATGATAAAAAAATAACCGTTATTTTAATTTTTTTCAAAAAGTATTTATTTATTCATCAATAACTATCTTATCCCCTTCAAAGTAATCGCCCTCAGATATAATACACTTATGCCAGCGTTTTTTCCAATCCTTCAAACATTTCTGAAACGCGCTTTTTGGTATCGCCAATAGCTCATGTTTCGAATTTTCTTTTATCTCCTCAATCGTAGCAAAACGCTTTCCTTTCATCGGTGTCTTCAGTTTTGGGAAGAGGAAAAAGTCAGCGGGGGCCAAGTCCGGTGAATACGGTGGTTGAGGAATGACAACGGTTTTGTTTTCGGCCAAAAAGTCACGTTCAAAATCTATCGTCATTGACATATTCTCGTCCTTCTGTAAACCGGTTATACCACAATTAAACTTGTGTTCTGCTCATTTCAAATGTCGTTGCGCATTTAATTTCATTTTTTCCACAAAACTTAATACAGTTTCTTTGATCCATTTTTTCGAATAGTAAAAACTCGAAGAGCACACCAAAACAAGACTAACCTTTTTATCTTTCAAAAACAAACTGACAATCCAAAAGGGCTGACGATGCCAACATATGTATATAACAGACATGTGTACCAACATAATAGAGAAAAAAAAAAAAAATACGAAAATCGAACATTCATAACTCACGAAATTTGAAAATAATGGTTAAGTTTTGATCAGATCTCGTATATCGTCACTTAAAATGCAAATTAATGCATAACCAAAAAATTTAAAATTTCTTTTTTATTGATTACGGATAACTATGTATATAAAATAATTTAATTTAATACCAATACAATTAGTGCTGGCAAATTATTAAGTAATGGGTACCGAGTATCGACTATTTGTACTAATTTTTGGGTACTCAATACTTAAAAAATAACTATTCAATACTTTAAGAGTTGTATTTTTCCTACGAAGTTTTATGGAAAATTTAAAATTTAACGGTCAAAACAAAATTCTTTTTAAAATCACACTACTTTATGCAATTGTTTTCTCTTAAAAATAAAATCCGTTAAAAGTAGTATTGAGTACCCAAATAGAAGCACTCAATACTATCGAGTAATGAAAAGTAGTAGAATTTGACAGCACTAAATACAATGCCAATATTTAAATATGTCTACCTTTGGTGAAGGGTATTGCTTTTAAATGTAAGTGTGATTACTTTAAAATTGGCTACACTTACATTAATTTGTTATAATAGTTTATTTTAATATTAATTAAAAACAAAAGTATTTTTTTGTAGCAGTGTGTAACGTAGCAACCTTAACTGAATACCGGATCTAAAACAATGTTCGAAATGCTAATTAATACATCAGCATATTAGTGTAGGGTACTCAAAAAAAAGAAAAAAAAAACTCATTGACAAAAGGTTAAAACTAGCAAAACAACCAAACGAGCAACGACACCATGAAATGCATATAAAACTAGAGAATAAAATATTTTAAGAAAAAATCAATTCCATGGAAAAAATTACTAAATTTCAGTAGAAGACTAGTTGTGGAGAAACATAGACCCCAAAAACAAAAAAAGAGTTGCAAAAGCCAGTCAAAGCTAAATTAAATTCAAACAATTTGTGGCAACACACAGAAATGAAAATATAGAACAGCAGAAATAGTAAAAGTCACAACAGCAAAAAAGCAAAGCAACTGAAAAAATTATATAAAAAAAAATGTATAAAAACCCCAGCAACAAAATTTGGTGGTAGAAAAATCATTCTAAATAAAATACAAAAAGAAAAAGTAGAAAATAGAAAATAGAAGTGCAAATAAAATTAAACTTTTTTTTTAGTTTTTGCCTGAATTGTATTCAGAATTGTAGGGAAAAAAAATTAAACAGCATCTCCAGCAAAGCACAACCAAAACAAAAGCCTATAGTTTTACTGGTTTTTGTTTCTAATTTTTCTTTTTTTGGCAACCATCTCTCTGCAGCGAACATTTCCGGCTGCATTTCCTTTACACACACATACATACACACACACAAGTAAACAAATTTTTATACTTATTTTTTGTTGACCCCTTTTAATACGAGTATGTTTAGAAACTTAGGGAGCAAAAATTGAAATTTAATTAATTAGTTAAGGAAATGTAATTCATAATAATAAGTAAGTAAAAATATACACTCATGTATATAGAGAACTTCTGTTTTTGAATTACTGGGCAAACAGTTTGATGATTCCTAAACAAAAAAAGGAAAATTTTTATCAGTTTCTTTTTTTTTTTTAAGTTCATAAATAGACAAAAAGTTTCAAGAGTCGTTTTATGGAAACCACAAATGTTAGTAAAATTTAATTAAATATTTTCTAATTCTAAAAAAAATATTTTCTTGCATATACTTAATTCAACCAATTAAGGTTTGTGTTAAAGTTCAGACTGTTTTGGTTTTGGTGATTTTAGCCCATACGGAAACAAAAAAATTTAATAAATCCCTAAAAAGTGAAATAAGACTTTGAAATCCTAGTTTTGGCTGCCTAAATAACTATTTAAAGCCATGTTTCATTTTCGGTTTTGGGCAACACCCAATCCATCCACAAATATTAAATTACAAATACAACTCTGAACTAAATTGTAGAGCTAATTTAGTTCTTTTTCTAATAATACTTTAAAGATCATATTAAATTACTATGGACTAAAGTTCAAAGCTCATTTAGGTTTTAACGCAACAAAATGTCTTGGCTCACTGTGTAAGACTTAAACGACAGAATAAATCCTGAATTATTTTGCCTGATATTTACTTTTTGTTTTTGTTTTTTTTTATCTATTTAACCTATGAAATAAATTCGTACAGCTTAAAAAAAATATTATTTTAATAATAACACTATGCTACAAAAGTGAAAAATATGCAGGGGTGAAGCCCATAGAGTACTGAAATGGTTTTAGTTGTTTTCGCTCACTTCGTTAAGTGTCTTTTTTAATAGCAAATGGAGTGAAATACTCGTATTCACGAAGTTACAACTTTAAAAAATCATAAGTTTCAAAAAATGTCTTTTAATTCGAAGATATTAGTTTTACCGTTTAAAAAAATAATGTTTTCGAAAATCGATTGGATAATGTCTGAGTTACATACGTTTAACTTTAAACAAAACACACTTTTTCAATAAATTTTAATTTTATTCACGCTTTAAGTTGGCCGTGAAGTAGAATATTTTTGTTTTATTATATTTGTAAAAAAGCTTGCTAAAGTAGCTTTTGCAAACACGTAAGTAGAATAAAATCGACTTAAAAATTAATGAGATATACTAAGTTTTGTGGTAACATGTCTTGTGTCTTTTTTTTTTCTTAGAAATGCCTCCGTGTCCGTTTTCTTTTATATATGTATATCGTTACCAGTACCTCGGTTTAATAACAACAGTAGTTTGAGAGCACACTGATCGTTCACCTTGTTCATCACTAATCTGGGCTAAATTTGAAGGGAAAATATTCAAATGAGCGTGCAGATGATGCAATTTGTGGACATTTTGCAACACATTGCATGGTAGGCACACAAAATTTCATGTAACGTTCACTTTTTGCTTTTCGTAGAAAATTTTCACGTACCGAAACAAAACCCCTGCATATTTTTGGCGTAGCACAGTGTAATCAAATATTCAATATAAATGATTGAAGAATTCAATCAAACTTAATGGGTCAAAATTAACGTAATTAGAATGAAAAACTTAAAATTTATGGGGAATTAAGTGTTTTGTTCTAGATTACTTAGAAAAGTTTCTAAACCAATAGAACCACATAACAAATTATTTACTAAATAAATGTTTTTAAAGGTTTTTTTGCTATTGAGGGTGGTGTAGTGTAGTGGTTAGAGCGCTCGCTTACAACACGAATCAGCCCAAGTTCGACTACCAGCACTGCACTAAGGGTAAAATGTTGCTATTTTTGGCATAAATTCAATTTTTTTTTGTTTAAAATTTAAAATCTGCTATCGTTTTTTGAATTCGTATACTCTGACGGTTATATAAACGTTTTTTTATAATTTTTATGTTGCACCCTGTTATTTTATGAAAGAAAAAAGTCAGATCTTTCATGGTCGCATTATGAACAGAAAATGCGCGCGAAATTTTTACAAACTTTGATCGTGAGTAAAACATTAATTTTAAAGACTGTGAAAAAGTTTAAATATGGAAGAAGTTAGACAAGGTATGTAAAACAATTTTTGATATAGTTTTAAAAATAGTTATGAGTTATTATCTAGTAACTCAGTGTGTTCTTAGTGTGTTATTATAGGTCGAAACTAACAAACATACGTGTATTGTGTGGAATATAACTTCTGTGTATAGAAAGGTATTTGCAATGTGTCTGAAAAAAGTTATTAATAAAACTGTTTATTATCAGATGAGCAACATCAGTTAATTACCCAAGTATTGTTTTCATAAATTTAAATTTGCCAAAATGCAATCGAATACTTGAACGATTTAAAGAAAAAAAAAAAAAAAAAACACTCGCGTTTGCTTGCATCCAATTATTGAAATAAGTGATTGCGGCTTGAGTGAGATCGGAGGCATATAGACTATACTGATGCAGGGCCTCGTTTGAAGAGAAAGTTAGCATCTGAGCTTGCCGCAGAACAAAAAAATCAAACGAAAAACAAATAGCACTTCTGTTGAAAAAAGCTGTAGAATATGAAGAACAAAAAATTTCTGCTGCATTTGAAAGTTTTAATTAAAATAAAAATATATAAAATTGCATATATATATTCACAGCGCTTAATAAAAAAAGTGAAGGTAGTTTAATGAGTAAAAGACGACCAAGAAAGGAGAAATTAATTCCGAACGGATTCAATTTCAGTTATATGCCAATCATAGAACCCAAAACACCTTTTGCTTCATTCATGGACAGATAAAACTATTATTAATGGAACTACTTCTACAAAAGTGTTTATACTTATGTTTACAGTTCTTCAAATTAAAGTCCATTAAATTCGTATCACATTAATGATAAAATTTCTGTAAGTCCTTTTATAGTAAGGAGCTAAATATTGAGTAGTCGAGGTAAAGGAAAAATTGCTATACATTAATATAATGCAATACATATTGTGGTCATTGTAATCTAGTAGGCAGTGTGTTGGCTTGTTAAGAAGAGAGCTCCGGTTCAAGCCCCGGCGACTACCTCTTAGCATTCTTCAGGCTAAAGCTTTGAGAGTAACTGATTGCCACGAACAAGCTCCTCAATTCTGTCGTTTCGATTCGATGTTAAACTGTAGGTCCCGGTACTAATGGATAAAAATGGACGCAAACAATATAGGTGCTGTGAGAAGCAAAGCCGTAACTCTGAAAAAAGATTATAAAGGCCAATTATGTGTGTATGTAATTCATTATGTCAGATTGTAAGTCATTAAGAAGAAAAAATTATGGACTCAAATGAGTACCTTAAGAAACTCCAGAAGGCACAAAAAGAGTTTTCGACTTATGGTTTCTACAAACAATACCTTAAAATCTATAAAACAGATACCCATTTAAGGAAAGTGTTAGAAAATCCAATTCAAATTTAATATCAAAAGCTTTGCGGAAGTATGTGTACGAGTATCAGTTTATATTCCTTTTGTAACGGAGTTTATTATCACTGATGAAACTCCATTAGATTTCCGGCCTTTTCTGAACTCCTATAGAGTAATAATATGAAGACACTTAATGCATAAGTATATCAGTCATTATTTGTTCAGAAAGTTTAAAAATATTAATTTGACTATGCTTTTATAGTTTGAATTAAACAAAGGGAAAATAAAATATTTTCTTGGACAGATTTGATAAATTAGCAGTAGTTTGATGCCAGAAGGCTTAAGTTAAAATATTGCCAACATGGTTTAATCGCAGAATGCTAGGCATAATGTAACTCGGACTTAATTTTTTTTCCTGTCAAAGAACATGATACCATTCAAAGTACATATTTAACAAAAGTAAGAGAAAAATAATTTGATTTGATATTACAAATATGGGTTAAACCATATCAACTCAACTTAAAATATGCCGTTTTTGAAATGACTGTCTCCGAATTTGCTAATTTTTGGTATGAATAAAGTATATCATAACACTAAGACAAATATAAAATTTAAGGGCACTGACACTTCTGGATCCGGAAATATGAGGTCTTGAAAATCGGAAAACAGTACAAAAAGGCACAAAGTTACACTTACTTAATTGTAATTTTCTTAAAAAGTATTATAGCTACGCATCTCGTAAAAGTCGCATTTGGAAGGGTATTAAATTACCTTTGATTTAATATGCAACATGATTTTTTCTTTGAAAAAGTCAAAGGTCAATTTTCTTTATCTAAAAGTCGGAAGCCTATATCTCCGAAAGCGACCTTTTTAAAAATTTGAAAAAAAATTATGCCAAAGATAGTTTCGTTCTCTACAGCTGTGAAAAATTTCAGAGTGGAGGTATTTCTGGATCAAGAAATAAAAATCAAATCGCAAAAGAATGTGATTAAAACTAGTCTAATAGTGGTGGGATGGTATACGATTTTTCGATTTCGATTAGCTAGAATCGCTTATTTTGTGAGTTTCAACAAAAAAATACATAAGTCAAAAAGAAGGGATGTGGGATGGAGGCAAATAGTTCTTCATCGGGGTCAAAGGTTGGGTTGAAGGAATAAAAATCTACAAAAAGCTCCACAACTTCCCCGGATTAGCCCCTAGAGGGATAAAATGTAAGACCGACACTTACTAATATTTTACCCCCAACTTTTTTCCGAACATAGCTACCCCCTATCTCCAGTCCCTAAGGGGGCTCCAGTTCAAAGTTTATAAAATTTGCTCCTACCACTCTAGAGAGTGGGAATAGGGGTTAGGTATGTTCGGAAAAAAAGTTGGGGGTAAATACCTACCCCTATCTATATACCTATCCCCTATCTCTGCTCTCTAAGGGGGCTCCATTACAAAGTTACATTTTTATATAAAATTTGCTCCTACCACTCTAGGGAGTAGAGATAAGGGTTAGGTATGATCAGAAAAAAAGTTGGGGGTAAATACTTAACCCTACCTACATACCTACCCCCTATTTCCACTCCCTAAAGAGGCTCCATTACACAGTTTATAAAATGTGCTCCTACCACTTTAGGGAGTGGAGATAGGGGGTAGGTATGTTCGAAAAAAAGTTCGAGGTAAAATATTAGTAAGGGTCGGTCTTACGTTTTATCCCTCTAGGGGCTACTCCAGGGCAGTTGTGAAGCTTTTTGTAGATTTTTATTCCTTCAACCCAACCTTTGACCCCGATGAAGAACTATTTGCCTCCATCCCACATCCCCCGTTTTTGTTTCATGTATTTTTTGTAGAAACTTACAAAATAAGAGGTTCCAGCTAATCGAAATCGAAAAATCGTCTACCATTCCAGCACTATTAGACTAGTTTTAATCACATTCTTTTGCGATTTGATTTTTATTTCTTGATCCAAAAATACCTCCACTCTGAAATTTTTCACAACTGTAGAGAACGAAACTATCATTGGCATAATTTTTTTTCAAATTTTTAAAAAGGTCGCTTTCGGAGATATAGGCTTCCGACTTTTAGATAAAGAAAATTGACCTTTGACTTTTTCAAAGAAAAAATCATGTTGCATATTAAATCAAAGGTAATTTAATACCCTTCTAAATGCGACTTTTACGAGATGCGTAGCTATAATACTTTTTAAGAAAATTACAATTAAGTAAGTGTAACTTTGTGCCTTTTTGTACTGTTTTCCGATTTTCAAGACCTCATATTTCCGGATCCAGAAGTGTCAGTGCCCTTAAATTTTATATTTGTCTTAGTGTTATGATATACTTTATTCATACCAAAAATTAGCAAATTCGGAGACAGTCATTTCAAAAACGGCATATTTTAAGTTGAGTTGATATGGTTTAACCCATATTTGTAATATCAAATCAAATTATTTTTCTCTTACTTTTGTTAAATATGTACTTTGAATGGTATCATGTTCTTTGACAGGAAAAAAAATTAAGTCCGAGTTACATATATATATAGAATATATATTATAGAAAATTATGAAAATCGATGCTATTTTGTTGCAAATTCTTCAATTACGAGAATTACTTGGCCAAAACCATTTCTGGGCTACTGACTAGAAATATGTCGCATGAAAGTCGCTGCTCTGCTTAAAACAATGGCGTATTACTCTGTCTAAAATTAATTTTTAACCCAAACGTCTAATAAATTATAAATAAGACAAAATGTGTATTGACTTGTTCAAATTTTTCTATGTTTCTTAATTGAAAAACTAATAGTATGCTTCTATTGTTTAGGATCCTCAATACAAAATTCATATAAACGAGATTAAAACTGCACAAAAAAAGAAATATTCAGTGGAGGCCGAATAAATGTTTAGCATCTTACAAATATCGTCTAGTAATTTTCGAGCTTCTAATTCTTAAAAACAGAAGAATACGTCTCAACATTTCCTTTGTTAATAATTTAATATGCAATTTTATTGTTTCTGAGACTCTAGCTAGACAATTTATAATTCCTACTTGTTTGAATAGACATTACGTTCCTCTTAAATTGAAATACTTTCGTTCGAATTATGCAATTTCAATAGCTATTTTCTACGTACGTATTGACAACAGAATTTGTGTAGGAAAAAATAAATTGTAAGGTAACTTCTCCGTAATGGTTTCGTAGATATAAAACTAGTTCATTCAGCAACAAAATTAAAATAAAGTTGTCTTGATAAAAAACCAAATTTTTATAAAATTATAACCAGAGTATGAAAATATATAAAACTGAACGTTTGATCACATTTTGTTGTGTTCTTTACAATGAGTAAAACAATAATAAAACAGAAACAGTGAGAACGATTGTTTCATTTAATTTTGTATATTGGTTTTGTTTTGAGTACTACAAATACACTAACTCAAATGTGCGTAGGTACAACAAAAAATGAATGAGAAGAAAAAGGATAGAAGAGTAAAAGAGAAGAAGAAGAGAAAAAAACAACAAAAAACAAAGGAAGCACAAGAGCGAAAAGCTAATTGTTTCATTTGCGCTCTTTCTCATTTAGAAAGTATTTGTTTTGGTTTTGCTCATGTACAATACCATTAAAAAATTTTTGAAAATTGTATGACTTTGTTGTAACGTTTGCGAAATGTTTTGGTTGTTTGCCCACTCTGATTATAACTAAAGTGACTCCAACTTCAAAGAGACTATTTTTAAAGCCAATATGAGGTGGGGTTATAAAACAAACAAAAAATTGTGTGATTGAAAATTAATTATTCTGTTGAGTAACAAATAATTTAAAAACCTTAAAATTTTTCTTGATTTTAGAGACCCCCTGTGCAGCATTCAATATCATATTCCTGACATTCATTCAAACAGCTACAGATTTACTCTCATTTAGCTGTTATCGTCACAAAATAAGAATCCAGCTATTTTCAAAAGAAAAAACTTTAACAAAGAAACAGCTTTTCAATGGTGAAATAGGGAATAACAATAAAAAACGAATTCAGTTTATTTTTCTGTTCTTAAGAATATGCAAAGTAACCACAAGCCTAAAAGAAAAGCTGGCTATTGTTACTACCAATGACGACAAACCAGATAATCTATTAACTATCTAACAATATAGCAAGTTTTTAGAAAAAAAAATTAATTTCTTTTCTGAGAAATGCATTTTTATTGTATTTTAAATTGAGCAGAGTTAACAAGTAATTGAAACTCAATTAATTTTTTTTAATACTCGTTTTATTAAATTCAAAAGAAAACAGGATTTAAAATATAAAAGATAGACTTGCTTAGATTGTAATAAAAGAGGAATAAAAAAAAATAAAAATCCTAAGTAAGAATTATAAAAGTAAACGTAAAAAGAACAGAAATTGGATTGCCTTGAGGATGTAGTTAAAGCTGACAGAAAAAAAAAATATTTTTTAAATTACCCAGTAATTCTACTGTCCACTACGCATACAACAGAAGTTCAAAGAAGGCAACTAGCTAAGCCAGAAATGATCAAGAACTACAACAAAACTAAAGATAAAGTTGATGCAACTGATAAACTATTGCTCTGACATTATTTTCTAATATCATTGACATCGCTGCTTTAGTAGCAAAGAATCAGCAACTGTGTAGGCCAGCAGTTGTAGAACACAGTAGAAACAAATTATTTACAAATAAATATTTTATAAACAGTGCTATAGAAATGCTATTGGGTCAACGTATTGTAGTAACACCAAGTTTCGAAGCTGTTTTCATAAGTACGTATAGCTTCTCCGGCAGTTGGCGGTTGTTATATTTGCCAATCCAACTTCTTGAAACCTGTTTATGGTGAACACTTAGCTTAAGATTCAACTTACATTTCATGCAAAGAAATTCAACAAAAATTTAATGATTTTTTCAACATAATCCATGTAGTCCGGTATATACCGGCGTGCTAATAAAATTTTTTAATTTTTGCTTAGATTTTACATTGTTTCATACAAAATACATAAAGGTACAATTGTATCTTTTCCATCCCCCCGGGGATACAGAAAAGGCTGCTGGTGATTATCTCCATCACCTGTTTTCTCCGGGGAATATCGGGTTCAACCTAGCCCTGAGTGGTCTGGCGCTCAATATAGGCAGAGAATGTCGGTAATGGTGGTTGTTGTACTTGGGGTGCTTGTCCCTTTAAGTGCGCGTGGCTGGCATTTCTGGTGTTCTCAAGGACTGACCAGAGATGCCTTAATCTGGTACTACGGGCATCAGGAGCCTCGGTCAGCCTGGGCTCCTCTGTCATTCGGGAAGTGAGGCTAATCGGCCTGATGGATTGGGTGCGGTCCCTCGGGAAGTACACGTAGTGGTTGTGGTAGTGCTAGGTAGAAACACCTCAGCAAGGGGGATGTCACTGCCCAGACAGTGGTGGTGCTAAATTGCCAACTCGGTGATATGGGATCTCTTTTGAGCGCCGTGCCCTCGTGCATGTACGAGATTAGAGGGTACCGGCATCGGGTGGCGGTGGTTGTACGCATTGAATTTAACTACCGCCCCGGCAACAGGCGGCGTATGCTAAAGTCTCCGGGCAGGTACGCATGTTAAACCCATAACAGTTGTACCTCTTCAGTCTCCCCCGGAGGTACAGTAAAAGGCTTCCGGAGGCCTGCACTCACCGGGGAATATGGAGTTCACCTAACTCTGAGTATCCTGGAGCTCGCTATAGGCAGAGAGTGATTGATAAGTTATTACTGACGCTCTCAAGGACTGAGAGAGAAACCTGTCTAATCTGGTTCTACGGGATTCAGGAAGCCCGGAGGAGTGAGGCAAATTGGAATGATAGTTCGGGTGCGGACCTTCGTGTAGTACTCGTAGTGGTGGTGGTATATGCTGGATAGTAGTCTAACCTCCTCAACAAGAAGGGTTACTACTACCCAGGCAGTTGTATGCCGAATTGCTAATCCAATGTCCATAGGGCTTTCTTCTGAGCGCCGTGTCTTTGGCAAGACCGAGATTAGAAGGCACCGGCTTTGGATGGCACTGGTCAGACGCAGTGTATTTGACCACCACCCATGCAACTGGGTGGCGTGTGGTGTGTCTAATGACGGGTACGCACGATAAACTCAATCTAATTTTACCTCTTCCATCTTTTTATGGGGTCAATCCAAAAGATTTCTTTAAACAGGTATTATTATTTATTGTTATTATTTGGTTCAGACACTGCTAACTAAAAGAACTATTGCGTTCCTTTTTCTTTTTTTAAGACCAATACTCAGGGGTAAACCCCTACTCATGCAGTGCAGTGTATTGGAATGTGAAGATGGTTGATAGATAGATTTTTTTTATAGATATTTGTATATTATGCGCCTTTTTTGTTGATGAGACATGTTTGAGTCTAATATTTGTTTAGCAGACCAACTGCCTTCATTATGAACACCAGCAGGTCCGAAACTTTAGTGGTGGATGTGGAGACATTATTTTATAAGTTATTTTGAATTTTAAACTTGTTATATACTTTGTAAGTTTCGTTTAATTTTTTGTTTCAAAATATATTTAATTTTTAAAAAATAAGTTATGTTTGATATGTCAATATATATATTGAATTTTTATAATACTTTTTCCATTTGAATAAATCGGATATTTTTTGTAATTTGTTTGTAATAAAAAATTAATAAGTTTCAATTACGATCCCCAAAGTAGATATGTCCGCCAATGAGACCGTTTGTTTCCCTAAACACATCCATCTAAATCCATCCAATCAAGAGCCGCACATTCGATAAATATGTGCTCTGCTGTCTCTGATGCTTGTGAGCATAGTCTGAAAACATCTACATCTGTGATCGCCATTCTCATCAAATGCGCTCTCACACTACAGTGTCCCGTAAGGAAATCCATTAGGATTTTTAGGTCAGACTTACCCCCAAATCGCGAACAAATCACAGCGTTAGCATTCCTGTGACCTGACTGGGCGTTCCAATGTTCCAATTATTTGCCAGTTTCTCATTCATCAATCAGATTGAGAATAGTAGAAAGCGGTGCTGCACAGCAGGGCTCCGAACCAATATAAGGTGTCACAAACCCCCTCCTAGTCAATGCATCCGCTTCCTTGTTTTCGCTTATGCCGTAGTGTCCAGGTAACCAGAACAGCTGCATCCTGTTTCTAAGCGATAATATCTGCAAAGTATCATAACAATATTTGACAAGTCTAGATGTCATATGCTGAGAGTCAAGCGCCTTAAAGGCAGTCTGACTGTCCGAGACTATATTAGTTGCCTTGCCCTTAAGCCCAATGTCCAGGTTAATCTCTTTAAGCAGGAAAAACATTGATATTTTTTTCTAAAATTTTATAAATGTTATGCTGATCGAAGGGTTGAAGAAGTCACAGATTTAGTATGTATTTAAAAACGAAAAAGGTACAATTGTACGACTAGAGTAAAAAGTTGTTGAAAAGACCCCTAAAAAATATGGAAATCATGATTTTTGATAAAAAAACGCAGCATTTGTCCAAACCAGCAAGAAGGCTTACAATTGAAAATTATTTTGGGAATTTTGAAAGCATTTCAAAACTTACGTATGCACTTAAATATTCCTTTATAACAATGCCCTTCATTATAAAACATTTATTGATTATTAAACACTCCCCGTAGAGATGTAAAATTTTAAATTTTAATTTCAGTAGAAACACATCCATTTTGGATGGTGTTAACATTAAATCATTACAAGCCAACCACAGTCAGATAGTTTATTATACGAATACATACTATAAAGCAGTTTTGTAGAGTTCAAAATATATGTACACATACCCCGCTGAGAAAGAAGAAGAGCTTTAAAATTAAAGCAAATATAGCCTTTGGTAGATTTTTAGCAAAAAAAAAAAATTATAAACTGCTCGAAAGTACATAATAAACCAAAACAATTTGAAACATTAAAACGCATGTTTAAGTGAAAAACTGCATATAAATACTATATGCACGTACACACACACACACCTACACACTTATGCCTGCACATGAAATTTAAAAAAACACATTTTGGAAAATGCTTAGTACGAGTATGCCTAAAATATGAGAATAAAGTTTATGCATTAAAACAACAACGAGAGGCAAAATAAACACAAACAAGCAAAAATTGATTTGAGGCAACAACAAGAAATAAAAAAAACAACCAAACAAAATTAAGGCAAAATTTCAAAAATTATAACCAAAAATTTTCAAAGTCTACATAAACACATACAAACGCATTTTTAATTTTCATTTTCCCTCCTCTAGAAACACTATTAAACAGTTAACAGTACAAGTTTAGTTGCTGTCTAAAGCCTTCAAAATATGTGAGTGCGTGTTCATTTAAGTGTGGCAAGCGAGGCATTAGTGGTATAGAAATAGTGGCGTCGGCGTTAAAGGCCGTCTATAGAGAAAATAGAGAAAAATAATCAGAAACCCAGCCTATAAACGGAAATACAAAATAAGGCTCACACACACAAGATAAATTACCACAGATACCATATTTCGGTGGGGTTTGTAGAAAAGACCATGCACTCTTTATATCAATATAGTATTGTTGTTGTCTTTTTTTTAATATTAGACTGAGTTGTTGTTGCAGACTTCAAAATGCCGCCTGTTATTTTTTGTTTTAAATTTTTGTTATTTTCCTATTAAATTCAGCAACGTAATGTTGTTAAACTGCGTTTAAAGCCAATAAAGACTTATCAATATATAGGTCTGCACACTACTACGAGGGTAGTTCTAACATGTAAAGCTTAGAAGCTCAGATTTTTTTTTATTTTGAGACCAATACTCCGGGGTAAACCGCCACTAAATGCTGTGCATTGTATTGGAATTTTGTAAAGGACAGTACCTATATTATTATTAGTTATTATATTATTATTAAGCGCTTTAGGAATGCGACAAATTGCTGTGAATTGATCATTCAAAGGCCTTCACCCTTTAATGATCAACAGCAATTGCCTCATCGTTGCATGTTGATTGTGTGGTGAGAGCCTTCGCTAAGTAGATTTTTACTGTTATCTACTACTTCCCAATAGGTGGCGCTTTTTTTTCCTGATTATTCGTTTTTTGTTGATATTGGTTAAGGTGGAATAGAGTGGAATGTCGGGGAGCGGTTTCTTTGTAGACGGTCTTCCTGTAGGGGGGGGGGACCATTTATTTTTTAATTATAATTTTGAAAAAACCGCAAACTAAGTTTTTAATTTTTCACCTCTTCTGGGATTTCAACCTGGGTCCTTTGAGTTTTTGTGCGAGCGCTCTAACCACTATACCACGCACCACGCTAAACTTTTACGAGAAGACCACAAGCAGCAGGTTGTTGTTGACTTCTTTAGTTATAATTTTAATTACTGAAAAGTGTATTGATTTTGCTTTAAATTGATTAGACGAGCGAACATTTGGAAGGAAAACATCTGGAATTCTCTTTTGTTGTTTATATCGCGTTCACACAGGCAAAAAAGACGCTACAAAAGTAGAGCGACAGGGACAGCAAAAGACGCCATATTTCTTGCCGCTCTTTTGACATTTCTCTTCAGTAAGGCTTGCCATTTTATGATAAAAAGATATACGAGCCAACAACGAAGCGAAATTATTAAAATTTACTACCGAAATTCGGAGTCAGTGGCCTCAACGTTAAGAGCGCTACATCCAATTTATGGTCGTCATAATCGTCCTAGCATATCAACAATTGAGCGTCTAGTGGAAATATTTGAATCCACAAGCACAGTACAAAATGTTCCCATGCCAGTGAGACAAAGAAGTGGCCATAGTGTAGAGAATATTGCTGCCGGTAAGGCTTCAGTTGAAGAAAGCCCAAATGTGTCTCTCACACGTCGTTCTCAAGCGTTAGGCATCTCTGTGACGTCATTGTGGCGAATTTTGCTAAAAGATCTTGGTCTACATCCTTACAAGATCAAATCGACGCAAGAACTGAAGCCGCTTGACAACCAGAAGCGTTGTATGTTCGTGAATTGGGCTGAGCAACAACTTGAAATCTCTGTGACGTCATTGTGGCGAATTTTTCGAAAAGATCTTGGTCTACATCCTTACAAGATCAAATCGACGCAAGAACTGAAGTCGCTTGGCCACCACAAGCGCTGTATGTTCGTGAATTGGGCTGAGCAAGAACTTGAAAATGATTCGGATTTTCATCGAAACATTATCTTGAGCGAGGAGGCTAATTTATGGCTGGCTATTGGCTTCGTCAATAAACAAAATATGCGTTATTGGTCAGGCAGCAATCCACACGTACTTCATGAGTCATCATTGCATCCCAAAAAAAATTACGGTTTGGTGCGGTTTATGAGCCGGCGGCGTCATTGGTCCGTACTTCTTACGTGATGATCAAGACCGGCACGATACTGTGAATGGGAAACGCCACCGTTCAATGATAACCGAATATTTTTGGCCCCAATTGGATGATATGGACTTGGAGCACAACTGTATAGGGCAATTTAGCACCATCACTGTACAAGTACGCGTGGCATAAAGGCCGTGCACCAATCATTTACCAACATTCTCTGCCTATATTGAGCGCCAGACCACTCAGGGCTAGGTCGAACCCAATATTCCGCGGAGAAAACAGGCTACTGACGGGACACTTCGCCAGCAGCCATTTCTGTATCCCCGGGGGGGGGGAGAACATGTGGTTCCAACAGGACGGCGCCACTAGCCACACAGCGAATGCCAATTTAATCAATCAGTCATACATACATACATACATAATTGGCCATTACAACCTTGTGTCAGGATTACGGCCTAACTTCTCGCAGCACTCATGTTGTGTGTGTTAATTTTTATCCATGAGTACCGGGACCTATAGTTTAAAGTTGACTCCGAACGATAGATTTGAGAAGCTTTTTCATGGCAATTAATTACTCCCAGAGCTTTTGCCAGAAGACTGCTGAGAGGTAGTCAACGAAAGAAATAATTTTTTTTTTCATATTTCTTTTTTTTAAGATGTCAGAGCTGAGATTTGAAGCCGGCGCTATAGTCTTACTTTCAATCAATCAATCAAACCAATCAATTTATTTGATGTGTTATCTCAAGAAATGGTCCAGTCGATTGGCCGCCTTGGTCGTGCGATTTGACGCCGTTAAACTATTTCCTGTGGGGCTACGTCAAGTCTATGGTCTGTGCCAACAAGCCAGCGACGATTGATGAACTTCGTACGAATATCGAATGTGAAATTGCAGCAGTATCGGCCAATTTATGCTCGAAAATTAGGTTCAGCGTCTGGACTTCGGTAAGCGTGCCCGTGGTGCCCATAATGGCATTTAAAGTACTTTTACAGGAATAAAGAGATCCATGAAATTCTTTATTCCTGTAAAAGTACCAAGTACCAAGTAAAAGTACCAAAACCGTTTTTGTTTTATTTAATAAAAGGCTCTTATTGAAAAACCCTGTATTTGTTATTTGATGTTTGTCTTATGTATGCATTGTGTTAATATATAGAGCAGAATGTGAACAGAGCGTATCTCCGAGTACCGAACACAAAAACGATTCTTTCTACCCCACCGTACATTTTGCTATAAAATGTTTTTGTTTCCAAATGTTTTCTCGTCTAAATGCTGACACAGCCATAAAAACATTTTGTTTAAAAACAAAGTCCTCAACTTTAGATTTCTCAATTAAAATATTTTAAAACTTCTCGCCAATCCTCGTAAATTTAATATTGAACAAAACTTTTTGAATGTCGTTAGTGGTGCTAAAGAAGCTCACTAAAAACGCCGCCAATGACTTTAACCAGCACCAAAATTTAACACTTTATTCTTTTTCTTTTTTTTTCGTAAAAGCTATTGTTCAAAATCAATTTAGTGTTGAAATGCTGCCAAAAAAATAAATAAATAAGAACGGCAAATAAAGGCATATTTTTTCTTCTTTAGAAAATAAAATGGATTTTCAAATGAAGCCTTTTTTTGAGGCTGTTTCTCACAAGCTGGTTTAAAGGTTATGGCTTAGAAAGCATAAAAAAAAATAAATAAAAAAACGAATAGCTGGAAATGAAGGTAACCGCCACAGATATAAAAAGAAAAACAATAAAAAGCAAAATGACAGTGTAAACAAACGTTATATTTTGGCAATAAAAAGCCACTCACATGCATATGTACGAGTATGTGTCATATTACACCAAACAGCAAGGACTATGAGCCTTCCACCAAAGGCTGAAATGGGTAAAAGTGACTAAAATAAAAGACTTATTCCACATCCACACATAATTTCATATCCTGTTAAAAGGCAATTTCTTTGATTACAATTTTATATCTAAAACGGTTGTTTTTTAAAGCAGATTTAACGTTTACGAGTAATTCGTAGTTGAGAGAAAGGCGTCTGATACTACGTATTAAAGGCTTTATTTTATTACTCTGTGCAAAGTACTTTTTAGTTTAATATTTCAAATGCTTTGCCAGGATTCAAAAAAAAAAAAAAAAAAAAAAAAAAAAAAATGGTTCAGAATTAAATACTTTACAGTTCTTTGAAATTTTCTTTTTGGTTTGATTTTTGTTTTAAATTTTTAACTTTTAAATTAAGTTCTTAAAAGCTAGAAAATGAAGGTTTATTAAACAGTTTTTTTTTTTCAAAACACTATACTTCTATAGATTTAAGCACTCGTCATATGTGCCACGATACTCGTATTATATGCTTTACTTTTCATTTCTTTTTTGTTACAACTTTTCTTAGGAAATTCTCCACTCGGTTTTAAAAGACAAATAATGAAGAAAAAAAAAACAGAATTTTTATTTAACATTTAATTTTTGTTTTTCTTATTTTCTCTTTCTTAAAATTTATTCATTCTCTACCATTATTTGCTACTTAAAGTCAAAAACCTTTCTTTTTTTTATGCCTTCGCAATAGAAAATTAAAGCAGCTGATGGAAAAGCAATCTTAATTCACTGAATGAAAAAAGTGTTGATGAGTTTTTGAAAATGCTTTTTTTATACTGTTTATATAAAAGGGTATTTCGTGAGGACCAATAGAATTTTTCATTGTAAAAACTATAATACCGGACTATGGCTACCACCGCTTTATTGGTATTACTATTAAATTTAGAACCATCACAGTACCTGATAGCCATGAACAAGCTTCTTAAGTCTGTCATTCTGATTTGATGTACTCATGCATAAAAATTAACGCATACAATATGGGTGCTGTAAGAAGTTAGGCCGTAACTGTGAAAAATGTTTGTAATGCCCAGTTATGTAAGTATGAGTGTATGAAAATAGGTCTGAAACTCTAGTGGTGGATATGTACGCCAGCGACACCATATGCCTCTCTAGGCAAATTCATCGAAATCTATCAGGAACCCTATATTCAAATAATATGTGCTTCGCTCTTTCTGACGCCTATATATACAGTGAGCGTTATCAGCATGTGTTAGTTGTTAATACTTTTTTCTCAAAAGTAATAATTATATGTGCATTGATCTTTGAACAGACAAGTTTAAGCGTTAAAAAATAAAGTAGTCGTTTTTTAAAGTCTCTTTCAACAACAAAATAACAATAAGAGGTAAAATAATATAATTTTTTGCTTATCTACCCATTAACGCCCAAATGAAAACCAAGAACAATTTTTAAAATTCAATACATATTTATTACTAGATTTAAGCAACATTTTTTACAGTACAGTAAAAGAAAAAAACCAAAAAAAGTAATGAGTTGTGTTTTTTCAGGTGTACTAAGCTTAGTATAACAGCACTTAATATGCTATACATACATACATACATAATTGGCCATTACAACCCTGTGTCAGGATTACGGCCTAGCTTCTCGCAGCACTCATGTTGTGTGTGTTAATTTTTTCCCATGAGTACCGGGACCTACAGTTTAAAGTCGACTCCGAACGACAGATTTGAGAAGCTTTTTCATGGCAATTAATTACTCCCAGAGCTTTTGCCAGAAGACTGCTGAGAGGTAGTCGCCGAAAGAAATAATTGTTTCATATTTCTTTTTTTTAAGATTTGAACCCAGCACTATCGTCTTCGTAAGCCAACACACTAACCACTAGACCACGGCGACTACTTAATATGCTATAGCTCAAAAAATTCTATACGAACTAAACTGTTTTATATTGCTTTTATTAGAATGAGATGTTATCAAGTAAATAAACTGCTATTTAACGTTCTTCAAAGTTAACTGATGTAAAATAAACTTCATAGCCATTCACAATCTCACAAGAAATAAATCACTAGCCAAAATAGAGATTCCCATAATTGATATTTTTCAACTATGATATGATAAGTTGATGTACAACAGCTACGTGGATGTTGCATGTACTCTTATTGACTGATAAAAAGCGTTTCCCGAGTAAAAAAAAAACTGCATTTTATAATTTTTACTTGAACTTTAAGTTGTGTACTATATATAGTACAGCGGGCGGAAATGGGTTAAAACCTTTTTTTATACAAAAAAAAATGTTAAAAAGAACCCACCACACAAACATATTAAAGAATGTGAAAAATATTGTAGTTTACTTGAGTTTGTGTGGAGTTATGGCACGTGTTAATAAAGCTGAATGTCCCCACCATGCGTTTATACGTTTTTCCCTTTTATGCGTCTGACAAAAAAGTAGAATAAGCGTAATTGTATGTGCCAAGTTACACAGCAGAATGCATAGAATGCATAGACCATGGTGGAATTACTTACAAGGTGGTGTTGACAACCCAGATGGGTTTTTTTTTTTTGGTCATACTGCTCCTGTCAAAAGTTTTGTTTGTATTTATGTTTTGTTTACATTTTGCTTTGTGTGTATTCGTGTTTTTGTTTTGGTGTAGAGACATGTATGTTGTTAAAAATACACACACACACTTCTGACATGTGCTTTTTTAATTCACCATACCTGCTTTTGACATTAAAGAGCTGAAAAAACAAAAACAAATTCCCTGTTGTTTTTGTACTATATTCACCTGCCACCACCTTGTAAGTAATTTCACCATGGCATAGACGTATCAATGAAACAAAGTAGGTTTACTTTCTACTTTTGTATCCGTCGCATGAGTGGTGAAAAAATGTCAGCTGTTTTTGATGGTCATGAATGAGAAATTTATTTTTTATTTTAAATGTTATCGATAAATTATTTGATAACAATATTAAAACACAACAGCTGATCATAAAAAAATAATATGGCGCATAAGACGCATTGCATGTAGCTTGAATTTAGAAACACATATACTACGTTTATACGCACGCCCTATTTACAAATAAAGTTATTTGCAATATACTTAACTCACTGTTTATATGTAAAATGACTTCGACACAAATTCGCTGCCAGTAAATTGTATGGTAACACTAAAAAATTATAACTATGTTTACAAAAAAGTGTAAAAATTATCTGCTTTAATTTTTGTCCTTTTTTTGCACAAATATTTAATTTGAAAACTATTTTATACAATTTTTTTTTTTAATTGTTGCTTTAAGTTCAATATTTTCTGTTTTTATGTTTTTTCCGCCATATTAAGATAAGCCTACCAGATTTTTTAAAACAATAAAAACATTTAAAATGTAAGCAAGTGGCAACATTTTACATCTTTATTTGCAAATAGTGTCGTTATTCACGACTTGTTATCGTGAGTTAGTAAGTTGTAATAAAACAATTATATGGCAACATTTTTTACTCTTATTTGCAAATAAGTTGGACGTATAAACGTAGTAATAGAATGCACAAAAAGTATCATACGCATCTATGCATGAACGCATGGTGTGACCCTTCACCTTAACAGTTGACTTATATGTTACATTGTAACGGCTCATAACGACGTAACGCATGCTATGTACTTCTACCTTTACATATGTATGTATATGCGTGCATTATAGGTAATTCGTGTTCTATGGAGAGGCTTTTAATATTAGGTACAGACGCTTTTTTGTGTAACAAAACTGCTACGAAAGGCTTAACTTATGTATTCTTTAAAAGTCTGGCTTAGATAATATAAAATTCAGTGATCATAAACAGCGTATGTATGTATGTGAATGAATAGTGTTCACTTACCGGTTCCAGTTAAATTGATTCAAAAGCCATAGAATGTATTCTGAAATTCCAAAATTGTTTCGATGTAGGTAGAACGATTTGTTTCTCTCTGAAAGTTTTAATTTTTCACTTTAAATATTTTGATAACTCTCTTGTGATTATTATTACTTTAATATAATAAATAAAATTTTTTGCAAAACCAGTTAAAATTTAAAGGAAAACAAACACTAAAGGAAAACAAACACGCCCGTTGAATAAATTAAAAAAAATAACCACAACAATAGCAGCTGATCTGTAAAAGAAAATACTGGTTTTTATTAATAGTGCTGCCAAGTTAAGTTATAGCTATGGTTTAACATTATTTACGGCTTGGAAGGTATTGATATATTACGTGTTATTTTTAAATTTAAATTATTTACATATAACGGTACTTAAGTATTGCAAACAAAATTTTGAAGGGCGTTTTGCTGTACACTATTCAATAATTTGCCCAATATAAACAAAATATGTGTATATTGAGCAAATCTTTTTACAATATTAACAATAAGCATACATATGTATGTAAAAGTAAATAAGCCATACTCATGTGTATTTAAAAAATTATAAAATTAATACCAAGAAAATTAAACAATTTGGAATTAAACAAAAGTTTGTTAAGCTTTTTGTTAATTTCTTTTTCTGGCTTCTTTTTTTAAGGAAAACGTTCATTTTATGAGAATTTTTTTTTAATTATTTAAAAATAGGTTCTAATAAGATCTATTATTTCGAAATTTAATTAATCAAACTTGAAGCAATGGAAAATTAAAAAACGAATGTATGTATTCATAAAATACTGGTTACGCTTTTTTCGGCAAATATTTGTCTAATGTGACTGTAGCTTAAGTTTTATTTACCCGTTTCATGAATAAACGCTGGAGAAACTAGCCTGAACTTATAATGTTAGAAGCTTTAGCCACATTTTTGTTCACAGAGCTTATTGCTACACCAGTTCGTTTTTATCAATATACATCGAAGCTCACGTCAACAACTAGGAAATTTAGCTTTTATACATTTTCGCCATTGGTGACGTAAATATCTCTTTAATGTCAACAATTATATTTAAATATTTAAAGTACTTATAAATCAAAGTTTCAATTCGTATGCCAAAAACCTAAGAGTTGTAATCACATTGGACAGTTGAAATTTGCATATGTTCTATCGTGCTTAAAAAGCACTATATTTTTGTTCTCTTTGTAGCAGTGCATACAAACATTTTATTGATTATTCCACAACTTCATCATTGACATCCAACAATTCGTATTAAAGGCTTTTCATATTAATTATTGGTTTAGTTAATGGCTCTCTAGATGACATTAAATTTGCCGTGGTGGTGTTCAAATAACAGGCAATAAAAACAACACAAAAAATTTTAATAAAACTTTTAAAAATAAAAGTTTTTTTTTTAAATTCTTTTCCACTATATAAATTTTGGGTTCTGTATAAACAAAAAAAAAACATATATTTAAATTCAAATTAAAACTTAATTTGAAATTTAAATAAATTTATGGTTCAGTTCTAATTTGTATTGTTTTAGGAAATTTTATGAAATTTTTTATTGGTTTTTTATAGGTTTTTGATTAATCTCCGTAATCACTGGATTTTATTTTTCCAGTTATGATACAATTTACTGAGTTTGCTTGAAATTTTGAGAGTATTGTTAGAAAAATTTCTTTATAATTAACCTTTAGCGAACGATTTTAATATAAAACAAAACACTTTTGAGTTGATGCAGATAAAAAGCAATCAAATGACCGACTGTGGCTTTTAATCAAACTTAAAGAGTTAAAATGTTTTTACGAAGAAAAAGATAACAAGAATTAGACAAAATTAGACTTACGAGTTTATTTCTAAAGGCGAAAGTAAAAGTAAATATATAAAACTAAACTTTTTAATAATTTAGGCTCTTCTCGGTTTCGTTTAATGTACGATTTGTATTCTTCGAATTGATAGCTTTTGTGTGGCGCAGGGTTATTTCCAGACACATACATACATACATAATTGGTCATTACAAACCTATTTCGGGGTTATGGCCTAACTTCTCGCTGTACCCCTCAGTCCCCCCCGGGGATACAGAAAAGGCTGCTGCCGAGTGTCACGACAGTAGCCTGTTTTCTCTGGGGAATATTGGGTTCGACTTAGCCCTGAGTGGTCTGGCGCTCAATATAGGTAGAGAATGCCGTTAACACTAGATTTACCGCACCAGTCAAAAGGACTGGTTTTGATTTATTTACCACAAATATTGACTTTGTGTGAATATTTTTTTCCAAAACTAGTATATGATTTTTATAACGACAACAAAATATAATTAATTTGATAACTTGTTTTGATTTTGTGTCCACAGATTAAAAATAAATTTTTATTTTTTATACTTATACCGGTACCAGTCATTTTGACTGGTGTGTTTTTCCATATCATCAATCGATTTTTGTTTAGATTTAGCATACACTACAACCTTTCTTCGTGTTCCCAACGAGAAATATTATTGAAGAGGAGGTCAGCAGTGCCTTCTTACTATTGATAGACCACCATATATTAGACTATATAAGAACTTGTACCGAATCAGAAGCTTCTAGAGTTTTGGGGAAAAAGTGGACACTTTCACAAGAAAAATTGAAGTCCTCATTGGAATTCTGTATACACGTGTTGCATACGAAGCAAAAAGTTTAAAACTATCGTATGTGTGGATCAAAAAATGGGCTCCTGAATTGTTTTCCAAAAGTGTGAGTAGGCATGGGTTTACAGAAATTTTACGGTTCATTCGGTTCGATAAAAGAAATGAAAGAAGTCAACGCTTACAAAATGATAAATTTGCGTTAGTGTCGACTGTTTGGGATAAATTTATTGCCAACAGTCAAAACTGTTTCAAACCGGGACCATATATTACTGTCGATGAGTAATTGTTTCCTACGAAGGCCAGATGTAGGTTCACACAGTATACGCCACACAGACCAGATAAGTTTGGGATCAAATTCTGGCTGGCGTCCGATGTTGAAACAAAGTACGTAGTAAATGGTTTTCCTTATCTAGGAAAGGATGAGACACGAGATTTGTTAACACCTCTCAGCGAATATGTAGTAATCAGACTAATGCAGCCGTATACATGTCTTTCTTTACCCTCCAAATTATTAGAAAAAATACTATGCTGGTGGGTACAGTACGTTGTAACAAACGGGAACTGTCAAAAATTTGTAAAGACAAGAAAGATGGTATGGCTCGTTTTTCAATATTACTATATGCAACAAATGAATTTACTCTAATAGTTTATAAGAGTAAGCCCAACAAAAAAGTCGTTTTATTGAGTCTAAGCACAATGGCGTCAAAATTGATACAGACAACAGCTGAAGAGCTTACTTTTGACTTTCAGTCTTCAACCCAAGATATAGCAAGTGAAGCTGATCGTCCAACATCCAATATTCCAAAAAAAAACCCCATCCAATACGTAAATGGTGCCAAACCGGGTTCTGTAATAACAATAAGACAACGATAAATTGCGATGTCTGCAAAAAATATGTGTGCGGAAAATGCACAGAAAAAAAGTTTCTATTTGTAAAAAATGTGAACATCCATAATTATTTTGAATAATAACTAAAATACAGCTCCTGACTTCTTATTTATTTTATATTTTATTAGTTCTGTTTATTAATTTATTATATTTAATAGCAGATACAAATTCTACACATTGAAAACACTTATTTTTTAATTCCAGTCAAAATGACTGGTGTTGGTATAAATAGGTATAAAAATTTGTTGGTAAATCTAGTGTTAATGGTGGTGCATGGCACTAAGTACGCGTGGCAGGCATTATCTGGTGTTCTCACGGACTGACCAGAGATGCCTTAATATGGTACTACGGGCATCAGGAGTCCCCGGTACCTAAGACTCTCAGTCATTCGGGAAGTGTGGTTTCGGCCTGATGATTGGTTAGTTCCTCCTTCGAGAGGTACACGTAGTGGTTGTAGAAGTACTTAGTTAGATACCCCTCAGCAAGGGGGGTATCATCATCCAGACAGTGGTGGTACTAAATTGCCAACTCGTTGCTATGGGCTCTCTTTTTGAGCGCCGTGCCCTCGCGTATCAACGGATTAAGAGGGTACCGGCTTCGAGTGGCGGTGGTTGGGCGCATTGAACTCAACTATCGCTCCGGCAACGGGCGGCGTGTGATATGTCTACGGACTGTGCGCACGTAAAACCCATACATACAGTACCCAGTCAGTTTTTTTTTATGCATGAGTAATCAGTTACCTACACATATTCTGCCCGAAGACTGCTAAGACGTAGTAGCCGAAGCAAATATTTGTTTTTTTTTTCATATTTCTTATTTCTTTTTTTGAGACGCCAGAGCTGGTCATTTGAACCCAGAGCTCTTGCCTAGTACGCTGATTATAATACCACATAAATGTAACCAGGCAAAATAAATCCTTGACTTTTTTCATGAATCGTCAACCTTTCTGTGTTTGTAGCATAAGTGAATTCCTTACAGCTTAGCTTTACCGTCCCGGTTATCGTAAAGACATACAAAAGCTACATATATAAATGAAATCCTTAGGGACTGCTACAAAAGACTTCCACAAAACTTAGCCGGCCAATCTTTAATAAACTGTCTTGATATAGACTTCAGGAGCTCATATACTCTATTGCTTAGACAAAACTGTTTTCTCTAAAATCAACATCAGGCTCTTTTGTGAAAGTGACACTTCAAAGTTCAGGGCATGTTAAGGGCCTAAATGCATCAGACAAACACTTTTTCAGTGCCATAGCTGTACCTCAAGATGAAATTACAACTTAAATTTTGCTTTCTGGCGTCTATATATATAATCTTTGATTGTAATTTATAAATTAAGTGTACGGTCTTTTACGTCAATGCAAAACAGTCTCTACGAAAGTTATTCTCGTGTTGAGTATGTCACGAATGTCAATGATAAATGCCTACATCACTAGATTCACTTTTCTTTTTCTTCTTTTTCTTTATGAGGGCAACGGCTGCCTTTGTACACCATATTTCTTTTTCAATTTTTTTTCTGTATTTTATATTTAAAACATCATTGTATTCAATTATTTCCTTTATACTTTAAATCTGTCGTTTTTTTTAAATAGAAATAATTTATATCACTTTATTACAAATTGTTGCCAAATATTACAAATAATTTTTTTAAAATATTATTCTCTGTCTCTATTGCTCTTTTAATAAAATTTGTTAAAAAAAATTGATTTACTGCAGTTAAATAGCTCAAAGAACCCAACCAGACCGCAATTATTTTATTGAAAGCAGCAAACTGAGAAAATATTTGGTTTGATTGTTTCCCAAGAAGGCAAAAAAAAAAGCCAAATTTATTGGCTGTAATACACAAACATATTTTAATAATTTGAAAAATAGAAAAAAGGAAAAAATTTTTTTTCTTGTTCCATAAGTATATTTACATGAAAGGAGGGGCGGAGGGAAATGATATATAAAATAACAAAATTAATGCTGAACACTTAGTATAACCAAAAGCAGAAAAATCATAATAACTTGCTGGGCTACATTACTCGTATCTTTTACTTTTTAGCCTTTCCAAAAAAAAAGCTTTTTATAGACCAAACAAATCTACAAAAAAAAAAAAATCTTTTATTTCAACCCATTTCTGCTGGATGTTATCCAAAACAAATGAAGAATTTTTTGGGTGTCATTTCTATAACTTGTTTTATTTCAAATTTTTTTTTTTCATTCCATTATCCTTTTTTTTTTGTTATTTAACTGCCTCTGTTACAAATTTATTATCTCTCTCTGGCTTTCTCTGTACTACTGCCTCTCAACACATTTTTTTCCTTTTTTTTCAAACTCTTATATTGCTTACTCATCAGAAAATGTCCTTGTCCCATATATAATAGATGTGCCTGAAATGATCAATGTTTTCAAAAACACACATACACTCACACTTATAAATAGTTTATGTATGAGAAAAAAAAATCTCTATAAAAAAGGCGAATAAGTGAAAAAAAAAACTCTGGTTATTGTTAATATTTTATCATTTATATTGCCTTCCAAAATAAATAGAAAAAATAAAGAAAAGTTAACAATGGCAAAAGTATTTTTTGTTTTCTTTTATTTCTGTCATTATTTTGATCGATTTGTAAGATTAAATATCTTTTTAAATTTCAAATATATTAAACATGTTAAAAATGATTGAGTTTTTTTTTTTTTTACCATCATAATAATAAATGACTTTGTTTTGAAGGGGGAGTGGGGTTGGGAGCTCAAAATATATTTTAAACGAACATTTGTTTAAAGTATAAAAAAAAATTTTGTAAGTGTTGAAAAAAAGGTATTCAAAAATAATTTAATTAAAACTGAGAGCTCGCATTGTCGTGCTGAAGTGAGATCCGTCTTCGGCGGTTGGTTTTCCTGATTTCTTGGAAGACAACTGGCAAACAAATGGTTGTGTACCACTCAGATTTTGCTAATTTTGAAACACCATACAGTGAAGTGCTGTTTACTTTGGGGCTCGTACGTATACATCCACCATTCATCACTTGTCACGATGTCGTAGACATGTTTCGAAGCACCGCAATCGTATTTTTTGAGCATTTCTTACGACCAATCGACAATCGATTGACAAATTGTGTGGGATCCAACGCGAACAAATTTTTTTGACAGTCAAATTGTTATGCAATATTGAATGTATGCTGGTCCTACACATAACAAACAAGACATTCCATTCACTCTATTCATTCCATTCTAACTCTTATGTTTCATGTCTCTCATGTCTCCATACTCTCTTGTCTCTATTCTGTTATTATTAACATTCTAACGACACCAAAAACTTTTTATGTTTGTTTTATTCGTTTCGCTTTTACGAATTAGAGTTGGAAGTGTGTTTGAAAATTTTAGAATGTCTTGGAGATCGTTTCAAACATACCCGTGCAGTCTTTTAATAAACACAAGTTCTTGATGGAGCTTCATCGCCAAAAATTGAATTACATTAATCCACGTCAAAAGTTTTACAAAATTATCGCACATAAATTTTCACTATTTAATTCCATTTTTGGGACGAGATGAATCTTTTAAGTTACTACAAACAACAAAAATAGCGCTTATATGTCAAAACGTTCTGAAACATTATACATCCCGAAACATTATACATCCTACAATTTGTTTATTCATACTTTAAGTATGTATATAAAATAACAAATTTCTATATTTTCTTAAACGAACTCCAATAGTTTATTCTGATTATCAATCAGTCAAATTACGAATATTCCCGAAGAATTTTCTCCCTGGAAATAAGCAAGGGTGATTGAGAAAATCAAGATCAAGTATTTCGACTTTTAACAGTTTAATGTTAATTATAACTATTTGTTATGTTTTTGACAGGTCTTTTATGATGAGAGGAAAGAAAATGAATAAATATGTGGATTATTTCAATTCAAAACAGGATAAATGGGAACAAGGAAAATATGCCGGAAAATTTTTATTCTTAATTGTAATGAATATATTGTATACGTTGGATACAAATACCACAGCTATAGGAAAAAACCCCCTATTTGAATTAAATGAAAAGTATAATATATTAAATAACTATGGACAGAGAAACATAGCAGTTTCCATGTCATAACCAATGACTTTACGAAAAATTAATTTTTAGCGAATAAGATCACTGACTATTTTTGAAAAGACTGTGTATGGTAGTCGCCGTGGTCTAGTGGTTAGTGTTTTGGCTTACTAAGACGATAGCGCCGGGTTCAAATCTCAGCTCTCATATCTTGAAAAAAATATGAAAAAAATTTTTTTTTCGGCGACTACTTCTCAGCAGTCTTAGTAATTGATTGCCATGAAAATGGTTCTTACGTTTGTCGTTCGGAGTCGACATGAAAATGGTTCTTACGTTTGTCGTTCGGAGTCGACATTAAACTGTAGGTCCCGGTACTCATGGAAAAAAATTAACAAACACAATATGAGTACTGCGAGAAGCTAAGCCGTAACTCTGACACAGGGTTGTATGGCCAATTATGTATGTATGTATGTAAGTATGCACCTCACACTGTGGTGTACCTCACAACGTTTACTATGCACATACATACAGACATGGCTGTAAACATGCATGAATATATGACTAAAAAAACATTTTTATTGACACACTTTTAAGTATCGAATTATGTTTCTTATAAATATAAACAAAAACATTAAATAACAAATGCGATGATCTGCAATACCCTTAGTGGATATCAAATGTAATGACCTATTTTCTTGAAATCGAAAAGAATGGAAATAATAATGTAAGTTAAAAGAGATAAGAAATATGCAAGCATTTAGTATATAAATTGAACAAAATTAAAAATAGATTCACTTTTGATTTAATACGTTAAAACGGTTTCGGCACTTCCTTTGAACGCCTACTGTTTAGCTAAAACCCCTTTCAGCTGTTTAAACTAAAAAAACAATCTTTACCTTCAGCTAAAAATTCTGCGAGCGAATATTTAGTTGCATTCATGCTTAAACCAAATTGATTTTTTATTTACTTACCAAATTACAATATAATAGTAAATAATATTGTAATTAATTATTACGAGCAGAGTGACAAAGACCATAAGCTCGGTGTAGTGTCGCAGAACAGTTTCTCTGGTGGGAATTGAAACCACAACTCTCGCACTAGTAGACTAGCATACTGCCCACTAGACCCATGAGGTACTCAAAAATATTTTAAAAAAGCTCATTTATTAGTGCGAACGTATGTGAATAATATTTATACAAGATGACATGAACATGAGAGCTGCTGCTGATGTACAAAATGATTTCTTAAGGATGCTTTTGTTTCTACCATAAAAACTATATAATTAAGAAATCTAAGAATTTTTCTAATCACTTGAGAAACATATTGCTTTGATATAGAGATTTAAATTTAAAAAAAATTGTTTAACTTCCTATTCAGTACAAAATTTCATATGTACTAGAATAATATTTTATTTTTGTATTAATTTAAGTACTTTAAAGTACTTTATTTTCATTTTGATTTTTTTGTTTTTTTTTTTTAATTTTTGTGCATTTAACAAGTGTGTCATAAATTTGTTTTCTCTAAAGAATAAAAATTTATTGCCATTAAACTTTCGTTCGCCATTAATGCTCATATTGAATTATTTTATAAAAATTTATTTCTATTTCATTTGTAACATCATTCAGTCCTTTCTTTGCTTTCTTAAGTATGATCTCCTTAGTTCTCTGGTTTCTGGTCTTCATTTGTGGTTTTCTATTATTTTATTTTTTTTTTCTTCTTTCCTTTCGTCTTATATTCTAAGTCAATGGAAGAGAGCCATTAAAAAACCAAATAGCATCACAAAGATTGTGTAATAATATGGCCAATGTAAATGCATGTTAAATGTCTACTTAGACTTGTGTTAAGTTGAAAATAATTGAGAAAAATCTATTGAATTTTAAATGTAAAAAATAAAAAAAAAAATAGAAATAAAAGAAAATGCTATACCTTAGCTTAGTTTTAAAGGATTTATTTGAAAGGCCATATAATAAAGACATTTTATAGGGAAATATTGAGATTTAAAGGTTAGAGGTAATTTGAAAACTAAATTTCTCTGTTTAATTCTACTATTTTAGTTTTATACAATTGATTTTGATTTGTATTTATAAATATCTATACATATCTATTTTAAAAACATCTGATGCCAATTTAAATTTGAATATCACAAAAAAATTTTTAAAAGGTCAAGAGGGTAAACCTCTCAATAAAACCCATTTAGCAGCCGAACTGTAATTAACTGATAAATTCCCATTTGGGAGCGCATAACTTTATACCCCAAGTAAAACTTTAAAATGCAACCGAAAATATTTACAAAAACATTTTAAAAATTGTATAGTACTGTACAAAAAAGTACTGTACTGTACTGTGCAAAAATGTACTGTATTATACTGTACTGTACTTTATAATGAGCTGTTAACAACAAACTGAGATAACCATCCATTCAAACAAAGGATCCAAAACATAACTTTTAAATTTAATTAAATCAATACCAACTTGTAATGAAAAGTTTTTTAATTGTCAGTATATATATTAATAAACAAAATATATTATATTATTAAACCTTTTGTTCTTCGTACTCTTAGAAATAGAAATTTGCCTAAGTTTGGCAGAAGCAACAAAGGTTGTTGTCTAAGGTTTATGAATATGGTGCCATTAAAATAATCGCTTTCATATAAACGTGTGTACTCTAACATTGACAACTTGCTGCCTGCTGCTTGCTGTTGTCTATGTGTTTAATGCTTAACGGCGAACAAAAATGTCAATTGCGGTTACGAAAATAGAAGTGGTTTCAATCTGTGAAACATTTTCGTTTTCTGAAGAACCAAATTGCACAATGAATTTGATTTTCGAATGGCAATGAACTCTGTGACATGGGTGATAAACTTCTTTAGCTGATGAAATATAAAATTTTTTGTTTATTTTTTCTTCTGCTAAATGATATCGGTATGAAAGGCTATTATATACTAACAAAAAAAAGAAATCTTTAAATTCCTTTTTTAATTTAAATTGTTTATAATTGTCGTTTTCTTCAATAAAATTTAATTGATTTTGTTTCAACTGTTCGTTATTATAAACTGTTTTCTTTCTGTTTTTTCTTTGATATTTTCACATAAGCATGTTATGATTTCTACCTGCCTGCATACATAGTATATCAGCTTATTTACATACATGCAGAAAAAAGAAACAGAAAAAATTGAAAAACACGAAAAAGTTTTATTTGTTCATTACTTCTTTAAGCTTCTCTTTCTTCTTCTTATTATTATTATATTTGATTTTATTCTTCATATCACACATTCTGCAACAGAAGCAAAAAAAAAAAAAAAAATTCAATCGCCACCTTTAAAAAATCACAATTATTATAAAAATACTCGTACGAGGCTCGTCTGCAGGCTGACCTGCTTGCTCTTTCTACAACTTATCAGAAAACGTTTAAAGGATAAAATTAAAAATAAAATCGATTTCCTTAATACCCTCATAATAATGTTCTTTAAAAAAATATCTTCATATAAAATGAAAAATGAAGCAAATTAAAGAAATAAAAAGAAAAAAATCCATTTCAAATATGAATTCGTAAAAGGCGGCATTACACAAATTTCAGTTTATATATTTTACTCGTAAGTAGTAAATAAAGAGGATGACTAAAGAATTTCATTAATATAGTCGTACATACATATCGTCGTGCGGGAGTTTAAGTGCTCTATACGCCATTTTTTAAATCTCGAGTTAATAATGCAATCCGTTTTCAGCTATTTATCTCCGAAACTTGACGAGATATCCTAAAACGGATAACAGATTTGAAAAATTTGGGGTCGAAAACCTAAAGTGGCATCACTAACTTGAGATATATAAAGAATATGAAATTTCGGATATGTATGTTATGAATGCTGGCACAAAGTCAATAACTCTAAAACTTGTGTTTAAAAACCATTTACAGGTATAACCAAATATAAGAAATTAAATTAAAACCTTTTTGACATTTATGGAAATAGCCTTGGCTTTCGACACTTCGAAATCTGTTTTTAGTTGTCACACATACATAATTGGAAATTACAATCTTGTGTCAGGATTACGGCCTAACTTCTCGTAGCGTCTATGTTGTGTGCGTCATTTTTCATCATGAGTACCCAAACAGACAGCTTAACATCCAACACGAACGACAGATTTGGGAAGTTTGTTTTTGGCAGTCAGTTACGCTCAGAGCTTTTGTCAGAAGACTGAAAGAAATATTTTTGTTTCAAAATGTTTTTTTTTTTTAATGTCAGAGCTGGGGTTTGATGCCAGAGCTCTTTTTTTTTTTTTTTTTTTTTTTTTTTTTTTTAAGACCAATACTCAGGGGTAAACCCCTACTCATGCAGTGTGCATTGTATTGGAATGTGAAGATGGTTGATAGTAGTATTTTTTTTTTTTTTTTTCCATAGATTTTGTATGTTTTTGCGCCTTTATTTGTTGATGAAACAAGTTGCTGGCAATTTGTCCACTCAAGAGCCAGTGTTATACCTTCACCCTCAAATGATCAAACAGCAATGGCCTCATCTGTCGGTGGATGTTTAAATGTGAATGGTGAGCGTCTTCAGTAGATTAGCTGTTATCTTCCCAGAAGGTGGCGCTGTACTCCTGATCATTGGTTTCTGGTGGAATAGATTAGAAATGTCAGGGGGCGGTTTCTTGCAGATGGTCTTACTGGAGGGGGGGGAACCTCTTATTTTATTTAAATTTAATTTTTAATTTAAATTGTAATTTTTAGAAAACCGCAAATATTTATTTTTTTTATAATTTTGTCCTTCGCTGGGATTGAACCTTGGTCATGTGAGTTTCTGTGCAAGCGCTCTACCAGTATGCCACGACCCCCTATTAAGCCAACATACTAACCATTAGATTACGACGAAAAATTTTTAAATCGTCCGACTCAGTGCCAAAAATTAAATTAAGAAGATGCATATCTTGTCTTTCAGAAATCTTGTAATTTTTTAAATTATACCTTAAAAATATAACCTATCCATATCTGCTTATTTTAATCCCTGACATTCCAATCTGTTACACTTTAACCATTGACAACAAAAAACGAATTATCAGGAGAAAAAGCGCCACCTATTGGGAAGTAGTAGATAACAGTAAAAATCTACTTAGTGAAGGCTCTCACCACAATCAACATGTAATGATGGGGTAATTGCTGTTGATCATTCATGGGTGAAGGTATAACACTGGCCTTTGAAGGATCCATTCACAGCAATTGGTCTCATTTCTAAGGCGTTTAATAATACAAACTTTCCAATACAATACACAGCATTAGTAGGGGTTTTTCCCTTTATTGCCCTCAATAAAAAAAAAATTTGTGATGTGCTAATGACAACAGATCGTTGTTCTTACATCATCTGGACTAGAATATCAAGAGTCTTTTTGATAATCATTAGTCTGGATGCTGCGCGATACAGCGTTTTATAATACAAACGTCAATGTAGCACATTTTTTACAAAGAAGTTAAAGAAGCTTAATTTTATTCTGCCAGATAAATTATATTCGATTTCTAGGCAGAGCACATATGACCAAATGTTTGTCTGGCTTTAATTGAAAGTATTAACTAAATACATCTGTCTTGTCTAAGTTAATAAAACACCAACTCCACTGCTATCTATTACCACTAGGGATGCCAATCCTGATTCTGACAATCCCCGATATTCGCCAATTCCTGAATTTTCAAGTGTAATTTGCTAAGATGTATTCGGATTTTCAAATTCTTTAAAAATGTAACCACAAACAATTTTTATACCTACTGAATGTTTAAAAATTTTGATTTACATACATACATACATACATAACTGGCCTTTACAACCATGTGTCAGGATTACGACCTAGCTTCTCGCAGCACTCATGTTGTGTGTGTTAATTTTTATCCATGAGTACCGGGACCTACAGTTTAAAGTCGACTCCGAACGACAGCTTTGAGAAGCTTTTTTATGGCAATCAATTACTCTCAGAGATTTTGCCAGAAAACTGCTGAGAGGTAGTCGCCGAAAGAAATAATTTTTTCATATTTTTTTTTTTTTCAAGATGTCAGAGCTGAGATTTGAACCCAGCGCTATCGTCTTAGTAAGCCAACACACTAACCACTAGACCATGGCGCGATACAGCGTTTTATAATACAAACATCAATGTAGCACATTTTTTTACAAAGAAGAAAAAAGAAGCTTAATTTTATTCTGCCAGATAAACTATATTCGATTTCCAGGCAGAGCACATAAGACCAAATATTTTTCTGGCTTTAATTAAAAGTATTAACTAAATACATCTGTCTTGCCTAAGTTAATAAAACCCACACTCCACCGCCATCTATTACCACTAGGGATGCCAATTCCGATTTTGAAAAACCCTGAGATTTGCCAATTCCTGAATTTTGAAGTGTAATTTGCTAATTTGCTTTAAAAATGTAACCACAAACAATTTTTATACCTACTGAATGTTTAAAAATTTTTAATTAATAACCTTTTAGTGATGAAGTGCGATATTTAAAAAAAAAATATTTTTAATGATAATTTTAGAATACCGAATTCTGTGTTAATTTATTTGCAGCTTGATTTTTAAGAAATTTTTTTTGTTATTTTTTATATGATGGAATTACAAAGTTTAATTTTTTATCTTTTCACAAGATTTTTGTTTGATAAACATTTTTATAGTTTAAGTTTTATTTTTTCAAAATTTCCTGAGATTCTGGAATCGGAATTTAAAAATCCCAAGTCCCGGCATTGATGAAAACCAGTCCCGTTGGGCATCCCTAATTACTACGCTCACCAAGCAGAACCTGTCGTTATTTGCTATATAAAAGTGCAAAGTTCTTGTTTACCTTATGCTTATTCTTAAAGCCACACAAGTTGCTGTTTCCCAAACAGGGTAAAGCTTATCTTGCGTGCATGCGAATAAGTGGCAGAAAAGGCAATGCATTGCAGCGTTTTGCATTGAATTACTTAAGGACATACTTAAGTAGAAAAGGAAATAAGAAACCGCTCTGATGGTATCTCTATTGCTTAGTAAATTTCTCTGGAATACGTGACACATAGTGTTGAGTATTAAACCCCTTATGAAAAATATTTTTGTAGGTACTCCTTTACAGAATAGAGGTCTACATATGTATGTTGTCTTAAAATTGTCGAATGCCTACCTATGCCTATGGATTTTAATTTAATTTATTGTTCTATATTTTATTATTGTTCTATGATTTTAATGTTATTTATTATTCTATAAGAATAGCTTTTGCTCTCCTTTTTATTAAATACACACAAGCATCACCTTGTTGACCATGCTGACTAAGATTATGTTTCAAAAAATTCTTAGTACCGTGGGATATACTCTCTTGTACAATTAAATATTATTTCTTGGATTAGTTTGTGCTGCAGGAATTCATAGAAAAGGTTAAACGATAGCTTCGGGATCTGATTTCAATTTATGAATGAAATCTCTCGTTTCAGATAAACATAGTACTTCACCTTTATTGTTGTTATAAACGAAATATACTATTTTAAGGAAAACTGCATTAAAGAAAACACCGGTAAACTGAGTTCTATTACATATTTATTTATAATTCACCAACAAAGTTTTTAACAAGTAACCAACTGGTTGAATTTGCATTGTTTTTATATATAACAAGCGGTGGTACAACTGTAAATTATTAATAAGTATTATGAATGTCCCGGTTATAAGTTTGAGTGTTGTTTTTTTTTTAATTTTAAGATTTTGCAATAATCCAGAAAAAAACGACGCTTTCATGAAGTGTATGACATTTATACAAGTTAATGCAGAAAAAGAAAGGAATATATTAAAGATTATAAAGGCGTATGATTGATATGTTCTTTAAATAAATATTAATCATACGCTGTGGTGGTTTATATTGTATGTGGGAGAACTTAAATGAGTAGTACTAATAAATCTTTATTCAATATGAATACGAATATCTTTCAATTTATTTTTATTTTATATTTTATATTTAAAAAACCATTTTTCAGCATTTATAAACAAAAACTATAAAAAATAACTCAAAACCATAACGTTAAAACAACCCCTAGAGTAACTTAATTTTTTGGTTTAATTTTTTAAACCATTTTGGAAATTGTAAAAGTTATTATTATGAGAGCGAATAACAAAGACCAGAATTTTGTTAAACTAAGCGTTTAAGCTACAACATAACGTGTGGTATCTTCCTAGTATAAAGAAAACCACTGAAACCAATTCAATTTCATTACTTTCTTTGACATTATTGAAACTGTTTTTCGCTTACGACATATTTCTATACTTATTACCATTGACTTGTTTGTGAATTAAAAGCAAACCACATTTGCAAGTAATATTTCGAACAGAACATTAACTTCCAGAACCTTCCCTGTTAACTATAAATGAAATTATCTCCCCAGACAAATGCTTCATATTAAGGCACGTACGGGGACTAACTAATAAAATAGCACATCTAGATCATAATATACGTCGCCCAGTTATACTTTTAGAGCTTCTCAGCAATTGCTCCTTTGATTTTAAAAACCAAACTCTACAAAGTCTACATGCTGACATATACAGAAATTGACTTCTACATGGTGTCCACCAGGAAGGTATTTCACTTTTTTTGTTTGTAATTTTTGATTAAATGAACGGGAATAGATCTTGTATTAATAAATGTTCTATTTAATGTAGACAATCATGTATGGAATACAATATTACATAAATGTCCGCCTCTGTTAGCCTCACAACAACGGGCCCTTTTGAGCACATTTTTTATTACATTCTTACACATTTCACGCGGTATTTCATTAATTTCATCACGAATATTGTGTTTGAGTTGCTCCACCATTCCTGGTTTATTTGCATAAGCCCTGCCTGCTTTTCACATATCCCCACAAAAAGAAGTCTGAAGCAGTGAAATCAGGCGGCCATGGAGGCCAATTAACATCACCCTTCCTTGAAATAAATTGTTGTGGAAAGAGGTCTCGCAGTAATTCCATTGTAATCCAGGCTGTATGCGATGTGCTACCATCTTGTTGAAACCAAATGCTAGTCAAGCCCAAAGCATGCTGGTGTGGAGTTAAAAAGTTTTCAATCATATCACGATATTACTCCCCATTGACAGTTTCCATTACGCCATTTTTAGTTTCAAGAAAGTAATGTCCCATGATTCCCCCTGACAAAATTACACACCAGACTGTCACTTTTAATGGATGCAAAGGTGACTGATGAATAATTGAAGGGTTGTCCATTGCCTAGAACCGAATATTCTGTTTATTCACATATCCATTCAAACAAAAATGTGCCTCGTCACTTATTATGATTTTTTTCATAAAAATCGGAGTTGTCATATAGTCTTCTGAAAGAAGCTCTTATGTTTAGTAGATCTTAAATGGAAATAAATGCAAATCTTTGTGCAAAATTATGGCCTAAGTTATTTTTTGAAGGAAAAGCTCCTGAGAACGGCATCGAATTGAGCTTGATGGATTGTTTTGCACACTTTCTTGAGCAGCAGTAATGCTTTCAGCCTGTCTTGCCGTACGTTGTGGTTCATGCTGGGGCCTATCAGTTACAGTCCCTCTTTCTTCGAAATAATTTATTACACGATAAATACTGTGTTTTGTTGTCACGTTGTTTCTCGCAAAAATTTCATGTAACTTTCTCATCGTCGTAGTAATTAATAGATGATTGATTTTGATAAAATGTTTTAACGATTAAAACAAGTTGGTTTACTGAATATTTTTCCATAATAAATTTGCCATCTCTCTACTTCACGACTGCCAAATATGAACTGTCAAGGCAAATGTTTACCAAAAATAGCGGCAAAACAAAGAAGTATACCTTCCTGGCGGAAATTTAATTTAAACAATAACTAAATGCTGGCAATTGTTTGTTTCGTTTGCATTCCTTTTAAAATCTATAAATGTTTAAAGTTTCTAAAGTGCCTAAATTTGCAATATTTTTCTCTTTTAAAGAAATATACGTACCCACCTACTCGTATATATAAATATATAATACGAGTATACATATTTAATTTTGCTTTCAAGGCTTTAAAACAATAATTATCCGGTAAAATACAATTTAAAAATATTTCATAGATCAAAAGAGCAACTGGATAAATATTATTTTAACACTCATCTCATGAATTTTTTATAAATATTAAAAATAATAATGTTTTGTTTTGTTTTGCTTTCCTGTTGAGGTAATTATAAAACTTTTGTATACAATTCTGTGTAGAAGTGAATATAAAAATTGTAAAAATTTTTTTATTTAATTTTGTTTAATAAATTTACATATAACGAGTATATATTAAAGTTCTTTAAGCCTTTCTTTTTAATTAAATATTTTATAGAAATAAATTTTAAATTTTTTTATTTGCATTAAATCTCTAAAAAAAACCCGAAAGAATTTGAAATAAATACTGCTACATGAAAAACAAATCACTTCAGATATTAAAACAAATAAAATTGACAAAATGCCAATACTGCTAATTGTTTAAGAAAATATTTAATAAAACTGAAAATATACAACTGCTTAGATTTTAGAATTCCATATACCATCTCAAACAAAATCGACTATAAGTCTTAGAACTATAAACTCTGTTGCTCTATCTACTGACTTTTGTTTTTCTTCTATAAAAGAAAGATTTAAAAAAGAAAGTTCAAGGAATGAATTTCAATGATTTTATTAAAAGGACAATGAAGGACTAAAGATAGATACTGGGTAGAATTGCACACAATAGTTATGTGGCTTCACTAAGTCGTTGTGTGATTGTTGCAAACATTTGTTTGTTTTATTAATTACACGGTGCTACAGTAAAAATATACTTGGAAAGTGACCTAGTGTACGTTGTAGGCCTTATTTAGTAGATCATAAATTAATTTTTAAAAGTTCGGAAACACCCTCAAATTTCGGAGTTATTCCGAAAAAACCATTTTCGGGTAGGTTCGAGTAATTATGAACACGTAACTCAGTTGATTTTACTCCGATTTTAAATTTTTAAACGGTTTCAGAAAGAAGAAATATGTGCCTTTTTAAATATGTACACATTTTGGTATATATATTAAATTTTTGTAGTGTTATTTTTAATTATATCTGATTTAAATTTTATTTTTTCTAAATTTTTTAACTTTGGCGCCATTTTTTTAAATTAGATTGTTTAGAAACATACCCTTATGTATATATTTCATTAAAGCTAATTTAGTTCTCAGTTAAGCAAGCTTCCAATAAATAAAATCGAGTTAAAAATAAAAAAGTTATTAAGGTTTTTCAAAAGTTAAAAATTTTGCTGAGTTACGTGTTCGTAGTCGCCGTGGTCTAGTGGTTAGTGTGTTGGCTTACTAAGACATAGGCCCTGGGTTCGACTCCAGGCTCTGACATCTTCAAAAAAAGAAATATTAAAAAAATATTTCCTTCGGCGACTACCTCTCAGCAGTCTTCTGGCAAAAGCTCTGAGAGTAACTAATTGCCATGAAAAAGCTTCTCAAGTCTGTCGTTCGGAGTCGACATTAAACTGTAGGTCCCGGTACTCATGGATAAAAATTGACACACACAACATGAGTGCTGCGAGAAGCTAGGCCGTAATCCTGACACAGGGTTGTAAAGGCCAGTTATGTATGTATGTATGTATGTATGAGTTACGTGTTCATAAGTACTCGAACCTACCCGAAAATAGTTTTTTCGGAATAACTCCGAAATTTGAGGGTGTTTCCGAACTTTTAAAAATTGATTTATGATCTACTCAATAAGGCCTACAACGTACACTAGGTCACTTTCCAAGTATAAAAAAAAGTTGTTCAAAAATATTATAAGAAAAATATATATAAAGTATGTACGTATGAACAAGAAACATTAAGACCTGGGGGCAAATTACGGCATTCGATATCGAACGGAATTTATATGAAAACTGTTTTTAAATTGTATGAAATTTCGATCGATATCGAATGCCGTAATTTGCCCCCAGTTTTATTGTGAGTCTATTAATTGTAAGAATATCAATGAGATTTCAATAGCAAATAAACTTCGAGTGATCAAGGCGCTTAACATTATTTCTTCACATCTATGAATCTATGTATATCTATATATGTATTCCAATATAATGCACTGCATTTAGTAGGAGTTTACTCCTGAGTATTGGTCTTAAATAGTAGTCGCCGTGGTCTAGTGGTTAGTGTGTTGGCTTACTAAGACATAAGCCCTGGGTTCGACACCCAGCTCTGACATCTTAACAAAAAAAAAAAAAAAATATGAACACAATATTTCTTTCGGCGACTACCTCTCAGCAGTCTTCTGGCAATAGATCTGAGAGTAAATAATTGCCATGAACAAGCTTCTCAAGTCTGTCGTTCGGAGTCGACATTAAACTGTAGGTCCCGGTACTCTTGGATAAAAATTGACACACACAACATGAGTGCTGCGTGAAGCTAGGCCGTAATCCTGACACAGGGTTGTAAAGGCCAGTTATGTATGTATGTATGTATTGGTCTTAAATAAAAAAACAAAAAATTAACTCGAGATATATAAAATGGCGGATAGAGCATATAAACTCCCTCACCATGTTTAAATTAAATCTTGTTTCCTTTTCTCTTGTTTTAGTTGCTAAATTTTTTAAAAATATATGTACATACACCACCATAATTATTAAAAATTATTTTGCAAAAAAAAGTACAGATTTTAAAATAAAATATTTTGTCACCCTTTACAAAAAAAAGGATAAAAGGTAGACTCAAAAAAAAAAAATGTTCTGAAAGGAATTTAACTTATTTTAAGTCAAGTATTTAACCTTTTTTAAAAATTATAATAAAATTCAGTCAAAACCTACATCTTCATACCCACACAACATTCCTAAACAGGATCAAATGCTTTGTATGAATGTAAGAAAAAAAGAACATAAAAAATAATTCAAACAAAAGCAAAAGAGAAGCGTTAAAAAAATTATTAAAACGACACTTTTAGTCTTTTTTGGTTTTTGATTATTATAGCCGTTTACTTGATTGTTGATTTTTTTATTTTAAATATATGGCAGCAAGCGAATTCCTAACATCTGTGCAGACCATTTTTTTTAACCCACACACACACACACACACATTAATTCAGTCCTACATATCGCTTACTTGTTTCAATAGTGTCACAACACAAAACATGCAATTTTCAGGAAAGCTGTTTTAACGGTATTCTATAAATAGGATAAGAGGCAACTGAAATTAAACAGTTAAAAACGGCCTAAATGTAAATGTTCTATTTCTAATTTTTAATTTTTCCAAATCACCCTGGAGGGATATACAAGCCTTATAAGAATTTATGCATAAAAAAGCGTCTACGTTAGGCCAACTTAATACAAATCAACTCTAAAATGTAGGCGAATTGATTATAAGGTGTGGTTAATCAATCAGCTGTTTGGTCGTTTGTTGCTGGTTAAAACTGTTAAAATGTACTGTAGTTTGTGGAAGTAGGAGGTCATTATATTGTTTATTACAAAATTGCCTATAACTTGCAATCAATACGGCTTACTGAAATCAACATTTTTTTTAAATTTCTTCGTAAAATAAATTGAAAAAATTGTTTTTATAAAACCAAGATTGAAAAAAAAAAAAAATAGGCAGATAATGTAATAAAAGAAAATATATGAAAAACATTTCAAAAGAACTTAAAATTTAAAAAAGAGCAAATGAGTGATATATGGTTTACACATCTCAGCCAAATTATTAGAATATCGTAACTATAGCAGTTCTTTAAGGAAGAGTTTGGCAATTGTGTTACGCCAACGAGTTGCTAAAATTTTATAACACATAAGGCATATGATAAAATTATTTGATCAAAATTGATGTAAAATTATGTTCAGAAGTGAGACCCATACATTAACTAGACTATGAATGTATATATATACATACATAACTGGCCATTACCACCCTGTTTCAGAGTTACGGCCTAGCCTCTCGCAGCAGTCATTTTGTGTGTGTTAATTTTTATCCATGAGTACCGGGATCTACAGTTTAAAGTCGACTTTGAACGACAGACAAAAAATAAATATTTATAAGGCGATATCAATATACAATATAAGATCAAGAGGATTCAAATGCCTCCAGAAATAGTTACTGTTTGCTGTAAATTTTGGGGTGGCGGTCTTAAGACTAAGTTTAAAAGACTTTGTTATATTTCAATTTCAACATGTGAAGAACCACACAAAACATTTGGCTTTTTATATTAAAATTGCCTTTATAGTACCACAACAAGTTCCTTGCCAATGGGGCTTTTATATTTAGAATCATATTGAACATGATTCTGCTTTTCTAGGGACTAAAATAAAGTTTTAGCATAACCTTAAAAGGAATACACACAATTTGTTTGAATCCCTGCAAAAAAATTATAATAAACTAATCAGTGTAATTGCACGCATATACTTTAAATTAATCCAAACTCCCTTTTAAAGTTTAAACGAATTCAGTTTACAGCAGAAGTATCAATACCAACCATAGAATATAAAGGTTAGTTAAATTTTAAGGGCCGGTGTTGATTTTGAATAAAACAGAAATTATTTAGAAAATAATTGTCACTTCTTTTTATTATGATAACTTGGTAGGGTTCAATTATGCATGGAACAAAATATCGGCCAAATGGCCGCCGCGACCTCGGCGTCACTCCTCCATCCGATCGTCCAAATGAGGTATGCTTGAGGTTCTATGCCGTTAAAGTGCCGAATTATCTCATACTTTAGCTCTAAAATTGTAGTTGCCCTATCAACGTACACCTTTTCTTTCAAATAACCCCAAAGAAAGATGTCTAACGGGTGTCAAATCACATGATCTTGGCGGCCAATTGACATCGCCACCACGTGAGATAACACGGCCATTGAAATTGTCCGGCAAAAGAGCCACTGCTTCGTTAGCTGTGTGGCAAGTGGCACCGTGCTGTTGAAACCACGTATCGTCCACATCAATATCTTCCAATTCGGGCCATAAAAAGTTTATTATCATCTCACGATAGCGAATACTATTCACAGTAACTGCCTGGCCGGCCTCATTTTGGAAAAAAATATGGCCCGATGATGGCGCCAGTCCATAAAACGCACTAGACAGTCACTCTTTGTAGATGGATTGGTTTTTCGACAATCACTCTTGGATTATAATTTGCCCAAATGCGGCGCAATTCTGCTAATCGACAAATCCACTGAGATGAATATATGCCTCATCACTGAAGATGATTTTTTTCGAAAATTTATCATCTTCTATTACCATATCTTGCCAAAAATCTGACCATTGACGACATTTGGAATGGTCAACAGGCTTTAGTTCTTTAGTCAATTGCACCTTACAAGTGTTTAAATGCAAGTCTTTATGCATAATGTTCATCAAGGACGAGCGTGAAAGGGTTATTGATTGTGCAGATTTGTCCGCCATGATATCGCAATCTTCGAGAGTATTGCGCGTTCGCTGTGGAAACATTTTTTAGTTAAGTTGCGGTAGACGGCTCTTCAGCCACTCTATCGTGCACAGCAGCAATATTTTCTGCAGTACGAGCATGCACTGGTGTTTTCTCATCGCCAACAGACCCAGTTTGCTCAAATTTTTGCACGATTCTTCCTATTGTACACACATTTGGACGATAAAATTGTCTAAAAAAATCACGAAGTGAACGTTATGCATTTTGATTTGAATGCCCATTTTTATAATAAGCCTGAATAAGTTTAACGCGTTGCTCGCTTTTGTATCCTTCCATGATTCAAATTAAGTTAGTCTGGAATTGAGAAATATCAAATGATATGCAGAAAAAAGCTTGACGTTTAGGTGTGGTTCACATTCCACATCGGCCCTTAAAATTTTACAACCCGATATATCCTATCTAGAGCATGTGGTGTTACTAGTTGATGCTGCTACTAGTTGGTTACAACTTGATCAAGCGTAGTAATAAAGTAGGTGTGACATGTGTAGCTTATGTGAGATGTTAAAGAAAATAGATAAAAGTCTAGAAAAACGTTTAAAGGTAACTTGGTCACTACAGAACTTTTACGTCCGCACTACCTTAGAGACATCTGTATGTATTTGTAAACCAAGGACAACTGAGCAGTGTAACTAAGATACACGTCGCCTTAGTTACTATACTGAGACTACTGGCTTTTGGAAACCTCATACCTGTCGTTTTAATCATTTAATTTTCTTTTTTCATTCTACATATAAGTATATATTTAAGTATGCAAATATGCATTCACATACATATCGGTCATTGACTTCAGTAGTGTCGTAATTTGAAAAACACAATTTTCTAAGTTACGAAAAGCAGAAATGTTCTCAATAATATTGGCTGATATTTATTGGGTATAAAACTAATCTCATTCGTAGAAAATTTTGCGTTTGAAATCAAAATCGTTTTATTAAATTTCAGTTTCACCATTTTAAAAGTTTAACTTTAATTTATCCTCTCATACTCATAAATATAAAATACATTTACATGCAAGTGTTAGACTGCACCGATTTTGGGCCGTGTTTAGGTATAGAGTAAAAAAAAAAAAATAAAATACTGCTTCAACATACCCTCCATTTTAGTACTTAGTTTTTGTGCATTTGAATGTGAATTACTTTTTAAATATAAAAAAAAGAAGAAAAATATACATATTTGTGTAGAAAAAAAATGTTTGTTTTTTTTTTTTTGCTTTAAATAAAAATGAAAAATGTATTAAAATGCAAATGCCATTGGGAGTAGCTGTTGTTCGTAATGCTGATGATGATGATGTTCTGATGGGTATGATTTTATGTACGACAGCTTTTTTTTCAATTTATTTTCTTTAGGACATAAAACTTTTGACCGGTCAACATGTGCTTGGAAAGTTGGGCTGGGCAGAAATAATTTTTTTTTGTAGTAAAAAAAAATTTTTTTTTTAAATTATGAAAATTGTTAAAAATTGCGGCTAAAAACTAAAACAAAAAAAAAAAAAAAAACGTTGTAGTAAAATTACAAATAAAAAAAAAATACGATAAAAAATGAGCAAAATTGTTTTTGATTACACTTTAGAGAACAGATATTAAAAATTAATTTTCTCTTCCTTTTTTGGTTTTCTAAATTCAATTAACAATTTTAATATAAATATGTGCATACGACTTAAAATTAATATTTTTATATATAATATACAGATATAATGAAAGTAAGCACCAGAGGATTAAAAACAAATAAAATTTTTAATGCTTTTCTCCTCTTTTATAGCCTCATATGAGTAAGTGTTTTTAAAAACTCTTCCCTCAATTGTAAAAATTAAAAAAAGGAGAAAACATAATATTATGTATGTATGTACGTATCATATGCATATTTACTAAAAGTAATTTGGCTTCAAGAATTTAGCGTTGTAGTTGAAGTGAAAGTTTATCTTACGTTGCGGTACCTCCGTTTAGCGGAAAATTAAAAATTGGTGGTTAATTTCCAGAAATACTCAATGTTGTGTGATGCCCATTATGAGACTTGATGATTTTGCATATATGCAATATAAGTAGGTACACTACAGATAAATAAACATATATTAAAATCGATATATATTTATATCGAAAACTCATTGTAAACATACTACGTTATAAAATATTTATTTGTATAAAATTTTAAATATGTATTTAATAAGTAAAAAATTTTGAATATATTTACAAATTTTGAAAATTTGTGTTTAAGGGTCGTAACTGCTTTGTTTTGCATCCTATTAAGTTCCTCAAATGTCACAAAAAATACAGAAAGGTGAAATTGCAATTGAAGGAAAATTTGTCAAATTTCTTCGCCCATTATATTTAATAATGTCGCCTGTAATATGCATTTTTCTTTTTAAATGAAAACAATTTGAACTACGTTTTTACTTCTATACCCTTAAAATAAAATATAGGAAACTGAAATATATATTATAAGGAAAAATAACTCAAATATAAAATTTTTTTTAGTTCGCCAGCTAAAATCAAGGGAGGAAATCAAGGGGAAAAATGAAAATATTTGGAGGGAAGGAAATATTTACGATTAGCGGAATTATGTTTGAATGTGAAATTTTTTAATGGAAATCATTCGACATTGAATTATCAAAGAAAGTAACCAAAATGTAAGGGAAAAGTTATTTACGATTGCAATTATGGGAAAAGGGAAAATATTTCGAGGGAAAAAAAGTTTATGACAGGGGTGATTGTTTTGTCATGTTTTTACTTTTGTTTGTGTTAGAAAAAAATTTCATACAAATATTATTATTTTTTTTTTGATTTTTATTTTAATTTTTCCTTTGTACGAAATGTCAAACTCGGACTTTTGAAATCTATAATGTACATACGCGACGTATTTCGGTAGCTCTCATACAAAATGTATGGGCTTGAAACAATTTTGACAAAAAATTTACGCCGTACGCTTTAATTCAGGTACGACCCTAAAAAAACAGTGCAGTGTTGCCAACTCCATACGGATATAAATTCCTAAATGGAGAAAAATAAATCTATATGGAACTCTAATATAAAAACCCTAAAAAATTTACACACAAAAGACTTTAAAAGTTTTTGTGTTCTATTGCAAAAATATTCAGTTTAATTTTTAGTTTAAACTGATATTCATAAATTTCAATAAATGGCTAGTTATTACTAAAATATTTTCATAATTTTTATCTTCTACATATTTGGCTAGGCAAACCATCAAAGGATTTTTGAAGAGGGTGTAAAGAAAATTTATCTCTTTTTTGTTGTCAATAACGCTTTAATTAGATCAAAGTTCAATTCTATAAGAAATTTATATTTTTGCAATGAGTTTTTTGATAATCAAAGAAGAAAATGATATCCGTAGAGGAATAGTACACTAGCCAAATTGAACATGTTTTCGACTCCAGCTACGGTAGTCTCATCAGAGTTCTTTGTGTCCTGTGCATATTCAAGACCAAACATCAACTATTTAACTCATACTTTTCAAGAATCACATACTGAAAATACCTTCTCCATATGCACATACACTTGTATGAGTTAGTCGAAAATGTATCTTTTATAGCTGATTTAAGTATCGAAATAACCATTAGATTTTTTAATTTAGTCTAAATCTAATTATATAAAATTGAATGTGTGTTTTTTTGTTTGTTTGTACCTTATAGGAGACCAAACCTCTAGACCGATCTTCCTAAAATTTTCACAGAATTTAATTGGGACTCTGGCATAATTAATAGGGTACTTTCTTTTCGACCACGCCCACTTTTTTTAAATTATGTAATTGCTTCCATATAGTTTTTAAAAGATACACTTCAAATTGTACACACATTATACTCCAGGCGAGGTAGAAATACAAATTTTTTACGCCACGCCCCCTTTCACGCCAAATTTTGTTTGAAAGTTTTAAACGTTTTGTTCTATATACAAATTTGGTGCTTCTTTACTACGTTTATTAACGACTTTACCTCAAATTTAATATACATTTGAATTAAAATAGTGGGGTAGCCTCACTGTCTTTCTCCCACAACTGTCTGCAAAATATATAAATACTTTAAATTATATTATATAACGAGGGGGTAGCGAAGCACACCGGGTTCAGCTAGTATTATATATTTCAGTTTAAATATCTGTTATATCAGTTTCTTGTCCTTTTCTTACGAAAAAGTTAATATTTTCCCAATTATGTATGTTACTGTTGTGTATATATACATTGTAAATATAGATTGCTAATATTATGATTGAATAATACAATGTAAATGCACAATGTCAGCCATTTATTATACTTTAAGTAGTACCCTGTTAATTTTAGTTTTAAGCTTACTGATACTTTTATATAACTTGTAAGACTCTTTCCATTCTTTTAAATAAAGACATTGAATACAGGACAGTTACCATTGTATCTTTGCTTTTGATGAAAAACTTATTAACTGGTACCTGTGAGTTGTCTTCAAAAGATACAGAAAATATAAGATTTTTTGAATCCTTGTAAGATCGTAGTCATTTTGTGTAGTAAACCAGAATGCTTTTGCCTTAGTCAGTAGACTTCGTGCTGTTTTACAACAAGATTGACAAAAAAATTTACACCCAAAATTTTTCCCAAAAAGAGGTTTGTTGCCAAAAATTTTGCAAAGCCCAAAAAAATATCCTAAATCTAGGGTAAACAGCCCTAACTTGACAACACTACAGTGGTAAATTTATTTTGTATTTTGTAAGTTGTAAATAAAAAATTGCTTAACAGTGGTCTCAAGTAATCAAATTGTAAGCAGTGTCCTATTAATAGTCGTCGTCAGCTAAACTCATTACTTCCACTAATCTCTACGGCAATGAAAAATCCTATTACAGACTACTAAATTGTACAGCTGCTAAGCTATTACACTCCAAACTCAGAAAAAAACAATAATGCTGCGATATAATTGAAAACCTAAATTGCAAGCTGCTCTATGTAGGCAATAATGATGACACAGATGAATTATCCTTTCTTAAAATTACTGGAACTTACAATTGATTTTTTTTAAGTTACTGCCAGTAATCATAGTGACTTTAAAATGTCGAGTATGAAATACTTCTTAGTAACATACGTGCTAAATGAAAAGTACAGCAGTTACAATTTGTGCAAAAAGAAAACATTTTTTTTTATTTTTAGCAACCTTACAATGATGTTTTCACAAAATAAAAAAATCATTCCTCTAATATGATTTTCTTTTTATTTTTGTTCCATTTCCTTGCATTTTATCATGTGAAATTTACAAAATTCGATTTTTATAGGTATATTGTTGTATCCTAAAATAAAGCCTGGCAGCGAAATGTTTGAACAGAGTAGTTATTTAAATAAGAATTTGCATTTAAAAAGTCAATGATTGATGGTTACTTTACAGCCATAATTCTGTAGGACACCTTCTAACAGCTAGTTCAGGGTTTTATAACAACAAAACAAACGAAGGCCTTCAAAAAAGAAAAGAAAAGAAAGAAAAAACACCTTAATGATGTTTTGTGTTAGAAAATAAAAGGAACGGCTGCTGGTAATGCTGCAGGCAAGGAAAATAGAAAAATTGCAAAAAGAAAAGGGGTAAAAATAAAATACATAAAAAAGAAATCAGTGCTTCTATTGTAAACTTGTCTATACAAATGTCATAATTTTCTTTTATTTGCTGTTGCCATAGACCAACCATATTACCAGGCTGTTGGATCAGGTTAACACATTAACTTGTTTGGTATAATTCTTTTTATTCTCTTGTTTCCCTTGTATAAAAATGTCTTCATCAGTCTGGATTTTTTATTTTTATAGGTAAACGGCATGTGTTAAACAAATTTTTTGTTTTCTTTTTTTTTCTTTCAAACGTATTGGCTTAGAAAGAAGACAATGTTTGGGTGTGTGTGTTAAACAGTTTATGCCTACGGCAGTTTGAAATTTAACAAAAGAAAAAATGGCTTAAAATACCTTCTTCCCTACATGTAGAGAAAAATATAAATGTAGAATGTTTAGCCGATTTGCAGGGGAATTTACATTTTATATGACGTTCTTACAACGACGGGTCATTTAATAAAGCCCCTTTTTGCCTCTTTCGTTTAGCAACAATTCAGTGCGATAATCTTGTTGGCTGCTGTTTATCTATCTAAATTATTTATTCTGAAAATAATTATGGTTTAAAATATAAGTGTTTAAGCTTGTTAAACAACAAATAATTTGATTAGATTTCTTAGTTTCAGTTTTTCTTTTAGCATTTATAAAAATCACAGACTAAATATCTAAACAGAGGAAACATAATTTGAAAAAATTAAAAGCTTTTAATGCAAATAAAATTGTTACGTTGATATAAAGTAATAAACACTATGCAAATCTGAACAAATCTTGTAGTCGCCGTGGTCTAGTGGTTAGTCTGTAGGCTTACTAAGACAAGAGAATCGAGTTCAAGCCCCAGCTCTGACAGTTTGAAAAATGAAATATGAAAAAAAAAATATTTCTTGCGGCGACTACCTCTCAGCAGTCTTTTGGCAAAAGAGATCCTTGGATATTGCCGACTTTCGGGTGGATACAAGGATTACAACACCTAGAAAGCGATCACACGGCTTCGATGTTTCAAATTGTTTTATAAAGGGTTATCGATTTTGCGGTTTCAAAAGTAAACGTAAATAAAACACACATCAAATATTTTTGTCATGATATTTCTTTTTAATTATAAAGTTTGAACGTTGACATTATGTGTGAAACACTACATCATTTAAATGACCTCCATGTGAAATGTTACAAGTATTGATTCTTTTGAGGTAATTTTCGACCACTTTCTGACACATATTGGGCGGTATCTCAGTTATAACTTGACAAATGTTGGTGTATAAGTGCTCAAGAGTTGAAAGATTATCTGCATAAGCCCAGACTTTCGCGTAGCCCCACAAAAAAAGTCTAATGGTGTCAAATCGCATAATCTTGGTGGCCAGCTGATATCGCCACGACGAGAAATTAAGCGGTCAGGAAATGTTTCTTGCAATAAAGCTATATTCGCTCGGGTTGTGTGGCATGTGGCACCGTCTTGTTGAAACCACATATTCTCCAAGTCGTATTCTTCAATAGCAGGCAAAAAAAAAAAGTCGATTATCATATGACCATAATTTTTTTTTTTTTAAGACCAATACTCAGGGGTAAACCCCTACTCATGCAGTGCATTGTATTGGAATGTGAAGATGGTTGATAGAAGGTTTTTTTTTCATAGTTTTTTGTATATTTTGCGCCTTTTTATTTGTTGATGAAACAAGTTGCTGAAAATTTGTCCACTTAAGAGTCAGTGTTATACCTTCACCCTCGAATGATCAAACAGCAATTGCCTCATCTGTCGGTGGATGTTTTAATGTGAATGGTGAGCGTCTTCAGTACATTAGCTGTTGTCTTCATGCAGTGCATTGTATTGGAATGTGAAGATGGTTGATAGAAGGTTTTTTTTTCATAGTTTTTTGTATATTTTGCGCCTTTTTATTTGTTGATGAAACAAGTTGCTGAAAATTTGTCCACTTAAGAGTCAGTGTTATACCTTCACCCTCGAATGATCAAACAGCAATTGCCTCATCTGTCGGTGGATGTTTTAATGTGAATGGTGAGCGTCTTCAGTACATTAGCTGTTGTCTTCCCAGAAGGTGGCGCTGTACTCCTGATCATTGGTTTCTGGTGAAATGGATTAGGAATGTCAGGGGGCGATTTCTTGCAGATTATCTTTCTGGAGGGGGGGGAACCTCTTATTTTTCTTAAATTTAATTTTTAATTTAAATTTTAATTTTTAGAAAGTCGCAAATTTTTTTATAATTTCGTTCTTGGCTGGGATTGAACTTTGGTCGTGTGAGTTTCTGTGCGAGCGCTCTACCACTATGCCACGACCCCGCCAATGCTCAGAATTGACGGTAACAGTCGTTCCATTGTCGTTTTCGAAGAAGTAAGGTCCAGTCACACCTTCGGACAGTAACTTTTTCTGGATGAAATGGCCTCTCTTCAATCACTTGAGGAATTCAGAACCCCAAATACGACAATTTTGCTTATTAAAAATACCCACCGAGTGAGAAATGTGCTGAAAAAAATTTTGTTCGAAAAATTGCCGTCCACCGCCTGTTGTTCAAGCACCCATTCCACGTATCTACGACATCGTGAATGGTCAGCTGACTTCAGTTGTTCCGTGAACTGAACTTTATATGGATGTAGATGTAGATCTAAATGCAAAATACGCCATAATGTGCCGTAAGATAGTCCAAATTCCTGAAAACGTCGAGGAATCGACACTTCGCGTCTACGGCAACAGTTTCACTTACAGCAGCGATATTTTCAGCGGAACGAGCGAAAGGATGATGCACAGGCCTTACATTATTTGTAACCGATCCAGTCTCTTCAAATTTCTTCACAATTTTGCGAATTGCTTGTGTAAGGTGTGCGTCACTATAAAGTGTAACACCCATTTTTCTTAATAACTTTTTTCTTAATCACAATATCTTTAAAAAATGTGTCAGATTTTAAAATGTATCAGTTTGTCAAATTTGACTTGTTAGTTAGTTCACAATGGATAATCAAAGACAAGTGCATACAAAAATTATTCAAATAATTCAAAAAAAACCATATTGGAGTTATACAAAAGTTGCTAGGGAAGTCCACGTGACCAGGCAATGTGTTTCCAGAGTGGTCAAAAAGTTCAACAAAGACCTAAAAATTGAAAGAAAGCCTGGAACAGGTAAAGCAAAACTGGCAACGAACGACGCGAAAGCCAAAAAGGTTGAGAAGCTTTTGCTGGCTCTTCCAAACATTTCTGGTCGCGAAGTGGCCCGGCGCGTGCAATGTTCGGAAAGTTTTGTGCCCCGAGTTAAAGCTAAAGCTGGCCTTAAAACATTTAAAGTCCAAAAAGTTCCGGATAGAAATGCTAAGTAGAATATTGAAGCAAAAAAAAGAGCAAAACTCCTCAAAAAAGAATTTTTTCAAAAGTTCGAATGTTGTGTAATGGATGATGAAACTTACGTTTTTGCAGACTTTGCGCAGCTTCCTGGCCAAGAGTTTTATGTAGCGGATAGTAGAGGCAATGTTTCTGAAGAGTTCCGAACTAAAAAACTATCAAAATTTCCCAAAAAGTTCCTAGTTTGGCAGACTATTTGTAGCTGCGGCAACAGAAGTGCATCGTTTGTTACATTGGGATCAATAAACTCAGATATTTATATCAAAGGGTGTCTTCAAAAGAAGTTGCTCCCATTTCTAAGACAGCACAACATATCAACATTCTTCTGGCCAGATTTGGCAACATGTCACTACAGTAAAAGCGCAATAGACTGGTATAATAAAAATAATGTTATTTTTGTTCCAAAAGAGGCTAACCTACCAAACTGCCCAGAGCTGAGGCCTATTGAAAGATATTGGGCTCTGGTCAAAAGAGAACTAAAGAAGAGTACATCTGTTCCCAAAACCATTACTAGTTTTCGATATAAATGGACAGCTGGTACCAAAAAAATCACCGAAAACACTATAACATTGCTTATGGATGGCATAATGAATAAAATAAAAATTTTTATAAAATTAAATAATTTTTAAATAAAATAATACAGAATATAAATCTGTAATAAAAATGCAAAATAAAACTGTTTTATTTTTAACTCTAGCTTACTCCAGTCAGTTTTTATTTGACTTTTGATGTGTTACAGTTTATAGTGACGCACACCTTAGTTGGACGATTATGTCAACCATAATCTCCTCTTAAAGTACGATATGTGGCTGTGGCAGAATCGCCATTTTTGTAGTAAGTTTTTATAATTTGTATGTGTTGTGTGATAGTTAAGCGAACCATTTTCGACAATTTCAAACTTTCAACTGAAAAGAAAAAAATTGGTTTAACAACTTGACAAATGTCGAATTCCAGTCCAATACTTTTAAAACCACGAAATGGATAACCCGGTATAAAAGGATATAACGCAGTGAACATATGTAATCGCTATACTAGAGTTTATAATTTTGGCGTCCAGACAAATGCCGGATATATACAAGATTTTTCTATATAAAAACTATTTAACACAGCGATACTTTGTAATTTTATTTAATTTTCTATGAAGCGAAAAAACTTCCCAAAATCGTTTTGTTGCCTTCTGTATAACTACATTTGATACGCCACTGATTAAATAATATGCTTCCCATAGATCATTAGTTTTTCAATCACAAAACATGAAAAGTCCATTAATTTATTTTAATAATAGTTTTCTTTTAACAACTATTGTACATACTATATGTGTAAAATATAATTTTACCTGTTAAAGACTTACCAGGCAGTTTTTAAAAGTATAAAGAAAAAACAAACAGAAAAAAAGAGAAAGGAACTCTGTTAAACAAATAGTCTGGCCTTCACTTATAATTAAAACATTTACAATGTCATCATTAAAGGAATTTTTGAAACAAGAAAAGAGCATTTCCACTACAAACTACTTAAGCAATTCATGGCAAAAGTATTTTTTTTTTTCTTTTTCGTTTTCGTTTTTGGCTAAAAATACAAATAAACGAAACGAAACGAAAGTTTGTATTGTTTTGTTTAAAAGCCTCTTACCTGCACTCGCATACTTTCGGTTGTTGTTAACTTGTTTTGTAGTTTCTTTTTTTTTTTTTTTGAAGGTTTAAAGTATTTGTTTTGCCTTTTTGGACTTGGCCATTTATATATTCGTTGTGTGCAGTTTGCCGAAAAGGAGGCTACTGAGTCAGGGAGTTACGGTAAATTTTTGGGGTTTCTTTTGATTTTACAGTTTTTCCTTTTTTCGCTTCTGAGGTTAACTTAAGGTAAACTTTACCATAAACTTTTCACTATAGCCCAGTTTAGAGTGTAGGAAATCCCAAAGAAAGAAACAAAAGGAAAAACAAAGTTTCGGTTTTCTGTATACACTCGTTCGTACATACATATGTACATACATACTCGTATGTATAGACAATTTTGGCCAAATGCTATTGAATGAAAGGAAAAATTATTCAGAAAACACACAAAAAAAATGAAATGTATTGTTATAGTTTGACCAACAACAAGTAAAGGACTAAATAGTAGAAATGTAATGAAAATACGAAAAACCAAACAAATATTGGTAGAGCAAGAAAACTTGTCTAAAATAAACAACAGCAACAACAACAAAAAATACGAGGAAAACTAAACAGTTTTGCAATTAAGCATTGAGCGAGAAAAATCAATGACTTTAAAAATAAATAAATTTTCTTTTTCGTTTTTTTGGAATTTCTAATTTATTTCGCAAAAAGGTTAAGAGGGCAAAAACCGATTATATAAATTATATTTTACTCGAAGATTGCTAAACAAATGTTCAATATTCAGAGAAATAAATTGCAATCAGTTAAACCTGAAGAGCATATTTTAAATGAAATTTAAGCTCTAAAGTCGTGCCTCAAACGCTGGATAAAAGTGTCTTCAATTTTCAACAATAATTTCATTTAAAACTAATTTTAAAACTATTTCCATGTAAATTAATTTAAAATGTGGTCGCCGTATTCCAGTATGTAGTATTTTGGCTTACTGGATGAGAGCTCCGAGTACAAACCACCTGACGTGACATTTTGAAAGAAGAAAACTCTTTGCAGTCTTACGACAAAAGCTCTGAGAGTAACTGATTGCCATGAACAAGCTGCTCAAGTCTGTTGTTCACACTCGACATTAAACTTTCTTTTATGATTAAAGCCAGCATTAAAGGAACGGCCCCTACTCATGCCGTACATTGTGTTGGTCTAGGAAAATATGTTATGCGAAGAGGGAAAGAGGGAGTAGTGCTTGTGGAAATTTGATTTAAACTTACTGATATCGTAACGGGCAGGAAAAACATTTCTTGGAAGATTGTTCCATAAACGAGCGGTGCGGCTAAAGAATAATGCATTGTGCCATTCAATCTAGACAATCAACTGCAAATGGACGTTCTCTAAGTGAGGTACGTGTAGTCAACAAGAATATACAACCATGCCGAATGAAATCCTTTATTTCGTCAGAGCACCACCCATGGTAGTATCGATAGCACAATGAAATGCACGTCACATTGCGCCGATGCTCTAACGAATTGACAGAAGCTGTTAAGAACCTTCGAACTTTTTTATATGCGGTCGAAAAGCCTCAAAATAGACTTTGAAGAACCGGCTCATACGTGAGAGTTTTATTCCATTCTAGGTGTGATATAGGTCTTGTAAATTTTGAGAAGATCAGATGAAGTGAAATATTTCTTCCACCATTTTAAAAAACCAAGGCACTTGAATGCTTCTTTCGACACTCAAAATATGTGATCATTCCAACGGACATCACAATTATCTATAATTCTTATATCCACTCTATTCCAGCTTAACCTTTGACAATGAAAAATGAATGATCACAAGAAAAGCGCCATCTATTGGGACATAGCCATTAACAGCTAAAAACCTACTTAGCGAAGGCACTCACCGCAAGCAACATGCAACGATAGGGCAATTGCTGCTGATCATTCAAGGGTGAGGTTATAACACTGGCCTTTGAATAATCAATTCACAGCAATTTGTCTCATTCCTAAGGCGCTTAATAATATAAGAAAACAAAATATATATTCTGTTGTCATAAATGTGCTGTCTTTACCATAAAAATTCCAATACAATGCACAGCATTTAGTAGGGGTTTACCTCTGGATATAGATCTCAATAAAAAAAAAACTATCCACAACATCAAAAGCGTTAGTCTTCTCAATATGGCAGGATTAAATCACAACAACGCCTATGCGTGATAAAACATCATTGGGTTTTGCGGGTATTGAATTCGACCTTGTTCGCGAGACCCCACTCGGAGATTCTTTGCAGTCCATTTCAGTGTTATTCATATTCTGGCTTCTCACCCCGATCTCCCAAAGTCTCGGCCTACTATCAAATGAATATGAGTGACAAGTGTTACTGTCATCAGTGATGAGGTAGATGGTATTTAAGGTTACAAGGAGATGATCATTAAGGAAAATTAAAAAAAGGGTTGGTGATAGAACAGAGCCTTGCTGTACTCTCGAATTTAGCCTGAACTCGTAGGAAGAGTTGATGCACACAATATGGGTGCTGTGAGAAGCTAGGCCTTAACTCTGAACAAGGGTTGTAATGGTCAATTATGTGTGTAGTCAATACAGAAAAAAAAAAATAATGGACTCAAATGAGTACTTTAAGGTACTCCGAAAGACACAGAAATAGTTTTCGACTTATGGTTTCTACATACAATAACTTGATATCTGTTAAACTGATACGTAGTGAGCCATTGAAAGAAAGTGTTAGAAAATCCAATTCTATTTTAATATTGAAAGCTTTGCTGAAGTCTGTCCGGAGTCGATGTTCAATTGTAGATCCCGGTACTCTTAGGCAATAATTGGCATATACAATATGTGTGGAGCTATATTTTTGCTTTTAGAATCAAATTTCATATTGAAGCGATACTTTATTTCAAAAATTCTCTCCCAAAAATAAGGCTATTTGCTATTTATGGCTTTGGTCTCGTGTTTCTTGGAGGGCTTATTAAAGTAGTCATTGGTATCGTCTTGAATTTTACAACTCTTTTTTTAAAAATGGAAATTTAAAGAAACCTTAAAAGACAGCTTTTCATTACCTCAAATTTTGAAGAAAAATTAAATTTTGATTATAAATTTTAACCATTCTTATCATTTATGTATACAAATAATTGTTATAACAAACACTAATTGAAATATGTGTGTTTCGTGTTAAATGCAATTCCTTTTTCTATATCTTTTTTAATTTGTAATATTATTTCATTAAATAAAAAGTTTACAATTTTATTTTTTATTACATTTTATAGTTCAACTAAACTATGTAGAGAGAGAAAGAGATCAAATTTGGACTGTAAAATATGGCAACGTAATACATTTTATATACAAACATTCCTATTAAATATTAATAAAGTTTTTCTCTTGGAAAGAAAAATTCTTTCACACTCTACTCATGCATTTTGTTAATGGTATGGTATGGTTGTTATGCCATTTCATATCAAGGATAAGCTTTTTTCATTTTTGCTTTCACTCGCTAATGAATTTTGTGGCTTTCATTTCAAAAACTAAAATTGAAATAAAATTAAATTTTCTAGTTAACCTAGAGAGAAAAAAAAAAAAAAAACAAACGAAAAAATAAATAGAAAAGTATAAAATAAGTTTAACAGCTTGGCTTATACATATACAACATAGCAACACACGTACATACATACTTGTACGAGTAAATATTTTTTTCTAAACAGCTCACTTAGTGTTATGCAGCTACACTTGTTCCCTGTTTTAGTACTTTAATCGACCCTTTTAGTATTTGTGCAATTTATGTTGTGTGTGTGTGTGTGTGTATGTTTATTCATTTAATTCGCATCGTTTTCTTTAAATGAGTTTTTGATTAAAATTTTGTTAAAATAACCGCAGGTATTATAAAAACCAAATAAATATGCAGTAACTTCGACAGAACTTAGAATCCTTAATGTGTACGAGTCTTATAAAAAATAGTAAAAGAAAAAATATTTGCAGGGATAATTTTAACATTTTTGTTTACACAAAATATGAAAAGGTTTCTTAAAAAAAAATAAAACACGCACACACACACACACGATTTTTGTAATTAAGAAAAATCAGTATTAAGTAAAGTGTAAGCATTTTTTAAGCCCAATGGATTCTTAAATTAGAAAAATATAAATGGGAGGGTATGTTTTAGAAAAAGAATTCGAGTGAAATTAAAATCGAATATTTTTTCAAAGAATTAATTTTTAAGAATTACCTTTAACCATTGGTAAGCTAATGAATAAAAAAAAGTATCAAAATATAACAATTTGTATTTTATACGAATTCAATTTCACTCGAAATTCGTTAAGAAAACATACCCGAAGAACTTAAATTTTAATTACAAGAAAAATTGGCTTTCAAATATTAAAACATTACATATGTAAATAAATTTTAAAGTTTGTATTGCTTTCTAGGCATCCAATTTTTTGCCATAAAATATTAAATGCATAGGAGATAGCAAGCAGAAATTAGTGCTTACCAATAAACTATTTTGTAAGGGAGAAATTGTAAACAATCACTTACTCGTGCGCATCAATAATGCATGATTTTTATATGAAATGAGCCGCTAAAATGCAATAGAAACGCAAATTTATTGCAATCAGTAAGCAAATATTATACAAAATCAAAAAATAATACCTTATCTTATAGCATCTTTGTAAGCTTTTAGGTATGAAGAAACAATATTATGCTTCCATTATTGCCTAAAATTTTATTTATTTCTTCCAAATTTGAAAAAATTTCTGCTGGGTATGTAGCAAGCAGGAACTGCAGCCGTCAGTATTTGCTGCCTTGCTGTTAGCTACATAAATATTTTGAAGGAAGCAGCAGCAAAACAATAAAAAAAAAATAATTAAAATATGAACATTTGTTTGTTGTGGAAATAAATATTCAGTGATACTACTTTCAAGTACACAAAATCGCAAACATAGCCGATTGTTAAAAATACACTTTTTTAATTTATAAAATTTTCTGAATTCCAAACTGGAATGACTATTGGATCACTGGAATCTACTGTTTAAAGTCGTCTCCGAACGACAGACTTGAAAAGCTTGTTCATGGCAATCCGTTACACTCAGAGCTTTTGCTAGAAAACTGCTAAAAGGTAGTCGCCGAAACAAATATTTTTCCATATATTTTTTTCAAGATGTCACAGCTGGGGTTTGCTCCCGGATCTCTTGTCTAACACTAACTACTAGATTACGGCGATTGCAATGAATTAATGAATTGCCTCAACAAAAAAAAAATTTGTTTATTAAAGAATTATAATTATTTTTTAGAGAAAATTTTAATGTACAGGCAGCAGATCCCATCTTGGAAGTGGCATTGTTCAAGTACTATGGAATGGCTTAACATTGAACGGTAGTGCATGCTCAAGATATTTTCGAGATCTTCGGGTGTGTTAAGGCTAAACTAATAAAATACAGCAAATATATATTTAATTTGTAGTACATTGAAAGCTTTAATTATAATTATATAACAAAATAGAGAAACGTATAATATTAAAAAGTGTGCGTACTTTGTTCGATTTGAAAAAGACGGCCGTTAGTTTTGCTTTTTTGCCTTTGCTTGTCAAAACGCATAACAGTCCAAATAATTCCATATTTTCAAAGTTCTAATGCTTGTGGACTTCATTATACTATAAGACCGTTTATACGACAACTTTGGAAACTATGTCGAAGATGGATGTCCTAGGTGAGGGAAATCATCCAAAAAAAGACTAAAAGGAGTTACTGCAGCTAAGTCTCCTCTACCTAGGAGGTTGGTACACAAACGTCTAGGTGCTACGCATCACGCAAGATGGATGGCAAAAGCAATATATCGTAGCAAGTATTACAGAACGATGTAACTTACAAAAAAACGAATATACGTTTTTCTGCATAATTTTTATCAGAAAAAAATACGCGTCGAATGGTCCCGGTCCCAGATTTTTATAAAGAAAAGAGATTTACTTACGCCATCTGCGTTTTTAAAAATATCAGTGTCTTCTTTCTACTTTCATACAGATTTTTTGGCTTTAATTCTTGCGACGATATGTTCGTTTTTGGCATGAGGCAACTGTAAGTAGATGGGCTCCAAAGAATGATTTATATATGCTACAGCTTCTAAGCACTTAGTCCTCACAGTTGCTAAAAGACATCTTTGGTATTTATCGGAAACAAACGTTGGTATTACTTTTTTTGACGAACGTATTCTTCAGTCTGAGAAAGAAAATATGATTAGAAATTTGGAAAGAGAATATGGAAATAAAAATGAAACGAATCGGTTAGCGGGTAAAAACGTAGACTTTGAAGGCATAAGCTTGAGCTCTTATAAAATATAAAACAAAGACCTTCTTTAACATTTTTGGGATCCAAGACGCCAAAGAATACTTCAGTAAAACTCTTAGAACACATGTGAATAATCTTAATGTTGTAAATGATACAGCAGAAAGAGGAAGTGCTTTGATAAAAAAGTTTAACGAATCAGTAAGAGACGAGCAACAAAAACAATTCTTTTTGAAGGTAGTCAAACATCACACAAAAGTTGTTACCAAGCGAACAAAAGAAGAAAAGCGTTGTTTAAAGTTCATTAATACATACTTATATAATAAATTTATTTAGTCTTTACATCATTTTAAAATTGTTATTTCTATAGTTTTTTATAAATATTATTAATATTAAAAAATTGTATTTTTGGTTTATTTCTACAAATGTGGTCAAAGTGTGCAACCTCTAAATGTCATCCAATCTTCTTAACATTTGATTCATATAACTTTTATATTACCCAGACTCGGGGCGTAAGCAAAGTCATATGAAAAACACATCTTTGGAAAAAATGAAACAACTTATGTACTCGTATGTTTGTAATTTATTAAAATATTTCAAAGTAAAATTATTATGGACCTGATTTTGTTTTTCAACAGTTGTAAATTTGATGTTGTACTATGACTTACAACTTCTATGTGTTGTATCATATATTTTGACAACAACATTTATTTTTATATGTGAAAGCCAATACAGCACAACATTTACGTATTGTGAAGGATAATCGAGGTCTATAACTATTACTGAAACAACTGCCTCTCTACAATCTCAATTCAAATTACAACAATTTTTAAAAATTAAAAACCATCACATACATACATAATGTCTAAACAGAATTCGAAAAATTTGTAAAACAATTTTAAATATCGAATGGCGGAAATACGTGTTAAAATCAACATTTTAGTTTATTTTTTAAATTTGTATTCTAACATCCTGTAATGCAAACAATTCGTTTCATTTAAACCAAAACTAACGTGAACAAACGCTAACAACAATGACGACGTCGATGAATTGACAAGCTGAAAGGTTTTAAAATAGCATGAAATAAATAGGCATGAGATGGTGGAGGTAAAGCAATTTTCAATTTCATGCCAAATATTGCAAAACTGTGTGAGAATGCTTTGTGCACATTTGTATGCATTAGAGTGTAGGAGTGTGTAGTATTGAATTTTGACTAGACATTTCCGCCTGAAAGTGTAACAGACCAATTGAAACGGAAGTTAATGAACAAGTTTTTTAAAAACTAAAATAAAAAAAAAATATGTTTTATTTTTTTTTTTCTTTTTTATAATTATTTTTACTAATTTTAAAAGTTTGACTTGCAATTGAAAGAAAGTAAATTGTTTATTAACAGTAATGCAGTAAACTTTCATTATTTAATGACTTTTAGAGACCAAAAATAAAAATAAATAATTTTTTTTGTTACCAACATGACATTAAAAAAGAGAAAGTTTTTTCTAGGAATAATCGATTTCTAATTGGAAAAGCCTAGAGTTACATTAACCCTTATGTCTACACCCAAAAATTCTCACTTATATATACACCAAGCATGCCTGGGTATGTCTTGCTGTATTCGTTTTAATTTTGGTTCTATTCTATTTTTATTTTGGGGAATCACCTATTAAGAAAGGTCAGTGTTGACGAACAAATTTACTCTTACTGTGGAGGCACTGGATTTAGCCAATACATTCCTTCCAAACCAGCTTAATATGGAATTAAGGTTTGGTGGGTATATGACGCCATTACTTCATGCCCAAGCAATGGGCAAATCTTTACTGGTTTGTCGCCTTCTGAAGAAATCAAGACGAGTATGTTGTTGAAGATTTGTTTTGCAATATAATTCGAGGAAGTGAACAAAGTATGTGTGACAATTTGTTTACGATTGACAATTTAGCTCTTTTTTGATTGTCAATATTAGATACTGTAAATAAAATATGTAAATTTGTTCCGAACGAATTTTTAAATTCCAAAGGAAGGTCAAGATAATCATCATTATTTGGGTTTTACAACATCATAAGTATGTGCTCATATATTCCAAAACGAGCAAGTCAGTTTTCGTCTTTCCTCATCACATTAGGGTATGAAAGTTGAAGGTTAAAAGATAAAGCCTGTAATAATATCGGACTGCAGAGGGGATGATGTCGACAATGCGGATAACTATCTTGCTGAATACTCAACTAAAAGGAGAGCTAACAGAATATTTTACGAAAACTTTGACGATTTAGATTTGTTTAGAAAAGAATCTCCATCTAAAAAAATCAACAACCTGCAGACGATTGTTCATCCAATAGTTCAGTGAACAGATAGCTTTACGGCAAATCCAGATTCGCTCCCAAAACGCCTAAGTAATACGAAATTTTCATCATAAAGCGAATTTGAATGTATTCGTATGTTGGGACATTAGGTAATGCCCGATGTATAAAATCTTCCAACCATTCCTCACGATAAACGTGACAGTTCTGGCAGACACACAGGAAATTGATATTTGTGCAACAAAACACGGCTTATAAGAAAATATTGCAAAGAATGCAAAAAACCATTTTGTCTGCAGTTTTCAGTTAATGTGAGGAATTGTGACATATGCGTAACCGGTTCGTTTCTTTTTTTAATTACTTTTTTTTCATATTAAAATGTTTCGTTTTGATTTTTAACAAATAATTTAAAAATATTTTTCTATGCATATCTGGGATATGTCGGGTGTAGATATAAGGTGTAAAAGTAACAAAAACTCCTTGTAAATTTTTTCCAGATTGAACAATTAAAAATCTAGTATTCAAAATTTTAGGCCGATAGAATATTTAGAACTTAAAATATATCACTTTAAAAATGGAAAACATACCCGGATATGTCGGTGTATTATGGAGAGAATTCATAGAAAGTAACGGCTGTATTTATAATGAAAATTTAGCAACTCATTAGCATATAGGACAAAAAACTATTAAGTTTATCACCCGCTATAGACTGATATTATTAAAACTGTCCAAACCTTCTATTTGATAACTGGTCAGAGAATCCAAAAAAATTAAAGAGCACGTACGATTGAGTAAAAATTTCATCGTATTGGAATGACAAACTTAACCACCACGTACAACGAGTTGCTAACTCTGTATTATGAATAAAACTGTAAATATTCAAAAAAGAAAAAAAAGTGAAGAAGAGAAATTTTAGTTTGAAGGTTTTATGGTTAGCAAAGTGTTTCCTAACATACTGTATAACATTTTTCAAAAACATTAATTGCAGAACAAGGCAGTTTGACAATATAATTTGGAGAGCTCCCCCCCCCCCATTCCAGGAAGACCATCTACAACGGAACCGCTCCCCGACATTCTACTTTATTCCACCTTAACCAATGTCATAAAAAAACGAATGATCAGGAGAAAAGCGCCACCTATTGTTAAACAGCAGATAAAAGCTAAACCTACATACATAGCGAAGACACTTACCACACAATCAACATGCAACGATAAGGCAATTGCTGTTGTTCATTCAAGGGTGAAGGTATAACACTGGCCTTTAAATGATCAATTCACAGCAATTTGTCTCATTTCTAAGGCTCTTAATAGTAATATAAGAAAAACAAAATGTATGTTCTGTCATATATGTACTGTCCTTTCCAAAAATTCCAATACAATGCACTGCATTTAGTAAGGGTTTACCCCTTAGTATTGGTCTCAAAATAAAAAATAAAAAAATTTGTATGTAGCACGGTTGCCTTCAAATGACTCTGTACGTGGGGAATTTCCCTTTCATTACAGACTTAGTCGATAGAGTACTTTTTGTGCAATTGCTGGACATTTTCATGAATGAATATGAACCTAAATTTTCATGAGTAATGCAATAGAAAAATTGACTCGCTTCAGTCTAAAAACCTTTGTATAAAATACAGACTTCCCATCAGACACAGATGAATCCATTATTGATTCTGCAAGGTGGATATCTCTTTTTAAGAGAAAGTTAAAATAATTTTTACTTGAAGGTCTTGAAATGCTTCTTTTGTAATTTTTAGCAGAAATTCAATCTGATTTTCTTCTTCTTCTTTTTTTATTATTATAAATATTAATTAAATTTTTAATTTTTATTTCTTTTTTTCTACTAAACTTAATTTGAATTATTTCTGTTTATATGTAACCTTGCCAACTCGCCTCAATAATGTCTAAGGGACGCTAGGCAACACAATTCTTGTAATAAATTTTATCTTATTTTTTTGAATAAATAACGAAAAAAAAAATACCCATTTAAGAGTGTCTCTGAGTTTTTTTTTAAACCCCTACTAATGCAATGCGTTGTATCGGAATGTGAAGATGGTTGATAGATAGATTTTTTTTCACAGATAATTGTATATAATGCGCCTTTTTTTTTGCTGATGAGACGAGTTGCCTTGAGTGGTCAAGGGCCAGTGTTATACCTTCACCCTTGAATGATCAAACAGCAATTGACTCATTTGTCGGTGGATGTTGAATGTGAATGGTGAGCATCTTCAGTAGATTGGCTGTTATCTTCCCAGAAGGTGGCGCTGTACTATTCCTCATCATTGGTGTCTGGTGGAATACATTGGAAATGCCAGGGAACGGTTTCTTGAAGATGGTCTTGCTGGAGGGGGGACCTCTTATTTTTTAAATTTTATGTTTTTAATTTAAATTGTAATTTTAGAAAACCGCAAATTTTTAATTTTATAATTTTGTCCTTCGCTGGGATTGAACCTCGATCATGTGAGTTTCTGTGCGAGCGCTCAACCACTATACTACGGCCCACCCGTTACTCTCGTCCGCCCTTTTACCAAAGTTACATATATTTTGTTGTTATTAATTTCTTACTGTGTCTTTTAAAAGTGTTTATTTTAGAGGTTTCGTTTTTTGTAAGAAATTGATGTGATAAACCCAAACCAGAGCCATAACTCAAACAGTTAAAAAACAGCATCAAATGCTTTCTTAAGGGAAAGAAATCTTATAAGAAAACAACAATAAAATATTACTTTTTAGTTGAAAAATAAATAGAAAATACTTTTTAAAGAAAAAGTTTTTAAATTTATTTACTCTCAGAAAAAAACATAAAAAATAAAATACAACCTTTTTTGAAACTCCTACTTACACATATTTTTTTCATTTTTATGTTTCTTTACAGGTGCTTGAGCCACTTTTTCTAGACAATAAAACATTAAAAACCGTGTAAATTAAAACATAAATTTTGTAACAGCTGTGTTGGTAAAATAAATAAAAAAAAGAAAAAAAAATTTTTTTGTTACGTTTGGAAAATTAAAAATTATATAAAAAAATTAAAAATATAAAATAATAAAAAGTGTTAATAAATCATTAAAATTTTAATAATAAATAAACAATGTTGGCCTTTCATAACGAACATATAGCCAGTAAGTACTTCTTATTTAAGAAAATTTATTAATGGAAACTTTTTTTTTTTTTAATTGAATTTATAAAATAATTTTTTAAAGTATTTCTTTTTTTTATTTCAATTACTTTTGTTATATTTGTATATATGTAAGAGAGTATATACTGTAATAAACATTCGTAAAGACAAATGGAAATTTGTTTCAATGTTTGATTTTCAAAGCTAAAAATTATTCCAGCTTCATTGTATCGAAATATTAGAAGTGTAGGACTGCGGGAGCCTTTGATAACTAGCACAGCGGTGTGGGGGGATTCGGTCCTTTCTTCCAAAATTCAGCTAACACTTACAATAATATTTATTTTAGACTCCCTATTTTTTTTTATACCACAATTTGCTTAGTTATCTAGGGCCAAAAGAAATCTATGAACCAACAACAATCAAATAACTGAACTAACAACCTAACAAAAAAGTAAGAATAATTGATTTTAAAAATTCATTTTCCTACGATTACACGGCATAAATCCTAAAATATCATCTCCAAGATAGTAAACGGAGAGACAGCCTCAAAACCCAATTCCCTTCCTTGGTTCTAGTATGGCTACAGTTACTAAAACCCCAAGTTGATCACCTTCTACATATTACACTAACTTTCCATTATCCGTAAGAAAACCCATAAAATATATTTACTCCATTCTATATTTTATCATAGTTCAAACTTAAATAACTAAACATGAGATAAATTCAAAAAAAAATCAAGTATATAATCAAAGTTTAAATTAATACTAATAAGTATATGAATAGCAATGTATGAAGCAAATAAAGATAGTTAATCAAATATAATTAAAGATTAATTAATATTAATAGTATTAATAATATTAAAATACTAAAATAGGAAATAAAATATTTGTAATTTCTGTATTTTTATATCACTCAAATAATTTGATTAAATTAACGCGTTTCTTTAGGTTTAAGTGTGATTGAAATAGTCACACAGCAATATTCATAAAAAGATATATTATAATAAATGCAAAAAAAAAGACACAAAAGCTTTACAAACTTTGTTGTAATTGAAGTTAAAAATGTTTTTCTATTTGTTCTTTTTTTGTCTTTTTTTTCTAAATGAAACATTCAAACAAAGAAAGAAAATAGAAAAGAGATCACAAACAAAATTATCCCGAATACTCTATAATATTTCTCTTATCATTAAGAATTTTTAATCATTATCTAATTAAGAGAAAGTAGAGTCAAAACATTCATACACGATATCAGAAAAATTTTAGTATAATTAGTAACTTTTGTTGTGATTTTATTATTTATCACCTATCCTTATTTTGTTTACTTTTTCTTTTCTTTCTTTTAATTTTAATTCATAAATTTTGCTAAGGAACTATTTATCAATTTAGTGAATGCAAAAATCAAGAAAAATACATACATATGTTTAATTTGTGCTTACCAACCAACGTACTCGAATTCTCCAAGGCCTTGACGAAGTTCGATGTTGCTGATCCATATATAATGTATTTGTAATGTTGCGTAGTAATGTTGAGGGATATTATTTGGTACTCTAAATCAATTTAAAAAGGTTTTAATTATAATTATCAATAAATTAAGTTATTGGCATTTTTAGCTGAACATTTTTTTTTCAGGCAAAAAAAATACAAAAAGAATAATTAATCGTCATTAATGTTCTGATGTTGTTCTTTTGCTCTGTTGTCTTTTTTTTTTTTTTTTTATAAATGGAATATTTAAACTTGAAATTATAAAATCATTAGGACTTAATTCTTTCAGTATCACCAATTAGTTACTAATTATGATATTATTTAGTATATTATTTTGAACACTAAATAAATACTAAAAATCCAATTGAAAAAAAAATTTTCTTTTTCTATGCATTAACACGAATTTACTGGTCAAATTACTGTGCTGCTTTTAAGTTATTGTCCTTATATATCGCCAGTGATAAGGTATATGAAAAAGGGTAAGAGGATGAATACTTCAAATCTTGATATTTAGGTTGAATTTAAAGATGTGGTCTTCTTTAGTTTCTTCCTTTTTCTAGCAGATTCTACTTCTATAAAAACGTGATTATTATCTGATTCTGAAGGATGAAAACAAAATTGATTCTTCTTGCTGGCTATTTATGTTGAAAGTTGCTTTGATGATGACATTGGCGGTTCGACTTAATTTAATACAAAATAATCCTTATAGATTGACAAATATTCATATGAATTCTCCTTTTCATATGTATATTTATATTTTTGCCTTTTTTTTTTCTTTCCTTTCTTTTGCTTTTAATTGGTTTTGTTTGATTTTATTTGCTTTTATTTGATTTTTTTGCTTTTTATTTGCTTTTATTTGATTTTAGGTGATTTTTCTGCTGGATTCCAATTTTTTTCTTAAAATATGGGGAATTATGCACTAACATCAACACCACTGAGACACCTGATAGGGCCTGTCTTTGGCAATTTAAATTTTCTTTCTACCACACGTTCTCGTAAGAAGTTGATGAAAAATATGGTTATAATCTTATCAAATTTGGAATCCTAAATTAAAATAATTTATCACTAAATTTAATTACATAAAATTCTCTACAATTCTTACCAGCAAATTAACGACCAAATGGTTTTATATAAACTTATGCCAAAATTTTATTAGATGGTATAAACTTCCCCAGATTTAAATTAAGAATTACGATAACCAAAATTGCTACTTCTCACCTTGGCAGTCAAAATTGAAAGGAAGTTACGCCATTTAAACAAATTTCTTGCAAGCAAATGTCAACTTAAAACCGTGACAGAATGTCAGCTGTTAGTATATATATTGTAGCTGATGAATAAAAGTAGCCACCCGTTATTAGATTCCCAAAATCGCTTTCCATTCTTCCTCAAAATTCAAAACAACCTGACAAAATTTATACTTCCAATGTAACAACACTTCTAAATCCAATCTCTAAATTAATATTCAAACCTCTTATTCATATATAAAGTTATTTACAATTATTTCCATTCATACTATAAATTATTTTTCATTGTCATCCAAAAATATTAAAACCAAAGAAATGGTAGATCCAAATCACTCAAACTCTCCCTAGACAACAACCAATATGTAATGATCGTAACCATATCGTCATCAACTGAGAAAATAACGTGATGTAAAAGTAAAAGAGAAAAAAAAGAGAAAGAATTAAAGTCACATTGTATTTTACATACAAATGTACATATATAAATAGTATGTAAATACTATTGGAAAGGCAAAAAATATTCTCCGTACAAAAATATAAAAAAGTAAACAGTACGCACAAAAAGTGAACGACAACATTTTCTCTATTCTACTTTTCACTCTATACAAAAGATGTCATAAAAATATTTGCCCAATACAGATGAAAATAAATGAAATAAATGTCATGAAATGTTCATTACAAAACCAGTTAATTCTGACATTATGTGTTACAGAATTAAATGGAACAAGAAAATTTCATGACCTGATGTCCTTGCCATGAAACGTGCCAACAATTTTACCATCCAAATTCTCCAATATATAATAATGGTTTCCCAATTTTTCTCTCACCCTTGCCTTAACAAATACCGGTGATAGTTTTGCACTAAAACTATTAGCCAGATTGCTTTGAGTAAAGTTTCGTCTAAAAACTTCCTGACCGGCTTTGAAACTTGGTACTCTTGTTCTTAAATTGTAATGTTGTTTGTTCTTTTCATAAGCTTCTTTTATATGCTGCCGTATCTTTTTTCGAGTAATCTGTAGATGGTCTTCTCTCGAAACGGTTGCCAATGGTTCATCCAAAATTTTTAAATTCCGTAAGAGCTTATATGATGATCCATGGGTTATCATATTGAAGCCGAATAAAGCATAATAAGGCGAGCAATTAATGGATTGATGAAAAGAGTTCCTGAGAGCACAGCTTATAGCGCTTAATTTGTCATCTCATAGCCGTTGGTCCTCTTTTAGATATGCTCTAATACCGGCAATTAAAGATCTATTGACTCGCTCTGATGCGTTTGCTTGAGGCGAATAATATGCCGTATAGGTATGTGTTATACCGTAGGTCGTTAAAAATGTATTAAAGTCATTGGCTTTAAACTGACTTCCGTTGTCGCTTACTATGGTCTCCGGTACACCGTAAATATGGAATATATGACTCTCTAAAAATGTTTGTATAGCCGAGGCTGTAAATTTCTTAAGTGGGCAAAGCCAGTGGAATTTTGTTAAATGGTCTAGTACAATAAGCACTCCAATAAAACCGGACTTACTTCTAGGGTATGGACCTAGTAGGTCAATATAAAGGCGCTGAAATGGTCTTATCGATATTGCCTGATCACCCATAGGTGGCTTCATAATAAAGTTGGGGCTCTTAGTCGTTTTGCAGACTTCACAATTTCCTACATATTGTCTGACGTCTCTTACCATCCCTGGCCAGTAGAAGTTACGCCGTAAAAGCTCCAAAGTTTTGATCATACCTCCATGAGCTGCTATTGGTGTATCATGATTTCTTTGAATTATAGTATTTCGCATTTTGCTCGGAATCCATAATTTCCATACGTTGCAATCCATTTCTTCATTGCCGACACAATGATCCGTGCGAATGTATACGTAATTATCAACTATTTTTATATCTGGATATTTAGACTGGTTCGCTAAAACTTGTTCTTTGAGTTCCTTGTAGTCTTGATCATTAAAATGTTCTGAGTCAAGATCAACTGCTGGTTGCATGGTTTCTAGTAACATAACTTCTGCTTCAGGAATTCTGGACAAAGCATCCGGTACGATATTTTCTTTTCCCTTTCGATGACTTACACTAAATTTGTATCCTTGTAGTTTAAAGACCCATCTTGCCAGTCTTCCTGTAAGGTCTGGTTGACGCATAAGCCATACTAAACTTGCATGATCCGTCACGATCTCAAACTCTTGCATTTCAATATAACACCTAAATCGCTTTATTGCTTCGATTGCAGCTAAACACTCCCTTTCTGTCACACTATAATTTCGCTGGGCAGTATTTAGTTTGCGACTCATATATGCGATAGGTCGCTCTTGACCCTTCTCATCTAATTGTACTAACACTGCACCAATACCGTAATCACTTGCGTCACAGTGGATATAAAACTTCTTGCTAAAATCAGGGTTGACTAGAACTGGGCTGGTAGTAAGACATTTTTTTATTGTTTCAAAAGCATATTGTGCCTCGGGTGTCCATTTAAACTTCTTTTTTGATGACAACACTTCAGTTATGGGAAAAACAATAGTAGCAAAGTTATGGATGAATCGTCTGTACCATCCAGCAAGACCAAGGAAGCCACGTACCTGTCTAATTGTCTTTGGGACTGGCCAATTGTTGACAGCATTTATTTTATCTGGATCTGTTGTAATACCGCCGTCACCAATAACGTACCCTAGATATTTGACTTTGGTCACACAAAAATTGCTCTTAGCTATATTTAAAGTCAAATTAGCCTTTCGAAATTGTGACGCAATCCTCACAAGAATTTCCAAATGAGTTTCGAAGTTTTCAGATACAATTATCAAATCATCCAAGTAGCCGAAGACGCAATGACGAAGATCTGGTGGTATGATCTCATCCATTAGCCTGCACATGGTCTGAGGGGCATTACACAGTCCGAAAGGCATCACCACGAATTGGTAGAGAGGCCTTCCCGGAACTGTGAAAGCCGTCAGAGGCTTGGACCCGTCCTCAAGCGCAATTTGCCAATAGGCATCTTTCAAGTCTATTTTAGAGATGATATTTGCCCTGGGAAGTCTTGCTAAAATACCTTCGATACTAGGCAGGGGGTAAGCATCCTTCTTCGTAGCCTGATTTACTTTCCTAGCATCTAGACATAGCCTGACTTTATTCGGTTTAACGACTAACCTCATTGGGGAACTCCATGGGGATGTTGAAGGTTCAATTACCCCAAGGGCCAGCATTCGATCCACTTCCTCGAACATTAATTTTTCCACAGCTGGAGAAACGGGATAAAACCTTTGTTTTATTGGTGCCGTATTGCCTACGTCAATTCTATGTTTAATTAAGTTGGTTCGGCCTAAACCCTGTTCTTCAAAGTTCGGAAAAAGTGATACAACAGATTGCAGTTGTTGTTGTTGTATAGGCGAAAGTGCATAAAACGTGCTATCTATATTAGACGATTTTCCTTTTGTTGCCGGATCAGTGTCACCTATATTCTCCGGGATGAAAACTTCCCCAGAAATACAACATAAGTTCCTGTTATTAACTAAACTATTCAAACCAGTAAATAAGTTAAAACATCTCCAGAAATCAACACCTAAAATCAGTCGCTGTGAAATCGACGGGATAATAAACAACCTAATACTACGATTCTGGTTCCTAAAGCGAATATTGACGTCGAGCCAACCAATAACATTCTGTGAATGTCCATCGGCGGTCTTCACAAACATTTTACATTTCCTGAAATTTGTATATTTTGAAAAATCTACGTGCGCCAGATCTGCTCCTATGCAGCTAACATTGGCTCCAGTATCGAGCAAACCTTGTTCTCTAAAATCAAGAAAAGTAACTTCTGCATAATAACGCATATCTTTGGGATTTGAAATAATTGTTGAAATTAATAGTTTACGACACTTTCTACGCAGATTCCAGTATTTACGTAGCCGTAGAGTAGAACGTTTTGGCTTAATTCTTGTGTTACATGTAATAGCATCTGAATGAAATATGACTTTTCTTTTCTGTTCATAGGATTTTAAACGCTTATGATAAGGGATTATAGAGTATAAATTCTGTATCAGTGGGTCTTTATATTCATTAATTAATTCTCTTCTTTTCAAAATAGTAAAATTATTTTCATCCTTTTTTAAGCCGAGTGTGTTTTCGATTTTCAGATTAGAGTTCAGATTTGAATTTACATTTGATCTCTCGGTGTTACAATCGGTCGGTAGTTTTTGTGAAACCCCACCTTTTTACTTTCACACTTAACGCAGTTTGGTTTATAAATTTTCTTTGCACCACAACCATAACAAAACACTTGCCTTTCCATAAGACAGTCTTCCCACACATGACCTTCCTGATCACAATTCCAACATTTTATTGTACCCGAGTTTACATTTAAGGCATCTACATGTGCTTCGGAATCAACCTGGGTAGTCAAAGGATGAAAGTTTTTTTCCGTATTTATTTCAGCTACAGTTTTACGTGATGTGAACGAATTTTGAGCTCTAGCCATATTGTTTCTTCTGACATACTCATCGTTTATGAAGTTTTCTCTCTTTTGCACCAATCTTCTTAAATCTGATATAGAGTGAACTGGTATATATAATAGATCTTGCCTAATTTCTGGTCTAAGATTCCTAATCAATATTTCAACTAAGTCAGTTTCCGGTAGCGCTGTAGGTAATCGATCCAGAATGGTTGTTACTCCATCGAAAAATGTGTCAAAATTTTCTCCTACTTTTTGTTTGCGATTTCTAATCTCTTCCTGTATTTCAAAAGATGATTTGAAATCTCTATATTTGTTACGAACTGCATCACAAAATTCCTCCCATTGAATTACGTGGGCCTTTTTGTGGTAACTCCAAAACCAGTCTCGTGCTTTTCCGGATAAAAGTATATGTAAATTGTTACATATTATTGAAAAATCACCTCCAAAAGTTGCATATGTTAGTGATCGAACTCTATATAAAAACTCTTCTATTCTTAGACCGTTTGGTGAACCATCGAATTTCAAGTTCCAGTTTTGAATTATATTTGTTATTTTATCCGTTTGAAAAAAATTGCTAACATTTGAAATATTTGATGCTAAGATTGGCTGCCTATTCTGTACATAGTTTGGATTTGTTCCATTTTCAAAAGTTGGTGATTCATGGTCATGCAAGTGGTTATTTGATGGATTCTGAGAACCACGATTCGAGCCAGGATTCAAACCTATATTTAAATTTCTAAAAATTCTGTTCAAATTGTCTTGAATCATAGAATTAATTCTCTCATAGTCTACATTGTTATTATTAAGCATTGTGGATGGTCCGTTACTATTCTGATTTCGAGTAGAAGGTGTTTCCACATTTCTATTATCCTGTTGTACCATTCGGTCTGGTGTTAGTTCCAAAAGACTTGGTACATTAGCGGCCATATTAACAGAACTTGTCTGAGATTGGTTAAAAAGATTCCTACTTCTTGTATTATACTGCTTTGCTATCGCACCGCGGCCTTTTCCCCTTGTGGAAATTTGAGTAATAGGAATGGCTTTAGTAACAGGTTGAAAATTTCGCAAATCTGAGGGTACACATGGTCTTTTGCATGTTGGGCAATCCGATGACGATGTCAAATAATTCTCTATACACGTTTTGTGATAAACATGCTTGCATTCGTTTAACAAAAGACACTCCTGACCATCTACTATATTTCCCTTACACACATTACATATTAACAGGTCCGAATCATTCCCCGCTACAACAGATTGGGATCTAGGATTGGGTGAATGAATCATTCTGAAAAATTCTAACAATCAAAAGTCCAAAGAAAAATTCCTACTCTATAGTATATAAACAATTCCAATATCAAAAAAAAAATAATAATCAATATCTAATCTAATACTAATTTATCAATTCGCAATCCTGAATATCAAAAAAAAATTTCAAATTATCCAAAAAAAAGTTCTAAAATTATAAATCTTATTCCCTATATATTTAATCAGCAAATATTCTCTAATTTCTCTGTAATTTTCAAATTGTCATTTAACGTTTGGGTTTTCTTACTCAAGGTAAGTAGTGTAATAAGCAGAATTAATACCAGCCTAATTATAGAAAAATATACTAAAAAGATACAAAACTAGGCTATGGAGTACAAATACAATAAAAACTTGCTGCAATTATACCAACTCAACTTTACTCCTGTATAAAAATCTCCCTCGCAGTACGAGCTTCACCTAAATCCTACTGGACATTAAAATGCTCCTAGCTAAATTAATGTTAATCACATATAAGAATCAGATTCTAGAGTTCCATATAAATACAGAAAAATTCAAACTGTACTTTACTGTACAAGATAAAATAGATTCAAGAATTGTTCCTACACTCACAGAAACATTAAGAGTTGCTATATGGTTAGTATTCCCGAACCTAAGAATTACTCTTACTCCTCAGGAACCTAAAGATCCAATATAGACTTTCAAATATTCTAAAGAGTGTCTCACAATTCCTCAAGTTATTCAAATCTATAACTAAAATGAAATCTACAAGTAGAAATTACCATATGAGCAACAAAAAAATAATAAAGTTTCCACGTCGCTAATGTTGTTGAAGTAAACATAGTTTTTCCTCTTGGCCCCACGTTGGGCGCCAAATTATTGTAATAAACATTCGTAAAGACAAATGGAAATTTGTTTCAATGTTTGATTTTCAAAGCTAAAAATTATTCCAGCTTCATTGTATCGAAATATTAGAAGTGTAGGACTGCGGGAGCCTTTGATAACTAGCACAGCGGTGTGGGGGGATTCGGTCCTTTCTTCCAAAATTCAGCTAACACTTACAATAATATTTATTTTAGACTCCCTATTTTTTTTTATACCACAATTTGCTTAGTTATCTAGGGCCAAAAGAAATCTATGAACCAACAACAATCAAATAACTGAACTAACAACCTAACAAAAAAGTAAGAATAATTGATTTTAAAAATTCATTTTCCTACGATTACACGGCATAAATCCTAAAATATCATCTCCAAGATAGTAAACGGAGAGACAGCCTCAAAACCCAATTCCCTTCCTTGGTTCTAGTATGGCTACAGTTACTAAAACCCCAAGTTGATCACCTTCTACATATTACACTAACTTTCCATTATCCGTAAGAAAACCCATAAAATATATTTACTCCATTCTATATTTTATCATAGTTCAAACTTAAATAACTAAACATGAGATAAATTCAAAAAAAAATCAAGTATATAATCAAAGTTTAAATTAATACTAATAAGTATATGAATAGCAATGTATGAAGCAAATAAAGATAGTTAATCAAATATAATTAAAGATTAATTAATATTAATAGTATTAATAATATTAAAATACTAAAATAGGAAATAAAATATTTGTAATTTCTGTATTTTTATATCACTCAAATAATTTGATTAAATTAACGCGTTTCTTTAGGTTTAAGTGTGATTGAAATAGTCACACAGCAATATTCATAAAAAGATATATTATAATAAATGCAAAAAAAAAGACACAAAAGCTTTACAAACTTTGTTGTAATTGAAGTTAAAAATGTTTTTCTATTTGTTCTTTTTTTGTCTTTTTTTTCTAAATGAAACATTCAAACAAAGAAAGAAAATAGAAAAGAGATCACAAACAAAATTATCCCGAATACTCTATAATATTTCTCTTATCATTAAGAATTTTTAATCATTATCTAATTAAGAGAAAGTAGAGCCAAAACATTCATACACGATATCAGAAAAATTTTAGTATAATTAGTAACTTTTGTTGTGATTTTATTATTTATCACCTATCCTTATTTTGTTTACTTTTTCTTTTCTTTCTTTTAATTTTAATTCATAAATTTTGCTAAGGAACTATTTATCAATTTAGTGAATGCAAAAATCAAGAAAAATACATACATATGTTTAATTTGTGCTTACCAACCAACGTACTCGAATTCTCCAAGGCCTTGACGAAGTTCGATGTTGCTGATCCATATATAATGTATTTGTAATGTTGCGTAGTAATGTTGAGGGATATTATTTGGTACTCTAAATCAATTTAAAAAGGTTTTAATTATAATTATCAATAAATTAAGTTATTGGCATTTTTAGCTGAACATTTTTTTTTCAGGCAAAAAAAATACAAAAAGAATAATTAATCGTCATTAATGTTCTGATGTTGTTCTTTTGCTCTGTTGTCTTTTTTTTTTTTTTTTTATAAATGGAATATTTAAACTTGAAATTATAAAATCATTAGGACTTAATTCTTTCAGTATCACCAATTAGTTACTAATTATGATATTATTTAGTATATTATTTTGAACACTAAATAAATACTAAAAATCCAATTGAAAAAAAAATTTTCTTTTTCTATGCATTAACACGAATTTACTGGTCAAATTACTGTGCTGCTTTTAAGTTATTGTCCTTATATATCGCCAGTGATAAGGTATATGAAAAAGGGTAAGAGGATGAATACTTCAAATCTTGATATTTAGGTTGAATTTAAAGATGTGGTCTTCTTTAGTTTCTTCCTTTTTCTAGCAGATTCTACTTCTATAAAAACGTGATTATTATCTGATTCTGAAGGATGAAAACAAAATTGATTCTTCTTGCTGGCTATTTATGTTGAAAGTTGCTTTGATGATGACATTGGCGGTTCGACTTAATTTAATACAAAATAATCCTTATAGATTGACAAATATTCATATGAATTCTCCTTTTCATATGTATATTTATATTTTTGCCTTTTTTTTTTTCTTTCCTTTCTTTTGCTTTTAATTGGTTTTGTTTGATTTTATTTGCTTTTATTTGATTTTTTTGCTTTTTATTTGCTTTTATTTGATTTTAGGTGATTTTTCTGCTGGATTCCAATTTTTTTCTTAAAATATGGGGAATTATGCACTAACATCAACACCACTGAGACACCTGATAGGGCCTGTCTTTGGCAATTTAAATTTTCTTTCTACCACACGTTCTCGTAAGAAGTTGATGAAAAATATGGTTATAATCTTATCAAATTTGGAATCCTAAATTAAAATAATTTATCACTAAATTTAATTACATAAAATTCTCTACAATTCTTACCAGCAAATTAACGACCAAATGGTTTTATATAAACTTATGCCAAAATTTTATTAGATGGTATAAACTTCCCCAGATTTAAATTAAGAATTACGATAACCAAAATTGCTACTTCTCACCTTGGCAGTCAAAATTGAAAGGAAGTTACGCCATTTAAACAAATTTCTTGCAAGCAAATGTCAACTTAAAACCGTGACAGAATGTCAGCTGTTAGTATATATATTGTAGCTGATGAATAAAAGTAGCCACCCGTTATTAGATTCCCAAAATCGCTTTCCATTCTTCCTCAAAATTCAAAACAACCTGACAAAATTTATACTTCCAATGTAACAACACTTCTAAATCCAATCTCTAAATTAATATTCAAACCTCTTATTCATATATAAAGTTATTTACAATTATTTCCATTCATACTATAAATTATTTTTCATTGTCATCCAAAAATATTAAAACCAAAGAAATGGTAGATCCAAATCACTCAAACTCTCCCTAGACAACAACCAATATGTAATGATCGTAACCATATCGTCATCAACTGAGAAAATAACGTGATGTAAAAGTAAAAGAGAAAAAAAAGAGAAAGAATTAAAGTCACATTGTATTTTACATACAAATGTACATATATAAATAGTATGTAAATACTATTGGAAAGGCAAAAAATATTCTCCGTACAAAAATATAAAAAAGTAAACAGTACGCACAAAAAGTGAACGACAACATTTTCTCTATTCTACTTTTCACTCTATACAAAAGATGTCATAAAAATATTTGCCCAATACAGATGAAAATAAATGAAATAAATGTCATGAAATGTTCATTACAATACATACATCTACAAACATATTTATATAAATAAAACTGAACATTGTTGCTTTATATTTTGTTTAGTTTTGCTTTTATTTTTTTAATTTTTTATTACCACCAAAGTAATATCGTTAAAAGCGTCTAGAAAATGCATAAAATTCATACACTCGTTATATACACTTGGGGTCTGGCAATTACACTTAAAAGCCTTTAACTACCTTGTAAAGCAAAAAAAAAAAAGAATTGAAAACAACAGTCAGTAGTCATCCAACAGCACTATACCAAAACTAACCAACCATTGAGCCATTTGGCCCATGCAGTTTTATTCTTCAATCCTTTTTTATTTTTCTATGCAATATCTTCTCCCGAAGTTGCAGTTGTTGTTGTTATTTAGTTACAGCCATTAACCAGCTGGGCTTCTGTACTGCCTTTAAAAAAAAATATTTTTTTATTTTTATTTTTTTTTAATTTTTTTATTCCATATGTGTGCGCGCCTTAATTTAATAGTTTTTATTTCTTTTTTTTATGGCAATTTGCTTAAGATTTTAATTATAAATAAAAGCGAAAAACATCTGGATTATAGTGGGAGCATAAACAAAATTGTATTTTTGAAGTTCAAAAAGGTACGTTGCCCAGTGGTAGATGAAACGATCAAGCAAGTGTTATATGTCTTACTAACTGGCCACGAATATGCTCGATTTGTAAAATAGAAGCCATGAAGATATGTACGTTAAGTTAATTCCATATGGAAGAGTGAAGCTTTAAGTCCTAAATTCAAGCATTGGTCCTTCCAACTGGTCGCTCTACAGCTAGAGATATTTTCATATTCAGACAAATCCTCGAGTAGAGCCACACAGGATAAGAGCGCCACCTATTGGGAAGTAGCAGATAACAGCTAAACCTACTTAGCGAAGGCACACTCACCACACAATCAACATGCACCGAAGAAGCAATTGCTGTTGAAGGTGAAGGTATAACACTAACCTTTGAATGATCAATTTACAGCAATTTGTTTCATTCCTAAGACGCTTAATAAAAATATAAGAAAAAAATATATGTCTACTGTCCTTTCCAAAAATTTCAATATAATGCACAGCATTTAGTAGGGGTTTACCCCTGAGTATTGGTCTCAAATAAAAAAAAGAGGAATGAGTTATACATCCTGAACTGATTAAAATATTGTAAATGAAGGCTTCTGAATTGTGATGCACTTTCAGAGGTTTGCGGAAGTTTGATCCATTTTCATGTAACCCATCATTTTGAAATTGATTATAAAATCGTCAAGATTCTGTTTTTATTTTTTCAGTTAGGAAACATTGGGCTTGTACAAGGTAATTCGTGCTTATTCCATTGTTATATACTATTTTGATCTCCTACATTGACTTGTTCAATTTCCTAAGTTTTTTTGCTAGGAAATGCCAGTCCAACAAGTATATATAATACTGCGTAGTGGTTAACATCGATATGAAACAGATTGTCATTTGAATTCACTGTAAGACAGCATATAACAAAAACGTTAATTTTGAACTCAGGAAGACTAAACTGGTTAGCAGATATTTAGGTGACTTAAGAAAAATAGTGCGATCTAAACGCCTTTCGTAAAAGAAAAAAGTCAAGTTTTATTTGCAAGCATAGTGAATAGAATAGGAGCTATTACAGCCTTTCATTGAAGGAACAATAGAAGGAACAAGAATATTTGGCAGAGAGAAATTATCGTGGATAAATAATATTAGATGTTAGCGATATTATTCGTATTGCCGTGAAACATTTAATAACATTTTTAATCATAACTGGTATATAATCGCTAACATACAAAATTGGTAAGGCAATAAACAAAAACTGGATGGAGAATACAATGAAATTAAGAAAGAAAGATGGCCAGGATGGCCATCAAAAAGCTAGATGGATTGACCGGAGGTGTAAATGAACTTAGATTAATTCATGTTCGTCCTGTATCCACTTGCAAATAATCTGATATTCATACATCAGCCTACTTTTAAAAGTTCTAAAAGGTGATGAGACTGTTATCTATCATCATATATACATGCAGACATAATTGGCCTTTACAATCCTGTGTCAGGATTACGGCCTAGCTTCTCGCTATCTATCAACGCCTTGAAAAAAAGGCTATGGTGCAGTAGTATGTGTATTGCTGACCTACTTTACATGCAGTGTTTTAACGGTTCATTTGTATTACTGCTTTTTTTTTGGACGGAAAAGGGTAGGTCTCAAGTTTGTAATGTGGCGGGCATTAATAAAACACAAGCAACTTCTTTAGTGATTGATCTTATACTACTCTTTTATTTATGTTTTCGTAAAAGATGTCATTTGCTTAAACTAATATAACTTAGAGTTACCAGATTGTATACATATCAATTCCTCCACCTTTTAGTTTATATGTTAAGGTAAAAGATACTCATAATGATAATAATCAATTTCATAATATTGTATACATATATGTATATATATATAATAATCAATAATAATTATATATTATTATTATTATTCTTTATTTATATTCAAAATAATTATTATTATTAATATTCAAAATAATTCAACAAATTTTTTTTTTTTTTTTTTTCATTTTAAGTATCATCAGACCCTGTGTAGGGTGTTACGACTTTTACTCGGCTTCTAGTTAAATAAGGACTACGTCTTATTTTCTCATCTTCATGAATTATTGTAGATTTGCCATTTACAAAAATTACATTTTTCATTTTTACACATTTTTCATTATATTTTCTTATTTGATTTACATGTGCATGTTTTTGACTTCCATTTACCAAGACAATATATCTCAAATTACTAAGTTTCTTTAATATTTTCCCAGGTATCCATTTTACATAATTTGAAAATACATTTCTATACAAAACGTTTTCATTTTCAAAAAACTTTCTTAATTTGACTTCATTACTACTTTTAGTACAATTTTCAAAGTCATTATAATTTTGCTTTTCATCTTGCTTGATAGAAATTAGAATATCTTTTTTCATTTCCCCCTTTCCTTCCTCCTTTCTAGATATCATTACATCTAATAATGTTCGAGGTTTAAATTTAAACAAGAGATTTGCTGGGGTATCTTTGGTTACTGTAGATGGTGTATTTCTATACTTTAATAAAAAATTATATAGTTTCATTTCCCAGGGTATATGTTTTGTCTTGAAATCTATTAGACTCCTTTTTAAGGAATGTTTCACCGTTTGGACAGCTCTTTCGGCGCTGCCATTTGATTGTGGATGATACGAAGGTGATTTTAATACAACTATACCATTACTTTGACAAAACTTGATAAAGGGACCAGAACTAAAAGGAGGTCCATTGTCGCTTACAATATATTTGGGTAATCCAAAATTTATAAAAATTTTACGTAATTCTCTACATACATGACCTGCGTCAGTTTTCTGCATTACTATTGCCTCTATCCACTTTGAATAAACATCGAAAATAACTAACAAGGTTTTATCTGCAATTTTGCAAAAATCGACATGAATACGTTCAAATGGATAACTTGTCTCCTTCCAAGATAATAACACAGGTTTATTCTCCTTTTGACACAATTGGCAAGCATTGCAACTCTTAACGAAAGACTCTATATTATTGTCTATACCTGGCCACCAGACGTAAGATCTAGCCAATGCCTTCATTCTAACAATTCCTATATGCTCTTCGTGCAACATATTCAAAACACAATTCCTTAATCTTTCCGGTATAACTATACGATTCCCATAAAACAAACATTTGTCCTCAGTACTCAGAGAGTTCCTTTTCAAAAAATACGGTCTTACCTCGTCTGTAATTTTTCCCGACCATTGTGTCACAGTACCCTTATAAACTTTCGCTAAAATTCTATCCTTTTGAGTTTCAAAAGCAATGTTATCTAATTTCAGAGGAATAGTACTGAAACATACGTTATTTATACTATCTATTTCAATATCAGTTGGTCTGTTAAGGGGTAACCGTGAAAGTCCATCAGCATGCTTCATATCGGTACCCTTTCTATATTTAATTTCAAAATCATACATAGATAAATATATGCTCCATCTCTGAATTCGGCTTGCTGCTACTGCTGATAAGTCTTTCCTGTTACTAAAAATAGCCCGTAATGGTTGATGATCCGAATGTATAGTAAACTTTAGTCCATATATATACTTGTGAAATTTTTTAACCGAAAAAATTATTGCCAATGCTTCTCTATGTAGTTGCGAATAGTTCCTTTCTGCGGCTGATAAAGTACTAGATACAAAAATAACTGGTCTTTCTATACCATCAATTAAATGTGCTAAGACACCTCCTACGCCATAAGGACTGGCATCACAAGAAATTATTATAGGTTTTGTCGGATCATAATGGGTCAATGTTTCAATATTAGCTAAAAGTTTCTTTGACCTTTCGAAGCATAATTTTTGCTCAGTACCCCACTGCCACTTATTATTCCCGCTATTTAATTTATATAAGCACGCTAACTCACTAGAAAAATTTGAAATAAATTTATGATAAAAATTTATCATACCTAAGTAAGACGCTAACTGTGCTCTATTTTGTGGTTCAGGGGCATCTAAAATTGCCTCAATTTTCTCCTTACTAGGTCTTGTACCGTCTTTGCTAATATGATAACCTAAATAATTTAACTCATCTGCAAAAAAAATACATTTATCTTTATTAATTCTGACATTATATTCTACTAATCTATCTAAAACACAATACAAATTCCTTTTGCATTCCTCAAGATCCGAACCACCAACTAATATATCGTCAAAATATACATGAACTTTATCCAAGCCCCTAAGAATTTCACATATTATGCCATTGAAAATCTGAGGTGCAGTTTTCAACCCAAAAATTAATCTTGTATATTGGAACAATCCAATATGTGTATTGATCGTCAACAATTCCCTAGAATTTTCGCCTACTTCTACCTGAAGGTATGCTCCCATTAAATCCAACTTGCAAAATTTTGTCCAGCCAGACATATTAGCAAAAATGTCATCAATACGAGGAATAGGAATGTGTTCGCTCTCTACATATTTATTTATAGTTCGTTTGCAATTAACGCACAACCTAATAGAACCATTACCTTTGTTAACTATAACCAACGGACTTGCCCATTTACTTCTGGTCACCGGTATTAAAATTCCTTCGTCACACAACCTCTTAATCTCGTCCTCAACTTTTGATTTTAAACCGTATGGTACAACACTTGGTTTACAAAATATGGGAATTGCATTTTCCTTTAAAACTATCTCTGCCTTAAAATCTTTTATAACTAAATTCTCCGATCTTGTAAACACACCATCATATTTACCATCAACCTCCATCAATCTGTTTACACCCTCAATACATGAAATGGGTGATGCAAAAAAACGTCTCCATGTGGGAAATAATATATCAATCCAATTTCTTCCAAGCAAAGGTACAAAATCTTCATATGTGTCTAAAATAGTTAATTCAAGGTTATAATTTTTCTCATTTACTATTACATCTACCTTAATTTTTCCAATCGTATTTAATGTCTTTCCAGAAATTAATTTCATTTTCCTATCATATGTTATTAATTTACAATTCTTAAACTTTTCATTAAAAATATTTTTATTTACAACACTTTCGCAGGCCCCTGTATCAATTTCAAATTCTATGTCTACATTATTTATTTTTACTCTTATTCTTTGAGCGTTTGACTTTATTGCTGTACAGTTATTAAGAAATCCAAAATCAGTGCAATTACCTCTCTCTCCCTTCGCTTTAACTTCTTCCAGTTTATTAATTTTGTTTTTTTCACCTTGGTTTGACCGACAATATTTTTTTATATGACCGTATAATCCGCATGCAAAGCAAACAACGTTTCTTTTTCTCTGCTGAAGTTGACCTTGGCCTTGATGATATCTGCCCGCGCTTTGACTGCGAAATCTACTGCTCTGCCTGTTTCTCTGCTGCTGATTATAACGTGATGTATGCTGATAACTGTTATGATTTTTGTTGTTTGTTGTAATTGCATTTACATTTAAATCAGTATGTTTCATTATTTCTAATTGTCTTCCAGTAATTTCCATAGATGATGCAATAAGAGTAGCCTTTTCGAACGACTTTAAATCTGGTTCATTTAGCAGTCGACCCTGAATTTTTTTCGATTCTATTCCACAAACAAATTGTATTAAAAGCGCTTTATCTTGAAACATACCAAATTCACAGTCCTGTGCCATTTGCTTCAGCTCAACAATATATTCCTGCAAGGTTTCATCATGCCTCTGATACCGCTTAAAAAATTTAAAGCACTCAGCTATTATATTTTTCTTTGGCCTCAAATGTGCTGTTAATTTTTCAATTAATTCCTCATATACTATATCAGCATCTGTTTCTGCTTTTGGTGCAATTAGGGAAGTTAACACTTTATATAATTCAGGACCACCTAAGCTGACCAAAACCGATATTTTCGCACTATTTACTACAATTTTATTTAGTGTTAACAGGTGGTTGAGACGTCTGGCATATAAAGCAAAATCTTCTCCCGGTGTATATGGCTCTATGGAACCCACAAACATTGTTGTCTCTGTTGCCATTTTTATTTCATTAGCTGCAGCTTCACTTTTCATATTATATTTTAACACACTTTTTTGCCTCGTCGCCAATGTAATGTGGCGGGCATTAATAAAACACAAGCAACTTCTTTAGTGATTGATCTTATACTACTCTTTTATTTATGTTTTCGTAAAAGATGTCATTTGCTTAAACTAATATAACTTAGAGTTACCAGATTGTATACATATCAAAGTTGTTCTGTGAACTACATCTTCGAAATCAAATAATACAATATGTGCTCCTTTTCTGTTGCTTCGTTGATGCAAATAAGAAACACAGTAAGCTGAAAACCTGTTTCAGAAAACCACTGCTCTGTTTTTCGATTGAAATTTAAAATCTGAGGTATATGAGGGCTTTGGTGCTATTCAGACATTTCAAATCGCCTAAAAATAGTTACATACAAGCTTTTATTATTTGTTAAACAGAGGAGGCACTCTATTTTATATATAAAATGTTACCCTCCTAAGGTGATATATCAGAAAATACTGATTCCTTATGAAATTTTTTAATTTATTAATGTACTTTATACAATTACAACCAAAGGTTTAAATTGGCACAAATCCCCAGGTTCTTTTTTAATGTTAATTTTAAAGGAAATTTGCAATCTATTTACTTTCTACATGTTTTCTACAGCTTTTGATGACACAAAAAACGATGTATGGGGTGGTTAAATTTTAAGGGCCGATGTTGAATGTGAACTAGACTCTAAATTTTATTTGACATTTCTCAATTTGAGACTAGCTCAATTCGAACCATAATCGAGCAACGCGTTAAAGTTATTCAGGCTTATTATGAAAATGGGCGTTCAAATAAAAATGCATATCGTGCACTTCGTGATTTTTTTTGTTCGTTCAATTTAATTGTCCAAATGTGCTTACAATCGGAAAGATCGTTTGTACAAATGCAAAAATTTGAGCAAACGGGGTCTGTAGGAGATCTGAAAACACCAGTGCATGCTCGTACAGCTCGTACTGCAGAAAATATTGCTGCTGTTCGCGATAGTGTGGCTGAAGAGCCGTCCACCTCAACTCGTTGTCGTGCCCAACAATTGCACCTTTCATACTCGGCCTTAATGAAAATTACGCTTAAAGACGTCGTCAATCGTCAGAATGGTGGCAAGAAATGGCAACAACTGTATATTGATTTTACATGCGCACCTGTCTGTAGACTTAATCACATGCCGCCCGTTGTCGGGAACGGTAGTCGAATACAATGCGTCCGACCACCGCCACCCGATGCCGGTACCCTCCAATCTCACCATACCCGAAGGCATAGCGCTCAAAAGAGGGCCCATAACACCGAGTTGGCAATATTATACCACCACTGTCTGGGTGGTGATACCCCCCTTGCTGAGGGGTACCTGGCGCACCAAGTACGCGTGATATTACGACCATGCAATAACATAATCGCCATAAATGGCGTTCTCTGCCTATATTGAGCGCCAGACCACTCAGGGCTAGGTCGAACCCAATATACCCCTGGGAAAACAGACTACTGACGGGGACACTCGTCAGCAGCCCTTAAATGTATCCCCGGGGGGAAGAAATTTCAACAGTGGATGATCAATTTTCAAAAAAAAATCATATTCAAAGATGAAGCACATTTTCAACTCAGTGGATTTGTCAATAAGCAGAATTTCGCCGCATTTGGGCAAATGATAATCCGAGAGTGATTGTCGAAAAACCAATGCACCCACAAATAGTCAGTTTGGTGCAGCTTACGGATTGGCGACATCATCGGGCCGTATTTTTTACAAAATGATGAAGGTTAGGCAATTACTGTGAATGGTTTTCGCTATCCTGAAATGATAACGAACTTTTTCTGGCCCGAAGTGGAAGATATGGATGTGGACGATATGTAGTTTAAACAGGACTGTGCCATTTGCCAAACAGCTAACGAAACAATGGCTCGTTTGTGCGAAAAATTCAATGGCCGTATTATCTCACGTGGTGGCGATGTCAATTGCTAGCCAAGATCATGTGATTTGACACCCGTTGGACTTCTTTCTTTGGGGTTATTTGTAAGAAAAGGTGTACGTCGATAAGCCGGCAACAATTCAAGAGCTAAAAGGTGAAATAATTCGGCACATTAAACCCATAGAACCTATATTAAGCTTCAGCGTCATCAACCTCGACCCATTTGGTCGATATTTTCTTCTATACATAATTGAACCATACCAAGTTATCACAAAAGAAGAAATGACATTAATTTCCTAAAAAATTTTATTTTATTCCAAATCAACATCGACCCTTAATATTTAACCACCCTTTATTTGGCTTTCAGCAAGGCTTAATCTTGTTTGTTGCGCTGATTGGTTTAAAGTAAGATAAGCACTACTTAAACACTTTGGATTCAATAAATTACAATACAGCTCAACAATATAAGAATGTTGGTTCTTTAAATACCAACCGTGAATTGTAGATTGAATTTCAGCATAAAAATACTCGACCCATTGCTTGTAGGCAGTGTGATTATTGTATTAGAACCAAAACCCTCTAATTATAGGCTTTCGATATCAATTCGAGGCGTTTAAAAACGAAATGAGGAAGGCCAAAACAAACTGTGCTGGGCAAACAATCAAATCTAATCTATTCTAATTTAGGAAACAGGAATACGATTTGTCATATTAACATATAAGTTAGTAAGGATTCATTATCTGTACAAATATACAAACTTTGTTTTAAAAATCTTTAAAACTTAATTACATAAGATCTGTACTAAAAATGAATTACTTTTTTAATTTGCATAGCTTTTTAAACTAAGGCCACAATAATATAGCACTTCATCAGCATTTGCACATTTTCATGCAAAAAAAAAGGACTCTTTAATACGGCGAGCCATAAATGTGCAAGAAACTAAAGAATTTAGAGAAAAAGAAAAGCAAATATTCTTAAACGTTTAGTTTATTGTGGCCATAAATTGAAAATGAAATAAAACAAATTTTGACAGCTTTTTTTCCAGCCTTCTTTCTTACCTAAAAATATATAAAACCACAGCCAAAAACAAAAAAAAAAGGAACAAAAAAGCGGTAAAAAACCTAAACACGCCCTCAAAAAGAATTTTGTAAATGTACTTGACAAGCATGCAATTGCTAATGAAAAATACAAAATAAAAATTTGTAAAAAAAAAAGAAAAACAGCCACGAGAAAAGCTCTTTTTTAAAAACCAAATATGATGGTAAGAACAGTGGCTTCCTTTGTTGAATATTTAAAAACAGAGAGGGTTTTCACTTCGGCATGATTTTGCATTTAAAAATTCTGTTTTTGTTTTCACTATAGCAGGCCAAACCAGGTGGTTTTTTTCTCGCTATTTTTTTATTTCTCCTTTTTTTAATATATTTAGTTGGCTTGTATCAATATGCAAAAAAAAACAGGTTTTTTTCCTTTTGTTGTGTCAGATTTGCCTTAAAAAATAAAGAAATGGGCTTGTCTTGCCTATGAGCTGTGTATTCAGTTGAGCTGGTATAACTCTATTTTTGTAAATGTAAAGTGTTTGTACTCGTAGGTCTCTCCTTTTCATTGTTTTGTATCTGTTTTTTGGTATTTGGCCAAAAACAATAACTTATGTGTTGGGCAAAAAGGCATTAAAAACAATTGCATTTGGCAGTTTCAGGTTAAACATCAACTTACAAACCTTTGAAAATATTTTTATGTTTTTGGTAAAAAAAAAAATATTCTTTTTTTTTTTTTTTGTTTTTTTTTGCAATACCCAAATGTAGGGAAAGAGAAATTATATTGAAATTCTATAACGATAATATACGAAAAATATCAATTTGTCCAAAATTTGTTTTTGAAATGTTTTTTCAAGCATAAATGTTAAAGGAGTTTATATGCAACAGAAAAAAAAACGAAAACGAAAAAAAAAATATACAAATATGGTAATTGGAATTCCTTTTTAATTTTCCTGACATTCTTGTTTGGAAGAGATGGAGTTTAATATTGGCCAAGAAAAATATCAATAAAACAGTAATTTTTTTTGTAAGGATTCAAAAATTTTTTTTATTTAATATTTAAAATTATAATCTCAGTTCATAATAATTAAATACGAATATTAACTAGTGGTGAGATTACAAGAAATAATTAAGGGCTTATTTGACAAACTCTTATGCCTTACTAGTGAAATAAACTTTTAATAAACCTATAATCGGGCTTATTACAGGTTTTTTTTAAATCTCTCATTTACGAAAAAAAAACTTTGTGTTAGAGGCCTAAAGTTCGAGCCCCAGGAAAAGTGATCAATTTTTTTTTGATAAATTAGAAAAACAGGAATACATACTGGCAATATAACACACGCACCCCAAAATAATACATCAAACCTCGATTTAAATAATCTTTTAATGGAAGAAAATTATGAAAATTATTATTATTAAAATTATAAAATTAATGGAACGGCAGAGAAATGAATTAAAAATTAGCAAAAAAAAAAAAATGATTGCATGTGCAATATTTTAAAAAAACATTACTAGGCCAAAAAAGAAACTTATTTAAAAATACAAATTCTCAATAGAGAATCGACTACGCTCAGCATATATAACAGCAACAAATGAAGTTTCCGCCATTCTTAAATTAAATTTATTTTTTATGAAACAAAAATTTCTTTCGGCGACCACCTTTTAACAGTCTTTTGGCAAAAGCTTTATGCCTAACTGATTGCAAAAGAACTTTTTTTTTCTCGCCGCGGTCTAGTAGTTAGAATGTTGGCTTACTAAGACAAAAACTTCGGGTTCAAACCCCAACTCGGACATCTTTTCTTTTTTATTAAGACCAATACTCAGGAGTAAACCCCTACTCAGGCAGTGCATTGTATTGGAATATTGAAGATAGAAGGTAGATAGGTAGACTTTTTATTTTTTTTTTTTAGTTTTATTGAACGCCAATGTATCAAGTTGCTATCAAGTAATCACACAAAGGTGATCACCCTTAAATGAGCAACAGCAATTGCCCCATTTGTCGGTGGATATTGCTAGTAAGTGGTGACCGTCTTCAATAATTAGGTTAGCTGTTATCTTCCCTGATAAATCGTTTCTGGTGGTATAGACTGGATATGTCATGAAGCGGTGTTTTTTGCAGATGGACATCATGGAAAAACCGCAAATTTTATTTTAAAATTTTTGTCCTTCACTGGGATTGAATCTCGGTCGTATGAGTTTCTGTTCAAATGCTCTAACCATTATGAGTAGTAGTAAATGAACATACATAAATACATACATAATTGGCCATTACAACCCTGTGTCAGGGTTACGGCCTAGCTTCTCGCAGCACTCATGTTGGGTTTGTTAATTTTTTATCCATTAGTACCGGGACCTACAGTTTAAAGTCGATTTCGAACGACAGATTTGAGAAGCTTTTTCATGGCAATCAATTACTCCTAAAGCTTTTGCCAGAAGACTGCTGAAAGGTAGTCGCCGAAAGAAATAATTTTTCATATTTCTGTTTTCAAGATGTCAGAGCTGAGATTTGAACCCGGCACTATCGTCTTAGCAAGCCAACACACTAACGACTAGACCACGGCGACTACTAGTAAATGAATAGAGGCTCTAATTAAACAGCTGACAACGAATCAATGAATTCCAGTGATTACATTCTTTTATTGTGTTGGATTTCTTAGATGGACTATTATATATCAATCTATTTACAATGATTTGCCAAAATATTTTTCTTGAATATAGACCAAACAAAAGTACCCCCAAGTGTACATAACATGTGTTCCACAGTATCGTATACTTGCAAGCTACAGCCATCTACAACTGTGATAGCTTCCTTTAGTGAGCTTCAAACCACAGTAACCCGTTAGAGTGAGGGGTTTCCGCTCTGGCTTTGTAATATTTAGTAAAACATATGTAGAACAGATAACGAACAATTTATGGCTTCGAGCATTTAGATGAAGCCAAATATGTTATAGGCAGAAATTAGGATATATTTCAAAGACAAAAATTTGTGGGAAAGCGTCTTCAGAAGTTGTCTTGATGTTTCCTTAAGACATTTTTAATGTCTGTGGCTGAGTCTTAGGAAATTCTTTAAATGCAGACTAATATATATTAAAAAGATATATTTTATATATTTGTTTATTCTTTTATTTTTTAATTTTATTTTAAATTAATCCTTTTATTGACTTGTTAACTTTAACACTTTAAAAAGCCAGACTTTTAATCCTTACAAGTCAATGGCATTTAATATGTTTTTCTTTTTTTTTTCAATCGATAGCTATTTGATGGCATTTTATATGACAACAAACAATAACAACAAACTTAATAACGAATACACATTAATTTCTAAATTTAATTGAAATACAAATTACAGCAAAGACACGACATAAGCATATACCAATAATTCTACTTGTAATGTTTGGTAAAAGGGAGTGGTAATAACAACTGAACTCTTTGGTCAGAAAAAAATGTTGTCTTCTCTGCCAATGTACGAGTAGTGACAATTTAAATACAACAAATTGCAAAGGGAACAACATAGACTTATACGAGTAGGCCTTTTAAGCCATTGCAATAGTTCAGTTTGTGGTCATTTCATGTAGACCTCTTTAGCTTTTCCTGTAGACATTGTGACTGTTTGAATGAATGAATGAATTTTGTAATTTACATAAATTGTTTTAAAAGCAAAAATTATTTTAAAACCTATTCAAAAGGACACAGACATGTCCTTTTGCATGCACTTTACTTTACTTATGCCCTTATTTAAGTTACATTTTATGGGGAAAAGTATTTCCAAAAGACAAAGGGAATATAAAATACACTGGCATGTGCTTGAATTCACGCACATTTAGCAAATGAGAATTATATTCTTTAGAAATATTTCTAAAATTATTTAAAGGAATGTTTCAAGTATGTTAAGTTCTTAAAACTTTAAACAGATAAGGTTTATAGACTTGAAATTTTTAGAAAAGTTTTTAAATTAAATTTCTTTTCCCTGGCTTTATACAACAGCTATGAAAAGTTTTATTTTACTCGTATTTGATGTAATATTTTAGTGCAAATGTGGTGTTAATTCTTTACTTAATACGATAATGACTTTAACAGGATAATTTAGTTTTAAGCCAAAGAAAAATTAATTTAAATTAAGAAACAAGTAATAAGTTTTTATATAATGAAGTAAATATAAGAGACAAGCCGTCTTAGAAAGGTAAATTGATGTTATTTGAGGCAGGTACGTTCACTAGCAAGGGGTAACTTTCTTTTATTTCTTACTTGCTGAAAGATAGTTAGAGAAATGAAGAAGTCTTTTATAAAGTTCAAGGCTGATATACAAATATTACAGATTACAGATTTTTTTAAAGGATTATGATTAACAGCCATCTCCCTAAAGTGTCAGCGACTCATTTTTGTAACGTTTTACAGAAAAAGAAATAAGGCAACATTGAAAGTATTTGCACCAATAAGAGAAATTATGCAGCAGGTGCTCGTAAATTAGAAATTGTTACTGGGGTAGTTCTAATTTTAATTTTTTTTTTTTTTTTTTTTTTTTTTTTTTTTTTTTTATAAATGCGCATTTAGGTTTAGAAAAAAAGACAAAAAACATTTCTTAATAAATTTTTTTTAATTAATTAATATCGGGTTTTTCGATAAAAGCGCCACAAAAATTTCTTTTTAATAAAACAACAACGGTTTTGGATATCAATGAAATTCTTTATTCCTGTCAAAGTAGGTTCGATGCCATTATGTATGGAACTCGATTTCTTTTGCATGGCCACCACGGGCACGCTTGCAGAAGTCCAGACGCTGAATCCAATTTTAGACGGTTTTCAAGCATAAATCGGCCAATACTGTTGCAATTTCACGTTCGATATTCGTACGAAGTTCATCAATCGTCGCTGACTTGTTGGCATAGACCATAGACTTGACGTAGCCCCACAGCAAATAGTCAAACGGCGTCAAATCGCACGATCGAGGCGGCCAATCGACTGGACCATTTCGTGAGATAACACGTTCTCCAAACTTGGCTTCCAATAAATTAATTGTGGCATTCGCTGTGTGGTTTGTGGCGCAGTCCTGTTGGAACAACATGTCCTCCAAGTCCATATTATCTAATTGGGGCCAAAAAAAAACCGCACCAAACCGTAGTTTTTTCGAGATGCAATGATGACTCATGGAGTACGTGTGGATTGGTACCTAACCAATAACGCATATTTTGTTTATTGACGAAGCCATTCAGCCATCAATTAGCCTCCTCGCTGAAGATTATGTTTCGATGAAAATCCGAATCATTTTCAAGTTGTTGCTCAGCCCAATTCACGAACATACGACGCTTCTGGTGGTCAAGCGGCTTAAGTTCTTGCGTCAATTTGATCTTGTAAGGATGTAGACCAAGATATTTTCGAAAAATTCGCAACAATGACAACACAGAGATTCCCAACATTTGAGAACGACGTATGAGAGACATATTTGGGCTTTCTTTAACTGAAGCCTCAGCGGCAGCAATATTCTCGATACTATGGGCACTTCTTTGCCTCACTGGCACGGGAACATTTTGTACTGCGCCTGTGGATTCAAATGTTTCCAATAGACTCTCAATTGTTGATCTGCTAGAACGATTATGACGACCATAATTTGGATGTAGCGCTCTTAACGCTCAGGCCACTGACTCCGAATTTCGGTAGACAATTTTTAAAATTTCGACTCGTTGTTGGCTCGTATATCTTTCCATCATGAAATGGCAAACCTTACTGAAGAGAAATGTCAAAAGAGCGGCAGGAAATATGACATCGTTTGCTTTCTCCGTGTTCTCTACTTTTGTAGCGCCCCTGTTGAAAAACCGTGTATGATATATGTAGTCGTCGTAGTCTAGTAGTTAGTGTGTTGGCTTACTAGAGGTCCGGTTCAAGCCCTGGCTCTGACATCTTGAAGCAAAGAAATATTATTATTTTGGATACTACATCTTAGCAGACTTCTGGCAAGAGCTCTGAGAGTAACTGATTGCCATGAACAAGCTTCTCAAGTCTGTCGTTCGGAGTCGACATTAAACTGTAGGTCCCGGTACTCATGGATAAAAAATTTACACATACAACATGAGTGCTGCGAGAATCTAGGCCACAATCCTGACACAGGGTTGTAAAGCCCAGTTATGTATTTAGGCATGTATATATGTATATAAAACAAACACAAAATATACCATTTAATTGAAAATCATCACAGTTAATTAAGGAAAAATATTTGAAGAATACAAATACTTATGCGTTATCACTTTTAGTCCTACTCTTACGAGTAAGAGCCTGTGAAGGCCATTTCAATGTTCAAATCAATGTAATAAAAGAAATTTCTAACATATCAAATTCAAATTTTATGACTTTTACTAATGTTTTGAAGAATTTGTTGGAAAAAAAGTTAATAAATACTCGTATTAAAAATGCTTGTGTAATAAAGATCGAAATATAAAAATTTAACATTAAGTACCGACATGTTTAAAACGGCAAATTGTGCTAATTGTGCAGTTGATCACGTTTTTGGTTAACCGGCCATTTGACTTACCTACCTACCGACATGAGTCTCAGAGGCAGAAACGACACAACACAACTACTCCCAAATACATAAATGCTGTGTAAAAGATGAAAATGTACCAACTAAATGCAAAATATGCTATTTGTGTAATAAATAACAACTCCTTTATAAACCAATCCAGCAAAAAATGTGACAAACATGTCTGCCATGAACATTCTTTTAAAGCTTTTTAAGTAAAAGATTTCTTTAACATTTGTTTGTACTGTTTTCGATAGTTTTCTTTTAGTTTTTAGGTATGAGCCTTAGAGGCTAAACTTGTAGGATTTGTTTTGAATTATGTTCTCAAAATGAGGTGCCGCAGTGGTCCAGTTGGTAGTGTGTTAGTGTGAGGGTTGTGGATTGGATTCCTACCAGAGACCCTGGTCTGTAATACTAAAAAAAAAATTGGATTTTTCGAGGTCCATAAAATAGGCATTTGTTTGATCAATAATTTAATCGTTGGAGCTAAATCTCTTTCCACCGAGCTATTTCTTTAGGTTTGGAAATAGGAAATAGTCACTGGGAGATATATTTGGGAATTTGATGGATGAGGTACTAATTTGTATCTCAATTCAAGACACATTGCCATTGACACTGAACACGTGTGCACCCGTACATCATCTTAATGACCCCATTATGGGGTCGTTTTTAAAAATCCTCGTTAAATCGGTCCAATAAGTTGACATAATATTCGCAGTTTATTGTTTTTCCCTTTTGAAGGTAATTGCATCCCAAAAAACTGTTGCCATCACTTTATTGGCCGACAAACTTACCTTGGCCTTCTTCGGAGCCGGCTTTTTCATAATTAATTCGAATTGCGGTTTAACAACTCCAAACAATCCTTTGAAGTTGTCACCCGATTATGTTTATGGTCAACTGAGAGCAAACGCGACACCCGTCTGGCAGACAGCTTTCTTAAACCTATCTGATCATCTAAAATCGAAACCACACTGCCATATGAAATGCGAATTTCATCAAGAATATCTCGCACTTTTTCTTTTCGATCCGGCAACGCCATATCGTGGATTTTTTCGACTTCTTCGGGTGTATTGACCTCGATTGGTCGTCCGGAATGTTCAGCGTCATTTGTACTTGTGCGACTACAACGAAAGTCAGTCACTTTTTGCCATTGAAATCGATCGCACAGAGTCCCCATAGTATTTATTGTTTTTCCCTGGCTTGATTAAGGTTTGTTTTTTTTTTTTGAACACTCGAAATTCACTTTTTTTTCCATAAAAAAAAACAGTAAATGACGGAACTTGTTGAAAATTTGACAGTAGTCTACTAACAGGTGGCAATTGATGTCCTGTGTCCAAAAATTTAAAAGTTTTTTTTAGTTTCATTCACTTTTATTAGAACCAAATTTAAAAATAAAATATTTTAAATTATTAATTTTTTGCTTTAAATATTTATTTTTTATTCTTTTAACTGTTCCAATACCTTAAAAAAGGCTTTATTTTTGTCAAAAAACAAAACACAAAAATGTTTTTACATGGTTTTCTACTTTTCTTATGCCGTTTTTTTTTTATTTCTGCTGTTTGTCATCATGTGTAAAGCTGCTAATGACTTTTAAAGTAGATGTACTTACAACTCATGGTGTACAGTGGATACACAATGTATTTTATTTACTTTTTTTATTTTTTTATTTTATAAATAAATAAAATAAAAAAACTAAGCGGCAAAGAGAAGAAAGAAAACAAAAACAACTTGAATATTTAAAAACAGAAAAACAGACCCAACACATGTTTGAAAATCATATTTCATACAATGATTTTTCATATTAAAAACACACATACACACACAACCATTAAAAACATACATTTTTAAAAACCTGAAAAGCACATATGATCAGAATAATAAGTACGCGAGTAGTACTGAATTTTTGGTGCACTTTTCAGTACGAGTATAAAAAAGGAAATATTTATAAACTAAGAACTTAAAATAACTGAGACATAAGAATGGCATTATTTGTTATATTTTCTTTAAATAGCATTTATGTTGTTCACGAAGCTACATACATAACCATGCACTTTCTAATTAAATTAAAAAAAAGAAGAGCAACAACAGGAATTTTGCAAAAGTTTCTCTATATATCGGGTGGTAAAATTTGAAGGGCCCATGTTGAATGTAAACCACACCTAAAAGTCAAGTTTTTTTTCTGCATTTCGATTGACATTTCTCAATTCCAGACTAACTCAATTTGAACCATGGAAAGATATACAATCGAGCTACGCGTTATAGTTATTCAGGCTTATTATGAAAATGGGCATTCAAATCAAAATGCATAACGTTCACTTTGTGATTTTTTCAGTCGATTTCATCGTCCAAATGTACGTACAATGGAAAAAATTGTGCAAAAGCTTGAGCAAACCGGGTCTAGAGGAGGTGTGAAAACACCAGTGCATGTACTGCAGAAAATATTACTGCTGTTCGCGATAGTGTGGCTGAAGAGACGTCCATATCAACTCGTCGTCATGCCCAATAATTGCACCTTTCACCCTCGCATAACGACTTGCATTTACACCAGTGATTACCATTTCATAGCACAATTGTGCAGAGAGCATTCACACGTATTGCTTATGGTATTTTATTTTTTTCAGGTGTACTCAAAAAAACTCCTCGATTACACTCAAAAAATATTTTATGTTAAAAACTGAAACTTTTTTTAGAAACATTGAAAGCTTGGTTAGTAGGTGATTATGAAACAAAATTAGATCCTTAATTGAAAATCGCAATTTCAAGCTTAATAAGCTTAAAAATTGTTAGAAATGGTAGATCGTTTAGTGATGGTGTTTTTATTAAGCAATTGTTGCAAACAATTTGGAAAAGGCCTAATTATAATGCAAATATTTTCCGACTTAAAATATATTTCTTCAATTAACGCAACAAATTACATTCTACAAATATAATATATTCTACAAATATAAATGTAAAAGATTTTATTTTTTAAAAGTCTTGTTTTATCTTCTTATTATATCACAGTTATATATATACTTGTACTTTTAAAGAATATTTTTTTAAGCAGAAGAAATGGATCATCAAATATATAAAAACATGCCCTAAATATAGTCAAACATTTATAACTTTATGTATGTATATTGATGAAATTAATGTCAGAATAGCGTATATTACTAACATTTTTCTATGACTGTAAACAAATAAATACTCTCAACTAATTTTTTTCTCTTACTCATTAATGCACAACCAAAAAATTTTTGGTAACCCCTGATTTACACGCTTACAAGGTGCAATTGACTCAAGAAGAACTAAAGCCTCTTGACCATTCCAAACGTCGTCAATGTTAAGAATTGTGGCTAGAAATGGCAACAGTGGATGATAAATTTTCAAAAAAAAATCATCTTTAGTGATGAGGCATATTTTCATGGATTTGTCTATAAGCAGAATTGAGCCGCATTTTAGCAAATTATAATCCAAGAGTGATTGTCGAAAAACCAATCCACCTACAAAGAGTGACTGTCTGGTGCGGTTTAAGGGCTGGCGGCATCATTGGGCCATATTTTTTCCAAAATGAGGCCAGCCAAGCAGTTACTGTGATAATATTCGATATCGTGAGATGATAACGAACTTTTTATAACCCGAATTGGAAGATATGGATGTGGACGATATGTGGTTTCAACAGGACGATGCCACTTGCCACACATAACATAACATAACTGGCATTTACAACCCTGTGTCAGGATTACGGCCTAGCTTCTCGCAGCACTCATGTTGTGTGTGTAAAATTTTATCCATGAGTACCGGGACCTACAGTTTAATTTCGACTCCGAACGACAGACTTGAGGAGCTTGTTCATGGCAATTAGTTACTCTCAGAGCTTTTGCCAAAAGACTGCTGAGAGGTAGTCGCCGAAAGAAATATTTTTTTCATATTTCTTTTTTTAAGATGTCGGAGCTGGGTATCGAACCCAGGGCTCATGTCTTAGTAAGCCAACACACTAACCACTAGACCACGGCGACTTGCCATACAGCTAACAAAAAAGTATCTCAAATTTAACTGCAATGTTATTTTTTGGTAATGAAAGAAGAAATGATGTCCGTGAAGGAATAGTACACTAGCCAAACTGAACAATTGTTTTCGACTCCAGCTACGGTAGTCTCATCAGAGTTCTTTGTGTCCTGTGCATATTCAAGACCAAACATCAACTATTTAACTCACACTTTTTTGGAAATCGCATACTGAAATTATTACTGTATGTACATACATTTGTATGAGTTAGTCGAAAATTGAAATTAATTTGATCACAAAAAAATTGAATTGAAAATTGAAAATTAAATTGATCACACCTCTCCTGAGATTCGAACCCGAGTCTTCGGCTCTTAACAAAAAAGTATCTCTTTTGCGAGACAAATTCAATGACCGTGTTATCTTATGTGGTGGCGATGTAAATTGGCCGCCAAGATCATGTGATTTGACACCCGTTGGACTTCTTTCTTTGGGGTTATTTGTAAGAAACGGTGTATGTCGATAAGCCAGCGACAATTCAAGAGCTAAAGGATGAGATAATTCTGCATATTACCGGCATGGAATCTCAAATATGCCTCAGCGTCATCGAAAATTTGGACCATCGGATGGAGGTTTGCCGCCGAGGCAGCGGTGCCCGTTTGGGCGATATTTTATTCCATAGATAATTGAAACATACCAATGATGAGGATGATCAGGAAAAAAGCGCCACCTATTGGGAAGTAAAAGATGACAGCAAAACCTACTTAGCGAAGGCAGGAAAATAGAAGATAACAGCAAAACCTACTTAGCGAAGGCACACTCACCACGCAATCAACATGCAACGATGAGTCAATTGCTGTTGATCACTCAAGGGTGAAAGTATAACACTGGCTTTTGAATGATCAATTCACAGCAATCTGTCTCATTCCTAAGGCGCTTAATAATAATATAATAATTAATAATAATAGGCCGTATTCCAATTGCTGATGTCGTCGTCGCGTAACGACATTTTTGTAACAGATTAAAGGCAAGAGAAAAATTTTCTCATTATTCTGCTACAAAAATGTCGTCAGACGACAACGACGTCGCCAACTGGAATAAGGCCGAATATATGTACTGTCCTTTCCAAAATTCAAATACAATGCACAGCATTTAGTAGGGGTTTACCCCTGAGTATTGGTCTCAAATAAAAAAAAAGTAATCATAATAAAAAGAAATGACAATAATTTCTTAAATAACTGGTGTTTTATTCAAAATCAACATCGGCCCTTAAAATTTAACCACCCTTTATATTTTAGTACCAGTACCACTATAACAAGTTTTAAAATTTGTGTGGAAAATGGGATTTAAAAGTTAATCGAACAACCAAAAGCAAATATAAATGTATAAATGTACTTATAATTTTAAACATAAGGGTATATACAATAGTATATACATGTACGCTATACAACTTATGTGTTTACAATAGTGTTTATACGTTTAATGACGGGGAGGCTATAAAGAAGTAAATAAACTCTTGCCTATATATAGGAGTGCTGTAAAGTAATTATACGCATCTAAGAAGGAATGAAAAAGACAGTAAAAAGGCACAACAACAACAACAACAGCAATATTAAGTAATAACCTACAATTGCGGAAATCATTTAACGACAATTTTTTATTTTTGTAATATTTTCTTTTTATATATGATTCTGCTGCTGTTTTCTACACTCCATGTGTCCCACACTTTGGGAAAAAACAATTTTTTTTCTTTCACAGGAAATAATTTAAGCATAAATAAGCCTGCTTTTTTATTTATTTATTTATTTATTTATTTATTTTTTTTTTTTTTGTAAAAGAAACACTAACACTATAACAGAAAATTTGATATACAGTGTTAAGCATAAATCAAGGTATTTTAAGTGATAAAAAAATTTTTGTGAAAAATATAAATAGAAACACGATGTGTTTTTAAACTTTGTTTTATTGATTTATCTCCACATTTTAATAAAGCAATAAGTTAATTAATGTAGAAAGCAAAACGTACAACAAAATAAATAACTTTTTAATAACTCAAAATATTTGTGCAACAAGTCTTGATACTCTCAAAACGTTTTTGAGCTTCGACTTTAAGAGGTTGGACTTTGAGTTAAAATTGGATGGTAATAGTTCGAGGATGATGTTAGTGAGAGTCCCAGGGGACTAAGCCTACAATAAGTACCTGCCAACAGACTAATTGATCGCTAACTGTGCGTCACTAGAACATACAACATAAAAACTAAAGGTCTGCACGGGTATGTGAAACGATCTTCAAGACATTCTAAAATTTTCAAACACGCTTCCAACTCTCTTTAGTAAAAGCGAAACGAATAAAACAAACATAAAAAGTGGTTGTTGTCGTTAGAATGTTAATAATGAGAGAATGGAGACAAGAGAGTATGGAGACATGAGAGACATGAAACATAAGAATGAATAGAATGGAATGAATAGAGTAAATGGAATGTCTTGTTTGTAATATGATAAAGAAGAATTTCTTGCACTGTGCCTCGTTTCTGTATTACTCGACTCGAGAAATTACTCACATGTGTGTTGAAACAAAAAATCCTATCGTTTTTCGAATCGTCGTTAAAAAAGTGTTTCTGTATCTGCATGCGAAAACAATCAAAACAAACTCTTTTCCAACGGGAATATTTCCAGTTTAAATGTGTGAAACGAAAGCAAAACGTCAAAAAAAAAACATTAATTGTGAAAAACAGTGTTGTCAGATTAGGGAATTTATCACCAAAATTGGGATTATTTTTCTGAAATAAAAAAAAAAATTATTTTTCTGGATAAAAAAATTCATTTGTGGATGGGGATTTAATTGTGGATAATCGACAAATGTTTGACGGTTTTTACAATTTGGTTGCTTATTTAATTATATATTATAGATTTCTTTCATTTGGAACACACAGTGAAAGAATTTCCGATGAAAGTATGAATTTATAAGGATGACTTGTTTAAACCTCATACTTTTTAGTTTGGTTTATTTTCCCATATAAACAAAAACATCTCTATACTATTATATTTCCCCCACCGATCTTATTGCGTAGGAATTTAGTATTAGAGGGTCTCCTTTTAGTTAAACTACTTCTGAATGGTATGGCAATGTTTTTCATACTATGGCACAGGACATCTATGTAGAATTGAATGTACAATAGATATCGTATACTATACAAATATTTTAAACGGCATCAAGATTTCTTATGCTGAATATGAAATGGCACATCTATCGGTGTTTCCCCAAGTTAACAACCCAAAACAGACATCGAAGCGAGCGAAAAGTTATTTTCAAAATATTTGCTTAAAAATTTTGAGCTCTGCTCAGTTTCCAGAGTTAAACCCTTTTGAAAATTTATACCAAATTGTCAAAGCGGCTCTTTGAGGAAAAACCCTTCTAATAAGGACCTTTGTGGGAATTTGTTAAAGATGTGTGCAAAAACATTGCAATCAATATGTTTTAAAGACTTGTGGACTCAATGCGAAAACGCTTTTGGGACCTTATTTAAAACAAGGGTAATTCCACTAACTACAGAATAGTAGTTATTTGGTTTCATTAATAAAAACAATTTTTCTTTTAGGCCATCAAATTTGATGAGTATATTTTTTTGAACAGGCAAAATTAATTAATTTTAACAATATTTTTTATTTTAATACATGGTTTTTAAGTTTTGATCTTGGGAAATTTTATGTTTTTCATTTTATTTACTTTATAATTGATATAGAAACAAAAAAAAATATTAATCACATTATTCTAAAGTTTTTTGGTCACAAAGATGCTAGAACATGGTCAATATTTTTTATAGCCCACCACTGTAAATAGACATACATATCAAATAAAATAGTATATATTGCATTCAGTTTACACAATTAATATTAACCTTTATAAAATAGTATATATTTATACCTACATCAAAGCATATGTATCTATGCAAAATTATTAATACAGTTTCTGTGGGGATTTTTGAGGATGTGAATTTTAAAATCGGGGATGAAAATTGAAAACTATCCGACAACCCTGGAGAAAAATGTAAACAAACCAATAAAAAAATCATATAAAGAGAACTGCAAAACTATAAAAAGGAAAAATATATACATTTGCGCTAAACAGAACTTAATAACATTATTTATGTATGTATTTTTGTTCTTTTTTGAATAAATAATAGCCACAAAATATTACTTGTAGTTTTAATAAAAAAAATCATTCATACAATATTATTTTTATTAAAAAAAGCTACGCAATATTGTTTTTAGTAAAAAAGCCACACAATATTATTTTAAAATGCCACACAATATAATTAAAAAAAGGCACAAAATACAAAAATTGTTTTATTTTTGTTTGCAAAACACTTTTCGCACCGTTTTAATATGCGGCTTATTTTGACACTTCATTCGGTTCAGTTTTCACAAAATAAACATACAGAAACACTTTTACTCACATTTTTCCAATAATAATTGGAAAATGACATAAATGACTGATAGTACTCGCATTATTTTACATACAGAAACACTTATGTGAGACACAGCACTTTTTGTGTCAATTCACATCGTTTTTGTTTCATTTTTCTCGTTTCATGTGAGATATTACTCGAGTCGAGTAATACAGAAACGAGGCACTGGTTTTATAAGTACTAAAGAACTGAATAATAATAAGTAATGAACTGAATAATTTTCTATATTATTTTTCTTTATATTTTTGGCTGAATTTTCAAAAATACATACACACATATTTACAAAAACTTAAAAAAAAGTATAAAAAAATTACTTATTCAAAAAGTAATGGTTTTTTTTTTGGCTTTAAATCCTTTCATATACACAGACTATTCTCCTTGCTAGATTTCAATTTGTTTGTTTTTATTCCCTTTTTTTTCTAAAAACTATAGCATTTACTTTCATTCACAAAGGAAATTCAAGACATTCGAGACATTCCAAGACATTCGAATGTCTCCATAATAATTGAGAATTATAAGAGTAAATTTAGATTTATTGTATTCTATTCTATTCTATTCGTTTATTGAGGCTGTTCGTTTAGTTTCGTTTCGTTGCCTGCAAAACGAATAGAATAAATATTTGTTTCGATGCTTGAATTTACTCTTAATTAGAGTTTACTTCTTGAATCATTCTCAATTGGCAGAAAAGCAAAACATTCATGCAGATCTTTAATGCATACATACAGGCTGTATGAACAGTATCTCATATCTACCATTAAACAATGGGGCCCTCTTTCTTAACGTATTAAATTTGTAAACGACAAAGACAAGACCAATAAAATTACGGTACCTTGACTTATGTTTTACACTGTATGCATGCTTGGGCCTATTTTGTGTTCAAGTAGTAAACATTATGGAGTAATATAAACATAAAAAGCATTTTTCTTTTTTCTTTTCAATATATTTATTGTTTAATAACATTTTTATAACTCTTTCTTTTTAATGTCGAAAAAAAGGAGAATAAATTTTCTACAATAAAGCAAATAAACAATTTTATTGCATCTTCCTATAGCTGAGCTATTCTGAGCTATTTAACACACTAATAGCAAATACGTTTTTATGTTTTATGTGGGAAAATGGGTGTCTTAAAGAAAATAAAACGTACAATGTTAGTTATTATACATTTTCGAATTAAATTCGAATATTTTTTAATGGATCTTTATTATACTTATTGTATGAAATTTAATAGCCTAAGATCCTAATACTGGTATTCTTATGAGAATTAACATCCGTTAAGGATGATGAGACCTTTCGTAGCTAAGTCGAAAACTAGTTCAGTTCTGCTAGTGTTTGTACGTATTCCTTAACGGATGTTAATTCTCATAAGAATACCAGTATTAGGATATTAGGCTATTAAATTTCATACAATAAGTACAATGTTAGTTGTAAATAAAGCAAAAAAAATTTCAGAGAATTATCTTGATATTTCAAACTATGCTGTGTGCCCCAGTGGTCTAGTTGGCAGTGTGATAGACTGCCAGTGCGAGGGTTGTGGGTTCGATTCTCACTAGAGACCCTGTTCTATGACACTACACCGAGCAAAAGACTTAGTCACTCGCCTGGAAATAATTTAATATATTGTAATATTAATATTGTATTGTAATTTAAATAAAACAAAACTACTATGCTAGAAGGATCTGTGACAATTATGAGTGAAACAAAATACCGCCACAGCTTAGATCTGTGGCGTAATTTCACCCCATGGTACATTTTATATACACACCATAGACACAATTGAGGTTCAATGTCGTTAAAGTGTCAAATTACCTCATCCTTTAGTTATCTTGCAGTCGCCGTAGTCTAGCATTTAGCGTGTTGGCTAACTAAATGACAGCTTCGGGTTCAAACCTCAGATCAAGAATCTTGAAAAAATGTAAAAAAAAACCTTCTGGCAAAAGCCTTCAGAGTAACTGATTGTCACAAACAAGGTCCCCAATTCTGTCGTTCGGTTTCGACGTTAAACTGTATGTTCCGGTACTTTATAGATAAAAATTGACGCACACAATATGGGTGCTGTGAGAAGCTAGGCCATAACTTTTCAAAAGCGTTATAACGAGCACCTATGCATGCATGTATGTTATCTTTTAAACTGTTTTTGTCTTTTTTGTGTACACTTTTTCTTTTAAATTTCCCCCAAGAACAAACTCTTACGGTGTCGTCACCTGATCATGGTGGCTAATTAACACCGCCATGACATGAGATAACACGGCCATTGAATTTCTGGTGAAAAAAAGGTATTGTTTCGTTGGCTGTGTGGCAAGTCACAGCCCTATATTGGAATTACATATCATCCGTCATCTTGAGACAGCGAACATCATTTACGGTAACTGCCTCCATCCCATAACCCCACTAAACAGTCACTTTTTAAAGATACATCAGCTTTTCAACAATTACTCGTGGTTTATCAATGGCTCAAATTGCTGAACCAGTTCAATGAGGTGAAAGTGTGCCTCATTGCTGAAGATGATTTTTTTTTGTCCTTAATGCCAATTACGATATTACATACATACGTACGTATATAATTGGCCTTTAAAACTCTGTGTTTGGATTACGGCCTAGCTTGTGTGTGTGTTAATTTTTGTCCATGCATACAGGGACCTACAGTTTAATATCGACTCCAAACGACAGACTTGAGAAGCTTGTTCATGGCAATCAGTTACTCTCAGAGCTTTAGCCAGAAGGCTGCTAAGAGGTATTTGCCGAAAGAAATATTTTTTCCAGAAAAAAATTTTTTTAAGATGTCAGAGCGAGGACTCATTTCTTAGTAAGCCAACACATTAACCACTAGAGCACAGCGACCACTTACTAATAACGATATTAGTAAGTTTAAAACAAACGTTCACAAGCACTACTCCCTCTTTCCTTCTGCACATAGCATATCGTCAGTGGCATTAAATAACGCTGTAACTGACAAAACCTTAAATGTTCACCAGAGCCAAAAAAAACCTGTATGAAAGTAGAACAAAGACACTGGTATTTTTCAAAACGCAGACGGCGTAAGTGAATTTCTTTTCATCATAGACATTTTTTTTCTGATAAAAATGATGCACAACACGTATTTTCGATTTTTTGTCAGTTACAGCGTTTATTAATTCCATCGACGATATTTTCCTAGATCAGAACAATGTACTGAATGAGTAGGGGTCGTCCCTTGTGTGCTGGTCTTAATAATAATAATAAAAAAAAAGGAAGTAACTATTAGCTTTTGTTAACTTCTGTGTACCTTTTATTTTTTGAATTTGTGGCCAAATTAAGTTGGTGAAAAAACTTGAAAGGGAATTATAAAAAATTATAATAACGTTTACAATTTACAATTTTATCTTTTACTAAATATCGTTTTCATTGTTTTTAATATAAGAATTAATTTACTTATATTTAGAGAGATTGTGCAAAACATTACCTTTAAGAAAATTGTGACTAAATTCTACAATGATTGAATTGTACACCTAAGTTTGGCTTAAGCAACGCATAAAACTTTCGAATTTTTCACACTTGCTTAAGGGTAGAGGAAGCAAAATCTCTATATTTATACGTGAAAGACGACTTTATCCATCATTTTACGTATATTGTGAGAACATATGTGTAATCTCTGCTTATAATAGAGCTTAAAGAATAGATAAAACTTAAAATAAAAAAAAAAAGAATTTAACATTTTTATTTCATTTTGCAAACTTAAAATTTAGAATGAATATGAAATGAATTTCTATTATAGAACGATCGCTGGTACCAATATTAAAAAAAAGGATCTTCCGATTAAGCAATAGATCATTGTCCATTAAAAATGTCTACATTCAATAAAAACGACAATTGAGGATAAAGTTACTTTTAAACTTTTTAAAATAGGCAAAAAAAAACAAATTTTTTTTTCGAATTTCTATCACCGTTCCTTAAATGGTTAATGTTCACTAGTCTGAACATAATGTTTACCATTAGCACACATGTTGTTGACATTACTTTGAATTATAATTTAATTTTTTCCATTTTTCATTTTCCTTTTTGTAATTCTGTAACTTCTATTTTATTATATTTATACATATTTTTTATGAAAGTAATCATGGTCTAGTTACTCTAAATGCGTCTAATTACTTGTTAAATGTTACTGGCAATGGATTTCTGCGGTTGGCTGTTTATGTTAAACTGCATTTTTCTTTTTTTAATTAAAACACAACTTTATTATTTTAAATGTTTAACAAGCTTAGCAGTACAGAAGTGGTTTACTGTTAAGTTGCAAGCATTTGATAAAAATAGCACTGCACAAAAATCGTTATAAGGTCTGTATAGCAATTTTTTTTAAGAGACATAAAATGTAGAAGAATAAAAAACATAAATTAAAAACCATCATCAAAAATATTTTATAGCTAATTAATATAAAAATGTTTTTTTTTTTATTTTTCTTTCCAATTATATCATGCACTTTAGATTTTTATTAAAAAAATAGATTTTTTATAAACTTTTGTACGCGATAAGAAGGTGTTCCTTAACTACTTGGGGCAGACGATATTGTATGTATAAGTATATGTAAGATGTGCGTCACTATAAACTGTAACACATCAAAAGTCAAATAAAAACTGACTGGAGTAAGCTAGAGTTAAAAATAAAACAGTTTTATTTTGCATTTTTATTACAGATTTATATTCTGTATTATTTTATTTAAAAATTAATTTAATTTTATAAAATTTTTTATTTTATTCATTATGCCATCCATAAGCAATGTTATAGTGTTTTCGGTGATTTTTTTGGTACCAGCTGTCCATTTATATTGAAAACTAGTAATGGTTTTGGGAACAGATGTACTCTTCTTTAGTTCTCTTTTGACCAGAGCCCAATATCTTTCAATAGACCGCAGCTCTGGGCAGTTTGGTGGGTTAGCCTCTTTTGGAACAAAAATAACATTATTTTTATTATACAAGTCTATTGCGCTTTTACTGTAGTGACATGTTGCCAAATCTGGACAGAAGAATGTTGATATGTTGTGCTGTCTTAGAAATGGGAACAACCTCTTTTGAAGACACTCTTTGATATAAATATCTGAGTTTATTGATCCCAATGTAACAAACGATGCACTTCTGTTGCCGCAGCTACAAATAGCCTGCCAAATTAGGAACTTTTTGGGAAATTTTGATAGTTTTTTAGTTCGGAACTCTTCAGAAACATTGCCTCTACTATCCGCTACATAAAACTCTTGGTCAGGAAGCTGCGCAAAGTCTGCAAAAACGTAAGTTTCATCATCCATTACACAACATTCGAACTTTTGAAAAAATTCTTTTTTGAGGAGTTTTGCTCTTTTTTTTGCTTCAATATTCTTCTTAGCATTTCTATCCGGAACTTTTTGGACTTTAAATGTTTTAAGGCCAGCTTTAGCTTTAACTCGGCGCACAAAACTTTCCGAACATTGCACGCGCCGGGCCACTTCGCGACCAGAAATGTTTGGAGGAGCCAGCAAAAGCTTCTCAACCTTTTTGGCTTTCGCGTCGTTCGTTACCAGTTTTGCTTTACCTGTTCCAGGCTTTCTTTCAATTTTTAGGTCTTTGTTGAACTTTTTGACCACTCTGGAAACACATTGCCTGGTCACGTGGACTTCCCTAGCAACTTTTGTATAACTCCAATATGGTTTTTTTTGAATTATTTGAATAATTTTTGTATGCACTTGCCTTTGATTATCCATTATGAACTAACTAACAAGTCAAATTTGACAAACTGATACATTTTAAAATCTGACACATTTTTCAAAGATATTGTGATTAAGAAAAATAATTTTGATTAAAGGTGAAAAAAGTTATTAAGAAAAATGGATGTTACACTTTATAGTGACGCACATCTTATCTGTAGGTCCACAAATTTGGGCAGTGAAACAGTCATACTTTGAGAATTAGTGCACAATATATTCGTCAACTTAATGTGATACATCGTCAACGTTATAAGAAACACAAGTATGTTACATACAGAATTTGCAAAACATGATTGGAAATTAATTTGGCACTCTATGCAAATTCAACAAATCCAACAGCTGTGTAAAATCGGCTGACCTATTTATACTCTTTGGACTAAGTTCTGTCAAATTTAATGCAATTTGAAAAGTAAAATTCTGTACTAGACATTTTAAATTTTTAACTTAAAAAACAAGAAATTATTTGGCAATTTTCGTAACAACAACACATAATATTACAGGTTTTTTTCTAGTGCTACCAAGTTTATCTCTAGTTTTATTGTAGTTTTCGGTAACTTTTTATCGTCGTCAGGAATACCATTTTAAAAACGAAGCAACATAAAAACAACAACTAAATAGAAATGACATTTAAAACGATAACGCCAACGGGAATAGGGCCGAATATTTCTGTTTTAGATGAATTGTGTTTACTTACAAGATTCTTGACGTATCGTCTGGCAATTGATTCAGGAGTAACTTCTTCCTCTCCACTATGAAGAATAGTAATAGTTAATATATTTTCCAAATTAATCTCATACCAACCAAATACTAGTTTTTGTATATCTTAAGTACGGTTAAGTCTAAAGTTACTAAATTTAGTCTCAATGAAAAATAGGCGTGTTACTTCCCATACAAATGAAATAAAAATTTTTGTTTATCTTAAGAACGGTAAAGGAGAATATACTATATAAAAGACAGAATAAACATCAACAGATGGGGCAGTTGCTGTTGATCATTTCAAGCGTGATACTGGCCTTTGAGTGATCAACTGTCAGAAACTTGTGCCATTGATATTAAGAGCTTAAAATGGAACTTTATCTTAAAAACAAACTTTCGAATACTCCTGAGTATTGTCAAAATTATTTATTTAAATTGGGGTAGCGAAGTACGTCGATTTTTACTAGTTAAATATTAAATCAATTGATTTGATGAAAAAGCATGTCACATCAGGCTTTTTCTATAATTTTCAAATAAGCTTTAAGACATTTATGTTTCAAATTTTATCTATTGACTTGCAAAAACAAAAATATTGAAATCTAAGGAAATGACGCCAATCGAAATAATTCAATTTTATTTTAAACTAGCTTTAATATAAAACAATTTCAATTTTATATATTTAAAGTTTAATTCATAATAACTCCTTAATTTAGGTTTTATCAATACAATAGTTATGAGACGTTATCTGTCTTATGAGCTCAAAATAAAAAATCTTATTCATAAACCTTTCATATAAGCAAATTAACATGATTTTAATGTCATGCTGGCAATACCATGATGTTATTTCAGCATAGTGATGCACAACAAAAGCTATCGGTTACTTCGGTAATTTTTTAATATTTATAAAAATAATGTAATAGTAATACAATTATACATAAAATAGATGTGATTGAAGTAATATTTACTGCTGTTAAAAAATAACTAAAATAAACTGAAAAAATAAAAAAAAAAATTCCTTTGAAGCACATTTTTTTAATTCATGTATAAAGTAATCGAATACTACCATCCACTTTTTGGTTTGTGCATCACTATTCTGTTTACATTTTTTTATATCAAAATTTGGTAAAATGGAATTGTAAACTGGAGAGAAAGAGAAAGAGAGATTTACATTCGTAATTTCTACAGGCACTGATGACAGAGCCTGTAAAGGAAAGAGATGGCATATGTAATACAAAATAAAAACAATTTTTTGGCCATTTTGAAATTTAATTTTGTACAGAGATTGCAATCATTTGCTATTATACGAAAATTTTTAATTATGCTATAAACACAACAAAGGCTATCGAACACCGAACACACGACTACAAAAATCGCTGGCTACAAAAGTAGCTAAGTAGCCAGCTACTTAATTATAATAACGACTACAGCTACAAAATAAACATCTGTTTTGACACGTTGAACATAACCTAAACAAAATATAACAAACTTATTTTTTTTAAGTGAAATTGTGAAGAAACAAAAAACAACAAATGTCTGAAGAAAAATTATAAAAATTTAAGAAAACTGAAAAGGCAATTAAATAATAAATTAAAAATGAAATAAAAACTGATGTAAATAAATGAAATAAGTAAATGAAAACTAAACAAAAATGTAAACAAATGATTTTTTTTATTCAGTGGTGCAACTTAAATTTTTTTCGCATTTTTTATGTATATATTTCACGTATTGCGTTTTTTAAACACCTTTTCCATGCATCTTATTGTATTGGCAGCACTAAACTGTTTATTGTCGCCAAGAAAAATAGAAATTAGCTTAAGTTGGCTACGGGCTACAAAAGTAGTCGTGTGTTCGGTAGTCGTGTAGCCGTTAAAAAAATTATTCTCATATGCACACATGCATTCTATTTTTGACAGCTTGTAGTCGATGGTCGGTAGCCTTTGTTGTGTTTATAGCATTATGTGAATTTAAATATGTACATACATATGTATCTATACTTGCAACTATATAAGTTTTATTCATTGTAATACTATATTATTCCACTTTTATTTATACAATATCCAATCTAACTCACAAATGTCGTGCTATTAAACGGTTGAAATACGTAGAAACCTACAATAAAAATTTCTTATTTATAAATGGTTTATGAGAGCGTTATGACACTGTTTCTTGTTTATGAATACAAAATTAAGAGATTTTGCTTATAAGGCTCTTTAAGCACGTTTTATCTCATTATGAATTCGACTGTTAGATTTTAATGAAATTAACCCAAACGAGTTACATATTTGCTTTAATAATCCTTTTTTTTCTTTTTTTTTTTAAGAAATATATGCGAGTTTACAAATAAAAAAAAATATTTTGCTTTCCATTTAAAAATTCCACACTTCTATTGTTATTTCTCCCTATATAAGATATTTATCAAAACTGTCCCCTGTGGCTATGCTATGAAACACATTATTTATTAAAAATTATAATTTATTATCCTGCTTATAATTAATTTAAGGATAGTGCGTGTTTATCTAACAAGATTCAATAAAGATTTGACATTAAAAGCAGTGTCATCTATTATGCAATATTTAATTGTTTGAAGTATAATTTCTGTTCAAATAAATCATTTTATGCATGTGGTAGCAAGATTATAAAATGCCACACATTACCACAATCACCACCACCATCACCACCACCAACTAAACATAATGTTGAACTTACTATATATCCTCTTATCTTCAGACACAGCAAATAATCGCAAAATTTATTTTATCTTCACCCTGACAAGGAAATATTTGTTAATTGTGCTTACCACCTTAGGCGTGTTTGTTCTTTTCTGCAGAAATTCTTTCATAAAAAATTAACAATATTTTATAAATTTTTTCCGTTTTATGGTTTTTGTGAAAGTCCATAAAGTTGCTTTGGAAAGAGTGTGTAATATTGAAATTAAAAATTCTTTAGCAGCAGCTTGTTTGCCTTAAAATTTACACGCTTTCATAGCTGGTATTTAAAACATAATTTATTTATTAAAATCCATTAGATAAAAACATTTTCAATGCCATGCAGCTAACATGAATTTTTCTTTTTTGCCTATTGTTCTGTGGTGGGTTTTAAAATTAATTTTTATTCTTTACAAGTGAAAACATGACTGTAAGTGTGAACTCATAAGGATAATTATATTATTGTATATTAAGAATTGTTGGCTAGTGATTCTTTATTCACTTGACTTGATTTTTAGAAAATTTTGGATTTCTGTGGATGTGCACGGGCCATTTCTTAATATTCTCAGATAGATTGTTAGCGCCTCTCTAATTTGAGTTCCTGTGAATTATTTGAGGACCAATAATATTTGAAATTATTTGTGTGTATGCATAATTTACTCCTTTAGCTTTACCATCTAACTAATGTTTCAAGCAACACCAATGTGCTTTATTGGCTCCTGTTAGATTATCGCATGTCCACCAATGCCATATTAGAATTCTGTAAACTTTTTTTCTGATTATTATTACTAAAAGCTCATTTTGTTTTTATTTGTTTTTAGTTTCTGTAATTCCTCAACGCTCATGTAATTCACATTATTTTCTTATCAAAATATGATTTTGTTAATGTTTGTTTTATGTGTCAATTCTGGTTTAAATTTTTTTTTTTAGCTTTTTCCGTTGGTATCATAAAACCTTAAATGTGATACTTTTTTATTAAAAAAAAAGAATTATTTTGTTTAACATTAAAATGGCGTGTTCACAGGATCAAAATCACAAAGAAGAAAAAACAAAAAACAAATGTGACATTAAAAAATAAACGTGACAAAAGTGTTTTACACTCTCATCACATTTCGTCATGAAAACAAAAAAAAAAAAATAAGAAGGTACCCTATAGCACAGTTTAATACAAATTTATTTCATACCATAATCTTGGACTACGGAAGGAATAAGGAGTAATGCATCTGCATCTGTACTGTATGATTAAAGAAAATATTATTTGATCAGTTATTGCATTACAAATATAAACGATTTTACATATCTGGGTGTAGTTCTTTATCTAAACGTAGGAGTTAAGCAGAAAAGCTTAAATCTCGTAATACAAGGCCAGTGTAATGTTTGACAAGCAACAAAATGTATGGGAATACATAATAGAACCATCCAAACTGAATGCAGAATTTTTTTTTCTTATGAGCAATACTCAGGGGTGAACCCCTACTCACACCTGTAATAATTAAATATGACTTCGGGCTTATAAGAGACACACGGGACATCTACTTACGGCGGCTTTGAAGAAGAAACGCTAGCAGAAATCAAAAGCATTGATTTGCCAGTACGCCAATAATGGTCACAGAAAAATTCTCTTTACTGATGATAAAATTTTTACTGAAGAGGAGTCGTTTAACAAGCACAATGGTAGAGTCTATGCTCAGTCATCTCTACAAGCAAATGAATTGGTTCCAAGAGTTCAGAAAGATCACCATCCTGCTTGTGTGATGGTATGATTGGGAGTCGCCTATGATGGCGTCACAAAGCTCCATTTATTGCGAAAAAGATGTTAAACCTCGGCAAAGAAGAGGTTTTGAAGCCGTTAAATAGCACATTATTCAAAAACGAGCTGTGTAACTTTCAACAGGACTCGGCCCCATCTAATAAAGCAAAATCCACTCAAGACTGGTTAAAACACAATATACCAAATTTTATTTCCACAGAAGATTGGTCATCGGGTAGTCCAGACCTGAATCCTTTAGACTACAAATTATGATCCGTTTTAAAAGGCATGGTCTGTACTACTCACCACAAAAATTTGGATTCTCTTAAGAGTGCACTTATCCCCGCAGTGAACAATTTCTCCATGGAGGTCATGCGTACTGCAATAGATGATTGGCCTGTAAGACTTTGATCGTGTTGTAAGGCAAACGGCGGCCATTTTGAATAGTTTTTCTTTTGTTATATCCTTAAATATCTAAATATCCAAATCGGGTCCTGGACGCAGGACAAACTAGAAGGAACTGGCCGTGCCAAAGAGGGGTCCACCTTGAAGTAATGCGAATGTGGTTCCGAGGTGGTATTTCCCCTGGTGAGGAGATAAGGGGGGTTTTTAGTCGGTATACCCTTCTGGGTGAGTCCGACATAACATGCGAGGTGACGACCTCCGCGAAAGCATAAAGCTTTTTCCCTCCTTCCCGCACAAAAAAAAAAGAAAAAAAAAATATCAAAATACAAAAAATTTTTAAAAAATCTCTTGCCGTTTGTTTTTTATCAAGAAAAAACCGTGTGTCAGAATATATGAAAGTACTAGGTATTTTATGGGACTTTTTTGTTGGTGAGACAATTTGCTGTCAGTTTGACCACTCAAGCGTCAGTTTTATACCTTCACCCTTGAATGATCAACAGCAATTGCCTCATCTGTCGGTGGATGTTGAATGTGTGTGGTGAGCGTCTTCGATAGGTTAGCTGTTCTCTTCCCAGAAGGTGGGGCTATACTCCTGATCCTTCGTTTCAGATGGAATAGACTGGAAATGTCAGGGAGCGGTTTCTTCAAGATGGACTTCTGGGAGGGGAGGGGAGAGACTTCTTATTTATAATATTATAATTTAGAAAAACCGCAAATTTTTATTTCATACCTTTTGTCCTTTGCTGGGACTGAAACTCGGTCGTTTGAGTTTCTGTGCGAACACTCTAACCACTCCGACCCCCCCCCCCCTCTCCCTCCCCGCCCTAATAGCTGGGTGAAGTATTCGCTTTTTATTAAGGCAAATTTTGTAGTTTTGCTGACTTACAGATATACCAACTAAAGGTCTGTGGAGTACTACCTACTAGCGAAATATTAAAGACGAAATAAGCAAAAGAAAATATGTTGCTAACTAAGTAAAAATCCTACGATCATACCTTTTTACACTGCTCTGGACTAAAACCCGCAACGAAAGTGCCAGTAAATCGTTTAAATAGTTAAGACATCTGGTAGGCAACATAAAAATGTTAATTTCTTGTATAAACCTAATGGGTCGTTTATGGCGATGGCAACCGAACTAGAGTTACGTTGACAGTTGCCCAAATGGTATTCCAAATATAGAAACTGACAACTGAAAGCTGGCAACTCAGTCGAAATATCGAAATATCGATTTGATGAGTCATCCGCCATATAGTCCTGATTTAGCACCGAGTGACATCAACGTTTTTCGACATCTGAAGAAGCGGTTGCTACATTCAGAATGCATGTTTGGAGATACCACAATCAGTGTGGCAAAAGTGCTTCAACAATTGGTTCAAACGCATGAAAAAGTGTATAAATCTTCATGGGGAATATTTTGAAAAACAATAAAGTGATTTTCTATGATTAATATTTGTTTTTGGTTTCTAATCCTGAAATACAAAAGGCATCCCTCGTAAAGAGTAGTACGTTTCTCTAAGAAGATTGCATCCAAATTATTTTAAAAGTCCACAATTTTATAATCATCTAACTGTGAATTTAAAACCAAACTCAGCTCAACTTCATTACCAAGAAAATAAATATAAAATTGGTGGTTTAATTTTAGAAAAATCTTTGCTGATACACACAATTCAGTCAAACTTGTTTCTTAATGGCAAATTTGAAGCCTTAGGCCAAAAATATTAAAACTAAACCATTTCCCAATGGGTTTTAAGAATATAATAAGGCTTTAATATGGAACCTCTTTAGATAAATTTTATTTTAAATGGTGGAATATGAGCATAAACATATTTTTACAATACATTTGACAACTTTTTTTCATAAATGCTTACTGTTTGGTTAGATTTATTGAAAATTAGCTAAAAAGACGTGTTTAATTTAACTATAAATATGCCAAATAAAAACAGTTAACTTTTCACAAACCTCTACAAAAACCTGATGAATCCGATAGTGTTGTAGGGCATACATAAAAACCAACAACATTTACTTGGCACTGAAAGAAAGCAAAACTGGCAAAAACCATTTGTTTGACAGAATTAAACAAAAAGAACTAAATTTTTAAAATTATATAAAAAAAAACAAAAGAAAAGAAAAGAACAGCAACAACCTCTTACTCTGAATGACCAAAATATTGTACGAGTATGTATTTTTAGGAAACTTAAATGCACTCATTTAACTGGTAATAAAGTGTGAATAATTTCCATTTTCCACAGCTAAAGGTCAAGCCAAAATTAGGAAAAACAATGTAAAACAAAACAAAAAATAAAAACAACAAACATATCGTGAGAGCATCATTGTCGCCTTTGTAAAAGACTCATCCTGACGCATAATGTACCGAACAGAGAAACTAAAAGGAATACTTTTGCATGAGTGCCACTATGAGCACACCAACAAAAAAAAAGGAAAAAATAATTTTTCCTTTGTTTTTAAAGAGTGAAAATTAAAATATTTTAATGTTTTTATAACACGTTTTTTGTACTGAAATATACGTTAAATGTTTTCTAATGACAGCTGTCACCTCAAAAAAAAAAAAAAAAAAAAAAAAAAAAAAAAAAAAAAAAAAAAAAAAAAACAGAACACACTCTGTTTTTAATATTTCAGCCAAAAATTAGCTGTTAACACTGCAATATTCTTAAATAAGGTAAAGAATTTTTATATAAAAAAATACTCAATTGTTATCCTTATCTGTTTAGGCGAAACATTTTACAACAACAAAATGGGTAGGGGGATAATTTAATTGGTTTAAGGTTCGTTAACATATGGTGACTTTTAACTTCTCCCAGATCTAGTTTTTCATATGGAATGTGTAAACACAGAGTCCTTTTTAAAACATTTTAATGTTAATTGTTGTATTGCTTTTTTTTTTTTTTGTAACTGAATGTCATAGACAACCTCTTTTAGAGGGATGCTAAAATGTAAAATTTTCGGTTATAATATTTAATATTTTTATGCTGAAAGCTTTAATATACATTAGAGATTATAATAACGTAACTATAATAAAATTTCTGATCCTTTTTTTTTAATAATTGTTGGGAATTTTAATAATATTTAATAGCTGACTTTCATAAAGAATGTGCTTCAAAAAAATTTTAACAGCTTTTTTTTATTTGGGACCAATACTCAGTGGTAAACCCCTACTAAATGCTACGCATTGTATTGAAATTCTTTGGAAAGAAAAGTACATATAGATTTTCTTTTATATTATTATTAATTAAGCGCCTTAGGAATGAGATAAATTGCTGTGAATTGATCATTCAGAGGCCAGTGTTATATCTTCACACTTGACTGATAAACAGCAATTGCCTCATCGTTGCATGTTGATTGTGTGTTGGTGAGTGCCTTCGCTAAGTAGGTTTTGCTGTTTTCTGCTACTTCGCAATAGGTGGCGCTTTTCGACTGAACATTCGTTTCTTGTTGACATTGGTTAAGCTAGAATAGAGTGGAATGTCGAGGAGCGGTTTCTTTGTTGGTGGTCTTCTAGGAGTGGGGGGCCGCTTATTTTTAAATTAAAATTTTGAAAAAAACCGCAAATTAATTCTTCATTTTTCAACTATGCTGGGATTTAAACCTGGGCCATTTGAGTTGTTGTGCGAGCGCTCCATCCACTATACCACTACACCATTAATAAATGGGTGCATTCACTTGCAATAGGAAGACTTTTTCTTTTGCTGAAGAGTTTGTCTGTAGATCGTCTATAGATTTAAAATTGAAAAAGTTATGAGAAAAAAGACCAATTCCAACGATATGCTTTCTATTATTGCAATAATGTGATAGTTGGTTCTCGTGGTGATCCAAAAATCCAATTAGCACTCTCGCGCCGTTTTGATGCCACATCTGCGCTACCAACCAAAACAGAAAAGCTTATGCACTACATAACTATAACCAGTCTCTGCGTTTGAGAAAATTCATAAGTTGATCAATAATCACATCAGCCAGCTCCCTCATATCATCAAAGAGCGGTTTATTAAAAGTTGCTAGTCTCTCTATACATAAGGCAGGCCATACAGATGGAAAATGAAATATCATCTACCTTTTGTCCAGAGATTTACAGCTGTGGCAGTACGTTTTAAACAGAATATTCACCCTGGCTGCTTGGTCCACAATGGCCTTAAAACTAGTCAGCACTGCAGTGATCCTGCTGACATTAATATGACAATAATACGATACAAGGCAATAAAACAATTGGGCATCTTTCTATTTAGTTCAATCTAGGCAGACAGTGCCTAGGAATCTTATACTTTTTACTTCATGGGCTCTGTTTTTCTCTCAGCGCCTACATTGTGTGCATTAATTTTTATGCATTAGTAAAGGGACCTACAGCTTAATGTCGAATCCGAACGACAGACTAGAAAAGCTTGCAATCAGTTATTGTCAGAACTTTTGCCAGAAGACTGCTAAGAGGTGGTCGCCGAAAGAAATATTTTTTTCATATTTCTTTTCTTAAAGATGTCAGAACTGGGTTTTGAAACAGGATCTCTCGTCTAGAGAGCCAATACATAACATACTATACTAGGACTATTAATTAATAAAGGAATATTGATTGCCTGCTATAGCATCATAATTATTTTTATTTAAGCCTTCCACTTTATTTTACTTTACTTTACGCTATTTGAAGAAATTAATTTAATTTATAGAACTGTAAGATGATTACAGTTTACGACATACATAACATAACGTAACTGGCCTTTACAACCCTGTGTCAGGATTACGGCCTAGGTTCTCGCAGCACTCATGTCGTGTGATGTAATTTTTATCCATTAGTACTGAGACCTACAGTTTAATGTCGACTCCGAACGACAGACTTGAGAAGCTTGTTCATGGAAATAATTACTCTCAGAGCTTTTGCCAGAAGACTGCTGAGAGGTAGTCGCCGAAAGAAATATTTTTTCATATTCCTTTTTTTTTAAGATGTCGGAGCTGGGTGTCGAACCCAGGGCTCATGTCTTAGTAAGCCAACACACTAACCACTAGACCACGGCGACTACGTTTACGACACTTTCTTATTTATCCTTTTTTGAACTTCTTACATTTACTTTATTTATAGATATAGACATCCATACGCATGTGCATAATCGTGCTGAAAATGTGTTAAAGTATCTGAGTATAAAAGAACATTATCGCGAATTTATTTTATTTTATGTAGTCGCCATAGATCTTCAAAGAGTGGATAAAAAAGTCTAAACACTTTGAAACAATTACATCATAATGACAAATAACCTACAGAAAATCTCTGAGTGGGGTCTAGTGTGCAGAGTCGAAGTTTTTGTACAAAAGACTCAATGTTAGTTTCTCATGTGTAGGCTATGGATAATGGAAGTATTAAGGAGACGGAGCATGACAATAAACTGTGATGCCTTCGGTTTTCTTAAAAGTCTGATCTTCTTAATATTTACAAGAAGTTTATACGTACAAAGTTGGCATAGAACTTTCATGTACATGACGGCTATGCATAATGAAAATATTAAGACAATAGAAATTATCACATTTTTCGAGTTTCCAAAGCGAGTTTTTAACGGTGGGGTGCAAGGTTCTTCTCCCAACTGCTCCAAAAATAGCCCACGACGAGAATTTTAAATGGTACCTTCGGAAATATTTTACATAAATATTACATATGCTGCAAGAACTGCCATGGCAATAAGATTATAGAAAAATGCAAGAGGCCATCGTCGAGTTTCTCTTTTATACGTGTATTGATACAATATGTTGTCCATTGTGTCTACATCACTTTTAGTTTTATTATAATGGATTATTATTATTTTCTTTGTATCTTTATTTCGATAAATAGTTGACAAAAGAACAATAATTTATTTTGAGAGGGATTTTAGAGGTCACATTTTAAGAAAACCCAAAGAGGCTTGAATATATAATATTTTTTGAACTGCCAGGAGAGTAGTTCTTTGGAAGAGATGTAAAAATGTTGTCCGTTGTTATATATTGTATAAGTATAACTATTTTCTACCCGTTCCCATATATGGAGAAACCAAATTCTTGACAACATGTTCGCCTTGATGCACATCTCTTGTAGAGTCAATTTTTCCAGTATATATTTGTGTATATATAGGGATAATATGTTGCACGCTCACCAGATTCTAATACCATACCACTGCTCATTTTTATATATTTAAATAATTTCACAGTACGACCGACGAATTGTAGGACTTTCAAACACAATATAGTAAATTTTTCTATTAAACGTAATTCTAAAAATTTTGACAGTTTCTATTCATTTATGTGTGTATTTGCTCTTTTTTAATTACATTTTACTGTATAAATAGAAAAATTTAATCCAAAATGCATACAAAATGTAAAGAACTCACGGGGCTGGGTTTCAAGTTTCCATGTATGTAAAGATCTTTGGGAATGCGAAGGTTAATATTTGTAAGGGTTTTATACAAACTAAGTTGTAATAGAACATTCTTGTATGGGCCGGTGCTTTACATATCAGTACATATTTATAAAATAAATTATATGGGATTCCTTCTAAATGCTATTCACGAAAGTTTTAAATGTAGAGCACTTTGCTTTTGACCATCGACAGTATTATTAAAATTTTAAATATTTTTGAGTTACTGCAACAATTTTTTAAATTTTTTATGTAAAATGGGGCGCAGCAAGCGATTAACTGAAGAAAGAAGAGATAAAATTAAAGCATTCAATGAAACTGGCTTAAGCCATAAGAATATCGAAAAAAAATTGGTCGCAGATAGAATGTTGTAAGTAATTTTTTAAGAAATCAGTCCGATTATGGAAAAAACATGAAAGGACGGAAGAAAAAAGCCGCGACAGAATCGGACAGAAGAGCTATTATAAGAGCTGCCTCAAATTCGAGCGATTCTACTGCAAAAATTAAAAAAAAATTGGGTATCACAGCTATCATAAACACTGTAGGACATGTTATTCGAAGTTCTAAACATTTAAGGAGATTGAAAATTAAAAAAAAAAAACTATCTCTTATTGCTGCTCGTAAAGTGACACGGTCTCATATTGCACGAGAACACATGAACGAGAAAAATGAATGGTATCGTGTTGCCTTCTCAGACGAAAAAAAAGTTTAATTTGGAAGGTCCGGATGGATACAACTACCATTTCCACGACCTACATAAGAAGGAACTCTACCTTACTCGTCTCGTCTCTGTGAGGGAAGTGTAATGGTGTGGGGGGCGATTTCAATTCCTCACATCAAAAATGAACGCGAATAACTACAAAACAGTACTTGAAATGGTGTTTCCATATTTTTCTACTATTTTTAGACCAATTCTCTGGATATTTAAACAAAATAATGCCCCGATACCTAATGCCAGGGTTGTAAAAGTATGAATTCAAAGCCAAAATGTCAATAAGTTGGAGTGGCCATCATATTCCCTTAGCTTAAATGTTATAGAAAATGTATGGGGCTTGCTGTCTCGCAGAGTCTATGAGTCCGGCAGACAATACGAAACCAAATAGGCTTTCATTGAAGGAATTAAAAAAGCATGGTCCAAAAATTTTATTATCATTAATTGAAAACCTTTATAGCTCCCTACCAAATGCTATTCTTGAAGTTATATCGAATAAAGGAGGATATACCCCTTAATAAATCATAAAAACATTGTAAGAAATCTTAAAAAATAAAAAAAGTTTTACAAAAAAGTCATTTTTTTCTTTAATTTTTTAAATGAATGATAGTGAACCTATTCAAATGACCCAAAAAATTGTGTTGAAAATCATATCTGTTTTGGGAAAAAATTATTAAAATTCAGTTATTAATTATTGAAAATTTTTTTTTATTATAAACTCACATAATCCAATAATTTACCATTTTAGAAAATAATATAACTAAAAACTTAATTACTTTTAGAAAAAAATTAATTTGAATGTAATGAAAATAGTGAACCTATTCAAGTGATCGGCAGTGTGTACATATTCTAAGCATCTCACTTACACCCACCAAAAGCATTTGTTGTTAAACTTCACTGTTATTTAAAAAAAAAACTTTACATTTGTTTGTATTTTTACAGGCTGTGCTTTCTTAACGTATTTTACACCAGATAGCACTACGGCTTCTACCTCACCAACTGCCTTAACAACAACAGCAGCAGCTGCATCCATTTTAAATGATAAACAAGCTTTAACAGGGGTAAGTTAGAAACCAAAAAAAAATTTTTTCTTTGTCTACTATTCCCTCAATTTTTTTCTTTTTTGTTCCTCTTTTTTGTTTGTTTGTTTGCTTTGTAGTTTTCACTAAACGTACTTGCAGTAATTTAATTTAAATTAGAAGAAGAAAAAACAAATACGCTATGAAATGTTGTCTCCCTAATTTTTAAATTTTTATTGTTGCTTTTTATAGTTTAGCTTGTCATCACTACTTTTATTTTCTTGGTGTTATATTTTATGCTCTTTTTGTGCTTGTTGTTTAAAATACTAGTGGTGAAAGAAAGAAGAAGAAAGATGAAAAAAAAGGAACAGAATGGAATGGAATAAAAATCGCATATAATTTAACTTGTGTTACTTATTTTAATTATTATAAATTAGTTTATTTAACTTGAGAGCTTTTTTGTTGCTATTAAAGAAAAATTTATTTCCATGCTACACCCCATAATTTTATATGCTGAGAAGCAATTTAAGTTTTGCATTTAATTTCCAGTTTTCTTACTTTTTTAATTTTCTTATTTTCTGTGTGTATGTGTGTGTGCGTGTGTTTAATTAAATTGTGAAATATTTTTTGTTTTATACCCAAAGAGTTTCAAGTAGTTGGCAGAGAGTTTTAATTGCAATAAATTTTTATTTAAATTTATTTTATAATTTGTTTTTATAAGAAATGAGAAAAAAGAAATATGATACAGACATACATATATGTATGTCTACTTATATAAGGTAGTATGTACTTCACTTGTGTGTGTACTCGTATTAAATATTACTCAAACGCTATATAAACCAATACTTGTATATAAATATAGTACAGTGGTGAATATTAGTTTAGCTTACTGTATACGATCGCCCTTATTTTATTCATCATTTCTATATTGCAAATTTTTTTTTTTTTAAATAAAAAAAAAATTAACAAAGAAACACTCTTCTTTGTAACAACTGCTATATACTATCTCTAAAACATAAAAATTATCAGAATCATCAGTAATCGCTTTTTACCGCATACAATTCTTAGTGGATTTCTGTCTACAAATCAATTATAACTAGATGACCCGTGCGAATATTTCGCACCGTTAGTTGTCATTTTTGTAACATAAAATGAAAATAATTAATAGAAATTTTATTAACTTCAATACATTTTATTAAAAGTATAAAAATATTAGAAATCATAATAACAACTACTGCAAAGTATTGCCAAAGCAGCTTTTTATAGTAAATAGCGGTATTGCCAGAATAGATTTTAATATATACATACTATATTATGTAGAACTGCATTACTATTAAGCGACCCTGTATTACCATACTTAAACAAAAACATATAATCATAATGGCAACAGTATTATCATGCAGTTCTATATAAAATAAAATTTTTATCAATCAAAATATAAATTTTTCAATTTCTAATTATTTTTCGTCATTAGTGTTAGAAATAAGCTTTAAAATGAGATATCATTCATTAAATTTGCAACCGACAAAAAAAAGTGCTTTAGAAATAAGGGAAGAAATGCCAATACACGACACCAAGGCCCTGAAAGCAGCCTGACTATAAGAAGAAACCCTAACATCGATTCCTCAGAATCTTCAAAGCTTGCATAATTACAAAAAACCCAGCCTGAAAAACACTACACGTGTCTGGCAATTTAAATGGCTTCGCCAATTTGACAAACTTGGAGAAAATACTAGCCCCCAAGCCGGATTCTCTCTTAGAACCATCTGTGATGACTGTCGTAACGGAATTTGTACAAACACTGCCCGATTCCCTGGCACACTCTCCAAAACCTAGCTTTCGGAGGGCCTACTTCAAAGTAATGAATAAAAATTAAAAACAGCCAAAGAGAAACAGTAGTAGCCGTGGTCTAGTGGTTAGTGTGTTGGCTTACTAAGACATGGGCCCTGGGTTCGACTCCAGGCTCTGACATCTTCAAAAAAAGAAATATGAAAAAAATATTTCTTTCGGCGACTACCTCTCAGCAGTCTTCTGGCAAAAGCTCTGAGAGTAACTAATTGCCATGAACAAGCTTCTCAAGTCTGTCGTTCGGAGTCGACATTAAACTGTAGGTCCCGGTACTCATGGATAAAAATTGACACACACAACATGAGTGCTGCGAGAAGCTAGGCCGTAATCCTGACACAGGGTTGTAAAGGCCAGTTATGTATGTATGTAAAAGAGAAACAAGAAAGTTTGAAAGAAGATATTAATCAATCAAGAGAACCCACTTAATTACTTAAATTTTACTTCTTTTAAATATACATACATATATATGTACGTCTATATGTAACATATGCGTAGTGTGCTAACCGAATGCGGTGGATATTCGTAGTATGTATAATAAAAAAAAAAGGAATACAAAAAATAAAACAATATTTTTCGCCATATAGGCAAATACATTTCATATTTAGTAGTGCTGTCAAATTCTGCTACTTTTCATTACTCGATAGTAATGAGTACTTTCATTTGGGTACCCAATACTTCAATACTCAATTGAAAAAAAAAATACTTTTAACGGATTTTATGTTTAAGCGAAAATAATTTCATAAAGTATAAAGTGTTTTTAAACAGAAATTTGTTTAGCCGTTAAAATTTAAATCTTCCGTCCAACTTCGAAAAAATATACAACCCTGAAGGTATTGAGTAATTACTTTTAAGTATTGAGTATCCAAAAATTCATATAAATACCCGATACCCATTACTCAATACTTTGCCAGCACTAATATTTAGTTTAAAAAGAATATCAAAAGCGACAATCTGTGACTAATACCAGAATTTCTACCCTTGGCACAGTTAAAAAACAGGCGACTTATCTAAAATATTTTAAGTAAAAAAAAAATAAAAAAATTTAGAATGTATTAACAGCCTATTTCACATTGTCGAGTGAGTGCTCTCTTACGCTTGCAGGGCGAAAAAAAAAATAATTTTGGCTTCTCTACATCAGAATTGTGTGCGAACAAAACGAATAATAAAAAGAAAAGAGAAAAACGTAATGACTTTCATACAAAAATAAGTTTCACAATGTCGAATGTAGCGAAGGCAAATGTCAAAATGAGTAACTTACCTTTCTGCTTTCGTTTTATGCAAAACACGAAATAGTTGTATACACATACAATCACACACTGTACAATAGATACGTACAAACAGATCTTAGACAACAAAATTATGCCGATTCCAGTATAAACATTTCTCATGCGTACTTATTTGTATTTACAATACAAAAGCACACGCACACACATAAGCCCTTTTGTTTGGTTTTATGTCGTCATTTTTCATAACATTTAGCTGCCCATACACGTTACAATTACAACACGAAAATTTCCCAATCGCAATGCAATTTTCTTTCAAGAATGATTAATATGTGTTAAAAGTTGGATGAGAGCTAGAAGAAAAAGGAAAATGGTGACTCATAGGAGCAGGCGAAAGATTTAGAGAAACCCAAAAAACCTTCCTTTCGTGTGTTTTTCTTTCGCTTAGTGATTGTTTATTTCGACATCTGATGATCAGCCATCTGATCATACATACAAAATATAGACAGAAAAGATAAAGACGATTGCTATGTTATAAATATACACGACCTTTGAAATAATAAAGTAACTACCATTCGTGGAATAAATCTAATTATGGCAACTTTTCGGAAATATCACGTCTTTTGTGATTAGGTCAACGCTTTGAATTTTCGCAACGCAATTCGTAAAGTAAACACTTAAAATTTTTGAACCCATACCTTAGTATGTATTGTCTGTTCCATTACAATATAATATTCAATAATATTTTAATTACGAGCAGAGTGACAAAGATTATATACTTGGTGTACTGAAAGCAGACCATAATTTCCTGTGAAAATCATATTACCCACAAGTCTCTATTGAGAAACCCTTTAAAAACTAATGTCTTGTTAAGTTTTTTGATGCCCATTAAATTGTTATTTCTAAAAAATTTAATTTGGCTTTAAATTTCACAAACCACATAGAAATTTAAATAAAAAATTTAGTGTTTTTCTTTAAATTTCCATAAATATATAAATAAATTATAAACAAATATGCATTTATTTGAATATTTGAATAATTGCAAGACATACTATGCAGAGAGTGGAAATATTTGCACGTGCATTAAATATGTCTGCAAAGTGTTAAAATATTTAAAGGTTTCTAATTTATGGCTCAATAAATAAATAACATAAATAATAAACGCTGACAGTATTTAGATTTTAAATAAATAAATACATTTGTGTGGCAAACCATTTACATATACAGAAAAACAAAGTCAATAAAAAATAACAACGCTGAGACGTATGAGTTATATTGAAATATAAAATATTACTCATACGCAGAAATAACAGTGGAAATATACAATTGGGGGATTCAAATGGTGTTCTATTAAGCCATACTCTCATATCATTAAATTTTAAAATAGTTTAAATATCTTGTTGTTGGGCTGTGAATAAAAAAGTTAAAAACCAATAATACTGTTTAAGCTTTGGTTATCATTTTGTCATAAATTGGCAGTAAAATGCAGAGTTAAATAATTAAAGCTATGTAGTTAGCCGGCGATAATGTTTCCAAGCCGCCTTCAAAATATAAGAATCGTACAAAGATGGTAAGTGAATTTTCACACTCTTTTTATGTCCTTACACAGAATTTCACGACTTTTTAAATAATTACAAAAAAAAAGAAAATACTTTTATAAATAAATATTTTTTACATGCTAGTGAGAATATTTTGTTTTTATAATTCATTTGACTGGCAGCCACTGAACGCTTTTTCACTAGCCGCCGTTGGAGCCGCTTTTTATATCAGTTTTTTTTTATTTGAGACCAATATTCAGAGGTAAGCCCCTACTAAATGCTGTGCATTGTATTGGAATTTTTAGAAAGGACAGTACATACAGTGGTGTTCAATAAAATAGATTCACCCTGAATTATTAAAGCGGTCCTTTGAGAACGAAATCCTTCCAATAAAGAACAGTTGTGGAAATTTTTTAAAGATTACTGGAAGAACATTCCAACCGAAACATTTTAAAGACTTATCGGCTCAATGCCTAAACGCTGCCTGGACCTTACAAAAAAATAAAAGTAACTCAACTAAGTACTGAGGTAAATAAACAAAAATTGAAGAGAATAAGTTGGTTTAATTAGTAAGAATGTGTAGTCGCTGTGGTCTAGTGGTTAGTGTGTTGGCTTACTAAGACATGGGCCCTGGGTTCGACTCCAGGCTCCGACATCTTCAAAAAACAGAAATATGAAAAAAATATTTCTTTCGGCGGCTACCTCTCAGCAGTCTTCTGGCAAAAATCTCTGAGAGTAACTAATTGCCATGAACAAGCTTCTCAAGTCTGTCGTTCGGAGTCGACATTAAACTGTAGGTCCCGGTACTCATGGATAAAAATTTACACACACAACATGAGTGCTGCGAGTAGCTAGGCCTTTAATCCTGACACAGGGTTGTAAAGGCCAGTTATGTATGTATGTAATTAATAAAGAAGAAGTTTTTTAGGCCATCACATGTGGTGTCTTTATTTTTTTGAAAATGTAAAATTAGTTGATTTTACTAACATTTATGAATATATGGTACTTTAAGTTTTGACCTTGGGAAGTTTTGTGTTTTTCATACTATTTACATCATAACTGAAATAAAATAAAAGCAATCAAAAATATTAATCACGTTTTTCTAATGTTTTTTGGCCTCAAAGATGTTAGACCAAGGTGAATCTATTTTATTAAGCGCCTTAGGTGTGATATAAATTGCTGAGAATTAATCATTCAATGTCAGTGTTATAACTTCACCTTTAATGATCAACAGCAATTACCTCATATTAATTGTGTGGTGGTGAGTGCCTTCGCTAAATATTTTTTGCTGTTATCTGCTACTTTTCTTGATCATTCGTTTTTTGTTTTTGTTGACATTGGTTAAGGTGGAACAGAGTGGAATGTCGGGGAGTGCTTTTTTTATTTTTGTAGCTGGTCTTCTTGGGGGGGGTGGGTTGGACCTCTTATTTATTAATTTATAACTTTGAAAAAACCGCAAACTAACTTTTTCATTTTCCACCTTTTGCTGGGATTTGAACTTAAGCCGTTAGAGTTTCTGTGCTAACGCTCTAACAACTATACCACGAGTATATGACTTTAAAAAAAACGATTTGAATGCCCTAATTGTGTTTTGTTTTTTTAAAAGGGCTGTATACTTTTTTTTAGAAATTGAACCGATTACACCAGTTCGGCTTTTGAGTGCTCTCATGACCAGCCTGGATGCAAGTGCAATAGCTAAGTTTAATTTGCAAGACTAATGTGATACGAGCACAATAGACAGAGGCCTTGCTCTGTAACTCTCCTAAGCTAACATCCTATTGCTAAAAATTTATTAACTTGATTTAGAACTTTTCGGCTACGAATACAATTTTTGAACGCTTAAATTAGTGCTCACCAATAAACTGTTTTGTAAGGGAGAAATTGTAAACAATCAGTTACTCGTGCACATCAATAATGCATGATTTTTATAAGAAATGAGCCGCTAAAATGCAATAGAAATGCAAATTTATTGCAACCAGTTAGCAAATAGTACAAAAAATCAAAAATAATAACTAATCCTATAGCATTTTTGTAAGCTTTAAGGTATGAATAAACAATCCCTCTTATTGTGTTTGGCGTATTTTTGTCGTATTTCGACATTTTTGTAAAAGATTAAAGACAGATTTTGTTAATTTTCTTAAATCTTGTAAAAAAAATGTCGAAATACGACAACGACTACACCAAACACAATAAAGCTGAATATTATTCTTCCATTATTGCTTACAATTTTTTTTAATGCTTCCAAATTGGAAAAATTTTCTGCTGGGTTCATGCTTATTACCTCTAAACTTTTTAATTTTATAAATTCTAGGGCTCAACCTGTTTTAAAAACCCATAATTTTAGCATTTTAGCTTAAGGCAATTACAGAAAATGGCCCCAGATGAGTTTAAAGTTATTATAACAAATGATTGAAAAGTAACGTCTTTCAGAATCATAATAGTTTTTAATACTTTTGCATAAATTTAGTTCTTTAAGACTTACCCCGCATGTGGTTAATCAGTTCGATGATTATGCAGATAAAGTTGATCTTATTTAGTCATTAGGCATCCAGCGTAGTCATTGTAGTAAAACCTCATTATGTATGCGAGAAGCTAGGCCGTAATCCTGACACAGGTTTGTAAAGGCCAGTTACGTATGTAACAGGTTACTTGTAAACTCTGCGTTTACTATCTGAGATTATAAGTCCAGAGAAGTTTAGTTATAATTTCCATATCACATTTGTTTTGTAAACATGCAATGAAAACGTTGTTGCCTAGAAAATCAAATAAAAAAAAATGGTTTTACTTATGCTGAAACACTAAAAATAAAATAAAAATTTTGTAACAAAATACACCATAACTTAAATATTAAAATTTGTTTTTAATATTAGATTTTTTTATATTGCATTTATTTTTATTTTCTAAATTAAAATTCTGGCTTTTTAAATAAATAATAATAAACATTCCATTGAAATTCCAATAACCCACTAAATTCTTTTTTTTTTATATATATAAAAATAAAATTAGAAAATAGCAATACGATATTAAAAATTTGCAATTCAAAGATAAGCATGGCCTTTATACTCGTAATAAAATGCTAAAAAATGTTAACAGTTTTTTGAAAAAAGCCTTTAAAACTATGCCACAATTGTTTGCTTAAGTGAAAAGAAAAAAAAATTTAATAAATAGAGCAGAAGTATAATTTTGATATTTAAACAACAAAATGAATAAAAATATATTCGAACAAAAAATAAAAAAAAAATGTTCTATTTGTGCTTTTAAATTTTGAATATTTATAAATAAAATTCAAGACAAAAACAGCAGCTCTACACAAAAACTTGTTATTAAAATATTCACAAGCTTCTATTTTATGCAATTGAGAATATTTTTGTTATTTTTGTTTTTTTTTTTTTTCAAGGGTTTGTTTTTTTATTTGTGATAGTGTGGCTTTCTTCGAAGTAGAAAGAAACACAAATTTCTAATTTGTTTTTATGCTGATGTTAAATTTGCAAAATAGATGCAGATGTTTTCTTAAGAACACTTGCACTCTACATGTGGTTTGTTTACAACAACATAACAAACAAAACCTTTAAAAAGCCTAAAATTGTATTTTAATCATGATCACAACTGGCCATTTTAATCATGTTTCAGAGTTAAGGCCTAGCTTCTCGCAGCGCCCATGTTGTGTGCGTCAATTTTTAACCCTGAGTACCCTACAGTTTAACGTCGACTGCGAACCACAGACTGAGAAGCTTGTTCATGGCAATCAGTTACTCTTGGAGCCTTTGTCAGTAGACTGCTGGGAAGTAGGCGCCGAAAGGAATATTTTTTCTTATTACCTTTTTGCAAGGCGTCAGAGCTGGGGTTTGAACCCAACACACTAACAACAAAACTACGTCGACTATATAAATACATACTTAGTAGGGACATAAATACTGTTACTAATATGGTGGGCTATAAAAGAAAAAGTAATGAATAGTTTTAATAGTCGACACCCAGCTCCGACATCTTAAAAAAAAAGAAATATGAAATAATTATTTCTTTCGGCGGCTACATCTCAGCAGTCTTCTGGCAAAAGCTCTGAGAGTAATTAATTGCCATGAACAAGCTTCTCAAGTCTGTCGTTCGGAGTCGACATTAAACTGTAGGTCCCGGTACTCATGGATAAAAATTTACACACACAACATGAGTGCTTTGAGAAGCTAGGCCGTAATCCTGACACAGGGTTGTAAAGGCCAGTTATGTATGTATGTATGTAATGAATAGTTTTGAAACAAATTTCTTTTATATATTTACTAGCTGACCCGGCAAACGTTGTTTTTGCCTAGAAAAGTATTGTTTTTGTGTATATTTAAAATACAGGTACAGAGTCAGGTGTAGGTAATATTTTAAGGAGATCGGTGCAGATAATTTACCTTTAATTACAAAAAAAAAAATACGAAAACGGGAATAATAAATAAACTATTGAATAAATGAATAGAAGACCATTGAAGCACAGGGTGTTAAGTTCACGGAAAAAGTGGGCGGTGAAATGGGCGTGGAGGTATAAAAAATAGATAAAATATATGTATAATTGCAGTATTTCTATTTAGTTTAAAAGCGTAATCTGTAATAACTCGTTAAACAATAACGTAACTAACCTTTATGTGACTAACTATTCCTCTGCTCCTATCCCGCTCGGATTAAACTGGATCATAAAAAATACAACTTCAGGCTTTTCTTCAAAATGAAAAAGATTTTCTTCTAGCAACTGCTTACAAAATGTCAAAATGTGTTTTACCTAAGTAGGGGGGGGGGGGGGGGGGGAACTCCTCCCCCAAGCTTAAAAGCACTATTTAAATAAACAACAGAACATAATTTACCTGTTTGGGGGAATAACTTACCCTGTCCCTAAAAAAAAATATAATTCTAAATATTCCTACTAAGCTTGGAAGCTTTATGTGTTACACTTCTTTAAAAGAGCGATAAAATGTGTTCTAACTTCTGCGGGAATACCCCTTCCTCTGCCCTTATACCGCATGGATTAAGCTGTATCATAAAAGCTAGTGCTGGAAGCATTCGTACCATGTTTAAAGGCTTTAAGGGGAACGTAAACAGGGTTTTAAGTTCAAGGAAAAAGTGGACGGTGAAGTGGGAGTGGAGGTATAAAATATAGATATAGTCAGCCCTATTGAATATACAGACAAAATTTTATAAGAATTGGTGAGACAATCTCTGAGAAGCTTTGTTATAGACATTGTGACATCACTATATACAAAATGTATGGGAAAATGAATTTTCTCTATAATTTGTTTTTTCTGGAATATTTTAGAAATAATTTTTGCTGTTCTTCTTATTTGGCCAGAGACCATTCCGAATTGGTCGGTCTAAGCGTTCTTGAGTTATGACCGTAGTAACTAACTCCACTTTCTTTTATATATCGTCAATGGAATTAAAGAACGCTGTAACTGACAAAAAATCGAAAATACGTTTTTTGCATCATTTTTATCAGAAAAAAAAAAAAATACGCGTCGATTGATCCAGGTTCCAGATTTCTACGATGAAAGTAAATTCACCTACGCCGTCTGCGTTTTGAAAAATACCAGTGCATTTGTTCTACTTTTTTGGCTCTGGTGAACAGAGGTTTTGTGACAGCGTTCTTTAATTCCATCGACGATATATAGATTAATATATATTGTATACAAAAAATTTAGTTTTATTCAAATTGTCCGCCCTTTACCTTCACACTCGCCTTAAGTCGTTAAGTTAAGTTAAGCCAGTCATCAATAGCTACACGCACCTTATTCATTGAAAATCGACTAGAGCACGAACCAGAGCTGTCTTAAGAGAATCAATGTTATAGAATCTTTTGTGGGAAATCATTTTTTTTTTATTTTAAGACCAATATGCAGGGGTAAACCCCTACTCATGCAGTGCATTGTATTGGAATGTGAAGATGGTTGATAGGTTTTTTTTTTTTTTTTTTTTTTTTTTTTTATAGATGTTTGTATGTTTTGCGCCTTTCTTTGTTGATGAAACAAGTTGATGTCAATTTGTCCACTCAAGAGCCAGTGTTATACATTCACCCTCAAATGATCAAACAGCAATTGCCTCATCTGTCGGTGGATGTTTGGATGCGAATGGTGAGCGTCTTCAGTAGATTAGCTGTTATCTTCCCAGAAGGTGGCGCTGTACTCCTGATCATTGGTTTCTGGTGGAATAGATTAGAAATGTCAGGGAGCGGTTTCTTGCAGATGGTATTGGTGGAGGGGGGGGATCTTTTGTTTTTTTTAAATTTAATTTTTAATTTTAAATTGTAATTTTAGAAAACCGCAAATTTTTATTTTTATAATTTTGTCCTTCGCTGGAATTGAACCTTGGTCGTGTGAGTTTCTGTGCGAACGCTCTACCACTATGCCACGACCCCCCCAAGGGGTCTGTGTCGTTTTAGCCTTATGAGCTGGTTCAGAAACTTGTTGAAAAGTACAAGACTGGTTTTGGAACAGGGAATTGTTAAGCGGCTTCGCAACTGTTGCCATAACGGTTTCTTGATAAACTTTGGCCGATATTTTGACTTCTTGTTCACAGAAATGCAAGACAGTCACCCCACCAAACCATGACTGCAGCTGGCTGATGACCCTTGGGTTTTTTGGGTTTTTCTATCTGATTTTTTTTTAAAGCTGCAGCCAAAAAATGTTCAAGTAAGCCGTTCGAAAGCTCTAAGACCAAAGTACTTTTAAGCATTACAACTCATGGACTTGTATTGCAATGATTCTTGCTTTGATGGCTTTGATTACTTGCGTTGTCCGAACGGTACGTAGGCCGTTGGCGATCTTTTATATCTCCGATCATACATAAATACAAACATAATTGGCCATTACAACCCTGTGTCAGGGTTACGGCTTAGCTTCTCGCAGCACTCAGGTTGTGTGTGTAAATTTTTATCCATGAGTACCGGGACCTACAGTATGAAGTCGACTCCGAACGACAGATTTGAGAAGCTTTTTCATGGCAATCAATTACTCCCAGACCTTTTGCCAGAAGACTGCTAAGAGGTAGTCATAGAAAGAACTAATTTTTTCATATTTCTTTTTTCTTCAAGATGTCAGAGCTGGGGCTTGAAGCCTGGGCTTATGTCTTAGCGAGCCAACACACTAACCACTAGACCACTAGACTTTTGCTTATAGACAATGTAATGACTGTGAACAGCTAGACAACTGCTAATACCATCATTATATCTCCGGTCACCTCGAACAAGTGTAGGCTTCTGTGGACGAACATGCGACTAATGCCGAGCGGGCGGAGTGTTTTGAAAATATAATTTTTTTTCTTTCCACACTTAAAAAGTGCTATAAATGCGTTACGGTTTTCTTTATCTGACCACTCCATGGTTAAAGTTAACACAATTTCAAATTTCCGTAACTAACTAACGCTATAGAGTTTATCTTTTAAAAAACATGTGATAATAAAAGGGTATGTTCAATAGTACTGTTCTAATGGGTATGTTCAAAGTAGTAACAATATTTATGGCCCTACTAAGTATATAGTACTGTTTCACATGGTCTACCTATACTGCCTGCTATTTCTTATGGTCTTTTTTCCAGCAATTTTTTATAACAAAACCATGTTCGTTAAATGAGTATTTCCTAAAATTGTGTTCCTTTCTGCATTTTGCATTTCTGTTTTTATTTTTATTTTCTGGAATCTTTCTTTATTTTATATGAATTGTATTGTTGTTTTTTTGGTGTTCTTAAACAAACTACATTTATATTTATATTTATTGTTGTTATTGGTTTTTATCAATAAATTTTTGCCGAAAATTTTATGCAATTTTTTTTCTCTATTCTAACAAGACAAGTCAAAATTTTAAAAATGGAAAAATACAATTTCATGTCTTGTCTTGCCTGCAACATGTAAATATTTTCACCTCCTCTTACCAAATTTTACCTCCTATACGTATTACAATAGAAAAATATTGATGTGGCACAACAAGATACTTTGTTTTTTGTTTTATTTAAATTTGTTGTGGTTGCATTTAAATGAATGCAACAAAATTCCCCTACCACACACTTGTACGAAAAAAAATAAAATAAATAAATAAAATAAAAGATATCCGTCTGTTTGTTGGGTTGTTTTATTAGAATTGACAAGCAACCTTTTCTGTTTTGCTGTCTATTTGATTTGATTTGTTTTGTTTTCTTTTAAAGGATTTGCATACGTTTTCTAATGCATTTGGCATTGTTTGAATATATTTCCTCAAATATTTATTTTTTTTTTTTTCTTTTTGCTGCATTTTTATTAAAACACGCAAAACAGATGTGATTTTTGTTTTAGAGTATAAGAGGAAAATATTAAAAAAATATATAAAATATGAATATTTTAAACAAGAATTTTTAAAAAGCATATATTTTTTTTTTAATTTTGTTCACGATAAAAAAACAATAACAATATGGACAAATAATTTTAATACTTAATGGGCCTTTAAAGCATACCTTTTTAGTATTACAGTTCTTTTAAAAGCACCGATATCGTTTTATTTAAAATAAAATCATTTAAAATAAATAATTTTCTTAACCCTGTTTTTGTATTTACCGATAATTAGCCACTTCTTTCAGTAGCATCGTAATTTCCCCTGTGGAGTACAAAAAAGAAGTTTGCTGATTCTTTGGTTGAACGTGGCCATGGGTAGTCTCGCATCTCAAGCGCATGAAGGGGATGCCCCTTAATCTTAATATAGTACAATAGTCACTAGGAATGCCCCAGTAATCTTATATTTTTGTGCACAAAAATATGTTTTCCTTGCCTTGTGATTTGGGTGCGACCATTCGTGATGGTTGTGATTAAAAACTGGATAGTATGCAACCTCCTCAGAAAGGAAAGCTGTTGCTTTCCCTGCAAACGCTAGTGGCAGAAGTGCTTAAACAAAGGTTGAGTGGCAACGTACTTTATTTAACATTTGCTACCGGGCAGGGCGTGGCTTATCACATTGATGATACGTACGTTAAGTAGTAACGACCTTTATAAAATATTAAAGAAATAAACGTAGCTTAGAGAGCGGCTTAACGATAAACGTTACAAAAATGACAGTTACTTGACAGATTAAAACGAAAACGAAAAAAGCTCGGAAAGTTTCAAGATGGCTGGTAGACGTTAGTCCTATAAAAATGATTGTATGCCTTAGATCTTTGATCATAAACTCTCAACGTATTTCAGGCCTAGAAATTAAAGGGAACTATACTTTTTTTTGCTACCAAAGTTCTGTGAATTAGTGTTAACCAGATATTTATATTTTTTAATATAGAAACTGAAATTCGAAAGAACTTAAAATTTTTTTTCTCGATAACATAATAACGTCGTACAGTGAGTAACCGCAGCAAGATATGGTTTTTGGCGTGTCGTCCAATTTGGATGAAATTTTCACAGTATATTAACAGATATATGAGTAACAATTCCCAATTTCAGCCTCATAACGTCATTACTTTTTGGTCTAAAGCAAGTCTAAGTTGAGGTATGCCAAAACGGTTGAAATATGTTACTTCAACATGTAATATTCAAAAGCTAATTAATAGAATAAATACATAATAAATATAACTTTAAAGTATTTTTTAATTAATTTAGTTATTATAGAATAAGTAGATAAAAAAATAAATTTTAATAAAAAGACGAAAAAAAATTTCTTAACAACAGAATTGTGGTGTAAAAATTGAACATTTTGAATTTTCAATGGACTAGGAAATATAGAAAAGTCCCTCGCCCTAGGTGCAGACTTATATCAAATGAAAGATTGAAGTCTCAGCTTTCATTTAAAGTAAAGAGCATATGGCAAAAGTTTGCAAAAGTACTTTAAACATACAAAAAACTACAAAAAATACGCAACGCGCACATTCTGTCGCTATACATATGTTAGCATGCAATAGTATATTTACAACTTTTTACTTTTATTTTTTTTTTTAATTGTTTACAACTATTCATTTATTCTTTGTTATCATTTTATTTACATTATTCAGTTATTGACTTTGGGTTAGATAGTTGCATAATTTTTAATTTAAATTGATAGTGCAAGCTGTTGTTCTTATCTAAATTGTGTTATGCTCACTTTCTAATGTGGTTAGTTTAATTGTTATATATTGAATTTAGTTGTAGCATAATTTATTGGGTTAAGTAACAATAATAATGAAAAAATTAGAACACCATGATGATATTAAAAAATTATTAATAGAATGTAAAAAAAAATTGTTCTTTTTTTATTGCACTTCAATGGGAGATGGGCGTTATAGTGGGCGTCTTATTGCAATTTTTGCATGAAACATTTTATTATGAAACATTAATTACAGTTATATCAAATTTGAAGATTGTACCTAAAATATTTTAGAAAATATGGCACTTTTTATGTTGAGGTTGTATGGGTGGTGGAGGTAAAAGTGGGCCAAAGTTCAAAATTTTTTTGCGCCAATCTTTGTAACAATATAATATGCAAGTATACCAAAATTGAAAGTTATATCTAAAGTATTACGGACAATATGGCATGTTACAAATTTAGATTGTATGGGAGGTGGGCGTAAAAGTGGACGGATTTTCTTAATTTTTTTTTAGAAAACTGGAATTGTCTTAACTCCTTGTATTTAATGCCGGCATTGTCACACTGTGCGTCGCATCCAAAGCTTTCATCAGCTAAATGACCACGTTTCTATATGGTAGTTAGTCATGACACGAAGTACCATCGATCAAAATATCAATATAATGTTGTGACGGTTTATATGCCAAAACAATTTCAAATGTCTATTAAAAAAACAATTTCTTAGAGGAAAATTCATTTGAAATATTACGATATTCCCTTCCTTAGAAGCATGTTTTTTAAGCGAGAATATAAAAGAATAACTGCTAAAACAACAAATTCAATGTGTAAAGCTGATTGACATGAATCTGGATGATATTTTGGGGGTAAAAATGCTGCACTTGATAGTAAGTGTTAAATGAATGGCTTTTTGTGTCAAAAACTTATTTCTTTTAAAACGGAACTCACTATTTATGCCTTCTGTAAGAGAGATGATAAGCTAAATTTTTATATATCTACCTTACAAATGTACTTCATTCGAAGCTTATTATTTTAATTGGATTATTGCGATGACGATATATGAAAAAGAGACATAGAATGAAGTTTAGAGAGAAGACCAAGCAATAGCAAATCTTATTGTATGTGGAAAATACAAGTGTTATCAGTTAACTGTGGATAGAAACTTCTTAAAGCTGAATAATGTTTTATAGATTAGTAAATAAATCACTAATTCAAGCATTACTTTTGAGCAAACCTCACAAATAAAGCAGTCTTAACATATTCGTTGTGGTGCCAAAAGATTTTTGTCAATTGATTGGTGGTTTTAGTTCCCTACTTGCATTGCATATGAAATTCATCAATAATTTCAAATTTGTCAGAAGAAAGGTTCGTCAATCTGAGAATAGAACCTACAATTCTGCAGAGCAAAGTTTTTCCACCTCCGAAATTGTTTATTTTCAAAAACTAATTGATTACACTAAGAATGTCTTAAAGCTTATGTATTTGACTTTGTTGACCTTTTATTTAATATAACAATTAGTTAAACAGCTTGAATTAAAAATCAATGGTTTGTTATACCAATTCTGTTGTGTGGAACCTAAATTATGTTCTTCAATTGAAATATTTAATAAAATTATAATTTTTAAAATTCTATTCTATTTCATATTTAACTTTTAGGCTTTAGGGCGTACGAGTTATGGTAGATTTGTTTATATCACTCATACGTCAATTGTCACATATACTCGTAGAGAAAAGATTTCCTTACTTTTTTTTTAATATAATGTTGTCAAAAGAAAAACTTTTGCTTTTTAGCATACAATTGACCACTATAATAACTTCTTAAAAAAAAATTGTTTTTTAATTTTTCCTACAAAAGCCGACCGGCATTTTTAACAGTATTGATATTAGCATAGAACTTCCTTGACATTTTATACTTTGACTTTTTTATTTTTGTCACAATAGTCTGCCAAAAGAGAAAAAAAACATTTTTTTTATGAAAAGCACAAACCAGAATATCTTTGAAAAAAAAAAAATATTTTTTCTTCAAAACTTTATTTTCTATTCTATGCCTGTTTTAAAAGAGAATTCTGTTTATCTTGATCCAGTTATGCTTTTGCTTATGAATTTTGCAAAAGATTTTTTTCTGTTTTCCTACTCACTTACATAGAGTTTAAGAAGGAAAGAAAGAAACTTTAAGAAATAGAAAAAGGAAATCATACTAAGACAGAAAAAAAACATGTTTTTTTGGTAGTTTTGAAAACTAATTCCTTGCCCTTCGTTTACAACCCCTTGGTGGAAATGATTTTGAGTCTGTCTTGATGGTATTATGTTTGACGGTCATATTCAAAATGGTATTTTAAATGAAGGGAAATAATGTTTTTATTCATGAAGTTGCATGTTTCACAAAAAAAAAAAAAAAGAGAATACTAAAAAAGTCCTACAGTGCGGTCAATTAAGTTTGAACAAAAGGTTTGCTAATATTATACATAGCAAGATATGAGCGTTTAGGTAAAAGTTGTAATGTTCTGTTTCTATTCAGAGTGATGTTGAATATACGTGTATAATCATTCATTAAGCTTAACTTAAATCTTAATTATTTTTATATGAAACAGGCGAAAAGCTTTTATTTGTGCATTTAAGGTATTGTTAACTCTCAATAAATGAAATATGTACGTCTGTAGCACAATTGTGTACAGAAAATTAAGATTTGGATTGCATTGATTTAAGGTAAGGTTCACCAGGGTGAGTGTGGAGACCTCAATGTCTACAAAAGGCTTTGACCTGATAAATTGGAATAAAACAGAATAAAACAGAATGGATAAATAATAAAACAGAATACGAAGGCAACCTAAAGGAAAAACAAACTCTCAGAGAAAACAGGCCCATAATTTAAACAACGGCTGCAGCTTCAAGACCCGTCATTTATGTGTCTATTTTAGATTGCAACCGAACTTGTGTGACCAAATGGTATTACAAATATCAACTGGCAACTGAAAGCTGGAAACTAAGTTGATAAATAGTGAACATACTGGCAACTGCATATTTATGGTTGCTGTGTAGGTATTTTATGTCATATAGTAATAAAAAAACTAAAAAGTAAATATATTTTTTTAAATTCATTTATAAAATTATACCACAGCCAATGTGGATAGAGGATTTCCAAATTAAAATTACGGTATTGCCTTCTGCATAAACTTTTTAAACTGGCGGTATTGCATTAGATCAATTTTGTCTGCTACCATTATATAAAATTTCTAGTCTGTAGCTGGCACCATCTTTAAGAAAACGTAAATATGCCTTAAAGCTATAACTGTGTTTTTAACTTTCGATACTTTAAACCAGAGTAGGAAAATAAACAAAACGAAACGTTTGATTTCCTTTTGTTTTTTTCTTTGCAATGAGTAAAACAAAATTATTTTTGTATTATTTTTGCTTGTGAGTGAGAACAAAATTAAAAAAATTTTAAGAAAATACGTTTGCAAACATTTGCTGCTTAATTTACTGATTATAAAACTTCCTGTAACGTTTTATATGATACTTACGTACCTAAATGTGCAAAAAAGAAACAAAATTTTTGCAAAGCCGTAAATAAATCATTTTTGGACGAGGCATTTTACTTCTTTTTACGAACCAAATGGTGTACCTGGTATGGTTAGACCGCTCGCACAAAATCTCCAACGGCCCAGGTTCAAATCCCAGCAATGGTGAAAAATTAAAAAGTTAGTTTGCGGTTTTTTCAAAATTAAAATTTTAAAATAAGAGATCCCCCCCACCAAGAAGACCACCAACAAAGAAACCGCTCCCCGTCATTCCACTCTATTCCACCTTAACCAATGTCAACAAAAAACGAATGATCAGGAGAAAAGCGCAACCTATTGGGTAGTAGCAGATAACAGCTAAAACCTACTTAGTGAAGGCACTCACCACACAATCAACATGCAACGATAAGGCAATTGCTATTGATCATTCAAGGGTGAAGGTATAACACTGGCCTTTGAATGATCAATTCATAGCAATTTGTCTCATTCCTAAGGCGCTTAATAGTAATATAAGAAAAAATGTATATGTACTGTCCTTTCCAAAAATTCCAATACAATGCACTGCATTTAGCAGGGGTTCACCCCTGAGTATTGGTCTTAAATAAAAAAAAACAAATAAGTTTCTCTTTTTGTTTTGTTCGCAATTATAAGAATGTAATACAATGTTTATTAAAGCAAGTACAAAAGTGCAAAGCCAATTGATTTGTTTGCGCTTTTTCTCATTTACAAAGTATTTGTTTTAGTTTTGCTCATGTACAAAACGAATAAAAAGATTTAAAAAGTTTAGGACTTTGTGAAAATGCTTGTGAAATGTTTTGTTTGTTTTCACACGCTGCTTTAAACAAACTAGACATTTCTGCACTAACAGTATAGGCAGTAACTCCAGGGGGGTAAGTTACTAAATGGCGCTTAATATATTCTTACTTCATTTCTTTTTCCTTATCATCAAAAAATAGATCTACCGAACTTATCATATTTAATATTTTTTTTTTTCAATTTGCATTATTATTATTATTATTATTCACACTAAAAACATCAACGTAATTTTTTATTTACCCAAAAATGCCAATATGTCAAAATGGCAACTGAAAACAGTTGCCGTATATAACATGCGTCCAGCAGCTATGCTTGCTCGGCCATATTGTTCAGTTAGAAAAGCCTGCTCCAGCGAAAAAGCTTTTTTTTTGTTTCGGAGATGAAGTAGAAATAGATAGGCTATGCATTGCTGTAGTATGTACCATAGGGTGGGTCAATTTGTTCGGGACCGAAAAACATGACAAAGCGTATAGCAAGGTCGTAATCTACGAGAAATTCTAAGAACTTTTCCCAAAGAAACCATGGTTCTAAAATCAAAATCGAGCTTCCGGTTTTTTACGAGAAAATTTGGTGTTCAGGTCATCCGAAAATAATGCTATTTTTTTTGGAAGTATTCACTGCAATTGGTGAATAGTTGACCTGTAACGCTGGAAGAGGGCTTATTTTAAAGGAAATTATCTCAGCTTTCTATATCTGTCCTCATTTATAGAAAATTATTTACTCAAATAATGGATTTGGAGGTTACAGGTCAACTATTTACCAATTGCAATGAATACTTCCAAAAAATAGCATTATTTTCGGATGACCTGAACACCAAATTTTCTCGTAAAAAACCGGAAGCTCGATTTTGATTTTAGAACCATGGTTTCTTTGGGAAAAGTTCTTAGAATTTCTCGTAGATTACGATTTTGCTATACGCTTAGTAGGCAAAAAAATTGACCCACCCTAATGTACCATGACATACAAGACATAAAATGGAATACAGAAAAAACCTTAAGTAATTACAAGCCATACTATCCGTATATGAGGTACTAGAATACTTCAACCTGTAACCGGAATACGTTGTGTGAATTAACAAACTGACCTAGTAATCCATTGAGTAGTATGCTAATCTGCTATTGTGATATGTATGATCTTTGTCACTTCACTCGTAATAATTAGAATCCTATACTAATATTGCATTTTAACAGGACACTAAAATAATATCTTTTTAAAAAATTTATTATTTGGCACAAAATTTCTTAAATTTATTCACATTTTTAGCTTAAACAGTTACTGAGGAATTTAGAGTATCTTATGTTCGAGCTAAACTTACTGTAATTATTTCTATATTTCAATAAATTTTTTTTATTTTTTTTTCCTTAAGATCTTCTATTCCGCCTTCTAATATAAACGATAAAAAAATCAAGTGGTTTTTGGTTGCAGTTTTATTTAAGAGAGCACAAGAAAAAAATCCACAGAAATCATAACGGAAATTTTTCAAATTTATAAAAAAAATATTAAAATTCTCAAAAAAGAAAGAGAAAAACTTTTAGATTTTTGCAGCTTTTCTTTGCTTACCTCCCAAAAACGGAAGTCTTGATATTTGCATGTCTCAGTAAGAAAAATGTGGGTTGGTTTCCTTTAACACCCCCGTTACCTCTCAATTTTAGTTTTTTTTACTACTTATTTTATATTACACGATTTATTTAAAGATTAGAATTATAGTTAAAAAGAAATAATAAGAAAAAAAAAACGAAACGAAATGTTCAAGGAAATGAGAAATTTATATGCCAAAAAGTTTTCTATGAATTGTAATACTATTTCCGTTTGCTTACTACAGTCTCATATTTTTCAGCTCTCTTTCTAAAGATATTTTTTGTTGCTACTCTTTAAAGTAGGCACAGTTGTTTTCTTTTTGAGCATATCATGTGTTTATAAAACAATGATAATTTTTCTTACCAGTTACTTCACTGCACTGCAATATTCACGGATGTTATTTTTGTTTTTTTATTATTATTATAGTTTCAAAATATCTTTTAATTTTTTTTTTTGATTTTTTTGATTGCAAATATTTCACATAAAGTTTTAACCACATAGGAAGCGCCTGTAAGTATGCAATCATAATAATAGTTATAATATTTGTTGATGATTGCATATTTTAAATGATTTTCTTAAACTTCCTTTGTAAAAGTATATGTTTTTCTATATGGCTGTGTATGTTTGTACTTATATATCCTTTTTGCTTTACATTAATAAATGTAACGTTGTAAGTGTTGAAATCAAGAGGATAATTTTAGGTGTTTAGCGTAAACGAAATACATGATAACATGAAAATTGCATGCCAGGGGAACTTTTACTAAATTATTTGGTGGATTTTGATTATAAAAAATAGTATATACACATAACAGAAAGGGAAACTATATATAAAAAAAGAAAAAAAAATTATAAATAGCATTTTGACGTTGTAGGGAAAAAATCTTAGTAATTTAATTAAATTAAATTAAATTAAATTAAATTAAATTAAATTAAATTAAATTAAATTAAATTAAATTAAATTAAATTAAATTAAATTAAATTAAATTAAATTAAATTAAATTAAATTAAATTAAATTAAATTAAATTAAATTAAATTAAATTAAATTAAATTTAAATTTATTTTAAATTACTGTTGTCAAATTGACACCATACTGTTTTCAAATTGACACTATATCGTTGTCGAATTGACAACATACTGTTGTCAAATTGACAACAAACTGTTGTCAAATTGACACCAAACTGTTGTCAAATTGACACTATATCGTTGTCAAATTGACACTATATCGTTGTCAAATTGACAACATACTGTTTTCAAATTGACACTTTATCGTTGTCAAATTGACAACATACTGTTTTCAAATTGACACTATATCGTTGTCGAATTGACAACATACTGTAGTCAAATTGACACTATATCGTTGTCAAATTGACAACATACTGTTGTCAAAATGACACATACTGTTGTCAAATTGACACCATACTGTTTTCAAATTGACACTATATCGTTGTCAAATTGACACCATACTGTTTTCAAATTGACACTATATCGTTGTCGAATTGACAACATACTGTTGTCAAATTGACACCAAACTGTTGTCAAATTGACACCAAACTGTTGTCAAATTGACACTATATCGTTGTCAAATTGACACTATATCGTTGTCAAATTGACACTATATCTGTGTCAAATTGACACCATACTGTTGTCAAATTGACACCATACACCAGCATTGTGTCAATTTGACACTATATCGGTGTCAATGTCATAACAGCATTACAGCTGCATGGTATAGAAGAGGGGTGTGTGTCACTATGACTTGGGGCATCCTCAAACAAGACAGTTCGGATGTAAGGCGGAAACATAATCCAATATCTTTCGCTCTTGAGTGTGGAAATACCAGAAATGTTTCCAGCTGTCCTGTAAAGGACATACGACCCGGGGGGTAATCTAATTTTGGATATTTTGGCAAAATTGTGATACAGATGAATGACTCAAATATTGATGAGTTTTACGGTGTTACTCCTTAATTTTTTTACGAATGATGTGATTCGATGTTGTAAAACTGGCTTAGTAGGAACGATGTTTCTAGAATTTATAACCAATAGAAGGGTCTACCTTTTTGTGGAGGAGGAAAAGGTGTTTCCTTTGCCTTTATTCCCCATTGTAAAATCACGGCCATAGTGTTTTAAGTTAGCGGCGTGCTGCTGCGATTCTGTTCCGTCATAGTACCATGCTGATATGCAGATCAGGCACAGTTCAATAATAGATCTCTCAGATCACAACGAATATCCGTCTCCATGAATGAAAGACTTTTTCAGTTAAAAACAGGGATACTTGTAAGAATAAGAAACAATTTAAAGTCTCGATATTTCAACAATATTTTAGTTAAATTAATTATAGTCAGTTTTTCGAGCTACTGTTTGTTTTCTATTGCTATTGTCTTTCGATAGGCCACAGAACGGCTTAGTTCTTAGCAATTGTTTTTTTTTTACTGAGCTCCTCATGCTGTGCATTGTATTGGAATTTTTATTGATAAATAAATTACATTGAGACAATTGATTTGATCACTCAAGTGCCAGTGTTATACCTTTACCCGTAAATACTCAACAAAAATAGCCCCATCTGTCATTGCATGTTGATTGTAAATTGGTGAGGATCTTTGCTAAGTAGGTAGCTATTATCTACTACTTCCTAGTAAGTGACGCTTTCACCTGATTATTCGTTCTTTTGATGCCAAAGTGAATAGAGTGAAATGTTAGGAGGCGGTTTTTTTGGATGGAGTTCTTGGAGGGAAGAACCTCTTGTTTTTTTAATTAAAATTTCAAAAAACCGCACATTTTTTGCATCTGCGCTGCTTTGATTTGTATGTTTTGCTCTGTAAAAATTTATGGAGCATTTTTAAGTGTATGTGTGTAGTTTTAAATATTTTAGTTCTGCTACACCAGTTGAATTTCCTTCGCAAGTAATAGCATTCGTTATCCTTTTCAATTAATTTAAAATTGCATATTTAAGGTCAAAATAAATATATACTATATAGAGGTTATGAATTTTAGTCTATTCATTAAAAAAATCGGCTGCTTGAAGGGACAACTTTACAGAAAAATCTTTGTATATTTTAAGCTTGTCTTACCAATATTGTAAGTAAAAATTTAAAGTTTTTGCTGTAAGTAAACCTAAACTATCGCATGGTAATGAACCTTTCATAGACGTGATAATAACAATTTTATTACATTTTAGTTATATAAAATATAAATTGGGGTATTACTCCAATAACAGCAAATATACTTTTAGTTGTCTTTAAAATTTTCCTTAAAAAAAATCTATTTTCTTCTTCAACTTTATTGTCTTAAAAATTCAAACTTAAATAGAAGTCACAAAACAAAAAAAAAAAAAAAAAGAAGAAACCTTTATCGATACAAATTGAAATATGAGTTTAATACTCGCAGACTGACCATATAAATTGTCTGACAGCATTGTTAACCTTCTAGTCTGCTAAAAGTTTGGAAATAAAAAATAAAAAAAACCCCCGATCAAAAATAAAAGAGGCAGCACAAACCAACAGCCGGCAATTTTTCTTGTTTACAAAGAAAAGAAAACCTGGCTAAAATGTGGAAATTTAAAAGGTAAATGTAACGATTTCGTTTGTACTAAAGCAACAAATAAAACCACATACTGAAAACGTTTTAAGCAAAACAACAAAAACAAATGCTACAAAGTAAAGAGGCTAAAGAGAAAACAAACGTATAAAAAAAAAACGAAAAATTAAAATTTGGAAATCGACAAAAATTGCTACCAAGCAAACAGCAAAAAAAAAATTTTTTTTTAAACGAAAATCATAGTAACGTGGCAGTAATAGAAGCAAAGTAAAGTAAAGAAAAAAACGAATTAAAGCTATACCATCAGTTGGCCGGGTATAAAAACAAGAAACCACTAGTAAAGCTCAGATAATAAAAGTGCAACACTGATTAATGTCTGGTTTAAGGTATTCATTCGTAGAGATGGAGCGAAGTGGCAATTTTTTTACAAAATTTAAAGCCTCTTTTGTTTTGTAATTTTTATTTTTTTTTTGTTAAGGTCAAATAAGAAAAGAATTATTGTTTAAGAAGTTTGAAAGAAACTTACTTGGCCTTTAAATTTGTAACACAACTGACTCTATATAAGGCTTAAATTTAAGGATGAATTTTTGAAGAGTTTTCTTTTTTCTAGTGACTGTAGTAAAAAATTAATTGAGAGAGATGTTACTGTGAAAAGATGTTCCGAGTTTGTACCCAAGCAAAGGCGAAACAGATAGCATACGTAACTCCAATGGCAGAATCAGTTGAAAGACGATCTTTCTAAATTTTATCTGATAAATTAGAGGAAGAGCACATATTTTTTATTATTTTTTTATTTTAAGACCAATACTCGGAGGTAAACCCCTACCCAACGCAGTGCATTGTATTGGAATTTTTTGGAACGGACAGTACATTTATGACAGAATATAAATTTTTTTCTTATACTACTATTAAGCGCCTTAGGAATGAGACAATTTGCTTTGAATTGATCATTCAAAGGCCACTGTTATACTTTCACCCTTAAAAGATCAACAGCAAATGTGCTTCATCATCGTTGCATGTTGATTGTGTGGTGAGTGCCTTCGCTAAATAGGTTTAGCTGTTACATACTACTTCACAATAGGTGGCGCTTTCCTCCTTATCATTCGTTTTCTGTTGACATTGGTTAAGGTGGAATAGAGTGGAATGTCGGGGAGCGGTTTCTTTGTAGATGGTCTTCTTGGAGAGGGGCTCTTATTTTTAAAATATAATTTTGAAAAACCGCAAAGTAACTTTTTCTTTTTTCACCTTTGCTAGGATTTGAACCTGGGCCGCACCACCCCAAATATATAATCGAATTCAAATTAAAACTGAGAACTAGAGAGTTGTTATTAAAAAAATATAAAAAAGATATCTAGGTCACTACGCTCGTAATTATAATATAAATTAGTGTTTTATAGTTATAGATAGATGTTTAGTCGAGGTAGTCTAGTGGTTAGGGTACTGGCTTACTAGACAAGAGCTCCAGGTTTAAACCCCAGCTTTGACATCTTAAAAATAAAGATATATAAAAAAAAAGAGAGTAGCAAATTGCCATAAATAACATGGATGCTGCGAGAAGGTAAGCCGTAAACAGGGTTGTTGTAATGGCCATTTTTGTATGTATGTATATAAGTACTTATAGAAATATAAAGAAATAATTGTTCTTTGACCTTTATAAATAATAATTTTTTGTTTTTTTTTTTTTTTTTCATGCACATGGATCCAGAGAAAAAGTTTTTTTAAATAAATTTTTTTAAGACCTTTGGCTTTCCTAACAAAAAACTCTTGTGTTCTAAAAACAAATTCAATTAAGCATTTCAAAATTCTTTTATAACAAAATAAATTAATGTTCTTATTTTAATTAAATAACAAACAACCCTTCAGAAATTCTTTGTCTTCAAACTATTCTGGTATGCAGCAGCCAGCTAGTCCGTCATCATCAAAATTTTATTCATAAATGTCTGCCAAAGTAATTATTATTTTATGTTTACAAATATATTTGAAGGATTTTACCCTTATTTTACTTCTGCCGCAACGTACTAATAGACTCATTTAATACTCAATTTTCTGCTTTCAATTTCGTGTTTTTTTAGTTTTTTACAAATTTTCCAACAATAAACTACAATCATCAAAATACTCTATCTTGTCTTGTTTATTAGAGAATATGATGGTCAGTTCTCTTCATAATTTGATAAAAGCCAGCCAGTCAACAAACTTGGATGTCACTGCAAAAGCACTTGTACAGCCAGTAAATGGAAATCTTTTGAAAATTTTCGAAATAAAGGCTTAACAGATAGATAGTAGATGGAGTATGTGGATGTCTAAACACAAAACAAAAAGCAAAAATTTCAACATAATTGTTAAAGTTCTGCAAAGTTTTGTTTGACTTTCCTTTTCTTTTAATATTTTTTTTAATTTTTTTGTACTACATTTGGTAAAGGTTTAATACGTTTTGTTTCATGTTTGCAACGTTCTGCTTGTTTGTTTGTTTTTTATTAGATTAATTAATTATTGGGTGTATTGTAGTTGACGTAGTCTAGTAGTTAGTGTGTTGGCTTACTAAAACGATAGCGCCGGGTTCAAATCTCAGCTCTGACATCTTGAAAAAATTAAATATGAAAAAATTATTTCTTTCGACGACTACCTCTCAGCAGTCTTCTGGCAAAAGCTCTGGGAGTAATTGATTGCCATGAAAAAGCTCCTCAAACCTGTCGTTCGGAGTCGACTTTAAACTGCAGGTCCCAGTATTCATGGATAAAAATTAACACACACAACATCAGTGCTGCGAGAAGCTAGACCGTAACCCTTTCACAGGGCTGTAATGGCCAATTATGTATATATGTATGGGTGTATTTTTAAGAGCTTTCGGTTTTAAGTAAAAACAAAATAAAAAATTTTGAGAAATGTGTAAAGCCTTTATTGGAATCGGTAGAATGATTATTCAGTATTTAAAGATGATTTCAGTTAGTCTCTTCAATATATTGGCTGGTATGTAACGAATAAATTCTTCAATAATGGCTTTTAGTATATCAACCGTTACCAGCTTGCCCTATAGATATGAGACTTAACACCGAACCACAAAGAATACTCTAAAGGCGTTCCATCGCACGATCTAAGAGACCAGTTGGCTGAAATAAACCTAAAATAAACTTCTAATTGAACTCGTCTCATAATTGGGCCATCATTTCGCGTGATGTGTTGCATGCGGTACCTTTTTGTTGAAAATACATTTCAGCCAAGTCCAGCTCCTTATATTTAGGCAAAGAAAAATTTTTAGTTATAGCAGGGAAGCGCTCGTTATTCACAGTGACGTTTCTGCCTTAGAAGGTAGGAATGTTGGAGATTCCTCATCAGTCTTTGTCCAGGCTTATGGCGGTGTATACGGGTCAGTGGTTGATCGGTAAATACGCAGAGAGGTTGGGTCTGCCCTTTAATCCGCACTTCAGAAGTTGCGGGAATATTTCTGAGAGTGAGATTATATTTAATTTTCTTTGTGGTTGCAGTCAGACGTTTAAACTTTTTTGGGTTGCCTTTTTTTGATAGCTTGGCGCAGTGTGCGAACCTAGACCCTATTGTTTTACTCCACTTTATAGATAGCTCTGGTTATCTGTAGTTATTTTCCTATTTTAATCGATTTCAGTTTGGTCCTGCAATTACTTCAAAACGGCACTTTGTGCTAATTATAATTGATCTAGTTCTTGGCTGACTCGCCATTTGACCTACCAAGACGTGTTTGAAAAAGTATAATTCATCGGCCCATAGTGCACTACCAACAACAGTGCAATTTACGGGATGCCTTAGCAGTACTTGTAGGGCTTTTCTTTGCGCTTCACATCAAAGATGGCAATATTGCTTGTACACTTATTATTTCAACCAGAAGTGAGCTTCGCAGCTGAACACAATTTTCTTATAAAAAAAAGTGGATCTTCATCCAACTTTGCCAACGGCTATTCACCAAAGAAAGTCATTGCGGTAGGTCGTGTGGCTTCAATTCTAGCACCAGCTGTATTTTAAAATATTTTAAACCTTCAACCTTCTGGAAAATTTTCCACGTAGTGCAGTAACAGAGTCTCAATTGCTTCTAACGGTGGCGAAACGATATTTCATGGTCATCTACAATACTGGCATATACAGCTTCAATATATACTTCTGCCTTCACTGTACGTATGCGTGTTTTATGGTTTAATATCGTCACAAGATTGCAAATAGCCGCTTCAGAAGTTTGCCTATACTGACCATAGAATGGAAGAAGTGCACGATGCACTTTCTTAACCTAGCAGGCAATTCGACATGGTTAAATTATAGACCAAACTGAACATGTTTGACAATAACATGTTACACAAAACTAGCTGAGCTGCCAAAACAGTGTTGCCAAAGCCTTGAGTATAGACTTGAGCCTATAACCTCTTGCATACTGTAGGCTTTGTTTAATTGATTGTTGCCATTCCAATATTTAGTAGAATTAAAAGCTATTGAAACCAATTCCTTTATATGTAGTGTACTAGAAAGTACAGCACGAAAAAGTTTACTTTGCCGTTTATAATTGTGTTTCAGATTTTTTGTGTGTGTGACTTATAAGCCTTTGGAGCCTGCCTGAGTTTGAGGTTTTTACGCCATTGTTTAGAGCAAAATAGGATAAATATTGGCAAATCCGTTATAGGATGATTTGCAAAAATTCCATTATTTTGTTTTTTTTTCTCTCGATTGGTGTGGTCTTAAGAGCAGGTTGGTTGTTTATACTGTACAATTTTAGTTAAAAGCACAAATACAAATTTTCCTCTTTATTTGCATTCAGCAAATTTTTTCTGTACAATGTGGTCAACTCTATGCAAACTTTGGCCCCAATGAATAAAAAGCGGTTTGCTATCTTAGTAAGAGAGGCTTCCAAAAACAGTATTTTTTTTATCCAAATTTTTTATTTGCTGGTTTTATAATATAAATTGCTTGGTTTCTTTTACTTGTTTTTTTTTTTTTCTCTTTATTTTTTTGCCTTTTATTTGGCGCTTGGCGTTATATATTTTTTTTTTTTTGTTTTGTATGAGGCTTAGCCTTATTTTTTTTTCATTCTTTTATAGCCATATGTAAGTGTGCTTGTGTATGCTATATTGGCCAGTGTTTACCCCGGCATGAGGTTTGGGCTTGATTAATTGCATGCTGCGGTTAAATTTTGCTGATTTAAAAACATTTCCCAAAAAAAGAATCAAAAAAAGAAAAGATTTTTTTCTTATTTTGGTTTTATATTTTCCTTTTTTTACTTGTTTTTATATGCATTAGTTTGAGGTCTTGTTTATGGCTGTGTTTAGTTTATGGCATTAGTTTTGGAGTCTTATTTAGCCTGACCAACAACTACGTAAGCAAAATAAGTTTTTTATTCCATTTTATTTTCTATGGTTTTACTTCTATTTTATTTTATTTCTTTATTTATTTTTTCTACGTTTCAAAGGAAATTAAATGCTTACACAGCTCAGTTAAGTGTCCAGATCTGATTATTTGTTTGGTTTTTTTCCTACACTATCTCAATTTTTATTTCCATCAAACATGCTATGTATGTTATGAAAATACTGAGAAAGATAATTTATGAATTCCCAAATAAACAGAGGGACTTGCGAACATGAGTCACTTTTCAATAGAAATTTTATTCGACTATAAAAAAAATAATTACGAGCTAAGTGACAGAAGACCATATGCTCGGTGTAGTGCAACAGACCAAGGCCTTTGGTAGGAATTGAACCACAGTCCGGTCTAGCACACTACCCACTAGACATCTGGGGCACCCGATCATAATTTAAGGCCCTGATTATGGGTCACAACAGTTGTAAATTTGGTCTTGTATTTTTAAAATTGCAATTATGATTTAGAACACCTATGTGTTCTACCATATACAGGGTTTCTCAAACGGGACCCTACAAAAGTAGAGCGACAGTGACAGCAAACGACGCCATATTTCTTGCCGCTCTTTTGACATTTCTCTTTAGTAATGTTTGCCATTTCATGACGGAAAGATATACGAGCCAACCACGAGTCGAAATTATTAAAATTTATTACCGAAATTCGGAGTCAGTGGCCTCAACGATAAGAGCGCTACGTCCAATTTATGGTCGTCATAATCGCTCTAGCAGATCAACAATTGAGCGTCTAATGGAAAAATTTAAATCCACAGGCACAGTAAAAAATTTTCCCGTGCCAGTCGGACAAAAAAATTCTCGTAGTGTCGAGAATATTGCTGCCGCTGTGGCTTCAGAAGAAAGCCTAAATGTGTCTCTCACACGTCGATCTCAAGCATTGGACATCTCTGTGACGTCGTTGTGTCGAATTTTTCGAAGAGATCTTGACCTACATCCTTACAAGATCAAATTGACGCAAGAACGAAAGCCGCTTGACTACCAGAAGCGTCGTATGTTCGTGAATTGGGCTGAGCAACAACTTGAAAATTATTCGGATTTTCATCGAAAAATCATCTTCAGCGATGAGGCTCATTTCTGGCTGAATGGCTTCGTCAATAAACAAAATATGCGTTATTAGTCAGGCAGCAATCCACACGTACTCCATGAGTCATAATTGTATCCCGAAAAAATTACGGTTTGTTGCGGTTTATGGGCCGGCGGCGTCATTGGGATGTACTTCTTCCGTGATAATCAAGACCGGCATGTGACTGTGAATGGGAATCGCTACCGTTCAATGATAACCGAATATTTTTGGCCCCAATTGGATAATATGGACTTGGAGGACATGTGGTTTCAACAGGACGACGCCGCAAGACACACAGCGAAAGCCACAATCAATTTATTAGAAGCCAAGTTTGGCGAACGTGTTATCTCACGAAATGGTCCAGTCGATTAGCCGCCTCGGTCGTGCGATTTGACACCGTTAGACTATTTCCTGTGGGGCTACGTCAAGTCTATGGTCTATACCAAGAAGCCAGCGACGATTGATGAACTTCGTACGAATATCGAACGTGAAATTGCAGTAGAATCGGCGAATTTATGCTCGAAAACTGTCGAAAATTAGGTTCAGCGTCCGTGTTAGCCGTGCAAAAGGAGTCGAGTTCCATACATAATGTCATCGAACGTACTTTTACAGAAATAAAGAATTCCATTGATATCCAAAACCGCTTTTATTTTATTTAAAAAAAAAAACTTTTGTAGCGCTCTTATTGAAAAACCCGATACTTTGACTATGGTTTACAATATTGTAGACAATACAGTTAGGTGTTGTGAACGATAATGAGGGTCAAAATTACTCTTAAGTTAAAAATGTCTTACTTTTTTTAATTTAATTTTTAATTTAAATTATAATTTTAGAAAACCGCAAATTTTTATTTTTATAATTTTGTCCTTCGCTGGGATTGAACCTCGGTCGTGTGAGTTTCAGTGCAAGCGCTTAACCTCTAGGGATCGAAATTTGACCTGTTTTTTGTTAAAAATAAATTTACTTTTTCCCGAAGCATCTGCCACAAAGAGTACAATAATTTTGGACCCGGTATTTCTGGTATATTAAATAAAATAGCAGGACAACTTTTATTTTGCTCTTTTATTTTTTAAAATCTAGTTAGTAAACGGTCTTAATAAGTGTGATTAATAATAATAATCTAACTATGTATTCAGAATAATAGATAATTTAATTGTATATAGAAACCTAAGCTCTATGTCCTGTGTAGATCTTGGCATAGGTTGCTATGAGTTAAATACTTTTAAAGGTCTGTAAGATATTCTTTTAATCTAGATATTGAAAATTCAGTACATATACGTTTTCATAAGTTAATGATGTCGATTAGTTTTCTTTCGCAGATGGTTAAATTGCTAAATTATTTTCCTATTTTTATGTTCACGCCCGCCAATATAGCAACGAAAACGCGATGATATGGCATAAAGGTAACAGCAGGTGGGCACGATGTCTAAAATTACATATTTCAATGATGGCGCCACTGTCAAAAAATAGCGTCACTACAGAGTTGTATAAAACACTATTGTAAAAAACGTTTAATTTTTGCGTTTTTGTTTCTCAAAAATTGCGTATACGATTTTACTCGGATGAAATCCTTTGGAATCTGGATAATGTCCACTTTCCAAACAAACAAACAAACAAAAAAAAAAAGCAATTTAACTTGGTCTTAACCTATTGAATATTTTCAACTTCTCTTTTGTTTCTTTTTGGCGTTTTCGTTGCTAACTAAAACGCAATTTTCATAGAATAATTTGGCGTTTTCGTTGTTATTTATTTATTTTTCAAAATCAATTTTCTCAAAAATGGCTCGTACGATTTTATTCGGGTAAAATGTCTTGGAATCTGGACACTCTCCAGTTTGTATCCGTATACATCACTTATTAGAAAGCTTCTCCAGAAAAAAAATCTTAGGCACCAACCCTTAAATTTATTTTTTTACTTTTTTTTAAAAAATCATTTTTTTTAACTCAATTTTAGTAAAAATTGCTCGTGCGATTTTACTTAGTAAACATGTTTTAGAATTCGGACACTCTCCAGTTTGTATCGATATATGACACTTGCTGGAAAGCTCCTCCAAAAAATTTAAATTTACCCTTAAACATTTGTCATTTTCAGACTTTTTCTAAAAAAGTGATATTTTTTAAATCAATTTTCTTAAAAATGGCTCGAAGGATTTTATTTACGTTAATGGCCTTGGAACCTGGACACTTTCCACTTTCCATATATGTCACTTACTAGAAAGGTCCTCCAAAAGATGTCAATAAGCCCCAACATATTCGAATTTTTGTGAAAAAATTTCTTCTTTTACGCATAATTTTTTTCAAAACAATTTGTACAATTTTCTGAGTGAAGCATATTTTAGAACCTCTACCATGTCATTAATTGCTCCATGAATAAAATTTGGTGGATAATTCCAGAATCTGGTGTTATTTGCTGTTTAAAAAAAATATTAATTTTTGGTAAAAAAAAAGCGTTTTTTTTTTGTTTTCGCGTTTTCATTGCTATTTTTTGTTGCAATCTTGGCGGACGTTTTATTTTCGCGTATCGATTGGCTTTTAACTTTTTGAATAGTCAAGCTAACAATTTAAGGTTAAATACTTAAAACACAGAGATATTTACACTAAGTAAATTGTGGCTTTATAATGAAAATAAAGAACAAACAAAAAAAATTAAAAAAAAACAGTCCAAAATGAAGCAGATTTAAAAAAGAAGTGCAACTAAAGCGTCTTTATAGCAACGGAGAAATTGCGAACAAAAACGTGTGTAATTAAAATCCTTTTGCAAATTTATGGTTATGGATTTAAATGATATCTCATACGTATGTTTGTATGAATGTGTATGATTGTGAAGGGAAAGACAGAAAATTTAAAAGAAATATGAAAAAATAAAAATAAAAGAATCCTTACACAGCACACAACTACAGAGGAGCACGAATTATTTAAATAAAAATTTTTGGTTTCTTTTTTATTTCTTTTTATTTTTCGTATTTTTTTTTTTTTTTTTTTTGGTGGCAATGAGTGAACAATACCAAAAATTTTGCAAAAAAATACAAATAAAAAAAGAGTATTAAAACAAAAAGGAATTACATAAATTGTGGCAAAGAATTTGAAAGTAAGAAAATTGTTACAGCCAAATAAGGCCATAAAATTACTGTTTGTGTGTTTCTGCGTGTGCTCAAATGCACATAAGGTGTGCGTCACTATAAAGTGTAACACCCATTTTTCTTAATAACTTTTTTCACCTTTAATCAAAATTATCTTTCTTAATTACAATATCTTTGAAAAATGTGTCAGATTTTAAAATGTATCAGTTTGTCAAATTTGACTTGTTAGTTAGTTCACAATGGATAATCAAAGACAAGTGCATACAAAAATTATTCAAATAATTAAAAAAAAACCATATTGGAGTTATACAAAAGTTGCTAGGGAAGTCCACGTGACCAGGCAATGTGTTTCCAGAGTGGTCAAAAAGTTCAACAAAGACCTAAAAATTGAAAGAAAGCCTGGAACAGGTAAAGCAAAACTGGTAACGAACGACGCGAAAGCCAAAAAGGTTGAGAAGCTTTTGCTGGCTCTTCCAAACATATCTGGTCGCGAAGTGGCCCGGCGCGTGCAATGTGCGGAAAGTTTTGTGCGCCGAGTTAAAGCTAAAGCTGGCCTTAAAACATTTAAAGTCCAAAAAGTTCCGGATAGAAATGCTAAGAAGAATATTGAAGCAAAAAAAAGAGCAAAACTCCTCAAAAAAGAATTTTTTCAAAAGTTCGAATGTTGTGTAATGGATGATGAAACTTACGTTTTTGCAGACTTTGCGCAGCTTCCTGGCCAAGATTTTTATGTAGCGGATAGTAGAGGCAATGTTTCTGAAGAGTTCCGAACTAAAAAACTATCAAAAATTCCCAAAAAGTTTCTAGTTTGGCAGGCTATTTGTAGCTGCGGCAACAGAAGTGCATCGTATGTTACATTACGATCAATAAACTCAGATATTTATATCAAAGAGTGTCTTCAAAAGAGGTTGCTCCCATTTCTAAGACAGCACAACATATCAACATTCTTCTGGCCAGATTTGCCAACATGTCACTACAGTAAAAGCGCAATAGACTGGTATAATAAAAATAATGTTATTTTTGTTCCAAAAGAGGCTAACCCACCAAACTGCCCAGAGCTGCGGCCTATTGAAAGATATTGGGCTCTGGTCAAAAGAGAACTAAAGAAGAGTTCATCTGTTCCCAAAACCATTACTAGTTTTCGATATAAATGGACAGCTGGTTCCAAAAAAATCACCGAAAACACTATAACATTGCTTATGGATGGCATAATGAATAAAATAAAAAATTTTATAAAATTAAATTAATTTTTAAATAAAATAATACAGAATATAAATCTGTAATAAAAATGCAAAATAAAACTGTTTTATTTTTAACTCTAGCTTACTCCAGTCAGTTTTTATTTGACTTTTGATGTGTTACAGTTTATAGTGACGCACACCTTATAAAGGATATGCCCTTATACATTCACAGCATTGTATTGTGTTTTAACATTTTAATGAAAATCTACAAAGTGGTGTCTACAATTAAGCAATAACCAGATACAAATGAAGTAAAGAAAACTATGCATGATAAAACAAAAACAAAAAACTAAAAAAATTGGTAAAGCTTAAAAAGAAAGAACAGATTCCGAATAATAGCAAAAGATAACAAGTCAAAGTGTGGTAAATTAACATATACAGCAATTTTAACTTATTACAGAAAATTTAGTTGTGTTTGTAAGTTAACAGTGGCACTCATAATACAGTGGCACAGTATTTCATGGAGGAAATTTAAAAATTTCAATTTGTTCGACAAAATCTTAAAAGGCAATACATATCAGAGTTGTAAATGAATCATTTTTTTTTATTTCAATTCATTACGAATTAGCTAAATTTTGAATTAATTCTTTTCAACAAAAAAAAAAAAAAGAATTGTATTAAATTTGAATCAATTCATTTGAATTTAGCGAACATGAGTTGCAATTCATTTCCAATTCAAATGAATTATGCAATGAATCGCAATTCATTTCTAATTCATTTGAATTGGAAATGATTTGGAATTAATTCAAATAAATTACAAAAGTAAAATTTATCAAATCAAAAATGAATTACATTCAATTGAAGTAAACTTGTTGTTTGGAGTTTGGTTCTTCAAGTACTACTTATTTCGCTTTTGATATACGCTGAATAACAAGACATTCAGTATTTAAAACCTATTAATAAATTTTGTGACCCACGAACATTAAAGGACAAACACTTTAATAGTACTAATGTATGTAATATTTCTTTAATATTTAAGTAATATTTATTTACAAATAAAGCTGAAATTAGGAAGAATTATAGGCATCAAATAATTTTTCTATTATTTTTATTATTAATAGTGGATATATATTTATTATAAAATACCGAATAGAAGTACTTGGAAAAAGGGTGATGCTTTTGCATTACAGTCTTTTTTTCAGAATCAATTCAATTCAAATAAATTGGAAATGTATAGCAAATATATTTTTCGAGTTAATTCAAGTGAATTGGTAAAATGAATTGCAATTCATATTTTAACTCATTTGAATTAATTCAAAATCAATTCAATTCAAATGAATTGGGAATGAATTGCAAATCTCATTTATATTAATTCTTCTCTGGACCCTTGCTGTTAACACTCTCCTCATCGAGCTGGAACGCTCTGGTAACAGAGTTGTTGCTTAAGCCGATGATATCGCCATCGCGACGTCTGCGATATGCCCACAGACATTGTCTGACAAGCTCAACCTCGCTCTAGATGTTGTATCTGGGTGGTGCCAGGGATTTGGACTACGTGCTAATCCTGGCAAGACGGAGTTGATGCTCTTTACGAGACGGTACAAGGTAGCTCATTTCACTCTGCCCAGTCTGAACGGGGTGGGGCTGCATTTGAGCACCTCGGTTAAGTATCTTGGGCTCATTCTGGACCCCAAGTTGAACTGGGGGCCTAATATGACTGAAAGGGCGCGTAAAGCTGCCTGCGCTATCTACTGCTGCCGTAGGGCGGTAGGGGCAAGATGGAGACTACGTCCCCGCGTGGTTCGCTGGATTTATTCGGCGATGATTGAACCGAATCCTTTATATGGAGTGGTCTTTTGTTGGACCGCTCTCGACAAGCTCTGCAATGTCAGACTCCTTGATAAGGTCAGAAGGTCCGCGGCAGTGCAGATTACTGGTGCATTACGGACCACCCCCACGAAGGCACTCTTTGTTATGCTGGGATGGCTTCCGTCTAGGATACTTGCCAGGCAACAGGCTAAACTGGTGGCGGTAAGACTCAACGCACTAACAAGGTGGAATATTGTTCCCTCGGGGCACTCCTCTATTCTCTTAGAGGAACCTCGGATACGGGACAATATCGATTACACCTCACCGAGACTGGAACTACACAGAGACTTCCGCACGGCGATCCCAAGTAGGGATGACTGGGCATCTGGCGAGGTCATCCCCAATGGATCGGTGGAAGTCTATACTGATGGTTCCAGGATTGGAGATAAAGTGGGGTGTGGGATCTATTCAGAGATGCTCGCCCTCTCCATATCATTTCGCCTCCCTGATTATTGTAGTGTTTTTTAGGCCGAAATAATGGCTATTTGTCACGCTGCAAAGGTGATACTTCAGGGGGGCACTCCCACTGCCGGTATCACCATATTATCTGACAGCCAGGCGGCGGTCAGATCCCTGTCGAGTTTGACCACAAACTCTAAAATTGTCAGCGACTGTCGCGATACCCTTGTGGCACTCTCGAGGCAGTGCGTCGTTAATCTGATTTGGGTTCCTGGTCACAGGAACATTACGGGTAATTGTACTGCGGATGAATTGGCTAGGGCGGGTACGTCTCTGCCGAACGTTCATCCTCATGTGGAAGTGGGTATACCTCTTTCCTCCGTTAGACTCCTTATTAGAAGGAAACATTTATTGGACGCGGATCTGTCCTGGTCGCGGGAGAAGCCTTGTCAAATTTCTAGACTCACCTGGCCTAGGTTAGATCTGAGGCGTACCAATCAACTCTTCAAACTGAACCGCAGGGACATCTCTTCCGTTGTATCTGTCCTCACGGGTCACTGCGTGATGGGCAGGCATGCAGAGAGGCTGCGCTTGCCTGCAAACGACTTCTGTCGTGACTGCGGGTCGATTGAGGAAGAGGAAACTGTGGTTCACTATACTTGCCAGTGCCCTTCTCTGGCCCGACGAAGATTTCTTACATTAGGATCTCCTTTTCTCGATGGGGACAGGGGTTTAATTGCCAAATTCATTAGGCTCTCTGGCTGGTTTCCAGCATAATTTTCTGGGGAAGTAGTTCTTCTTATGTGGAGCATTTGACTATCAGGGCTCCCTGCATCATGTGGTATCACAACGGGCCGCTATGCGTGCTCAAGTGTGCTTTGTCATTACGAGGCTTCCACTTCCTCCTATCCTATCCTATATTAATTCAAAATCAATTCAATTCAAATGAATTTGTAAAATGAATTGCAATTCATTTCCAATAATGATTACGACCTCCATTGTTAGAAATAAGCTCAAAAAATCATTGTGGCATACTGCGAACAAGATATGAGCGAACTTGTTCTGTGATTGACTCCCATGAAGCAATTACTGCAGCTTTTAGTTCCGATGTGTTGTATTGCTTATAACCAAAAAAAATTTGGCGAACCATGATACCCGATATGTTTTTTATTGGATTCTGGTCAGGTGAAAAAGCTGTACATTGCATTGTGGGTATAAAGAGTGTATGTATATATAAAAAAATTAAGATTTTTTAGATTAATTTCGAAGTAAAATTATCTATATCTTTTTAAAAGATTATTACACTACAACTTGTTGTATATTGTAAAGCATTATGGACATAAACTTCAGTTCAATAGCGTAGAAAACAACAAAGTTGCTTATATATCCTTTTTGTATAATTTATGGATAATACATGTTCAGTATTTAATAGTAAAAATTAAAAATATTTTTAACGAACTTGTTTTGTTCCATTTGGTAATTTTTATTTCTTGTTTCTCTGTATTTATCTTTTGTAAATTACTAGTACTGCCAGTATTAAGGCTGGTATTTATTATTCCTGCCACTAGTAGGTGCCATAGGTATTTTTTATTTTAACTTTGGTTTTGTTAGAGTTAGTCTTAGGCAAAGAAAACATAAATCCTTTTAAATTTACAATGAGTTTCACAGGTAAATTTTAATGATTCTTGCTATCTCGCTTTTTAGTTTTGTTGTTGTTTTAAGCACAATAATATGCCACCAACCAGTTGATTATTAACAACTCGTAATGCTATATTTTTTGTTTTGTTTTTGTGCCAAAGAATAATAAAACAAATGTTACATTTTTATAGTTTTAACCACATTTGGTTATAAAATTTTCACCAAGACTCTCACCCTTTTGGGTTTTGTAAGTATCATTTTAAGCATCGTTTTTTATTTTTTTTTTTTTTTGTTTTGTGAAAATTTATTTTCTGTAACAAAACTGAAATAAAATTTAAATTCTTTTCGGGCTTTGCCTGGTAAAATATTGTCATCATGAAGTGGCTTGAAACTGCCGGCTCTTATTGTTTTTATGGCCTGAGTTGAGATAATAAAATTTCTTACCGCTGTCAGTGTCACGTTAAGAGTCAGGTCTATGGTTTTCGTATGTTTTTATTTGCCTTTTGTAGAGGTAATAAATTTAAATACCAGTAGTATTTTCTTTCCTTTTTTTTATATTTGCCACATGCTACAAATGCATTAACTGTGAGTTTCATGCTCATTATTAACTTGGGCAAATAAAGATGAACATAAAAAATGTAAAAAAAAACGTTTTACTGTTTTAAATATAGTAAAAACGAAGATGTCCTCTTGCAAATAAAATAAAATCAATGAAATATTTATTTGCTTTAACAAACAAGAGTAATAACAGAGTAATGTTTCGTAATTAAAGCCGTTGAAATATGTACAGTCGAAACTCTCTATAACGAATTCCAAGGGACTGGATTTTTACTTCGCTATAAAGAAAATTCGCTATATGGAAAAGAAAAACAATATAGTTTCTTTTAACATTTTTTATTTGTAGTAGTCAGTTATTTTGGCTTGAAGTACATATTTCCACTTTTCTTCTTCAATGCAAAGGCAAACGGATAGCGACTGCAAGAAAAATTTACAGCCTGTTTCTAGAACACGAATGGTATTTGACATTCGTCTTTTTATATGTGAAACACTAACAAAAACACTCAAATTTGTTATTGTTTCTCATATAAAAAGACGAATGTCAGAAACCATTCGTGTTCTAGAAACAGGCTGTTAATTTTATGGTAAATAAACGATTCAAAGCATCAGACTCTGCTTGTGCGTTGTGAAAGCAACAAAGTACACACAGAGCAACAATAATAACACCAATAACACAAAGCGACATCGATTTCTTTTTTGTGTGCGTGCGTTCGGTTTTACCTAATTCGTTATATGGAGATTGAAAACGCTTCAATCTTGAAGTTACGGTCGCAAAAATGCTTCGTTATAAGGAAATATTCGCTATATGGAAATTCGTTATATGGCGATTATAATACACTCAAAGTAGACCCAAAACACAGTGTTCTTATAATTGCTTCGCAATAAAGAAAACTTCGTTATACAGGAGTTCGTTATAGAGAGTTTCGACTGTATATGCAAAACCGTCAAATATCATTATTCCTAAAAATAATTTGATATACATATAAAAATCGGCTAAAGAAATTCTTTAAAATTATTATAATTTCTGTTAAATATTGTGTTTAATTTTTTTAATATGAAAAAGGCATAACGATGAATGATATTCATTAAAACTAGAAAAAAGAATATGACAGTCTTCTTAAAAGTTTATTAAAATGAAAAAGAAAAATTCTGCCCTCTTTTTCCATTTATCCACAGTTTAATAATGAAACAGAATACGACAGCAACTTCAAGCAAAAACGACTTTCAGAGAAATCAGGCCCATAATTAATATGACGGCGGCAGCTTCACAAACTGTTTTTACATTTGTTGTATGTAAAGTTATTAAAAATTAAGTTTATGAACGTTTTTTGCTAAAAATGTAATTTTTATTTTATAACTCAGTTATGATTACGCACTTCTTCCATTATGAACAAAATATTTTTTGCTTCTGGCGAAAGCGCTGAGAGTAACTCATTGCCATTAACAAGCTTCTAAAATCTGTTGTATGGAGTCCACTTTAAACTGTAGGTCCCGGTACTCATAAATAAATATTGACACTAGAGTAGGAAAATAAAAAAAACTGAACGTTTGATCTCATTTTGTTGTATTCTTTACAATGAGTAAAACAAAAATAAAACAGAAACAGTGAGAAAGATTGTCCCATTTAATTTTGTATATTGTTTTTGTTTTGAGTACTACAAATACACTAACTCAAATGTGCGTAGGTACAACAAAAAATGAATGAGAAGAAAAAGAAAAGAAAAAGAGAAAAAGAAAAGAAGAAGAGAAAAAAGAGCAAATTGTACGAATGTAACGGAATAACAAAGCAAGCAGAAGAGCGAAAAGCTAATTGTTTCATTTGCGCTCTTTCTCATTTAGAAAGTATTTGTTTTTGTTTTGCTCATGTACAATACGATTAAAAAAATTTTCAAAATTGTATGACTTTGTTGTAACTTTTGCGAAATGTTTTGTTTGTTTGCCCACTCTGATTGACCCACACAATATGCGTAACTGCGAGAAGCTAGGCAGTTACACTGAAACAGAGTTGTAATGCCTAATTATGTATGTATTAGAGGGCTGTTCGTGAAACTTTCATCATTATCGTTTATTCGATCCGTTTATATTCAATAGAATATGAAACGAACACAATGAACACTCTGTGTTCCCTTATACGAGTGCATACGAACATTTACAGATATGAAACCGAACAAACATTGAACAAATTTCGATAATGTTCCGATAAAAACGATTTGCTTTTAAAGGTCAGTGTTGCCAGATGTAGGAAAAAAAATCAATAAAAAAGCACTTGAAATCGCCGAAAAAAGTAAAAACTCCGATAATAATTTATTTATAGGTAAGCCCCTTTGACTTTTGACCTTTGACATAAAAAAAAAATCATGTTACATATTGAATAAAAGACAATTAAATACCCTTTACCTATAATACTCTTCAAGAAAAATACAAATTCCGATTTTCAAGAACTTATATTTCCAAATCCAGAGGTGTCAGTGCCCTTTTACTTTATATTTGTCTTAATGTTATGATATATAAAGTACCCGACGACATTGTCTGTTATCTGTCGTTTGTAAGCTGAACTCTAAAGGATTTTGTCTGCTATAGGTCTCCATTGATGAATTAAGCAGAAATGACGGACTAACTTTGACACTTTGCTAACTTGAAGGGTTATGGTATAGTGGTTAGAGCGCTCGCATAGAAACTCAAACGACCGAGGTTCAAATTTCAGCGAAGGACAAAAATTAAAAAATAAAAACTGGTGGTTTTTCTAAACTATAATTTTTAAAAATAAGAGGTTCATAGGTTAATCAAAGTGATATTTTTCGATACGGTCTCTACATTAGCGACACATTATGTAAAAATTCGCTATGATTCTCGATGATAATGTGTGTTAGAGCTCAGTAATACCCGCACTTCTACGAGAAAAAATAAACTTCAGTGATATATGACGTTTGGACAAATGCTTAAAAAATATGTATGACCCCAAATAAAATTCAGCAACTGTCATCAATGATTTAGCATTGTCAGCGTTTGTCACGATGATTCAGTGTGACTTTCGCCACCGGAAAGTTGAGGTGGTTCAACCCATTATTGAACAACTTTTGTACATTTTTTTTTAAACATTTTAGTTTAACTTTTTTAAGCACCACTTGAAGTTGTTAAAGGATAACTGTTTTTATATTCAAATACTTTTTGAACTGCTTTAAATTATAACCCATATTTTAAGCATTTATATGAAAAATATACTTGGATACCTTGTGTCACCACCATATACCGAAGTTCTATATTTAAGTGGCATTTTGCTTAGGGGGGTGCGTGGTTTAGTGGTTAGAGCGCTCGCACAAAAACTCAAATGGCATTAGTTTGAATCCCAGCAAAGATGAAAAATGAAAAAGTTAGTTTGCGGTTTTTTTCAAAATTATAATTAAAAAAATAAGATGTATCCCCCCCCCCCTAAGAATTCCATCTACAAAATAACCGCTCCCTGAAATTCCACTCTATTCCACCATAAGCTTTGACAACAAATGATCAGGAGAAAAACGCCACCTATTGGGAAGTAACAGATAACAGCTAAACATACTTAGCGAAGACACTCACCACACAATCAACATGTAATGATGGGGCAATTGCTGTTGATTATTCAAAGGTGAAGGTATAATACTGGCCTTTGAATGATCAATTCACAGCAATTTGTCTCATACCTAAGGCGCTTAATAATATAAGAAACACAAAATATATATGTTCTGTTGTTATAATGTACTGTCCTTTCCACAAAAAAAAACACTGAGTATAGGTCTCAATAAAAAAAAAAATATTATTATTTGTAAATAGTTTATAGAGAAATGTTTAGATATACATATACATTTGCATACATTTATTACCATAAAAGTGATAAGATTTTTTTATAATTTACTGAGCGAATCTTTAGAAATCTTTATTTAAAAATTTAACTTGAATTGAATGAATTATTTCCTCTATTTGAAAATTAAAAGAAAATATAAATAATTTGTAAGTATAATTTCCTTTTCAACAATATAATTAATAATATCCTTTTCATTTACGAGTACATATGCATTTCTAAAGTAATTTCAATCAGTTTAATGCCTCCCTGCTGACTAATATGAAACTTTTATACGCGATTTGTTTATTTTCTTTTTTTTTTTGATTTTATTTTATTTTATTTTGTAAGTAATTTCCGGCAATCACTTAAAATCGAGCATACATCGACACTTAAACCAAATCCCTGAAGTTGTTGTTTTTTTTTTTGTTTCATTTGTTATTGTAAAAAAAAGAAAAACGCTTTTAATATGTGATTTTAAGCTTCATTTTATTTTCATTCTTTTTATTATTATTTTTATTCATCTACATTTGTTTATGAATCATTTCCCCTAAAGAGGGAAATATATTCGTAAAATAAAAGTATGGCAAATAAGTGTAAAGGGAGTACAGAAGTAGCGAAGAAATAAAATGAATTGAATTGAAATGAAATGTGATTCAAGGAAATCAATCAATAATTGCTTGTGCACTAAACGAACGTAATACAAGCAGAAAATTTTTCATATCCGTTGACACATGCTACTCGTATTCCACAAAATAACATTGTCATACTTTTTTTTCACACTCTCTCCCCCTTTCTCTTTCTTCTTGTGCTGCTTACACCTAATACTCTTTTTTACTTGAATTTAATTTAACATTTAAATTAAATTTTCCTTTAATCTCACAGAGCAAAGCATAATTTATTTTTGTAACATATATACTACGAGTACGTACTCGTAGATATTTAAGCCTGTTATTTTAGAAGAGGTTTAAGTCACTTTGTTGTTTAAGCGATATACGAGTGTATAGGTATTTAAAGGTTTATGTTTCATCATGTTTAAAAATATTGGTTCGCATTCATAATTCACAATCAACGCCGCAACAACCCTCATGTAGAAAAGATAAAATGTCGATAATATGCTAAATAATATATGTATACATACACACATACAAAATTAGCCATTACCACCCTGATTCAGAGCTTCGACCTCGCTTCTTACAGCACCCATATGTGTGCATCAATATTTATCCATTAGTACCGAGACCTACAGTTTAAAGTCAAAACCGAACGAGATTTCAGAATCTTGTTCATGGCAATTTGTTACTCTCAGAGCTTTTTCTAGAAGACTGCTAAGAGATAGTCGCCGAAGGAAGTATTTTTTTTTTTTCATATTTCTTTCTTTAACGATGTCAGAGCTGGGGTTTGAATCTTTGAATTAATTTAAAAGCATATATGTATGTGTTTCCTTTAAAATATTTTGTGTCTTTTAAAAGAAAAACATAGAAATCCAGCACAAAAAAATATTTGTATATAGTGTTGACTTTTGTGAACCTCCAATGAATGCATCATCTGTTGCTATTCCAGGCATGTTTCTTTATTATTAATTATTTAAATTTGTATTCGTATTGTTTTTATAAATGTTTCTTGCTCTTGTTCTCTTAAAATATGTGATTTTTGTTGCCATATTTATTTATTTATTTTCTTAATAAAGTCTACAAACTAATTTTACACAGACTGTACGAAATTTTAAATTAATTTAAAAATGCTATTGCAATTAAATATAAAGAAAATTTATCTGTTGAGAAAAACTATTATATTGCGTTTGATAGAATTTAAATTTAAGGAGAAATCAATGAATTGATAAAGTTCGTTAAAGTTTAAACATATTCTTCTTAATGGATCAGCATTGGCATAATTGGTACGAAAGTATTTAATAGCTAGTGGATGAAAGTATCGTGTTGGCCTAATTGGTACATTAAAATATATATTACTCAAAAGGAATTCAGAGTAGACTTCACCATTAATAATATTAATCAAAAAGGAAACGTTTAACATGGTTCTTCTGCTTTTAAGTGTAGGTAGCTTTATAAGAGCTAATCTATGATGATAAGACGGTAAATTTAATATAGGATTCCAACGTAGATTTTGCAGACAGAATAGAAGAAACTGTTTCTGTATAGATTCGATGTGGTCGATGTGAATATTGTAAACAGGATCCCAAACAACAGAACCATATTCAAGTATAGGCCTTACAAGCGAAGTGTATAGAATTTTAGTAACGTACGGATCTGTAAATTCTTTACTCCATCTCTTAACGAAGGCAAGAACTCCTCTGGCTTTATTAACAATCAGATTTATATGTGGAATAAAACAAAGTTTGGCATCAAGCATAATTCCCAGATCGTGGAAAGAGTTGACTAATTCCAAGGGTTGTCCATTCATAAGAAATGTATTTGGGATATAAGTGTTTCGATAAAATCTCATATGCTTGCATTTGCCTGAATTTAGTTCCATTAGATTAACGGTGCACCACGCGTAGAAATTGTTGATATCCTGTTGTAGATGTAAGTGATGATGGGTATTATTGTATGTATAAAAAAGTTTAACATCATCAGCAAACATTAAAATACTGCAATGTTCCAAGGCAGATGGTAAATCATTTATAAATAAGGAAAAGAGGATCGGTCCGAGATGACTCCCTTGTGGAACTCCAGAAAGAACTTTAATGGGTTTGGAAATGCAGTTTTGAAAAAAAACATTTTGTTTTCTATCCAACAGATAAGAGTGAATCCAATTTAAGCTGTTTGGAGAAAAACCCAGCATATACAACTTATGACAAAGTAGGTTATGGTTGACTTTATCAAAAGCCTTACTAAAATCTGTATATATAGCATCAGTTTGTTGGTTATTTACAAATCCATTATTAATTAGAGTGGTAAAATGTAATAAATTAGTAATGGTTAAGCGTCCTTTTCTGAAACCATGTTGGTGACGTGATAATAAATATGATAAGTTATGGCTTAGAAACTTTGTAATAAGCTTTTCCAAAACCATGGGAAAGGAGTTTAGTTTCGCAATCCCCCTGTAGTTTTTAACATCGGACTTTGAACCAGATTTGAAAAACGGAATGATAAAAGAGGACTTCCACTGACTTGGAAAATATCCACGTCCTATTGATAAATTAAATATTCGAGATAATGGTTTGGATAAGCTTAACGCACAGTGCTTTAAAATACAGTTTGGAATACCATCAGGTCCGTGATTGGTGGTTGGCTTTAGTTTCCTTAATTCAGAAGCGATTTCGGCGTGATTGATTGACGGAAAGTTAATTACTGAGTTTGAATTGATATTATAGGGATAGGGTGTATTGCAATATTTAGAATCTGAGTAAGTTGTAGAGAAATACTCTGCAAACATATTGGCTATTAGAGTATAGTCGTCAGATTCATTATCATTGAATTTCATGACAGGTGGAAAATTACGTGATTTTCTTTTAGAGTTTACAAAACTAAAAAATGATTTCGGATTGTTCTTAAAGTTGGATTTCATTTTATTAATATAATTGGTATATAGAATTGTGTTTAATCGATTGTAATTATCTCGGCAAATAGAGTAGTTTGCATAGTTGGTTGTTGTATTGAACTTTTTATATTTTTTAAAAAGTTTATTTTTCTTATTTTTTAATACAGAGAGATGTTTAGTGTTCCAAGGGGGGCCCGAGGACTTATAAACAAAACGTTTCGGTACACATATATCCATTACATAAAAAATTTGATTATAAAAAGTATCAAGCATCAGTTCAATATTTGCGGGACTGCCATCATCTATAGATAATATTTTGTTCCAGTCAACTCTATTGAAATGCAAATTCATCATATCGTAATTGGCGCGTTTAAAGTCGTAAGTTTTCCCATTAATGGAAGCACAACGCGAAGCAGGAAGAAAATAAGAGCAATTTATTTCAAGAGTAGGATGATATGAATCTTCAGGTTCAGTAACTGGATAAGATCTCTTTGTAGAACATTCAGAAGGCTCGTTCACGAATATTAAATCTAGAAGTTTATTGTTAATATTATACACCATATTTATTTGAAAGAGACATAAATCCATATTTTTGTTTATGAAATCATTAGAGTTTAATGGGACCAAAAATGGAGAATCAGGTGATAAATTCCATGAAACAGCAGGTAGATTAAAATCTCCAAAAACAAAAATACAGTCATTAGGGTTGGCAGATTGTGTCATATGATTAATAGATTGAAAATGATTTTCATATATAGCATTGTCAGAGCCAGGTGGAATATAGGAACAACTAAATTTTTCTTTAAAAGTTTGATTTTAATTGCAATTAGCTCAATATCGTCTCCAGAAAAAAGTAATTCAGAAGGCAAATGATTTGCTACTGCAATAAGCACGCCACCACCTATGCGATTATTACCTCTATCTCTCCTGTATATATTAAATTCGTTACACAGAATTTCCGGGTTAAAAACATTTTCTCTTAGCCAAGTTTCAGTGAAAATAAGAAGATATATACTATTACTGTAATAATAGTCAAACTGTTAAAAACTATTATTATTTTGACATAAACCTCCAAAACCATTATTTGGGTAAATAATTTTCTATAAATGAGCACAGATATAGAAAGGTGAGAAAATTTCCTTTAAAATAAGCCCTCTTCCAGCGTTACAGGTCAACTATTCACCAATTGCAAAAAAAATAGCATTATTTTCGGATGACCTGAACACCAAATTTTCTCGTAAAAAACCGGAAGCTCGATTTTGATTTTAGAACCATGGTTTCTTTGGGAAAAGTTCTTAGAATTTCTCGTAGATTACGACCTTGCTATACGCTTTGTCATGTTTTTCGGTCCCGAACAAATTGACCCACCCTAATGTACATATTATTTATCACGTAAAGAGAGAACTAGGTGTATACATATGTATGTATATGTTTTTTAAATTACATTTTTTCTTATAAGTATTTAACATTATGAGTTTTTGTTATACTGTGTGTGCTTCTTTGCATGTTTGTTTGTATATAAAAAAAATATGACAAATCTCTTATGTGTTTAACGGTATACATACTCGTATTTCTCATCATCTATCCTGTGTAATTGCGGACATACATGTGTACGCTTTTTAAATGCACTAGTACCATACATCACATTTTCATAAAATTCATAACTGTCTACATCGTTTTGCTCTCTTTTGCCTACTCGCTCTTTCTACTGTTTTTACCTTCTTTTTTTACTCTCTACTTCTCTGGCTTTAATTGTGTAAATTTTTTAAACGATTTTATGTGTAAAATGTCAATTTTAATTTATTACCCCCATTTTGTCGTGTACGAGTACATTCAAATGCAACCATTTGAGAACAGCACTAGAGTGTAGAGTAAGATTTTGTGTAGTGAAAGCGGAAATGCCAAACACCTCTGACAATATGTTACTTTTCAATATTTATGGCCATTTTTTTTTTTATTATTTTGTAAAAAAGAAATTAATTAAATATAATATTTGAGAAATTCCTCTACAAAAAAAAATAATAAAATAAAATAAAGAGGAAATTATGAAATTAACATGAAATATTTTAATTAAATTTATAATATAAAACAGCAAAGCTTACGAAGGTTAACAATAAACAAATAAGTGTTTCTCCATATAAAGGACTATAAAATACAAGTTGTAATATAACAAATACATTTTAGTTGCCAATGTATCGAAAACAAAGCTAATCTGACTATTTTAAATGTTAGGCCTTAAGAAGCCAAACAATTTAATAACTTAATAAAAATTTCTCTTTTAGATTGAGGTGCAGATGAGACTGCTGCCAATAAAAAGTTAGCGCGGTCTCAACCACATTATTAACTTGAAATGAGTTTCAAAAGGTAGTTTGCTCGTAGAAGCTTAATGCTAATAATACCGTCGTTATAATTACAAAACACATCAGGTAGTTTTTAGTAGCCCAACTTTTATGACTTTTAGGCATTCAAAGTTTCAATAATTTACGGAGATTGGTATTTTATACTTATTAAGATGTGTAAAACATAGGTACAGTCGTGCCTCGACTATCTGTGATCCGGTTAACCGGTAGCCCCGATTAACCATGATGGCCAAAGATCAGTGTATTGTTTGCAATATTTTCAAAACGTTTCTTCAAGTAACCGTAATTACCTCTATTATCCGTGATGAAAACGGGGAATTCTCTTGTTTGCAAACGATGGGTCAGAAGCATTTACAAGTGATTAGTTTAAATTTGAAAAGTGCGGGTGGTTAAATCTAATGGTGTTTTCTTTTCTACCAAAAAGTGCCTCATATTATTTTTAAAATGCAATTTTGTGTTTGTATCTTAAAAATGTTTTACACTTTAAAAGGGTAGTAAGTTCTATTCTTAATAATTCCCCCTTGCTAATGGCAGAAGGTATTGCATTTTTCGCCCTGTATAAATCGAGAGTTCTGATAATGCCCTGTAGAACAGATAGCTTTTGTTTATTTATAGGGCTACCAGACACAATTTGAAGAAAAATTGCTTGTACCCGTTATCAAATCTTAAAGTTATTTTATCCATTATTTTGTTTTATAAATATAATTAAACTTTATATGTTATGTTTATGATATAAAGTAAGTTGCATATCATGTTATAAAATTGTTTATAAAGTCTTCTTATAAAAAAAACCTTTAAAATTTTGAGGCAACAAATTAGCAATCTGGCAGCTCAGTGTTTACATTTATGCATTTTATTGGAAGTAAAACGAAATAAATTTCTGAACTTTATAAAATAAAAACCAAAATATGAAGGTTGGCGAATTTATTTTATGTGCTAGAATTGTTTTAAATTAATTATTAGACGTATTGGCAATTCTTCAATCATATTTTATATTTTGCAAAAAATACTCCGCAGCTGTTGAAAATAGTGCATTCCCCTTTTAATATTTGTGTTATGTTCTCATTAAATAATTAATGACATTATCACAGGGCTGGTCACACATTTTATTCATGTACCTTTTAACAGGGTGGTATTTTTCTTGTAGAAAAGAAAACACCATAAATATATTTAGTATGGCAACATTACCAGTGGTAAAAAGACAAAGAAACCTTATAAATATTGAAGATAAGGTTACAATAAATTACAAGCATTCAAAATTTAATGTGAGTGTTAAAATGCTAGCTGAAAAATACGAAGCTGGGATACAGACTGTTTACGACATTGCTATCATGAATTAATTTGTTTTATATAAATACTTATGTATGTGCACCAATGTTCAGTTCTTAAATGCTAAAAATATTAAACAAAACTCTATAATCAAAATTGTTATTCGATTACTCGTGAAAATCGATTATCCGTAATGCTTCTGGTACCGACCAACACTGATAATCGAGGCCCGACTGTATGTATGTAATTTTTACTTAAATTTTGTTAAACATAAAGGTATTTTTACTCATAGACTTTCGAATTTAGATAGTTTATAGAGTTTATTGTAATCACCGTAGTCTAGTGGTTAGTGTGTTGGCTTACTAGATAAGAATTTCAGGTTCAAACCATAGCTAAAGAAATATGAAAAAAAGTAGATCTTTCCGCGACTACCTGCTACATAAAACACACAAAATGTATTACGAAACTCCAAAATTATTTGTTATAGTCCGCCTTGCTGGTGTTTAATTTTTCACTTTCATTATTTAACTAGTACACTTTTAAAAGTTGTTATTTTTATTATATATTTTAATATTAAAAGCAATATGTAAACACTATCTAATTCATAATGAGATAAAACGTGCTTATAAGAGCCTTATAAGCAAAATCTCTTAATTTTGTATTCATAAACAAAAAACAGTGTCATAACGCCCTCATAAACCATTTATAAATAAGAAATTTTTATTGTAGGTTTCTAGGTACTTTAACCGTACAATAACACGACATTTGTGAGTTAGATTGGATATTGTATAAATAGAAGTGGAATAATATAGTATTACAATGAATAAAACTTATATAGTTGCCAGTGTAGATACATATGTATGTACATATTTAAATTCATATAATTAAAAATTTTCGTATAATAGAAAATGATTGCAGACTCTGTATAAAATTAAATTTCTAAATGGCCAAGAAATTGTTTTTATATTTTGTATTACATATCCCATCTCTTTCCTTTACAGTCTCTGTCATCAATGCCTGTAGAAATTACGAATGTAAATCTCTCTTTCTCTATCTCTCCAGTTTATAATTCCATTTTACCAAATTTTGATATAAAAAAATGTAAACAGAATAGTGATGCACAAACCAAAAAGAGAATGGTAGTATTCGTCGAATACTATTCGATTACTTTATACATGAATTAAAAAAATGTGCTTCAAAGGAAATTTTTTTTTTGTATTTTTTCAGTTTATTTTAGTTATTTTTTAACAGCAGTAAATAATACTTCAATCACATCTATTTTATGTATAATTGTGTTACTATTACATTATTTTTATGAATATTAAAAAATTACTGAAGTAACCGGTAGCTTTTATTGTGCATCACTATGCTGAAATAACATCATGGTATTGCCAGCATGACATTAAAATCGTTTATTAGTTAATTTGCTCTTATGAAAGGTTTATGAATAAGATTTTTTATTTTGAGCTTATAAGACAGATACCGTCTCATAACTAATGTATGGATAAAACCTAAATTAAGGAGTTATTATGAATTAGACAGTATATTTTTGTACACTTAAAATAAAAGGACAAAAATTAACAGAATACATAACGGACTTGTTAAAATTTAATAAAATTATCCCAAAATAACAGCAGCTGATCTGTTAAAACAAAGACTGGTCTTTTATAAACAGTCCTGCCAAGTTAAATTTAACGTTTGGTAGAATATTATGAGCATTTTGGAAAGGAATGAATTGTTAACAGTCATTTTCGTTTTAAATATTTGATACTGTTAAGCATAAAACCGAGTATTTACTATTATTTGTATTATTTTTGTTTATAAAAATGTAATTACTCATCTTATTTGTACTTTTAAAATGATTTTATAAATTACCTGTATAAATTTATACTCTGATAATACATAGTAGCATTAGTTTTTTTTATTTAATTAAAGAGACAAATGGTTTCAAAGGTAATCTATTTAATATGTATAAGAATACGGTCTGGGAGAAGTACTAGTCTAAAGGTCTACAATATTAATGTTTAAAACCTGAATAACATAATGGAAGAGTACCATTTTATATTTGAAATGCTCTTATTGATAGAAGTGCATAAGTAACTTGGTGTAATATCAATACTCGACAATATTTACAAATTAAAAGAATATCGAATTTTTCGATCTGGCAGAAAATTACACATAGTGGGAGTTGCTCTCAATATAAGGCTAAGTTATTTTAAATGCTTTTTCTTATATCGAATGTTTATTTATTGAAATATAAAATAATATAAAAACCAATAAAATACTGGGCTCGGTTTATAAAGGCAAGAAAAATGTCATCTTTAATATATTATGAGACTGTTTTTGATTACTCTTAGCCATACGGCCATCAAACTATCAGTTGATTGTAAGGCAAATATTATAATTAATAAAAAAAAATAATGCTCAATATCAGTACCATTGCGTTATTTCCAACGAAAAGGACGAACGGACCAAATAAATGTTCTATAACTCTCTAAAAGTAGAATATGAATGCTGAAAACAAAGTCACTATTTTAAATGTTAGGCCTTACGAAGCTGAACAATTTAATAAAAATTTCTCTTTTAGATTGAGGTACAGATGAGACTGCTGCCAATAACAAGTTAGTGCAGTCTCAACCACATTATTAATTTGAAGAGTTTCAAAAGGCAGTTTGCTCATAGAAGTGATATTAAAAGTGTCCCAGAAGAATTTAGTTCGAAATTAGGAAATGCAGAAATCTTTGGTTTAGCAGTCGAAAATATTAACCTTAATTAGGAAAAGTACACTTTAATCTGGTGTGACGTCATTATCATTAAATATTCCTTTAAAAATGATATTGGCAACTATTAAAAAAAGGTGATTAGCACAACAAGCATCAATGGTTTCAATTAGACAGCACTATATGCCTCATAGTTCATGCAACATTGGTTATACAAAATGAGAGCACACGTTTATTCCAGGTGAAGCGATATAAACTGGCTAATAAAATTGTGAAACTTCTCAGCAATAGCGGGCTTACATAACGCAAGTTGTTGATCAAGCTTAAACTGATTTAGGTGTCGAAGTAATGAAACAGTTGTTTCGGATGCAGAATACCCAACAAATATTAGAAAGAGTTTGTAAAATATTATATCTTTTAAACAAAATGAATAATAATTGCATAAGATATTCTACGCACACTTTAATTTGTTTAAATTTAACTTTTAGGAGTTAAAAATATAATTTAAAAGCAATAAAATTAAAATTGTGAGAACTCTACTTGAGCATGAAATAGTATTTTCTTACCGGCCACAGAAAACGAACGCACACAGCAGATGCATTGTGAAATTCCAACATTATTTTGTTTAGTCCGTCTAGCTGGTATTTAATTATTCTTATTCAGTTTTTTACTAATACACTTTAAAATGTTATTATTGCTATTTTAAAGTAAAATATAAACACTTTTAATTTTTGGAAAAACACTTAAAAGAAGAAAAAAGAACAGAAAACTTAACGCACTTTTTACAAACTAATAACCCAAGACAATAGCAGCTGATCTGTCAAGAAAAAAAATACTGGTTTTTATAAATAGTGCTGCCAAGTTAAGAAATAAAGTTATATGCATTTTCAAATGCAGTTTGTGAGGCAGTAAATCATGACTGTTATTATAAAATTTTTTTAAGTATGTAGAATTGAATATATATGTACGAGTATAATATGTATACATACATACTTACGTTTGTATAAAATAAATATTTGTTGCAATTACGGCACAGTCATGTCACCGAGTTCCAAATGGAATTTAAAAAGGGGCATTTTTAGACTATAAGGCTATTGTAACAGTGGTCGCTAGAAGCGATGATAGGTTGAGCTATATGAATGATAGAAGGTGTCAAGGCGATTTCATTTGTCACCTATTTTCCCTTATGCATTTCTTCAAAAGATGGCTGAAAACGAAACTTAATACAGTATTATGCTATACAGCAGGTTGTGAAATAGATTCTAGCAAGTTATAGTACCGGTTTACATTCTGCAATTTTTGTCGTTCTTTCTTTAAAGTTGCATTTGTGTTAACATTTTACCCAAAAATAAGAGAAAATAGGAAGTGTAGCATAATTCTACGGCTATTCTGACATCATTCTGAATCTAATATTTTAATTTAAATTAAAAATCAAATGTTCATAGAAAACGAATTACCTATAATGCACGTATAAATACATGTAAACACCAAGAAGATTTGCGTTGAAGTAAAGCGAATGTCATTCCTTGTATAAACAACCTAACGCCTGACAGATTATTTTGGCTTTTGTAATACGAATTTCATGTGAAGATTAAAAAAATTACAACTTGGCCTTACAAATTAATTTGAATCTTTATTTTATAACTCAACCAACTAACATTTTTTTGGGTGCATATTATATATTGAATTTGTTTCTTTTGTATATATTTTTCTACCAAACAACTCATGTAGAACATGATTTTTAACTGCAATGCTGTTGAAAAAATGGGCATTTAAATATTCGATATTAAATTAAAATATAAAAAAGCACAGCCTCATCAGCAAAAAAAAAAAAAAAAAATTGGTACAACCAAATATTATTTAAATACAACAAGCCTGTTCACACGCCGATACATACATACATATAAACACATGCACAGGTAACTCTTTTACAACGCGGTACTTTTATAATGCGATTTCGATACAATGCGGTTCAGAAAATGCGGAAAGTTTCCTATAACGCGATTTTTCCCTTAATCATAAAAAAATATTAAAAGTGTATGAATATAGAAGTTATAATTTGTATTTATTTATTACCTTAAGGTTGATGTAGTGTCATAGATCTGGGTCTCTGGATTTGAAATTCCATTTTTATTTTTCTTTGTTCATATAATTGAAATATTTTCAAATTGCACAGTTGCAAACACCCTTTCAAGTCTTGTAAACGTAGCAAAACATGTTAAATAATAACACAATTTAGGCATTTGTACGCTACGATTGCTTGTTTGCAACGAAGAGTGATTATGTTTTTTTCAGAGGTATAGAACTTCGAATTGAAATAAAACACAAGAAAATCGTTTTAATGTCCATCAATTTGGCTTTATTGGAAGGATAATTTTATGCCATTAATGTTTAGATATGATTTCGGGCATGTGGCCGCCGCGGCTAGCTCGAGTAAAGCCAATTCTACAGGTCCAATTTTCAACCACTTTTTCGAGCATATGGGGCCGTATGTTGGCAATAACGCCACGAATGTTGGCTTCCAAGTCCCCTAACGTTTCTGGTTTGTTGGCGTCGACGAGCGACTTCACATATCCTCAGAGAAAATAATCCAATGGTGTCAAATCACACGATCTTGGTGGCCAATTGACAGGTCCATTCCGCGAAATTATGCGCTCATCGAATGTTTCCTTCAATAAATCGATTGTGACGTGCGCTGTGTGGCAGGTAGCGCCGTCTTGTTGGAACCACAACTCATCCACATTCATGCCATCCAATTCGGGAACAAAATAGTCGGTTATCATGGCTCTATACCGGTCTCCATTAACGGTAACTGACTCTCCAGTATTATTTCGGAAGAAGTATGGCCCAATGACTCCACCAGCCCATAGAGCACACCAAACAGTCAGTTTTTGTGGATGTAATGGTGTCTCAAGGGTCTCATGTGGATTCTCTTCACTCCAAATGCGGCAATTTTGCTTGTTGAGGTAGCCATTCAACCAAAAATGAGCCTCATCACTGAACAAAATTTTGCGATGAAAATCAGCATCGAGATCAATCTCATTTTCGGCCCATACACCAAAATCACGACGCATTGCATGGTCTCGCGGCTTTAATTCTTGCACAAGCTGGATCTTGTAAGGTCGCAAGGCAAGATCTTTGCGCAAAATCTTCCATAAAGTTGATGGACAAAGCTCTAATTGCTGTGCACGGTGGCGAATCGATTCATTCGGGTTCCCTTCAACACTTTGCTCTACAGCGGCAATTGTTTCTTCGGTGCGAACTGTTCGACGTCTCTGCGGATGCGTATTATCACATAGAGTAAACGTAGTGCGAAAACGATCCATGGTTAACCGAATTAATTGCTCTGATGGACGATTATGTCGACCATAAAATGGACGGAGCTTGCGGTAAACTTCGCGAACTGAACCATTATTTTCGAAATAAATTTGCACGATTTGCAAGCGTTGTTCTTTTGTCAACCTGTTCATGATGAAATGGCAAACCAAACTAAATATTAATCACTTGACAGCTGACAAAATGGCCGCCAGTTAAAAAAGTGATGCCAACTTAAAGTTCTATAGCTCAATAAAAAACACCCTATATATACCATCATACGAGTATAAGAATCAATTGTGAAATTTGGAACCAAACTCTGATTTTTGTCTGAAGTTAATATCTCCTACAGTGCACTTTCTTATAAGGCGGCATTTTCTAGGAACTTATTCACCGCGGTCGCCCAAGTCTAGTATGTAGTGTGCTGGATTACTAGACGAAAAACTCGGGTTAAAACCTCATCAAACTGATATCTTGAAAGGAAGAAATATGAAAAAAAAATTTATATCGGTTACTACCTCTTAGCAGTCATCTGGCAAATGCTCTCAGAGTAAATGATTGCCATAAACAGCCTTCTAAAATCTGTTGTTCGGAGTCGACGTTAAATTGTAGGTCCCTGTGTTCATAAATAAAAATTGTTGCACCCAACTTTGGTACTGCAAGAAGTAAAGCTGCAACTCTGAAACAGGATTGTAATAGCCTATTATGTATGTATCCAACGGGTTATAGAAGGATGACCTGTATTTATAAAAATAATAATAATAATAACAGCTTTACTAATAACACTATTACTTTTCCATCTCTCCCACTCTCTCCCTCTCTCTTTTACATTGTAACTCTTGCCTTTGTCACTTTTTGTAGGTATGTTTGTATTTTATTTTTTGGCATTTGTTAAAGCATAAATAACGTTATAAAAACAACATTTCAGACTTTAAAGTAAAATTGTGTATGTGTGGGTTTTGTTAACACTAAACAACAACAAATATATGTTATTTATACATGTTGTTGCTGTATGTGTAAGCAACATATGCGGTCAATTTCACCAAATGTTTATTATTTATTATTGTTTTCCTCTCTTGGTTTTTATTTGTTTGTTTTCAATGATGCACAAAAAATGAATAATAAAATAAAAACAAAAACAAATTTATTATATTTTTATATTCATTGCAGTTTGTTTTTTTTTGTTTTTTGCCTATTTTTTCAATATTTTATATTTTTTTTTTTCATTATTTTTCACTGAGTAATTTATTTTCATTTTTAACAACAGCTGCACAGCTTAACTCTCTGCTTATACCCAAACTTTTTTGCAATTTTGTGTGTCTTTTTCTATGTGTGATCATTTCAATTTTAAAATTTTACTCCCACACCCTCTCTTTGTTTGTATTTTTTCTTTATACTTATGTATGCATGTGTTTACACATATTTGTTTAAATGTTATTTTATGTTGCCTGTTTATGCCACGCTTAGTAATTCCTGGCTTGCTTTCTCTTATATTTTATTTACGTTTTTTGTTGTTACACAAATACGCACCCACTGTTTTGTCTTTTGAAGCTAAACCCGCTTGAAATCCATTTAAATTGAAGTACATGCAGAAGGCCCATTTTAAATCAAAAATGAAATGAAAGATAATTTTCAATATTTTGTAAAAGTGAATTTGTGAATTCTTGTACGATTGTATGAATTTTTAATTTTTTATAAAGTCTTGTTATATTTTATAAGTAAATAATCTATTGGGCTAGTTTTTTTATTATTACTAAGCGCCTTATATCACTGGAACAAGTTGCAGTCAATTGGTCACTCAAAGGCCAGTGTTATACCTTCACCCCAGCAGAAAATTTTTAAGATTTGGAAGCAGTAAATAAAATTGTAAGCAGTAATGGAAGCTTTATATTGTTTTGTATGCATTAAAGCTTTCAAATATGCTACAGGATAAGATATTATTTTTGATTTTTTGTACTATTTCCTTACTGGTTGCAATGAATTTGCTTTTCTATTGCATTTTAGCGGCTCATTTCATATAAAAATCATGCATTATTAATGCGCGCTTGTATGTTATTGTTCATAATTTCTCCCTCATAAAATAGCTTATTGGTAAACACTAATATCTGCTGGGACCCTTGAAATAATTAAGTTCTTGGTGAGGGGGGGGGGGGGGGAAGGAACCTATTATTTTTTAATTATAATTTTGAAAAAACCGCCAATGAGCTTTTTTATTTTTGACCTTTGCTGAGATTTGAACCTGAGCCGTGTTCAAGTTTTTGTGCGCTTGCTCTAATCACTATTCCACACAAACCCCCCTAGTTTAGCAGGTACATTCCTTCAAAGTGCCAATGGCCACACCTGTACTCAGGTATAAGGACTAGGGTTAAAGAGTTAACATTGCAATTATATTTAAAAAAGTTTATGTGATATTAGTTTGAATTACCTGGTAAAACATTCATTTACACAGTCTTGTCATATCTCTTATAATTTGTCAAAGAAGGCCCTAATCCACATCCCAGCCAGCATTTTGCAAAATTCGTGATCAAAAACCAGTCATATTTGATTATTTTAGATGATAAAAACAAACAAAAATAAACAAACAAATATGCACTCATTTTTTAATCAAAAATTACTCTGCCGTCGGGAGAAAATGGTACCCTGCATATGACTATTTCTAAACAGTCATTTATGATTTCTTCTTTTATGCAGTTTTCATGAATATTTGATATCATTTGTTATCCCTTTGACAGTCGCTTTTTATTTAAATTTGCAATCATTTCTTAGTCTTCAATTTGAAACATTTTGTGATTAAATATTTTTTAATATTCGGCCCATTTTTAAGTCAATTCTGACTTTAATTTGAACTTTCATTAAAATTTATTTAACTTTAGTATAATATTATTATTATTATAGTGTTTTTTTTATTATTAATTACGGTTATACAAATTTTTTATTTTAAAGATTAAAAATTAATAATAACAAAACACCACTTCTCATTTTTTTATTAAGACCAATACTCAGGGGTAAACCCTTACTTATGCAGTGCATTGTATTGGGATTTGAATGTATAAATAGATATGTAGATGATAAGCGCCTTATGTCAATGGAACAAGTTGCTGTCAATTTGACCACTCAAGGGCCAGTGTTATACATTTTACTTGGAATGATTAACAGCAATTGTCCCACCTGTCAGTGGATATTGCTTGGGAGCGTCTTTGTTTAGGAGGCTAGCTGTTATCTTCCAAGAAGTTGGCGCTGTACTCCTGATCATTCGTTTCTGGTAGAATAGACTGGAAATGTCAGGGAGCATTTTCTTAATGATAGGGGGACCTCTTAGTTTTAAATTATAATTTTTAAAGAACCCCGAATTTTAATTTTTTAATTTTTTCTCCTTCGCTGGGATTTGAACTGCTATACCACGAGCTACCCACTGAAATTTACTTATATGAATATCAAATTGCATTTTAATTAAGGAAATCTGCAACATGTCCCGTTATAACAATAAATGCTCAAAACACAAAATCAGAATTGAATCATATTGAAGAGCAAAAACTGCTTGATTCAGTATGAAGCAATAAATTTCGAACATAAAATGACTAAAAAATGATTTCTCTCTATATTTTTACAAAAACAACAAGCAAAAAAATAATAAGATAAAATTTTGGTCACCAAGAATATTGCAAAAGAACTGAAACATTGTGATTAAAAGATGCGATCAGTTATTAATCATAGGGAATAAACATATTTGACTATGCCTTCTGACTAACTATATTAAAACTCAATTTTTAGTCACCTAAAGTAGTCGCCTGGCAAAAGTTCTGGGAGTAATTGATTGCACTGAAAAGGCTTCTCAAATCTGTCGTTCAGAGTCGACTTACAGCTGTAGGTCCCGGTACTCATGGTTAAAAATTAACACACACAACATGAGTGCTGCGAGAAGCTAGGCCGTAACCCTGACACAGGGTTGTAATGGCCAATTATGTATGTATGTGTATGTATGTAAAGTAGTTAAAATTATGTATGAAAGATGATCATTGAAAAATCAATCAATGATTAGACGCATATATTTCTTTGTTTTACGTATAAAGTGTGATTTTTTAAGTGCTATAAGAAGGTTTTTCAAAAAAAAAACATAAAATTCAGAAAAATTAATGAAATCTTTATTTGCATCCATAGTACGGTCCTTATAATTTAAGGTTTGAAGATTATTTCATGCAAATGTTGACCGTGACTGCGCCTCAAATGGTCCATCCGCTTAGTCCAATTTTGTCATACTCTTTCCAACATTTCGGCCGGTATCTCACGCATAAATGCTTCAATGTTGTCTTCCAAGGCGTCAATTGAAGCGGGCTTGGCTGTATTGATATGAGCTTTAACATCGCCCCACAAAAAATAATCTAAAGACGTTAGAAGATCACACGATCTAGGGGCCAATTGACTGTCCCGAAAGTGAAAGAAAATGTTCACCGAACTCGCCTCTCAATAAGTCCATTGTTATGCGTGCTGTGTGGCATGTGGCACAGTCTTGTTGGAACCACATGTCATGCAAGTCAAGCTCTTGTATTTTGGCCAAAAAAAAAGTTGGATATTATCTCACGGTAGCGCTCACCATTCACAGTTATGTTACGATTCGCATCATTTTTGGAGAAGTAAGGTCTAATGATGCCATAGGCCCATAAACCGCACCAAACTGTGACTTTTTCTGGATACATTCGTAGCTCTTCTTCTGGCTGGTCTTCACTCCAAAATTGACAATTCTGCTAATTTATGTACCTATTGAGCTTCGTCGCTGAACACAATTTTTCGATAAAAAAGTGGATCTTCGGCAAACTTTCCAAGAGCCCATTGACCAAAAATTCTACGTTGCGGTAGGTCGTTCGGCTTTAATTCTTGCACCAGCTGTATTTCGAAAGGCTTCACAACTAAATCATTTCGCAAAATTTTCCACGTCGTTAAGTAACAGAGGCCCCATTGCTGCGAACGGCGACGAACCGATAATTGATGGTCATCATTAACACTGCCCGATAGAGCTGCGATATTTTCTTCATTTTGCACTCTACGTAAGCGTGTTGGTGGTTTAATGTCCAACAATGTAAATTTGGTGCGAAATTTTGTCACAATAGCCCGAATAGCCGGAAGAAGCGCTCGGTGAACTTTCTTAACAGAGCACGCATTTTGATAATAAAATTCAATAATTTGCAAGCGTTGTTCGTTTGTAAGACGATTTATGGTTAAATTATAGATCAAACTGAAGATGTTTGACAGTGAAACAAAACACGAAACGAGCGTCAGCTGTTTAAACCAGTGTTGCCAAGAAGATAATAGCTAAAAAATCAGCCTTTATTATGACTTAAATTTGTGTAAGTGTAAAAAAAAGGAGGCGATACATACAGCGCAAAACTGTCACATGTTTTTGATTTATAAGCGTCACATTAATTTTCCTGCTGCTAAACTTGTTCAGCCTACACTTGGGTCAGACTTTAGCTTTTATATTTGCGTGTATATACTCGTACATATAAATATTTGTTTTTTTTTTTTTTTTTTTGGAACACAGCTCTTGTTTACCTATTCATTTAAAAATGTGGCATCTAAAGAAATAAAATTAAAACAATAGTGTTGGTTTTTTTTGTTTTGTCTCTATCCCCCCCCATAAAAATGCAACCAATATTGTTTTATAAAATATTTATCAATAAATATATTTTTCTTGTTGTTGTTATTTGTTTCGTTTTTTGTTATTAAAAAATAAAACATTTTTTTTTTTTCTTTTTTTATTTTTTTTTTAACAAATTGCCCGTTTGTTGAGGCATCAGTACATTGTTTTCTAAAGCAACACAGAAAAAACAAACAGAAAGAAAAGAATTATTTGTATAATAATTTTTAAAATTCAATGAATAATATTGGTTGGTTGGTTGGTTGGTTGTATGGTCAGTTAGTTGGTTATTTGGTTTGTTAGCTGGTTGATTTACCAAAAAAAAAAAAAAATATTGTTTTTGTTGTTGTTTGTTGTTGGTTATTGTTAATATTATTTAACTCAATATCTGTGTATGCGGCCAGAGTATTTATAAACAGACCACCAGATATATTTGTTTTGTGTAATACTTCGCATAAAGTTTGTTTTCTTTTTTGTTTTTTTTCCATTTTATTATTGAAAAACCACCTGCCAAAAAAGAGTTTTTTGTTCTCAATTTTTTTGTTGAGTTACATATTTAATATTTATGTTCATGTTCATGTTCATGGTTTTTTATAGCGTTCATTTTATGATATTTAAGCTGCTTAAAAAAGTTTATTGCCATAAAAAGCTAAACAATAAAGAACAAAAGCAGCAACTCTAAGTATCTATATATGAATTATTTCGTTAATAAAATAAATTGATTAAAAATATAAATTTTTTTTAGAGAAAAGCTCTTTTTTCTTTAATTAAAAGTAGTGGCTTTTAATTAATGATTTTTTAATAAAACTGTCCTTTAAAAGGATTCAGTCGATCAGCCTCAAAAATGGTTGCAAAGTTATGGTCATAGAAGTGTGTAAAGCTTGATTTAAGTACGGCATATCAGCAAATAGAACTGGATAAGGTGTCAAGAAAGTTCCCAACTATTTCTACCTCTAAGGGTCTTTTTCAGTATACGAGATTAATTTACGGGTTAGCGTCAGCACCGGCAATTTTCCAAAAAAATGGATTCTTTGCTGATGGGAATAGAGGGTGTAGTAGTATTTCTTGATGATATTTTGATATCAGCTCCTAATCGCAAGGTTTTATTAGATAGAGTTGATAAAGTACTAAAGTTGCTAAGTAATGCAGGTTTTAAATTATCTAGAAGTAAATGTGAATTTTTTCGCAAGAGTGTTACATATTTAGGACACGTTATTAACGGTAATGGGCTTCACATGAATCCAGAGAAAGTAAGAGACATTCTGGAGATGAAACATCCATCAGACTTGAAAGAGTTACAGGCATTTTTGGGAGTAATAAACTTCTATAGAAGGTTTTTGCCAAACGTTTCAACTATCGTTAGTCCTCTTCATAAGTTGTTACAGGTTGATAAACCATATGTGTGGTCAGATAAATGTTTGCAAGCAGTGGAGGAACTAAAAAGACTTTTATTATCTGATAATTGCTTAGCTCATTTTAATCCCGACTATAGTACAAAGATCACTGTGGATGCAAGTCCAGTAGGGGTTGGCGCGGTATTGTCACAAATTGACCATCAAGGGAATGAAAGACCAATTGAGTTTGCATCTCGCTCATTATCTGGAGCGGAGAAAAGGTATTCACAGCTAGATCGTGAGGCGATTGCAATAATTTTTGGTGTTAAAGAGTTCCATCAATATGTGTTTGGAAGACATTTTACTTTAGTAACAGATAATAAGCCGTTGCAACAAATATTCAGTCCTAAAAAGGGAATTCCAATAATGGCTTCGAATAGATTACAGCGTAGTGCGTTGTTTTTATCTGGTTATCAGTTTGACATTTCACATGTAAACTTAAAAAGTAACATTGCAGATTATTTCTCAAGGTTTCCAATAGGAGATAGTTCCGATCATGAGAAGTCATGCGATGATGTGTACTTAAATTTTTTTAAAGATACAACGATTTCGAATCATATATTAACCTTGGATAGAATTAGAAATGAAACGGAAAAAGATGAGTTGTTACAGCAAGTATCTAAACTGGTTAACGAGGGTTGGCCAGACAAAAGTGAAAATTCTGATTTATTACCTTATTTTATAAGAAGAACAGAATTGTCAGAAGAGTCCGGTTGCTTATTTTGGGGATTTAGGCTAATTATTCCAAAGAAGTTGCAATCAGAACTAATAAAATTTTTACATGCTACACATTTAGGCATAATTAAGATGAAGGCTACGGCTAGAGAATGTTGTTGGTGGCCAAATCAATGTAAAGATTTGGAAAAAATAGTTAGTAGTTGTGAACCATGTTTATTAACTAGGTCAAATCCTTCCCGTAGTGAATTGGTGCAGTGGAAAAGATCTGATGAAGTTTGGTCAAGAATTCATATAGATTTTTTTGGGCCGTTTATGAAGCGCTGGTGCCTGATTATTGTTGATAGTACTAGCAAGTGGTTAGAATGTGTAGATATGGGAACAAACACAACGAGCTCTGCAGTTATATCAGTTTTAAGAGAAATGTTTGCAAGGTTCGGGTTACCTAAGGTGTTGGTTTCCGATAATGGAACACAATTTGTTTCAAATCAGTTTAAAATGTTTTTAAAAATTAATGGTATAAATCATATTACGTCACCAGTGGGTTGTCCAGCCACGAATGGACAAGCGGAAAACTCAGTAAAAACGGTTAAGATGGCTTTGTACCGAAATCTTCACAAAGTTCCATCATATGAGTTCAACAACGCACTTAATAGATTTTTACTTGATTATCGCAATTCTATACATTTAAGTACTGTTGTATCTCCAGCTTATTTAATGTTTAATAGAAGAAAAATCAGATGTAGATTAGATTTGTTAAATGAAAAACGTAATGTGATTCACAAAAACAACGAAGAAGTAAAAGCTTTTGTTGCGAAACAACAAACAAAACAAAAACAATATTTTAAAGAGCCAAGGCAAAAAATGTTTAACGTAAATGATAGCGTCATGGTCAAAGATTATTCAAATTCGAATAAAGTTGTTTGGACAAAAGTTATTATTTCCGAAAAGATTGGTAAACAAACTTATCTTGTTAAGACAACTAAAAATAAATTTTGGAAAAGACATATAAATCAAATTATTCCAAGACAGGATGAAGTAAATAATACTATCTTACACGATCCACTACAAGCTATTACACCTATAATTTCAAATGAAGTTAATAAAAACAGAAATATTTTAAATTATAGAAATCTAGAAGATAGCACAAACGTAAGATCGTACAATTTACGATCCAAAACTAAAAACAATTAAATATATTAACAGTTAAGATTTTTTTTTTTTTGTAATTGTTTACCGTCTGTCTAAGTTAAGCGAGGGGTATTGTAGTGTATTTACTGTATATGTATACCTTTTGTAATTTTATGTATTTAAAAATAAAATAAAAATCATATTATTAATAAACGAACTACAAACAAGACGTGTTTGAATTATCACAATTGTGTTTATGTGGTGTTCAAATTTTGTGGCCCGCTATCTGTATTCAAGACCTTTATTATCATTCAGTTTAAATCTAGCAGAGTTGCAGGATACTGAGTCCTATACGATATTGTGCTGCTCAGTGGCTACTGTGAGCTATTGCTTTCCTAATGAACGTCGTGCGGGAGTTTATGTGCTCTATCCGCCATTTCATATTTTTTATAAATCTCGAGTTAATGATGCCACTTTAGGTTTTTGACACCAAAATTTTTAAAATTTGCAACCCGTTTTTTGCTATTTATCTCCGAAACTGGACGAGATATATGAAAACGGATTGCAGACTTATCTCGAGATATATAAAAAAATATGAAATGACGGATAGAGCAAATAAACTCCTGCACGACGATATGTTAATGACTTTTGACTATTTTCCATCACTTCTGCCAGCAACTTCGTTGTTAAGTTCTCTTATTTCTAAGAAATATTATTTTTAAGATGTTTAAAAGTCAAAGAATTGTGACTAGAAGAAAGTCCGCAAAAAAATATTTAGAATTCTTAAATCGAATGATTTTCAAGGCCAATGAAAACTACCAATAGGCGAGATTAAGAAGGCCGAATATTCAGCTCTTAGAATTTTGATTTTAAGTTATTTGGGTGGGTAGTATAGTGATTATAGATCTGGCTCAAAAATACAAGCAGCCCAGGTTTAGTCCCAGTAAAGTAGAAATATTAAAAATAAATAAAACTAGATGGCCCGTGCGAATATTTCGCACCGTTAATTGTCATTTTTATAATATAAAATCAAAATAATTATTAGAAATTTTAGTAACTTCAATACATTTTATTAAAAGTATAAAAATATTAGAAATCATAATATATCATACATATTTACATACAGACATACATACATATGTTTAAATGCTTTTATAATACTTCTTTGAATACAATGTTAGAGGTAATGACATGATCATTGTTAACTTTTTGCCCGTACGAATCCTTAATACAAACAAAAATATCTTTAAACGTACAACTACTGCAAAGTATTGCCAAAACAGCTTTTTATAGTAAATAGCGGTATTGCCAGAATAGATTTTAATATATACATACTATATTATGTAGAACTGCATTACTATTAAGCGACCCTGTATTACCACACTTAAACAAAAACATATAATCATAATGACAACAGTATTACCATGCAGTTTTATATAAAATATAATTTTTATCAATGAAAATATTAATTTTTCAATTTCTAATTATTTTTCGTCATTAGTGTTAGAAATAACCTTTAAAATGAGATATCATTCATTAAATTTGATGCGGTGGTATGGGAGATATTTGCAACCGACAAAAAAAAGTGCTTTAGAAATAATATATATGATGATGATGATTTTCAGTTTTTTTTTTAATTTTAATTTAAAAGATAAGAGGTTGCCCCTTCAAAGAAATCCAGCCTTAAGAAACCGCTCCTGACATTCCATTCTATTGCACCTTTGACAATGACATCAAAAAAAAAAAAAAAAGAATCATTAGGAGAAAAGCGCCACCTACTGGGAAGAAGAAGTAGATTACAGCTACCTACTTAGCGAAGATCCTCATCACAATCAACATCAAACGACAAATGGGACAATTGCTGTCGTTCATTCAAGGGTGAAGATATAACACTGGCCTTTGAGGGATCGTCAAAATGATAACAACTTGTCTTATACCTATACACCTCCCAATTGATGAGTTATTATGTAGTAAGTCATCTAATCAATACTCTCTGCATCATCTGTGATATTCTTAGCAGAATGGTTGCACTGGCACAGATCAGAATTGATTACTTTCTAGGTGAGTGTAGCTTATCGCTTAGTGTTTCACCAGTGGGTTTCTCATGATCGGGAAATATATCGTACGTCTAAATTCACTTCAAACCAACAGAACGACTATTAGAAGTAATTAAGTAGTTGACGCTCTTAAAGAGTATAGCGTTTCATGTGTGCAGTTTAAGTCTGTTTTCCTCACATCTACTCTCTTTTACTAGAGTTATAACACTTTTCGATAGGGTAATGACTTTACTTTCTTTTTACTTTTACACCCAGCTCCGACATCTTAAAAAAAAAAAGAAATATGTAAACAGTATTTCTTTCGGCGACTACCTCTCAGCAGTCTTCTGGCAAAAGCTCTGAGAGTAATTAATTGCCATGAACAAGCTTCTCAAGTCTGTCGTTCGGAGTCAACATTAAACTGTAGGTCCCGGTACTCATGGATAAAAATTTACACACACAACATGAGTGCTACGAGAAACTAGGCCGTAATCCTGACACAGGGTTGTAAAGGTCAGTTATGTATGTATGTAATGACTTTACTTTGGCACTTGTTTCAAATTTTATTTTGTTTAAGTTTTCTTTTTTTGTGAAAATGTTGCCAATGTTGAACTTAACAAAATTTGAGAATTTTCTTCTGCACCCAACCAAAAGTAATGCTTAAATATATTTTTTCTTTTCTTTTTAATGTTTCTCATTTCAACAAATTATAGTTTTGCTATAAAAGTTTCTAGAAAATTGCTTTATTTGTGCTTTAGAAAAAAAAAGTTAAATATTTGCATTAAACTTTAACACCCAATTTATGCATGCAACTCCTTTTCATTTTAAATTGTAGAAAAACTCCTTATAATTTATATATAAAAAAGCAATAATAAAAATTATGAAAAATATAATTTTTACCTATTTAACTAACAAAGGTAAGTAAAAATCATCTTCTTTCTATATACGAGTACATATCAGTGAAATGATTTGAATTGGAAAACCTCAAGCTAAAATTGAAAACCAGAAAATTTTAATTAAATGTAAAACTACTTTTCCTTTTCTTTTACTCTTTAAATGTGTCTTTTAAGTATTTTAAACTCATATATGCATATTGATGTTGTTATTGTTGTTCATAAAAATTAATTTCTATATGTATTTTAAAACGATTATAAATGTTTAACAAAAAAAAAAAATCGAAAATTTGAGCAGAGCAACATAAGGCTTGAAACTGAATATAAAAAAGTGTTTTTTTTTTCTTGAATGATTAAAATTTACAATAAAAAAAAAGAACTTAAAATTAATAAAAAATATATAAAAACTATATTGATGTTGTTTTCATATTGATGTTGTTGTTTTGTTGTTGTTGTGTGTGTATTTTTTTAACTCTATATATTTATATATAAACTATATATAAAAATAATAATTATATACGAATAGGCATTTTGATAATTCTGTGACTTTTTGTTTCAAACATGTGGAGTTTTTATGCTAAAAATACAAAACAAATAGAACTTGTTCTAGATCAAAATTATTCAGATTTCTACAGGCTCCTTAAACTTTAAATACTCGTATATTGACCACTTTGGTTTGTCACTATTTTTATAGGGTTTGCAAGTCGTAAAAATTCATAACAGCGTTTGGTTTGTAGCCATTTATAGACATTTTTGTTATAAATTTTTAGATTTTAGCATTTTTGCTTCGTTTTTAAAGAACACCGCTGCTGTCTTTTATTAATAAGACTGTTTGTGTCAAATTAGCCTTAAAAGGATTTTTTATATTAAATATCAAATGTATTGGTTATAGGGATACGCATGTCTCTATGGTAATTTCTTCTCTGCTTAAGAGACTCGTAGGGAGAGTTTTTCCCAAAGATGGCAATCAAAACTATAAACTCTTATGTTCAAAAAGTTATAAACTAAATGAGAATCATATTCCGTTTAGTATATAAGAAAGAAACAAAAGAATTTATAATTAAATAATTTTAAAAAATGATATGATCTGATTCTCATTTAGTTAATAACTTTTGAACGTAAGCAGCTAAGGCTTTTCAAACTTCTATTTGGTAACTATGAATGAGGGATATTTGAGTCGTACATTATATTCCTAATGAACAACCTTCTACTCTATTAAAATCCTGACTAAGTACTGCCGAATGCACATTGAAATAAAATAAAAATCGTTTCGATTACTTTGTGCAGACCCTGTGATATAGCAATCGAGTCATCAGAGCACATACACGGCACTAGTGCAGCTTTGATGCAAAGTAGAAAGAGACACCTTGATGGTTGTCAAATATCGGATAGGGAATACTCAAGCTTAGCAGCTGTCAACATTTTGAAATTTGTCAGAGCAACGAAATTACGCAGTTAAAAGCTGTACAATGGATCTTCAAGTTAAAGTAGTTTAATATCTCGTGTATGCAAATAGAATAAATGTAAAGTAAACAACCTTCGTAAAATAAATATTTTCAAATAGTTATTAGGACATAAATCTGAAGACTCTACCAGAAAGCACTTGAGGTAGTCACCGAAAAATTATTTCTTTCTTCAACTACCTCTCAGCAGTCTTCTGGCAAAAGCTTTGAGAGTAATTAATTGCCATAAAAAAGCTTCTCAAATCTGTCGTTCGGGGTCGACTTTGAACTGTAGGTTGCGGTACTCATGGCAAGAAGCTAGGCCGTAACCCTGACACAGCGTTGTAGTGTTATGTATGTATGTTTATATATTTGCATGGTATCAGTGTTTCATCAAAAATACCATATCTCTGTGCTCATCATGTTGCTGAGCGACTATAATATTTGAGTCATTATATTGACTTTTGCTTAAAGCAGGCCTGTGCAAAAGTAAACATGTAGTTATGTTGGTGAGAAAATGATAATTACACTGCTGAACGTATAAGTAGCAGTAAAAGCAACTGTATGATTTTTTTTAAATTAAAATTTATATGTAATATTTCATCTAAAAATTTAATTACTCTATGAACAATATATAAATACTACTCTGCTATAAAGAATAAAAAGTACTTTTAATTTGTTACTAAAAAAAAATTTTTAAAGTTTGGTTTTTTTCATTCAATTTACTAACAATTTTATAAAAATAATGAAAATATCGCTGAAAAACTTTTAAATTATATTCTTAAATGATAAAATAAAAAAGATATTGGATATTACCAAACGCATTTATAATAATAAAATATTTGTGTGCAATGCTATTAATATTGTTCACACTGTAAACAATAAATCAGCGTACATCCATCACGCATGTTAACTCGTCGCTGTTTCAGTGACGACTGAAAGCAAGAGCGTAAGAATACATGTGAGTTTAGCTACGGCACAATTGTGTATGAAATTTTTATTTTTGCATAGGCATGGCTTAAAGTTACACCAGAACATATTTCCTACACAGCTTAAAGGCGATTGCTACCACACTTGTCTTTAGCTATACTGTGTTCTAGTGGCCGGCGGTATTCCACATTTAAAGCTATTGAATTATTAATGATAATATCCTCCTCACACCAAGGCATTTTACTTTCACTGATGTTTACAAAAGACATTGGATTATGTCCCATGTTTAAAACTTCAACTGTCTTGTTCATAGAGAAGCCAGGTAGTCAGAGCATTTCAGTCTATTAAGTATTTAAGCAAAAGATGTCTGTTACTGGGGCTCCGATTTTATAGGGCTAAACTTAAGTCATTTGCAATATATACTTACTAGAATGCATTTTTTATTATAATTTTCTAAATAGCTTTTGATTTCTGGTAGGATATGATTGTTTGGAATTTGAATTTCGTTTATTTATTTTAATTATTATCAGCTAGTAGTTCATCTAACGGTATACACTCATCCTATAGTAATGATCTTTGTGATCATGCCTGTACTCAAACCAGTAGAGTTTGTGTAGTCAAGTATTACGCTAAAATATTAAATCTCTACAAAAATTCACACAAAATTTTCAAATTGCCAACGTATTAATAAATATTTATGTATTTTGTATGTAATTATAAGTAATATTATAATTTAATATAAAGAAAAACAAAAAAAATATATTAAATAAATAAAAAACTAAAACAAAAAAAAAATGTTTCTCTATTCTAAAACAATTGTTTGCATTAAACAAATATTTGACAAAATAAAAAAAATTGCAGAGTCAAATATTTGCCTAATTTGACCGTACATTAGCCCAATAATGCTCTATTAATAAAATATTTTTATTTTTTTAATATAAAATTGGGGTATGCAGAAGGTGTTTTAGCAATACGTTTCATTGTCATGAAGTGGTAACTTTTTTATTAATAACAGACCGACGTAAATTAAAACGTAAAGCGCAACGTAATTTTCCCAAACGCTTAACGCTGTAATTAGTGACTTAAATAAAAGCCGCAACGTTGTTGCTCATAAAAAACAACACTAAATAAACATAAAAGATAAATGAATTCAAAAATTGGCCTGAAATTAGCTAAAATTATAAATTAAATCGTGAAAAAACAACAGCAGTTGGTTTGCAACTAACTTCACTTCTTTACCCGCAATCAATATCTCATATGTTCTGTATGGGCATGAGAATTTTTGACACATAGATTGCTGTTTGCGCTCTTATTTAGGTTGGTCTCTAGGAAAAAAAATTAATAAATAACAACAAACAAATAACAATATGACACAAAAGCACACTTTGTGAATCCCCCAAATATTTAAATTTTAAATATTATATGTAAAGCTTAGTGTCTATATATGTATGTATTTTTGTAATTATCTATATATATGTTTGTTATTTTATGTACTAAATATCTATATATATACATATGTATGTATGTATTGGCAATATTATTAAGAAAATCAATTCTATTTCGAATATAAATGTTGTACAATTTCTTTTTCTATTGATGTTGTAAAAATAAAGAAATATCAGAAAAAAATAAAAAAATATGAAGCCAATTTTGTTTTTATTCAGGCTACAATATCTATCCATTTTTCTTTCTTTAACCATCTCTTTACAGATTCTCCCAGACAGACATGAAAACATGTCTCAGATTTTAAAGAGACGCTTACCAGCTACACAGCCTATGGTTTTATTAAAATCTCTGCCTTATTATGGGTTTGACAGACGTCAACGTTTGTTCAAGGTTTCAAAATTACAAAATCCTTATGCTGAGGATCAGTTTAAAAGAGAAATTAATTTAAATGCTCAAAAAACAATAATCAATAGTGAACAACAACATCAATGTAGTAGTGTTAACAATTATAATATTAATAAAAATAATACAAAATTATAGCATTTGCCTTTGTGTATTGCACAAAATACACAAACAAATGCAAATACAAATATAAGTACAAATACAAATTTAAATTCAAGCCGTGTTAAACAAAATACTGAAAAGGATACTTATGAAAGGGTAGGTATTTAGTTTAATTAAACAATAAAAACAAGCAGTGTAAATGCATATATAAAAGGTATCAACATAATTATTAAGTTTTATTAAAACAATTGTTCAACATCATTCATTAATTATTGATATACGCATAGATTAAATTTAAGATGTTAAAGTATGCATATGAATAATTTCTAAATGGATATATATAAATATATATTTTTTTCTAATAAAAGGTACCCCAAATATTTGATAGATAAATGCTATCGTACATATATATACACATACATATGTACAGTGGGCAGTCGGTCATACATGTAGACTCGATTGGGGCACTTTAAATGAGTCAAAGTGGATTTTTCAAAATTTGATCTTTGAGCCAAAATAAGGAACATCAGAATTCATTTCAGAGGTATAGTTCCTTTGGCAAAGTTTCTTATTTTGATCTCTAGAATACGATTTTCCTTGTCACTTGGGCGATTTTTTTGCATCTCTATATACATAGTTTTAGGTTTTTAACAGTTTGACTATTATTATTTTGACATAAACCTACAAAACCATTATTTGGGTAAATAATTTTCTATAAATGAGGACAGATATAGAAAGCTGAGAAAATTTCCTTTAAAATAAGCCCTCTACCAGCGTTACAGGTAAAATATTCACCAATTGTAATGAATACTTCCAAAAAAATAGCATTATTTTCGGATGACCTGAGCACCAAATTTTCTCTTAAAAAACCGGAAGCTCGATTTTGATTTTAGAACCATGGTTTCTTTGGAAAAAGTTCTTAGAATTTCCCGTAGAAATTGACCCACCCGGCACCATGAATAATGACCCCAAAGAAAAATGGCCCCAATGCATAAAATGAGAAATGGCCCCATTTTTGGGGCAATCTTTCAAAATGAAAAATCGCCCCAATAATCATTATGAAATTTGGCCCCAAACTAAAGTGAAAAATTACCCTAAAAATAAACAAAGTTTGAAAAAGAAAATAACTTAAAATAAAGTAATTTTTTAAAAATGAAAAATAGCCCCAATTAACACAAAAGGCCTTAAATTTTTTTTAATAAAGTTTTTATTCCATGAAAAAAAGAGAAATATTTAATTAAACCCTTTTAGGCTAATTATTACAACTTGCCGTTTGTTAAAGGTAGGATTTTATCAGACAGATATCTTGCTTTTTGTTGTTGCAAGTAAACTTTAACCTAAAGTGATCGATAAAGTTATTGGAAAGATTGCCTTACCTTTTGGTTAAAGTTTACTTGTAACAACAAGAAGCAAATTATCTGTCTGATAAAATTCTACCTTTAACTAACGGCAAGTTGTAATAATGGGCCTTATACGTACATTAATTATATTTTCTTAACGAATGAATACAAAAACAAAATTTTAATTTTATTTACAAAAAACCACTAACAGAACAACGAATTCCGTAAGGTTTCTTGTACCTTTTTATATTTTACTCATTTTATGAAAAATGACCCCAAAATAATTTTAAATTATTTGCAATATTATTAAAATTTGGGGCCATTTTTCATAATCCAAAATAGCCCCAAACCAAGTAATGAAAAATGACCCAAAAAAAAAAAAATAGAAAAATTACCCCAAAATTTCGTGTTGTTGTGCTCCATTAAAATTTTTGGGGTCATTTTTCATTTTCGGGCTAGGGTAATTTTTCTTTGGGGCCATTTTTCAGTGTGCCGACCCACCCTAATACACAGTCGTACGATTTATTCACAAGAAAATCTTATCGATTTCTGTTACACTTTTAAAAGTCGCATAAAAATGGCAACATTAGTGCCACACCATCACACAAAATAAGATGCAAAGCATAGGCAGAGTTGCTTTTTGCTAAAATCGTATAAAATACAATCCTGATAGCATGGAGAAAAAAATGTTAATGAGATTTTTCTAAAATTTATGAAATCGGACGGACTTGTCAAAAAATCTGTCATTATAACAGTGTGGCATTTTTATTTTTATGCCACACTGTTATAATTTTTTAACACACACGATTTTTTTGACAAATCGCACGACTCGATAGGATAGTGTATCACGGCCTTAAGGCTACAACAAATAATGTTAGATCGTGGATGCAAGTGTGACTATTCGATTTACACCCTCGAAGAATTTCAAAACTTTTAGAATCATAATTTTAATAAAATGTGTCTTTTTTCCTACTGCTGTTTCGCTTTTATTATTTTCTTGTTATTGCCTGCCATTTAGACTTGCAAGCTTTAGCACTCAAGTCTCATTAGAGAATATAATTTTTTATTTAAAATCCTTTGGCTATATGCTGGAAAACAGCTAAAATTTGTCTTAATTTTTCATTATATGTCACGTTTAAGCATCTGATATACGTGTCTTCTATTGCACATGCATTTTGAATACAAGTGAGTGTAAAATAATATAAAATTCTTCTATTGTAGAAAAGCGCTTTTAGCAAAAAAGGAAAAAAAGAAAACTTTCAGTGGCTATTAACTTTTAATTGTGGTCAAATACTACTGAAATATAAAAATAAAAATTAAATGTTTGTTTAAGCAACTCTCTGGTGTAATTATAACCCCTTCTAACTCTAACACTTGAACTCGCTTCTCCCCTCCCTCAAAAAAAAACCACATTATTACCAATTTTATTAAGAAAAGAAAAAAAGAAAAAGTAAAATAGGAGAAATGTTGCCAAAAAGGTGTTGACTTTGAAATTAAAATTAATTGAGTATTCCAAGTGCGTTGCCACAAGTATGGTGGTGTTAATACTTGATTCCCACCAACTCTGCTATTTACGAGTGTAAAACAAAAATGTAAGAATTGGCTCAGTTTAAATAATTTTTTTTACCTATTCATTAGTAACGACTGGGTTTTGTACTAAAGAAAAAAATAAAAGTTAAAAACAAAAACCCTAACAAGGTTACAGTATTTTGGCAACATTTGTTAGTTGCTGGTAACAAAGGATTTCTAAAGTAAATTCAGTTTTTATTTTTCTTTTCTGTGGAATTTTTTTTTTTAGCTACTCGTACCATTTGTTTCTTAAAATCCAGTCTGACTGACTGGAATTGTAGGTACAAAGTAAGGAATCTCCAACAATTGTTGCTGTAAAACAAAAACAAAAATAGAAAAAGAAGAAAAAACTTAAAAATATCTTCTGTTGCAATTATTTGCTTTTAAAATCAAAGAGAAAGGAGTAAGCTTGGCAGAATTCTGTTTTATTGTTTCTTTTCTTCTTATTTTTTTATTGCATCTTTTGGTAGCATTTTACACTGTTGCAAGTTCGTTAATGAGCTTAATTAGTGTTAAATGCTAAAAACGTGAGCAAATAATTATTTCAAGAAACCAATTTATTTACACCAGGTATTCTCATTTTTTTTCTTTTTTTTTTTGTAACAAAAAACTTTTTAGACAAGAAAATAGATGCAATTTATTACAAAAAAAAAAAATATTGCAGAACCATATGAATTTAATTTAAAGTGCTTCATTAAAGGATTTTCTTAAAAGAAAGTTTTTTTTTTTTATTTTAAATGACTTTCTCAGTAATAATTTCTGGGCATACAGACTTTGCAAAATACCAATTTAGTACACAGGCAAACAAATTTCTTATCTATAGACATTCAAACAGTGCTCTCGAGGTAATGTGAACTAATTAAAAGCAAGCCAGTTCACGTTAGTGAAATTGTTCACTTTAGCGAATGTTGGATTTCATGAAAAAAGTATAAAATTTTACAGTAAAAATCTATGCTCTACACACTGAAAAGTAAATTTCATTTATTGATATTTGAATTATTAAAATATGAAACTAAAACAAGACAATCCACTTTAACCACCTTTGCGCCATCTACTGGATAAACATGCAGAACTAAAAGCAAGGATTAAAACTTACCAACAACAAATTAGCCAAGATCGTCACCACTTCACAATTAACAAAAATTAACTTCAACAGATGGAGCAATTCATCAAGGGTGAACGTATATTACTGGCCTTTGAGTGATCAACTGACAGCAACTTGTCCCATATAAGGTGCTCAATAATATAAAAAATCCAACTTTTGCAATTCCAATAAAATGCATAGCATGAGTAGGGGTGTAGCCCCTAAGTATTGGCGTTTAAAAAAAAGACGAGATCACATGAAAATGTCTAAAAAAAAAACAGCAAAAAAATTTTCTTTTTACATTTATGAATTCAAGAAATTGTTTTTTTTTATTGAGATCAATACTCAGGAGTATAGTAAATATATATTGCTTTCTTTATTATTACGCGCCTTAGGAATGAGACAAATTGCTATGAATTCATCATTCAAATGCCAGTGTTATGCCTTCAAACTTGGAATTATCAGCAGCAATTGTCTTATCGTTGCATGTTGATTGTGTGGTGAGTGTCTTAGCTAAGTAGGTTTAGCTGTTATCTGCTACTTGTTGTTTTTTCTGCTGCTTTTTCTTTTCTAATTGCTGAAATACTGCTTTATCGCTTAAAAGTCTAAGTCTACTGATGTCAGTTTCATCGACTAGTGCATCCCCTGCTAATTGCAAACCCTTGTTAAAGGTTTCAATCACCATCGTGATTTTTTCCACAGGAATATCAGCAATACAATCATGGTTGTGATTTTTTTCGTTTTCCCAAATTTCATGGATTTCAGCCGACACAAAAAACCTTGGCAAGCTAAACAAAACCAAAGAGTTAATAAAATAATGCCTTAATTGTGATATTAAAGTATTACGCAATAAAAAAATTGTTCACGTTTTAGAGCTTTCTGAGTTTGTTCACATTCAGAGTAATCAGTGTATACAATAGCTTGTTCACCTTAAGCGATGTTCACGCTAGATGATGTTCATATTACTGCGTGTGCACTATATCGTCGAAAGAATTAAAGAACACTGTAAGTGACAAAACATTTAATGTTCAACAGAGCCAAAAAACCTGTATGAGAGTAGAACAAACACACTTATATTTTTCAAAACGCAGAGGGCGTAAGTGAATTTATTTTCATCATAGAAATCTGGGACCGGGATCAATCGGCTCGTATTTTCTTTTTTTTTCTGATAAAAATGATGCAAAAATACGTATTTTCGAATTCTAGTCAGTTAAAGCGTTCTTTAATTCTGGAGACGATATGCATATTTTTCCTTTTTGCTGACTAACAATTAGAAGATTTAAGAGTAAAAGTCAACGTACACCATCATGTAAACTTGTCACGAATAGTTTTTCCAAATTTTTTTCGAAATTAAAATTGAAACAAATTCGGTATTAAATGAATAATTATTTTCAATTAACCCTTAGATCCTAAATTATGATTTTTACTATATATTCTAAAACGATCACACATTATTTCTCAATCAAAAGCATTACATCTTAGCCATGTCTCCATAAAACCTCTTCCATAAACAATTTTCCTAATTTTATTTTTATTGAAAATATTGTAGGGATCTAAACCCCTAATCATGCTTATGCGTCTTAGGAATGAGACAAGTTGTTGTCAAATTTGAGCACTCAAAGGCCAGTGTTATATCTTCACTCTTGAATAATCAACAGGAATAGCACAATTTGTCTTTGGATGTTGATTTTGAAGTGGTGAGCTGCTATCTTCCCAGTAGATGGCGCTTTTCTCTTGATCATTCTATTTTAATGGCATGCCAAAGATGGAATAGAGTTGAATGTTAGAGGGGGTTTGTTATGAATGGATTTCTTGAAGGGAGGGGGGGGAGGGGCAATCTCTTATTATTATTATTTTTTTTTTTTGTAAAATCTCGAAGAACCGCATATTTTTTATTCTTCATTGTTCTCCTTTGCTGGGGTTTGAACATGAGCTGCAATAGTAATTGCGGTCGCTGTAGTCTAGTATGTAGTGCGTTCGCTAGCTAGACGTTAGCTCCGGGTTCAAAACCCAGCTCTGACATTTTCAAAGAAAAAATAAATAAAAAAAATTAATTCTTTCGGCGATTACCTCTTAGCGGTCTTCTGATAAAAGCTCTGAGAGTAACTGATTGCCATGAATGAGCTGGTCAAGTCGACGTTTTTTTATAGATCCCAGTATTCATACAAAATTTACTGTGAGAAGCTAGGCCGTAACTCTAAAAGAGGGTTGAAATGTTAGACATGTATGTATGTATGTTTTTAATTAATAAACTTCGTCTTAGCTAAATCAAATAATGCTAAAGAACAGAGCCCAGCAAGTATAAAATATAAGACCCCTAGGCATTGTCTGTTATATTGCCTTATGCTGGTTTATTGCCATATTAATGTCAGCACTATCACTGCAGTGCAGGCTGGTTTTTAGGTCATTGGGTAGTAAGCAGCCAGATGGAATATTCCATTTAATACGTACTACGAAAGTTGTAAACAGCGGGAAAAATGGAGCTGATATTTCATTTTCTCTGCGTATGCCCTGCCCTGTGCAAAAAGAAAGTATCAACTTCAGGTATTGCAAAAATAGTAACATTTCTCTGGCTGTATAACCTCCCAGCAGAAAATTTTTCAAATTTGGAAGCAATAAATAAAATTGTAAGCAATAATGGAAGCAGTATATTGTTTATTTATACCTTAAAGCTTACAAAGATGCTATAGAATAAGGTATTATTTTTGATTTTGTATAATATTTGCTTAATGGTTGCAATAAATTTGCATTTCTATTGGATTTTAGCGGCTCATTTCATACAAAAGTGCAAGTGATTATTTACAATTTCTCCCTTACAAAATAGCTTATTGGTAAGCACTAATTTCTGCTGGGATGTACAACCTCGTTTGCGCTTTGTTTTAAGTTACATTGGCATTCGTGCTATATGTGTGTGAAAACCTAAAAATTTCTCTTGGAGTTGATCATTGCATTAAAAAGAATTTCTTTCTCTAGTTTTGTTTTTTTTTTTTTTGTAAATTTTAAATTTATTTAAATGACAGTTTTATTTAAAGACATTTTAAATAATATTCAATCAATTAATTTGAATCATCTCTTTCATACGCTAAACAATTATTTTAATATTTTAATTTAATTATATTGGTAATGGGAAATTGAATTCTAAATATTCGTTCAACGATAATTAATAAATTGCAGTGTAAATTCCATTAACAACACAATCACTTGATTTATTTACTCATTTTTGTATTTAGAATGCATTTAATTGTTATTTTTTTTTATTTTTTATTTTTTACAAATAAAAACTGTAATTTAAATTTGAAATATAATTTAATAAAAATAAAAATAAAGAGAAAAAAGAGAAAGAGAAAATCGGTATTGCAACTAAAAATTTAAATTATATTTAAATTCAATTTATACAAACACACAGGCACACATGCACACACCCACATACATATATATATACCCATCATACACATTTAAAAATTCATTTATAATATGCTTCTGCATACATAAACAAACATGTTTGCTTATAATTAAATTGAATTTTAGTTATTTTCCAAACACACACCCACACACACACACATAATAAATAAACAACACCCCGTAGTGCCTAAAAGTTTGATAGTTTTCACCTTCTTTCCTTAGCATGTGACATCCATAAAGGCGACTGTTTAAAATACTAAAAAAAACAACTTTTTAGTCTGAATTCTAAAATAGTAACGAAGAAATGAAAATTGTTGTGAATGAATATTACTCTGCGTGTTCGTGTTCTCTTTTGAACGTGAGTGTTATGCAATTATTCGGATTGAAATGTTATTCGAATAAATAATAATGAAAAAAAAAATGTTGTTTAACGTACTATTTCTTAGCATTTCAATTTGAAGGGATATAAAGAGTTGTATGAGGATGGTTTCAAAACTAGACAACTTCGCTTATAAATGACAACCTTTAAAACAGGTACAACAAAAAATTAATGAGAAGAAAAAGAAAAGAAGAAGAGAAAAAAGAGCAAATTATACGAATGTAACGGAATAACAAAGCAAGCACAAGAGCGAAAAGCTAATTGTTTCATTTGCGCTCTTTCTTATTTAGAAAGAATTTGTTTTGGTTTTGCTTATGTACAATACCACTAAAAACATTTTGAAAAGTGTATGACTTTGTTGTAACGTTTGCGAAATGTTTTGTTTGTTTGCCCACTCTGCTTTAAAACATAAGTTTAGTTTACCTATCCTTTATTGAAATGGCCAAAATCACTAAATTAAAGTAGAAATTGCTTTACAAATCTAGCTCCCTTGGAATGTATTTCGTCCAAAACATAATAAAATACCGCGGGGTGCAAAAGATTTGCCACCAATGAAGACATGGAGCCTGTAGATGATGGCTATTTTAAGAAACTACACAGTTCTTACTATGAACAGGGCATCGAAGCTATTGTATGTCAGTGGGAAAAAAGCATCCAGCTAAAAGCAGATTATGGTTTTTTTTTTAGTTAATATTTTTTTCTTTTTCAATGAGGTCAGCAGTCACCAGACGGCTCTTACCCGTGTAAAAGAGACGGCTCTTACCGTAAAAAAAGAGAAGTGTTTCTAGATATTTTTTTTATTGAGACCAATACTCAGGGCTAAAACTCTACTAAATGCTGTGCATTGTATTGGAATTTTTATGGAAAGGACAGACAACAGAACAAGAATTAAAGAACGCTGTAACTGACAAAAAATCGAAAATATCAGAAAAAAATACGCGTCGATTGGTCCCGGTCCCAGACTTCTACAATGAAAATAAATTCACTTACGCCGTCTGCATTTTGCAAAATACCAGTGACTTTGTTCTACTTTCATACGGGTTTTTTTGGCTCTGGTAAACATTTAAGGTTTTGTCAGTTACAGCGTTCTTTAATTCCATCGACGATATATTTTGTTTTTCTTATATTATTAAGTGCCTTACGAATGAGACACATTGCTGTGAATTGATCATTCAAAGGCCAGTATTATTCCTTCAGCCTTGAATGATTAACAGCAATTGCCCCATTCTTACATGTTGATTGTTGTGAGTGCCTTCGCTTAGTAGGTTTTTTAGCTGCTACTTCCCAATAGGTGGCGCTTTTTATTCTGATCAATTATTTTTTGTTGTCAAGCTGTAATAGACTGATTGATGGATTGATTGATTAAAACTTATTAATGTTGTAGTCGCCATAGTCTAGTGGTTAGGGTGTTGGCTTACCTGACAAGACCCGAGCTCTGACACTTTAAAAATAAAAAAATATAAAAAAAATATTTCTTTTGCCGACTGCCTTTTAGCGCTAAACTGTAGGTCCCGGTGTTCGTGGATAAAAATTAACACATACAATATGGGCGTTGCGTGAAGCTAGGCTTTAACCCTGAAACACGGCTGTAATGGGTATTTATGTATATATATATGTAATACGCCAAATGTAGTTTCAGCTGATATGGTCGAGCAATTTTACATCAAACACAATACTGCAATGCATTTTCCCAACTACAACCACCAACAAACGAACAGACAGCTGATTAGCTAACGGCACCTTATAATCAATCCGCCTATACCCATAATATATATCAAAAATCATAGATTATTTCTTAAGTACGAGTAAAAAAAGATTTTTGTAATTTATTCGAATATTTTAATATTTGACAAAAATCATTTAAGAAATTCTTGTACTCACAACAACAACTTGTACGACTGACAACCCTAAAATAATATGTATGTACTTATAGTATATCCACCAACCTTCAAGTTAAAGCGAAGTTCAGCTTTAGTTTAGTCATGTAGTCAACAGTAGCTGTAACAGCAATGGCAGTGTAATCTTGTTGTGCATTCCAAATTTTGTTATCTTGTTTCGTATTCACTCTATCTTTTTATTCCCGCCTACCCTAAAGCAACTACAAAAAAAAAAAATTATATGTGTTGCATATAAAACAAGAAAATTTCCAATTATCCTGGTATGTGTATGACATACTTATGTTTGTATGAAGACGTTGCAAAATGTAAATTAATTTTAAGGGGTTGCTTAAGAAAATTTTTAAGAAAAACTGTCTTGTTTTGTTTTTTACTTTCTGTAGAAATGATCCAAAAAAAGTATGCAATTACCATTTAAGTTTTATATTTAATTCGTTTGTTTGCGATAAAAGAGATTTGTATGATTTTTTTTTAACTGAGTTGTTTAGTTCTAAGCAAAAAGAAGGCAGAATTGTTGCTCATTTTATTCTAGTTTTTTGTTTTTTTTTGCAAGAAAAATGATTGTAAATTGAAACCGTATTTGGCTGTTTTCTACAGAGTCTGGCAGTTTAGACTCAGATTTTACGTACATAAATTTCAAGAGAAAATAATATGAAATTTGATAGGATTTTTATAAATAAGAATGGCAATCGTATAACAAATTTTTGTAATCCTACACTTTTGCTATAGATTATTATTATTATTATTGTCTGGTTAAGAACCAGCGCAAATGCAAAACACTGCGACCTATACGATCTATTGTGTCCTTTCCTACCTAATTCATCCGCTTCCTCGTTGCCGATTATACCACAGTCTCCAGGTGCCCAGAAGTTCTGCACCCTGTTTCTAAGCGATAATCTCTGCAAAGTGTTATAACAATATTTGCGTAGTATAGTGGTTAGAGCGCTCGCACAAAAACTGAAACGACCCAGGTTCAAATCAAAGCAGTTTTGTTTTGTAGTTTGCAGTTTTTCAAAAAATTATAATTTAAAAATAAGAGATCCCGCCCCCCGCCGCTCCAAGGAGACAGCCTACAAAGAAACTGCTCCCCGACATTCCACTCTATTGTACCTTAACCAATGTCAACAAAAAAAAAAAAAAAGGATGATCAGGAGAAAAGCGCCACCTATTGGGAAGTAGCAGATAACAGCTTAACCTACTTAGCGCAGGCACTCACCACACAAGCAACATACAACGATGAGGCAATTGCTGTTGATCATTCAAGCGTGAAGGTATAACATTGGTCTTTGAATGATCAATTCAAACAAATTTGTCTCATTCCTAAGGCGCTTAATTATAATATAAGAAAAAATATATATATACTGTCCTTTCCAACAAAATTCCAATACAATGAACATCATTTATTAGGGGTTTTACCCCTGAGTATTGGTCTCAAATAAAAAAAAAATATGTCATACGATGAGAGTCAAGCGCCTTTAAGGCAGCCTGACTATCTGAGAATATATGAATTGTCTTGCCCTTAAGCCCAGTATCCAGGTTAATCTCAGCACATGCGGTTATGGCTAGGATTTCAGCCTAATAATTATTCAACGACTTCCGTAGTGAAACTGACAGGTACACTGTACATTTTGAAACCATCAGTATACCAGTTTAAATCGAACTCACCCCGAAACAAACAGCCAGTAGACCAACATTCCCGCTATAGAATAACATCAGTTAAAAACAAATACTTTAAGAACAAAATAAAATTATAAATATAAATTGTGTTTTTATTATCGGTATATACTCTTCGTTGCCTGTAAGCCTGCTGCGTTACAAACTTTAATTCTTTACTTTTCTAAAACTGGTTTTAGTTTTGAAAGAGGCCTAAAAATATATGACTTTCAGTTACAAATGTACACTAAAACAGTTTTGTTTTTCAAATAATTGAAAATGTTGAGGGTTTTTCAAAATATTTGTAAACGGCTATTTTATGCCTTCATTTACACTTTTTAATTTCTTACTAAAAGTATTTTTTTTTTTCAAATAAAATTTATTAAAGTTTTCAAAATAAGAACCTCCTTTAAGTGTTAAAAATATAATTTAAAACTTCAATAAATAAATTACTAACTGCTGCACTCATAAACAATTAAATCAGTTTATTAAGGGTTAATTTTTTTTAGATTAAGGCTAGTAGCACTCAGGTGAGGTGTGTGGACATTTGATTTAAACTTACTACTTATAATATCGATATCAGTCGGAATACAGGCAAAGTTCCTACCTTAAAAACGCGAACAGCAAGGAAATCGGTTGCTGTTGATTGATTATACAATGGCCAGTATTATACCTTCACCATTAAGTAATCCCAAGACGCCCGCACACTGAAGCACAGTGTATACAGCGACGAAACTCCAAGAACTATAACAAGAACAACACACAGCAAGATAGCCACAACAAAATTTTTGCACACACAATATCACAGTGTATAACAAGAAAGCCACAACAAAGTTGCACACACAACACAGCTGATTTTAAACTTTTTGAGTTGTCATTTCCTTCATCACTGTATGCACTGTGACTGAAGTTAAAATTAAGAGAGGAGTAGAAAAAACAAAAATGTATCGCTAATGGTGTCATAAGAACCCCAAATGTGGCACTCTCAGTTGTCCTACGTTTTCGTTTAAACGAATACGTTGTTAGCAAAGCCAATAACTGTTATTGTTGTTGCCCCTAGTATTCATTTCTGTACATAGATGACATTGATATTGAAGAACATATGGTTGCTGTTGTCCTTGATCCAGCTCCTGCTGTATGCAGTGCTTTTCAAAAAAGTCTTTAATAATTCTATAAAATTTTTCTTTATAAATACAACAGTTATAATATTTAATTTTATTTATGAACGTATTTCTTAAGTTGCAATTATAAACGTTAAATAGGAGTATTGCTGTTGGGTTGATAACTATTTTTACTCTTCAACAATTTTAATGGTTAATTTTTAATTTCCTATTAAAAACAAAAAAAAAAAAAAACAAAAATAATTACATTCGAAAAGCATATCGTCCTATTAAATGCAAATGGACGTAACTACACAAAATTTCGAAATTAAGTTTTTTTTTATTAATTATGGTTCGTTTTATCAAAATACATGTTCCTGCAAAATTTAAGATTCCTACGATCAAAAATGGCGATTTTATTAACGAAATTCAAACGAACGTAACTACAAGTGCGTGTATTTTTAAATGCCAGAAGTTGTAACTACATACATATCTGTGGAATTTTGACAAAACATCTTAAGTTAAATTCAAAAAGTTAAAAAAAATGTTGTTAATGATACGAATTTTTATTCAAAAAATATTTTTCTGTATGTTTTTACAATTTTGTGTTATAGAAGAAATTTTTCTTTAATTTTTGTTTATTTTATTTTTTAATAAAAATGATTTTTTTCCCCAGTTTATTTTTTAACCTTTTTGCTATCTTATCTCGACTTAAGGTGTTTTGTCAAAATGCCACAGATATATATGTATATGAAAACCTTACATACAAACTCATTTGTTGTATATTAGGATATTAATCTTTATATTTCGATACTGAAAATTATGATTTTCAGGATTTACAAAATTATTGATTTTAAGGATTTTTGCTTCTCCTGTAAACAAACAAAAAGTGTAGTTACGTCCGTTTACATTTATTATGACGATATGAAAAAATGTGCGAGACTCGTAGTGGCACAATAACAATTAAAATAAATTTTTAATATTGCCGTTATTTTAATTGAGAAAAACAGAAAAAAGAAGTTAAAAAAAAACTACAAATGGCATAGAAAGAGTTCAGCGAATGAGAAATGAGAGTGAGCAGGAGAAAGAAATTTAAATCAAAGAAGCTGGCAATGAAAAGGCCAGAGAACTACAGAGTAATCCAATATAGATACCAAAACTAATCGTTAACTATAGGAACTTCGGATATTGTGGACTATGCCCCAAGCGTGGAATAAGACGTGTTTTTTTTGTAAACTGAAAGTCATATGCCGTATTGTAAAAACTAACTTCGCATATCGTCAATGGAATTAAAGAACGCCAAAAAGATAATAGCTAAATAGTGTTGCCAAAAAGATAATAGCTAAAAAAATCACCCTTTATATGAGCCTACTTTTTTTTTATTGAGACCAGCAATCAGGGGATGACCCCTACTAATGCAGTACATTGTGCAGATCTATTGAAATATGAAGGAAAGAGGGAAAGAGAGTATGGATCTTTGATTAAAATTTACTAATATCATATCGTCGCAAGAATTAAAGAACTGACAAAAAATCGAAAATACGTTTTTTGCATCATTTTTATCAGAAAACAAATACGCGTCGATTGGTCCCGGTCCCAGATTTCTTCGATGAAAATAAATTCACTTACGCCGTCTGCGTTTTGAAAAATGTCTTTGTCTTTGTTCTACTTTTATACAAGTTTTTTGGCTCTGGTGAACATTTAAGGTTTTGTCAGTTACAGCGTTCTTTAATTCCATCGACGATATGATTTTTTTCATATACCGGTATATGCGCAAAACGATTTCGTTCGAAATCATCTGTATTTTTAAAAGGCATATAAAACGTATCTGTTTTGGTTATTTCACAATTATAACAATCAAGGAAGTAATGGCCATCCTTATTAAGGTAATAAGTAGAAGTAGAATTCCAAATTTTTTCAGAAGTTATAGCAATCGATTTTTATCAGGTACCAGATATAATAGCAAAGTACACTCAGTAATCGAGCATTGATTTTTTATGTAAGTACGTGTGTACGTTGTAAACATGTGCTCGGGGTAATTTTAAATTAATATATTTTATTGGCCCTGTAGATCTTCCAAAACGCTCGTACATTTTTTTAGGTTCAATGAATGAGTTTTTATGTGAAGTCAGCCTTAAAGCTAAAATAACTTTTTTTTTATAAAAAAAAAAAATAAACTGAGTCTCATCTGATGTGGTCTACACCACTTGCTAAGTTTTATTGTTAAACTATTTGCAATACACACATACATACTTGGCCATTACACCCCTGTGTCAGGGTTACGGCCTAGCTTCTCGCAGCACTCATGTTGTGTGTGTTAATTTTTATCCATGAGTACCGGTACCTACAGTTTAAAGTCGACTCCGAACGACAGATTTGAGAAGCTTTTTCATAGCAATCAATTACTCCCAGAGCTTTTGCCAGAAGACTGCTGAGAGGTAGTCGCCGAAAGAAATAATTTATTCATATTTCTTTTTTTCTAGATGTCAGAGCTGAGGTTTGAACCTGGCACTATCGTCTTAGTAAGCCAACACATTAACCACTAAACCACGGTGATTAATATCAGTCAACAAAAAACAAAGGTCTTACTTCTAAAAATGCATTATAAAGGGAATTTGTTTGGCTATTTGCAATGCTTTAAAATTTTCGGACCTAAAATTTGTCTATGCAAACCTATAAAATTTGTGTTTAGAAGTATATTTAGGCAACAGATTTACCAATTAATGAGAACGCATTTTTGTTATTGCCTCCTCACACTGTAATACTTGCAGCCGCCATAGTCTTGTATGTAGTGTGTTGGCTTACTAGATGAGAGCTCCTGGTTCAAACCCCAGCTATGGTATCTTGAAAGAAAGTAATCTGAAAAAAAAAATATTTCTTTCAGCGACTACCTCTTATCACTCCTCTATCAAAAGCTCTGAGAGTAACTGATTGCCATGAACAAGCATCTCAAGTCTGTCGTTCGGAGTCGACTTTAAACTGCATTAATGGATAAAAATTAACATACACTACCATGGGTGCTGTGTGAAGCTAGGACGTAACCCTGAAACAGAGTTGTAATGGCCAAAATGCTCCCGTTTTAACGTAGTCCTTCTTTTTTAACGGATATTCTAAAGGATACTTTTCAACATTTGTTGTATTTTGTCAAAATGAGAGGCAACATTTTTATTTTCTAAGACCAATGCCCAGGAGTAAACCCCTACTCATTCAGTGCATTGTATTGCAATATTGAAGATAGATTGATTGCCATATGCCAATGAGACAAGTTGCTATCAGTTGATCACTCAAAGGCCAGTGTTATACCTTCACCCTTGAATGATAAACAGCAATTGCCCCATTTGTCAGTGTATGTTAACATTTAGCTTTTTTTTCAAATTTAAAGATAAGAAGCGCTTTATAAAAGACCCTTTACTCTCATAATTTTAATTATTATTTTTATTATAAAACAATTGTTGATATGTCTGTGCAAACATTAAAGTTCGGGTAACAGTGAAGTATTACTAATAAGGACAACACAGAACTTCATATGATGAAAGCTATAAAAGTCTAAGAAAGCAATTTAATTTTGTTGACTTCAATGATATTAATGCCTATCAAATAAAAATAATTCAATAAATTAAGGACTCGCAAGCCAATTTAGTGTGCATATATTTATATTTTTATATAATTCATATTTTTTAAAGAAATATTTAAAGATATTAATTGTCCTTGATTCCTATTGAAACCTGTAGCACAGAAATGTTGCTATTGGCAACATTTACTGTTGATGCTTTTCTGTTATTTTTCGTTCTTTTTTTGTTTCAAAGCAAGAACAACATTTAAAAATTAAACGCAGCTGGATAATAAATATTGGCTTAATATCATATGAGTACCATCAGCATTTTCATTACCATTAAATTAATACAACTCAGCAGCGTATCAATAATTATCAATTAATATGCAATTGTCTGTTTTAAATTTCCTTTTTGCTTTTTTGCTGTTTTAATAATATTTTTTTGTTTATTTTTATTTTCTTATTTTTAATTTTTAATGAAAACTCTACAAATTACTAGGCAGTAAAATTAAAAGAAAAAATATTTTTTTTTTTTTGGAATTGAAAATTAAGCAATTAAACAAATTTAACGAAATTGCAACAACGAATTTTTTTCTAAGAAAAATTATTTCCAATATTTCTCAATAGAAAAACAATTAAATTTATTTAAAAAGAAGAAAAACACAATAGCGTGGATCATGAATGCTTGCCACAAGGATGTAGGGTCAATAACGCATACTACCTTGAAGTTATGTGCCGTTTGCGCGAAGCAATTCGTCAGAAACGCACAGAGTTGTGGAAAAACCAATCATGGATTTTGTACCATGATAACGCACCAGCTTACACATCAATGCTTGTGCGTGACTTTTTGCCCAAAAACAAAACCGTTATCATGCCTCAACCATCGTATTCACCGGACTTGGCCCCCACTGACTTTTTCCTCTTCCCAAAACTGAAAACACCGATGAAAGGAAAGCGTTTTGCTACGATTGAGGAGATAAAAGAAAAATCGAAACAGGAGCTCTTGGCGATACCAAAAAGCCGGTTTCAGAAGTATTTGAAGGATTGGAAAAAACTCTGGCATAAATGTATTATATCTGAGGGGGATTGCTTTGAAGGGGACAAGATAGTTATTAATTAATAAATAAATACTTTTTGATCATACCTTGTATGTACATATGTATATATATATACTAGCCTACGTGCTGCACTACATCTACCATTACCATTTGTCCACATTTTATGCGTCTTGATTTTTAGTGACTACGAAGTAATTCAGAGTAAATACAGAAATATTAGCTGTAAATGATCTCAAGATATACAGAAGTCAGTAGTATGTTTGGGTGGGAGGTATCACGCCTACTTCTCTACTCGTTTCCCTACTGATGATTTTAATTTACTACGACAGAAATCACATAAAATTCATAAACTTTATCTTTAACACTTCTTAAGATATAAAGAAATCAATATTTAACTTGCATGGGAGGTGCCACGCCCACTCGTCAAATTCCGCACACTTTCTGACAGATGATTTTATTTGACAAAGAAGCCGTTCAGACCGAATTCAAAAACTTTAGATTTAACTGTTCCCAAGCTATACAAAAATCAATAATTAGCTTGCTACGCCCAAGTACAATTTTGAAAATTGCACTTTCCATTAAACATCTAATAAGTCCTGCAAATCTCATACAGAGTCCCTGTTAAACTAATAACAGAGCTATGTTAGCGAAAAAATTGTTCTCGCTAAAAAGAATGGTTTGTGTCTTTGCTTCTGAAATTCGAATTTATTTTCACACACATTACATTTTTGTATATACATATGTATGTGTACTTATAAAGGGTGTTTTTTAGAAGCCATACTGGACCACCCACTTATTAGCTGCTAGTTGGTTTTTTTTTATTTCAGACCAATACCTAAGGGTACTCTTCTCTACTAAATCCTGTGCACTGTACTGGAATTTTTGGAAAGGACAGTACATATATATTTTTTCTTATATTATACTTAATTAAGCGCCTTAGGAATGAGACAAATTGCTGTGAATTGATCATTCAAAGGCCTGTGTTATATCTTCACACTTGAATGATCAATAGCAATTGCTTCATCGTTGCATGTTGATTGTGTGGTGAGTGCCTAATTTTTAGCTGTTATCTGCTACTTCCCAATTGATGGCTTTTTCTCCTAACCATTCGTTTTTTGTTGACATTGATTAAGGTGGAATAGAATGGAATGTCCGGGAGCGGTTTCTATGTAGATGGTCTTTCTAGAGGGGGAGGGGGAACCTCTTAATTTAAAATTATAATTCTTGAAAAAACCGCAAACTAACTTTTTCATTTCTCACCTTTGCCGGGGTTTAAACCTGGGCCATTTGAGTTTTTGTACGAGCGCTCTAACCACTATGCATTCATAACTGGCCTTTACAACCCTGTGTCAGGATTACGGCCTAGCTTCTCGCAGCACTCATGTTGTGTGTGTAAATTTCTATCCACGAGTACCGAGACCTACAGTTTAATGTCGACTCCGAACGAAAGACTTGAGAAGCTTTTTCATGGCAATCAATTACTCCCAGAGCTTTTGCCAGAAGACTGCTGAGAGGTAGTCGCCGAAAGAAATATTTTTTTTCATATTTCTTTTTTCAAGATGTCGGTGCTGAGATTTGAACCCGGCACTATCGTCTTAGTAAGCCAACACACTAACCACTAGACCACGGCGACTACATCTCTAACCACTATATGCTTAGCAATTTCAATATAAATGGACTTACACCAGCACAACGCGTACAAATTGTTGAAATTTTTAATCAAAATAATTGTTCTATTCGTCAAACTCAAATAGATGTCGATTCTGAATTTCCATTAAAAATTTAATTTACCAATGAAGCCCATTTCTGGTTGAATCGATACGTAAATAAGCAGAATTGTCGCATATGGAGTGAGAAGAATCCACAAACTTTCATCGAAGCACCATTACATCTACAGAAAATTACTGTTTGGGCCGGCGGAGTCATTGCTGCGAAAAGTTGTTGAAAATTGGTGTTCCAGCTTGCGCTTTCTACGCGCCAGTCGTGGCGGCCACGCACACTGGTTCAGCTTCATACGATTGGTGGCATTAATTATAAGGAGTGGACCTAGAAACTTGAAAGTTGGCACAGAGTATTATATTGACTAAATTAAGAAAATAAAATAGTTTCATGAAAATCAGTCACACCCATCGCCCACCGCCCATACAATCAAAATGGATATTTTCACATAAAACCTTTCGTATAAAAGCAAAAGTCTTAAAATTTAGTACATATACTACTTAGAAAAAACAAAAGACGCATGCCAAGAGTCATTGAAATCTGCCACGCCCATCGCACCGTCTTGCTTTCTGTGTAGGCGGTATTTTGGTGACTAAAATTCGATTTTTTAAAACTATTTTTCACAAATAATACCGTTGCAAAGAAGAGTGTTTCACTGAGACAAATTCATAATTTATTTGATTAAAAAGAAATATTTTGTCTTCGAAAAAGTTTACAGAAGTCACTTAAATATTGTAAAACGAAAACTGAATTAAAACGATATAATTATATATCAAATATACTAGTAAAATGCTACAGTCTTTGGGAGCATAGCAAAAGTCACAAGTTCAATAATAAACTTGAAATGCTTTTTGTCAAACTCAACTGTTATCATTTCTTTACCATTAATTGAAAAAGAGATCTTCTAATTTCCTGATGACAAATAATGCTGCCTAATAAACGTACTGATTACTATTACACGAGTATTGTGCAAACTGTATTAAAAATTCTCATTAAAGTTTTAATAAAAACCCAGCACACAAAAGGCGTAATATGTAACCAACCAACCAACCAACTGTGTCTTGATTTGAATTTAAAATATGATTTTAAAGATGATGACTGTGATGGTTAAATTTATATATTTTTTTCTTTTTATTGCCATATACTCATACATACCACACTTGCCATATAGGAGTAGTACAGGTATACTGGTTATATAATTATGATTACTGGATGTACAATTTGTTATAATTTTTTTTTTATTTCTTCCTTTCTCTGCCTCTGTCTTTTCTAGTTTAACCACCGTATGTACATAAATATTTCATCAATATTTATTATCCAAATTGCATATTCTATTCCATATTTATTTTTACACAAAAAAAAAAAAAAAAAACTGGATAAATTTGCATTTTTTTTTAAATATGTTTGTATATAATCATGGTACATACATACATATATGCTGTTACTTGGCAGTTTGTAGTAATATGTATTTGTATTGTACATATACAACGATTTATCTATTTAATAATGATTGCTTTAGTTATGCCATAATTTTGCCATAACATAACATCCTTAAATACCAGCAGTTGTGTTATAAAAGTTTGAGGAGGTAAAAGAAGAGATATTCGTAGTCTTTCATACATATGTATTTATGAAGCCTATTTAGTTTATACGCACGTACTGTGCAATTTTGTTTGAATTGATTTCTATTTTATTTACAGTGTCCTACACTATTAAAGGTATTTGAAGTAGATTAATGCCGTTTTCTTGCCATACAATAAATTTTGCCTTTATTTTAGAAAAGAAAACGTCTTAAGTCTACAAGTAAGTCTAACAGCTACTAAAGGTATATTTTATATATTTTTGATTATTTTTGTGGAATTGCAATTGGAATAATGATTAGAATACTTGGCTAGCACTACAAAACAACGTTAGCGAAGCTAATCCTCGTTAAGAAGTATATTAAAAAGACGAAACAAAAACAGATCAACACAATCTGTGTGGAATTCGACTTCGGTTCTCTAGGCCATATTATATATAAGTAAGCCTGACTCACGCTATGATCTTCAGCCACTATGCCTGTGGTCATACATGTTCTCCATGTCGATAAATGCGGATTTATGGAACAAAGAGATAAAATTGCTGTAATTCTGTTCGTACAGAATAGACGACAATTACCAAAAAGAAAATGCAATACTCGTATGATAAAAATGTGATGTATTTAGTAGGTCTTCGACTAACTCATTACAGAGTATCTACACGGTGATGTATAATACATTCATACATACATAATTCGCCATTACAACTTTGTATCAAAGCCTAGCACCTATATTGTGTGAGTCAATTTTTATCCATGACTATCGGAACTTACACTTTAAATTCGGCTACGAACGACAGACTTAAGAAGCTTGTTCATGGCAATCAGTTACTCTTACAGCTTTTGTCAGAAGACTGCCAAGAAGTAGTCGTCGCAAAAATTTTTTTTTTTATATTTCGTTCATACACGATGTCAGAGCTGCGGTTTGAACCCGAAGCTCTTGTCCAGTAAGCCAACACATTAATCCCTTGACTAAGGCGACTATAAGTATAATATAGTAGAATTAGGAATCAATCTACAGAAAACAGGCCAAACTTTGTTATACATGAAGAATTGCATAACAGTCATGGATTTTACTAAGGTTCCAGGACTCATTCCCTATCTGTTGCATCGTTTGGCCACACTATAACACAAGAGCGTCAAGAAGACTAGTTTTTACAGCAATTTAAAATTTTTTTGACTTATTTAATTAATTATACCTTCATTCTGTGAAAAAAAAAACGTTTTAAAATTTTATGATTAAACAGAATACGACCGCAACTGCAGGCATAAAACACAAAATTAAAACGACGGCCGCAACTTCACGAACTGTCACTTATTGTTTTTACATTTCTTGTATGTTAAGCTACTAAAAATTAAGTTTATGAGAGTTTTTGTGATGAATTAAATTTTTATTTTATAATTAAATCATATTTACGCCCTTTTTCAATTATTTTTTCTAAAATATCACACATTTTATTTAACAAATTCCAAAATTTATTAATTTATTTAAACTTTCAAATGTTTTTTTCGATTTTCTTTTGTTCTGAATTTTCTTTGTGCCAACAACAAGAACCAATGGGATTGTTTACAAAATGTATGAAATTTAATAAAAGTGTGGTAACATTGTTGAGAGAATTTGTTTCTAAAAATGAGAGCATAAGAAAAATCGCTATCAAAATAAAATAGATTCTATATGCATAGCTGCCAGATTTGACGATTTTACGACACAAAAATAGCATATTGACGATTTGACGATTTTTGACCTTAATTTGGCGATTTTTTATTATTTTGACGATTTTTGAAAACTCAAAATTTTCAACGATTATTTATTTGAATTTTTGTACTTTATTACGATTATTATTACACTATTTTCAATTATTGCTTTTGGAAATTCAATATTAAATATTACTCCATCGCTGAAATGATTTTTATGTATTTTTCATACAGAAAAATACAGAATTGGCTTTGAATATTCAAATTATAAATTCAAAAGTAGAATATTATTCTATTTCTGAAACAAATGTTATGCTATGTAAATATTATGTAAAATCTAAGATTGGCAACCAATTTAGATTGGCAACCAATTTAGTGCTTCAAATTTTAAATTATATTATTATTAGAAAAAAAAACAAGTAAAGTTTTAAGTCTAATTCAAACACCCTGGTTGTCGCTAAAATTAGTTGTAGTTAGTATCTTAGAATTTTTCCAACTACTAAAAATGTATTTTCTTAAGTAAATCGGCAATGAGTAATTGTTTAAATGTCAATGTGCTATAAGCCCAACATTTTTATTTGTTAGATTGTAAAGATGAATCAAATTTTTTAGACTTCGAAGAAAAGATATTTCTGCTAATGAAAGAATTGATGAATGATGTTTTATTAATTTTTATGTGAACTGTGTGGCCGAATATTAATAAAAAATTTGATTTTGAAAACGAATATAAAGCTTTAAGTCCTTAATATATAATAAAAGAAAAAAATTATGAAAGAATTTAACAATTTTATTGAAGAATATGAAAGGCAAGTGTTAAGATCTGATGTAAAATATTTAAAACTATTAAAGTAAAATCAATTTTTGCCAAAATAACTTTACACTATTAGATTTAAAGAAAATATATCAGATAAATTTATTCGGAACAAAATTAGTTTTATTAAATTATTGTGCAAGCGAAAAACTAATATTTATTCAATTTTAAGTATCTAAAAAAAACTAATCTTAGAAACTATTTATAAAAGTCTTCTTTCGATGCCACTATGCTTACCAAAGACCATTTAAATCTAAAGAATTGTATAACTAAAACGTGTAATGGTAATATATGTGCATATATAGTGTAATAATTATAAAATAAAAAAAAAATCTTTTTTATTAAGGTTTTAAAATTTTATATCCATTTATAAGTACATTTATACTGTGAATTCTATTTTTCAGTTTTACTCAAATAAAAACGAAAGGTGATATTTTTATTTGCTTTTTGATGACGATCTTTTGACGATTTAAATGAATAAATTTGACGATTTTGACGATTGTTTTCGTCAAAATTTGACGATTTTAAGGTCAATTTATCTGGCAGCTATGTCTATATGATTAAACACATGGCGTATTGATTATAAGGTGCATTTGACATGGCAGCTGAGCTACTTTTTTTTTTCAGCCAATTTGTGAATACAGTTGTCAATTTTTGCTTTGTTTTATGTACATTGTTTTTGTTTTCATACTTTTTGCTTTGGTTTTTTTGACAGTTAACTACCCTAACAAGCATCAAAATGCTGTGTTGTTTTTGTTACTGTTTTACTTGTTGTAATCTCAAAGGCACCTTATGATAATTGCGCCATGATTAAACAGAACACGATCGCAAATTCAAGCAAAAACGATTCTCAGAGAAAACATTCTCATACTTGTAAATTCTGCTGCAACTTCATGAACTGTCATTTAACGTTTTTACATTTCTTGAACGTAAAGTTTTTAAAATTTAAATTAAGAGCATAAGAAAAATATAATAATAAAGAAAGAAATTTGTTTTTATTTTATATAAAAATTTTCAAATATTCTGAAAAGTTCTTTTTACAGGATAAGACCATTTATATTTACAAAAAACAGTGTATAAAAATCATACAATATTCGCGTTTATATTTCATAAATCCAAGTTGTAAAAATATAGTCCCACTAGTAAGTAATCGTATTATAAATTGTGGGTGTGCAGAACATAGACAAGATCATATGACCCATTAAAAATTGTTTACAAAAATTACACTTGAGACTGTTGTTTGTCTTTGTCTTAATAAGTTTATGATGTTCCGATAGTTTAGCAGGCTAGTTGGCTATTCTGAATGGCGTGGTTTTTACTGCAACCAGTTACTCTGGCTTAAAGTCTGGAGTTTGAAATTTGTTGCTACACAAAGAAAATATTATTTAGAAAAAAAGAATATTTTATAACTAAAAATATAAAAAAGACTTGCCCCTAATCTTCTGTTGTTTTTTTTAATTTTTATACAATAGATGTACTACATCCAACAAATCATTATTGCTTTGATTTTAACAATACGAGTTCAGTTATAAAAAGTCAGCAATTCCTGTATAACTTCGGGACATATTAAATATGATCTCAATTTTCTCATAAAGTTGAAAGAGGTACCAATTTTATAGAGTAATAAGCAGTCGGTTTTGTTTGTTAGTTTAAGTTAACCATGGTGAAATAATATTTTGATATTTATTTTAAGTACTAAAACTACTAATAACAACAAGAAAAACTCCAATAATAACTAGTAATAAAACTAATACATATGGATATAGATTCAAATATAATGGTGCACAAATACTAAAACACACACACTCATACTTATTCGAATACATATAGTCGTATAAGTGCCCATATAAAAAAATACGAATTTGTATTATAATGTGGGATTAAATAGGCACAGTGAGGCTTTGCAAAGTATTTTAAGAAAAATATGATTTAAGAATAATAAAAACATTCTATACGTCATTAAACAGAAATATTTTCAAATTTCAGTCATGCTTTATTTCCATCAGATGGAGCTAACAAACTGATGCAGGTCAGCCAGCAGATCATTCATTCTTATTTTTATTATTTTTTTTTTTTTTTTGAAGACCAATACTCAGAGGTAAAACCCATCTTATGCTGTGCATTGTACTGGAATTTGAAGATAGATTTTTTTTTCATAAAGAAGTATTATATTATGCGTCGTACGAGAGAGGTCGCTATTACTAAACTGCCTACTGAGACCGTAGTAGCACTTGACATCATTCTTGCTGGTAATGGCGGTGCCAAGGTAGATGAAGTCCTTGTCCACATCGAATGTATAGTTGCCGGCTGTAACCTGGGAGCCGATACGTTCAACAACCCTACTCGTCGACAACATGTACTTCGACTTGCTCTCATTTACCGCCAGACCCATTTTTGCAGACTCCCGTTCAATACTATTAAAGGCTGCGGTGACAACTCGCTTGATATGCGATTATCCATTACATTACAGCTTTGCAGGAATACCGAGCTCAGACTTGGCGGCATACACGTAATCTCTTATCAGGCCATCGAACGCTGTCTTATAGTCGACAAAAAGGTGGTGTGTGTGTGTCGACTGGACTTTCATGGGTCTTCTCCAGGATTTGGCGCAGTGTGAATATCTGGTCAATGGTGGACTTACCAGGTCTGAAGCCGCACTGATAAGGTTCAATCAGTGAGATGGCGAATGGCTTTAGTCGTTCTTACAATACGCTCGTAAGAACCTTATATGCGATGGGGAGAAGGCTTATACCCCTGTAGTTGGTGCATATCGTTGGGTTTCCCTTTTTCAGGATGGAGCAGAGGGCACTGCAATTCCAATCTTCGGGCATACTTTCTTCCAGCCATATTCTGCAAATGAGCTGGTTCATGCTCCTAAACAGCTCATAATTCAATGAAAACTAATACAATAGCCTTTAAACGGACCCTTATATTGGCTCTACTCAGTAATTTTAAAGGAGTTCAATCGAGAATAGTAGCAACGCCGAATATAACCGCCCAATAGCAGTCTGTTCAACAATTTGCAAAGTTATGAAGAGCATGATAAGTCATCAATTTGTGAAGTATTAGAGTCCAAAAATTTTATAAGGAGTCGTCAGTACCGCTTTCTTAGTGCTCGCTTCTTCGGTAACCTATTAGCATTACTCTCCAAGAGCTGAAGTGGTTTTATTCACAGACATCGATTTATTCGGTCTGAATAACTTTAGGATGTTTGACAGAGTCTGATGATGCTATTTTTGGTGTCGTTAGTCATTACTCTCGTTTTATATCGTATTTTTTCAGGGATCGTACTCTAAGAGTTTTTAAATTGAGGAACACCGAAATGTTTTGTTCTATTTCCTGCTCTGTTTATGATATTTCTTACAGACATATATGCATAATTGGCCACTACATCACTGTGTGAGGGTTACGATCTAGCTTCTCGCAGCACTCAAGTTTTAAAGTCGGCGCCAAACGACAGATTTTAAGAAGCTTTTTTATGGCAATTAATTACTCAGAGAGCTTTTGTCAGAAGACTACTGAGAAGTCGTCGCCAAAAGAAGTAATTTTTTCATATTTCTTTTTACAAGATATCAGAGCTGAGATTTAAACCCGGCGCTATCATGTTAGTAAGCCAACACACTAACCACTATACCACGGTGATATTTCTTAATGATATTTTATTTTTAAGGTCATATCGTATCTGCTATTTCGCATATGACAGCAACATATCGTCGTGCTGGAGTTTATGTGCTATATACGCCATTTCATATTTTTTTATATATCTCGACTTAAAATTTTTCAAGACTGCAATCAGTTTTCAGATATCTCATCCAGTTTCGGAGATAAATAGCCGAAAAAGAATTGCAGATTTTAAAAATTTTTATGTCAAAAACCTAAAGTGGCATCATTAACTCGAGATGCATGGCGGATAGAGACCATAAACTCCCGCACGACGATATGTCAATCATATTTAATTCGGCATAAACTGAACTTTTTGGAGATAAAGGTGAGAAGGAAAGATATGAATTACCTGCATACAGTGGGATCGCACGAACAGGATCAAATTTAATGAGCACAAGACTCAATATTATTAAAACATGCGTAGACGTGGTGGAGACGATGCAACCTTGTTATCTGTAACTATGGGTAATGCAAACATTGAGAAGACTGACGCTATCGATATTCTGGGTACTATAATTAATTGTGAAGTCCCATGAAATGATCACATAGTTCGAGTGCCGTCAAAGGAATTCAAGGGCTCCGCTTTTAAAAGAAACATTTATGGATAGTAGAATATGTTTCTGTAATATTTGTTCATAAATTTTATTTCTATCACTTTCTTTAATATATATTATAAAGGATAACAGAAAATAAGGCAATAGTTCAGACTAAGAAAGAAAAAATATTTCTTTTGATAAAGAATAAAACGCATTTCTATTATTGTTTTAGTTAAAATGTTGTTTTTTTCTATTGCGTTAAGAGAGATTTTCTGGAAAAAATCTGTCAGGGTCTAGCAGTGATTCAAAGGTTTTTATGATTGACAATTTAATTTCCTTAATAAGTTGTAACGGCTTTAAATTAAATTTTTTTTAGTTATTTTTATACAAGTTCGCGTCCACTGTGTTTTGTACATATTTCGTATTTTCTTCAGCCAAAAAAATTATTTATTTTAGGTTTTGTTTTTTTTTAGTATTTTTAGCAATTTTTTCTATTCCAAGTAATATTTGTATAATTTCCGCTTCATAAGTTAACAAAATTTGAATTGACGTTTTCCCGCAAAAGGCATGTGTGCTATCAAGGTAATGCATACGCTGATATTATTGGAAATAACGACAGCAGTAATCAAAAAAACAAAAAAAAAGTTTAAATTTTATTTCCCGCTCAATCAAAACCAAAAAAAAAAAATAAAAACTGTTTCTAACTTCAATCAATTTTTTAAAAAAAAAGAAAAAAATCCATAACATGGTAGAAAAAATTAGGATGAATGTAAAATTGTAAAACAAATTATAGTTGAAATACACAGAAATAAACAAAAAAAAAATATATAAAACTTTTTTTTTCAAACGTTTGTAAAACCTAAAATTTAATTTAAAGGAAAACGAAAAAAATAAATAAAATTTTCAAACATTAAAAACAGTCAAACATATATTCAACGCCTTAACACCTGATTTCACTCACATACACATATTTTATGCACACTTACGGTACTACAAATATAGAGTTAAAAACAAAATAAAACAAAACTATAGAAAGAGAACTTTTTATTTTGTTTTGTTTTGTTTTGTTTTGTTTTGCTATATGGCTGAGTGAGTTATTTGAAAATCACGTAAATAACAGCGAGTACAACACTAACAATAACAACAATAATAACAACTATGGCTATAATAATAATAAAACAACTATAAAAGTAATTGTGTTTTACAAAAGTGTTGGCGTGTACACATACTATGTATGAGTGTGTGTGCTTGCTAGTATTTGAATACAAGAAAAGAGGGTAAGAGAGAGAGAGAGAGAGATAGAGAGCGCGTAAAAGCGATAGTACCGCAGTAGGCGACATTAGAATTTTGTTGTTTTATGTTTTACCGTAATTTTTTCCAACTGTTTGTAATTTTATGTGTTCATATGCTGCTATTGTGGTATGCATGTGCGTATATAAGCATTTGGTAGGAAACAAAAAATTTTAAACGTGATTTGTTAGTGGTACATAGAATTGCAACCATAACATTCTTGCATTTAAAAAAACACACACACACACACCAACCCACAAAGCCATACACATTAATTTTCTAAGCAGAAGAAAGTAAAGCACAAAATTAGGCGTACGGTTAAATTATCAATAAGAATTAATTGTAGGAAATATTTGTGTGTGTGTGTACTTATGTATTTTTTTTTTAATTAAAAATGTACAGAAGTACTTCAAGGGCGGAAATAACGAGTAGTTGCAAAATAATTTAATCCTAAACTCGTCAAGCATTCAATTTAAAATCATCAAAATCGTCAAACTGGTATATTGATTGCAAACGTCAAAAAAATCATTGGCATTAAAAAATCACTTCCTTAACAAAAAAAAAAAAAGCATACTTTTATGGAAATAAAATCAATATATCGGCTTTCATTATGTATAGCATAGTTTGCGGTCGCGGGGTTCAAACCCCAACTTGAAAGAAAGAAATATGAAAAAATATTTAATTCCAACAATTTTCCAGTAAAAAATACATGGAAGATCGTACTAATATAACTCAACAGAGCGTAACCTTTGGTCTAGGTCTCGGTGCATAAATTCCAGTTTAGGCTATGAGTGTCTAATTCTGATAATAATAATAAATTGACTTCGCTAATTCTCTGAACAACAATATGATGAACACCAATGAAACGAAGATAAGGAAGTATCAACCACTGTCCCAATTCTTAAAGAGAACATGGAATTGTGATATAGTGCAAATACTCCCTGTGGTAATGTCATCAACGAGAACGATACCGAAAAGAACACTGGATGCAATTGCCTATTTAAACATGGAAGGAAACATCCTGATGAAAATACAGAAGGCTGTCTTGATTAAAATATCTTAAATCGTCAGGGAAATTGTGGGATAAGGGAAAATTGAAAATTCAAATGATAGATAATACCACTGCGGGTTTAGAGCCTGGACTACATCTCCTCAGAATTCAATTCCTTTGTAACGTTACCCGTAAAAAGTAATCTCCAGCTTGTGCCGACTTAAGCTGAGTTGAATAAAATCATAATAATAATAAGTTGCTTGCACAAAATTTTCATAACTACCTTTCTCAAGGTATACTCGTACGAGTGACTATTTGGATTGACTGTAAAATCCACAAGGCAGAACCAACTCAGAAAGTTTCATTTTCACTTTTCTCAAAATACACAAAATCCAATATATATTTTGTATGGGTACTTCCCACCCCTATTTGTTCAATTCTGTCCAATCTTTGTCTAATGATTTGTAGGGATTATGAAGCCACTAGAACCAAATTTAGATACCCTTACTTTTACCATTTTTGATATACAGCCAAATAAGTATTTTCTTTGTATGGACGTGGCACCGCACAATGGGATTATTTTTGAAATAAGTAATTTTTACGACACATAAAATTTAAAAATATAATGATACAGTTTTTTAGAAAATTTATTCAGTATGAAGAATCCATAAATTTATTGCTCTTTAAATAGTAATTATTTTTTCACATATAGCCTGCTCTGGTTATTTAAAAAAAATTATAAAGTTCGCTCATATGCTTTAAAAGATATGATAGAATAAAATTTGTTCTATAATGTGCCGTGATTACAAACTTCCTTGGAAAAAAAAGGTTGTTCGGCCGTGCTAGTTGCTCCCGCTATAATAAAATGAAAGTTAAGACTCCATACTATCAATTAAAAAAAAAAAAGAATTTAAATAATTAACAATCTTTTATAAAATCATAAAATTGGTCTCCAAATTCATAAAATTTTTAATTAAATTAAAAAAATTAAAATTAAAATTTAATTAGTTTCGGTAAAGAAACAAAAAGTTGTGGAAAAAAATATGATATGGGTTACATGGGTGGTGAGTGGTGGGCGTTAATTGAAGTAATAAAGGCTCAGAACAAAATTTCAAAAAACAAATTTTAGGTTCTATGGACGGTAGGTAGTGGGCGTGGTCAATTTTGATGAAACTTTATATTTTTCTTAATTGTGTTAACCAAAGGCTCAGAGCAAAATTTCAAAAACTTTGGGCGAAAAATAAATTTTGGGGGTCTATGGACGGTAGGTAGTGGGCGTGGCCAATTTTTATGAAACTTTAAATTTTTCTTAATTGAGCTAACTTAAGGCTTAGAGCAATATTTCAACATTCTACGAGCACTCCTTATATTTTTTGCCAAACATTGTGTGAACAAATCCCACTGTGCACCGCTCAGTTGGATTTTTTGATATTTATAAAGAAATATAAAGACAGTAATTGTCAACATTTTAGGGAAGTCCATCGGTTCAGTTACCTGTCTATACAATTCGAACACATAAACCCACAAACACACTGCGGTTTATATGTATAAAAGTATATACATAGTATATATAGTAGACCTTAAACTTCTTTTTATGTACTGTATGCTCATCGGTTGGTATATTCAAGTATTTTATTCTCTGAGATGTTATACCTTTATACAATTTTGTTTTGATACTTGTTGTAAGACTGTAATAAATAAAATAGTTCCAAAGATAGTTTTACCACCTTTTGTATTGCAAACAAATATAAATTAAAAATATAAAAATCTTTTTAAATAAATCTTTTTAATAAATAATTTTTCTCACGATGATACACAAAGTAGTAGTAAATTTTTAAAAATAAAATAAAAAATTGTATTATAAAAAAAAAGATTTTCAAGCTGTTTATCTTCATACAAAAGTCTAAAAGCTTCCATATTTTTTTATATTTTTTTTTTATTAAAATTAATTATTTTTGTGTCATTACTTTTAGAGTTTAGTGTGTTAATATGTACCGTCATTTTCTAACAAACTACAGTTGGGTTTTCTATTTCAATTTCGTTGTATTTTTACTGCCTGTTCAACTACGACTACTGCTACTTCATATATTACCTGGCGCACATCGCATTTCATTGCGTTTTTTGTTTTTGCTTTATGTGATAAGAAACACATACATATCATCCATATGTTGCGCATTGTGTGGTGCATGTGTGTGTTACATGTAAGATAGAATGACGGTGGCATTTCTTTTGCGAATATTTTGAACACCGAGAATGTGTGTTCAAGTCTGTAACTTTTTTTCTGACTAATAAAAGTGTGAGGCAGTTTTTTTTTTGTTCTCTTCCTCCCACTTTGTGCAGAGAGCAGTATTTCTTATTTTTATTTAAAGTTTTGTATTTTAGAAATTTATATTTTCTTATTTATTTGTTTTGCTTGCATTTTAATTTTTATTTTTATTTTCTTTTTATAAATTCCCTAGAATTTGTACGTTAACGCGTCAGCCTGCCAAACTGTCAAGAGCGTGCCTTGTTTGTATTGCTGTCGCTGTTTTAAGGAAGGCGTAGAATTGTTTATTTTTTTATTTTGCAATACGCTTTCAGTGTTGTTGTTATTTTGCTATTTTTTCTCAGATTTTTTTTTCTTCATTTCAAATACGAAATAGCAAAAAAAAAAAACTGTAAATGGGTACGTGTGTCCCGGTTTGTCAAGTGACATGTTAAGGATAAAAAAAAAAGAAAATAAAAATAGGAAACTAAAGAAAATAAAATGATTGTATCGAAACGTGTTGGTTGCAAATTGAAATTTCTGTTTGAAATAATTGTTGGGTTAGAGGTGTTCAATTTTCTTGATAATATTCACAAGACCATCATTGATTTATTTTAAGCCAAAGTAAATCATGTGGTTCTTTTTTTATAAAATAAATTGAAAATGTTTCCTCTTAACTAGGACAAAATATATAAATTTTATATAAAAAATAATTTGATTTGTAACAGTCTAATTCATAATAACTTCTTAATTTAGGTTTTATCCATACATTAGTTATGAGACGTTATCTGCCTTATAAGCTCAAAATAAAAAATCTTATTCATAAACTTTTCATATGAGCAAATTAACTAATAATCGATGTTAATGTCATGCTGGCAATACCATGATGTTATTACAGCATAGTGATGCACAATAGAAGCTATCGGTTACTTCGGTAATTTTTTAATATTCATAAAAATAATGTAATAGTAACACAATTATACATAAAATAGATGTGATTGAAGTAATATTTACTGCTGTTAAAAAAAATAACTAAAACAAATTGAAAAATTAAAAAAAAATGTTTCCTTTGCAACATATTTTTTTTAATTCATGTATAAAGTAATCGATTACTACCATTCTCTTTTTGGTTTGTCCATCACTATTCTGTTTACATTATTTTATATCAAAATATGGTAAAATGGAATTGTAAACTACAGAGAAAGAGAAAGAGAGATTTACATTCGTAATTTCTACAGGCACTGATGACAGAGCCTGTAAAGGAAAGAGATGGGATATGTAATACAAAATAAAAACAATTTTTTGGCCATTTAGAAATTTAATTTTGTACAGAGACTGCAATCTTTTGCTATTATACGAAAATTTTTAATTATATGAATTTAAATATGTACATATGTATCCATCTATACTAGCAACTATATAAGTTTTATTCATTGCAATACTATATTATTCCACTTTTATTTATACAATAGCCAATCTAACTCACAAATGTCGTGTTATTGTACGGTTAAAGTACCTAGAAACCTACAATAAAAATGTCTTATTTATAAATGGTTTATGAGAGCGTTATGACACTTTTTCTTGTTTATGAATACAAAATTAAGAGATTTTGCTTATAAGGCTCCTATAAGCACGTTTTATCTCATTATGAATTATACATACATACATACATAACTGGCCTTTACAACCCTGTGTCAGGATTACGGCCTAGCTTCTTGCAGCACTCATGTTGTGTGTGTCAATTTTTATCCATGAGTACTGGGACCTACAGTTTAATGTCGACTCCGAACGACAGACTTGAGAAGCTTGTTCATGGCAATTAGTTACTCTCAGAGCTTTTGCCAGAAGACTGCTGAGAGGTAGTCGCCGAAAGAAATATTTTTTTCATATTTCTTTTTTTGAAGATGTCGGAGCCTGGAGTCGAACCCAGGCTCCGACTGGTTATGAATTATAGTGATTTCTTTTCTACCAAAAAAATGCCGCCCTGTTAATAGATAAACCTAAAAAAGGTTTAACCAACCCTGTAATAATGGCGTTGATTATTTGGCGAGAAAAAAACACAAATAAGAAAAAAAGGGAGCAGCATTGTTTTGATTGATGACTTCGTTGAAATAAAATAATTAAATCGTCTTCATCAGACAAAGAAGATGAATCTAGCAAATGATTCAGTTCAATCTTTGCACATAAAATTGAGGCTGCAATATTCCTATTTGGATTTTTATTAAAATTCTTATAAATGCTTCTTAAATTCTGCTGTTTCTTTAAAAAATGTAAACAAAACAATAGCGTTGCCAGATTGCTGATTTGATGGCCTAAAATTTATAACGTTTTTTTGTACAAGAAATTAAATTTTATAACACTTTTGTAACACGAATTTAATTTGTTTTATAACAATGGTCATCTGGCTTTCCCGATATAATGTTTATTTTACAGAATAATGAAAAAAATTAACTTTAAAATTTAATAAAGATTTATAGCAATGTTTTCCAAACTCTGTATGGTAGCCTTATAAGTAAATAAAAATCATCTGTTTCATAGGGCAATACCAACACTGTCGATTTATACAGGGCGTAAAATGCAATACCTTTCGCCATTAGTAAGTGTGAATTTTGTAGAATAAAACATGAAACCCTTTCAGAAAGCAAAACATTTTTGAGAAACAAACACAAAATTGCAAATTTTAAATAAAATGACGCACTTTTGGGTAGAAAAGAAAATACTATTAGACTGTAAATACTTATTTATTAAACACAACAACTACCAATGTGACTTGTATACTACGGGGCGTATGAGTGATTTTTAGTTAATTATTGCAGTGGTCAGTTAAACAATTTCTTTTGTATTTAAGTGTGGAAAAGTCATGTGCATAAAATTCGAATTATATCGAATGTGCCCAGTTTGCCCTATTTAGCGCATTCGAATTAACTTGAGTTAAAGGGTCAATAACATAGTGCAACACGAAAATAATAACCATTATCGGACACCATTACCTGATAAAAGCCCAAAAAAAGGAAGATCCGTGTCTACCAGTTTTGTTTAAAATCAGGAAGTTTGTTTTTTATGGGTCCCCAGAAAACATTGGAGGCCTCGGTGCTATTTTTTCAAACAGTGATCATTTTCTCAGTCTCATGTCTTGCAAACCGTTCGGAATTTTGATTTACTTTCTGAGGGAAAGTTGTAGCTCTTGGTATGAAGAACAAAAATTGTGAAGACATAAAAAGACAAGTGTCATATCTAAAATGACAGATATCCTAAAATAAGGCACTGTAGATTGCATATTAACAGAAAAGTTGATAACGAGGAAGCTGTGGAATAACTTTTATTGATTATCTTTAAAAAGGAAAACTAGCTTTTAAATTACGAAATTAAAGAAAAATGCAGTACACCAGTTTAGACATTCACTATTGCGATGGCCAACATCAATGAGTTAAAGTTTAAAATTTTTTTATTACGTACATAATTGGCTATTGCAACTTTTCTTCAGTTTATACGGCTTAGCTTCTCACAACACTTATACTGTGGGCATCAATTTATAACCATGAGCAGCGGGATCTACAGTTTAATGTCGACCCCGAAGGACAGACTTTAGAAGTTTTTTCATGTTTTATCACGCACCTTATTCTTTTAATTCATTGTTTTTAATTACAATGAAATGGGCATTATTAGATAGAAAATTTTATGTAATTAATGTATAAATATGTCATTTGGTTATGTGGTCACCTTGGTTAGCGCCTATAAGATGTAAATTGGAACAGCAGTTGGCACAAACTTTGTGCAGTATATGCGGCTGTAAATCACACGGTCTTAGTCGACAATCACCTGGATCATTACGTTAAACTGTTCTTTCATCCAAAGTTCCTTTGGATAAATCAATTATAGCGTAAGCTGTATGTAATGTGACCTATTGGCACCGCATATCAGCAAGATATTGCCAGTTAATTAAGGTACGGTAATATAATATAAGTATTTCTACTCTCTAAACTGTATACCATTGATCATTATCGTTTATGAAGACATATCAGCTGACAGCATATTAAGCATACTAAAAAATTAAAATTTGCGGTTTTCTAAAATTACAATTTAAATTAAAAATTAAATAAAAAAAAATAAGAGGTTACCCCCTCCCCCCCCCTCCAGCAAGTTTATCTGCAAGAAACCGCCCCCTGAGATTTCTATCCATTCCACCAGAAACCAATAATCAGGAGTACAGCGCCACCTTCTGGGAAGATAACAGCTAATATACTGAAGACGCTCACCATTCACATTAAACATCCACCGACAGATGAGGCAGTCGCTGTTTGATCATTTGAGAGTGAAGGTATAACACTGGCTCTTGAGTGGGAAAATTGACAGCAACTTGTTTCATCAACAATAATATAAAAACATGTATGAAAAAAAAACCTATCAACCATCTTCACATTCCAATACAATGCACTGCATGAGTAGGGGTTTACCCCTGAGTATTGGTCTTAAAAAAAAAAAAAAAAAAAAACAAATTTTTTGGTTGATATAATGGTGTGTCACTCCAGAATTGGGGGTTCATGGCAAACTGGTTAGAGCTTAAACAGTCCGGGTTCAAACCCCAACAAAGCTGAAAAATTAGAGAATAAAACAAAAAACAAAAGACTCCCCCCACCCTTGCTCCCTAACATTCCACTCTCTTCGACTTGCTATCTAATAATGAAGGAGTAGAAGAAAAAGTGCCATCTACTGTGAAGAAAACAGCTACCTAGCGATGATGCTCACCAGTTCGGAGTTAAGATGCAGCGACAGATGTTGCAAATGCTGTTGAGTATTCAAGCGTGAAGGTATACACTCTTCTTTGTGTGATCAAACTGACAGAAACTGGTCTCTGGTCTCATTGGTAAGGCACTTAAAGAAAAAATTTCATTTCCAATACAATGCACACATGAAAAGGAGTTTACCCTCCTGAGTATTGGTCTCAGATATAAAAAAAGTACGACAACTCCGCCTATTTAATAAATATTATTTTACATTTTATATTTTGAACAGTTTTCTCATTAAATTTCAATATATTTCATTAGAAAAACCATTGTTAAAGACTTATTGATTGCGTTAAATGAATAAATAAACCAACAACATGACCAGAAGATGTCAAGCAGGTCTCTTATTAATTATTAAACGATTGGCAGGTAAAACTTTCAAACCACCCTCTTAGAAAGACAATTAACAAAAGGTAATTGAACTTAAAAGTGTATAAACTACAGACCTCAACGCCAACTACATACTCGTATTGCAAATAAGCAGGCAAAGCGAGCTAAAAGGCATTTAAAATATTTCAATTATTTTTACAGGACTTTGAAGTTAAAGGAACTGCATAAACTTTCAACCAAAATAAACAAACATGCATAAGCTGAAGAAAATCAACAACAACAAAAAAGGCAGAAATAGCGAAAGTTTAAGGAGAATTCATTACAAAAGTGCGTGTTAAGACGAGATATTAAATTAAAAACAAAAAAATAAAAAAAAATAAAATTTATAAAATAAAAAACTTTTTTCCTGATTAAAGGGGTGTTTAACAACAATTAGCGAATGTGTGTATTTTAAACTTCAATGAGTCACTCACTCACTCACTCACTCACTTACTGTGGTAACATGCAGTGTTAAGCCTACTTTTTATTTTATTTTATGATTTTCATATGCCTTTTTAAAAATATTTTTAAATTGCTTATAAAAATGCCATTTTTATGGTTTTATTGTTTAATACTAAGTGGTAAACAGTTATATTAAATATGATTTAATTGCAGGCAACATTTGTTAAAAAAAAATTCCAGAATTGCATGTTTTAATAGAATAAAAATAGAAATAAAAAACTATAAAACAAGCTACGCCTCATACAAAAATATAATTTCCTAGAGATAAAAATTTTTTTTATAAAAAACGCCATTTATAAATAACAAGTATCTTTAGGCATTTTAGCAATATGTGGTTTTTGCTTAAAGAACGTTGTGTTTGTACAAAAAATGTACAAACAAATAGGCCTTAGTTTATGCTTTAAATTTTATTTTAAAAACGTAGTACATATTACCACGAAAACCTACAGAAAATGCTATAAATAGGCCTTAAAGTATGCTTTAATTTTTTTTCTAGAAATCCTAAATATATGCTACAGTTTATAGATTATAATTTAAAATTATCATAAAAATTTAATGACATTTGGCTACACAATTAAAAAATTTGTGTGTAAATTTATTAACTAACTCGAACATTATGTCTTACTGTCTGTGCACAATTCTTTAGTGCAGTTAAGCCACTGTTTAACACCATAAAAGAGAGAGAGAGAGAGCGCGCGAAAGAGTACAACTAAATGCAAGACACATTGCTTTAAAAGGCAACATTTATTGAATGTTGCTGTTTTTGTAAAATGTAAACAGAAAATAGAAAAAATACCACAATTTAGTTGAGGTCGCGCCATTTCATATTAATCTTTGCACGCCATCTAAATGGACTTGAAATTGTGGCAATTTGTACATGAACTTCTTTTTCTAAACGTCCTGTTTTGCTAGTGATTTTCAAGTGATAAATGTTTTGAATTTAAAGATATTTTAAGATTAACAACATAAGAAAAAAAAAACTTTTCAACTTTTTTGAAATTTTCGTTTTAAACAATGAAAGAAAATTAAATTTATTTTTGTTTTTAAAGCAGGTCTTAACAATAATAACAAAAATTCAACAACCTTGACTTAAATTTATATTTTTTCAGAAGATGTTGGTAGCCTTCACCACAATAGCTGTCGAGGTATTTTGGTATTACTTTAGATATGCGTTGTTTAGAAGATAACAAAGCTCATCATGAAATAAATTGACACCGCATAGGCCATGTGGCCTTGTAAGACTTTCTATATGCTAATGTCAGTATAAAATTTAGAGTAAAAAAATAAAACGGCGAGGTCCAAATTGGGTAAACCCATGGTAAATCATGCAGTGCATTGTATTGGCATTTATAGATAGATAGATTTTTCAATTTTCATTTTCTTTCTTTTAATAAGCTAATTATGTCAATGAGACAAGTTGCTGTCAGCTGATCACTCAAAGGCCAGTGTTATACCTTCGCCCTTGAATGATCAACAGCAATTGCTTTATCTGTCAGTGGATGTTAAATGTGAATAGTGAGCAATTTCAACTAAGTAGGTTAGCTGACTGAATATAATTGCTGCGTATTAATGTTTAGCACCTCTTTCTGTGTTCGGCCAAACGATTGTATCAGTCCTAGATTTCATTAGTGAAATTAAACCTGAAGAAGGCCTGAGGTCACACTCTTGCTAATATGAATAGTATTTGGTGAAAGCAAATCTTTTCAAAAGCAGCTTTCATTTTGAACTGTTAGGTGAGTGTGAAAATTGATTTACGTCTCATAAATCTAAGAACAGAGTGGGGATTTTTATAAACATATCCCCACTTTATTTTCTCCGCTAATATGTAGCTGCCATTCAACTAAGTATCAGTTATATTAAGCAAACATTGTGAGAACTATTCGTACTGAAATTCTTTATTGATGGTGGTATGACTATAAGCTGAACCAAATATGCAGAGAAGCATTCAAAGCAGATCCTCAGGGAACATCAAGATAGGCCGTAAGATGGCTGGCGATGAATAATAGAGCAGATGATATGCAGAGAAGCATTCAAATTTAGTCCTCAGGGAACATTAAGGTAGACCTCAAGATGGCTGATGATGCATATTAGAGCAGATAAACTTGCAATCGGAGAACATATCATGGACTACGGAGTATAACTCTTGGGTGTAGATAAAAACAATTGGGGGAAAATATAATTTTGTACTGGAACTATGCGCCCATAGGGTTCCAAATATATTATATTGAATCAGAGTATATAAGTACTAGAATGCAGCTACATTTTCTGCTATTCTCAGTAAGAATCGTAATAAAGAGGATTTAAGATACGTTCAAACATACAGAGTAAAAAAGAGGCATTCTAAAACAGGCCTGTGCAAAAGAAAAAATGTAGTTGTGTTGGTGAGAAAATGAGCATTACACTGCTGAACGTGTAAGTAGCAGTATCAGCAACTACAAGGATTTTTTTTTAATTAAAATATGTCGCCGTGGTCTAGTGGTTAGTGTGTTGGCTTACTAAGAAGATAGCGCTAGATTCAAATGTCAGCTCTAACATCTTGAAAAAAAAAATATGAAATAAAATTTTCTTTCGGCGACTACCTCTCAGCAGTCTTCTGGCAAAAGCTCTGAGAGTAACTAATTGCCATGAACAAGCTTCTCAAGTCTGTCGTTCGGAGTCGACATTAAACTGTAGGTCCCGGTACTCATGGATAAAAATTGACACACACAACATGAGTGCTGCGAGAAGCTAGGCCGTAATCCTGACACAGGGTTGTAAATGGCAGTTATGTATGTATGTATGTATTACGTAGGCAGGGTTGTAGTATTTTTTGTATATTTTTGTAGTTATGTATGTATATATGTATGTATGTATGTATGTATGTATGTATGTATGTATGTATGTATGTATGTATGTATGTATGTATGTATGTATGTATGTATGTATGTATGTATGTATGTATGTATGTATGTATGTATGTATGTATGTATGTATGTATGTATGTATGTATGTATGTATGTATGTATGTATGTATGTATGTATGTATGTATGTATGTATGTATGTATGTATGTATGTATGTATGTATGTATGTATGTATGTATGTATGTATGTATGTAACATTTTATCTAAAAATTTAATTACTTTAAGAACAATTTATAAATACTACACTGCTATAAAGAATAAAAAGAACTTTTAATTTCTTAACAAAAAAAAATTTTTTAAATGTTGTTTTTTGTATTCAATTTATTAAAAATTTTATAAGAATAATGAAAATATCACTGAAAAACTTTTAAACTATATTTTTAAATGTTTTATGATAAATAAGATATTGGTGATTACCAAACGCATTTATAATAATAAAATATTTGAGTGCATTGCTATTAATTTTCTTCTCACTGTAAACAATAAATCAGGGTACATCCATTACGCATGTTAACTCATCGCTTTTTTAGTGGCGACTAAAAGAAAGAGCGTAAGAATACATGTGAGTTTAGCTAAGGCACAACTGTGTATGAAATTTTTATTTTTGCACAGGCCTGTTCTAAAATTATTTACCAAGGGTATCAAATTAAGAACAAATTGTGAACAATATTTCGTTAACTTTCGGTACCACATAAAGCTTAAAGCGTTATTAAAATAAGAACAAATGGCACAAAATACCATAAGTTAACAAATCAAGAACAACCGGTAGTAAAATTGTGAACAATTGTATAAAAATATCATAAGTTAAAAAAAAAAAATCGATACCAACCGTTAACGAAGTAAGCACAAACGGAATTAACCAAGTGGTATCAATTTCGGTTGTTTTCTACCACTTTTTTTCTAAGTGCAGCAATCAGTTTGCAATTTGGGCACAATTCTAAAATTGTTTGGTATAGAAAGCCGGACTTACAGCTTATAACCCATTTTTTAAAGGTCACTGTGGCTTAAGAGCACTTTTACAGTATCAGAATAACACATGCTGGGTGATGTAATGGATTTAAATGAATGTCTTTAGAAAGCCACTTATGATTCATTAGTGGATACATCCACCACGAAAATTTCAGACCAAATTATCTTCATTAGATAGCCAGACTAGAAGGAACACAATGTCTTTATTAAATAAAAATAATGCACCGATGAGGTAGTCGCCGTGGTCTAGTGGTTAGTTTGTTGGCTTACTAAGCATAAGGCCAGGGTTCAAACAAACCCTGAACAAATTATTTCTTTCGGCGACTCTCAACAGTCTTTTGGTAAAAGCTCTGGAAGTAATTGATTTCCATGAAAAAGCTACTCAAATCTGTCGTTCGAATCAGCTTTACACTATAGGTACCGGTACTCACGGATGAAAAATTAACACACACAACATGAGTGCTGCGAGAAGCTAGGCCGTAACTCTGATACAGGGTGGTAATGACCAACTATGTATGTATTTTTGCGTCAATTTTTATTCATAAGCATCAAACAACAGACTTGAGAAACTTGTTTATGATAATTAGTTACTTTCAGACTTTTTGCCAGAAGATTGCTAAGAAGTGCTCACCGAAGCATAAACTTTTTTTTTGATATTTCTTTGTTTGCATATGTCAGTGTTATATGTCTTTCTGAAATCACCGACTTTGCCTTTAAAAAAGAAAAGAATTGTAGTTTTCAAAACGCGTTCAACTTGTTTGATTAACAATAATGTCAACAATATAACTCTAAAGAACACCACAAGCATTCCACTTTGCCCTGAGCAATAGGAAAACCTAATATGTATGTCTTTAACCATTCAAAAGAGGATGTAATTTTATTTTTCTGCGTATAATTAGTTGTAGAGATATAAATAATCTATAGAATCGAATATAAAACTTTTAGTATCTATGGGACACGATTGAAATCTGTACTCAAGTTCTGTTGATAACAAAATCAAATTCAGACATTTGTACTGAAGTGTGAGCTGTCTGCCAAACTTCCTTGTGTATAGTTTAAAGCTAGCTTTAAAAAGCCATTCACATAAGTAGCGACACAGACCAGTACTCAGGGAATGACTTCAACTAATGCAGTGAATTGTACTAGAGTTAAGAAAATATTTTGCGGGAAGAAGTAAAATTGGAGTAGTGTATGCGAACATTCGATTTAAACTTCTTCATGTCGTAATTGGTAAAGAAAACATTTGTTAGAAGATTGTTCCCTAAACGAACTGGCATTAGCTGTCAAACAAATTCCCTTTATAATGCATTTTTTTAGAAGTAGGACCTTTGTTTTTTGCTGACTGATATTAGTCACCGTGGTCTAGTGGTTAGAATGTTGGCTTACTAAGACGATAGTGCCGCGTTCAAATGTCAGCTTTGACATCTTGAAAAAAAGAAATATGAAAAAATTATTTCGTTCGGTGACTACCTCTCAGCAGCCTTCAGGCAAAAGCTCTGAGAGTAATTGATTACCATGAAAAAGCTTCTCAAATCTGTCGTTCGGAGACGACTTTAAACTGTAGGTCCCGGTACTCATGGATAAAAAATTTACACACACAACATGAGTGCTGCGAGAAGCTAGGCCGTAACCCTGACACAGGATTGCAATGGCCAATTACTTATGTATGTATGTATGTATGATATTAGACACGATATTAGTTAGTTTAAATCAGAGGTTCATAGTCTCTTTCTCTCTTCCCCTCATATTTTCCTAGATCAGCACAATATACTGCTTTAGTAGGAGTCATAACCTGAATGGTGGCCGTATTAAAGAAAAAACAATAATGCACTTTAAAAATTTTTAGTCTACTTTACATTTCAAAATACTCGTACGTCTGAAATATTATCCCATGCTATCTATGTATTGCTCTAAAGAGAAGCTCTTAGAGAGAAGAATATTATGCAAAACTATCCTGCTTTCTCTCTTCTAAAACATAAAATTTGTGTCAAAATAAGTAAATATTTCTTTATTTTAATAAAAAAAATAGTGCTTGTCTTTCATACAAATATGCCGGCAAAGCTACAGAAAGCAGTAGCGAAATATCTATAAATAGATGAAAACCATTTGAAGACCTCAAGCTTAATAAATTTGTGATAATTCTTATTCTTAAAAAGGTTATTTTTTGCTTTTATTTTATTTGTTTAAGGCTTGTTTTTATTTCACTTCAGATTTGTATTCCCTCAAGACATTTTTGATTTTCCTTTTTTTTTTTTTTTTTTTTGGACAAAAATAAATATCATTTATATACACATGATGAAGCAAACAAATAAATATTATCGGTTGGTAGTTGAATGTTGATGTTTTACACAAAAAAAAAATAAATAAATAAATAGAAGAGAATACATTTTTTTTTTGCAAATAAATTCTTCCAAACCTGAACCACAAGTACTCTGTAATGTACCAGAATATACAAAAATAATGCTGGAAAACTGCAAAACTGGCTTGAAACAGACAAACAATTGAATTGAATTTTGTTTTTGTTGTTTGTGGAGTGGAGTGTATGAAATAAAGATTGTTATGCAACGTTGTGCTTCACTGCCTATAAACAATTGTAACAAAAGATACCAGCGCTTTACTCTTAGAAACTGTAATAAAAGACAACCATACGAATTCATATGAAAATACTACATACACTTGTCCGTTTTTCAATATTATTTTCTTGGTTAGTCTTCTTTTTATTTTTGGTCACAACATTGAAAACGAATGATTGAGAGCAACAAAATTTATTGTATTTTTCAATTCGTTTTATTTTTTTTTCCCTTGTTGTTAAAAAAAAAAAAATTTGTTACCACCACTTGCCTTAAAGTAAAATGTTTGGTATTCTGCTTTAATAGATTGTCTCAGTTTGGATTTCGTTTTTAATTCTTTTTTGCAATTTTTTGTTGTTTAAGGACACGCTACATAAGGTCTGTACAATAATGAGCGAGAATTTTAATTCATGCTTAAACAAATGTCTATTTATAATTAAAAGTATTCTTCTCCTCAAGATATAATACACTTGTGCCAGTGATTTTTACAATATTCGCAGCAGTCTGTTAAGCATTCTTTTGTAGGACCCTAAAAGCTCCCAACGATTCGGGTTTTATCTCGTCAATTGTCGTAACACACTGTGCTTTCATGGGGTTTTTAAATCTTAAAAACAAGGAACAGTCGCATGTGGCCAAATTTAGTTAATATTATGGCTGAAACATGATTATGGTATTCTCTTGGGCCATAAAATATTCAACAAGTAGTGCCAAGTGAGCATTATGATCGTGATACAAAAGCCATGATAGGTATTTCCACATTTCCGTCGGTTTTTTTTTCGTATTGTTTCTTCCAAGCGGCGCAAGAAACTTAAGAAGATGAGGCAAAAACTCTTGATGTACTACGTCAAACAGTGAGCAAAATCTTGACATTTGAACGTACTTGGTATGCTCCCCCCGGGAGGTAGGGACAAACGCTGCTGGCGATATACACGCCACTGGAACAAAACTCGCGGGGAATATGGAGTTCAACCTAGCTCTGAGTGGCCTGCCGCTCGCTATACGCAGTTGGTGGTGTATAGCGCCACGTGTGCTATCGGAAACTTGGCTGGCATCAGTCCAGGTGGCTGTTGTACTGGTGACAACAGTTTGTTCCTATTGGTGTTGGCCTTGTCTCTGTAAGTGTGCGTGGCTGGCATTTTCTGGCGTTCTCAAGGACTGACCAGAGATGTCTTAATCTGGTACTATGGGCATCAGGGAAGCCCCGGTTTGCTTGTGCTTCCCTGTCATTCGGGGAGTGAGGTAAATCAGCCTGATGGTTTGGGTTCGGTCCTTCGGAAAAGTACACATAGTGGCAGTGGTATATTCTGGGTAGTAGTTTAACCTCCTCAACAAGGAGGGTTGCTGCTATCCAGGAAATGGTAGTGACGAAATTGTTAATTCAATGTCCATGGGCTCTCCTCTGACCGGTGTGTCTTGGACATATCCGAAATTGGAGCGTACCGGCTTTGGGTGGCGGTGGTTGGACGTTTAAGTTCAACTACCGTCCGGACACGGGCGGCATGTGATATATCTAAGGACGGTGCGCATGTGAAATCATCTATTCGTACTTGGTATGCTTTATTTGGTTTTGTCTCTCCTAGACGATTGCACTTTGATACAATTTTGCAAAAAAAGTACACTTTCTATTGCATAGACCCCTGTAAACTTAACTATGTGCAGATTTTGCAATTAAGCGATCGAGTCACTAAAGCACGGGTAAATGTGCAGCACTGATGCAGAATTCAGATTGGCGATTGTCATTGTTGGCATTAGACGATGTTTTGAAGTTCGTCAAAGCAACGAAACTGGAGGAGATATTATAGAAACCCTGTTTGAATTGACGACTGTACAATAGATATACAGATCGAAGTACTTTAGTACCTTCTTTATGAATGAGTGAAACAGAACTTCCTTTAAAATAAAAATAAAACTTATTGAATTTTTCTTAATTTGTAGTATGTGGCAAATTAAATGAATCAACCAACTCTTGCTTGATATATTTGGAATCACGACTTAATTATGAACAAATATTCATATTAGTTTGATGTACGAGTGCATATATATCGTCGCTAGAGTTAAAGAACTTAACTGACAAAAAATCTAAAATACGAGGCATAGTGGTTGAGCGCGTGCACAGAAACTCAAAGGACTGAGTTTAAAATCCCAGCGAAGGAGAAAAATAAAAAAATTAATTTGCGGTTTTTCTAAAATTATAATTTAAAAAAATAAGAGGAATATGGTTGCTGCGAGAAGTTAGACCGTAACTCTTAACCAGGATTGTAATGGTCAGTTATGTATGTATGTATGAAATATTTTAAATAAACATGGCTTTACAGCAGTGATGTCCACTACTACATAAACACACTTGCGCTTGTGTATGAAGCAGAGAAAAGACTCTGCTTACTTCTACCAGAAATGGGAATGTTCGAATTATTTTCTGTTTATAACTTCATAAATATTTCTTCATAATTCTGAGTAAAGTACATAATCGATTGTCCGATAGACATGTGACCGATCTATTAAGAATAAAGGAGTACCAAGGTCACATATATTTAGAGGAAATAATGAATAATTATTTTAGTTAAATAAAAATGATACAAAAAATACGCACTATCCATCCCTGCACTATGTTAGAGAGAAGGTAAAACTATAAAGAGCAAGAGTAACAATATTTCTTTTTATTCTGTACGTGTTTGACTTCGACGCAAGCAGAATTTGTTTTCCTATCACGCGTGATAGAGAACTAGAATTGTGGACATCACTGCTTTACAGAAAACAAAAGAGAAGGTTTTTGAGTTAAAAAATGTTTGAACACTTTTGACTGTGCTGCGTGATTCCTGACAGATAAACATATTAATGAAATGACTTATAATACCGCATAGAATTGTAGTTTTTGAAAGTACATTGTCGTTTCTTATTTGAGCGCTTGGCTGCATGTAGAACAAATACTTAAAAACTATTGCAAACACTAGTTCTTATCTATTGTAGTTTGACTATTGTCTGCTTAAGACACCAATTCTTTTATTGAACTATTTTGCCTGAAACTCTACAGTACACAACAAGTTATTAAAAAAATTTTTAAATTTTGAATTTTGTATGTAGAGTGTTCCCTTACTGGTCATATTTAACAAAATTGTCTTTGTTTTGTAAAATTTGTTTTGTTTTGTTTTTTGTTTTTTCTGTTTAACTCTGTTACAGATTCCGTTGGCCTACAGCCAATTCTATTACGATGTGATATGATGTTTTATTTTAAATTCTTTTTTTCTTCTGTTATTTCTCTCTATTGTGTAAATATTGAAGATGGTAAATAGAAAAAAATGGCATCACTTTGTAATTCTATAAAAAAAAATTGTTTTTGCCTATTTCTTTTATAAAAAAGAAAAAAGAAAAAAAAAACCTTCAAGTCGTCACTTGTTTTAACAATGAAGTGTCATATAAATATGAAAAGAATAGTTTTAAATGAATAGTTTTCGAATTTAAATAACTGTTGGTTCATAAGAAATTTTAATTTAATTGCCCTCAAGTACTGCTCAGAACGGTCAACGTTTCAATAATACTGCCTTAAAGCCAGAATTTTTTTAAAGTTTCCCTTTAAAGACCTGCAATGAAAAACAACTTCACACGTTGTTTTTTCTTACGCTTTTGAGAAACCTTTCGAAATTTCTATGATTTGCAGAAAGTAGTTAAGAAGCTATAACTATGTATATCGTCGCAAGAAATAAAGAACGCTGTAACTGACAAAAAATCGAAAATACGTTTTTTGCACCATTTTTGTCAGAAAAAAAAAATACGCGTCGATTGGTCCCGTTTCCAGATTTCTACGATGAAAATAATATCACTTACGCCGTCTGCTTGGCTCTGGTGAACATTTAAGGTTTTCTCAGTTACAGCGTTCTTTAATTCCATCGACGATATATGTATGCTTATATCTATAGAAATTGCAAATGTTTAGTTATTTTATTTTTAACGGAAAATATTTTAAATTTATAAGCTTCACTATTTAATTCTTTTTGATGAAATTTTGTTTGCTAAGTACCAAGCAGACGTTGGTTTTTACTTAACCCATTCGCTGCCAAGACGAGTATACTTGTCCTACCTTGAAAAAAAAAACGCGGAATTACTTTATCCCGTTATCTGCTGAGACATTGTAATCGACAATAGTGAATTTCTAAGTGTTGCCAAATTTCGCAATGTGTATCGTTTTATTTCATTTTCTTTATTTTATCCATCTGCATGATTTATTATTTGCTTTTCTACTAAAACGTACGCAAATACGAAAAAGGATATGGAGTCCTTCTGCCTTCATAATGCCAACGACAAGTATACTCATCTTTAGTTTTCTGCTTGTAAATGATGATGTATGGTAATATATGTGCACTTACCAAGAAATACCCGTGTTTTGGTAAACAATAACACTCAAAATATAAATGGCAATGGGAATGACTTTATATAATTTAGGCTTAGCAGCGAATGGGTTAAGATAAAACATACGAAAATGTCAACAGCCAAAAGAACTATCATACTGTGCTCACTTTTTGTCAAATATCATTAATTATGTACTCATAATTACTTGAAAAATCAGTTATTATAAGTTTACAGCTGTAAAATTGAAAACTGTGTTAAAAATTGAGTTTCAGGGTTTTTTTAATATTATGCCTATGAAATAGAATCTATTTTATTTTGACAGCGTTTTTTCTCATGCTCTCATTTTTAGAAACAAATTCTCTCATTAATGTTACCACACGTTTTTTAAATTTCACACATTTTGTAAAAAAAACCCTTTGTTTTTTGTTGTTGGTGCAAAGAAAAATAAGAACAAAAGAAAATCGAAAAAACATTTGAAAGTTTAAATAAATTAATAAATTTTGGAATTTATTAAATAGAATGGTAAAATAAATTGTTGAAAAAATGTGTAAAGATGATTAAATTATAAAATATAAATTCAATTCTATGCCAAAACTCTCATAAACTTAATTTTTAATAGCTTTGCAAGAAATGTAAAAATAATAAATAGCCGTCGTTTTAATTTTGGGCACGTTTTCTCTGAGAGTCGTTTTTGTGGTCGTATTCTGTTTAATCATTTAAAAGTTTGAGTTTACCATATTTTATTGAGGTTGCCAAATTTTGTTAAAGTATTTTGAACTAACAATTTTTCAAATTCAACTATTTGTTGAAATCTTAAATTCAACATATTTTTTAATGTAATTGTTACCATATTCTAAGTAACTGGAATTACACATAAATTTTTTCAATTTACTTTTTTTTACCAATTTTTTAATCAGTAATGTGCTATGTGCTGTGACCAGCAAATTAGTATAACTGTTATATATTTTTTCGAATTAAATTCGACTAGATGACCCGTGCGGATATTTCGCACCGTTAGTTGTCATTTTTGTAACTTCAATACATTTTATTAAAAGTATAAAAATATTAGAAATCATCATATATTAAACATGTTTACATACATACATACATATATACATACATACATACATACATACATACATACATACATACATACATACATACATACATACATACATACATACATACATACATACATACATACATACATACATATGTTTAAATGCTTTTATTGTAGTTCTTTGAATACAATGTTAGAGGTAATGACATGATCATCGTTAACTTTTTGCCCTTACGAATCCTTAATACAAACAAAAATATCTTTAAACGTATGCACTCGAGAAAAAGCCACGTATAACTGCCCATGTTTATCGCACTTGATCTAACAACTACTGCAAAGTATTGCCAAAACAGCTTTTTATAGTAAATAGCGGTATTGCCAGAATGGATTTTAATACTTGTGTACTAGGGTGGGTCAAATTTTTTGCCTATTAAGCGTATAGCAAAATCGTAATCTACGGGAAATTCTAAGAACTTTTCCCAAAGAAACCATGGTTCTAAAATCAAAATCGAGCTTCCGGATTTTTAAGAGAAAATTAGGTGCTCAGGTTATCCGAAAATAATGCTATTTTTTTGGAAGTATTCATTGCAATTGGTGAATAGTTGACCTGTAACGCTGGAAGATGACTTATTTTAAAGGAAATTTTCCCAGCTTTCTCTATATATGTCCTCATTTACAGAAAATTGTTTACCCAAATAATGGTTTTGGAGGTTTATGTCAAAATAATAATAGTCAAACTGTTAAAAACCTAAAACTATTATTATTTTGACATAAACCTCCAAAACCATTATTTGGGTAAACAATTTTCTACAAATGAGGACAGATATAGAAAGCTGGGAAAATTTCCTTTAAAATAAGCCCTCTTCCAGCGTTACAGGTCAACTATTCACCAATTGCAATGAATACTTCCAAAAAAATAGCATTATTTTCGGATAACCTGAGCACCTAATTTTCTCTTAAAAAACCGGAAGCTCGATTTTGATTTTACAACCATGGTTTCTTTGGGAAAAGTTCTTAGAATTTCTCGTAGATTACGACCTTGCTATACGCTTTGTCATGTTTTTCGGTCCCGAACAAATTGACCCACCCTATTGTGTACATACTATATTATGTAGCACTGCATTACTATTAAGCGACTCTGTATTACCACACTTGAACAAAAACATATAATCACAATGGCAACAGTATTATCATGCAGTTCTATTTAAAATATAATTTTTATCAATGAAAATATTAATTTTTCAATTTCTAATTATTTTTCGTCATTAGTGTTAGAGATAAGCTTTAAAATGAGATATCATATTCATTAAATTTGATGCCGTGGCATAGGAGATATTTGCAACCGACCAAAAAAGTGCTTTAGAAATAATATATATGATTATTTATTGAACCTGTGTTATACTTATTGTATGAGTATATCTTATACTTATAGTATGCCTAAGGTCCTACTACTGGTATTCTTATAAGAATTAACATCCGTATCTATGCCATCGTCACAGTAGTCGATGATTGATTTTGATAAAATGTTTTAACGTGTTGATTTATCGAATATTTTTCCATAATAAATTTGCCACCTCTATACTTCACAACTGTTAAATATGAACTTTCAAGACTAATGTTTGCCAAAATAGCGGCAAAACAAAGTACAATAGTACAAACTTCCCTGCAGACACCCTCTATGTAAAATATTGTATACGTAGAATCAAAATTTTGGATTTTCAGTATCCTATTGGTTAATTTTTTATAAGAATTTCTTAGCAAATTGATAACACCTCAAGTAACTAGGTCTACCTTTAGTGATTCTAATTTTACACCATTTTATTATATTCTTAAAGCATTAGTTTGCATTTAGTTTTTAATTTTAATTTGTATTACTTACCAATCATAAAAGAAAATAATTTTAGTACGGCTTTCTGTGTACGGCTTTCACGATTAGTAGTTATTCCTTCAAATTACATAAAGTTTAATTGATATTTTTCTCTATATGCAATAGCTTACTGGGCAAGTCAAGTTCTTGTGGCTTCCTTTGCAAAAGTTCCTGAAACAAAAGATAAAAACCAAAACTGCTTTAAAAATATTTCTTTGTTATGGTGTATTTATTTACAAAAAAAAACCATCAATTTAAATTACAAATTTTTTTATAAATTTTCATTATATTTTTTTCTTATTTCTTTTCTTACAGGTGAGTGATTATATGCAAACACAAGTTATAGAATGCTTGGCTTTATTTAGATATTAAAATAAATAGAATAAATTATTGCAGAAAATAAGTAAGTATACGACCACTACTTCACTTATTATTACAAATATAAAGCCAAACATAAAAAATATAAATAAATTTCTGAAAGGAAGTTTAAATGTGAGTGTTTTGGAAAAATTCGTTTTAAAAATTTCTATACTCAGGAATCCTTAAATTTGGTATGTTTTGTTTGCTGCCTTCTTCTAGTGTGTAGTGATATTTTCTTTTAAGAAAATGTCATGTTTACCAAAGTTTTTGGTTTCTTTTTATATGTTTTTTTCTACATCTCGTTTTAAGTGTAATTTAAGTCTGTAATATCCTGTGCTGGCTATGGCCCATTTTTTTTATTGTTTTTCATTTAAGTACTGTTTGATTTTGTCTTCTTTATTTTCTTGTGTTAAATAAAAAATATCAAATCTAGCGAGAGTGTAAGAGAAAGAGAGAGAAAGACAGAAAAAAACAAGTAATTGTGTGCGTGTGTATTTGCTTGCTTGCTTGTAAGTCATCGAGTGGCTAAAAGTAAACAAAACGAAATTGTATTTTCTTAAGTGTGGTGTTATTTTTCTGCGACAGTAGTAGTAGCAGTAGTAGTGTAGTAGTAGGAGAGTTAGAAAAAGAAAACGATTCGAGATAAAATCTCTCTGATGTTTAGAAATTTCATTGCTGTTTTTATAATTGTTGTTGCTGTTGTAATTGTTGGTTTTATTTTGAGTGACAATAAATAAACTCAGACAACAAATCAAAAAGTCTTTAGCAAAAGCCACAAACTACACACACACATTTACACAAACATACCACCAATACACTAGCAATAATGCATATGCACACATACACTGCCAATCACTTGAATAGGTTCACTATTTTTATTATATTAAAATTAATTTTTTTCTAAAAGTAATTAAGTTTTTAGTTATATTATTTTCTAAAATAATAAAATATTGGATTATGTGGGTTTATAACAAAAAAAAAAAATTGTTTCCATAATTAATAACTGAATTTTAGTAATATTTTTTTTCCCCAAAAACGAATATGATTTGCAGCACAATTTTTTTGGGTCAATTGAATAGGTTCACTATCATTAATTTAAAAAATTAAGGAAGAAAATGATTTTTTTGTAAAACTTTTTTAATTTTTTAAGATTTCTTACAATTTCTTATGGATATACTCATTATCCTCCTTTATTCGATATAACTTCAAGAATACCATTTGGGAGGGAGCTATAAAGGTTTTCAATTAATGATAATGAAATTTTTGGACAAAGCTTTTTTAATTCCTCCAACGAAAGCCTATTTGGTTTCGTATTGTCTGCCGGACTCGTAGACTTTGCGAGAAAGCAAGCTCCTTACATTTTATATAATATTTAAGTCAGGGGAATATGGTAGCCACTCCAACTTATTGACATTTTGGCTTTAAATCCACACTTTTACAACCCTGGCATTAGGTATCGGGGCATTATTTTGTTTAATTATCCAGAGAATTGGTCAAGTACTGTTTTGTAGTTATTCGTGTTCATTTTTGATGTGAGGAATTGAAGCTCAAATGTACCATAATAAGAAATCGCCCCCCACACCATTACACTTCTCTTACAGCTATTGAGACGACTAAGGTAGCGTTCCTCCTTATATAGGTCGTTTAAATAGTAGTTGTATCCATCCGGACCTTCCAAATTAAACTTTTTTTTCGTCTGAGAAGGCAACCCGATACCATTCATTTTTATCGTTCATGTGTTCTCGTGCAAACTGTGGCCGTTACGTATTACGAGCAGCATTACGAGATGGTTTGTTTTTAATTTTTAATCTCTTTAAATGCTTAAAACTTCGAATAACACGTCTTACAGTGTTTATGCTAGCTGTGATACCTAATTCTTGTCTAATTTTCGCAGCAGAACCGCTCGAATTTGAGGCAGCTCTTTTAATAACTCTTCTGTCCGCTTCTGTTGCGGCTTTTTTCGTCCGACCTTTCATGTTTTGTCCGTAATCGGACTGATTTCTTAAAAAATTACTTACAACATTCTATCTGCGACCAACTTTTTTGTCGATATTTCTATGGCTTAAGCCAGTTTCATTAAATGCTTTAATTTTACCTCTTCTTTCTTCAGTTAATCGCTGATGATGCGCTCCATTTTACATAAAAATGTAAAAAATTATTGCAGTAACTAAAAAATATTTAAAATTTTAATTATACTTTCGATGGTCAAAAGCAAACGAATTTTATTCCTTGTGAACCTATTCAAGTGACCCAAAATTTACACCCGTTTTCGCAGCATTTTGAAGTAAAATCAAAAAATAACAAATTTTAATTTATTGTACCGTTATTCTTTTCTTCCTAAAATATGATTATTCATAATATCTCTTAATTTAAGTAAAAAAAAAATTATTCTTCTAAAGTTTATATGAAGAAATATTAAAATATAAGAGCAAAAATTAATAAACCTATTCAAGTGATCGGCAGTGTACTATAGTAGTTAAGTAAGGGTTTTAAAAGAAACACAAGCATTATAAGAGACATTTTAAATTCAAATACATGTACATACGCATATACATACCTAAATATGTACGTATATAAGTAGATAAATCTACTGTTATTGCATATCTTCGAAGTACATATAGGGTTTGGCATTTAAAACAACGTTTTATAAAAAATGTAATTAAAAAAAACAACAATTTCAAATTTGTAAAATTTAATTTTAATTCATAATTCTACTGCTTAGTTTCTTCTCATAATGATAGTCTATGAGAAAATTAACTCCCAAAAAGAATCACCCTTTATAAGATTTTTTTCATAAGATTTTTTATGTCTGCAGCTTTTTTTGGTTTTGTGCAAAACATATGTACGATATGAAAAATCAAAATCTTTTTAAGATTCTGTTTTTAATTTTGTTATACAGAGAGCAACAATTTTTATTGTTTCAGTTCGACCAGAAAGCCATCAAGTTTAAAACCAAATGTATTATTCATGTCTACCGTTTTTATTAGTTATCCTCTTTTTTTTGTGTTTTTTGTTTTTTAATTTAAAACCAAAACAAATTTACTTATCTTTCAAGACAATATTTCTTAAAACGATTTGTTTGTTATTTTTCTTTGGTTTTTTTTTTCTTCTCAGCATTGAGAAAAAAATAAAAGAAAGAATATTTGTAGAGAAGAATATTAAGCAATAAATTTTTGATAAAAATTGATTAGTTTGTTAAATAATTCCTAATACAGCAAATTAAGTAAAACAAACAAAAAATATTTTTTTTTCTTACAAATTCCCCCTAAATATAAATCATATAAGCTGACAAATTTAAAATAAAAAAAAAAACAAATTAAAAATTTAAATTTCTGGTTTAATAGAGAATAGTATCCATATATACAATAGTATCCACATATACATATAGTATGTACAGTAGGCTGTCCCGTCCTTGTATGACAAAAATATTTTTTTGAGCTACACTTTCGCAAGAGGTATCAAAATTTGCGTAATTTTGCACAGATTACGGCAAAAGTAATAAAAATCGATTTACATGCCATTTTGAGGGCTCTACTTTTGAAAACGTTTTTACAAACCTAAACCCTATGCTTAAAATAAAAAAAACGAGATATAAATTTATTTTATTAATATATTTTATACTTGCAATTATTGTATAAGAAAATAAAACTTATAATAAATGACCAAAACTTAAAACAAAACTTATTTAAACATATTTTTTTGACCAAAATTTGGCATTTCTGCTCGTGATTTCAACCTGGTTCTAATAAGGCCATCTCTAGAAGCAGCGCTAGTTACATGTTGAGAGGCTTCTGTTACCAATTTAACACATCTTTCGACAGCTTGTGTGTGATAAAGAAAGTCATCAATTTCCAAACTGTTATTTTTTGCCATGATTTCAAGGTCCTCATTGGAAATATGCTGAAGAACCGGCGGTGCTGTAAACCTACACGCGTGCCATATAATAATTTCAGTGTAATCTCCAGCAGAGAAGTCAATTTTTGGTGGTTTAAATATTCTGTATTTAGTGCTACTTTCAACTTCTCTAGCTTTGATTATTCTTTGCCAGCTCCCGAATATGGTCTCATCAAACAGCATACTGGCAAGTAGATTATCTGGGTGAGCAAAAAAAGCATTTCTTTCGATAACAGAATCCACAACTGATCTGATATTTTCGGGTAAAAAACGAGAGTACATAATCAGATGAAAAATATGTTTGGCTCCGTCTTTAAAAGACGGTTTTTGTTTGATTAGGAACCAAATCGGAGCATATACTTTAACAACGTAATTGACAAGCAGTTGCCAATTTTCTGATGGATTAAGGGTACTTATTTAAACACTGAGTAGACAATTAGCAAATGTAAGCCATCTGGACTGCGCAATTTTTCCAGGTTTACGGTTTGCCAGCTCAGGACTACAATAACCAGTTTGTACAGCTTTACATATCTCATAAAGAAATTTGTGATCCGTACTTAGTTGATCGACCACATTTTTCGGTAAGTCAGGCAAATTACCAGCCACCGCACAAAAAGCCACCGTTGATTTATTATCACAAGTAGCTAATTGTTTTCCAATAAGTCCGCTATATTCTCTAGGTCCCGAAGTGCAACCATCTAAAGTTAAGAATAAATGACGAAGGGGTAACTCATTGGCATGGAGCATACAAACACACCATTGTAGCGGTCTCTTCAAATACTCCTCCAAATATTGAATAACGCCACCCTTCCAACCGGTATTATTTGCAGTTCCGTCACATCCAATGCAAATCACGTCATCTAAATTCCAACCTTTATCTTCTAATAAAGTTGTGACGGAAATTAAAATGCCTTTAGCAGTGCCACGACTTGGCGTTGTGTGACCAAAATAAGCTGATGCAGGATCTTCTAAAATTTCTCTGCGATAGCAGCGATCAAAAAAACTCTTTCACTGATTGGAACTTTCTTAGATTTTAAACAAAAACAAAATTCAAATGAAGTGCATTTGCAAACAGCAACATCGAAAAGCTTCTCAGATGACTCTAAAAACACTTTTTTGAACTTTTTTTTATAAAAAATTTGTTATCAACTGTCTATATTATAAACGAAATCCACTGTGTTCAGAAAATTCGTAGTCGACTGTGAATTGTTGTTGTTATACATAGTCGTGGCATATTTAGTTTAGGTGTCGAAATTAAGGATAGCGAAATATATAATAATGAAAATAACTAAGTACTTTTCAAAACTTTAAAGATTGGTAGAACCCTGAATATAAAGTTTCATCTTATTTTTAAAATCATTTTGGTTATCTACGATCAATTACGCAAATTTCAGAAGGTCTTGTGTTAGGAAAATCTAAAAAAAAATGTCGGGACACCCTAATGTACATATGAAGGCATGTTAAATATAAAAATATTTTTAATTGTTTTTATTTTAAAAAGTTTTGCTGATAAAGAAAAAGCCATTAAAAAATATTAAACATTTTAAATGATAAAAGAAAATTATTTAATGTTTTTTCATAGAAAAACTTCAAATGACAAATTAAAAATATTGCCTAGAAATCTTTTAGCATTTTAAATAATTTAAAAACAAAAAATCAAAAAATAAAATGTACTTAGTAATAAAAATATGGAAATAAAATCCCTAAAAATTTTAAATAATTTATGGATAAAAAATATTTGATATGATTTAGAAAAAAAAAGTAAAAATTTTTGAAATAAATTTATTATTGTCTTTAAAAATTTAATTTTAAAAGAAACGTAATATGTAGGCGAACAAGTAGTAATCATCACTTTTAATTGCCTAAGTAGAGTCTCAGAATCAAAAACGCCGCATATCAAATTATTAATAAAGGAAATGTTCAGCAAAATTTTACTACTTTCGACAGTTGAAAGCTTGATATGTGGTACAGTATTAAACTGATATTTGCCTCGACAATAATTTTTGGGCAATTATGCGTGGAAGTCATTTAAACGAATACGTTTAATTGTTTGTTGACACTGCTGTCAATAAGTACATGTGAAAACCAAGTAACTTTATATTTATACTTATACATAAACTTGGTAGATTTTAAGTGTAAGGTTGTGCCAAAAAAGGAATTTAAAGGTAAATTTAACGGAGTTGCGTTAATAATTTTTAATTCTGGTTTCTCGACCTTTATTTAAATAATTCCTGAAGATACTACATGCAGGTGTAGCGAAATATCGATAAATAAATAAAAGTTTTTTATTTAAAAATAGACCTTGAGCTTAAATAATTCTTTAAAATAGTTGAGTTAAGCTGCAGTTTTTCTAAACTAATTATTTTGGGTAATTAAACGAGGGAATTTTAAGTGAAATTTTCTTTTTGAAAAATATATTTGAGGTAATTATGCGAATAACTTAGTTAAGCAAAAGTTAATTAACAGTGGAATTTTATTAGAAAATGATAAGATAAGTATGGGGATTTAGAAATTGAAATAAGTAAGCGTGAAAGGCCATTAAGAGTAGAGCAATTGTCCGTGGAATATTGTAGATGCTTTTTATAAGGTGGTAAAACTATATTTGAGTTCTACTTAAGACCTTTAAGGCAAAAAAGAATAAATAGTTTTTGTAAAGTCTTATTTTTTTTATGGTTTTCAATAGTCTTAACCCTGCTGTTAGGTTAGGACCATTTGGTCCATTTTTTTTATTGTTTTCTTTATAATTTTTGAACGGTAATATATAGTGACTTAAGTTTTTAGCTCATGTGGTCTTTTTATAAAACCATGTTATACACAAAAATTCAAGGTTCTGACTTAAACCAGGACTGAGAAAAATAAAAAATTACGAATCTTAGGTTAAGGGACCATTTGGTCCATAATATATTTTCCTTGATTATTTTTACATTTATTTAAAAAAGATTAGTATTTTTTAGTTGGTTTTATAATAATTGTCATTGCATGATAAGCAACATGTTTTTCTCTTAGTTTTGCAAATAAACTTATTGCAAATGGAGCACTTTATATTAAATTTGGACTTGCAGCAACTACAAACTTCACGATTTCGGCCCTCTGAATTAGAAATATTATTTGAAGAAGCCACTGGAACTATGCATGGTTTTAGTATTTCAGTAAATAACTGTGCTGATAACTCTTTTTGAGGTAATCTAGTCTGTTTCATCATATACGCGTCCTTCAGAAAGAGTGCTTGTTGCGGCAATAACTCTGGTCTCCTGCAATTCCGATCAGCTGGAACCCAGGACTTCGATTTCGTCGATTTCAGAAAATATTATGTACGCATTCAATGCGGATATATCACTTATGTTTGCAAATAAAATGTTTGGCCAACGAGTACAAAGGGAGTTTTTGAAAGTTAGCAATTTAGGAGGAAGTTTCCTTTTCTGAAGTTTTTTTGTCAAAAGTAGAAAAAAAGATTGTTGCCTGTTATATTTTGCCCTTTCAAGCCTTCTGTTAAGTCCAATAGAACTCGTTGCCCTTGGTTCTTTTCAGGCTGTGCATTTCTAGGCTTACCAAGTTATAGTTGTAGCCTGACTTGGAGTTCACCGAGAACCAAAATTTCAAACCATATTTTGGTGGTTTTGATGGCACAAACTGTAGAAAAGTACATCGCCCCCTTAATGCAACAAGTTGCCCATCAATGGTAACATTTTCGTAACAATTATAAAACTTTGGAAGAAGTTGTTACCAACGGTTCCACAGTTCACGAATGAGAGCTAATTTATCGCAACTACGCATTTTTCGTCGCCTCAAAACATCATAGAAACGGATGGTAATCATATGAAATTTTTCTTCAGACATAATTGCTTCGGAAATGGGGCGACATTTTCATTTTTTCTACTTTCAACAATAGATTTTATATTATCCAACTATTTTGCTCAAATAAAAAAACAAGATTATACCTACCGACATACGCCTGCAAGAATAAGTAAAGCAATATATGCGCGCAATGCGTCTTCATTAATATCTTTCCACTTGCCACCAAACTAGACCCTGATGTACTTACTAGTATTTTCGATGATAATTCTTTCTATTGGAGGCCGAAAAAACAACATAAAACTGATAGAATTGCATCTGGCTGCGTTGAGATATTCTCAGCCGTAGCTCCAATAGGCTGAGGTAATAGAGTGGCACTCCGAAGCATTTTGTTTTTAGCAATAAAAAACGGATCAACAGAGCTAACTGCAGGTTCCCGTTCAGTATCTGTTTCAGAAGAAAACAAGCTATTTTCTGAAGTATAATCAAATTCCGAATCTGAAATATCGGAGTCACTTTCTACATTGAGTAGTTTTTCCTTAATAAATTTTTACATTAGATGTGTTGAGTAGAGATTTGCGGTGGTCACGTAATTTGAGTGGTTCACGTGAATAACGCGTGAGAGTGAGTTATTTTAATTTTACTGACGTCAGTAGTGCGTGAGTAAAGAAAAATTCGAGTGAGTGATTCGTGAGAGATTATAAAATTATTTGCGTCAGCGTGAGCCAAAATTCACTCACTCGCCCATCTCTAGCGTTGAGTAAAGCGTAACTTAATAATATTTAGGGAGAAGTGATCCAAAACAGATACAAATATAAACTTAAATGGTTATTTTGTATGAATATTGAAGTATGGACCAAATGGTCCATTAACCTAACATTCGTAAGTTTTTTCTAACCTAAGAGCAGGGTTAAGATCCTAAAATTGGTATTCTTATGTATATGAACTAACATCTTATTTTTTCTTATATGAATTTCGTACATACATACATAATGGGTCACTACAACCCTGTTTCAGGGTTACGAACTAGCTTCACGCAGTACCCATGTTATGTTTTTTTTTAGGCGCCTTATATGGGACAAACTGCTGTCAGTTGATCACTTAAAGGCCAGTGCCCCAGTTGTTGATGTTAATTTTTGTTTGTTGTGAAGTGGTGAGGATCTTAGCTAAGTTGTTGTTGGTAGGTTTTGATCCTTGCTTTCCAGTTCTGTTTTTTCACTAAGTGGGTGGCGCTTTCACCTGATCATTCATTTGATATCTCAAAGTTGGTTACAGTGGAATATCAGGGGGCGGCTTCTTTTTGGGCGGGACTTCTTGGAGGTAGAGGGGAACTTCTTATATATTTTTTTTTAATATAATTTGAAATGTATGCTTTTGGGGATAAGCATGTCTCTATGGCCATTTCGTCTCTGCTTAAGAGACTCGTCAGGAGACTTTTTCCCAAAGGTGTTATTCAAAACTATAAATACTTATGTTAAAATAGTTATAGACTAAATGCGAATCATATCCCATTTAGTATATAAAAACCAAACAAAAGTATTTACAAAGCAATACATTTCTGTTTTTCAAAAAATTTAAATTCTATTTCTCTGTTCCACCACATACATACATTTCAAATTATATTGAATGTATTTTGCCAATAAGGCGAAAAATATTTTTTGTTTTTTATTTTTATTTAATATTAAAACTTGAAAATGCCGGGCAAAGTTATTTGTTTTTCATACTATTCAATGCTGGAGCTAAAGCGAGCCCTGACTAGGCCACCCCCTATCTTTATTATTATTTTTTTTAATTTTTTTCCATGATTACTGGGTTTACAGTTTAAGGTCGACTCCGAACGACAGACTGGAGAAGCTCATTCATGGCAATTAGTTAGTCTCAAAGCTTTTGCCATACGACTGCTAAGAGTAGACGCCAAAAGAAATAGTTTTTCTTGTCTTTTTTGAAGAAATCAGAGCTAGAATTGAAAACCGGAGCTCTTTTCTAGTAAGCCAACACAATAATCACTAGACTTCACGACCAATTCAGAAAACAGTTCCTTTAAAATATAGCAATTTTTAATCTCCATGCCCCAACCAAAAGTTCTCTTGCTAAATTCACAATATCAGTTTTGAATTGAGCTGTACACCAAGATTAAGAAATATATCCACTGTTTCAATGTTAAAAGTATCATTATCAGTAGCAATTATTGACATTTTTTTCTACTAGGACACCGGATGGAATAGAGATGGTTTTTAACTAATGGTTTTTAAACAAAAGCATTCAAAGTCTTCCATGTAAAGAAAACACAAGACTTATATTTCTTATTGTTTTAAAAACTTGGGGAAAAAAATTAAATAGTGGAATACAAAACAAAATGCCTAATAATTGTAGATATTTAGAGGGGAGGTTGTAGAATCCAATGTTAAATTAAATTTAAAAACAAGAACACAAAATATTCTTTGGTATCATCAAAATTCAATTCTGTTTCTTTTGTGTTCGAAATAGAACCAATTAATGACAACAAACTATGTTATAAACGACCTTTTCAAATTAAATTGCTATACTTCCAATTATTTCTTAAACAAAAATTATAATAATAATTTATTTGTAGTGAAGTTAAACTATTTTTAACAGAATCTAAATTTTTAAACAGAATTTAAATCAAAGTAATGCAGACATTAAGACGTATGAGTAATATTTAATTAATAAAACAAATATTGCTCATACGCAAGAGAGTAAAAACATATTTCAAAACTTAACATCTGCAATTTTGCAAACATACACTTTCAAATATATAATTTCGTATTTTAAAAGAAGCTTTAATCTCTCCACATTAAGATCAAACAGCAAAAAATAGTGATTATCAGTAAGTTATTTTGTAAGGGAGAAATTATAAACAATTGCTAGTCGTGTGCATAAATAATGCATGATTTTTATATGAAATGAGCCGCTAAAATGCAATAGAAACGCAAATTTATTGCAACCAGTAAGCAAATAATATTCAAAATCAAAAATAATACCTTATATTGTAGCATATTTGTGAGCTTTAGTGTGTAAAAAACGATATAATGCTTCCATTATTGCCTACAATTTTATTTATTGCTTCCAAATTTTAAAAATTTTTTTGCTGGGTAACAAATGGTTTAATAATGTTTGACATACATAAATACAAAATTGGCCATTATATTCCTATTTCAGGGTTACGGCCTAGATTCTAGCAGCATTAAAGTTGTGTGTGTCAGTTTTAATCCATGAGTACTGGGACCTACAGTTTTAAAGTCAACTCAAAACGACAGAAGTGAAAAGCATTTTCATGTCAATCAGTTGTTTTCAGGACTTTTGCCAGAAGACTGTTAAGAAGTAGTCGCACTAAAGAAATATCTTTTTTTGCATATTTCTTTCTTTTAGGATGTCAGAGCTGGGGTTTGAACCCTAGTAAGCCAAGACACTATAATAAAATATGATAGAGACTCGTCAGAAGACTTTTTCACAAAATCATAAATGTAACAATACATAAAATTGTAAATCCTTTCGTTTGATTTTTATATACTTAACGGGATATGATTGTCATTTATTCTATAACTATTTTACCATAAGTATTTATAGTTTAGAATACCATCTTTGGTAAGAAATCTCCCGACGAGTCCTTTAAGCAGAAACGAAATGTCCATAGAGACATTATTGTTATTATCTGGTAAAGGGTATTAAAGTGTGTTAAAGGGTATATTAGGTGTTGCTAAGTTTTTTGAATGCTGTTCTTAGCTGCAGCACTTTTTAATTCTTCTCTGCACTGTTTAAGGTGCTGAGCTAGAATAATGAGAAATGCTTTGTCTTTGGTTTGCCAAATTATTTCTGATCTTTATTTTAATTTTATCAGCTATTTATACTATTTTTCAATATTTACAATGTTTCTTAAGGTTCTCTAATTTGCTCTTTCTATTACAAAGCAAGACCTACTTGCAACAATTACTTAATTTTGATTGGTCAAGACTTCACTAAATATTTGTAATATTTTCACTCATTACTTTAAAATTGAGTCACTTGAAAGTAAAATTTTTTTTTCATAATATCAGCAATTTAATACTTTTTGTCCCCTTTCAAGTGCTTTGACCCATGTTAGTCAATTTAATTGCATTTCTGTGTGTGCGGTCTTGTTTGTATTGCTAGCTAAGCATTTTGTTTTATTTTTCAAGGTTTATTACACTTGAAATTTGTGTTAGACATATGTATAGCAAATGTAATTTAATCCTTTTTTATTTTTGTGTAGAAAGAATGTGTTGTGTGGTTTATTATTATCATGACTTGATAAACAAACTACACTGGTTTAGACCCAGCGGAAATGCAAGGCACTGCGATCTATAAGATCTATTTTGTCCCTTTGAGTCTACTGTTTGTTTAGCAGACCAACTGCTTTCCTTACGAACACAAGCAGGTCCGAAACTATAGTGGTGGATATATTCACCAGTGAGACCATATGTCTCCCTAAATCATTGATTTGGGTAGTAGTATTGGTGAGATGGAAAAAAATAAGACACAGAAGTTCTGCAAGTGTAGTTTGTATCTCCCACTCAACATGCTGATTTCCTATTGGTTGACTGACGATCAAACAAAAGAGTGTAAGTATATGTGTGAGTTTAATTTGCTGATATCAGCCACTACTGGGCTCCTTTGCCCTAAATACATCTATCTAAATCTATTTCACAACATGTGCTCTGCTGTCTCTGATGCTTGTGAGCATAGTCTACAAACATCTATATCTGTGATCGCCATTCTCATCAAAGGCGCTCTCACACTACAGTGACCCGTAAGAAAATCCGTAAGGATTTTCAGGTCTGGCCTTCTATATTTTAGAACATCAGACTTACCCCCAAACCATACAAACATAGTTATCCCCAAAAGCAATACACTTAATATTTTATTGAAATGAAGAGTAAATTAAAAGTTAACTTTTAAATGTTAAAGTGTTTATTATCCTGTAATGTTACAATTATTTGCGTTAGGGCCGTTTTGCTTTACACCAACGCTATATACATATGTTAACAACAATTTTTTCTCTTTGCTTTCAATAGTGAAAATTATGCTTTTTTTTCTTTTTTAGTTCACTCATACATATGTGCCATTAATATCCTTTAGTTAACTAACAACCAATAGATCATTTACGAAATTCTTAATCAGATGATTTAATTGCATGTTCTGTAGTATCTACATAATTTCTTAGAACTACAAGGCAAACAGCAAAAATAAGATACAGCACAACGAATACAAATTCTTAGAAAATCATTATAATCATACAACGATACGAGTACTGTTTTATGTGCCGGAATATAAACGTCATACGTATTATTTTCTATTTGAAAAAAAAAAACAAACGTACTGCTAATGGCAGCAATAACAACAAAAACAAACATTGTTGTTATTAAAAAAAAGAAGCAATAAATTCATGTCCGTTACAGCAATGCGTCAATGTCAACAACAAAACTTGTAAAAACGCACACATACACTTACAGCGTGAGCGTTTTTGTGCGTCTGGTATTGTAAGTAAAAGTGTGTTTAAAAAATTTCTCCAATACTGTATTTTATGCTACACTGCTATTGATTGTTGAAAACACCTACTCATACATTTATTTTAGTTTTTGCGTAAATAGTAAAATCTTTGGTTCGCGTTAAGGAAACATTATAAAACCAAAATGAAAATTTTACAATAATTCGATCATAACTAAATATGCGATAATAAATAAATAAACATTTAAATCTGTACAAATCCTGTATGACGCATAGTTAACAGCCAGAAGAACAATTCGTCAACGTCATTTTCAAATAAATGTCGCAAATATCATACACCACATCCTATTAAGCCTGTTGTCATCTGTTCGTCATTGAAAACTAAAAAAAATAGAACACATACGATGCTTTCGACAACCGTTAGTAACATATTCAATAAGGCATAAAAGTTATCCTTGACGACAATATGCTGTACGGTAATTGCGTCAGCTGGATAGCCAAAAATAACAAGTGTTTGTGACGCTTAAAACGATTAAAAAAATAAAGAAGTTCTCATGCGTAGGCAGAAAAGTTTAATTAAATTAAATAAACACAAGAAAAGTAGAGTTTTGTGACTATCTAGCTTCCGTATTAACAAGTTGTAAACCTGAGACATAAGCCATTATATTTTCTTTACACATTACCTTTGTAGTCGCCGCACAGTGAGACAGCCCCATAGTAACCGCGGAAAAAAATGGTTTTTAGCGTGTCGTCCAATTTGGATGAAATTTTCACAATATATTAAGAGATATATGAGTAACAATTCCCTGAAATTTTAGCCTCATAACTTTATTATTTTTTGGTCTAGAGCAATTTAAAGTTGAGGTATGCTAACGCGCTTGAAGTATGTTCGATCAATATGTAATATTCAAAAGCTTATTAATAAAAAAATATATAATAAATATAACTTTAAAGTATTCTTTTAATTAATTAAGTTGTTGTAGAATGAGTAGATGAGAAAATAATTTTTAATAAAAAATACAAAAAAAAAAAATTTCTTAGCGTTGGAATACCTCAACTTTGACTTGCTCTAGACCTAAAAGTAATGAAGTTATGAGGCTGAAATTCCAGGGAATTGTTACTCATATACCTGTTAATATACTGTAAAAATTTCATTCAAATTGGACAACACGCCAAAAACCATTTTTTGCCGCGGTTACTATGGGGCTGTCACACTGTGCGCCGTGGTCTAGTGGTTAGTGTAGTGGCTTACTAAGACGATAGCGCTGGGTTCAAATCTCAGCTCTGACATCTTGAAAAAAATGAAAAACTTATTTCTTTCGGTGACTACCTCTCAGCAGTCTTCTGGCAAAAGCTCTGGGAGTAATTGATTGCCATGAAAAGCTTCTCAAATCTGTCGTTCGGAGTCGACATTAAACTGTAGGTTCCGGTACTCATGGATAAAAATTAACACACACAACATGAGTGCTGCGAGAAGCTAGGCCGTAACCCTGACACAGGGTTGTAATGGCCAATTATGTATGTATGGATGTATGCATGTATGTAAATAAACACAAGACGTCATAGACCAAACCAATTTGTTTATTTACAAATTAGTATCAGGATCTGTTAGAATGTAAAGGGTGATTTTTTAGCTATTATCTTTTTGGCAACACTGGTTTAACCCTAGAACCATAACGATAATTTTTATACAATTTTCCGAGTTAGAAAATTTGCAATTTATTTGCTTTAATTTAATTAATTTATTTAGTTTTATTCATTTGTTATAAAAAGAAAAGAATTTTTAGTATATTTACATTATTCAGTTGTCGTTGTCCATACAATTTCTGCAAATTTAAAAAAAAAGTGCACGTAAAATTTAAGTACATGTTTCGTGTTTTGTTTTACTGTTAAGCATCTTCAGTTTGGTCTATAATCTATAATTTAATGCCTGCTCAGTTAAGAAAGTTCATCGCTTGCTTCTTCCATTTCATGTTCAGTTTAATCGATCCACTGAAGCGGCTATTCGGGCTATTGTGACTAAATTTCGCACCAAATTTACTTGGTTGGACAATAAACCACCAACACGCTTAAGTAGAGTACGAAATAAAGAAAATATCGCAGCTGTATCGGCCAGTGTTAATCATGACCATCAATTATCGATTCGTCGCCGGTGAGCGCTACCGTGAAATGATATCCAACTTTTTTTTTGCCCAAAATGCAAGAGCTTGACTTGCATGACATATGGTTTCAACAAGACGATGCCACATGCCACATGCCACATGCCACACAGCACGCTTAACAATGGACTAATTAAGAGGTGAGTTAGGTGAACAATTTATTTCACGTTCGGAACCCGTCAATTTTCTGCCTAGATCATGCGATTTAACGCCTTGAGATTAATTTTTTGTGAAGCTATGTTAAAGCTCATGTCTATATAGTCAAGCCCGCTTCAATTGACGCATTGGAAGACAGCATTGAAGCATTTATTCGTGAGATACCGATCGAAATATTGGAAAGAGTATGCCAAAATTGGACTAAGCGGATGGATCATTTGAGGCTCAGTCACTGTCAACATTTGCATGAAACAATCTTCAAACATTAAATTATATGGATCGTACTATCGAATCGAATAAAGATTTCATTAATTTTTCTGAATTTTATGTACTTTTTTTTGTATAACTTTCCTATAGTTCTTAAAAAATAACATTTTATTATGTATGATAAAAGTGTTGATTAATAAAATTTCTAATTATTATACATTTTCGAATTAAATTCGAATATTTTAATGGATCTTTTATTATACTTTTTGTATGAAATTTAATAGCCTAAAATCCTAATACAATTACACATTCCTTAACGGATGTTAATTCTCATAAGAATACCAGTATTAGGATCTTAGGCTATTAAATTTCATACAATTAATAAAATTTCTTTAGTTTTGTTTTTGTCCCTAGTTTTTGCCTTTTTCTAAAGAAAAAATACGTTCATATTTAGTACAGACACGTATTTAAATCGAATTCAGTGCTTTGTCATACAAAATCCAATAACTTGTTTAAAGTTGTTTTTTTAAATCATGCCAAATAAATTTAATATTTACACAACAACGAAAAATATAACTTAAATTATATTTATAAAAACGCTATGTAGAAATTTAAAACTTCAAATTTCAAATATTCTTTTCACTTAATTTTTGGTTTTCAATAACAATTGCAAATTGATTTCTCTCCTTTAGATATTCAATTTGTTTTTTTTTTGTTAATTTTCAGATTAATTTTCTATTTGTATAAACAACCCGGTATAACCATTAAGTACTGTTGTATGTGCTTAAAACGATTATTATGTTGATTATTGTTATAATTATTGTATGTACTTGTAGTTCTAAATGAAAAGGCAAATAAATTTAATTATAGAAACTGAATTCAAGCGTATGATGGTATAGTTTTAATAGCAAATTTTTAAAACAGATACGAATAGAATTTGTCACTAAAAGCCATAGATAACGAGAAGAGAATTTAAAATGTTAATTTAAATAAAGGGCCTTTAAAATATTTATTTAAATGATGATGAAGTGTAAATTGTATTTTAAAATTTGTATTTTTAAAGCCTTTTTCAAGGCTCAATATGATTTTCAACACGTCTGTTTTGTATAGAAAACCAATATAATACAGAGAAGAGCATTATGGTACATATTATTGGCTAAATTTAATGATTCACACAACGTTATGATTGTGCGTACATACATACAGCCAGACACATACATATATTTCGTATTGATACAGTTGCCTAACACACATACATACATACATACATATGGCCTTTTAATATTAAACAGGGAAAGGAGCTTGTGCACAAATGAACAAACAAATAAAGCCGCCATCATTTAGATGGATAGAAATAAACAGCAAACCAACAAACAACATCATTATAATTATTATTAACATCATAATGATTTTAGTTATGATGATGATGATGATGATGATAATTATCGTTAACATTACCAGGACCATAAGCATCATATGCTGTCTGTTATCTCAACAATGACAACAACACACAACACAGTGTACATTTAAGACCAGATTAGTATCAGCAAATTTAAATCGTTAACCACGCCAGTGTTATTGTTATACGATATTTATAGTTCGCATACTAACAGAGAATAAGAAAGAGAGAGAGAGAGAGACAAGAAAAAAGTGAGATAAACAGTGATGGGAAGGGGACAAGAGAGAAAAATAATAGGTAACAGAAATAAAAAACAAATACACCGCACATATAACAACGGCTACACAGGCACCTATAAACACACTTTTCATGGTCTAAACCATAATAAAGGAGTACAAATAATTGTTTTGCATGTAAACAGCATGCACAAACACACCTAAGCCGTAAGAAACAATAGTTTATGAGTATGCATGCTGTTGTGTATCTGTTTACAGATTTTGCCAATGCAAAAATTTATATGACAGTGAGGGACAACCAGAGATTCTAATTGCTGAAAGCTTTCAGAGAGCTATAGCCGTACGATAATTGACTTTTTATTGATTTACTATTAAAGAACAAAGAACTAAACTTGGGACTTGATATTGCCAGGAGCTACAAAAACGACCTATTTCAGATTCAGTGCATAAGAAAATTCCCCATTGTGTAATTTATTGATTTGGTGACATCAATTTGCGACATTTCTGTACGTCTACATGCCAGCTTAACTGGATCTAAAGTGTTTATGCAGTAGATTACTATTAAGACTTACCGAAAAGAAGTAACCAGGGGCCTTATTCTGTAATTCTCTTAAGCTAAAATGCTAAAATTTTGGGTTTTTGAAACAGGCTGGACTTTAAAATATATAATATTAAAAAGTTTAGAGGTAATAGGCCTGCAACTTTTAAATTACAATAAGCGTTCAAGAATTGTATTCAAAGCCAAAAAGTGCTAAATTAAATTTATACACTTTTAGCAATAGAGTTTTAGCTTAGGACAGTTACAGAATAAGGCCTCAGGCTGTTTTTCTTGATGTATTTGTTTTCTTTGACTCTATAAATGTTATTTTTATAGACAGAAAAGTTAGTCTATGTAGAAATATATGGCACCCTGAAAAATGGCCCCAAAGAAAAATGACCCCAACCCGAAAATGAAAAATGACCCCAAAAATTTTAATGGAGCACAACAACACGAAATTTTGGGGTAATTTTTCTATTTTTTTTTTTGGGGTCATTTTTCATTTCTTGCTTTGGGGCTATTTTGGATTATGAAATTTTTAGAAATCAAATAATACCGTTGCAAAGAAGAGTGTTTCACTGAGACAAATTCATAATTTATTTGATTAAAATAATATAAATTGATTAAAATAATAGTGGTTAGTGTGTTGGCTTACTAAGACATGGGCCCTGGGTTCGACTCCAGGCTCTGACATCTTCAAAAAAAGAAATATAAAAAAAAAAAATATTTCTTTCAGCGACTACCTCTCAGCAGTCTTCTGGCAAAAGCTCTGAGAGTAATTAATTGCCATGAACAAGCTTCTCAAGTCTGTCGTTCGGAGTCGACTTTAAACTATAGGTCCCGGTACTCATGGATAAAAATTAATACACACAACTTGAGTGCTGCGAGAAGCTAGGCCGTAATCGTGACACAGGGTTGTAAAGGCCAGTTATGTATGTATATATGTAAAAAGAAATATTTTGTCTTAGAAAAAGTCTACTGAAGTCACTTGAATATTGTAAAACGAAAACTGAGGAAAATATTTACACAGTTCAGTAGCTTGTATATGTCAGATATTTTAATTGATAACTTTTCAATGCAGTTTTTATTGAAATACAGCACTTCCTTTATAATTCGTAAAAAAAGTTATTTAGATTGTGTATGAAGTGTAGGAGATATGACCGAATTAAGATAGCCTTCTAAGGTTCTAAATTTGCAGTTTTTCTTGGAAATGAAAAAAGGGACGTAAAAAAATTATTTTTTTTTAATTTGAAAATTTTTTTATTTGCATATATATACATATATCATAAATTACGTCCAATTGTATGAAAAAAAATCTTCATAGTGTCATTACAAGAGTATTTTAATAGCATGAAGCGATAGAAGGTAGCGTATATAATACGGTCATTTCAAACGCATTCTTTTAGGTCAACTTTGAATGTCTCTGGACAAAAAAGTAATAAATATATAAGCCTAATATTTTTGGTACATGATAATTGGATTGTCTGTTATAAACTGTAAAAAAATCAGGTAGATCAGAAGGCATGAAAAAAATTAACTACTGCCGCTCTTGAACCAGTGTGTGGCGTAGTGTAGTGGTTAGAATGCTTTGTTTACAACACCAAACAGCCCAGGTTTGAGCCCCAGCACAGGAGAATATGAAAAAGAAAACAAAAATTTTGTGCGGCATTTTTAAGTTTTAAAATTAAATAATTTTAATTACCTTCGAGAAGTCGCCCCTTATATCACACTTTAACCACCTTTGAGCTATCAAATGAATAAACAGAAGAAAGCGCCACCTACTGGGAAAGCAAGGACCAAAACCTATCAATAAAAACCTAGCTAAGATCCTCACCACTTCATAACAGACAAAATACTTAGCATCAAGAAATGTGGGCACTTGCGGTTGCTCGTTTTCAAAGGTGAGGGTAAAAACAGTGGTATTTAAGTGGTCAGCTGAGAGCAACTTGTCCCATATAAGGTGCTAAAAAAACATTTATTTCATTAAAACGTTTGAACGTTGCCATTGGTAGAATCAATCATTTTGAACTACTTACCCACCACTTTTTGGTACATTTCAGTTAGTATCTCGGTGATAACTTAATATTGGTTTTTAAACTCTTCAGCGTTAGAGGTTTAACCACGTACTTTTAAATGCGGTCCTTCAATTCTAGCAGAAATTAGAGCTTTCTGGTAAGCAGTTTTGCAAAGGAGTGAAAATAAAGCCCCCCTTAAAAGGCTTATTGCGAAGAAGGCATGATTTTCTACTTAGAAACAGGTCTCCATTACAAGCAGCTGCTATATAAGGGAACATAGTAGGCTGTATAATTATTATTATTCATAATTACCCAATTCACAAAATGTTATAGTTGTCGTAGATCGGTAGAAACTATGACAAACTGCAACTATTGTACATAATGTTGTTGGTAATTTCCATGTCAAAAACTACTACAACATGTACGAAAATTTTTCCTATGTTTCCGAAATGTCGTATCAATACACCAGAGTTGGAAAACTTTTTTTTTTTTATTTATTTTTTTTTATTTTTCAAATATATTTTAAAAATTGTTTAAAATGTTTTTCTTCTCTTCTTCTTTTTAAATTTTTTATTCAAGAATTTTGATAGCACTGAATAACATCTACAACAATATTTACGATAATTTGTTCATAAAATGAAATGGCATTTAACTATAATCTACAACAATACAACATTCTGTGAATTGGGTAAATATCAATAACAGTAGTCGTCGTGGTCTATGTGGTTAGTGTGTTAGTTTACTAAGACGATAGCGCCAGAATCAAATGTCAGCTCTGACATCTTGAAAAAAAAAGGAATATGAAAAAATTATTTTTTTCCGCGACTACTTCTCAGTAGTCTTCTGGCAAAAACTTTGCCAGTAAATCGACTTTAAAATCGAATTTTAGTCACCAAAATACCGCCTACACAGAATGCAAGACGGTGCGATGGGCGTGGCAGATTTCAATGAAACTTGGCATGAGTCTTTTGTTTTCTCTAAGTAGTATATGTACTAAATTTTAAGACTTTTGCTTTTATACAAAAGGTTTTATGTGAAAATATCCATTTTGATTGTATGGGCGGTGCGTGATGGGTGTGGCTGATTTTCATGAAACTATTTTATTTTCTTAATTTGGTCAATATAATACTCTGTGCCAACTTTCAAGTTTCTAGGTCCACTCCTTATATTTTTTGCGCCACCCCCCAGTATGTGTGTGTTTTTTTTTCATTTTACCAATGAAACCGTAAAATGAAAACAAATTATATATAGCTGAGAAAACCATTTGCTTTCATGATTACCACTTTTGTCACACACTGTATGATTTATTTGTAATTTATGTTTGTTTTTTTCTCTACATACATTCTCGTACGTCGTTTATATTTGTTACCTAAAGCTTGTTGAATGTTTGTGTTGAAATGCATTAGGGACTATGAGGCATTGTAGTCGTATTGTAATGCAACATTGTTTCAATACATTATACTGACATGTTGTTATTGTTGTTGTTAGTATTTGAATCGTTATTGTGTTTTTTGTTGTACAATTATTGCTGTTGTATTATGCCATCATAGAATAATTTGATTCAATTAACCATGCGTTACTATATAATTATAAATAAATATACACAAGTAATCATATGACAATGGCTAAAACAATCATATGTAGTATATAAGAGTGTGTATATGTAGATGTAAATGAAAGCATTAAAATATGCAATAACAACTGAAACACCAATTTGAAATGTAGAAATAACATTTGGTTTAAAATGCACAGACACACACATACATACCACACTACACTAACATTTACAATTGCAAATAAATAAAAACCAGTTGATATTAAAGAGATAAAGGGTTTAACAAAAACACAAAATATAAAAAACACTGGGTACACTATAGTAAGAGAGACAGACAGAGAGAGGGAGACAGAACTTGCAATAGTTAACAAATAAACCTCTAATGACAATGTTTTAAATAAATTTGTTTTAAAGTGTTAAATATTCTACTATTTATAAATGTTTTAGAGTGTAAAGAATACAAAACAGTGAGACAGAGAGAGAAAGAGAGGCAGTAACGGAAAGTGCAACACTACTCAAAAGCCTGTGTTGTATCGTTTTGCCTACATGTATGTGTATATGAATGTATGTATATGTGTGCGGTTTACAGTATAAGAGTTTCCATTTTAATGTAGTCATTTGAGTTTAAAATAATATTTTAAATAACTGCTAATAAACCGACTCTGGTCAAATGTAAAATTGTTACAATTGTTTTCGCAATTTTATTCCTAAAAGGCACCAAATGAAAACTGTAAACATTTGCCATATAATGCCCTGTGCGTGTAAAATATAAAAAATACAAATTTAAAAATTTAATACGAAAACTTATTGAAAATTTTCAGCACTACACTGCGCGTCATCAGGTTAGCGCCCCTCTTTACACTCTCCGTTAATTATAAATACTACCTAAACTACTTGTACTATGGACTTGCAATTTTTATGTATTTGACTTTTATCAATTCTTCTTGAAATAAAACAATAACGGCTACTGTAATCTTGAAGTTACTTTTTTATTTTTAATTTTTGGAAAAAGTATATTTTAAAAAAAGTACCAAAAATTGGTCATCAGAATAGCGCTATTTGTGATAATTTCAATATATTTAGTTTTTTAAGCAAAAAGAATGCTTTTTATTGCCAGTTTATGGTATATTGAAAACTTTTAAATAAAATTAGTAATGTGTGGTTCCGCCTTTATTTGAAATCACCTCGAAAATTCGACTGGGAATGGAATTGTACAGACATTTAATGTAAAGTCAACCAAGCGTGTTTAATGCCTTCAATTAGTTCTGTTTTTGTGCTGTATTGCTTTCCGGACTCCTATACTTTCCTAGACAATCATCCCCAGACGTTCTTGATTATATTAAGGTCGGGCGAGTATGGTGGCCACTTAAAGACGTCATCTTTTTGGGTTTGAATCTATGATTTTACGCATCTGGCAGTGTGAATTGGGGCATTGTCGTGTTGGAAATGCCACTCTAGAACCCCAAACATGTTTTGGAAGTGAAGAAGAGCTATTTCTAAAACTTTCTTATAGTATTCCGCATTCATATGTGACATTAAAAACTGCAATTGGCAGGTGCCATAGTAGGATATATCACATCACACCTCCCTCTCGGCTGTTTAAGCGGTCCAAAAGATGTTCCACTTTACATAGATCGTGAAAGTAATAGTTATACCCATCGGGCCCTTATAAATTGAATTTCTTTTCATCTGATAAAACTACGTACTTCCACTCAGCAGACCATGTCATGAGTATTCGAGCAAAATCTAAGAGCATTTTTTTTCTTAGCGCATTAAGTGGTGGTTTTTTTTCAATTTCTGTCTACGTAAATGTCTTGCTTTGCACCGTTGATAAGCTCATTTTAACACCAGTTTTTTCCTTAATTTTGGTAGACGAGACATGCGATTTTGATGCTTCCCTCAGTATGGCTCTCCTATCTGCTTCAGAAACCACTCGATTGTTGCCGCCTTTATAGTTTTTTCCAAAGTTTTCCTTATTTTTAAGAAAATTGGCTATTGTGCCTTCTAGTTTTTTCTGCAATTTAATGGAAGGATAGTCCTGCCTCTCAATAAACTTCAAATTTCGATTTTTCCTCCAAAGATAAAACTGTTCCTCTTTCCATATTTTGCAATTGTTTGAAGATATTGAATTTGATGACAGTTATTGCAAAGGCCAACTAGATAACTTTTATTTAATTTGGGGGCGCTAATCTGATGAAGCAAAATAAGTGCAAAGTAATATAAAATAATATGTAACGGTTCTTTTATTGAGCTCAATTTTCTTGTGTAGAGAAAACGTATATGATGATTGCAAAAACAAAACAAAAATTAAGAAGTTGTGCCCAATATTAAAATAGAAAATGTAAAAATTAAATGAGAAGTTAGGGGGCGCTAACCTGATGACGCGCAGTGTATAAAAAATTAAAAAAAAAAAATATTATAAATTTTCTCAATTTCAAATTTGAATCATTCGGGTATGTTCCAGATTTCGATTTGTTGTGAAAACGCAAAATTTTTTGGTTCCCCATAATTCGAAAAGTGTTGTTCTGAAATCTGCATGTTTTCGACTCAAAATTTTTGTTCGAATTAAAAACGAACAAATATATGTGGATGTGAAATGTAGAAAAACAAAATTCATTTTCGAGTGAATTTGGATTCTAGAACACACACTGTTATGGAATGTTTATTATGAAAATTTATAATAAATTTTTTATAGGCGAAATAGGAATGAAGGGTAAAGGAACGGATCAGTTTAATACGCTTTAATTTAATTTTTCATTCATAATTGCACATACGCATGCACTTCTATTGTGAACGCCCATGATAATTTAAAGAAGCACGAGCCAAAATTTTAAACATAAAACTCGCGTGCGAACACATGCGAAATACAAGTTTGACAGCATAGTGCAGGCATATAAAAATAGATGAGGGGGGGGGACAAACTTCTCGTTTTCTACTAAAGAGTTGTTTCTATCTCTTTGTAACTGATGATCCCAGTTCTAGACAAAAAAATACGAAAATTATATATATGCTTGGTATACATAACATACATAACTGGCCTTTACAACCCTGTGTCAGGATTACGGCCTAGCTTCTTGCAGCACTCATGTTGTGTGTGTCAATTTTTATCCATGAGTACTGGGACCTACAGTTTAATGTCGACTCCGAACGACAGACTTGAGAAGCTTGTTCATGGCAATTAATTACTCTCAGAGCTTTTGCCAGAAGACTGCTGAGAGGTAGTCGCCGAAAGAAATATTTTTTTTCATATTTCTTTTTTTTAAGATGTCAGAGCCTGGTGTCGAACCCAGGGCTCATGTCTTAATAAGCCAACACACTAACCACTAGACCACAGCGCCAACGTTGGTATAAGCGAACAATTTACAGCGCACATAGCGAAATAGTTACTTTTCTCTTCACTGAGTCTTGATTTCTTTTGTAATAAGTTTAGATCAAATGTATTAAAAGTGAAATATGTGTTTGTTTTAATAACCAATTAAAAAATTCCATTATTTATACTTTTATCATACGAACTGTAAGAATAATTTCCAGGTACCCGGGTACCCTTATCAGAAAAGAAGGAACTATTTGACTTCAATCTTAATAAATCAGAAGGGCTATGAGTCAAAACAACTTATTAGAACTGGAACTTGAGGAACTTTAAATTTGTGTTTTGTTTTGTTTAAGAAATATATAACTTTAAAGAATTCTTGGGTACTCGGGTACCCGGGTACTCGTGTTCGTAGGGTTAAGGTTAATATATCAAATGCCCTTTATGCCTCTTAAACTTTAATACTTGTGTTTGCTGTTTTTCATATTTTGAGTAATATTTAATTTCTTTTCTTTTTTCTTTTTTCTGATTTCTTTTCCTTTTAAAAAGGCCATAAATCAATCAAATTCATGCTTTAACCTCATCAGGATCATTCACTTCTTCAGTTCTTTTTATTGTATTTTTTTAAGGCTTTAGTAGTTTTTATTTTCTTTTTGTTTTTCTTTTCCTTTAATATCCTTCACAAATTTTTCTTTTGAATTTTTTCCTAAATATCATGACAATCTTATTTGTAGGCGACTTCATAAGCAAACAGTAGAAGTAAATTTTAATACGAAAAAAGAAAAACGAAGACAAAACTTAAAAAGAAGAAATGACTTCCATAAATCCTTCAATTCTGATGAAGAAGAATGAGTGGCTATAGGCAACTTTTGATGTCTTTTGTACTGGTTTTAGCTGGTGTAGTTGCGTGCACGCGTGTATGTTTTGCAAAAAAAGGAAAAACATGTTAAAGAGTTTTAAGGCAAAAGATTTTCGCGTTAAGAGTGACAAGTAATTTAAAATGAACTAAAACAGAATAAACGTAATAACTCCTTTAAAAAAAAAGAAAACAAAACAGATTAACTTGGTTATTTTATAAAATTATTTGTGAACCGTGATCTTTCTAAGCAATTATGAAATGTTCTGTAAAACAAAAATAAATACTTGATTATAGGGTGTCCCAAAATTAACGTAAGATTTAAATGAAATGTAAAAAAAAAGTTTTCAATCTTTAGTTTTTTATTGATTCATTGAATCATAACGTACTAGTGTAAGAATAAAACATATGGCCAATGCATTCCATGCATCCGTTTTGCATAAAATAAAAGTTAAAATTTTTACTTTTATTTAAATTCTATGCCAGTGGCGTACCCCTACGCCGGCGAAAAACCTTTCACTATACATAATAAAATAGTGAATGTAGGCTTGTTTATATAAACCTTTGATTTCAAATGACTCCATAAGAGGAAATCTTATATTGTTAAAACATATGATCTAGAGAGCCAATTGTGGTCAACAAAATGAGAGACTACACTACCAGTAAATGTCTTGTGCAGTAATTGAATTCTTTCATTGGCTGTATAACGACATGTGGCACTGTCATCTTTAAACCCTAAATTAGCCACATGAACAGCAGCCATTTTTGATATAAATAGCGGTATTGTAATGTTGCGATATCGAGCTCTAGTAACAGTAGCTGCTTGACCATGATCATGATCCTTCGACTTCAGTTGTTGTGTAAGCATGAAGACACAAATCTTTTGTACGTATGCTGTGGGGAACTGCTTGCAATTCTTGTTCATGATGACGAAATGATGTTGCTATTGCTACACTGTTACATACTGGCTCGGTATTGACATTTGAACGACTTACTTTTGGAAGACCGGTATGTTTAGCTTTCCTATTTGAAACATTCACAATTTAATTCTTAGTCATAGCTTGCTTATGAAGAAATATTTAGAATCAAGGGAAAAGCTAGCTAGCATTTAGCGAACTCTCTATTTAAGTTTAAAAAATTAATTAGATGACCAAATATAGCCGTAATATGAGGCTATGAAGCCGCCAGCAAAGCACTTTTCATAGACAAACTGTCATTGAAATTCATAATGAAGGAGAAGAATCATAAATAGCAGAATTGTCGCTTCGGGCTTTATTATACTCCACTGTCAATTACCATATAGTTGTGGTCGACGTAGTCTAGTATTTGTATTTTTTTTTTTTTTTATTTTGAGACCAATACTCAGGGGAAAACCCCTACTAAATGCTGTGCATTGTATTGGAATTTTTAGAAAGGACAGTACATACAGTAAGGGACAAAATTGTTCACAAAATTACTAAAATTTATAATAAATCCAAAAAAGTATGTTTTATTCAAATATATTTTAATTTTTTTTACCTATATAGAATAATGTACATCTAAAAAACGTAAAAAGAACAAAATTTTAAAAGAATGTGTGTTAAGAGTAAAAAAATAAATATTAATTTAAAAATTCACATGTGAACAATTATGACCGTTATTGAATATTGCATTGATTTTAGGTCCTAATATTTGGTATGTCTACCGTTTGCTTTTTTAACTGCATTAATTCTTTTTGGCATACTTTTCACTAAATTCGTCAAGACATTAGGGTCAATACTTTCCCAAGCTTCAACAGCACGCTCCCAGAGTTCGTCTACGGTCTTTGGATGGTCTTTTTGAGCAAAAATTTTTCTCTTTAATATGGACCACAGGTGTTCTAATGGGTTTAGATCCGGCGACTGAGGAGGCCAATCCAAAAGCTTGATCCCATTTACTTCAAACCAACGTTTTGTTATCTTCGCGGTATGCTTAGGATCGTTGTCCTGCATAAAGATGCTATTCTGTCCCGGATCTAAACCAAATATGTCAGGACTTGGAATGTATGAGTCTTCTAAAATGTCTATATAATCTTTAGCACACATTTTGCCTCTAATTCGGCGAAGTACTTCAAGTTGATTCCCGCGAAAACAGCCCCAGGCCATTAATGAGCCACCTCCAAATTTAAGTGTTTGGCAAATATTTCTTTCTTTGACACCAACACTTTTATCCACCCATGTCCATTGTCGTCCATCTGACCCGATTCTATTTATTTTTGTTTCATCGGACCATGTTACACTCATCCAGACTTCAAAAGTGAATTTTTCATATTTTTTCGCGAACTCTAGGCGTCTTAAATTAAATTTGGAGGTGGCTCATTAATGGCTTGGGGCTGTTTTCGCGGGAATCAACTTGAAGTACTTCGCCGAATTAGAGGCAAAATGTGTGCTAAAGATTATATAGACATTTTAGAAGACTCATACATTCCAAGTCCTGACATATTTGGTTTAGATCCGGGACAGAATAGCATCTTTATGCAGGACAACGATCCTAAGCATACCGCGAAGATAACAAAACGTTGGTTTGAAGTAAATGGGATCAAGCTTTTGGATTGGCCTCCTCAGTCGCCGGATCTAAACCCATTAGAACACCTGTGGTCCATATTAAAGAGAAAAATTTTTGCTCAAAAAGACCATCCAAAGACCGTAGACGAACTCTGGGAGCGTGCTGTTGAAGCTTGGGAAAGTATTGACCCTAATGTCTTGACGAATTTAGTGAAAAGTATGCCAAAAAGTATTAAGGCAGTTAAAAAAGCAAATGGTGTACATACCAAATATTAGGACCTAAAATCAATGGAATATTCAACAACGGTCATAATTGTTCACATGTGAATTTTTAAATTAATATTTATTTTTTTTACTCTTAACACACATTCTTTTAAAATTTTGTTCTTTTTACGTTTTTTAGATGTACATTTTTCTATATAGGTAAAAAAAATTAAAATATATTTGAATAAAACATACTTTTTTGGATTTATTATAAATTTTTGTAATTTTGTGAACAATTTTGTCCCTTACTGTATATTACAATTAATTATATTATTATTAAGCGCCTTAGGAATGAGACAAATTGCTGTGAATTGATCATTCAAAGGCCAGTGCTATACCTTCACCCTTGTATGTTCGATAGCAATTGTCTCATCGTTGCATGTTAATTGTGTGGTGAGTGTGCACCTTCGCTAGGTAGGTTTAGCTGTTATCTGCTACTTCCCAATAGGTGGCGCTTTTTTCCCCTGATCATTCGTTTTTTTTTTTTTTTTTTTGTTGACATTGGTTAAGGTGGAATAGAGTGGAATGTCGGGGAGCGGTTTCTTTGTAGATGGTCTTCCTGTAGGGGGGGGCCTCTTATTTTTAAATTATAATTTTGAAAAAACCGCAAACTAACTTTTTCATTTTTCACCTCTTCTGGGATTCGAACCTGGGTCCTTTGAGTTTTTGTGAGAGCGCTCTAACCACTATACCACGCACCCCCCCGTGTAATGTGTCTTGGCCTAATAAGACGAGAGCTCCGTGTTTAAGCTTTAGCTCAGATATCTTGAAAGAAAGAAATATGAAAAAATATAAAAAAATATTTCTTTCTTTAGCAGTCTTGTGGCAAAACCTCTGAGTGAAACTGATTGCTATGAACAAGCTTTGGAAGTCTGTCGTTCATAGTCGACGTTAAACTGTAGGTTCCAGCGCTCAATGATAACAATATGGATGCTGTGAGAAGCTACGTATCTTGTAAGTCTGAAAAAGAGCTGTATTTGCCAGTTATGTTTGTAAGTATTTTACCATATGGTTTGATATCCATTACACGTTTACAAGTGTTTAAGCATGTTGAAGTATAGAGTTGTGTAGCTCATAGACGAGCTAGTTCAACTGAACTATTCACTCAAGTGAGCTAAAAGAACAGTTCATTACAATATGCTCTTTTAGCTCAGTAGTTCATGTTTCCTTCTTTCTTGTGAATCCACGTTTCTTTTCGCTCATCTCTCTTATCAGTTCGTTCTCTTTCTTTCTTGAATCTTTTTTATTGTTTGACATTTGCTGTTGAACGTACATACTACAGCTGCCAGCTGCTATAGGACGTTACATTTTTGGAAATTTAACGATTTTTATGATAATTGTAGAAACAATATAAAAGGGAATTATATTTATTTTTTACTGTCGAATTTGAATAAAAATTAGCATTTTTAATAAATAATTTCTTAAATAATTAGATAATAACCAAACTTGCAATTACAATAATGAGAGTAATTTCTGAGATCGACAATAAAATTGTATATTAATTACAAAATTCTTTAAATTTTCCTGTAAGGCTAAAATTAATGCATACTTGTTTTTGAACAAAACATGATTATAAAGGTTCATTAATAACCTTTATAAAAACATTTTTTAATAAATAAAAATCGCCTACGATTCGCTTACTTTTGAAATATTTCTTACGATTCTAAAAGGCACTCGATTAAGTTTCGCTCAATATCGATTTCCATCACCAAATAATTTTGGGCATGTCATGCCCACCGACTTATTGCTACGTATACAATTGATGCCCACAACATGAGCAGTACCAGTGAAAAAAAAGTTTAATATGATTCAAATGAAAATATTGAACTCAATGAGCTATTGAACTAAATGAGCGATCTAGTTCATTGAAGTGAGCTGAACTAAAAAGAACGCTCACTCAAAAGAGCTAAAAAACCCAACAATATTGAAGTAATCAAAATATGTTAAACTGTTTGAACAATTGAACATTAGAAATGATTTAGATCTGTTTTAGCAAAGAATTCATGTGATTTATGCAGCCCATAGGCTATGGGCAATAGCTAATTCCCATACAATTAACGGGCAGAAGGTAAAGTTTTAGAGCTGTCTAACCCTATAGGACGACATTTAAATCCTTCGTGCAAACACAACCATACCTTCTAATCTTTTTTGCCCCAAGTGAAAATGTGAGATAAGCTGGCAAAACACGCTATAAATATGATTTGAGTAGTCATATTAAGAAATCATAGCAATCGTGTTAATTAAATGGCGAAAGAAGTTAAATTAAAGTTTTTTTTTATATTTTTATAAAAGTTTTAATTAACTTTAAATAACTTTTTAAATTTTAAATCCATTTAAATAACCAATTCTACATTTCTTTCTCTAAAAGTCAATCTTATGGAAATTTGTTTGTTCTCAGAAATGTTATCACCTCCTATAATTACAAAACATACAAACAAAAAAAAAAAAAAAAAAAATAACAAATCAGAAAAATGAAAAACATTATTTCTCTTATGAATGCATAATCAAGTTAGATGGAAATATTACAGAAAAAGAAAAAAATAATAATCATAGAAAACAAAAACCAACAATAAGATTTTTCATTTGCCATAATGACAAAAACTCATTTCTTATTTAGTTTTATCATTTGCAAACGCTTGTTTTTCTATTATTTTTTTTCTTTCTAGTAAAATAATCTACAGCAACACACTCCCATACATACCAACACATACACTCACTATTCTAACAATAACAACCCGTCAGAGTATTGTATTAAGGAATTGATGTGTAAATATAAAGATTTGTTGCTTGTTATTGTTATTGTTATTGTCACTCAGTCTTTCTTTCTTTTTGAAAATTAGAAAAAGTAATACAAAACAAATTCAAACAAAAAAAGGAAAAAGAATTTCCAAATGAAAATGTGAAAATTTGATTTGAAAATTGTTGTGTTTCACACACATGTCATAGGATTAATACACACACACACACACATACAACTCTAATCAGAAAATTTTGAATTATATTCCTGGTCATATGGTATGTTGAGACCAAGTCAACTGATAAGTTAAATATTGTTGCCACTCTCATGTGGCACTGCAGTTAAGACAAAGTCCTCATGAAAATCACAGCTATATGGAAATAATGGCACTCATGGCCATTATATTGCAGTAGAAAAATTATGTGGCTGATTTTCTTTTTATATAAACACTCTCTAAGCTCATCTGATAGGATGCTGTTTACAATAAGTGGTTTAAAATGAACGGGTCGATTGTGAAAGCAAATGGACTTCAGTTGAATTATCAGCTGGCAACCAAAAATTTACAGTTGCCAGTTACCATCTGTAATACCATTATTATCAACTGGCAACCCCACCCAAGTTTTAGCTGGCATCCTTAATCGACCCAGAAGATGAATTCCTTAGATTAATTGATCTAAGTTCTCCTCTTAGGGATGTAAAGTTTTAGCCTCAACAATTGCCTATTTGTCTGCATTAGTTAGTAACTTGGGGGTTGCGTGGTTAGAGCGCTCGCACAAAAACTCATACGGTCCTGGTTCAAATATCAGCGAAGGTGAAAAATGAAAAAGTTAGTTTGCGGTTTTTTCAAAATTATAGTATAAAAATAAGAGGTTCCCCCCACCCCTTTAAGAAGACCTACAAAGAAACCGCTCCTCGACATTCCACTCTATTCCACGTAACCAGTACCCACAAAAACGAACGATCAATCAAACGATCAGTGAAGGCACTCACCACATAATCGAGATGCAAAACGATGAGGTAATTGTTATTGATCATTCAAAGGTGAAGCTATAACAATGGCCTGTCTGTACTGTCCTTTCCAAAAAATTCTAATACAATGCAAAGCATTTGGAAGGGGTTTACCCCTGAGTATTGGTCCCAAATAAAAAATGGCATATATAAGATATTTTGTCGTTTTTATTGCGCCATATATTATAGTATTAAAAATTGTGAAGCATAGTGGACGTTCAGTAATGGTCTAGGTATCGTATTGAACCGAATCAACGTTGAAAATAGAAATCTACCTCGACATTTTAAGACAGAATGTTGTCCCTGGTGTAGAGAAAAGTGATTTCAAACACAATTGAGTACTTCAACAAAACAATGGTCTCAAATAAACCTGCAAACTTGTAGAGAAAAGGTTGCTATATCGTGCCCAGAAAACTTTTGATAATCTACCACAATCCTTAGACTTGAAATCAATTTAGCACCTGTGTGAACATATGGATAACAAAATAAGAGAAAGGAAATTTATTTGCAAAAATGTCATAAAGCTGGCAGTGAAGGATACATGAAATAAAATTTCTTCATTAATCAACTAAAAAGTTGTTGATTTGATGCTAAGATGTCTATTTCGAGAGGTATTTAAACACACAAAGTTGAAACGAAATAAAAGTTCAGTTTATTAAAAGTTTATCGCCAAAATTTAAATTCCAATTGGTCTATACTTAAGATGATGGTATCGCTCGAATCGATATCAAACATATTTTAAACAAAAAACTATTGATTATGATGAGGTAACAATCTCCATCAAATGTAAAGTGAACATAGATTTCAGTGCTGTAGACTTAAAGCCTATACTGCCAACATCATATCGTCGATGGAATTAAAGAACGCTGTAACTGGCAAAAAATCTAAAATACGTTTTTTGCATAATTTTTATCAGAAATGAATACGAGTCGATTGATCCAGGTTTCAGATTTCTACGATGAAAATAAGTTCACTTACGCCGTCTGCGAAGTGAAAAATACTAGTGAATTTGTTCTACTTTTATAAAAGTTTTTTGGCTCTGGTGAACATTTAAGGTTTTGTCAGTTACAGCGTTCTTTAATTCCATCGACGATATAAATTATGCCAAACGGTGCATTTTTTTGCGTTTACTGCCTGTTGTAGATTTTCATCTTAAGATAACAATCGACTGTAAAGTAAGCTTATGTTTGAACCGTAGAGCCCAAAATGCAAGCAGCATATAAATCGTATCACATTTGTTGGGCAATTTTGTTTCATAATAAACTCTTTTGAATCTCAAATAGTGAGATCACTATTTGCCCCATAACAATTACAAAATCTTCTACAATTTGCACAAATTAATGACTCATAAGTATATAAAGTAAATCTCTTTAATTACCAGGTTAAAGAGATTTTGGTTTGAAAGGCAATAAAGTTAGCCCTTTAAACCAAAATTAAAAAGAAAAACTTATTGTCTTAATACTTCCAGTCGTATATACTGCTTGTGGTGCAAGTAGCATGACTCTGTTAAATGCAATGATTTTACTAAGGCAGTTATAACTTTGGTAATAATATGGCTATCAGACTAATCGACATTATTCAAAATTAATACGTTATTGCTCTACGGATAAATTATTTGATATAAAAGAATATCAAATAAGAGCTTTCAGATTGTAATGACCTTTGTTTCCTGGGTAAAACACCTTATTTAGCAGTTGAGTAACCAGAGCCACCATTTACTTTGAATTTAGAAGCTGTTAGAAAACATACAATACACGTAAGTAACAGATTCACAAACAAAACACTTGTTGTTTTCAACTACTACGCATCGGTTAATACTACCAGCGGAGGTGCTCTGAAAAAATATAGTCTTTAGTTCCATATAATCCATTGATGCCCAAGGTAGTAGTATTGGTGAGATAAAAAAAATAAGACACAGAAGTTCTGCAAGTGTAGGTTGTCTCTCCCACTCAACATGCTGATTTCAAATTGGTTGATTGACGATCAAACAAACGAGCGTAAGACTACGTGTGAGTTTAATTTGCTGATATCAGCCACTACTGGGCATCATCGCATATTCTTATGTAGTACTAGCATCTCTCTTAGAGCGCACCCTTTTATGGTTGATAATTCAATGAACACAAAGCATTACAGAGATAATTCGTTCTTTAGACGCTCAATTCGCTAATGGAACAAGGTTCCCGCAAATGTTTTTCTTACCAATTACGATATGACGGAGTCCAAATCAAATGTCTGCATACACAACTCTCGTTTTTCTGCTTTTCATAACATATTTTTCTAACACTAGAACAATGCATTGCATGAGTATGGGTTATTAATCGAGTACTTGTCTCGTATAAAAAAAAAGTAGGCGTGGCTGCATGAGCGTTTCAAAGCTTTCTAAAATTGCAATATAAATGACAAGTTTTGAAACTCTAATTTATGTAGCAGTTTACTCTTATTAAAATGTATGACTGTTTTCCATGTGCTTAATAGATAATTTGTTTTTAGGAACAAATAGGGTCTGGCCTGACCCCAAAATCATTTCGTACTTGTACTTTTGTCTTCGAAAACCCAACATAAATATTTTTAATTTAAATCGTACTGAAACTGAGTTGTTTGTCAAATAAAATTAGAGAAAACAAAATATATATAAAAAAGGATTAACTTGCTTAATAAAGGAATTACAGTAAAAACTCAAGGATACATATACAGAAAGAAAAATAAATGAAATTTATAACAACAAAAAGTAATAAGGATTAGATGGCTGCAACAGCAACAGCAACAGCAACAGCAACAACAACGTCAATGAGTTATATTTTTGTTTCAGCAAATTTTGTATATTTTCAGTAAAATACCTGAAAAGAGAAATAAAGAAAAAAATTCTTTCTTATTTGGAAATGATGTCAATGCAATCATTATTATAAATTCCAAAAACAAAACAATACAAATAGAGTAGAGTTCGAGGCAAGAGCATTTTGTAATCTTAATACAAAAAAAAAATCCTATTTTAAAAAAGAACTTTTAATGGGGCAATAGTATTGCCTCAGGTTATGCTGCCTTCCATATATCACAGCAACCATTGGAAAAAACGTTTTCACATGATTACCTTAAAAGTATGACAAATGAAATGAATTACTTTCTATTATAACAAATACACCTACGCAGACACAGACTTAGTCACAACTACACTTACAACTACAAGATACTAAAAACAAAAAGATTTAAAAATGCCAACAAAACAAAAGAGAACTGCATTAGTTTGCAATGTTGGGATAATACGGAGTAGTTTAGGAGTGGAAGAGAGATGTTGGATAATGTGAAAAGAGAAGATTTTCTTCTTTTTTGTTTTACTTAATATTAAGGCTGTACTGTTATATTAACTTTTTGCAATAATAACAACAACAACAATATAAATTTACTGAATACCCAGTAACAAAAACATTACTGGGTATCATTATTGATGTGCACATGTGATGTTTTCCAATTTTTTTCTCTTTTTTTTTTTTGTAGATATTTTTATGGCTAAATGTGTACTTATTTTGTTGATTCCTTTTTTGTATGTATGTATGGGTTTACATTAGTAGTTATTGACAGAAAATTCTTTTGTCTTCGTTTTTTTTTTATCTAAAGTCTAGAAACATTAGAATGTAAAAGGACATATCGAAATACAGTAACAGAAACATAAAGTAATATGCGTGGCTGTACTGATAATTTTGTAAAACCAATTTAAAATATTTTTCAAATAAACAAATTTAAAACTTAAAAGGCATCATTAAACCTTAACTGCTATATTCATTCATGGCAGGTAAATAGGTCAGATGGCTAGTCAACAAAAAACTTGATCAAATACAATTAGCACCAAGTGCCGTTTTTATACCATTGCAGGCTCAAACTGAAAATTATAATAAAGACTTTGCTTTGTAAAACATGGCTTAACCCTAGTCCTTATACCCGAGTACAGATGTGGCCATTTGAACTTTAAAGTATTGTACCTTCTAAACTGTTTATGACTTTTAGCTGAAACTTTGGATCTAGGAAGATGGCGTAGATCTCTGTTACTTTCTTAGGTTAAGGTATTGAAGAGCTATGAGCTTCCAAAGTGGAGACCCCCAATAACGTATACCCAAGTACATGTGTGGCCACTTATACAATTATATGATTTGACTATAAAAATCAAAGAATTTTTAAGTTGGTAATGTACATTGTATTGGTAGTTACCGGTAGTCTAGTATGTTCGCTAGATTGATTGTGTGAGGGTTGTTGGCTCGATTCCCTCCAGGTACTCTGGTCGGTAATGCTACAACGAGCATATTGTATTGTAATTTAGTAAAAACATATATAATACAATTTATGTATTATTAATTATAACTTAAATCACTCAGATTTTGTCCTCAATATTACAAAATTTGCAAATATTTTAAATGAATAGCTCATATAACGGGTGTGTGGTATTCGTTCGTCGTGTATATATGTAATTTGTAATTAGAAGCACCTTACAAATAAAATGCAGCTTGTAAATAAATGCTTCATTGTTATATTTCCTTTCATGAAAACGGCTTATCAAATGCTTAACCATGCATTTACCCTAATTGTTTTCCCGTCCCTTAATAGTTTGGCGGGTATATATTTGCCACGCAAAGGGTATGTATTTTTTGCATCATAGATATAACCTTCCAATTTTTATATCATACTTCGCCGGTTTGGATGGACTGCATAGCATGAATCGGTTATGGCCATGATACGGAAACAACTACTGGTCCACGGTAAGATTCTTCCTTACTTTGTACAAATATTTAAAGTTGTCCATATAACTCGGGATTGGTGTAGCTTTGTTAGTTTGTTAGCGTATTCCTTATGTGTTTGAATAATCAAAACTTTCTTTTATAAAATTGCTTGCAATCGTTTGAGGTCCATTACAAACTAATAAAATGGGTAATTTTGAACAGGCCACAGGCATGTCACACTTTCGTCGCTTGTGCCGGCTACAATAAGCACTCCTATGAACGCATACATTTCGCTCAATAACACATGCTTCTAAGGTATTGGTTGCGCCTCTGGGTGCTAGGCGTTGTACGTTTTTTGATTTTATAGCGTATTATTATGAGTATATCCATCATTACCGCATTCATATGACACTTAAATAAACTTGTAGCTGTATACATTATCAGCCAACATTGTCGTCGAAAAATATTTTGTTGTCTAGCTCGGATGATAGTCTCTATAGAGTGTTTCATATGATACCATCACGTGAAACGAATTTAGCTGGACCCAGTAATTAATTTGCATAAAATTGATGTCTGAGTACATTTCTAAGCCGTTGTCTATATGGTTAGAGATTGCAGAATTTTCGTATATTTCTTCAATATCTGAAACTGTAATTCGGTTAGGAATTCTCCTTGTCCTCTTTCTATATCTACAGTATTCGAAATATTTACTTATGTTGACTCAAAATGTTCGAAAATGTCTTAAGCTGCAAATATGTATTAATAAAAATAATGTTTGCTCAGAAAATATAAGGAAAAACGTGAAAAATTGCTACTTGTCACATCTGTACTTGGGTATACGTTCTGGTAACAAATGTTGGGTATAAGGACTAGTCTTCTTTGTAACACCCTTACCAATTCGCCCACTTATTTTCCATATGATGTAATGGGCCTGCTTCTTTTTCTTTTGTCTATTTCAAGCAACGGTAATAGGAATCTGCACAAATGACTGATTACTTAAAGTAAATTGCATACAACATGTTGTATTCAAATGGCATAATATGTAGCTTTATTACAAAAAAAAAAACAACAAAAAAAAAAAACACATAAAGTTTTTTCCGTCTACTTAATATTGTCAATTATTTGGGTAATGAGGAAAACTGTTTTAACATCTACTGAAAATAAAATAAAAATTGCAAAAACTTGAAAAAGAAAAATTAAAAAAAATTTTTTTTTTTCAATAATTTTAACAAAAAATGTATTCCAAATAGAAACAGAAAGTTGGACACATATCGCCGAGCGGGGGTTTATGTGCTCTATACGCCATTATATACATCTCGAGTTAATGATGCCACTTTAGGTTTTCGACACCAACATTTTTAAAATCTCCAATCCGTTTTTGACTATTTATTTTCGAAACTGGACGAGAAATCTGAAAACGGATTGCGGACTTGAAACAATTTGGGGTCGAAAACCTACAGTGGCATCATTAACTCGAGATATACAAAAAATATGAAATGGCGGATAGAGCACATAAACACCCGCACAACGATATATACATTAGTCCGAGTCGAATTGTATGGGTGGAAAAAAATCAAACAGACCTTCTAGAAAAAACGAAAACTACAGAAAATTCTAAGAAAGTATTTCTCACATCGACTTTAGATTTTGAGGTCAAACTTATGAAATTGCACTCAAATAATAATATAATGCTTGGGTTATAATAGATTATTGTACATCACTAGGCTATTTTATTAGCTTTCCACTTGTAGCATGTGCTACGGTTGTTCCGTTTGGCCATATTTTAAAAAAGAATGGCAAAAAGTAGAATTTTTACGACAATTTCACATGCTGCCTTACTCTTTGGAAGTGTTGGAAAATTCGAATTCATGTTTTAAAATTGAAAATTCTATATCACCGTTTAGCCTGGAACCAGCTGTCTATTGGTGGCATGGACATTCTCATCGCGGGTGCCATTTATATAGACTTCATTAAAGGAAGACAAAAGGAAAGTTTTTTTAGAAAATTTTTTGCTAGACGCTTTATGCGTCCCGCCCTAATGTACATATACTTATATACTCTGAAAACCAACACACTAACTAACTAGACCACGGTGACCACAAATGTAAAATCAAATATTGTTAACAAATTAATATGTAGTAATAAGAATTATTATCCCCTCCTTCTCGTCCTCTGCAAGGAGCATAATTTGCCAGGTAATTTTTATCTCCTTCTTTTTGTTTGGAACTTAAATTTTCATACTTTTTAAATTCACTTATGGTTGTCATTATAAATTAGGTATTAGCTGGGCATGAAATATTGTTACCTTGGTTTTCTGTATATTATTTTTCTTTTTTTTCGGAATTGTTTATACATATTATATTCAAGCACCGATTTCCAAATTTGTTTTGATATTATGAAGCCAAGGTTTCAGAATGAACCAAGATATTTAATAAATTGATTGTCAATTGTACATTCGCTTAAGTTTATGAAACATTGCATGTACCTTTGCAAAATTTTTTTTTTATTTGAGACCAATACTCAGCGGTGAACCCCTACTAAATGCAGTGCATTGTATTGGAATTTGGAAAGGACAGTACATTTATGACAGAACATAAGACAAATAAGACAAATTTCTGTGAATTGATCATTCAAAGACCAGTGTTATACCTTCACCCTTGAATGATCAACAGCAATTATCTCATCGTTGCATGTTGATTGTGTGGTGAGTGTGCTTTCGCTAAGTAGGTTTAGCTGTTATCTGATACTTCCCAATAGGTGGCGCTTTTCTCATTGATCACTCGTTTTTTTGTTGACATTGGTTAAGGTGGAAAAGAGTGGAATGTCGGGGAGTAGTTTCTTTTTAGATGGTCTTCTCAGAGGAGGGGAGGGGGGACCTGTTAATTTTTAAATTATAATTTTGAAAAAACCGCGAACTAACTTTTTAATTTTTCACCTTTGCTGGGATTTGAATCTGGGCCCTTGGAGTTTTTATGCTAGCTCCCTAACCACTATACCATGCACCCCCCAAATTTATCTTTAATCCTACTTCTCTTGCCACTTGCGTTAGTTTTGTTTGAATTTGGTTTAAATTATTCATCGTTCGGGGCCACAAGAGGCTCTTTGCTTGCTTTCCCGTAGTATATACTATCACTGAAGTTCGGCCATTGGCTAAAAGTTTGGGATTTATGGCCAAAATCACTTAATTAAAGCTGAAATTGCTTAACAAATCTAGCTCCCTTGGAATGTTTTTCGTCCAAAATATAATAAAATAGCGCGGTGTTCAAAAGATTTGCCACCAATGAAGAGATGGAGCCTGCAGTTGATGGCTATTTTAAGAAACTACACAGTTCTTACTATGACAAGGGCATCGAAGCATATTGTATGTCAGTGGGAAAAGAACATCCAGCTAAAAGCAGATTAAGATTTTTTTTTCAGTTAATTTTTTTCTATTTCAATGAGGTCAGCAGTCAGCAGACGGCTCTTACTGTAAAGAAAGAGTAGTGCTTCTAGATATTTTTTTATTGAGACCAATACTCAGGTGTAAACCCCTACTAAATGTTGTGCATTGTATTGGAATTTTTATGGAAAGGACAGTACGATATGACAACAGAACATATCGTTGCAAGAATTAAAGAACGCTGTAACTGACAAAAAATCGAAAATACGTTTTTTGCTTCATTTTTATCCGAAAAAAATACGCGTCGTTTAGTCCCGGTCCCAGATTTCTACGATTAAAATAAATTCACTTACGCCATCTGCGTTTTGATAAATACCAGTGTCTCTGTTCTACTTTCATACAGGTTTTTTGGCTCTGGTGAACATTTAAGGTTTTGTCAGTTACAGCATTATTTAATTCCATCGACGATATGGCCCATTTTGAAGCTTTTTACTGATATTTTTTTTTCTTATTTTAAAGGCTCTGAAAAGAACTTTCAGTTTTATATATAGAGTCCATCAAAAACATGATTTTTCTTTAAATTATCAAATAAATATCTTTTTTTTTTTTTGTTATATTACGGCCTAACAGCCAGGCATTCCGATACGCACATGTATTTTATTTTAAAACTTAGTACGCAAGATTTTTGTGAAATATATTTCTTTTGTTTTGTTTGTCAAAACAAAAAATTGGTTTATTTGTCATTGTTGTAAAACAAAAGCCAATTAAAACTAACAATAAAAAAAAAACAAAAAAATATTTTTTAAACCTACTACAGAGGGTGCATGGACACGTTTCTAGTACAGTATGAGTACTCGGCTTATAACAGAAAAACAGAACTCCTGGCTATGATGTTTGGCTATTAGAGAAGAAAAAATGAACAACATTTTTTATATTCTAAAACAATATTTTTCATTTTATTTTTTTTCCCGTTTTTTTAAACACTCTGTGGATTAGAAGCTTTAATTTTTAAGCCTACAGCTTAAAGGAAAGCTATAGACCAACACTTGTTTAAAAAATAAAAAAATAAAAAATAAAAAAAAAATACATAAAATATTATTGCCGAAGCTGATGCCTGCTGATGCCTGCTGATGAAGTTGTCACTGGCCAACGTGTTTGTAAGCAATAGAATTTTGTCGCATTTACGTGTTTGTTGGTGTGTGTTAAAAAATTGAAAAACAAACAGAACAATTCGTTGAAATTTCTATTGTCCGGTGCCAGAGTGCTGTATGGGATTTTAGATTTTTAGGTTTTTAAAATCTATTGTTTTTTTTTTTTGTTTTTGATGTTCGTATTCCTAAAATACAAATATTTTTCTTTTTTTTTGCATTTAAACCAAATCCTATTTGTATGAACTAGAATTTGTAATTGTTATGCATGAGCAAGAGAGAGTATTTTTCTAACCACCTGTGCTGTTTCTCTTACCCTCTTTAAACAAATTCCTCTGGCTCACTATGAGCAAATATTGATTTGTTTTTTGACTATTTTTTTAAACTCTTTTTATTTTTTATTAAAAAAAGGTAAAAAAAGAATATATAAAAATAAAAACCTATACATATGGTTTTAGTTTTGATGAACAATGCATTATGCTTTGTTTCAAATATTTACTTAGAAATACAAATCCCCCTCTTCCTAATAAATAATGAAATAAAAGAATTGTGATACGTGTGAGAATCCTATGATCAGGATATATGTATATGCCTTTCAAGTTTCATATAAATTTAATTTAAAAAATATTTGCTATATTTTTAACACAAATTTGTTGACTTTGTACTTTTTACTTGTACACAAAATATATATATGCGAGGACATGCAATTTATGAGGACAGTCTCAATATTGTAAGACTTACAATAGAGAACACTCTAGAATAGCTCTTATTAGTTCTATATATTTTTCTTAGCGATACTCAATTGTCTCGATACCACGTTTCCCTAAGATGGATATCCAACACAGATTCCACCTCTTTATTGTTGACAAATCTTTTAACATCGCTCGCTTGCTATAATTTGTGAGAAAGATAATAATCCGGGAGAGCTAAATCTGTGTAGAGCAGTGATGTACAAAAATCTCTTTCCTTATAAAGCGTGATAGGAAAACAAATTCTGCTCACGTCGAAGTCAAACACGTACATAATAAAGAGAAATATTGTTGCTCTTGCTCTTTCTAGATTTTAGCTTCTCTCGAACATAGTTCAGGGATGGATAGTGCATATTTTTTGTATCATTTTTATTTAACTGAAATAATTATTAATTATTTTCTCCAAATTTATGTGACCTCGTTACTCCTTTATTCTTAATAGATCGGTCACATGTCTTTCGAACAATCGATTACATACTTTACTCAGAATTATGAAGAAATAATTATGAAGTTATAAACAGAAAGTAATTCGAACATTCCCAATTTTGGTAGAAGTAAGCAAAGTTTTTCTCTACTTCATACACAAGCGCAAGTGTGTTTATGTAGTAATGGACATCACTGGTGTAGAGTGTATGATTAAGCAATGAGACCTTTAATTTATTCGCAATAGTAAAATAATCAGCTGGTGAATTCTCTTGATGAAATCAAAATTTTTTCTAAAGATAACCGATCGCTGCCTTTGAATTTTATAAATTAAATAATGCCATTGGTTAGCAAAGTACTCACATAGTACTTCTTGAAGAAAATCAGTAAAAAGATAAAAAAAATTAACGCCATGGACCTGACTACAGGTTTGGCACTACAGGTTTGGCACTTTGAGACCAGAATCGTTCTTTGCAGTCATTCATTTATTGTTGATTTTAATATTGTTTTTGTCCGTCCGAAAGATGCCGTCCCCTGACATTTCATTATATTCAACTTTGGCATTGGCACCAAAATAAATGATCAGGAGAAAGCGCCATTTACTGGGAAGTAGTAGATGACAGCTACCTACTTAAGCAATAATTCTCACCACTTCACTATGCACAATCAACATCGAGGTGTCATCTTTATCCAACAATAGATGAAGTAATTGCTGTTGAGCATTAAAGGCTGAAAATATAACATTGGCCTTTGAGTGATCATTTGACAATAACTTTTGTTATGCGCTTAATAGAAAAAAGAAAATAATACTTAAAATATTCGACTTCGATTTCAATATAATGCACATCGTGAGTAGGGATTTACTCCCCTGAGTATTGGTCTTAGTAAAAAGACAGTACATCCGGGTCTATTGCTAGGAAACATCTTTAGGATTCTATTTTTTTTTTTCTATTGTAAACAAACTCGGTAGTCATCTCTCGCACAAGTTTTCCATAATGAAATTTTCTCTTAGTATGGGTTGTACAGGGTTTTTCAAAAGTAGACCGATAGGGACAGCAAACGACGTCACTTTTTTTTGCCGCTCTTTTAACATTTCTCTTCCATTTCATGATAGAAAGATATACGAGCCAACAATGAGTCGAAATTATTAAAATTTGCTACTGAAATTCGGAGTCAGTGGCCTCAACGTTAATAGCTCTACGCCCAATTTATATTCTGGCTGAATGGTTTCGTCAATAAACAAAATATGCATTATTGGTAAGGCAGCAATCCAAACGTACTCCATGAGTCATCCTTGCATCCTGAAAAAATTACAGTTTGGTGCGACTTATGGGCCGGCGGCGTCATTTTCCGTGATGATCAAGACCGGCACGTTACTGTAAATGGGAATCGCTACCGTTCAATGAAAACCGAATATTTTTGGCCCCAATTAGATGATGTGGACTTGGAGGACATGTGGTTTCAACAGAAAGGCGCCACAGCGAATGTCAAAACCAATTTATTGGAAACTAAGTTTGGAGAACGTGATATCTCACGAAACGGTACAGTCGATTGGCCGCCTCGGTCGTGCAATTTGACGCCGTTAGACTATTTCCTGTGGAGCTACCTCAAGTCTATGGTCTATGACAACAAGCCAGTGACGATTGATGAATTTCGTATGAATATCGAACGTAAAATTGCATCCGTATCGGCGGATTTATGCTTGAAAATCGTCGAAAATTGGGTTCAAAGTCTGGCTTTCTCCAAGCGTGCCCATGGTGGCCATGCAAAAGAAATCGAGTTCCATACATAATGGATTGAACGTACTTTTACAGAAAGAAAAAATTTCATTGATATCCAAAACCGTTTTTGTTTTATTCAAAAAAAAAAAAAACTTTTGTAGCGCTCTTATTGAAAAACCGTTTATAACAGTTTTTCATTTTGGCCAGCTTACGCAGCTTCAGCGTACTATACCAATTTGTGAAGTTTCTTAAACATTTCTGTCGTGAATGTTTAAATTAGTCGACCAACATGGTAGTGTTCGATAGAGTAGCTCATACGACCTGTTTAAAATTTTTATTGTCGCAAACAAAGAAGCGGACAATCTCAGAGTAGAATCTAGCTCGTTTTTAACATTTCGTCGTGCGGGAGAGTACATAAATACTCTATTCGCCATTTCATATTTTTTATACTCGTATATCTCGAGGTAATGATGCCACTTTAGGTTTTTTACACCAAAATTTTTCAATCTGCAATCCGTTTTCGGATATCTCGTACAGTTTTGGTGATAAATAGCTGAAAACGGATTGCAGATTTTAAAAATGTTGGTGTAAGAAACCTAAAGTGGCATCATTAACTCGAAGATATATAAAATGGCGGATAAAGCACATAAACTCCCACACAACGATTTGTTGACTTGAGTTATTTCAATTGAAAATATTGAATTAAAAAATAATTTTAAATTTTGTCCGTGGTAATAAATTCATTGTAATGGTTGATTTGTAAACGTTTCTTGAAAAGTTATAAGCAATTTGGCGACCTGGAATAATATTATCAGGTTGTCACTATTCACTGAATACTATTGCTTTTTATCATTTTACTGCCGCCGTCCTACACATTAGTGTGGCTAACTCGTCTATTCTTATATCTTTACTAAAGTCTAGACAACAAAATTAAAAGTTTGTGAGAACATACGTAGCGTTTTTGGTGAGAAGCTTTTGCTTTATTGTTCGAATGGCTGCCGCTGACAAATTTCAAACATATTCACCCCTATCGTCATAAGATGGATGAAATGCGATTCCATTAAATTTCCAATTCCTTCAAAAGGGAAATTGCTGTCATGCATTTTATGGGAACTTTTATACTGCTATCAATACTCAGTAAATGTAAAATAAGGAAGAAGAATAAGTAAATACTCTAAAGTATAGAAGATCAGACCTCTCACTATAGTGTGAGAGCGCATTTGATGAGAATGGCGATCACGATGTAGATATTTGCAGACTATGCTCACAAGCATCAGAGACAGCAGAGCCCTTATTATCTTGATAAATTTAGATGGATGTGTTTAGGGAGATGTATGGTCTCACTGGCGGACATATCCACCACTCAAGTTTCGGAACTGTTGGTGTTCGTTGATTTGTTAAACAAACAGAAGACTCAAAGGGACACAATAGATCTTATAGGTCGCGGTGTCTTGCATTTGTGCTGCCTCTAAACCAGATAATAATCATAATAAATAAATATTAAAAGCCTATACATCCATGAAATACAATTTAATAAAATTTGACTTTAATTCTAAAATATGCTGATATATGATGGAAATCGCATTCCATCGAAATTCCACGCTTTAGCATTCTATATATTCGGTCTTGCTTATTTTCTCTCTAGTTTTCTAGTATAGTTTTCCTCAACAATAAAAAACAAACAATACGTTTTACTTAGAATATTATTTTTTTATTTTATGATTTTATTAAGTTTTTTAAATCAAACATTTACCTCAACTTTTCTTATTAAAATTTCAAAGCTTTCTTGCTGTTTTGGGGCAAAAACTAAAAAAAAAATGTTTTCAAAATAAACAGCAGCCACTTTTACTTAATCATTATAAAAGTTACCTAATTTCTATATTTAAACTTCTATTTTTAATGGTTTAACATTTCTGTAAGAGAAGGAGAAACTTTTCATTTTTTTCTGCTATTTTAACCACTAATTTTCTAAAATTTTCAACATAAATGCTCATTATGAAGAAGATTTGGTTTTGTAAGTGAAAATATGTTTTCAACACTATGCCACTTTTATATATGTTTATACTTATGTATGTATGTATGTATGTGTGTATGTAAAAAAATAAATATATTTTTATCATTTACTGCTTCTACTCTGTCTCTTTCCATGGGTTATATACCCTTTTCGGTAAGGCTGCAGTGTAAACTACGAGTATTTAATGCTCATTTGTTTGTTATTTAAGTAGTTGTTGCCAAAAACTTTTGAAATAGTTTTCTTTGACTTTTTGACTTAAAATTGTTTTTTTTTTATTATTTCACTAAATTAATGGAGAGAAAAAGCAAAAGTTCCTAATATATTTGTAAATATAAGTATATGCCTTAAAATGTTTTATATGTTAAGAAATAAAGTAATTTATTGGTCAAAATTAAAACTAAAATAAACCAACGGACTAAGAATTAAAAAAAAATAATTAAAATAATTTATGAAGACCTACAAATGCCTGCATAAACTGCTAACTCTATGAGTTTTGACTGAAAGACATATGCACATGAAAATGGTATTGGGCTCATAATCCATATTAAAATAAATAGAATTTAAGCAAATTATTGTTAAACAGCATTGCAAAATACTTATATTGCTATGCCTAAGCTACGAGTACATGTCATCTAACACACAAATGATAAGAAAGAAGTTTTATGATTTAATTTTATGAGCCGAAGACTAACCGTCTATGAAATGTTGCGAATGCACGTTCACTACCCTATTTTTTATTTCATACTTTGAATTCTGTCAAGAAGTTCTTAGAAGAATTAGAAATTAAATCGTTTAAGTTTAAATTTTTCTTTGTAGGATTGATTATTAATCACAATCTATGTATTTTCTAGATAGGCTATGATAAGCTAAATGAATTACATTTCTTAAATCATGATAAATATTTAGTCTTCTTCGGAAGGGTAGATAGGATATGAAATTAAAAAGAGAAGATTGTTAAAAAAAACTGAGTAAGATTCAGAACGAGCTTCCTCTGAGAGCGCACTATAAGAGTGTCTACTAGAGTGTCGCTAGTACCGGAAGGCTCAGTTCTGTATCTTACTCAGTTTTTTTTAACAATCTTCTCTTTTTAATTTCATATCCTATCTACCCTTCCGCAGATGACATTTGGTACTCATACTCATTTGGTGGTGGGACGAGCCTTTTTGAGGTTAAGGTGAGAAGGCAATATATGAATGACCTGCAGACAGTCTCTGGGTGAGATCGCGTGTATACGTTATTATACTCACATGCATACACGTGGTGGTGATAATGCAATCTTATCTGTGACTATATTGGACATTACAACCCTTTTTTAGATTTACGGCCTAGCTTCTCACAGCACCCATATTGTGTGCGTCAATTTTTATCCATTAATACCGAGACCAACAGTTTAATGTCACGTCTGAACTACAGATTCGAGAAGCTTGTTCATACCAATCAGTTACTTTCAGAGCTTTTGCCAGAAGACTGCTAAGAGGTGGTCGCCAAAAGAAATATTTTTTCATATTTCTTTTTTCAAGATGTGAGAGCTGGGGTTTGAAACCTTGGGTAAATATTGAGGAGGCGCAAGCTCTCAATGTACTGTCCAAGAGAATTAACTATGATGTTCGTTGCATTGATCACTTATTTCGAGTGCCGAAAGAAACATACAATTGTTTCAGGTTTTAAAAAAGGTGTAAGAAATTTCTCAGTTTATTTGACGTTCATACAATTTGCAAGACCTTTATGCAAGCCACCATAAAACATAACTTTTGTGTATAACTGGGTGTTTCAGAGTCCATTTTGGGGCTTCCAAACAATACAGTCCTTAATAAAACAATGCTAGGGTACTCAACCCTGTCGATCTGTTGTAGTATTGACGCAATGTAGCGTACAATTCGTTCCCTTATCGTTACATACTCTTTAAAACTTTCTTAATAAAGGCGTATCGTATCTTAGTACTGGCATCCTTATAAAGCTCATGGTGATGTAGTTGATTGTTTAGTAAATCGCACAATTCATACATACATAATTGGCCATTGCAACCCTGTGTCAGGGTTACGGTCTAGCTTCTCGCAGTGCTTATGTTGTGTGTGTTAATTTTTTTCCATGAGTACCGGGACCTACAACAATTGGTAGATTTTGCATGCTCCACTCGTTGCGGAGTGGAGGTCAAATACAATGCGTTTGACCAGCTCCACCCAAAGCCGGTACTCTCTCATTTCAGTCATGCCTAAGACACGCCATTCAGAAGAAAGCCCAAGGACAATGAATTTACAATTTCGTCACTTCTTGTTGAGGAGCTTAAACTACTTTCCAGCATACTACAACCGCTACGAGTACTCGCCGAAGGGCCACACACAAACCATCAGGCCGATTTGCCTCACTCTCCAAATGACAGGGCACCACAGGCAAATCGGGGGCTTTTTGCTGCCCGTAGTACCAGATTAGATAAGTTTCTCTGGTCATTCCCTGAGAGTGTCAGTTATAAGTTACCAACCACTCTCTGCCTATAGCGAGTGCCAGGCCACCCAGAGCTAGGTGAACTCCATATTCCCCGGTGAGTACATTCCCTTGGTGTGACGTATCACTAGAAGCCATTTACTGTACCCCCGGGGGGTGACCGAGACTTACAGTACAGAGGCAATCGCCGAAAGAAATAATTTTTGCATATGTTTTTATTTCAAGGTGTCAGAGCTGGGGTTTGAACTCTGAGTTCATTCCTTAGTAGACCAACATACTAACCACTAGACCACTCACAATGCTCTACAAAATTATATATATTTATTCGTTTGCGGAACATTCTTCGGCCGAATGCTCGCTTTTCCTTTTCTACAAATTTCGTGAAAGAGTTCGGATTAAATTTTCACAAACACTACTTCATATTTTCAGCTTCCAATGTTTTGTTATGCATGAGTGGGAGTCATTCTCAGACTATAGGTTTTGTGAAAACAACAGGAAAAAAAACTCAGAATTAATCCGAGTGATTTTTTTTAATGCGCGAAGATAGGACGAAATCCTAAAGTAGGGTTGTAATGGCCAACTATGTATGTATGATTTTATTTAATAGTCTACACTTGATACAATTAATATGGGGTATATTGCACATTTTTTTTAAGACCAATACTTAGGGATGAACCCTTACTTATGTAGTGCATTGTATTGCAATATTAAAGATAAGTAGATCGATTTTTTTTCATAATCTTGTTTTTTTAATTAAGACCAGCACACAGAGCACGGCCCCTACAGCAGTGCATTGTGCTGGTCTAGGAAAATATGTTATGGGAGGGAGCAGAGAAGGAGTAGTGCTTGTAGACATTTAATTTAATTTTACCGATGTTGGAACTATCAGGCAAAACATTATCTGGAAGTCCGTTCCAACTAAAGAACGAAGTCTCTCTATAATGCATTGTGCGATTCACTGAACAATCAACTACAAAAGTATGTTCTATGAGAGAGGTAAGAGTCGTCCGCAAAAATATGCAATTATGTGGAATCAAATCCTTTATTTCATCAGAGCACCTCCCATGGTAGTACCGATAGAACAAAAAAACGCAAGCCACATTACGCCGATGCTACAACTTATCGATAGAGTTAGATATCCAACTCTATCGATACGTTAAATATGCGCCCTTTTTTGTTTGATTAGACAAGTTGCTGTCAACTTGACCACTCAAGGGCCAGTTTTATACCTTCACCCTTGAATGATCAGCAGCAATTGCCTCATTTGTCCATGGATGTTGAATGTGAGTAGGCGAGCGTCTTTTTATTTATTTATTTCAGCCAATGAAATACAAAAATTCTTACAGGCTATCTGGATTATTCTTATTATTCAAAATATAAAAAAAAAGAAAATTAATTATTTAATTCAGTTATTTAAATAGTTCGTTGTTCTATTTTTAAGAGCGTTAAAGTTCAAGGAGAATAGCTGTTATATTCCTATAAGGTGGCGCTGCACAGTGTGACAGCCCCATAGTAACAGCGGCAAAAAATGGTTTTTGGCATGACGTCCAATTTGAATGAAATTTTCACAATATATTAACAGATATATGAGTAACAATTCCCTGATATTTCAGCCTCATAACTTCATTACTTTTTGGTCTAGAGCAAGTCAAAGTTGAGGTATGCCAACGCGCTTGCAATTTGTTAGTTCAATATTTAACATTCAAAAGCTTATTAATAAAAAAATACATAATAAATATAACTTTAAAGTATTTTTTTAATTAATTCAGTTGTTTTAGAATGAGCAGATGAACAAATAAATTTAAAAAAAACACAAAAAAAAATTTCTTAACAACAGAATTGTGGTGTAAAAATTGAACATTTTGCATTTTCAATGGACTAGGAAATATAGAGCAGCCCCTCGCCCTAGGTGCAGACTTATATCAAATAAAAGATTGAAGTCTCAGCTTTCATTTAAAGTAAAGGACATATAGCAAAAGTTTGCAAAAGTACTTTAAACATAAAAAAACTAAAAAAAATACGAAACGCGCACATTCTGTCACTATACGTATGTTAGCATGCAATAGCATATTTACAACTTTTTACTTTTTTTTTTTAAATTGTTTACAACTATTCACTTATTGTTTATTATTATTGACTTTGGGTTAGATAGTTGCATAATTTTTAATTTAAATTGATAGTGCAAGCTGTTGTTCTTATCTAAGTTGTGTTATGCTCACTTTGTGATATCTGAGGCTATATTGCCAATAGGTTTGTTTGCAATTTTTATTTTTGAAAGTATTTTTTTAAATTTTATTTAATATTAACGTTTTTTTTTCTACAGGAATGTTACTCGTAGAAGCGCAAGAAGCAACGAATAAGGAGTATAGAAACTGTAGGCTATTCCATTATCGTAAAAATTCACGTATTTCTATGAACGAAGATGTTAAGCACTATTTGCAAATATCATCAGATTCTTATATTAATTCATTTAGAATGAGAATGAAATTGAAAAAAATTAGAATACCATGATGATATTAAAAAATTTTTGATAGAATGAAAAAGAAAAATTTTTCTTTTTTATTTCATTTCAATGGGAGGTGGGCGTAATAGTGGGCGTGTTATTGTAATTTTTGCATGAAACATTTTATTATGAAACATAAATTACAGTAATATCAAATTTGAAGGTTGTACCTAAAATATTTTAGAAAATATGGTACTTTTTATGTTGAGGTGGTATGGGTGGTGGGGGTAAAAGTGGGCCAAAGCTCAAAATTTTTTTCCGATAATGTTTGTAGCAATATAATATTCATACATACATACATACATACATAACTGGCCTTTACAACCCTGTGTCAGGATTACGGCCTAGCTTCTCGCAGCACTCATGTTGTGTGTGTAAATTTTTATCCATGAGTACCGGGACCTACAGTTTAATGTCGACTCCGAACGACAGACTTGAGAAGCTTGTTCATGGCAATTAATTACTCCCAGAGCTTTTGCCAGAAGACTGCTGAGAGGTAGTCGCCGAAAGAAATATTTTTTTCATATTTCTTTTTTTGAAGATATCAGAGCCTGGGTGTCGAACCCAGGGCTCATGTCTTAGTAAGCCAACACACTAACCACTAGACCACGGCGACTACATATAATATTCAAGTATACCAAAATTGAAAGTTATACCTAAAGTATTACGGACAATACGGCATTTTACAAATTTCGATTGTATGGGAGATGGGCGTAAAAGTGGGCGGATTTTCTTAATTTTTTTTTTAACTGGAATTGTCTCAAAAATAATTTGTGCAAAATTTCAGAGCTCTACAATGACTCCTTGTATTTAATGCCGGCGTTGTCACACTGTGCGCTGTACTCCTGATCATTCGTTTCTAATGGAATAGACTGGAAATGTCAGGAAGCGGTCTCTTGAAGGTAGGCTTATAAGTGGGGGGGGGGGGGAACCTCTTATTTTTAAATTGTAATTTGAAAGCCAGAAATATTTTATTTCTTATAATGTTTGTCCTTCGCTGGGATTGAACCTTGAGTTTCTGTGCGAGCGCTCTAACCATTATACCATGACTCACAAAAATGTTGTAAATCTGATTACACTTTATCAGTCAAGTTAATCAAACATCTAACTATGAGGGATAAAAGATGTTTCAAAAATCGTATATTACCATATACGTATGTATGCACGTATGTATGAATATCTTCTTTTCCCATTCTTAATCTTGCACTCTATAGACGATAGGTTTTGTAAAACTTGTAATTTAATTCTTAAACAAGCCAAAAATGGTTTTATGATTTCCATTTAATTCCATTGCATAAGACTTTCATGAAATGTGTTCTGTGTGCCATAACTACATACATATAATCCTTTCATATAAATTTAAATTTTAGATTAGAATTTAAATTTATCGTCGTTTATATAATAATGAAACCAAAAATATTTTCTTTAAAATTTTGTTAAATATAAATATTTTCAATTTTTTTTAGAAATTTTTTTACTTATTGGTCGTAGTATTAGTGTACATACAACTCGACATACGAGGGCGGATTTATATTGAAGCTACCTAAGTAGGAAAAAACCATTTTGTTTTCAAAAAACATTCATTTCCCAACGGAGTCTCCTTTCAGCTCCATACACTTAGTAAGACTATTTTCCAACTTTTTTATGCCATCTGAATAATACGATTTTGGGAACTCCTCAAAATACGTATTAATGATTAAACAGAATACGACCGCAACTTCAGGCAAAAACGACTCTCAGAGAAAACGTGCCCAAAATTAAAACGACGGCCTCAACTTCACGAACTGTCATTTATTGTTTTTGTATTTCTTGTATGTAAAGCTATTAAAAATTAAGTTTATGAGAGTTTTTGCAAACAATTGAGTTTATATTTTATAATTTAATCATCTTTACGCATTAATTCAATTATTTTTTCTATAATATCACTCATTTAAGTTAACAAATTCCAAAATTTATTAATTTATTTAAACTTTTAAATGTTTTTTCGATTTTCTTTTGTTCTTATTTTTCTCTCCGCCAACAACAAAAACAAATGGCTTTGTTTACAAAATGTATGAAATTTAATAAAAGTGTGGTAACATTGTTGAGAGAATTCATTTCTTAAAATGAGAGCATAAGAAAAATCGCTGTCAAAATAAAATAGATTCTATTTCACGACTGCATTCTCCGGCGTTTTTACTTATATGTCAATTTGTATGGAAAAAAACGTCATGCCCCAGTTCTGTTTAATCATTTAGTTTCGGTAAATCACTTCTTCGTTTGAGATGAATCTTTTTCCTGAGAGCCATTTTTTCAAGTTTGGAAACAGGAAAAAGTCACTAGGCTCTAAATCTAGACTATAAGGTGGCTCATCAACCAATTCGAAGTGGATTTCTCGTAGTTTTAGCATCGTATCTAATGCTGTGTGAACCGGTATGTTGTCTTGAAGAAAGAGCACTTTTTTCTTGTTTAAATGTGGTCGTTTTTCCTTGATTGCATCAACCAATTGATCCAATAATGCACGAAAATACTCTCCTGTGATTGGGGATCCCTTTTCAAGATAATCGATGAGCAATATTCCGTGTGCATCCCAAAATACAGAGGCCATAACCTTGCCAGCCGATTTCGCTGTCTTCGCCTTCTTCGAGCACTTCCACCAGCTTCAGCCCATTGCTTCGATTGATTTTTGGTTTCAAGTGTGTAGTGGTGGACCCACGTTTCATCAACAGTTATTAATCTACGCCAAAAATCAGTAGGATTATGCTTTATCATGTCCAAACACCGCTGTGATGGAATCTGTCGAACTCGTTTTTGTTCAACACTGAGCAAACGCGGCACCCATCTTGCCGATAGCTTTTTCATATGCAAATATTTATGCGAAATGTTGAAGACACTTTCATATGATATGTTTACCATTTCAGCAATCTCACGTATTTTGACCCCGCGATCATTCATTACGATATCGAGGATTTCTTGATATTTTCTTCAGTAACCACCTCTTTTGGCCTTCCTGTTGATGGTGTAATTGCAGTGCTTGTTCGGTGCCGTTTAATTTCAGCAATCCAATATTTTACCATATAATCTGACGGAGCAGATTCACCGTAAGGTTTATAAAGCTTTTCTTTTGTCTCTTTCGCCGTTTTGCTTTCAAATAATAGTGTGTAATCACTACACGAAATTCACTTTTTTACATTTTTCAAGAAACACAAAAGTTGCTTACTTTAAACGACTACAACAAATAAACTAATCGATGAATTTGGCTAAAATTTTAACAGCTGACGTTTGACAGATTGTAATTTCTAAGAAAGAAAAGGTTTTTGTGTTTGTGCTGCCATCTAGCGCTAGGTAGCTTCAATATCAATCCGCCCTCGTATGTTATTGTGTATGTATTGTATTTTGGTAGGCTTTATAGTGTCCGTTCGCTTCTTAAAGAGGTCTTGAAATCTTGTTGTTTCTTTTGTTTTATAATTAAGAAAAAATACTTTTTAGTTTGTTTGTTTTATATTTAAAGTTTATTATTTATATAAAAGTTATATGTGAGTTTAACCGGTTTCTCTTTTGTTCTCATATTTATTTTAATGTTTTTCCTTATTTTCCCATAAATATTGAAAGTTTTACTTGAGGAAATATTATTTCTTTGGTATTTTTGAAAAAAAAAAATAAAAGGAAAAACTGAAAAAATTACGTAGAAAAGTGGAAACATTGAAACACATTTTATGTTCAAGTACAAGTACTCTACCATCAGTGTAATAAACTAAAGAATTTTATACGTTTTTCTCTGATTTTTTTTATTTTTTTGTTTAAATTTAATGCTGTTGCTAAAGAAAAGTTTTTAAAGTTTATCCACAATTTATATTTTTTTGTTTCTTGCCTTTGTTGTACTTATTGTTGTTATAATAACCATTTCTAGGGTACTTGTTATTGTTGTTGTTGCTCTTATTGTTTCATTTTTTTTTTGTCTGTAATTTTTTTAAACACAACTTTTCATTTTAACTGCTAAAGTTGGCATAATAATTCTTTTTGTTAAATATACTACTCGAGTATGTATGGCCCGCATTAAACGGCCTTAACAAGAAGTGTTAACAAAAAGAGAGAAAAAAAAACTATGATCAGATGCCAAAGATACAGCAGGAACTGTTCTCTTTTTCCAACTGATTTACTATCTGGTAGAAATGTAATGGTGTGTTAAGAGCACCCTGCTTCTTTCTCTTTTTTTTTTTTTTTTTTTGTTCATAAAAGGGATTTAAAATATATGATTTATTAAAAATATTTTTATATGCCGTAAATACTGAAACCTCTAAGAAAAAGAAGTTGTTAAATGAATAATAAGAGCAGTTGTTAGCATTTATTAGCCTTAATTGACTTAAAGCACAGCTTACTCGAAGAGGTATTGATACTATAAAGGTTTTTTTCTTTTTTTTTGTTGCTCATATCTCTTGTCAATTTGGCAACGTTTAACTGATAAAACAACACGCACACATTTCTTTTAAAGTTGATATTTTAACTTCACTTTTGTCTAATATTGTTGTAAAAATCCTAAAACTATTCTTTTAAAAATATTTTTAGATCAATAACACTGTAAATGGTGGAAAAAAGTACTTGATAGATCAAAGCAGTACATTACTATTTGAAAATGATTTCTGTCATATGGCCACCATTGAAGATTTCAATATATGAATATAAACATAAACATGAACGATATTGACCTCCAAATTGTCAACTGATTTGGTTTTATATTCAACAGATCAGTGACTTCCTGTGGTTGCTTTAGTAAAAATCGAAAGCTATCAAATCTTAAGTTTTTGTTTATTTCTTAAATATTTCGAAAGCGCCACCTACAGTGAAGTACTAGTCAGAAAAAAGCAAGGATCAAAACCACCTATCATTAAACTTAGCAAAAATTTTCACCACTTAGCAACAAAGAGTTCACATTAACAGATGGGATCAAGCTCGTTTCAAAACTTAAAATATAACACTGGCTTTTGAGTGATAAACAAAAGATTACTGACGACATTGAAAGCCATCAAAACTTACGTCTTCGAAGGACAATTGCTATCTTCATTTCTCAAACACTGATTTCATAGAGTGCATAATTGTGATCGCCGTATAACATACAGCGCTATCTTCCTAACAATGAACAATCAATCAACAGCAACTGACTTTCAAGCAATTCTCATTTTTTGTATTTTTTTCTTAAATTGAGACCAATACTCAGGGGTAAACTCCTACTAAATGCTGTGCATTGTATTGGAACGACCTTGGGCTCTGAAAGTGGTGAACAAGGTGAAATATTTCACCAGGAAATGGAAGAAATCGAGAGACGTTACAAAGGCTGGTGCAATGAATAAATGATGGCGGATTATTGTTGGTTCCTTATTTGCGAAGATCCATCCGAAAAAAAACGCTAAAGTTCAAGTCGCTCATCATTTTAATTAATTTTTTTTTTTTTTGAATTTACGCCGAACATACTGTGTGAGAAATGAAAATGAAAATATTGTCGTTCCACAAAATCCCTAATAAAACCTTGATTTTTCATCCGATTTTTTTCAAAATACGCTTAAAATATTTGTAATTAAATAAGCTACTTGGTAAAAAAAATAAAACATTCCAGATCTTCAATATAACGTAGAAAAAAATTTAAATGAAAATGACAAATTTTGAAAAAAAAACGTAAAAAATAGGCAAATTTTAAATTTTGAGGTGCCATATCTCAGTGATTTCTTATCAGATAGAATTTTCCAGCATATCGACAGAAAATGCATTCAATTATCTTTCCATTGATATGCCACTTATCTCGATTTAGTTGGACCTTACAAGGGTTTGAGTGGGGCCATACACCGAAAAACACAAAAGTACCGTTATCTAAAAAACGGTACTTGGGAAAAAATCATAACAGCGTTTTTCGTGCTCAGGAGGTCCCAATTAACTTATCTAGGCATGTTGCGATTTTGGAATTTTTCCAAATTAAAGATTTGTAAACCTGTGTTATTTAAACTTTTTTTTTTAATTAATAGTATGGAATCTTATCTTTCATTTTATTATAGTGGGAACACTTTTTTTACTTTGTGGCGGGGGCATACATTCATCAATTTTCATTATATCTTCGACTAACTTACCAATACTTCTAATATGTATCAGATGTTTTACCATGACATACCATGACAACTTCCAAGGAAGTTTGCAATCACGGCACATTATAGAACAAATTTTATTCTATCTTATCTTTCAAAGCATATGAGCGAACTTTATAATTTTTTTAAATATGCAGAAAAGGCTATAATTTAAAGAAGTCACTATTGAAACCAGAGCAATAGAATTATCTTTTACGTTTAAATACTATAGAAGTTCGTAAACAGTTTTCAATATTTTGGACTAAAATTTACATGTGACTTTACTTCACTATTTCAATGACAAATAAATGTGTTTTTGGGATACAATATATGGATTCTTCATGCAGAAGAATCATTGCATTGTTAAATTTTTTGTGTCGAAAAAATTACTTATTACACAAAAAATCCCAGTGTGCGTTTTCATTAAAATACTACAATTTTTTCTTTTTTGTTTTTGTATTAAAAAATTGATAAAAAATTAAGTCCCAAAGCAAGAATTTAAAGCAAATATTTTCTTTTTCTTAATATATCTTAAAATTCTTGTGCATTCTATTTTTTTATAGGTTTTCTTTAAATATTTCCAAACAAGAAATAAGACTCAACATTAAATGAGTATTTGCTTAGAGCGCTGACTTCAGTTGTACTCTTTCGTTTATCAAACAAACAAAGCAAAAAAAAAAAAAAAAAGAAAGAAAAAAAATCTCAACGGTCTCTTATGATCTTTAGAAATAAACATTTTTAGTGGCTTTTCTTACAATTCTTTAGAAATACATTTTTAAACTTTCATCTCACAGTTTATTTCGCCTTTTGTAGTTTTAAACTGGCAGATTATGCTTGCCACTACAATTGTTGCCACCAAAAGCTCTTGAGTAAATACAACAAAAAACAAAAAAAAAACAAAAAATAAAATGCAGAAAAGATGTACAAGAAGCAATTCTAGAGTTATTGTGTTGCAATACTCCCCAGGGCATATGATGGATGCAACATTTAAATGTTTACAATTACTTGTTAGTTTGGCATACGTTTTTGGAAATGTTTCTTTAAGGTTCTGATTTAAAAGCGCATAATGTTATAGGAACTTAAAAAGTGATGAAAGCGGTTTTTAAAACACAATTTTTTTTAGGATGTTTAAACGAAAAAGGAAAAAAAAAGAATACAAAAACTATGTTTTAGTTTTTTGTCCATTACATAGAAATGTTATGAGCGTATAATTTGTTTAAAACTAACAATTAAATATCAATCATACGCACTATGTTAAAGAACAGGTGTTTACTTCACAAAACGTAATATATATTTCTTACTAGCTGACCCGGCAGACGCTGTCCTGTACAAATTAGAATAACTGTTTGCAATTGATTTTTAAAATTACTGAAAACTCAAATGGGATTGCATCGAATATCTGCAAAAAAGTTTGCTAAATCGGAACAATCGGTTTCCGATTTTTAGATAAATAGAAAAAGTGGGCGTAAAAGTAGGCGTGGCAAATTTTTCTTTCGAAGAAAACTTAAAATGGATTATTACAAACATTTGAAAGATAAATTAGTCAAATCGATGCAGCCGTTTTCTGATTCTGAAGGTAAATCAAAAAAAGTAGGCGGGGCAAAATTTTCTTTCTTTCGTAAAACCCAAGTTATATCACGTCAATATCGATCCAGCCATTCTTAACCCATTCTTAACTGTGGCGATGATCAACGAATAACATTGATTTTTATTTATATACTAGCTGAACCCGGTGTGCTTCGCTACCCCCTCGTTATATAATAAAATTTAAAGTATTTATATATTTTGCAGACAGTTGTGGGAGAAAGAGAATGAGGCTACCTCACTATTTTAAATCAAATATATTTTAAATTTAAGGTAAAGTCGTTAAGAAACGTAGTAAAGAAGCACCAAATTTGTATATAGAACAAAAAGTTTAAAACTTTCAAACAAAATTTACCGTGAAAGGGGGCGTGGCGTAAAAAATGTGTATTTCTACCACGCCTGGAGTATAATGTGTATACAATTTGAAGTAAATCTTTTAAAAACTATATGAAAGCAATTACATAATTTTAAAAAAGTGGGCGTAAAAGTGGGTGTGGTCAAAAAAAAGTACCCTATTAATGATGCCAGAGTCCAAGTTAAATGCTGTGAAAATTTCAGGAAGATCGGTCTAGAGGTTTGATCCCCTATAAGGTACAAACAAACAAACAAACAAACAAATAAATAAACAAACACACATTCAATTTTATATATTTATTTATATGTATATGTAGATTTTTGGCTATAATTTTTTTCTTATTTAATTGCAAGTGACTTTTCGTAAAGGTTTTAAGCCAAAGTTTAAGATAGATAAAACATCAATTTTTATATTAGTAGTAGCCTTGAATCTGAGCTGGTTAACGTGTTTGATATCATACATCCATACATAATTGGTCTTTACAACCCTGTGTCAGGGTTACGGCCCAGCTTCTCGCAGCACTCATATTGTGTGTGTTAATTTTTATCCATGAGTACCGGGACCTACAGTTTAAAGTTAACTTCGAACGATAGATTTGAGAACCTTTTGGATGGCAATCAAATCAACTACACACCGAGATTTTGCCAGAAGACTGCTGAGAGGTAGTCGCTGAAAGAAATAATTTTTTCATATTTCTTTTTTTGTTTTTAAGATATCAGAGATGAGATTTGAACCCGGCACTATCGTCTTAGTAAGCCAACATACTAACTACCACAGCGACTACAAGCCGCGGTATAACTTTAAAATAAAATAATAATTTGTATATCACCTACTGCTCATAAGCGGGTGTATTACACATTCAATTTTGCCTGATAGCAGTGCTTCTGTTTGGTGTAATACACGCTTATGAAATAATAAAAGCAAATATATTAACAAATACGCAAACATACGCCAGGGATTGGCTAGTTTTTAATATTATATATATACAATATATGTAGGTATGTATGTAATCTGTACTTACATATTATTTCAATAAAATAATTTTTTATTATAAAACATAAATAAAGAAAAAAGTTTGCTGCCGTAATTTTAAAAACTTCAATTGTTCTCATATATATTAACGTATCAGCAACAATTGTTGGCTGCTAGTGACATTGTCAACAATAAAAAATGAAAAATAAAATAAAAAAAATTAAAAACTTTTACTCTTAATTCTTATTATCCACACACACACACACACATACATACGCATACACGCTTTCCTACTACTGTTGAAAGCAGTGCTGGCCTATTCCACTTGAGCACCCTTACGGCCGACAATGTTTTAAAGTCTTCATGTCTTTGTTTTAAATTATTCCCCCCCGCCCCCCCCCCCCCCCTAACTGAACTAAATTTTTGAGTGCCAGTTTATGCAACAGAAGATTTTCAATAGTAATGGTTGCATTTAATGGCTGCTATAGCTGAGCATGTTGCCCAAAGTATTGGCTTTTATCCAAAATAAATTAAAATAAAAATGTCTTTTAGCTACTTTTCAAGTGATTTTTATTCAGTACTGGTTTATGTTGTTATTGCAACATACTGTTCATAGACATAGAAAACAAACATTCCCAACATACTACTTTTTACCAAGTAATTCAAAATTTTTTATATTTATTTGTGTCTCTTTGCCAAAAACAAATAAGCAACTACTGAAATAATATTAAACTGGTAATATATACGAAATTAACAATAAAATAAAATATACGAAAACAAAAATAGAAGTTGAAATTAAATGTTTATGCTCAATGCCAAATAAAATCTAACAAAATATGTTAAGCCGTTGACAATTGCAAAAATTTTGCTGTAACAGCAAACACACAAACAGATTTTAGAAAATTCAAAAACTCACAAAGTCACGAGCAATATGCTTGTTTGTGTTTCAAGTTTACAGACATTATTATATAGAAAATTTATAGACTCTGGGGTGTTCATATTTATTTATTTTTTTTTTTTTTTTGAATATTTCAAATATTTTTGTGCGTTTAAATTATATTTGAATACCCATCTTAGGTTCAACTTTAGGTAGCAAATAAATAAAACATTTATGAAAAGGTTTAAAGATTAAAGTTTCATACACAGAAAATATATCTAATGGATTGCGAATTGTAAATTAAAACGTTAAATCTTTATAAAAGCGGTTTAACTATAAACGCAATAATTCTTAACCGTATATACTAATAATCATATTTTCAATAATGTACTAAAGCCAACTGTTGCATACATACATACAAACTAAAGGTCTGCACGGGTATGTTTGCAATGATCTTCAAGACATTCTAAAATTTTCAACCACACTTCCAACTCTCATTCGTAAAAGCGAAACGAATAAATCAAACATAAAAAGTGGTTGTTGTCGTTAGAATGTTAATAATGAGAAAATGGAGACAAGAGAGTATGGAGACAAGAGAGATATGAAACATGAGAGCTGGTATGGAATGAATGGAATGTCTTGTTTGTAATATGATAAAGAAGAATTTCTTGCACTGGTTTTATAAGTACTAAAGAACTCAATAATAATAAGTAATGAATTGAACAACTTTGTATGTTATTTTTCTTTATATTTTTGGCTTAATTTTTAAAAATACATACAAACATATTTTTAAAAACTTAAAAAAAAGTATAAATAAATTATATATTCAAAAAGTTTTTTTTGCCTTTAAATGCTTTAAATATTCACAGACTATTCTTCTTGCTAGATTTCAATTTTTTTTTTATTTGCTTATTTGTATCTCCTATAAACTACCGCATTTACTTCAATACATGCTTTCATTCACAAAGAAAATTCAAGACATTCCATAATTGGAATATCTCCATAATAATTGAGAATTATGAGAGTAAATTTAGATTTATTGTATTCTATACTATTCGTTTACTAAGGCTGTTCGTTTAGTTTCGTTGCGTTGCCTGCAAAACGAATGGAATGACTATTTGTTTTGATGCTTGAATTTACTCTCAATTAAAGTTTTTTGGCTCTGGTGAATATTTAAGTTTTTGTCAGCTACAGCGTTCTTTAATTCCATCGACGATATGTTCAGTTTGATTAGCGTACTATTCCTTCACGGATATCATTTCTACTTTGATTACCAAAAAATTCATTGAATTGATTTTTATGTTTGCTTATCCTGTCCCATACCTCGCTTTTTCGAGTCCTCAATCTAGGCAGTAAGTTGAGGTGCCATTGCTTTTGTTGCTAGCCTGCCATGAAGTTATGTTTAGGTATTACGCAGCTTCAAGAATAAACTTGGAGAAGCGAGCTTAATATAAGTAAGTATGGATTAACAAGATCTAGCCAATGCTATACCATCAGCATCTATAGCTGCTGATGTGCGGGAAAAGAAATCCCAGGGTATAAGATACTACTTATATTATATTCACCACGAACGTAGAAGACATATGCCAGACATATGCAAGCTTTGTAATAATATGGATAATACTTAAATGATTTAAGTTATAACAAATGGTATACGAGTATGATAAAAAATAACCGTTATTTTTAATTTTTTTCAAAAAGTATATATATTTATTCATCAATAACTATCTTGTCCCCTTCAAAGTAATCGCCCTCAGATATAATACACTTATGCCAGCGTTTTTTCCAATCCTCGATTTTTCTTTTATCTCCCCAATCGTAGCAAAACGTTTTCCTTTCATCGGTGTTTTCAGTTTTGGGAAGAGGAAAAAGTCTGCGTTGGCCAAGTACGATGAATACGGTGGTTGAAGGATGATAACGGTTTTGTTTTTGGCACGCACAAGCATCGATGTGTGAGCTGGTGCGGGATCATGTTGCAAATCCATCGTCATTGGCATTTTCTCGGCCTTCCTTAAACCGGTTAGATCACAACTGAACTTGTGTTCTGCTCATAGAAGACTTGCCAAACGCGAGTAGTCAACATTTCAAACATTTCCTTTTTTTACACAAAACTTAATACAGTATCTTTGATCCATTTTTTACAATATCGAAGAGCACACCAAAACATGGCTAACCTTTTTATCTGTCAAAAACAAACTGTCAACCCAAAAGGGCTGCTATTGCCAACCTATGTATATAACAGACATGCTGGTACACATGTATAAAAAAAAAAAAAATGCGAAAATCGAACATACGTAACTCATCTTATTTGAAAATAACAATTAATTTTTGATTAGACCTCGTATAAATATAAATGTATTCTAATATATAAAATTCTCGTGTCGCGGTGTTTGTTGCTAAACTCCTCCGAAACGGCTCGACCAATTTTCATGAAATTTTGTGTGCATATAGGCTAGGTCTGAGAATCGGTTTGATAACCCTAAATGTGAAGGTGACCCGCCCCAAGGGAAAATTTATGCCTTTTCTAAATAACGTACTGACTTCCATGAAGTTTTAAACTAGATAGATCTGAGTACCGTGGAGCATATATGGTTTACGCTTTTTTTAAATACTCAGAGGAGGCGGTACAACGACTATTTCTCCCTATCCCCAACTAACAAAATAATTTTGATTAAATTTTGTTGGTATCTTAACACTACTTTAGGTTAACAAAAGTCAATTTTCACATATATTTTTCATCCCCTAAATGTTGAGGTACCCGCCCCAAGGTTAAATTTGTGCCTCACCTAAATAACGTACCCACGTTGATGAAATTTGAAACTAGATACCGTAGAAACTGAAACTGGGTATCGTAGAACATATATGGTTTAGTGTTTTTTTAAGAAGTATTCAGAGAAGGCGATACAGGGGATATTTCTCCCTATCCCCTACTATCAAACTGAAGTACCGAAAATGGCGGATAATCATTTATTAAAATTATTAGTAATGCAGGCATTGCAGTTCGGTGAGGAGTATTAATTATATTTGCACAAAAAAAATGTTTCCTAGAGCAAATTTATAAGGCAAAACAACGTTTGCCGAATTAACTAGTATTTATATACTAAATTACAATACAATTTTAAGTTATAAGCGGAGTAACTTAGAGTATATGCTCGATGTAGTGTCACAGACTTGTGGGAATTTAACCCACAACCCTCACACAAACAGTCTAGCACATTAGCCACTTGACTACTGGGGCAAAATATAATAATACACATACATCTTTAGAAAATTGCCAATATGGTGCATCTTTGATGCACAATAGGAAGAGCTACCTTATTGCTTAACAAATATTCAACAGAGAACTGTCAAGGTATTTTAAGATTTTTCAGAGCTATGAAAATAGGGAAATGCTATAGGAATAGATCTTAAGGTCGAAGTACTTTTAGTACCTCCTAAATCAATGAATGAACCATGAAAGTTGCCAGCTTCAAGCTGCTCTGCATACAAATTTTCAAACTCTCCACTGATTTATATATGAAAGTTCCTTCCTTGTTCTGAATTATTAATGAATGTTCTTTAAGAAATCAGGAATTTTTTGTTTTTTTTTTTTTGTAATTCATTTTTAAAATGTTTAACATTTTCCCTTTAACATTTAAAGTGTGATATTTGCCAATTTAAAACGTATAATTCAAATCATATTGGCAGGTAATTTGCCACAACATTGCCTTTCACTTGCTTAATAGAGAAACACAAGCAAACGGTATATATGTACTATATGCCGGTATTCATACAACCAAACGACAGCCAATTGATGGCAAAAAACAACAGCAACTACAAGAGTAGTAAATATGTCCCAAATGGTTTTTATACAAAAACATCAACAACTGTAGTAAAGCAGGCAGGTATAAGCCAAAGGGCCCAAAATGCCAATTTTACTTTCGGGTTTAATTGTGAGTGTGCAGATGTGTGTACACATGCTGTTGAGCCTTTTATAACAAAATGCTAAAAAGCAAATGTCAACTCGTAATAATAAAAATACCAAAAACAACAGCTACAGCTAAATGTTATGGTTAAAACACCTTAAAGACAGAAAAATTGGTAGTGAAAGAGGCAAAAAAAAAAAACAATAATAATACAACAAACAATTGCTTAAAAAAAAGAAAATACGGCCTCAATAACCATAATTCAATACTTGTTTTCCAATATACTCATGCATACTCGTACATACAAACTTTTGTATATGTACATACAGTGTATATGTATGTAAATAAGACAAAGATTTATTTGGTTTTTATTTAATAAAATTTGTTTTATTTATTACGATATATGTATGACTCTATAAGAGAGTGAATTTCTGTTTTTTTCCCATTAATTCGTTTAACATTTAACATTTTCTTTTATTTACTTTAACACTGGGTTTGATTAAAAAACAAGAAAACAAAAAATACAACAACAGAAACAAAAAAAAAAAAAACTCAGCTCAGCTCTCATTTAATTGTATGCACTTCATTTCCTTTAAGTGTGAAAAATCAATGAACTAAACTTATCACCGAGGTGACAGCAACTTCATCAACATCAAAAGCTTTAACACTGTCTGTTTGGCTGAGCTGAATAACTCACTCTTACTGGTGGAAGGACAAACACTTAGCCATACATACGCTATGTATGTCTGTCATGCCAGATAAATAGTGGACAGACTGTATGAGTATGACACTGACGGAATGCAAAAGAAATGTTGATGAAATACTGGGATCACAGTGCTTTTGCAATACGGCGTAATGAATTGGAATTGTGTAAATGCGAATATAGATAAAAAACAAAACCTATCACTTCTTTTCACTGTTTTTTTCTTCTTCTTCTTTTTTAATGGAATATATCTGTGGCTTAATGTAGTCTAATAGGTGGTGACCAAAGGATTTGTAATAGAAAAAAATAATTTGTTTTTAAATATTTATTTTTTTTCTTTTGAGACCAATACTCAGGAGTAAGCCCCTACTAAATGCATTGCATTGTATTGTAATTTTTTTTTTGAAAAGGACAGTACATTTATTTTTCTTATATTACTATTAAGCGCCTTAGGAATGAGGCAACTTGCTGTGAATTGATCATTTAAAAGGCCAGTGTTATACCTTCACCCTTGAATGATCAACAGCTATGGCCTCATGATTGCATGTCGATGGTGTGGTGAGTGTCTTCGCTAAGTAGGTTTAGGTGTTATCTGCTATTTTCCAATAGGTGGCGCTTTTCTCCTGATCATTCACTTTTTCGTTGACATTGGTTAAGATGGAAAAGATTGGAATGTCGGGGAGCGGTTTCTTTAAAGATGGTCTTCTTGGAAGGGGGGGACCTCTTATTTTTAAATTATAATTTTGAAAAAACCGCAATCTAACTTTTTCATTTTTTACCTTTGCTGGGATTTGAACCTGGATCGTTGGAGTTTTTGTGCGAGCGCTGTAACCACTATACCATGCAATTTAGCAATCAATTAATCAATTTAGCAATAAAGTGTGGTGATTGATTGATTTTTTTTTCTCGTTGAGGACAGCACTCAGGGAATGACCCCTACATATGCAGTACATGGTGCTGGTCTAGGAAAATATGGTACGGAAAGGCTGAAAGAGGGAGTAGTGTCTGTGGAATGTGATTTTTTAAGAGTTTACAAGTTTTTTTTTTCTGAAAATTCGAGGAAATCTTTACTGAGAAATATGGCTATATGTCACGCTGCAAAGGTGATACTTCAGGGTGGCACTCCCACTGCCGGTATCACCATATTATCTGACAGCCAGGCGGCAGTCAGATCCCTGTCGAGTTTGACCACAAACTCTAGAATTGTCGGCGACTGTCGCGATACCCTTGTGGCACTCTCGAGGCAGTGCGTCGTTAATCTGATTTGGGTTCCTGGTCACAGGAACATTACGAGTAATTGTACTGCGGATGAATTGGCTAGGGAGGGCACGACTCTGCCGAATGTTCATCCTCTTGTGGAAGTGGGTATACCCCTTTCCACCATTAGACTCCTTATTAGAAGGAGAAATTTATTGGACGCGGACCTGGCCTGGTCGCGGGAGGACTCTTGTCAAGTTGCTAGACTCACCTGGCCCAAGCTGGACTTGAAGCGTACCAATCAACTCTTTAAACTAGACCGCAGGGATATCTCTTCCGTTGTGTCTGTCCTCACGGGTCACTGCGTCACTGGATCACTGCCCGCGAATAACTTCTGTCGTGGCTGTGGGTCGGCTGAGGAAGAGGAGATTGTGGTTTACTATATTTGCCAGTGTCCATCTCTGGCTCGACGTAGATTTCTTACATTAGGATCTCCTGTTCTCGATGGATTGACTGACCTATCGATCCTGGACATTAGATCAATTGCCAAATTCATTAGGCTCTCTCGCTGGTTTCCAGTATAATTTTCCGGTCAAGTAGTGCTTTTTGTGTGAAGTCCCTGACTATCAGGGCTCCCCACATCGTGTGATATCACAACGGGCCGCCATGCGTGCTCAAGTGTGCCTTGTCATTACGAGGTTGCTACTTCCTCCTATCCTATCCTTACTGAGAAATGCTTTTAATTTAACGTTTTTAATAGTATTCGTTTACATGAATGATTTTGGTTTTCTTCTCAAAATTAAACCTGATGAACTACCCAAAGAGCTGTAGTGCATAAAGGTAAGAAATTAAATTTCTTAAACTGCTTGTTTCTCAGTTTTTACATGAAGCCCCCATTAGTAATAGAAAGTTCTCTTGGAATAGTATCCTTCTGAAAATGTCTCACATTTTGAACTGAAATTATTACAGAATTTGTTGACATTCTTCCCTTCTGTCAAAGAAGAGTAGTTATAGACGGTGTCTCCTCCAACGGGTTCAGGCTAAATTCAAGAGTACCGCAAGGCTCTGTTCTATCTCCTACCCTATATTTAATTTTCCTCAACGATCTTCTTCTCTTAACCTCAAATCCCATTTACTCCTTCGCAGATGACAGTAACATTTGTCACTCATATTCATTTGATCGTAGGCCGAGCCTTTTTGAGATCGCTGTGAGAAGGCAGAATATGAAAGACACACTCTTAAACGACCTGCAGACGATCTCTGAGTGGGGTCTCGCGAACAGGGTCGAATTTAATGCGCGCAAGACCCAATGTTGTTTTATGACACATAGGCGTTGTGATGATTTAATCCTGCCATCTGTGACTATGGGTAATGTAAATATTGAGGAGGCTGACGCTCTTGATGTTCTGGGCATGAAAATTAATTGTGATGTCCGTTGGAATGATCACATATTTCGAGTGTCGAAAGAAGCATTCAAGTGCCTCGGTTTTCTAAAACGGTGCAGGAAATACTTCACTCCATCTGACCTTCTCAATATTTACAAGACCTTCATCCGACCAAGGATGGAATACAACTCTCATGTATTTGCCGGTGCTTCAAAATTAGTTTTGGGGCCTCTCGACCGCGTACAGGAAAGGGCGAAGGTGCTTATCAACGACGGTAGGGTATCCAACTTTATCGATTCGATTGATTGTTCAGCGAATCGCACAATGCATTATAGAGAGAATTCGTTCTTTGGCCGCACCGCTCGTTTGTGGAACAATCTTCCTGCGAATGTTTTTCCTGCCAATTACGATATCTATAGGTTTATAGTCGCCGTGGTCTAGTGGTTAGTGTGTTGGCTTACTAAGACATGAGCCCTGGGTTCGACACCCAGGTCTGACATCTTAAAAAAAAAAGAAATATGAAAAAAATATTTCTTTCGGCGACTACCTCTCAGCAGTCTTCTGGCAAAAGCTCTGAGAGTAACTAATTGCCATGAACAAGCTTCTCAAGTCTGTCGTTCGGAGTCGACATTAAACTGTAGGTCCCGGTACTCATGGATAAAAATTGACACACACAACATTAGTGCTGCGAGAAGCTAGGCCGTAATCCTGACACAGGGTTGTAAAGGCCAGTTATGTATGTATAGGTTTAAATCAAATGTCCACAAACACTACTCCCTCTTTCCCCCTTCCCATAACATATTTTTCTAGACCAGCACAATGTACTGCATGAGTAGGGGCCGTCCCTTGAGTGCTGGCCTTAAAAATAAAAAAATAAAAAGAAACTGTTAAAAAATGGTTCTAATTTCCTTGATCCAATTTTTCCTATTCAATGGCAGAAAGTTTCTCGGGAATATTCATACAGAGGCTGATAAAAACCTCGCGTATAATGAGTAGCACTTGTAGAAACGAGCCTATATGAGCTCTCCAGAAACAAATTTAGAAAATAGCCATGGGGTTTATTATGCCCGATTTGGTTTCTTCATAACAGCTGAACACGTCTATGCGAGTCTGCTTTATTTAATTTGGTTTTCGGACACATTTTAAAGATTTCAAAATTTAAATTCCGTTTTATTAGACAAAAATAATCAATTGAGGCACTCGATACTACAGCAGTATAGCCAGAAAAGTTAGAAACACACCACATTTTGTAGCTCCCTCTGTCAACAAATGAGTTTGAATTAAACCACTGCTGGAAGTATAAACGCATGTTAAGTGTCTGCTTCTCAGAGTGTGTGTATGTGTGTGTGTATGTATGTTTGTATATTTGAGACTTTCTATATTAAATGTGGCTGTGTGGCAAGTTTAATTGTATGTACTTTCATTCATTTCGTTGTCCTACTATCTATTCTCAATATTTTTTTTTGCTTTTTGCCTCATCACCATAAGCATAAGCCACCTACCCTCCTTATCTTACTCTCTGAGTGAATGACCATTATCAACTACGAATGGCCCTTGTGGCATATGACGAATAAATAATTGCTGTTGATTTGTTAACGCCAAAGTATTACCATTTTCCATCTGTAATAGTGTGAAGTTTTACTATTCTCTTACTCTTTGTCTCTCTCTTTCTCTATCTTTTTCTATCTTCCTATCTTTTTTATATTTGTTGTACAAAACTTCCTAAAGCTAAAATACAAAAACAGATTGAAAGCCTGAATGTGCTGTAAAGTTAACGAGTATTTGTTTACCTCGCCCAACATCATCTACCCCATTCTATATTTCACCCGCTTAAGTAAATGGACATTAAATCTGGCTAAAGTGGAAAAACACAAAGAAAAAAAAAAAAAAGAAAAATTAAAACGTCAGATGATAAATGTTGATTTGTACGTTGCACTGTATTTGCCATTAGATGGAAAGCAGAGTCTCAGTTTAAATATTAAATTGCAAAGATTTATAATTTTTACTTTTATTTAAAGCTAAAATTATTAAAACACCCATTGAATATAAATGAGTGTGTCCTTTTGTGGATGTTAATCAACTGCAAACCATACGCAACGAAAATCTATGTAAGTCTTAATTTTGAAATGTACATAGAGATCTTTTGTGGTCGCCGTAGTCTAAAAGTAGTATGTTTTGTTTTGGCTTACTAGACAAGAGCTTCAGGTTTAAACCCAAACTCTGACTCTGAAATATGAAAAAAATTATTCTTTCGGCGACTACCTCTTTACAGACTTCTGGCAAAAGCTTTGAGACTAACTGCCCGGTGGCGAACTCAAAGAGACATCAACTTCAGTCAGATATGACGTTTTGGACAAATGCTTTAAAAATTCATGTATGACCCCAAATAAAATTCAGCAACTGTCATCGATGATTTAGCATTGTCAGCGTTTGTCACCATGATTCAGTGTGATTTTCACCACCGGGTGATGGCCATGAAAAAATTAGCACACATATTATGGGTGCTATGCGAAGCTAGGGCGTAATTATGAAAAAGGCTTGTAATCGCCAGCTATGTGTGTATGGATGCACATAAAGATGTTTAAACTTTAACTTTTTTTGGTCTTAGAAAAATCCAAGTGTTTCTAGTAATATTTGTGTTGTCATTTAAACTTACTTTAAATGAATACAACAGGAAACAATTTTAAAAGAAGTTTCATGTCTGCACTAAGGGTCGTGGCATAGAGGTAGAGCGCTCGCACAGAAACTCACACCACCAAGGTTCAATTCCAGCGAAGAACGAAATTATAAAAAATAAAAATTTGCGACTTTCTAAAAATTACAATTTAAATTAAAAATTAAATTTAAGAAAAATAAGAGGTTCCCCCCCCCCCTCCAGCAAGACCATCTGCAAGAAATCGCCCCCTGATATTCCTAATCCATTCCACCAGAAACCAATGATCAGGAGTACAGCGCCACCTTCTGGGAAGACAACAGCTAATCTACTGAAGACGCTCAGCATTCACATTTAAACATTCACCGACAGATGAGGCAATTCCTGGTTGATCATTCGAGGGTGAAGGTATAACACTGGCTCTTGAGTGGACAAATTTTCAGCAACTTGTTTCATCAACAATAAAAGGCGCAAAATACAAACATCTATGAAAAAAAAAACCCTATAAACCATCTTCACATTCCAATACAATGCACTGCATGAGTAGGGGTTTACCCCTGAGTATTTGTCTTAAAAAAAAAAAAAAAAAAAATGCAAAGTAACCACCGGATGTTTTTGTCTGTAGCTTTTTTTAGCAAATGAAAATCTTTAAGTTTTCCCCCTTATAGTGTGCGAATTTTAATATTTTTTTAAGTAGAAAGCCACTAACGGAATTGAATGACATAAGAGCTGAATTAATGGAACTTTAACTCACTTTCATAGCGAATAATAGAAAAGCTGCTTCTACGGTGTTCTTATTTTCTAAAGTTTAATAAAAAAAAAATACCACGGTGCCACAGTGAAAATATACTTGGAAAGTGACCTAGTGTAAGTTGTAGGCCTTATTGAGTAGATCATAAATTAATTTTTAAAAGTTTGGAAACTCCCTCAAATTTCGGAGTTATTCCGAAAAAACTATTTTCGGGTAGGTTCGAGTACTTATGAATACGTAACTCAGTTGATTTTAATCCGATTTTCAAAATAAAAAATTAAGAAAATGTATATGTATTACATGCATATGTATGTATGTATATGTTGTTTGTGTGTATGTTTTTCTGAAAATTGAAAAATATTTTCACTAATTAACGTTACCAATATTATTTTTCTTCCTCTTTTGGACTAAGTTTTTTCTTCCTCTCTCACTCACTTTCTCTTTGTCGCTTTATTTGGTCTTCTATTTACATACATATTACATTTATATAAAACCAACAAAAAAGTCTTAAAACCTCTAGCATATGGAGTTGATTTTCGTTATAGCGAATTTTAGTCTTGCAACAGACAACCACTTTGTTTTAAAAAAATTTAGTTTTTCTGCACTTTTATATAGAATAGTACTCTTAGCTTAGTTTTAATTATAGCTTTTCATTGATTATGTTTTTCTCAATATTTACTGAAATAGACAGAAACACAGTTTAAGGTTTAAACGGTGTCAGTGTTTATAAAATCATTAAAGAGAAAATCAACTGTTTTATAAATTAATAAAATTAATAGGTAAACACATCTATCATTAAATTATCTCTTTGCAGAATTTTGTTTCATATATTTTGTAGATTAATTTGTGTGTGTCTGTGGGAGTGGGTATTTGTGCAGCTTTGTTTTCCTTCATAAGCTGTCTGTCTGTTTCCTCTTTGATTGACATTAATTTCAATCAATGTTGTGTTAAACCAAATAATATACATATTTACACTCCTACATGTGCACACATACACTCTTATCATACTTTAAGGTAAATATACATGAACACTACCATATGAACATTTACTGTCACAACTTAAGGTTTTTTATTATATAGTGTATAAAAGCATGTGCTGTATACCATCGGGAATTTTAGAGGCTTTATACAGGACTCCTTAAACAAACTCCTTAAGACAAACTCCTTAAAGACAAGCAACACTAACTACGAGTTCTTAGTCCATACTTTTTATATGAGACAACCTCAGTGATATTGTCGCTTAATCAGTCGTTCCTGATTTTTGCGATATTGGTTTGAAAATTTGACGTTGATGAATTGTTTTGGCAGTCCTTTATGCGTCGTATACGCTAGTCTATTGTCGTGCACCCATCCTCGAGGATGTTTTTAAGACAGAGTCAACTGGGCATATGAGTATATAGGCATATGAGTACACTCATTTATTCATTCATTTTTATAGAAGACAATAAAAGTACTTCGATCTGAAGATCTATTGTACAGCTCTCGACTTCTCCAGGCTTTTTGTAGTTTTTCCCGTAGTTCAAGCGATTTGGCGAACTTTAAAATGTCGGCCAGCGCCAATCTTGACAGTTTCCTAGCTTATATTTGAGCATAACAAACGTACCTCGTTCGACATTGCCATCCCTGTACCCTTTGTCTACCTTTACTTAGGAGCATCTTTTGATGGTATAAACCTCCGTTTGAAAAATTCTGTGTACATACACAGTATGGCAATCGACTAAGTATGGCAATCAAACTTGAGTTACGCTGTAAGCTGGCAGTTAAAAATTTCAAATTGTTAAAAACAAAATTTTTTTTTACAAGTACAATTAAACAAATACTGTTTGTTAGTTGCGATCTGAAATGTCATAATTTAAATATTAAATATTTTACAAGTATACATATATACTACACTTTTAGGCTTACATTTTTATTTTAAATGTGTAACATATTTTTAGGTGTTTTATATGTTTTTTTTTGTGACAGACCCAATACCTGAATTCTCTTTATGGTTAACACAGGCTTTCGACTTTTTAGTTATTTTCTTAAATATTGTCAATTAATGTGAACTTTTTTTTAACAAAATATCGCAATATTCAATTTGATTGGGAAACCAAAAGTTAGAAACCAAAACTAAAGAAATAAAAAAATTTTTAATTTTCTATTAAAAACTATATTTTGATAAAAAAAATATATATATAAATCAGCAATTGCACTAAATTGCAAATGCCTATTTAACTGCTAGTTTTAGGGTGTTGCAAACATCAGCAGCAATATATGCTAAACACAGTAATTGAATTTCTATTTCTTTTTGGCTTTCTTTTTTTTTGTTGTTCTTGTTTTTGTTGTTTTGGTAAAATGATAGCAAAAGATTGGGTGCAAATTTGTGGACATTTACAGTGACAAGTTTTGTTTTGTGTTGGCATTTCAAACAAAAAAACAGAAAAAAAAATGTTTTCAACAGATAAAATTCAGTGACCAAGTTTTTTTTAGTACGAAAATCGTCACTGTTATCTTTTTGATTTGCTTATGTTGTTGGTAAATTTTTTTTTTTCAAGGCTATCTAAGGCCTCTTTTGGCTGCTTTAAAAACTGTTGTCTTAACATCATTACCGCCCCAGATTAGTTTCTTTTAAAACAATTGTTTGTTAGAACACAAAAAGGTCGTCCTCTATATATGCCAGCAAATGTCTTGTTGGTCTATGCAAGGCACTTGTTGTTGTTTTTGTTATTGTTTTCTTGTTGCCTAAATATAAAAAAAAAACAGAAAACATTTTTTTTTTTTTTTTTTTTGTTTTCTTCAAAGTTTCTTGTTAACAGTGATGAGCATCATTAAGTTTAACTCTGGTTGTATTTGTTTAAGTTTTCTAAAATGAATTTCTTGTTTAAATATACATTTCGTTGTTTTATCAAAATTGTTTTACCAAAACCAAGAAAATTTCGCTAAAAAAAAGAAAACAAAAAAGAAAAGACAAGAAAAAAAAACGAAACTTTAAGAAACGTCAAGTTGTAGTCGTGGTTGTGGTTGCTGTTTATTTGCACTGTTGTATTGCCCACAAAATGTTTTGAAGTTTTTGTTGGTTTCTTGATGCGATTGTTTTTCATGGTGCTGGCTTTTTTGATTATATGTTTCCCTTTTTTGCTTTCTTCTCCTTTGCAATAATACAGCAACAAACATTTTTATTGAAAACCTTAAAAAAGTTTTTATGCTGATAATTTTTGAGCTGAAAACTATTTTCAACGGATTGCTATGATAATGACTCTGATGCTGATGATGACGACTCTTAATATGGTTAACCGCCGCTAGCGTTATACAAACTGAATGGTAAAAAGTTATTTGTTATGGCAGGCAATATCAGTTTAAAAGTTTTCATACAAACTTCGAAAAAAAGTGAAATAATTAAAATAAATATTTCATTGGAAACATTATAAAAGTAACCAGAATGTAACCTAAATGGTGTAATTATGAACATAAAATTTGTATGTTGGTTGAGAGAGTTCCTAAACCTTTAGGTAGCAAAAGGAAAGTCAGGAATAGGAAGAACAAAAAAAGGGATTATTTTTTGTTTTAAAAAATAAAACAATCGTTGTATTCTATATTTACTTTAAAGAGACTTTTACAAAATCGCATCTTAACAGTGTAATAGGTTTTATTTTTTCTTTCCAAGCAATTTGTAATTTAAAGTTTTATTGTGTTCTGGGACACTATCAACTCCTTAGAGAACATTCCAAAGCTTTACAAAGCGCAGACTTCATTCATTAATTCATACACGAGCTATTAAACTACTTCGAGCTGTAAATCTTTTCTCTGGCCCATAATGCAACAAAGTAAAGCGCTATATTTTTTAAATTATTATTTTTTTTTTTAATTTTATTGTTCAAAAACAAAAAATGTTGGAAATATCATCAAATTTTTAGAATCAGTTTAGATTTGTTCGAATTGGACACCTTTGGTACGAATTATGGCCTTCAAACGGCCGACAAAGCCATCACAGGTTGCACGAAAGTGGCTCTGCGGTATTTTGACCCATTTCCGTGGAAGCGTCGTCTTGAGATGATCGACACTTACTCTCCAAGATGTCCCATACGCAAAACTTAAACGGATTGACATCCGGAGATTTTGGTGGCCATTGTGCGGTAGAATTGAAGCGAGGAACCTCCTTTTTAAGCCATTCTTGGTAGACGCGTGCTGAGTGCGATGGTGCTGAGTTCTGTTGGAATGTCCATGGTCTGCGGCCCAACATATTTGTCTGCCCAAGGCGTCAATACTGTCTTTAAGACATTTTCCCGATAATATTCGGCATTTATTTTGACCCCACGGTCGATGAATACGGGCGGGGAGCGACCATCGGCCGTTACGGCGGCCCACACCATTACCATTAGCGGCGCTTGAGTTCTGGTGGCCAATCGCAGGTGTAAATTTTCAGCTGACCTCTTTGGTTTGTTTGTGAACAAACAAACATTTTGTTTGTTGACAAACTGCTCAATTTGGAATGGGTTCTCAGCGGAGAAAACCAAATTCGGTAACTGGCCACTTTCGTGCAAGCGTAGTAACTCCTTGGCTCTTTGCAGTCTAACTTTTTTTTTGTCCATCGTTGAGCTCTTGCATTTTTTTGAACTTCAATGGCTTTAGTCCAAGCTCATTTTACAATATGTATTGCATCCGTTCTCGCAATATGTTCAGCTCACGAGCAATTTTTCTACCACTGCGGCGGCGGCGATCAAATCTAGCCCTCACTTCACTCGGATCATTTCTAATGTTGTTACGGTTTTTTTCGTCCACTTTTTGAACGCGATGCAACACTGACAATATCACGGTAACGAGCAATGGTACGATAAACAAAATATTTTTTCACATTTAAATGATGGAGGGCTCTAACGAGGTGGCTACCTGTGGTTTTCCAGCCAAATATAAAGCAATCACATTATCACGCTTGAATTCCATCACGAATAACTTTTTTTTTTTTTTTGAATGCAATAGATTCAAAATGCTTTTGTAAGCTTGTAAATAATAAAATGAACTGTATCTGGAATAAATCTGTCAGCTGTTAGACGAGCGGTTTACAAATGATTACAACCTGAAGTTGGTTGCAATACATATCAGCCACCCTTTACATATATGCATACATAATTGGCCATTACAATTCTGTGTCAGGGTTACGCCCTCGCTTCTCGTAGCGCTCATGTTGTGTGTGTTAAGTAATATCCATGAGTATCAAGATCTACAGTTTAAACCGACTCCAAACCACAGACTTGTGAAGCTTTTTCATGGCAATCAGTTATTCCAGAGAATTTGTCAGAAAACTGTTAAGAGGTAGTCGCAGCAAGAAATATTTTCTTCTTTTTCTTAAGATGTCAGAGCTGAAGTTTGAACTCCAAGCTATCGTCTTGTTAACAGAACACAATAACCACTAGATCACGGCGACTCCAAATTTCAGTGTTTAATATATTCTATTACAGTTTCGTAGATATTTCTACCACACTGTTTTATTAAAATTTCGGCTTTATTTCTGTTGAAATGCGGTCCTGTCTCCGTACTAATAGAACAAGTTGTTAAACCTTTCCCTACACTACTGACTTCAGCCAAAAAGTATGGTATAGACTCTGTGTAATCTTTCCCTTCAGTTCAAGGTTTTTGTGCTGGAATAAAACTGTGTCTCTAAGATCGAGTTTGTAGGCTTTTTTATTTCCATCAAAATAACAGTGTCCGGGAAGTTCAATAGAGCATTACTTGACTGTTGTGACTTTAGACGCATTAAGTTCGCGTAACAAGCTGGTTCACCTGGCTTGCTCCACGATCTTTTCCGATTGACATTGTTGTAAAGAACCCATATTTCATCACCAGTTATCAATCGTTTTAAAAATGGATCGTTTTCATTACGTTTAGTTAACAAATCGCAGATGTGAATGCGTTGTGTTACGAGAAATGAATTTCTTTCAGTTCATGGGGAACCCATACCCATCAAGTTTTCGTACATAGCCAAGTTGCTTTGCGCGATTTTCAATGCATGTATGTGATACATGAAGCTTCCTTGCAATCTCACATGTTGTACTCTGATGATCTGAATCAATTATTGCTTTGATTTGGTCGTCGTCTACTTCAACTGGGAGACGGGAGCGTTTTTCATCTTTCAGTGAAAAATCACCAAAACGAAATTTGACGTTCTTTTAAGGCTTCGTCACCATAAACAGCACATAACTTTTTATGAGCTTGCGAAGCGTTTTTTCCTTTCCGGAAATAAAAAAAGCAAAATATGACGAAAATGTTTATTTTGATTTTCCATTTTTCAACAGACGCCAAACAAAAACCACGCAACCGATCAAACAATTTTTTTATTGATTGACAGCTGAAGTACTGACTATCAAATAACAAAATGTATTTGATATTTCAATTACGTCATCTAACCTAAAAATTCAACTTATGCCATCAATGGGTAAAATCCGCATTTACTTAGTTGCCAACCCAATATTTATCTGTAAATGGCGTAATAGTATCACTTGTAATCATCTTTGCCACCTTCTTTGTGGCTTTTTGTATAACAAAGATCTCCAACTCCAAATTACTGGCACAATCTGGTGGTTTGCCATGTTGGGTCTCTCACAAAAGTTGCCTGCACCAATATTCCCATCCAATTTAGCGTAATCCTTACATACATAATTGCTTCATAAATTATGTCCCTCTTTTTCATTTAGCTTTGCTAATTTTCTAATTTGAGTTTTCTTTTTTTTTTCCACCCTTGTCAGGCAAGTAAAATTGTGCGCTTTTTTCCAATTTTTCAATTTTCCTTATCTTTTAGTTTCTACGTTTTTATTTTTATTTTCCGTTTTTTCTCCACTTTCAAAACCTTTATGGTAATTATCTAGAAAGCAAAACAAACTACATTTACGCTTAATTTCATTTTGTTTTTTGCAAACAACAAACCGAGTAATAGTGAGAAAGAGAGAGAGAGAGGCTACAAAGACAACAACAAATGTTATAATGAAATAAACGTGCAACTTGCACAGCCTCCTACAGGAACCACTTACCAAGTCACTCTTTTTCGTTGGCAATAGTATGTACTGGCTGCTGTCATAACATTTCTGTCAACCATTCATTATCGCATCATATTCTGCACCAACCATTTTATGCGATTAGACATGTTTAGGTCTGTTTTGTAAGAGACAACAAACAACAGCAACAATGACAATTACAACAATTTTAAAAGAGACCACTAGAAGCCAAATGAAAATGTCAAATGGGGGGGGAAAAACAAACCTGAAAATGATGATGAAAACAAATGCTAAAGACGTCTACAAATCAAATAATTATAGCAGAGAATTGCCCCACATAGAAGAATAGAAAATAGGAAACTTGTGAAAGAATGAATGAATGAATGACAGCAGAGCCAGTGGCAGGAAATATAAAAAAATAAAAAAAAAAAAATAAAAAAAATTTAGAAAACGTAAAGAAAAACAAAATGGAAAACGTTAGAGATAAACATGTAGAGAGTAGTCATAAAGCCAAGTTAAAAACAAAAAATTGCATAAAAAAGAATTTTGTGTGAAAAAAACGAATTGTAAAAACTGATGCCTGTTATAAATCCAAAGGACGTATATTAGAGACGATTAAGATGTTATTTGAGTCTTTTCTTTCTTTGTTCCTGTGTTGAGCCTGCTTTTAGAAACGTAACACATCTCCATTAATGTTTTATGATTTATGGGTTTAAGGATCTGCATGTAATACCAGTATGAATGACTTTATCTAAGTGTTTATGGTAATTGCAAAAGTCATTATAATTTAAGCCTTTATTAGCATCTTAATTAAGATTTAAGCTTTTTAAATCTAAATCATTTTGTTGTAGCAACTAAACCGAAATAAAAAGAAAATTAGAAAAGGTTACGTTATTAGCTCAACAACCATTTCAAGGCAGTTAATGCTAAACATGTCGCCCAAAGAACAAAAGAACTGAATTCTTTTAATATGCCCTTCAAAGTAGAATATCTATAAGGGAAGTGTAGGAATTCTTAGCGATTTAGCAACAATTTACTTGGCAAATAAGGAAATGTACATAAAACTCTTGCAAACTTATCCTTGAAAAAAATATTAACAATTATAAATACACCAAAAATATGCAGGGATTCTCACTTAACAATTTTGTTTTGTGGAAGCCCATAGAGTAGTGAAATAGTTTTAGTTTTTTCCATGACTTCGTTAAGTGTCTCTTTTAATAGCAAATATAGGAAAATACTTGTATTCACGAAATTATAACTTCAAAAAATCATAAGTTTTTTTGTAAATTCGAAGATATCAACTTTACTTTTTAAACAAAATAATGTTTTCGAAAATAGGTCGGAACCCCTGCATATTTTTTTTTCTAAATTTTTTTAGCATAGTGTAATTAAGTCGAAAATGTCAGGGTATTTAGAGTGAAAAATTATTTTCAATATATTTCAGTCACCGCTACTTTTCTTGAAGAAGTAAATTCTGGATGTTCAAGTGCCTCGGTTTTTTAAAGAGAGAAATACCATCTGACCTTCTTAATATTTACAAGACCTTTATCCAAGCCAAGATAGGATACAACTCTAATGTATGGACATGTGCTTCAGAGGTGATTGAGGCTTCTTGACCGCATACAGGAAAGGGCGAAAGTGCTCATCGATCGATTCATTGGAGCATCAGCGCAATGTGATGTTACTTTATGTTACTTTTCACAGTTCTATTGCACTACCATGTGAGGTGCTCTGATCATGTCGACGCAAGAATTAAAGAATTTATAGATAAATAGGAGGTTTATATATCATCGCAAGAATTAAAGAAGGCCGTAATTGACAAAAAATCGAAAATACATTTTTGCATTATTTTCTTAAAAAAAAAAAATACGCGTCGATTGGTCCCGGTCCCAGATTTCTACGATGAAAATAAATTAACTTACACCATCTGCGTTTTGAAAAATGCCGGTGTCTTTGTTCTACTTTCATACAGGTTTTTTGGCTCTGGTGAACATTTAAGGTTTTGTCAGTTACAGCGTTCTTTAATTTTTGAGACGATATAAGAGTCTTAATTCACAATAAGCACATATACTATTGTACCCTTCTTAGAGAACATCTCTTCGTAGTAGATTGTTGAGTAAATCGTACTATAGAGAGGATTCATTGTTTATCCACACGGTTCATTTATGTATAGTAACTTTTCCACGAAAGTTTTTCCTATAAATTACGATATTGTTAAGTTTGAAACGAATCTCCACAAGCACTACTTCTTCTTTTTTCTTCTTCCCACAACATATTTAACTAGACCAACACAATATACAGTATAAGTAGGAGTCATCCTCTGAGTGCTGGCCTTAACACAAACCAAAATATACTTACTTACTTATTTAGATGGCCATAACAACTCGTTACCGTCCCTGCTAAACACGCCCGTTCTCCAGTTGGTTACACCAATTGATAACAGGGCTTCATCAACTTGGTCCTTCCAACGTAAACAGGGTCGTCTTCAACTTCGACAATGATGATAACCGCATCGAAAACTTCTCTCGCTGGAGCAAATTCTTCCATCCGAACAATGTTGCCGAGCCAGCATAGCAGCTGGATGTTAATGCACTGAACAACGCCTTCATCAACGAAGAGCTCATACAGCTCATGGTTGGTTCTAATGCGAAAGTCATCGCTATGCCTTAGAGGACCAAAGATCTTACGAAGAAGTTTTCTCTCGAACCCTCTCAGGACCGATGCATCGGCACAAGACAGCGTCCATACTTTCGTACCATAGAGAAGCACCGGAAGAATAAGCTACTTAAAGAGTGTTAATTTCCTCTTACGAGAAAAGGCTTATGTACTAAAATGCCCACTAAAACCGTAGTAGCAACTGCTGGCCAGTGTGATTCTTTGTTTGGTCTCCAGACTGACATATTTCTTGCCGGTAATGGCGGTGTCAAGGTAGATGAACTCTTTGACCACATCGAATGTATAGTTGCCGGCTGTAACCTGGGAATCGATACGATCAACGTCCCTACTCGTCGACAACATGTACTTCGTCTTGCTCTCATTTACCGCCAGACCCATTTTTGCAGACTCTCGTTCAATAACATTAAAGGCTGCGGTGACATCTCGCTTGGCATGCCCAATGATGTCTATGTCGTCGGCATACGCAAGGAGCTGGACACTTTTGTTAAAAATAGTGCAATTACGATGCACACCCGCCTTTAGCAAAACACTCTCCGTGACGAAATTGAAGAGGTCGCAGGATAAGGGATCGCCCTGTCTGAAACCTCACACGGTAGAGGTTGTGGTATAGTGGTTAGAGCGCTCGCACAAAAACTCAAAGGACCCAGGTTCGAATCCCAGAAGAGGTGGAAAATGAAAAAGTTAGTTTACGGTTTTTTCAAAATTATAATTTAATAATAAGAGACCCCCCCCTCTAAGAAGACCATCTATAAAGACACCGCTCCCTGACACTCCACTCTATTCCATCTTAACCAATGTCAACAAAAAAACGAATGATCAGGAAAAAAGCGCCACCTATTGGCCAGTAGCAGATAACAGCTAAAGCTATTTAGCGAAGGCACACTTACCACACAAACAACAAGCAACCATGAGGCAATTGCTGTTGATCATTCAAGGGTGAAGGTATAGCACTGGCCTTTGAATGATCAATTCACAGCAATTTGTCTCACTCCTAAGGCGCTTAATAGTAATATAAGAAAAAACAAAAATGTATATTCTGTCATAAATGTACTGTCCTTTCCAAAAAAAATTCCAATGCAATGCAATGCATTTAGTAGGGGTTTACCCCTGAGTATTGGTCTCAAAATAAAAAAAAATAAACAAGAAACTGCCCACTGAAACCGTAGTAGCAACTGTTGGCCAGTGTGATTTTTTGTTTGATCTCCAGACCGACATCATTCTTGCTGGTAATTGCGGTGCCAAGGTAGATGAACTCCTTGACCTTATTGAATGTATAGGAAAAGATGCGTTCAACAGCCCTATTCTTTGAAAACATGTACTTCGTCTTGCTCTCATTTACCGCCAGACCCATTTTTGTAGACTCCCGTTAAATAGCTTAAAAGGCTCCGGTGACATCGAGCTTGATATGCCCAATGAGATCTATGTCATCGGCATACTCAAGAAACTGGACACTTTTGTTAAAAGTAGTGCCATTATGATGCACAAAATACTTTCCATGACGAAACTGAAGAGGTCCCAGAATAAACGATTGCCCTGTCTGAAACCTTGCACGGTAATCAAAGGCTAGAAGGGGCTGCAGGAGTTGCTCAATGTCATTCTGAGCAGTCTTATCAGCTTTGCAGGAATACCGAGATCAGACATTGCGGTATAGGGGCGATCTCTTATCGGCCTATCAAACGCTGCCTTATAATCGACAAAAAGGTGCTGTATGGCGACCACTGTCGACCACTCTATTTAAGTGTATTGCTGACCTTATGTCAGGCATAACACAATCTCCAAAATGTGAGTTTTTGCTGTTTTCTCAGAAATAAATAGTGACTTACACTAACTTTTCGTAACTCACAACCTGGGCGTCCAAGTTATAGTACTTTTACTCAAAATCAATCAACGTATCACACAATTTTGATTGCGAAAAGGAGACCACAGCGGCCTCCTGTTAATGACACATCTCCCCTAACACCGTGTCAGCCAGATGATGGTGATGCTATAATTTTTACAAGTGGCGATAGATGTCAGTTCTTCTCTGGCAGTTGTGAAATAAACAGAAACCAAATACACGTAAACAGGAAATAAATTAATATACTCTTAAGGAACGTAGAACTGTTTAGATTTTCTTTTATCAGTGCTATTGGAAGTTCAAGTAAGAGTGCTTTTACTCGAAACCAAAAACTTTTGATAATTTTGATTTATTTGACGAAGAATATTTTTTGTTTTTTAATAAAAATTAATTACTTTTGCCAAAACCATATGATATTTATCTATCGTACTTATTTATCGTATTATTTCGTTGATTTCATAGGATTAATATTTTTGATATTCAAAACCACAACAACAGCATATAAAGAAATTACAGATAAATTTTATTATTTGTTTCCAAAACAAAAAAAAAAAAAAAGATTTTTTCCACATCACACCAACAGAAGCAGCTCTTCCTTGGCCACTTGTTGTTAATTACGAAGAGACAACCAAACTTATTCATACAAATTTATAGCACAACATAAAGTCCTTTTAAGACAAGATAAACTCAGTAAAAGACTGACAAGTTTTTCAATAAACAGCTCAGAGTCTCAAAGGACACATAAGAAAAGAAAATAAACTACCTGTGCTGTAATAAACATCAGTCAGCAACATCAAGTTGTAGTGACAAAGTAAGTGTTGTCAACGAAAAGTATCCTTTTATGCACTTCTATGAAATACCTGAGAAATTAAAAACAAAAAAAAAAACAAAACAACCAGACTGTTTAGGCTGTAAAAGAGCACAACAGAGTCGACATTTAAAGTATCAGGGGACTTTGCAAGTGTTAAGACTTGGCAGCAAGAAGAAAAAGGGAGGAAAGCAAGTTTTTAGAAAGGTTTACGCTTTGAGTAGCTCACTGTTATTAGACTTTAGTGGAATGGTTTTTAGCCTTTAAGGCCTATAAAGACGTTTCTTTTATTTTTTTATTTTTTTGGTTTCTGAGTGTTAAATTTTTTATAATTTTACCTTTTTTGTAAGAAAAAAAAACGAAATAATAAATACACACTGTACTGTATTTATCAGTGTGTATAACTTAGCTTATGTTATTCCATAAAGGGTAATTTATTTTCATGTTAATTTTTAAAGCCCAATGAACAAGGCGAATAAGACACTAAGGACAACAGCTCTCAATAACATTTTAGACAGCTTTATAAGTTTATGAGTAGTATAGACATATCGTCGCAAGAATTAAAGAACTCTGTAACTGACAAAAATCGAAAATACGTTTTTTGCATAATTTTTATCATAAAAAAAATACGCGTCGATTGGTACCGGTCCCAGATAACTACGATGAAAATAAATTCACTTACGCCCTCTGCGAAATGAAAAATATCAGTGTCTTTGTTCTACTTTCATACAGATTTTTTGGCTCTGGTGAACATTTAAGGTTTTTTCAGTTACAGCGTTCTTTAATTCCATCGACAATTCCGCTTCTAACGTATTGATGTATTTGCGAAGTTTGCATATCATCAAATAAGCAGAATTTTAAAACTACTTAGAAGAAACTACTGTCATTTAGTGTTTGATAGATAGATAGGTTTGTAACTTAGTAAACTAGAGAATTGGGTTCATAAAGTACTGGGACGTATGAGTGATATGGAAATGTTACAGAGAATATTGCTCATACGTATATGCATTAGAGCGGGTCGATTTAAAAATCGTTTAAGTGACAAGGAAAATCGTATTCTAGGGTTTAAAATTGGAAACTTTGCCCAACCTCTAAAATTAATTTTGACCCAAAGGTCAAATTTCGAAAAATTTCACTTTTACCTATTTAAAGTACCCCAATTGAGTTTAAAGGAAACCAAAACCTCCAAAACCATTATTTGGGTAAACAATTTTCTATAAATGAGGACAGATATAGAAAGCTGAGAAAATTTCCTTTAAAATAAGCCCTCTTTCAGCGTTACAGGCCAACTATTCACCAATTGCAATGAATACTTCCAAAAAAAAAATAGCATTATCTTCGGATGACCAGAGCACCTAATTTTCTCTTAAAAAACCGGAAGCTCGATTTTGATTTTAGAACTATGGTTTCTTTGGGAAAAGTTCTTAGAATTTCTCGTAGATTACGATTTTGCTATACGCTTAGTAGGCAAAAAAATTTACCCACCCTAATATACATAAGTACATACATATTAAATTTACAAAATTACACCACTGCGTATAAGCTACATATTATTTTTTTGTTATAAAATAAATATAAAGTATACGCCCTCTATTTTTTTAACATACCGTCTGAGAACTTTTGGCTACAAAAAACCAATTGAAAACGTTTAATTTGATATTTCAAAGTTAGTGGGCGTCGGTCATACTTTTAGATTTGATTGGGGCACTTGAAATGGGTCATAGTGGAATTGTTCAAAATTTTACTTTTGGATCAAAATAAGGTACATCAGAATTCATTTTAGAGGTATGGTTGCTTGGGAAAAGCTTTTTGATTTGTTTTCTTAGAATACAATATTCGTTCTACTTGGGCGGTTTATTGCATCCTTACATATCGATCCGCCGTAATATGCATATTTGTATGTGAAAAATATATATTGTGTTTATGCAACTCCTGGTCTAAGTCCTTACAACCAATACCGGATCGACAATTGTAAATAAACACAAAAGGAATTTTCTTAAAAAATAACGACACTATTTATAATTTATTATCAACACTTTCAGCAACACATTTAATTTATAACTTCCAATGATAATCAGTTTTAAAAGAATATAACCGTAAAATAGGGAGCTGTAAGTTTTGCAAGAAAGTGGCAGCTATTTATTTAACTTGATTTGTCAAATCCCATAATAAATAAAAAAAGCCTGAAACTTATTTCTCTAACAAAAATTTTCGCCAGTAGCACTCCGTCAGATAATTGAAATTTATAGTATTTCTGTTCAGCAATATACATGAAATCCATGAACCTCTGTTGCAAACATTCATACTTAATTGGCTATTACAATTTTGTTTCAGAGTTATAGCCTAGTTTCTGGCAGTACCCATGTTGTGTGAATATATTTTTATGAATGAGTACGGGGACTTATAGTTTAACATCGAGTCCGAACGACAGGATTGAGAAGCTTGTTCATGACAATCAGTTATTCTTACAGCTTTTGCTAGAAGTCTCCTAAGATGTAGTCGCCAAAAAAAATTTTTCTTTTTAAATATCTGAGTTGGGGTTGGCAGCGAGATCTCTTGCCTAGAAAGCCAATACACTAACGACAAGACTACGGTGACTATCCATGAACACTCTTGCATTCAGAAAACACCACCTTTTAGTGTATATTTAGAGCTCGTGGTACATTAATAATTATAAACTTCTCCTGAGCTGTGTAAGAGAAAATGGACAACATACAGTAGTTTATGTGAACAGTGTATGCTGCCGCAATAGATATCCTAAACAAGCTGTCTTCTTATTTGAAATTTTTTGAAATATCCAGCCTGATTGCACGATTTGACAGCGTTTGACTTGTTTTTGTAGGTTTGGTTTTGTTTTTTTTTTTAAGAAAATTCATTTGTTCACCAGAGCCAGGGAAAATTGGATATTTACACAGTAAAGCACTAGCTGATAGTTTTCAATGTAAAACTACATATTTATCAACATGAGTAAGCCATATAAACAAATGAAAAGTATTGTCAATAATAAAATAAAAAAGATTTTTATCAGCTGAAATAATTCACACTTCCGGCGTGAATTATGTTTCCCTCTAAGTCTCGTCTAATGCGGTTATCAGAATGCTCTAAAAAGCTTATTTAAAATATAAAACCTTAAGGGATAGCAGTACCCCTTTTGAAACAGTTACTACATATACGCTCCCAGTTTTCGTCATTCAACTATTTGAGTCTGATAACAATTATGGGTTGTTACGAGTAGTCCTTTGACGCTGTATTGTTGCTTAGAATTTGGAACCTCAATATAGTTTTCCTATGTTTGTGGGGCTGCAAGCTTATTACAGCAAAAACACAGTGTCTGATAAGAATAAAAACCACCACCAACCTGTCACTAGTACTCAAGCACTGTTTACACTCAGCCTACTCTAACACTGAATTTCTATATCAATGTATTTTAAAGTTATTTCTCTTTTTAGAGCACCCTATACGTGACAAAGCATAACTTCTAAACAGAAAATGACTCTTAGGCCTACAAACACTTGTTACCACTCATACTTGATTTACTAGCATCTAGGCTTCTATATATGTATGTACTATATAAACAATTGCAACTCTTTACATAATTTGTTGTAAATGTTCATATGCTTGACTCTGATGTTGTTTTTGTTATTACTCGTATGCCCAATTAAAAATTCTCTTTTTGAAATTAAAAAAAAAAAAAACGCCAACAAGTAAACAACAGTCCAACAATAAGAGCATACAAGCTGAACAAAATTGTGCAATTGTTGGCTGCTGCAGCTGTTAGTTCTGTTAGAACAGGACATAAAAATCCTTTTTTTTTTCTTGTATTTTTTGTTTAACTCTTTGTTGTTGTTATGGTGCCATCATAACAGCCATTATTTCAGTCCATCACAGCTTTAAAAAAATTTTCCTGAGGGGATTCAAACAGCAGCAGAGTGAGTGTGTGCTTTGCCTGCCTGCTGCATACTTTGTTAACTTCAACATTTTGCACTTATTGTTGTAAAATGTTTATTTTTTTATTATTGTTGTTATTGCTCTTGTTGTTGCTGCTATTGCTCTTATAAACGACCACAAAGTAGGCAACAGTTTTTTAAAGTTTTTTTTTCTTTTTTTCAATCTCTTTATAGAGTAAAAAATTATTTTTTTAATATTTTCTTGCATATGTATATATGTGTGTGTGTGTGTGCTTTAAAGGAAATATAATTTCATCTTCTTTGTGTGCGTGTTGTTATATTTTTCATTTGAGGTTTTTTCATCTTTACATTTTCATTTTAATAACCAGCACATTGTATTTTAATTTATATATGAATACACACGTACATATATAATATTTAACCATAAGAGAGTTTGAGTGACTATAAGTAAATAGTTATGGACAGTGTGACCTGAAGATAATAAAATATTTCTTTTCATACATTTGTTCCGATCGCGATGGGTAGTTTTTGTATAGAGTTCTTAGAAAACGGAGAATATATTTTGAAATATTTTATAAATATTGTTTTAAGCTCCATGTAAGTAATCAAATTTTATTTGTGGCACAATGCTAAAAAACATTTGACCAAAATCTTCATGGGAGAAGGGGTGTTATAGTGGTTAGAGCGCTCACACAAAAACTCAAACGACTTAGGTTCGAATTCCAGCAAAGCTCAAAAATGAAAAAGTTATTTTGGGGGTTTTTCAATATTATAATTTAAAAATAAGAGGTCCCCCCGTCTCGAAGAAGTCCATCTACAATATACATCTCTATTTCACCTTAACCTTTGACAACGAAAAACGGATGATCAGGATAAAAGCGCCACCTATTGGGAAGTAGAAGATAGCAGCTTAGCTTAGCAAAGACACTCACCACACAATCAACATGCAATGATGAGGCCATAGCTGTTGATAATTCAAAGGTGAAGGTATAACACTGACCTTTGAATGATCAGTTCACAGCAATTTGTCTCATTCCGTAGGCGCTTAATAATATAAGAAAAAAAATTATATGTTATGTTGTCATAATGTTTTTTTTTTCCTTTTTACAAAAATTCCAATACAATGCACAGCATATAATAGGGATTTACACCTGAGCATTGGTCTCAATAAAAACTAAAAATGGACTCTCGTTGCGATCCGTTTTTTAATTCAAAGCATAGTTAACCAAAACTCTCAATAAATGTAATACGTCTGTAGTACAAATGGTGTACCGAAAATAAAGATTTGGATTGCATTGATTTAAAGTATTGTTTTTTAATTGAAAAGAAAATAAAATAAGCATTTCTCTATCTTTAAATAACACGTAATACAGACATCAATTGAAAACTCACAGAAATTTCAAAATACTTTCTTTTAACACTTAAATTATAAGTTTCAAGACAAACAAAGACTCTCCTCCTTACTTTGATATTAAGCCATTTAGTAGGAGGTTGGTTTTCCAATTTAGTGAGAAAATTACATTCTATGTCTGTCCAAGAGTGCTGATAATTCTCTCATTACCAAGTGTCTTATATTAGTAATTTTATTTTTTTTTTTTATTTGAGACCAATACTCAGGGGTTAACCCCTACTAAATTCAGTGCATTGTATTGGAATTTTTGGAAAGGACAGTACATATATATTTTTTATATATTATTATTAAGCGCTTTAGGAATGATATAAATTGCTGTGAATAGATCATTCAAAGGCCAGTGTTATACCTTCACCCTTGAAGGATCAACAGCAATTGCCTCGTCGTTGCATGTTGATGGTGTGGTGAGTGTCTTCGCTAAGTAGGTTTAACTGTCATCTGCTACTTTCCAATAGGTGACGCTTTTCTCCTGATCATTAATTTTTTCGTTGACATTGGTTAATGTGGAAAAGAGTCGAATGTTGGGGTGCGGTAGATGGTCTTCTTGGAGAGGCGGACCTCTTATTTTTAAATTATAATTTTTGAAAAAATCGTAAACAAATTTTGTAATTTTTCACCTTTCCTGGGATTTGAATCTGGGCCGTTTGAGTTTTTATGCGAGCGCTCTAACCACTATAACACGCACTCCTCAGAAAAAGACGTTATCATTTATAAACTTAACTTGTTGTAATCAATAATGGAAAAGAACAATTTAAATTATCCTTAAACCCTGTACAGGCAGCCTTAAACACGGCTAGCTTTTCTAGTTTACCATCTAAGTTTGCTAAATACGTTACCGTTTAAATAGCACCTGTGAAATAGAATCCAGTTTTATTTTTGGGTACCTGAGCACTGCTGTAGGCTCTGCAGAACAAAGTGTAGACGTCGTCGCAAAAATTAAAGAACTCTGTAATTGACAAAATCTTAAATGTTCACCAGAGCCAAAAAACCTCTATGAAAGTAAAACAAAGACACTGGTATTTTTCAAAACGCAGACGGCGTAAGTGAATTTATTTTCATCGTAGAAATCTGGGACCGAGACCAATCGACGCGAATTTTTTTTTTCTGGTTAAAATGATGCAAAAAACGTATTTTCGACTTTTTGTCAATTACAGCGTTCTTTAATTCTTGCGACGATATGATCACATAGATCCCAGTAATATGCAATTGTGCTACCTCTAGATAGTCGTCGTAGTCTAGTCGTTAGAATGTTGGCTTACTCAACAAGAGAACCGTGGTTCAAACTCCAGCTCTGACGACTACTTTTTAGCAGTCTTCTGGCAAAAGCTCTAAAATAACTAATTGCCATGAACAAGCTTTTCCAGTCTGTCGTTTGGAGATGACATTAAACTATAAGTCCCGGTACTCATGAATAAAAATTAACACACACAGTATGGGTGTTGCGGTAAGCTAGGGTTGTAATCGCTAATTATGTGTGTATGTATTGGTGTTTGAAGGTTACATTTATATTAAACAATAATAAAAATCTATATATTACTTATATAAATAGTCGCCGTAGTCTAGTGGTTAATGTGCTGGCTTACTAAGACGATAGCGTCGGGTTTAAATCTCAGCTCTGACATCTTCAAAAAAAAAATAAAACAAAAAATATGAAAAAAATATTTCTTTCGGCGACTACCTCTCAGCAGTCTTCTGGCAAAAAGCTCTGAGAGTAATTAATTGCCATGAACAAGCTTCTCAAGTCTGTCGTTCGGAGTCGCCATTAAACTGTAGGTCCCGGTACTCATGGATAAAAATTGACACACACAACGTGAGTGCTGCGAGAAGCTAGGCCGTAACCCTGACACAGGGTTGTAAGGGCCAAATATCTATGTATGTATGTATGTATGTATGTATGTATGTATGTATGATTGTATATATGTATATTATATATATCTTCATGAAGTTTTAACGCAGTATACAATTTAAGATATGCCTGTCGGACTAGTGCAATAAATTTTTTGCTAATATTAAACAATCTTTTTTTTTTTTCAATAATTTTTTAATCGAATTTTAGTTTTTTCTCTTTCTAATGACTATCGAAACCACTGTTCAGCACAATGCTCTCCTAAAAATGCACACAAACTTTTATTAAGAGCCTATACTCTATAGTGATGGTTTTCTGAGTATTGGTCTTGCTACAGACAACAAAGTTAAACTGTTATTGTATTTATACATACAATATTATATATGTATGTGTGTGCGCTTGATAGTATATTGGTTTTATAAGTTTGTTTTATGAATTTTAAGTGTCTTTGTTGAGTAAAAATTGTTTACCTTTTTAAGCGATTAAGTGCTATTGTTTGTAACTTAATATGTATGTGTGTGTGTGTTTTTGTGTGTGTGTCCTTTTATTGCTGTTGCACTTGCTATTACTGGTGTTGTTCCATAATAATAATAATAATAGTTGTAATGTTGTTGCAAGAGAGTAATATAAAGAAAGAAATAAAAAAAAAAAAAAAAACGAAATTATAATTATTACGATAATGAAAAAGAAGTACTGTTTGCATGTGTGTGTGTGTGTGTGTACAAGTGTACTTTTTCATATTGAAAATTTAAATTTTTTGAATATAAACAGACACATAAACACTTTAGTAAAAAGAGCAATTTATGGTAAATGAAGTTAATTGAAAATATCCATTAATTTATTATGCACTTGAGTTCTTTAAGTGCTACTCTTTAACTTTAAAATGGGAAATAATATTTTGTTTTTTTTTTTTTTTAATTTTTGGGTTTTCAAAGACAGCCAAAAAAAAAAACAAAAAAATTAAAATAAAATTTCTTGAAGTGGTCAAATTATATGATGATGCTTTATACAAAATATTGTATTAAAAAAAATAAAAATGAAAATAATTCAATCATCGTAAACGTCAAGTAGCGCAGAAGAAGTAAGTACCACAACACTCGTAACTACGTGTTGGCATCTGTAACATTGCATGATTTTTTTTTTGCGAAATCCTGTATTTAATAGAAAATTTGATAAATTACATACATACATATATAATTTTCTGCTGGGGTAGTTCAGATAATTTTCTTATAAAAAACACAAGCGACGTGGTTTACCCGTGCACCGTGTGTAGCATGAGGCAGTCAATTTAGAAGAGAGTTTTAGAAGTCAGACTTGCCCTTCTGTTTCTTAAATAATTTTGAAAGTGTTAGTGTTTCTAGTACTACTACGCCTGGGATAAATGGCATTCAATACCAGTTTATTCCCAGTACACTACCACTAAAATAAACTACTAAGGCTGGGATAAATGACATTCAATACAAGTTTATTCCCTCTACACTACGTCTAATGCCTGGGTTCTATGAATGTTACAAATCAGTAGAAGCCCTTGGCACTACTACATTGAGATGGGCCTGGCTGTTTTCGTGATCGTCTGTGAGCAGAGCTGTAAAAACTCGTACCGGCTGTCCAAAGACCAATTGAATGTGTAGTAGTGCTTGTCACTACCAACAAATCGCAAAAGAGTAGTCGTGTACAGAGACGTTCAACTGTAGTGAAGTACTATCACTACAACGAGAAATCCATAAACGCAGTTGTGTCGGTAAACTCAGAGAGCCAGAACTAACACATAAAAGAACCACTTATTTACATACAAAGGTGCTGATTATATAACAGGGTTGTCAGATAGTTTTAAATTTGTATCCCCAATTTCGAAATTCATATCGCCAAAAATCCCCAAACCTTGATTAGTTCATCCCCAAAAAAATCCCCACATAAACAGCATCAATAATTTTGCATGTATGTACATATCTTTTATCAGATCGACTTAAAATCTTGACGACATTCTTTTTAAACCAACCTCTCGCTCGCTTCGATGTGTGTTATTTTGTTAAAATATCCATCGCTGTGCCATTTGATATTCAGCATAAGACATCATAATGTCGTTTGAAATATTTATGTAGTATACGGCAGCTATTTTACCTCAATTCTAAATAGATGTCTTGTGCCATATTATGGAAAACATTCCCTAACCATAAAGTATAAGTGGAGAAGTAATTGTGGTCGGACGAAACTAAAATTAGTTTGTTTATCTACGAAGAAAGTAATTTAACTGTAAGAAAACCCTTTAATACTGAATTCCTTCGCAATAAAAGCCATTAAAAAAATTGGCGGAAACATAATGATATGAGCATGTTATTATTTATATGAGAAAATAAATCAAACCAAGAGCACATTTTGCAAAAATTTTATATGAAAGTATGAGTTTTAAGCATGTTTATAAACAAGTCTTGAAAATTGAAATTCTATTGAAATTCTTTCATCGTGTGTTTCGGATGTAAGAAGTTTGTAGTATATAATTAAGCAAGCAAACTAATTTTAAAAATAGCCGAAAACTTGTCAATCATCCCCAATAAAATCCTCTTCCCCAAATTAATTTTTTTTCCCCATTTCAGAAAAAAATCCCCATTTTGGGGTTAAATCCCCTAATCTGACAACACTGATAAATAAAACTGATATAGAAAGTCATATGAGTCGTATTCATAAGTGCCAGATTTGACTATTTATCGTCAATTTGACGATTTTACGCCACAAAAATAGCATATTGATGATTTGATGATTTTTGCCCATAATTGGACGATTTTTGGAAATTCAAAATTTACAACGGTTAGAATTCGTTAGAATTCTTAAACATTATTACGATTATAATTACATTATTTGCAACTATTGCTTTTGGAAATTCAAATGTAGAATTTTACTCTATTTCTGAAGAGATTTTTTCGCTTTTTTAAATAGTAATATCCAAAATTAACAACTTTTGTATCAATAGAAATGAATAAAATATTATTAATAAAAATAAAAAATTTAAAAAGAAAAATCTAATTCAAATACGCTGGTTGTTGCTAAAATTAGTTGTAGTCAGAATTGTAAATTTTTCCAACGATTAAAAATGTATTTAAGTTTTCTTAAGTACATATATTTCAACATAAAACAACAGAAATACAATTTTTATATAGTGAAATGAAAACCTTACTAAAATCGGTCATTTGTAATTATTCATTAATACATAATAACCGAAAAATTTATTTTGTTTTATGAAAGAATTTAACAAATTTATTGGAAAATGTGACAGGCAAGAATTAAAACATTTAAAACTACTAAATTTACATCACATTTTTCCCTAAAATAACTTTAAACAATTAAAAAAATATCAGAAATGGAAATGAGAAACTCTACTCTTTTTTCCTCACTTTATGTAAATTTAATCCGAAACAAATTAGTTTCTCTACATTATTTTGAAAACGGAAAACGAATATTTAGGCAAGTAAATCTAAACAAATCATAACTTAAAAACCACTTACAAAAACTGTTCTTTTAGGCCAATATGTTTACAAAAAGGAATACTTTGACTTCAAAATTGTACCTAAACTAACTAAAGTGTGTAATGGTAAAATATGTATGTAGATAATAAAAGGTGATGGTTATTGATGTTTTTTATTTAGCTTTTCAAATTTTATAAATTATTAATATACTTTTATACTGTGAATTCTAAACAAATTTTGGTGACGATTTTTTGACGATTTGAAGGAATCATTTTAACGATTTTGACGATTTTTTGTCGAAGTTTGACGTTTTCAAGGTCAATTTATCTGGCAGTTATGGTCGTTTTGATAAAAAAAGAGTGAGTTAAGAGCAAATAAATAAAATAAGTTTTACACTCTTATTAACTGAGAATGCCGAACACACCATAATAATAATAATAAAATGAGTAGAATATTAATTTCAATTTAAATTATCAAAATGGCCATAATTAATAACATAATTATGATATCAAACTGAATTAAGTGATATGTATTGAATAAAGAAACAGTTAATGATAATTACAGCAAAAGATAATTGATAACATAATTATGATAATAATTTCAATATTGCATGTTAAATGAAAACAATTTCGTTAATAAAAATACAAAATTAATCAATTCAAAATAAGTAAAACAAATAATATAATAATAAATATTATATTAATGTAACGAAAAGCTTCGTTACAATACATATACACTTTATAAGCAACATCTAACTACAGATGGGGCAATTGCTGCTGATCATTCTAGGGTGAAGGTATAATGTTGGCCTTTGAGTACTCAAAACAATCGATAGCAACTTCTGTCATTCGTAATGAGTTTTATATGAAGAAGAGAAAAAAAAATTCTAATTCATTTTCAAATTCCCATAAAATGCACAGCCTGAGTAGGGATTTACTTCCCTGAGAATTGGTCTGAATAAGAAAAAAAGTAGCATGAATGTATAACGCCACTATAAGGCCAAAATTTATCCCCAACAACCACTGAGGTTTTCGGTATAAACTGGACCCTTTTTTAAATCCATATAAACTGATGTCGTATCCAGTTTAAGCAATTTGAACTGAGACGTATGTTACTCAAGAAGAACACAATTATGTTTTCCGCAGATTTGCGTACGTTAGTGGGGAGCATTGAGCATTGTTCCCCCTAGTAAACCTTTTGATTATATTCATTCAGATAGACATTGCTGTCTAAAGCTGAATGTAGATAAAGTATTTATCACTAAAGATAAGGTACATATCATACGCAGTGTATGTCAGCATAGATTCGTCTAGTAAGTAACGTAATGCCGAACTTTTATTTTTCAAATTATCGGTAAACCTAATCCTAAATCTGACAAGTTTTACAGCTTTAGATATTACAAATAGTATTTGCGCTGTAGATATTTTATATTTTTTGCATTAAGAACTGAGCCCACTTTAAAACTGTCCTTAAGAGTAGTTAGTGGATGTTTTTAAGCATTTTGATGATTCATGATAATTTGCCAAAACAAACAAAGGGAACTGAGGGATCATTTGATAGATTTGCCCTCAACAAAGGGATCGTTTCTATTTTTTATATTATAGAAATCCTTTTTGAGACTTAAACATATAAAAACTAATGCCTAATTGATGTTTTTCTTTATCGTACACTGAATTAATTACAAGAAAAAAAAAGCAAAATAATCTCCCCTGTGTTGTGCCAAAGTGTCAAACTGGAACAAATATAATTTAATTTTAATTCACAAGCTTGTTAATTAAGATTTAATGAAAATTCCTGAAAATAAAGTCAAGAGGTTTTTTTCTTCCTTTAAATGGCAGGCATTAGTGTTTATTTAAGAAAATTATAAATTATTTTTACTATTAGGCTGAAAGAGTCCTTCAAAGGCTCTTGTGTTATATGTTGAAAAATAAATATTCCCTTTTAATTACTCCGAATAAATTTTCAATTAAAAAGGCTTCCGTTTTTTGTTATTTTCTTTTTTTATTTAATATAATGGCCAGCATTCTACTTTCAGCTTATTTGCTGCCCCAAATTGTACGAATAAACCTTTTGAGTTTGAATTTAGTTTACTGTACATAATTAATTTCTATATTCATCAACAACAAACTGACCCACTTGTTTCTTGATAATTTAAATATTATTTCTTATTTCATTAAAAAATAAAAAAAAACTAAAATTCTATTTTACATTTTAAAAACATAACGTAGACTTGTTTTAGTGCCATAAATTTAATTTTTGTTTGAATTTTATATTTTAAAATAAATATTTTAATTTACTGTGTTGTGTTGTTGGCTCTTTACAGCCTAAATCTGCAAATTCTATGTATGTCTGCCCTCTTTTACCTACCTCTTCTAATTTAATGTTTATTGCATAAATTTGTGCTTGATATCCTTTCAACATCCTCACATTCATTTTCATTATAAGCCAGCAACAACATCATCTTTAGAGATTTACATGAGCCGCTTGATGATGGCAGTCTTTAGGATTTGGGCACGTTTCATTATTTGGAAAAAAAAAAATTAAAACGACCGTGTTGGTAGGCCTTTCGTTTAAATGCTCATAAAGTTAATGTGCATGATGAGCAGTTATAACATAATAACCTAAACTGTTAGCTGGATATGCTCTTTTTTTCTTTTTCATTTTTTTTCTGGTTGGCTGAGAGGTATTTTAGCAGTGACAGTATGTTTAGTTTAAAGCAGTGATGTCCACTACTACATAAACACACTTGCGCTTGTGTATGAAGCAGAGAAAAGACTCTGCTTACTTCTACCAGAAATTGGAATGTTCGAATTAATTTTATTTTTTAAATATTTCTTCATAATTTTGAGTCTTGTCCGATAGACATGTGACCGATCTATTAAGAATAAAGGAGTACCGAAATCACATAGATTTAGAGGAAATCATGAATAATTATTTCAGTTAAATAAAAATGATACAAAAAATATGCACTATCCATCCCTGCACTATGTTGGAGAGAAGCTAAAATTTAAAAAGAGCAAGGGTAACAATATTTCTTTTTATTATGTACGTGTTTGACTTCGACGTAAGCAGAATTTGTTTTCCTATCACGCGTTATCACTGGTTTAAGGTATATTGTGTAGTGATTAGCGTGTGAAATGCTTTCTAAGAGCGATATAAGCAAATAATTTTGAGGCAAAATTCTTATTACTTTCCGATTAGTAAATGCTAAATCACAAGTTTTTTAATGCATATCATAATTTAGCAGCATTCCTTGTCAATCCTTTGTAAAAATAAAAAAACTTGTTATATATGCTTGAGTTTCGATACGGTCTCAGTTTATCATCTTTGAGATTTGAAATTAAATTTTAAGTTGCTCTTCTCTTTATCTTAAAAAGTAAGTTCTAGTTTATCTATTGAATATACAACTGTGTAGAGCTTAAAAAATTCGTTTACCCTCAACTTAAAATTATTTATACTTCCGTAAATTTTTTTTTTTATATTTTGCATAGACTGTTGGCCGTAGAATATAGTAATTTCATTACTATGCCAAGCATTTAATGCCGCTTTAAACCAGACAAGATATCTTTTATCTATACAAGTATAGTAGTACATACATTTGGTAGTCAAACCCGGCGTGCTTCGCTACAACTAGCACTACCATTTGTCCATATTTTTTTACTGATGGTTTTTAATAACTACGAAATCAATTACACCAAATTCAGAAACATCAGCTTTAATTCTTCTCAAAATAGAAAAGAAATAAATACTTAACTTGTATGGGAGGTACCACGCCCACTTGTCCAATTCAGCCCACGTTCCAACTAATCATTTTCCGTGACAGTGAAGTTGTTCAGACTAAGTTTAAAAAGTTTAGCTTTAACAGTTCTGAAGTTATACAAAAATCTGTATGGAATGTGCCACGCCCACCTGTCCAATTCCATCCACTTTCCGACTAATAATTATCCATGACTGTAAAGTTGTTCAGACTAAGTTTAAAAAGTTTAGCTTCAACACTTCTCAAGGTATACAAAAATCAGTATTTAGTTTGCATAGAAGGTGCCACGCCCACCTGTACAATTCCGTCCAAGTGATGATTTACCTTGACCGTGAAGTCATTCAGACCCAATTCCAAAACTTTAGCTTTAGCCATTCTCAAGATATACAAAAATCAGTATTTAGTTTCTATGGGATGTATTACTCCCATATCCAAGTTTGAGGAAAAGACATAGCCTATTGCACTTTTGGTAATTAATTCAGTCGTTTAGGCGTGATTGATTGACAAACAAAAAGACTTATAAAGCCATTTATAATATATAGATATAAGTATATGGATATATATGGATTATAAATCTATAATCCATATTTTAGTAGTCGCCGTGGTCTAGTGGTTAGTGTGTTGGCTTACTAAGACATGGGCCCTGGGTTCGACTCCAGGCTCCGACATCTTCAAAAAAAGAAATATGAAAAAAATATTACTTTCGGCGACTACCTCTCAGCAGTCTTCTGGCAAAAGCTCTGAGAGTAACTAATTGCCATGAACAAGCTTCTCAATTCTGTCGTTCGGAGTCGACATTAAACTGTAGGTCCCGGTACTCATGGATAAAAATTGACACACACAACATGAGTGCTGCGAGAAGCTAGGCCGTAATCCTGACACAGGGTTGTAAAGGCCAGTTATGTATGTATGTATGTAATCCATATTTTAAATTCCAGATTTGTATGGTAAAATTTGCACAGATAGGGATATTATTCTAAATTTTAATTTTCGACTTAAGCCATTTCTGCATACCGATGCCTACATACTTATACATATACAAGTACATATAGCTGTATGTATGTATATTGGATGAGTATGTTTATAAGTGACACACTGTTAAATAACTAAAGCATCACAAGTTTAACCTGTTTTAGTAGTGTTAGTGTTTGTAATGCTGAATATTTATTGCTGATGTATTACAACCAAGCCAACCCAACCACCACTCTAACCAAACGCATATTAAGAATAACGATCATTATGTCAATGGTAACAAAAATAATGATGATGAAGATATAGTCTATGATAATTACATATATACTCTTACTCTCTTGTTGAAAACGTTAACAAGTGAGAGAATCATTTCTTATTTAAGCTTTGGCTTTATACTCGTACTCATTATTTATGTATAGGTGGGTTTGTTTGACTGTACATCTTAACTTAACTGTTTAATATACACAGATCACATACATTTTTGATGTTACAAATACGTGACAATTATTGTCATTAGTTGCTTGATGGTTTCTTGCTTTTTTTTACTCTTCTGTCATGTGCTCGTGTATTAATGGCACAGCGCTATTAGTCAAGCTTAAATAAAAAAAAAGAAGGGAAATTAACTAAAAATCATAAGGACATGGAAGTAACTGTTGCTTTTCGAAATTACTTAACAAAGGTTTTTTATATTTTGTTATAAGTAGTAATGGCAATATAAAATTTAGCTTGTGATTATTGTCTCTTTATTGTTACTATTTTTTGTAACTAAAAACTTAATATGTATTATGATAGCACATAATAGCTATGATTGTGAAACCTTTGCTGGATCCAGTTAATAAATATTAACAAAGCTGCAGGTTCTGAATGCTTACTTCCGCTAATGTTTAAAGCCTTAAGTTACTAGTTTATAAGGAATATAGATCAATTTGTAAGTTAATAGTTTGGAATATAAATACCACATAACCAAATAAGGATACAAGTCTCCGTTCCATCATACATACATAATTGGCCATTACAACCCTGTGTCAGGGTGACGGCCTAGCTTCTAGCAGCAGTCATATTATGTGTGTTAAGTTTTATCCATGAGTACCGGGACCTACAGTCTAAAGTCGTCTCCGAACGATAGATTTGGAAAGCTTTTTCATGGCAATCAATTAGTCTCAAAGCTTTTGCCAGAAGACTGTTGAGAGGTTGTCGCCGAAAGAAATAATTTTTTCATCTTTCTTTTTCTTTCAAGATGTCACAGCTGAGATTTGAACCCGGCGCTATTGTCTTAGTAAGTCAACACACTAACCACTAAACCACGAAGTTTCATCACTTACAAAGTATATATTCACTATGATATATAAGTATTAAATGGGGCTTTAAACCTGGAATTTCTTGTATATATCTGATATTTGCACTACACAATTCCTGAAAAATAACCCAAGGGTAACAAATCGATTTCTACACCTGTTTCTTTAGCCATATCAGAAAATCTTATCGGTAAAAGTACAATGACTCTAATCGACGCGAAAAATTGTGGGAAAATTGTCACTACCGAAACATGGCATAAAAAATAAGGATTTATTAAAGGTGATATGCTATTTGGTAATCTATTGAACATTTTGTTTTAGAGAATTCTTTTTAAAGCTGAGCTTAATACGACATAGACAACACAAATAAAATCATAAAACACATGATATTTACATATGCCGATAAAATTGCAGCCGTTTAATTATTATAACTGACTTGGCGAAATGAGGTCTGTCAATAATTAAGAATAAACAGAAATTTATAGCAGGGCTCCAAGAAACTCTTTTTGCTATCTTCAAAAAAATAAAATAAAAATTCAAAATCTACAAAATTTATATTTTTGGGGATTAATTGAAGGACCGTTCTTATTAACAGCTACTATTTCCAGTTAAGAAAGGAGTTTGGGAACAATCTTCTCTGAACGGACGAGATACAGTTTTATATTATTTGTGTACCAAAATCAAGTATAAAATTAGGAAATAAATTGTATAAATATAAATATTTAAAATAAATACAAACGATTTTAGAAAGAAAAAAAAACTCTATCCACGAAAGGAAATCGCATGCTAAAACACTGCTTTTCTATCTACACTTTCCATGCTTTTGTATGGCATTGAAGCATGGGTATTCGCGCAACTACACGGAGCTTTTCTTAAAGTATTCGTATTCGAGAGAAAAATACTTGCTAAGATAAAGTGTGGTTTTTTGAGAGTTAAAGTTTTTCAAAAAAAAAAAAAAAAAAAAAAACACATAAAATTCAGAAAATTTAATAAAATCTTTATTCGAATCGATAGTACGGTCCATATAATTTAATGTTTGAAGATTATTTCATGCAAATGTTGACCGTTACTGCGCCTCAAATGGTCCATCCGCTTAGTCCAATTTTGGCATACTCTTTCCAACATTTCGGCCGGTATCTCACGAATAAATGTTTCAATGTTGTGTTCCAATGCATCAATTGAAGCGGGCTTGGCAGTATAAATATGAGCTTTAACATAGCCCCACAAAAAATAGTTTAAAGGCGTTAAATAGCACGATCTAGGCGGCCAATTGACCGGTCCCAAACAAGAAATAAAATGTTCACCGTACTCGCCTCTCAATAATTCCATTGTTACGCGCGCTGTTTGGTATGTGACACCGTCTTGTTGGAACCAAATGTCATGCAAGTCAAGCTTTTGCATTTTGGGCCAAAAAAAAAGAGTTGGATATCATCTCACGGTAGCGCTCACAGTTACGTTACGATTCGCATCATCTTTGAAGAAGTACGGTCCAATGATGCCACAGGCCTATAAACCGCACCAAACTGTGACTTTTTCTGAATGCATTTGTAGCTCTTGCAATTTTTCTGGCTGATCTTCACTCCAAAATTGACAATTCTGCTTATTTATGTACCGATTGAGCCAAAAATGAGCTTCGTCGCTGAACACAATTTTCCCATAAAAAAGGAATCTTCGGCCAACTTTTCAAGAGCCCATTCACTAAAAATTCTTCGTTGCGGTAGGTCGTTCGACTTCTATTCTTGCACCAGCTGTATTTGAAATGCTTCACACCTAAATTCTTTCCACGTCGTTGAGTAACAGATGCCTAATTGCTGCAAACGGCGACGAATCGATAATTGATGGTCATCATTAACACTGGCCAATACAGCTGCGATATTTTCTTCATTTTGCACTCTACGTAAGCGTGTTGGTGATTTAACGTCCATCAATGTAAATTTAGTGCGCAATTCAGTCACTATAGCCCCAATAGCCGCTTCAGTGGATCGATTAAACTGAACATGAAATGAAAGAAGCACGCGATGAACTTTCCTAACAGAGCATGCATTTTGATAATAAAATTCAATAATTTGCAAGCATTGTGCGTTTGTAAGACGATTCATGGTTAAATTATAGACCAAACTGAATATGTTTGACAGTGAAACAAAACACGAAACGTGCGTCAGCTGTTTAAACCAGTGTTGCCAAAAAGATAATAGCTAAAAAAATCACCTTTTCTATGAGCATACTTTTTTATTGGGACGAGCAATCAGTGGATAACCCCTGCTAATGCAGTACATTGTGCTGATCTATTGAAATATGAGGGAAAGGGGGAAAAAGAGTATTAAGCTTTGATTAAAATTTACTAATATCGTCGCAAGACAATATCGAAAACACGTTTTTTGCCTCATTTTTACCAGACAAAAAATACGCGTCGATTGGTCCCGGTTCCAAATTTCTACGATGAAAATAAATTCACTTACACCGTCTGTGTTTTGATAAATACCAGTGTCTGTGTTCTACTTTCATACAGGTTTTTTGGCTCTGGTGAACATTTAAGGTTTTGTCAGTTACAGCGTTCTTTAATTCCATCGACGATATCTGATATCAGTAAGAAAAGAAACAAAGGTCTTACTTTAAAAATGCGAACCACAAGGAGATCGGCTGGTATTGATTCGTTTTTTAAAGGCCAGTATTATACCTTCACCATTGAGTAATCCAACAGCAACTACTCCTCAAGTGCATTTGTGACATAAGAGACCCTGACAGAAAGCTATTGCTCTTCGCCAGCTTAGCTAGTTGAGTCCTTGCAGTGAAAGCCTCTACAGAACGACAAGGTGATTATCTCACGTAAAGAAATTGGCTGTCAAATGATGAAATGACAGGGTTGTCATCTTTTCACATTAATTTAATAAAAAGCTGGGATATTTTAACCTGAATAACACGCATGAAGAAATTAATATTGTAAAGCTTAACCTACATTGTAAAAAACCGCTTGAACAAACCAGCAATGAAATCTATTATTTCTAATTCCAAGGGAAGATGCAAAAGGCTAAAGCCAAAACTACGATGGAACGACCAAGTAGAAGAAAAATTTATAACCTTTTGTATACAACAAAAAAAAAAAAACTTGTAGTAATTACTATAAAGGCAGTATGGATAATAGACAATATTATACGATTACACTGGAGATGTTGTCTAAACACCACAGCTAAGGTCGCATATATCGTCTATGTCGACTAATGTGCATAAAATGCAGAAAGAGAGCAAAAAAGAGAGTAGTATTTCTGATTCATTGAAATAAAATGACAATTAGAAAAATGCAATAATGGTGAGACAAAGAGTGTATAATACAAGTATTGGGTTGGCAACTAAGTAATTGCGAATTTTTTTTAGAAAATAAAAGTCAATTTTTTCATGAAACGAAATAACTTTCTTATGTAATGTATTGCCCATTTTGAGCAATGACCTCTTGCCGTCTCTCTTTCAGGCAGTATCATAATTCCACGTTCATAAAACTTCTGGTTTTTATGAGAAAAAAACTGAACATGGTACAATTTGACATGATCATCACTATTGAAATTTTTACCATTCAAGGAGTTTTGTAGAGATCGAAATAAAAAGTAATCAGATGGTTCAAGGTGGATGTGGCAAAACATCCCAACCAAGCTCCAATAATTTTTGCCGAGTGGCCAAAGATGTGTGTGGCCTTGCATTGTCATGATGGAATACAACACCTTTTCGATTTGCCATTTCGGGCCGCATTTCTTCAACTGGATTGTTCAATTTTGTTAGTTGTTCAATGTAGATATCTGAATTTAGACTTGGTAATCAACACAATAGTTTAATCAATTTGCATTGACATGCGAAGAGAACATTGCTGATAATACATGACATAGCATGGGTTTTTTGAAAATTTCATTTTTATGTTAATGTTGTGTTATGCAGTACTTTAGTATTAAAAAAAAAATGGAAAATCAGTTCAGTGGGTAAGACCGTTGCTACCTAAAGCTTTGAAGGCCAAAAGCTTTTCTCTTTGGAAATGGTTACACTTTAATACTGTGTAAGAAGTTATAAAAAAAGGTAAATACATTAAATTTAAAAGCTTTCTAAGAACAAAGTCAAGAGAATAGCAAATGTTTATAATTGTAAAGCTTGCAGTCTTGTATTCAACTCAAGACAGCTTTACTTATACATTGCCAGATGCTTTTGAAAGCTTTGAATTATTTGCTTTAAAGGTTTACGTTTCTGCCACCACTATAACTAGCATACACAAAAATTTGGCATGAGTCTTGTTGAGCGAAGTGCTGCAATAGGTTATCTTTAATAATATTCCTCCAGTCGAGGTATTCTAAATTATGAGCAAATATGCTGCCGAATTTTAAATATTTTAAAGTTATTCAAAGTAACATGCTTTCATTGAGCATAATTTCTAAAATCTCTGCCAGTATGAAGGAAAATTTAGGCTTAAAAAATTATATAGAATTTAGACAGAACTTTTATGTTAAAATTTTAAAATAGGTGTATTAAGGTAAGAATAATACATACTTAAGTATATATTTTTTATTATTAAAAGAAAATACTTGTACTTATTCAGTGAAATTTGTTTAATTCGGTTTTTTAATTATTTCTTTTTTAAGTAATTTATTGAGCAATTTTTGCAATAATATCGTGGGTAATCTTTTTTCTTCAAATATTTTTCTAAAGTTGTATAAAAAGAAATATATATTCATATAACTATGCCTTGGGAAGGAATATACACCACCTACATAAAATACAATATTTTTAATATGTCTTTAGTCAGTATACCAGCTTGGCTAACAGTTATGTTAATTTGTAACATAATGGAAAAGCTTTTCAGCTGAAAGCTTAAAAGGCTCACATGCAATATAATATTATAAAAGCTTTTTCTACTCTGTACAGTTACCTAAGGATACGAAAGGTTCTGAAATTAACTAAAAGCTTTTAAAGGATTCTACTTCTTTATACAATAAAGTTTAAAAATTAAACAGGGTAACATTGTTAATAACTTAAGTAGAGCTTTTGTTTTAAAAGCAACAAATAGATGGAGCCACCACTGAAATAGTTTGTAAAAATGATAACAAAAAAATACCAGTATTTTAGTTTTCAGTTCTTTCAACAGAGCACCTACCAGCAAAGTTTTCCTGCTGTATTAATAAAACATATTATACAGTGACCGACAAAAGTCTACATACGACCTATATTTTTGCGATTTTAGGAGCTCAAGATACTTAAATAAAAAAGTAATGATGCAGTTTTGTTTCAAATACATTTTTATTAAAGCAGACCAAAATTTACGTTTTTTCAATAAACATAGGAAAAATTACTCAAGAAAAACATTTAAAATGCATTGACAAAAGTGTACATACGATCAGCATACCCTGGCCTTTGTTGCTATTAAATAACGAGATAGCGCCGTTATTTATTACAGAATTTTTTTTGTTAAGTTTATAGACTGTTTTAAACAGCTTTAAAATGTAATTTAGTCTTCATCGGTGTATATTTAAGTAAAATAATGTCTTCTCGTAAAGAAATTTCAATTGATATCCGAAATTTATTGGTTAAGTACAGATCTGAAGAAAAATTCTTTGGAGAAATAGCAAACCTATTAAATTTAAGTAAATCTACAGTTCAGACAATATTTAATAATTATAAAAATAGTGGAACTGTTTAAAATAAGCGTCGTAGTGGACGCCCAAAAGCACTTACTCGCAGAGATGTAAGCTTTATTTTAAAAGAAGTGGACAAAAACCCTAAAATTAATACAATAAAATTGGCCGAAGAGCTTGCAACAAGATTAGAAGTGATTGTAAATCCCCGTACTATTCAAAGAACATTGAATGGAAATGGTTATTTTAGCAGAAGTGCTCGAAAAAAGCCATTAATAAGTGAACAAAACCGCAACTTTCGTATAGAATTTGCCCAAAAGCATATTGACAAAGGTTTTGATTTTTGGAAGCGGGTCTTGTTTACTAATGAATCAAAATAACATTTTTGGTAGTGACGGTAGATCTAAGGTGTGGCGAAAAAGAAATACAGCACTGGCTCCTAGATACTTAATTTTTACTGTTAAGGTGGGGGTTGTGTAATGGTTTGGGGTGCCATGGCTGCTTCTGGCGTAGAAAAGTTGGTGTTCATTGAGGGTAATATGGATCGGCACCTTTACAATTCCATTCTAGAACAGAATCTAAAACCCTCCGTCGATATGCTAAGCCTTGGTCGAAATTTGTACTTCTAACAAGACAACGACCCGAAGCACACTGTTCAAATTGTGAAAGATTGGTTGCTATACTATGCTCCCAGGAAGCTGTACACTCCACCTCAAAGCCCAGATTTAAATATTATTGAACACGTTTGGGAGATATTAAAACGAAAAATACGTAACTACCAAATTACTAATGCCCAAATGTTAAAACAGAGGCTCCAAGAAGAATTGCAGAACATAACACCCTTAGAATTAGAAAATATGGTGAACTCGATGCCTCGGCGACTGCAGGCAGTTATAGATGCCTGTGGGGGTCCGACAAAATATTAATTTTATTAATAGGTGATGATTTTTTACATTTACGCTAAGTTTTTCTGTGAACACTCTTGTCGTATGTAGACTTTTGTCGAATGTTTTTTATAGTTTTTCTTGAATAGTTGTTTATATTGGAATAAATATTATTTTGGTTTATATTAATGAATATAGATTTGAAACAAAACTGCATCATTATTTTTTTCATTTATTCACTTGGAATGATAAAATCGCAAAAATATGGGTCGTATGTAGACTTTTGTCGGCCACTGTAGATATATTGAAGGCTAATTCGAAGAACATTCAATGGAAACACTTTATTTTTTTTTACTACAGCCAAAAATATAAATGTTTATAAATTTTATTAAATAAATCGTTTTTGCTAAAAGTAGAAAATTAAATAGTTTTATTATTTATTTTCGATTAAATCATACTTGTGCAAAAAATATAAGGAGTGGACCTAAAAACTAGAAAGTTGGCACGGAGTATTATATTGACTAAATTAAGAAAATGAAACAGTTTCATGGAAATCAGCCACGCCCATCGCCCACCGCCCACCGCCCATACAATCAAAATGGATATTTTCATATAAAACCTTTCCTATAAAAGCCAAAGTCTTAAAATTTAGTAAATATACTTCTTAGAAAAGTCAAAAGACGCATACCAAGTTTCATTAAAATCTGCCACGCCCATCGCATCGTCTTGCGGTATTTTGGTGACTAAAATTCGATTTTTTAAAACTATTTTTTACAAATCAAATAATTCCGTTCCAAAAAAGAGTGTTTCACTGAGAGAAATTCATAATTTATTTGATTAAAAAGGAATATTTTGTCTTAGAAAAAGTCTACTGAAGTCACCCAAATATTGCAAAATGAAAACTGTTCTCACAGTTCAGTAGCTAGCATATGTCAGATATTTTAATTGATAACTTTTCAATGACTTTTTTATTGAAATACATAATTCGTAGAAATAGTGGTTTAGATTGTATATGAAGTGTAGTAGATATGTCCGAATTAAAATGCCTTCTAAGGTTCAAAATTTGAAGTTTTTCTTTTAAATAAAAGATAGGTCCGGCTATATTCACCTTATTACTGAAACCGATAGAACCCTAAAAGCCTATTCTTTGAATTTACCAAAAAATATCCACAAGTTTTTACAGATCGTTAGACAAACTAATGAATTTTCTAAAAACGGCCGGGAAAACTGCAAACAAGTTGCAATAAAATCTATTGCAGACAAGTGCAATCCTAAAAGTATGCAACAGATTTTAACACAAACCTCTACTGCAATTACATGATTGTAAAGGAAATTTTTCCTAACTAATTTTAGTTTTTTAAACCGGAATTGCTTAGGGGCAAAAACGGGCAGCTGAATTTTTAATAAATAATTAGCTGAGACTTCAGGCTTTAATTTGATTTAAGTATCTGTCTGGAGGTCCTTGGAGATTAGAAGATGCAATCCATAGAATTTGGAGAAAATATATATTTTTGGACAATTTTTTGTAGTAAAAAAATATTTTTTTTTTTTAAATTAGAAAATTTTTTTTATTTGCATATATATCATAAATAACGTCCAATTGTATGAAAAAAAATGTTTATGGTGTCATTACAAGAGTATTTTAAAAGCATGAAGCGATAGAAGGTAGCGTATATATTACGGTCGTTTTAAACGCATTCACTTAGGTCAATTTTGAATGTCTCTGGACAAAAAAGTAATAAAGATATAATCCTAATATTTTTGGTAAATGATAATTAGATTGTTTATTATATACTATAAAAAAATTAGGTAGATCAGAAGGCACGAAAAAATGAATTAATGCCGTTCTTGAACCAGTGTGCGCCCGTAGTACCAGATTAAGGCGTCTCTGGTTAGTAGTTGAAATCGTCAGAAAATTGCACAGACCAACATCTCTCTTCCTATATAGAGTGCCAGGCCACCCAGAGCTAGGTAAAAGAAAGCACAGGCCCCTGGCGGGAAGAGCCGCCAGAAACTTAAAGAACTCCCAGAGGGATTTAAAACCTAACAGTTGACAGTTACATGAAGGTCTAGAATGAAACTCAGAATCAACATCATCTTGTAACAATCTCAATAACACCGAAGCACTAAGCAATGTTCTTAGACTTTTCAGTGTAGACAGCTTAATTAGAGCAAGTCTGCTTTAATATAATAATATTATAGTGGCTGCCAAAATATCATGGCGATTACTTTCTATTGCACGCCGGGAAACATTGGTAAATACATTTTCTTTTAACCAATTTTAAATTCAATTACTTTTTTTAATTAAATTTTTAATACCAATTTAGTTAAATAATTTTTTTTTTAAGTTTTAGGTAGACAAGTTGCAACAGTTTTAGGTTTTTTAACAGTTTGACTATTATTATTTTGACATAAACCTCAAAAACCATTTGTGCCATTGACATAAGGCGCTTAACATTACTTCTTCACGTATATGTATCTATGTATAGATGTATGTATATGTATTCAACATTCCAATATAATGCACTGCATTTAGTAGGGGTTTACACCTGAGTATTGGTCTTAAATAAAAAAAAAGAAAGTAATTTTCTCCAAAGGAGGACAGATATAGAAAGCTAAGAAAATTTCCTTTAAAATAAGCCCTTTTCCAGCGTTACAGGTCAAATATTCACCAATTGCAATGAATACTTCCAAAAAAATATTATTATTTCGGATGATCTGAGCACCACATTTTCTCTTAAAAAACCGATCGATTTTGATTTTAGAACCATGGTTTCTTTGGGAAAAATTCTTAGAATTTCCCGTAGATAACGATTTTGCTATACGCTTAGTAGGCAAAAAAATTTACCCACTCTAATGGACATACGTATGCATGTAATTAGTACAAAAACAAAATAAATAAATGACTAGTGTAGTCGTCGTAGTCAAGTGGTTCGTGTGTTGGCTTACTAGACAAAAGCTTTGAGTACAAGCCAGAGTTCTGAACAACTTAACAGTCTGATTGCCATTAAAAAGCTTCCCAAGTCTGGCGTTCCGAGTCGACTTTAAACTGTAAGTCCCGGTACTAATGAATAAAAGATAGCACAAACAATATGGGTGCTGCGAGAAATTAGGTTGGAATCCTAAAACAGAGTTTTAATGGCGAATTATGTATGTATGTAGCGTGAAAACACAAGCAGTTATGAATAAGTGTTACTTTTGCCTTTCTTCCCCTTTTTTTTAAATCGGTGAATCACCGAATTTTAAGATGAAGTTAAAGAAATGCATGCCATAGTTTATATAAACTGGTATGAGTGTATTTTTTGAAATCTGACAAGAAAAAGTCTGCTAACCGTGTTCAAACCCAGAAGACAGTAACCCTGTAATTTCTTAAAGAGAAAGAATTCGATTGGCATATTGCTGCCATAAGCACCATGAAATGTTTACATTTCTTTTTGGTACCAAAAATTCCTTTTCAATATTTACAAGATGTTAAAAATAAAACAAATATTTTGAAATTTATTTAAAAGAAATTTTTTTATATTAAAAAGAAATAAAAAAAAAACAATTTTGTTACGACTTTTATTGCATATTTAGTTAAGCCATTATAAACTATTATGCTTTTTAAATATACATTTTTAACAAGAATTTGTTTTTTTTATTCTTTTTTTAAGAATTCTATGAAATATACTTTTTTGAACCATTAGTTTGATTTTTATTTTTTTTTTTTTTGTATAAATTGAAAATCGTTTTAGCATGCAAAATTACATGGCAAATTGAGCAATAACTACAATCGAAATGATTAGTAGTTTTTTATTTTATACCAGATTTGTTACTGCCAACCAATAAGAAAGCACTTGACCACCACCAATACCCCCTGCTATTGAAATATATTTTGAAGAGAGAAAAATAAATCGTTTTTATTGAAATGACCAAATATATCAGTCATTCCATCTCTATTTATATTTCTAATAATAAGAAACGAATATAATAAAACGAAATAAATTCTATATGATTTATAGATATTTGTGATTTGAAAATGTATAACGAGAGGTGTTGTGAGAACTCCTGGCTAAAATTCATTTTAAAGCTACATATTTTTATAAAAATTTACATTTATTCATTCATATATGAGGTACTAGAGTACCTCGACCTGTAGATTTATTCTACAGCTCTCAACTTGACAGATATGCCTACAATATCTCCCCCAGTCTCGTGGGTCTGACGAACTTTAAAATGTCGGCCGGTGCCAACCCGGAGAATTCCCTCTATTATAACTGATAATCACCAGGGTACCTCTTCCTTCTGTGAATCAATGCTGCATTATTATCTAGTATATGCTCTGATGACTGGGCCCACGAGTATTCTCAGATTATTCCTAGAAAAACCAATGCACGACTCAAATCTTCTCTTATTCTAGTTAGTAAGCAAAAGTTTGAAAAGTCTAAGGCCGGTCTGACCCAAAATGCACAAGTGTCTCTTTCTGTCTTTTTTTTCCCCTAGTATGCTCCTCCAAACTCCCCTTCCTATTCCACAAAAGAGTTTTGGTCCCATCAATAGGCCTTAAGTCTGACAAAGGGTTGTAATGTTTAAACACTTTAAAGACAGCCAACTTCTTAGGGCGTTCTGGTGGGAATTTTGACTATAGTTCTCAAGACGATTTTTTGTTTTTCAATTTTTACCCTTTTATAACAACGCTTAGCGATATTTTTCTGTTGAGCAGTAAGGAAAAGTTAAAAAAACAAAATTCGTTAGAAGAGCAATGGCAGGATTTGCGTCTTTAAAAGACTTGTTGAAACAATAATACATGATTTGTTGCAAATATTATATTCGTACGTATGAGTTGTAATTCAAGCGTTTCCTTTCTATTTTACGTACTTCCATAACATATTTCCAGAGATTTCATGCTTTAATAAGTCTCTGTTGAAAGCAATCGAAAAGAATATAAAATGAGGGAATAAATTTATTGGACTTAGTAGATTATATAGAATTTTTATCAGTTAGGGGAACAAAAACTTTCTCACATCGCCATACAAGCTTATACCTACGAATGAAATTTGTAAATTAAAGTTATTAAAGAAAATATTTTTTTAACGGAAAAAAAAAGAAAAAGAAAAAAACCAAAAGCCCTCAAAAAATTTATCTTTGAGTTTAAATAGTTTTTATTAAAATATTTTTTGTTTTTTTTATGCTTTTATTTTCATACTTTATTACATCGAGTTTATTTATTTTCTAGAGTTAATTATAAAACCACTATTTAACAACTCATGTGTGCATCATTTGTACATTCAAAGCACACACACACACTATGGTTGTAAATTTTTCATGTAATTTTGTTGTTGTTGTTCTTTTTTTATATTTACTCGTATTATCCTTCATATTGTTGTTGATGATGATGATGATGATGAACAACAACAACAACAACAAACTGTTTAATCATCAACTATTTTTGTATGTGGTTTTTTAGTTGCAAGTAACATTATAACTATTTATGAAAAACATTGTATGCGGCAGACATTGTAAAGGGCACCGGTTTAATTGAAAGCCAACTAAAATAGCTGCCAGGAAGCAAAAAAAATTAAAAAAATTAATATTAAAATTTCCAATTTTTTTTTATCTTCCACTTCTTTTGCATAGTTTTCATAATTACTATTAAAAAATATTGTGAGCAAAATAAAACGAAAAAAGAGAAAAAAATGTGGCGGTTAAGCTTCAGAAATAAAAATGAGCAGTAGTAGAGTTATAACATCATGGTTAGAAATAAAAAAAAGGCGATATATATATAGAATTATTCAGCCTTGATTAGGCTATAAAATTAAAAAAAAAATCTCAGACACTATTTATATCTAACTGTGGTTTATACATGCGAGTATAGCTGAAAAACTTAAATACTAAAGCACAAGAAAGCTTTTCGCATATAAGTTTTAAATATTTTAATATGTTTATGACTTTATTTTAATATTTTTCTTTTCCAAGTAGAGGAGAAAAGTAATTTGATCTTTAAAAATTTTACAACGTATTGCAACATTTAACACAATTAGTTGCGATTTAATATCAGAGGCAGCTTGGCTTACATTTTTTTTATTTTTTTATATTTATTATTTACTCACTAATGAACTATAATTCGGTATATAAAGCAACAGATATAAAGTAAAACTCCAAGTAAAACGTACACAGAAAAAATTTAAAATCAATTTCAATTAACAAATTTGTACTACCAATTAAATTGTTTACTAGTTTTGCCCCTACAAACAATATTAATAATATCAATTAAAAAATTAATACTGTCGAGATTTTTGACAAAAAAAAAAAATTAATTAAAACTTTAGTTAATGCAATTAAAATTTTAATTAATTCTAACAAAATTTTTCAATCAAATATTTAATTGGGCCAATTAAACTTTTAATTAAAAATTCAGTCACTTTTTGATCAAATAAATTAATTGGTTCAATTAAAAAAAAAAAATTAATAGATCTAAAATTTTATTTGATTCCACTGATTTAAAATGATAAAAATATTTTCAATACAACCCCCAAATTTATAAAAAATGCAAATTATATTATTTTTTTTATTTTTTATTACAGAATATGCAACTAAAAACATACATATAATGAATATAGAGATGTACGGCATTGAAATTAGATGAATTCACGTTAATATTGATTCTTTATATAATATATTAAACAACACTAAGAAAAAAGAAAGAAAAAAAAAACATATGCACAAATATTTCAATTTGTGTTCTTCTATTAAAAAATTAATTGTGTGAATTAAAAATTTAATTGGAAAAATTGAATGATACTAATTAATTTATTAATTGAAATTATTTCAACAAAAACTTTTTCTGTGTATGTTATATGTGGTTATTTGCATTCATGTTAATTCTTGCAGATGCGAGGCTACTCGAAACAGTTTTTCAATTACAATTTCAGGTTAATTTTGGTTTGATAGTACGTAACATACATATACATACATAACTGGCCTTTACAACCCTGTGTCAGGATTACGGCCTAGCTTCTCGCAGCACTCATGTTGTGTGTGTAAATTTTTATCCATGAGTACCGGGACCTACAGTTTAATGTCGACTCCGAACGACAGACTTGAGAAGCTTGTTCATGGCAATTAATTACTCTCAGAGCTTTTGCCAGAAGACTGCTGAGAGGTAGTCGCCGAAAGAAATATTTTTATCATATTTCTTTTTTTTTGAAGATGTCACAGCCTGGAGTCGAACCCAGGACCCATGTCTTAGTAAGCCAACACACTAACCACTAGACCACGGCGACTACAGATAGTACGTAACCCGGAGGGAAATAGTAATCAATGGGAATCGAGAAGGTAATACAAGTAATGTACAGTGTTGATTCCCGAAAGTATTACTCTTAACACAGATCTTAATGTCCCCCCATAATAAGTATTAGAATTTATTACTTGTAATGCATACATTAATTTTTTATTTATAATTTGAAGGAATATCAAGATATAACAAATTTTTTAAAAAAAATGTAGAACAATGAATTCACTATTTACTTGTGTGCCACATGAAATTACCTTCTCGATTCCAAAAGTAATATATTATGAAGTAATGTATTATTTACAGAGAAAGAAAATAAACAAAACGAAACATTTTATCTCATTTGGTTTTGTCCTTTACAATGAGTAAAACAAAAACAAACCAAAAACAGTGAGAGCGATTGTCCCATTTAGTTTTGTATATTGTTTTTGTGTTGAGCACTACACACTCACTTACTCAAATGTGAGTAGGTAGAACGAAAAATGAATGAGAAGAAAAAGAAAAGAAGAAGAGAAAAAAGAGCAAATTATACGAATGTAACGGAATAACAAAGTAAGCACAAGAGCGAAAAGCCAATTGTTTCGTTTGCGCTCTTTCTCATTTAGAAAGTATTTGTTTTGGTTTTGCTCATGTACAATACGATTAAAAAAATTTGAAAAATTTATGACTTTGTTGTAACGTTTGGGAAATGTTTTGTTTGTTTGCCCACTCTGGTAATTTATATAATGGATTATTAAATAAGAATCAATCTTTTCCCGCTGGGAGCATTTCATATTAATACTTTCATTTCTATAAAAAATACTCATAAATTTCCTTTTTGATTATTTCTTAACATTTCAGATTTTTGAAATATCTCTCAAGGAGTTCGATGATAGAATTTTCAATTAAAAGAGATTTTAATGATTTTTTCTTGGGAAATCATTGAACAGTTTTTTAAACCGTTTTTTTATTGTTTCCAATGGATAGTTATAAGGTTTCTGTTATTTATTTATTCACAAAACGTTAAAAAATAAAATTTATTTTTCATTCATCGGTTTATTTTTTAAGAACACACAATTGTTTTCTTTCAGCCCGTTTTGTTTTTTTTTTCTGTTAAAGGGAGTCTCTATATTTAAAAGAGAGTCAAGGTGGTGGATAAATATTAATAAAAACAACGAGTAATGAAATTCTCTTATTTACTTACTTACTCGTAAACTACTCGCATATGGGGAAAAAATAAAACAATAAAATTTAAGAGGGAGTAAAATTACATTTTAATGAGCAACAGTAGAGGAAAAAAAATTACAAATCAAATCCAATGAAAGAGAAAGAGTATAGCAGAGAAAAGAGTAATTGCTGTTTATCTGTCTCTCAAGGTTATATTGTTCTTGTGTTGTTCTTGTGTGTTGTTCTTTTACTACTCTTTTAATGGTTTTCTGTTGTTGTATAACAGAGTTCGTGAATACTCGTTTGTTTTGCACCCTTATTTTGTTGAAAGGCTGTTATTGTAGTGGACATGGTAGCAATTGTTATTGGCTTAATAATAATGATGCTGCTGCTGCCGTTACTGTTAATCGAAATAGCCTTGTTTTTATGCCATATTTTTTTGTGCACATGTGCGTGTAATGTGCGTATGAGCATTTGTTGTGTGAGTGTGTTTGTGTATAGGTACGCTTATTTTTTATTGTTAAAATGCAACAGATTGCCATGGCAATAATACGTTTTAATTTGTAATTGAAGTCTTATGTTCATAAGAAAAAATAAATGATGAACAACATTTTTAATACTTCTCATTGGAAATTTCTATGTACTTTAATATCTATAAGAGAAAATATTTTTAATTATAACACCCTACAAAAACATATTCGACTTACTTATGTATAAGTGGTTTGTTCTTGGAATTTAAACACATTAAATAACAATCCTGTATGCACACGCTTTATTACACAAAAAAAAAAAAAAAAATAAAATATAAAGCATAGCTTAGCTGCTATATAAAAATCTATGTTACTATTAAGGACTGTAGGTTGTAGATTTAATTAGTACGTATGAAAACTAAGCTCATTTCAGCAATTAAAAGTTATTGCGAAAGTGCATGTTTTAAGTCATAATGCGCTACAAAACCATTCCACAGAATGCTAAATGACAGTGTTTACATACAGAAGTTATAAAGCTTATATTAAAACCAAGAATACTTTATTAGTATACTGTAGATGCTTGAAGTTTTCTTTTTTGTTTTTTGGGTGCCTTTTTGCGATAGCTTGGCGCACCCCTTTATATACAGCTCTGGTTGGCTGTAGTTCTTTTCCTATTTTCGGTGATTTCAGTTTGGTCCTGCAATGGTTCCAAAACGGCACTTTGTGCTAATTTTAGCTGATCTCGCTTTTGACTAACTAGCCATTTGACCTACCTACCTACCATACTGTGATGTCCAAACTTTTTAAAATCTAAAAAAAACCAGTGTTGTCAGAAAATTATGAGGAGAGAATGCTAAATCCGTAAAAAAAGTTGTGCTAAAATGTTTTACAGAAGAAAACTAAAATGCTTGATTTGCTAGAATAATGTAATAATTTAAAGCTAAACCATAATATTTGCTATTCAAATTTTTAATCAAAAACATTTATTAATAAAAAATATTGCCTTCGTTTGGCATGCAACCTCAAAAATTGTTAATTTTTATGCTAAAAACTTTCTCTTTTCTTTGATTATGATTGTGTTGAAAAACAAACTAAATTGTTTTGAAACGCATTAAATTCACATCTAAATCTTATGCTACATTTCCACTGCCTGAATGAGAAAACTATCTCAGTTTTCAAGTGATTTTTCATACATTTATCACCGTTACAAACGATAATTTGAAGAAAAATCATGGCAAAATTCAGGGGCTAATGCAGCTAATTGTTTGAGTATTTTCAGAGTTGACGTTTACTGTACTGAATATTTATTTATTTATTTTATTAGTCAATGGATTTAATCCTTACGGATTAAAAACAAATTTAGGTTTATTGAGGGCTTATTTGACATATTGCTATGCAATACTTGTCAAATAAACCCTCAATAAATCTAAAATATTTTTTATGAATACGGGCATATGTATGTACATATGCATTTGCAAAATATGAATACAACAAATAGAAAAACAATTCTAATATGATAAATTTAATACTACAATAATTTTACGAAAGGATCTGCAAAAGAATAATTAGATCTACATAATTGAACAAACAAAGTTATATAATGACGAGAGCTATGGATAGGAACATTAAATTTAATAGATTCCAGAAGAAACTGACAACATATATTTCCATTGATTAGATTCATCATAAAAGATACATTTAACATTGTACGACAACTTTTAAGCGTAGCCAATTTAATTAATGCTAGCCTGCAATTATAAGGTGGTAGATTCAAATAATTTCAACCAAGACCACGCTAACAGAACAGCAAAAACTGCTTCTGAACAGATTCAATTCGAGTAATAAGGATCCCATACAACTGATTCGTATTCAAGGGTAGGTCTCACAATTGAAACAAAGAGTGGCTTAGTAATGTAAAGAAAAATAAGTTGTACTGTAAAAAAGAAGTTGGGAGAATTTATTTATTTACAGTCATAGAAAAATTTTAGTAATATACGGTGAAATGAATGTCAGCATTTCATCAACATACATATGTATATAAAGTTATAAAAGTTTGACCATATTTAAGGCATGTTTATTATATTATTGCTGGGAAACAAAAAATCCCTTTCTTCTTCTTAAAAATAAACTATTCTTTGAAATTATAAATAACTAAATAACTGGGCTATAAGATAAAATCTTATACATTTATACTCTTATGATAGTTTCGTATTTGTAAAATGTTTTTTATATAGTATTAAAGTAGTTTGTCTACAAAATGGTCTACCTTTTCTAACAATTTTTAAGCTTATTAAGCTTGAAATCTCCATTTTCAATTTACGATCTAATTTTGATTTATAAATTTCCTCTTCTACTAACCAACCTGTCAATGTTTCTAAAAAAAGTTTAATTTTTTAATACAAATTATTTTTTGACTGTCATCGATCAGTTTTTTTGAGTAAACCTGAAAAAAATAAAAGAGAATAAGCAATACGTTGAATGTTCTCTGCACAATTGTGCTATGGAATGGTAATCACTGCTTTATAATATATTACGTATGGAATTATGGCACACAAGTAAATATTGATTACCATGTGTATTCAAACATCTTCGGAAGCAGAAATTCATTGTTCTACATTTTATTTGAAAAAATTTGTTATTTCGCGTTATTCCTTCAAATTATTAATAAATAATTACTTTCAGCATTACAAATAATGAATTCTAATACCCAGCGGGAAATGGTAATCAATTAGAATCGAGAAGGTAAAACAATACATTACCCTTAACACAGATCATGTCCTACGAAAGTCATAAATGGTTTTACTGTCTCCCCGTAATAAGAATTAGAATTCATTATTTGTAATGTATAAAGTTAATATTTATTAATAATTTGAAGGAAAGCGAGAAATAATAATTTTTTTTAATAAAATGTAGAACAATGAATTCTTTCTTCTTAAGATGTGAGAATACACATGGTAATCAATATATACTTGTGTACTACCTGAAATTACCTTCTCGATTCCAAGAGTAATTAATTCGGAAGTAATATATTATTTAATTGATTATAAAAGAAGATAATACATTTTTTTCCGCTGGGTACTTATTATGGGGGAATATTAAAATCATTAATTACTTTTGTATGACATGATCTGTGTTAAGGGTAATAGTTTTCAGCATCAACAGATTATACATTCCTTGTATTACCTTCTCGATTCTCATTGCTTACCCGCTTATTATAGCCATTATAAGGGCCTACGCAGTTCTTAATATAAACAAGCCTAATAATGTTGCTTATCTTTTGATTTAGAGACAGAATCTCTTGTTTCTACAAATATACACAAAGGAGCAGTGGTCGTTAAAGTGTAGGTTTTTCTGTTTCAATATACACATGTTTCTATTAAAAAAAAACAATAATGAGATTCCTTTTCTTTTATTAATTTTTTTTAATAATTGTTATTCAAACAAGAGAAAAAAATTGTTTATTAAATACAATTTATTTAAATGCCAGATTTTTTTATGACTTGTTTTGGATAACTTTTAATTTATATTGGCTATGTTTTTTTGAAACTTTTTTCTTTTGTTTTCTGTTAAAAATGTTTTTTCAGAAAAAGAAAAAAAAATATGCACAAACAAATATATTTTTTTATAAGCAGAAGCATGTTGATGAAGCAGATATGAGATGGCTTTGTGTTTGAGTCCCGGCTTGACTTTTTTTCTTTCTTTCTTTTTTTAGCATTTCGTTTGTATTCCCATTCATTCATATTTTAAGGTTTCACAGCGTGATATTTGTTTCAACATTTAAAAGATTTTTGTTCTTTGATTTTTGAAGATATTTTTCAGTTTTTTTGTTGTCGTTCCAAAAAAGAACAAAAATGGCTATGATATTAAATACAATGTTGTTATGGTGACTTTAGATTTTAAATAAATAATAAAATATATTTTTATTTATTATTTTTTTTATGAAATATTTTTATCCTTTTTGTAATTTTGTTTGCATATTGAGTTTTAGTCTCTTTTGATATATCAACTTTATTTTTCGTCATGGTTTATCTGATGTTGAATAATTTCACAAAGAAAACTAAATAAAACGCCATATGTTTATTTTCTCATTAAGGACAGCACCTAGGCGATGACGCCTATTCATGCAGTACATTGTGCTCGTGTAGAAAAATATGTTATGGAAAGGGGGAAAGAGGGAGCAGTGCTTGTGGACATTTGATTTAAGCTTACCGATATCATAATTGGCTGGAAAATTGTTCCATAACCGCGTGTTGCGGCAAAAAAACGAATTTTTTCTATAAGAAAGATAGAAGACAAAACAAGCAACTACAAAAAAATGTGCTCTGAGAGAGGTTACGAGTAGTCCACAAAAATATGCGTTTATGCCGAATCAAGTCCTTTATTATATCAGAGCACCTCCCATGATAGGAGCGATAGAACAAAGAAACGCATGCTCCAACGAATCGATAGAGTTGGATACCCTACCGGCGCTGATAAGCACCTTCGCCCTTCGAGAAGCCCCAATATAGACTTTGAAGCATCGAACTTTTTTATATTTTTACCATTTCTTTACAAAGAATACGCTGGTATAGAAAATATAAAACACGAAATAGCATTTTAGGTACTTAAACAAGAACAAAATTATTAAAAAGTTAGCATATTAAAGAGGGGATGAAAAAAAAGCAAACTGTCAGAGGTTAACTTGGCTGACTAAAATTTTAGTAAGGAAAAATTGTCATGAATGTCATGAAATCCATACATACATACATGCATACATACATATATACATACATAATTGGCCATTACAACCCTGTGTCAGTGTTACGAGCTGGGTAGTAGCACCCCTACTGGGTGAGGAAGTGATACTATCCAGCATATACCACAACCACTACGTGTACGCCCCGAATGACAGGGGAGCACAGGAAAACCGGAGGGCTCCTGATGCCCCTAGTACCAAATGAGACAGGTGGTCAGTCCCTGAGAGCGTCAATAATTTACCAACAACTCTCTGTTTATAGCGTGCGCCAAGGCACCCCGAGCTAGGTGAACATATTCTATGAGAGCACAGGCGCCTGGCGAGACGTATCACCAGAAGCCATAATATACCCCCGAGGGGGACAAAGCAATACAGTTCAGTTTTTTTAAATAATTCAAATTATATTCTATTCATAAGTTGGCATAAATGCCTGTAGCAAGTGAATAGAAAACTAAAAAAAAAAATTTGTAAAATTTACAGGGTATTTTTTTTAGAGGTATAGAACTTCGAATTGAAGCTTTATTAGAAGGATAATTTTATGCCATTAATGTTTAAATATGATTTCGGGCATGTGGCCGCCGCGGCTAGCTCGAATAAAGCCAATTCTACAGGTCCAATTTTCAACCACTTTTTCGAGCATATGGGGCCGTATGTTGGCAATAACGCCACGAATGTTGGCTTCCAAGTCCCCTAACGTTTTTGGTTTGTTGGCGTAGACGAGCGACTTCACATATCCCCAAAGAAAATAATCCAATGGAGTCAAATCACACGATCTTGGTGGCCAATTGACAGGTCCATTCCGCGAAATTATGCGCTCATCGAATGTTTCCTTCAATAAATCGATTGTGACGTGCGCTGTGTGGCATGTAGCGCCGTCTTGTTGGAACCACAACTCGTGCACATTCATGCCATCCAATTCGGGTACAAAATAGTCGGTTATCATGGCTCTATACCGGTCTCCATTAACGGTAACTGACTCTCCAGCATTATTTCGGAAGAAGTATGGCCCAATGACTCCACCAGCCCATAGATTCTCTTCACTCCAAATGCGGCAATTTTGCTTGTTGACGTAGCCATTCAACCAAAAATGAGCCTAATCACTGAACAAAATTTTGCGATGAAAATCAGCATCGAGATCAATCTCATTTTCGGCCCATACACCAAAATCACGACGCATTGCATGGTCTCGCGGCTTTAATTCTTGCACAAGCTGGATCTTGTAAGGTCGCAAGCCAAGATCTTTGCGCAAAATCTTCCATAAAGTTGATGGACAAAGCTCCAATTGCTGTGCACCGTGGCGAATCGATTCATTCGGGTTCTCTTCAACACTTTGCTCTACAGCGGCAATTGTTTCTTCGGTGCGCACTGTTCGTCGCCTCTGCCGATGCGTATTATCACATAGAGTAAACGTAGTGCGAAAACGATCCATGGTTAACCGAATTAATTGCTCTGATGGACGATTATGTCGACCATAAAATGGACGTAGCTTGCGGTAAACTTCGCGAATTGAACCATTATTTTCGAAATAAATTTGCACGATTTGCAAGCGTTGTTCTTTTGTCAACCTGTTCATGATGAAATGGCAAACCAAACTAAATATTAATCACTTGACAGCTGACAAAATGGCCTCCAGTTAAAAAAGTGATGCCAACTTAAAGTTCTATACCTCAATAAAAGACACCCTATATGTTTAATTTCTTAAATGATTTTTGTTTAAGGTTTATCCTGTCTGTCTCTGAATTGAACTAAATTGATAAACAACTTTACATACATGCATAACCGGCCTTTACAACCCTGTGTAAGGATTACGGCCTAGCTTCTCGCTGCACTCATGTTGTGTGTGTAAATTTTTATCCATGAGTACCGGGACCTACAGTTTAATGTCGGCTCCGAACGACAGACTTGAGAAGCTTGTTTATGGCAATTAATTACTCTCAGAGCTTTTGCCAGAAGGCTGCTGAGAGGTAGTCGCCGAAAGAAATAATTTTTTCATATTTCTTTTTTTTAAGATGTCGGAGCTGGGTGTCGAACCCAGGGCTCATGTCTTAGTAAGCTAACACTCTAACCACAGCGACTATAAACGTAAACAACTTTAAACATATTAAAACTAATACCTGTGCACAATTCCATAAAATTTTAACATTTTTTTATCCGTTATTGACATTTTTATTGCCAGTTGTAATGAACAAACAAAGAGACGTTACCGTTTTACCATAAGATTAAATTCTTATGATAAACGCTGTAAAGGCCTGGGTGAAATTGTGAGACAAGACGACTGGTTAGGGAGCCATTGACTACGCTAGCTAGCAGCCGGGTGGGGTGGTTCTTGTCGACTGTTCTCGGGGCCATTGGATGTGTCCAATCATAAATAAATTATTATAGACTCCCTTTACAAAAAATAATTAAACAATATGAACCGGTAGTGTAGATCTATCTAAACTATACTTAGGTGTTGTAAATACCCCATTTTTATCCAGATCCACTGTGAGTATATTTATACGAAATCCATCTAAACATACCATATCACTATTTTTAAGTTCCCAGATGGTTTAGGAACTGCGCCTCATAACCCTCCCTACCATGGACCTTATGGCGACAATATAGATTTTCTAAGATCCCCTTAACCGCACGATTCATTCCATCCGATCACATCCGTTAAACAATTTAACAGGCCATATTAATTTTCATTAACACACTACTTTAATTAATTCATAAAAGGTTAACATTATTATTCACTATTTATAAATTATATTGTAACATTATTAGCATAATTAAATTCAAAAAATTAATAACATATTAAAATGAAAATATTAGAGAAAAAACACTTCTTAATGCAACAATTATAAATTTAACTGTGACAAATTAAAATTAAATTTATTACAGGTAGTATATGACTGACTATAGAGTGTAGATAAGACCAATAGAACACTATTAATAAAACAAACCAAAATAAAAGATATATTCATGGAGACAAAATTTAACAAATTACTTCATTATGTTGTTTCACAAATAAAATTCTCAAATTCTCTTATTTTGTTTCCATTATCTCATCTGAATAAATTTTAAATAATTTCTTCTTTCTTTTATTATTGATAATTACTCAAATCTTAGTTAATATCGTATTATTCGATGAGTAGTTTCTCTTACTTTCTCTTAATCTCTTTATTTATCTGCTCTTACTGAGCGAATAATAAGAAGCAGTTAGTTAATGTAAGGTTCGTAAAAAAACAAAATTAAAACAAAAAGGAATCAAATTAAAGAAACAGGTTTCCCTTTACAAGTATGTAATATAATTAAAAAATATTAATATGAAGGTATGTTACAAATAAAGCAAACAACAGTATCAAACAATAAAGAAATTGAGCTTATAGTGTTCTTTTAGCTTTTATCCACACTTTTTTTTTGTTTTTTTTTTTTTACATTTGATATATTGGAATATTTTCCCCTTAGCAAAACTAAATATATGTATATACTATAATAAAACAAATTTTAAAATCTTTGACTCACCAAATCATTGGAATTCTGTAGCGGCGGAGTGATGAGGCCTCGTCATTCTGCTGCAGTGGTGTTAGAAAAATTAATTTTTTTTATATCAAAATGTATCTCGTTTTGCTGGTAGGGTGTTCACTTACTTTAATATCTTAACTAATTTTCTTATTTTTACACTATAAAAATATATGTATATGTAGTTTAATAAAATATTTTTTCTGGTTTTATATATAATTACATTCAATGTTGGTATTAATATTGTAGATTTTAAATTATGAGCACTTAAAAATTTATGTCAAGACTAATATTGGAAAATAAAACAAAACGTGTATATATTACTTTTCTTTAACTTAATAAGGCTTCTACAATATTAAAACCAAAGTTACCAATTAACGATTGTTACAACTTCTAAATTTTGCTTATCGTGATGACTTCTATAGATGCTCGATGGCGACTCCAAAACTCATCCAAATATTCAATTCACACATGTTCCAATATTGATGGTTATAATGACGGAATGTTGATGTTAATTATTTTCGATTTCGTCTTTAAGAGATGTCGGGAATCTTCTTCTTTTGGCGTATGCTGTTCATTGGCACTAATTTTTGTATTGGGATGTTGCCGGTCACTGTCTTGCCAAGAACTTTCAGTTTGAAGCAAGGTATAATTTGGTGCAGCGATGAAAGGGTGGTTGACAGTATTAATTGTTACTTTTTAGTGTCAAATTTTCCGTTTGGTAATTTTTTTTTTACCTTATGATTATTAATTTAAAAGCAAATGAATGATTTTATGGTATTTTTCTGTTTTATGTTCCTCTTCTTGCTTTTTATCTCACTAAAACGTGGTCTTCTTTGTTTTAGCTTTTTGTTTTATTACGAGAGCACATATGTATACTTTGGATGTTAAAAGAATACAGTAGTGGCTTAATAAGTAACACCACTATTTTAATTATCGCCAAATTAGTGCTTTTCAATAAATTTTAATTATTTTATTATAGTAAATAATTCGTGATATATAGGTAAAATAAATTTTAGATAACCACTTCCTGCTACTGTCACTAAATTTTAAATTCCTTTCATCCAAAACTGATATTAGTTCTTTTCGCCTTTATAAAATTAGAATTTGGGGTTATGCCAAATTATGTCCGAACAAAATGGAGTGTATTACCAGAGCACGTCTGTATCCTTCAGAAGCTTGTCACGAAAAGAGACTTTTATAAACTTCTAGATAGATGTAAAAGGCAATCAAAATACAGTTATGAGCCGTTAACTATCGGTCAACATGCCTTTTACCAGATTGTCTTAATTTAGCGCATATGCGTCAACATGCGTTGAGATGCGATACTATGCGTTTAATTACAGTCTAAGCAAATGATTATTAAACACGTCTTATAAAATGTATGTTTAAACTGTATTATCGTTTAAATGAAATTTACTAATGAAAAAATGTATTGATACCGTAAAATTGATAAGCTTATAAAAAAAATTTATTAAATTTTTTTAGGAAACAAAAGATTGTACTTTACATACAAACACACGTTACAAACCATATAATACTGGTATGTTATACGACAGTATTAGAGGGAAATACTTATGGACGAATGTCCTTCGCGTGATAAGTTCCAACTATTTTTCCATTTACATCCTGTAACACATAATAATTATTTCCTACTTTTTCTTTTACAATGGATTTGATAAACAAAGGCGCCAGTTTAGCATTATATTTCCTTTCGAAGTTACTTTGTGAAAAGTTTCGACGAAAAACTTCCTGACCAATTTTATACGACATAGGACGAGCACGCAAATTGTATTGAGTTCGATTTGCTTCATAGGCCCTTGCAATATGTTTTTTCAAGTCTTGTCGCATAAGATATAGACTATCTTCCTTACTCAGGGATATACCTGGTTCCTCAATTATGGTTAATTTTCGCAATAACGCATAGAGACTTCCATGAGTTACCATTTCGAAACCGAATACGGCTTGATATGGGGACCGCTGTATAGATTGGTGAAACGAGTTTCTTAATGCACAGCTTATGGCACTAATATTTTGATCCCATAAAGTTTGGTCCTTTGTCAAATATGATCGTATCGCAGCTAAAATAGAACGATTAACCCGTTCAGAAGAATTCGATTGCGGGGAATATATCGCCGTGTATGTATGTGTTATACCTAAAGAAGTAAGGAAAGCGTTAAACTCGTTTGATCGAAATTGTGATCCATTATCACTCACTAAGAATTCAGGCACACCAAAGACATGAAATATGTGCTTTAACAAATAGTCTTGAATAATTTTTGAAGAAAATTTTTTCATAGGAAATAGCCAATGAAACTTAGTCATATGATCTAAGACAATTAATAAACCTATGTTACCTCCTTTGCTACGAGGGTAGGGACCTAAAATGTCGACATACAATCGCTGAAATGGTCTATCAGTTTTCACAGGACTACCCATTTCCGGTTTTGTCACAAAATTAGGAGCTTTTGTAGTCTTACATATTTCACACAAATTAATATATTCACGAACATCACGTACTAATCCAGGCCAAAAGAAATGACGTCGGATAAGCTCAGTGGTTTTTACTATACCACCATGTGAAGCAGTAGGGTTATCATGCGCTCCCTGTATAACAGATTTTCGTAAATTATACGGCACCCATAATTTCCAACAATTATCCTCCTGTTGTTCTTCGCCATTATAGTGATTTGTCCGAATATAGACGAAATTGTCAATAATTCTTACATCAGGATAATTTGAACTAGAGTCCTGAATTTTCTTCCTTAGACTTATATAGTCTGAATCACTAAAATGCTCAGAATTAAGATCTATTGGAGGCTGACACAGAGTAACACTTCCAATTTCATCGTAAGGTATCCTTGACAAGGCATCGGGCACTACATTATCCTTTCCCTTTCTATGGCTAATATTAAATTTGTAGCCCTGTAATTTAAACACCCACCTTGCAAGACGTCCTGATAGATCTGGCTGTCTCATAAGCCATACAAGTGAGGCATGGTCAGTAATGACTTCGAACTCCTGGAGTTCTAGATAGCATCTAAATTTTTTAATAGCTTCAAGAGCAGCCAAGCACTCACGCTCAGTAACGCTATAATTGCGTTGTGCTGTTGTTAACTTTTTGGACATAAATGCTATAGGCCTTTCATTGCCCTCATTATCAAACTGGATTAAAACAGCGCCGATACCATGGTCGCTAGCATCACAATGCAAGTAAAACTTCTTATTATAATCAGGATTTGTGAGAATAGGAGCAGATGTTAATAAATCCTTTATCTTCTCAAATGCTTGCTGAGCCTCTGGGGTCCAAATAAATTTACGTTTGGTAGACAATACCTCAGTTATTGGAAAAACTATAGATGAAAAATTTGCAATAAACCTGCGGTACCAACCTGCTATGCCAAGAAAACCGCGTACCTGTTTCAAATTTTTCGGTTGTGGCCAATTTCTAATGGACGTAACCTTATCTGGATCGGTTTTGATGCCGCCATTGCCTATAATATATCCCAAATAATTTACTTCCGTTACACAGAATTTAGATTTAGACACATTAAGAGTTAAATTGGCTGCCTTAAATTGTGCAGCAATTCTCACTAACACTGACAAATGTGATTCGAAATTTTCTGAGACAATAATCAAATCGTCCAAATATCCAAATACACAGTGACGTAAATCTGGTGGTATTAACTGGTCCATTAGCCTGCACATAGTAGACGGAGCGTTGCAGAGGCCAAAAGGCATGACAACAAATTGATAAAGGGGACGGCCGGGGATGGTAAATGCCGTAAGAGGCTTAGACTCTTCCGATAAAGCAATTTGCCAGTATGCATCTTTAAGATCTAATTTTGAAATAATATTGGCTTTGGGCAACCTAGAGAATATACCTTCTATACTGGGCAAAGGGTAAGCGTCTTTCTTTGTTGCTTGATTTACTTTCCTAGCATCAAGGCATAAGCGTATCTTGTTCGGCTTTACTACCAATCGCATAGGTGAAGACCAAGGGGACATTGAGGGTTCAATAACGCCTAACTCGAGCATTCTATCAATCTCTTTGTACATCAATTTCTCCACTGCAGGGGAGACGGGATAAAAACGTTGCTTTACAGGCACAGTATCACCTACATCTATCGAATGTGTTATTAATGTCGTACGTCCTAAGCCCTGTTTTTCGAAGTTAGGAAATAGTTCAATTATGGTTTTCAATTGACTGCGTTGAGATGAATTTAAGGGATATTCAGTGTTACCTGTGGAATTGTTCGAATTTGCTTGAATCTCTGTTACAATATCAAATTGGGTATTAAATTGTGACAAATCGGATAACAGTGGCGAATAATTTCCAACATTTAATGACAATACTACATTGCTAAATACATCTGGGGCAAGGTCAAAAGCCTTCCAAAAATCGAGACCCAATATTAGTCTTTGACTAATGGTTGGTACAATCAATATTTTCAATTTTCTACATTGATTTTTAAAGTAAACATCAACGTGTAAATAACCTATAATTTTCTGAAGATTTCCATCTGCCGTTTTTACGTATGAATTAAGAAAAGAAAATTCAGCAAAATTTTTAAAATTTTGATTTGCTAGATCAGAGCCTATACATGTGACATTAGCACCTGAGTCTAACAAACCTAACTCAGAAAAAGACAAAAATCTAACAGCTGCATAATAACGTTTGTCATCTGGATTATTTACTATAGAGGACAAAATAAACTTTGATGTAAATTTTCTAATTTTGAAATATTTTCGGAGGCGTAATGTAGATCTTTTCGGTCGTTTCGATATACTCTCAACTAAAGTTGAATCATTAAAAATTGCATGCCTTTTCTTCATATAAGTTTTCCATCTTTGATGAAACGGTATAATTGGATATAGTTTAGGAACGTGCTTAGTATTAAAAGATTCTGACGTAGTAAGAATTTGATTATTTTCTAATTTACTGCCAAGATTTGATTGTGCTAAGTCCGAGTTTAATTTCAATTTAGACAATTCTATATTTTTAAATGATGAATCTGGTTGTAAAGTCGATGAATCTGGATATAAATATGTCGAATCTGGTTTTAATTGAGAATGAGATAAACTTAAGGACGTATTCGAGAGTTTTTTGAGGTCTGAGAGTTTTTTGAAGCTAATCTTTTCGATGAACATTTAGGGCATTGTGGCTTGTATGTGTCCTTTTCACCACAGCCATAGCAAAATACCTTTCTATCTTCCAAACAATCTTCCCATATGTGACCTAATTTCTCACAATTCCAGCATTTTAGATTCTGTATAGCACAGACTTGGTTTTCGGGTGGTAAATTTGATTCACTTAGAGATGCTGCATCTGGAAACTCTACTTCAGCAATTTGTCTACGATGTCCAGAAAAATTTGTGGTTTTGAAAGTATTCCTTTTATAATAATCATCACCTAAAAGGTTTTCTCTCATTTGAACTAACTTGCGCAAATGAGCTATTGAATAAATCGGAACGTAGAGCAATTCGTGCCGTATTTCTGGTCGGAGGTTACGCGAAAGTATTTCAACCAATTCATTTTCAGGGATAGGCTTATCCAATCGATCTAAAATTGAAGAAACGGATTCATAGAACATCTCAAAAGTCTCATTAGGTTTCATTTTCCTGTTTCTAAGCTCCTCATAAATATCAAAAGTTGATCTAAAGTCCTTGTATTGATATTTCAAAGCCTCACAAAACTCATTCCAACAAATTGTCTCTACCTGCTTGTGATATCTCCAGTACCACTCTCTGGCTCTTCCACTTAACAAAATATGTAAATTTTTACATATAACAGAAAAATCATTATTAAAATGTTCACGAGTCAATACACGTACTCTATACAAAAACTCATCCACACTAATTCCTTGAGCTGAACCTTCAAACTTTATATTCCAATTTTGTATTATAGATGTTATTTTATCAGATCTCAAAGTAAAATTTTCATCAAACGAGCTATTAAAATTTCCATATGAATTAGCAGAAATATTATGGTTCGAAACTCGAGTGTATGAATTATTACGACAATTATTGCTATTATTCTGACGTGCTAGTGCTGGTGCATTACGCATCGGCGAAGGATGTCGGCTATTGTATGAGTTTTGGTTATTATTAGACTGAAAGTTTAAATTAGTAAGAAGTCGAGAGACTGTATTCTCAATCATTTGATTTAATTGCGAATAGTCAATATTCGGTTGTATATTAGTGTTTATAGTAGGATTATTTCGTGAATTTAACGATGTTAGATTATCAATAGGCTGGTTACGAATGGGGGTTGAGGGATCCTCAAGTTCAGTTCCTAGATTATCACTCATGTCTATCAAAGCATTCTGAGAAGATTCTAATAAGTTATGGGCCTGGCTTCTAGTATTATATTGCTTAGCCCTAGCACCACGAGGTTTACCTCGAGTTAATTTCTGTTTTTCATTAAGGATCTGTTTATTCTGCATAGTAATCTTCTTCAATTCAGACAAAGAAAACGGTCTTTTACATTCTGGACATTCAGAAGAATTAGACAAAAAAGCTTCAATACATTGACTGTGAAATGCATGGTTACATTCCGAAATAATCATACATTCTTGACCTTCAAGCAGTTTTTCACTACAAATCTTACAGACTTGAAAATTTTCACTATTTTGAGAAGTCATTGCACTACATCGAGGGGGCGAATGCTCTATCATATTGACAAAATTATCTCAATTCAGTAGCAAAAAAAAATTAATAAACAAAAATAATAGAAAAAGTAAAAATAAATAAAATTTTTGTAGTAAATAACAACAAAAATAAAATTGCCGATTAAAAATTAAATTAATTAATCTCAATATTCATATTATGGATGTGATACGGATAGAAATGAATTCGTAATCAAATAATCTAGTGAATATGGTTGATGGATTTTGGAAACAAAACAGGTCTATGGAGTTAAAGAAATTATAAATTATTTATCAGCCTCTTATAAAATTTTTCAATGAATATATTACCATCTCCACTGGACAATAAATCGCAAACAGCAATTATATTGTAAATCCAAGTGAAAATTTTCTAAATTACAACATAAAGTAAAACTGAACCATAAAATATAGCTTCTTGAACTAAAGTAAATAAAAAAATTATATCCACTTCATAATTTAACAATGAAAAGACATCAGCCTTATCCTCTAGTCGCCTAGATCGATCTGGAACTCAATCTATCAAAAGTCCAAAAGGAAGACAAATGTTATTCAAAGTTAAAGTCTAAAATGTATAAACCTTTATAAATTCACTAACTATGAAATCTATTAGTTAAAAATTTAATTAAAATAGGTAGAACAAAAGAAAAAATATCAAGTTCATTCTGAACTCCTTCTGCCAAAATTCTTCAAGTTTTCCGCGGTCAAAAGGCATTAACCTTCCTTCTTACCCGGTAAAGGCATTAAATTTTTCCTCTCTTGCCCGCCCCACGTTGGGCGCCAATTTATATAATGAACAAACAAAGAGACGTTACCGTTTTACCATAAGATTAAATTCTTATGATAAACGCTGTAAAGGCCTGGGTGAAATTGTGAGACAAGACGACTGGTTAGGGAGCCATTGACTACGCTAGCTAGCAGCCGGGTGGGGTGGTTCTTGTCGACTGTTCTCGGGGCCATTGGATGTGTCCAATCATAAATAAATTATTATAGACTCCCTTTACAAAAAATAATTAAACAATATGAACCGGTAGTGTAGATCTATCTAAACTATACTTAGGTGTTGTAAATACCCCATTTTTATCCAGATCCACTGTGAGTATATTTATACGAAATCCATCTAAACATACCATATCACTATTTTTAAGTTCCCAGATGGTTTAGGAACTGCGCCTCATAACCCTCCCTACCATGGACCTTATGGCGACAATATAGATTTTCTAAGATCCCCTTAACCGCACGATTCATTCCATCCGATCACATCCGTTAAACAATTTAACAGGCCATATTAATTTTCATTAACACACTACTTTAATTAATTCATAAAAGGTTAACATTATTATTCACTATTTATAAATTATATTGTAACATTATTAGCATAATTAAATTCAAAAAATTAATAACATATTAAAATGAAAATATTAGAGAAAAAACACTTCTTAATGCAACAATTATAAATTTAACTGTGACAAATTAAAATTAAATTTATTACAGGTAGTATATGACTGACTATAGAGTGTAGATAAGACCAATAGAACACTATTAATAAAACAAACCAAAATAAAAGATATATTCATGGAGACAAAATTTAACAAATTACTTCATTATGTTGTTTCACAAATAAAATTCTCAAATTCTCTTATTTTGTTTCCATTATCTCATCTGAATAAATTTTAAATAATTTCTTCTTTCTTTTATTATTGATAATTACTCAAATCTTAGTTAATATCGTATTATTCGATGAGTAGTTTCTCTTACTTTCTCTTAATCTCTTTATTTATCTGCTCTTACTGAGCGAATAATAAGAAGCAGTTAGTTAATGTAAGGTTCGTAAAAAAACAAAATTAAAACAAAAAGGAATCAAATTAAAGAAACAGGTTTCCCTTTACAAGTATGTAATATAATTAAAAAATATTAATATGAAGGTATGTTACAAATAAAGCAAACAACAGTATCAAACAATAAAGAAATTGAGCTTATAGTGTTCTTTTAGCTTTTATCCACACTTTTTTTTTGTTTTTTTTTTTTTACATTTGATATATTGGAATATTTTCCCCTTAGCAAAACTAAATATATGTATATACTATAATAAAACAAATTTTAAAATCTTTGACTCACCAAATCATTGGAATTCTGTAGCGGCGGAGTGATGAGGCCTCGTCATTCTGCTGCAGTGGTGTTAGAAAAATTAATTTTTTTTATATCAAAATGTATCTCGTTTTGCTGGTAGGGTGTTCACTTACTTTAATATCTTAACTAATTTTCTTATTTTTACACTATAAAAATATATGTATATGTAGTTTAATAAAATATTTTTTCTGGTTTTATATATAATTACATTCAATGTTGGTATTAATATTGTAGATTTTAAATTATGAGCACTTAAAAATTTATGTCAAGACTAATATTGGAAAATAAAACAAAACGTGTATATATTACTTTTCTTTAACTTAATAAGGCTTCTACAATATTAAAACCAAAGTTACCAATTAACGATTGTTACAACTTCTAAATTTTGCTTATCGTGATGACTTCTATAGATGCTCGATGGCGACTCCAAAACTCATCCAAATATTCAATTCACACATGTTCCAATATTGATGGTTATAATGACGGAATGTTGATGTTAATTATTTTCGATTTCGTCTTTAAGAGATGTCGGGAATCTTCTTCTTTTGGCGTATGCTGTTCATTGGCACTAATTTTTGTATTGGGATGTTGCCGGTCACTGTCTTGCCAAGAACTTTCAGTTTGAAGCAAGGTATAATTTGGTGCAGCGATGAAAGGGTGGTTGACAGTATTAATTGTTACTTTTTAGTGTCAAATTTTCCGTTTGGTAATTTTTTTTTTACCTTATGATTATTAATTTAAAAGCAAATGAATGATTTTATGGTATTTTTCTGTTTTATGTTCCTCTTCTTGCTTTTTATCTCACTAAAACGTGGTCTTCTTTGTTTTAGCTTTTTGTTTTATTACGAGAGCACATATGTATACTTTGGATGTTAAAAGAATACAGTAGTGGCTTAATAAGTAACACCACTATTTTAATTATCGCCAAATTAGTGCTTTTCAATAAATTTTAATTATTTTATTATAGTAAATAATTCGTGATATATAGGTAAAATAAATTTTAGATAACCACTTCCTGCTACTGTCACTAAATTTTAAATTCCTTTCATCCAAAACTGATATTAGTTCTTTTCGCCTTTATAAAATTAGAATTTGGGGTTATGCCAAATTATGTCCGAACAAAATGGAGTGTATTACCAGAGCACGTCTGTATCCTTCAGAAGCTTGTCACGAAAAGAGACTTTTATAAACTTCTAGATAGATGTAAAAGGCAATCAAAATACAGTTATGAGCCGTTAACTATCGGTCAACATGCCTTTTACCAGATTGTCTTAATTTAGCGCATATGCGTCAACATGCGTTGAGATGCGATACTATGCGTTTAATTACAGTCTAAGCAAATGATTATTAAACACGTCTTATAAAATGTATGTTTAAACTGTATTATCGTTTAAATGAAATTTACTAATGAAAAAATGTATTGATACCGTAAAATTGATAAGCTTATAAAAAAAATTTATTAAATTTTTTTAGGAAACAAAAGATTGTACTTTACATACAAACACACGTTACACAGTATATATGGGAAGGACACATACCCTTGAAATGTAAATGGCCAAATTTTAGGTTTGATTTTATTTTATCAATTAAAGCATGCGTGCTAAATTTCATTACTTTATTACAACTATTATTTTCTAAAATATCCTCATTTCAGCAAAATATTCTTGTTAAGGCAAATATATTCATCCTAAAAATTTCACAGAGCTTTTAAAAAGCATTTTAATATTAAAGCCAAACAATGCACTCAGTAGACTTTAAGAAATAAATGTTTTGCATATAAATTTATTTAAATAAAAAAAAACAAAATATATTTATTTTTTTAATATTCTTAAGAAGAGTTAAATTAATTAATAGAAAAGCCTAGTTTTGCTTTACTTCCATTCAATCTACTGACTTATTAAATTCCACTGCACATTTATTTCTGCGTATCCTTCATGGCATAATACGTTATAGTTCCTTTAAGTATTTTGTTTATTTTTTTTTTATTAGATATTGTAAATATTATAAAAAAAAAAAAACTTTATGTGCGTGTTTTAAATAATTTTCAATGATTATTTGCTAGGCATTAGAAAGGTATTAAGTAGAGGAAACAAAAGTAGACAGATAGTATTTGTAAATTCAAGACTTAAGTCAACAAATAAGAAAATATCAACGTCAGTAACAAATTCATAACACAATATTCAGTGCAGCAATAACAATGCCATCTACATTAAAAATTTAATTAATTATATAGTATTTCTAATATACATAATTGGCCATTACAACCCTGTGTCAGGGTTACGGCCTAGCTCCTCGCAGCACTCATGTTGTGTGTGTTAATTTTTATCCATGAGTACCGGGACCGACAGTTTAAAGTCAACTCCGAACGACAGATTTGAGAAGCTTTATCATGGAAATCGGAAAAAGAGAGCTTTTGCCAGAAGACTTCTGAGAGGTAGTCGCCGAAAGAAATAATTTTCTCATATTTCTTTTTTTCAAGATGATTTGATTTGCTGAGCACTATTGTCTTAGTAAGCCAAAACACTAACCACTAGACCACGGCGACTACAAATTGGTTGCTTTAACGAATTTCATACTGTGGGCCGGTGCCAACTTTGACAAATCCCTATCCTCAGCTAAATATCGGTGACCGGCTTTATTTAGATATGGCTTACTTTAACCTGTAGTTATATTGTACCCCAGTTTTATTGCTCTGATGAAATTCATACTGATGGCAGGTGTTAAGCTTGATAATTCCCCCTCCGATATGTAATAATCATGAAGGCGCCTTTTGGTACTACGTTTCATTGCTGTACAAGTGCCCAGTATTTGCACTAATAACACGATTGCTTCGACACAGAAATTGCATAAACTACTAGAAACTATTAATAATCTATTTAATATAAATTGAGCTTGCAGTGACCGCTTGGCAGTATCTGTAATATTCATATATCATAGTTAACTATTTATTAAAAGCTTGGAAAGTCTGGATCATGAATACGCCTAACCCAAGAAGAGTAATAGTTTTTTCTTCTCCTAGTTTTCCCCTTTAAACTCCACTTCTCATTCAACAAAAAAGTTCTCAACCAACAGTGATATGGATGCCCGTTTTTTGAAAGCGCACCCAGCATTTAATTTTTCTTAAAACTCGCATGATCCAGGACCCAATTTTGGCCAACCCTATTATTTTTGACTAGCCGGTACACTTTCACCAGACAGTCCCATACTAATTTTGAGTCAATTTCACAGGTACCAAGTGCATGACTATCAGATGGTATGGCTATTCTGTGCTTTTTTTGCAATCGACTTAGTACAATATATTTTGGGTCGCGTGTCTGGCTTTAGGTTAACTACCATATAAGGTTAATATAAATGATTCATTCATTCATTTAGTTGAGGTAAAAGAAGTTGTTGAGGATCGCTCTCTCTCGCTGACAGTTCACAATAGTTGTTTAAGTCGTGGAGTTTTCGAAAAGCAAGGTTTTATGACGCTACCAATGCCATAAATCCTCAAGTAAATGAAGCTCTGAAATCGATATTTCAGTTCATGAAGGTATCTACTGATATAGAAGTATTAGGATACAATTAAGTAATACGAGTGAATGTAGTAATTTAGAGGCTGCATACTCTTTAAAAGAAAGAACTATTCCGTGGTATATGGTTGGGTGTAGGACTGAACGCGACACAGAAGCGGGCATATTTAGTCTAGGATGAAATATTATGAGCCCATGGGAAATCTCGCTAGTATCTTCCAGCCTGAGGTTTATGCCATTGAAAGATGCGTTCAATTCAATCTGGGCAGAAAGTACAAAGGAACAGGAAATAGCCATACTACCTGACAGTCAGGCTGTCATTCGAGTACTTGGCTCTTGTGAAATCGACTCTAAGCTAGTATGGGACTGTCTAGTTTAACTGAACCGGCAGGGCAGGGACAATAAGGTTAGCCTCTTAGGAAATGAAATGGCAGATGAATTTGCCAGGAAGAGAGCAGCTATGCCATTGATAGGGCCAAAACCCTTTTGCGGAATAGGAAGGAGAGTTAGGAAAAACATACTAAAGGAAAAAGAAGACAGAGTGAGACCCTAGTTTCCTTGGTTCAACCTGGCCTTAGACTTTCCAAACTTTTTCTTAGTAATTATAGAAGGAAAAGATTTGAGTTGTGCATTGGGTTCTCTCGAAATAGTCTGCGAATACTAGCATGCCTTCTGACCGACCACTGCAGACTCAATAGACAATTAAATAAGATAGGAAACGCTTCGAGTGATATGTGTAGATTCTGTAACGAGGCGGTCGAGTCATTAGAGCACATGCTAGGCAACTGTGAAGCATTGATGTGTATAACTATTCAGAGCACTTTTTTACTTCAATAGGGTCAAATCAGAAACGATATCTCTTGCCATTTGAAAGAATTAGGTTAAAAACTTTTATGCCGCCGAATACATATAAGTAGTAGATGCGAGAAATTACATTTACTTTCTTAACTAACTTTTATTAAATTAAGCACAGTTATGAAAAAAAGAAAACCTATAATTTAATAAAAAAAATTTTTCATTTTGAAAACCAAAATCGGAAGCGTAAACATGGCTCAAATTAAATATTCAAAAGAATTAACAAAGTAATAACAAAGTATTACTTTTGATTCATAATTCCTTAAGTAGTCGCCGTGGTCTAGTAGTTAGTGTGTTGGTTTACTAAGACGATAGCGCTAAGTTCAACTCTCAGGCTCTGACATCTTGAAAAAAGAAATATGGAAAAATTACTTCTTTCGGCGACTACCTCTCAGCAGTCTTCTGGCATAAGCTCTGAGAGTAATTAATTGCCATGAACAAGCTTCTTAAGTCTGTCGTCCTGAGTCGACTTTAAACTGTAGGTCCCCGTACTCATGAATAAAAATTAACACACACAACATGAGTGCTGCGAGAAGCTAGGCCGTAACCTTGACACAGGGTTGTAATGGCCAATTATGTATGTATGTATGTAGTTCCTTAAGGTATGCATATTTAAAACATTTAAGTTTAAATGCCAAGTGAAGAATTTCTTAGGCATGTCGGTCAGGCGTTTAATTACGTAATTTGTGTTGAAAGTAATTTAAATGATTTATTATTTATTTTTAAATAAATAGTTAAGAAATGCCATAATTACTTTATAAACAAATTCAAAACAGAGAATTTTTATAACACACTTGATTGTAAAATATATTCTTTGCAAATATTCTTTAAAGTAACGTTCTGTGCAACAGCATTATTATGCAATTTTCATTGGACAGCTATTGGACGATTTTATTGAATATTTTGTGTAAGTTTTTTTTCTTCTGTTCTTATTTAAATAAAATTTATTTATTTATTTATTTATTTCGTTTTGCTGAAGTACAAAAATATTTTACTGATTTAACCACCACCTGCATAATATGGCCACAAAAATTTGATTTTGTTTTAAAGCCCTCTTTTAATAATACTGCTGCTGTGTTTTTGGTTATTAACACCCAAAATTTATCGGCAACCTTTGAAAACAATGTCTATGATTTTGCTGAACGTGAGGCACAAAGTCAAAAAAATAATATCTTTTATGGAGATTTGGTGAGAAAACTATTGGTAGCCATAGAGTTTAGCCACTGTGAGGTAAGTTTGAAACAAAAAATACATAAAAATTATATGGTAGGATATCAAGGCAAAGTGGGGACTGTAGTAATGAGTTAAACTTTTGGTCTGAAGAAACTTATTAATTGGCAAACGCCCAAAAAAGACATTTGCTCTTCATAGTAAATGACTCCAGATTAATTCATTTATCCATTCATGACTAGATTAAAAATATGTTTCAACTTTTTTTTAGGGTTTTGTGGCTTTCCAAGATGATATACCCAAATTTGCTGCAGCATTTCAACTAGCCAGCTCCTATTCTATATGGCGTTCTATTAACAATAAATTTTTATTTGCCTATTACAAGGATAATAATAGTGTGGAAGAGGAATATTTCCAACACAAACTATTCAAAAGTTCTTATTTTATTGTTTCATCTTCAATTGAATATCGAAATTTTAACAATTGCTATTTATTTTTTCTTCACTTGCTTTAGATCAAGCCAATATCTTAATAGTGGAAGCTGAAGAATACAATTCAACGGTATTTCATTTGAAAACCAACAAGTTTGTGGGTTCTTCTAATGATAACCCCCAACAATTGGTTGCCTTGTCTACCTTTTATGCTCAAAACTGTTCCTTTATGCCGGACATCAATTTATTTTCTCCAGATAAATTACAAAATCTTCAGGGTCGTGAAGTAATTATTGGAGCCTTTGATTATCGTCCTTTTGTCGCGGTGGATTTTCAGTTAAAACCTCAGTATTATGACCATGCAAATGATAATCCTACACAGTTAGTGCATGTGGATGGTACTGAGATACGTATTTGTCATATATTTTGTGAAATTTATAATTGTACAGTAGAATTTGATACATGTGGGTGTTGTTTCTGAGAAGAGCGAGCGAAAGAGATTTTTATTTTTTCCATTTTTTTATTTTTTATTTTTATTTTAAGCTGAGAAAGGTGAATGGGGTTCTGCATACACAAATTATACTGGTTTTGGTTTAATTGGCATGATTATGGATGGACGCATACATATGGCTACTGGTGCCATGTATGCCTGGTAAGAATTTTTGTATTAAACAAATTTAATAATTAATTATGAAAGTTATCGCTTATGGGGCAAGCATGTTTCTATGTGTCTGCTTAAGAGACTCGTCAGGAAACGTTTTGGTTGGTGGTAGAAAAACAGGTTATGAATAGATTTATAGAGTAGATGTTGTACAAATTTTAAAAAAATAATTTTATTTATATATGGTGTTTTTTTTAGAGGTATAGAACTTCGAATTGAAATAAAACACAAGAAAATCGTTTTAATGTCCATCAATTTGGCTTTATTGGAAGGATAATTTTATGCCATTAATGTTTAAATATGATTTCGGGCATGTGGCCGCCGCGGCTAGCTCGAATAAAGCCAATTCTACAGGTCCAATTTTCAACCACTTTTTCGAGCATATGGGGCCGTATGTTGGCAATAACGCCAATAATGTTGGCTTCCAAGTCCCCTAACGTTTCTGGTTTGTTGGCGTAGACGAGCGACTTCACATATCCCCAAAGAAAATAATCCAATGGTGTCAAATCACACGATCTTGGTGGCCAATTGACAGGTCCATTCCGCGAAATTATGCGTTCATCGAATGTTTCCTTCAATAAATCGATTGTGACGTGCGCTGTGTGGCATGTAGCGCCGTCTTATATATTAAAGCTGACAGGAAATCTATATAGAGAAGAAACAGCATTTGATAAGCGAACTGTGCACGGCAGCACAAATTCTGTTTTTAAAACATTTCGTCGTGGGAGAGTTAATAAGCTTTACCCGCCATTTTATATATCTCGAGTTAATGATGCTACTTTAGGTTTTTCGATACCAAAATTTTTCAAGTTTGCAATCCGTTTTCGGCTATTTATCTTTGAAACTCGACGAGATATCCGAAAACGGATTGCAAACTTGAAAAATTTGGGGTCGCAACCTAAAGTGGCATCATTAACTCGAGATATATAAAAAATATGTAATAGCGAATAGAACACATAAACTTTCGCACTACGATTTGTCAATCCCCTTAATCACAAATGGATGCGCTTTACGAAAAGTACGTCCAAACATTTTGGATTGTAGTATTGATAAAACAATAAAACCCACATGCGAAAGTGTTTTAGAGATTCAATAGAGTTGGACACCAATAATAGATTTTGAGATACCAATTCGTATTGTACAGGGTTTTCAACAGGGACGCTACTAATGTAGAGCGACAGGGACAGCAAACGACGCCATATTTCTTGCCGCTCTTTTGACATTTCTCTTCACTAAGGTTTGCCATTTCATCATGATAGAAAGATATACGAGCCAACAACAAGTTGAAATTATTATTATTCGGTAGTAAACGAAATTCGGATTCAGTGCCCTCAACGTTAACAGCGCTACGTCCAATTTATGGTCGTCATAATCGTTCTAGCAGATCAGCAATTGAGCGTCTAGTGGAAAAATTTAAATCCACAGGCACAGTACAAAATGTTCCCGTGCCAGTGAGAAAAAGACTAGCCCCTAGTGTCGAGAATATTGCTGTCGCTGAGGCTTCAGTTGAAGAAAGCCCAAATGTGTCTCTCACAAGTCGTTCTCAAGCGTTGGACATCTCTGTTACGTCGTTGTGCGAAAATATCTTGGCCTACATCTTTATAAGATCAAATTGACGTGTTATCTCACGAAATGGTCCGGTCAATTGGCCGCCTCGGTCGTGTAATTTGACGCCGTTAGACTATTTCTTGTGAGGCTATGTCAAGTCTATGGTCTATGCCAACAAGCCAGCGACGATTGATGAACTTCGTACAAATATCGAACGTGAAATTGCAGCAGTATCAGCCGATTTATGCTTGAAAACCGTCGAAAATTGGGTTCAGCATCTGGACTTCTGCAAGCGTGCCCGTGATGGCCATGCAAAAGAAATCGAGTTCCATACATAATGGCATCGAACGTACTTTTACGGGAATTCAGAATTTCAATGATATCCAAAAACGTTTTTGTTTTATTTAAAAAAAAACTTTTGTAGCACTCTTATTGAAAAACCCGATATTTAGCATCGGATGACTTGACTACTTTTATTGACACTGGAATACTGTGACTATTCCACAGAACATGACATTTAACACTTATGTACAGAATTTATTCTGAACTCGCCAGAAGAGAGAGAGAGTCTTCTTCAAAGCTGAATATTAATCGAAAGAAATATTTGCGCCTGCAAGAAATTAATTCATTCCACATTTTTTAAAGCAATGTCTACTTCTGCGGAAGTCATACTGGCAAACATACGTACATACATACATAATTGGCCATTACAACCCTATGTCAGGGTTACGGCCTAGCTTCTCGCAGCACTCATGTTGTGTGTGTTAGTTTTTATCCATGAGTACCGGGACCTACACTTTAATGTCGACTCCGAACGACAGATTTGAGAAGTGTTTTTATGGCAATCAATTACTCCCAGAGCTTTTGCCAGAAGACTGCTGAGAGTTAGACGCCGAAAGAAATAATGTTTTCATATTTCTCTTTTTTCAAGATGTCAGAGCCTGAGAGTTGAAACCGGCGCTATCGTCTTTGTAAGCCGACGCACTAACCACTAGACCACGGCGACTACTGACATACACTGAACAAATATTTAGACTCGAGATAATTCAGAAGGTGTAATTCTCTCCATAATTTTTTTATGATAAAATCACAACCATTAAACTCATCACAATTAGGAACTTCATTAGCAATTCCTTACGGTGTAGAATCCTGCTCTTTCTAAGATTGTGTTTCTTTATTCAGATTTTAATGATTTCTTTTCAGGTATTCCGATTATGTAGCTATAGATCTGACCACATTTATAGGACGTTCTGGTGTTACATGTTTAGTGCCTTCACCCACACGCCTTACTAGCTGGTCTTTACCTCTCAAGCCCTTCCAGCTTACGCTTTGGCTGGCAGTTGTTATTTGTTTATGTGTGGAATCTTTAGCTTTGCTTGTAGCCAGAAAATTTGATCAATTTCTAAGTCAGGAATCAAATGATTGGTGGCAATGTATACAGTTTGGTTATATTTCCACTTTAAAACTGTTTGTATCACAGGGTACAGACTACGTAGTGAATTCACATACGGTGCGTACAGTATTATTTGCCTGTTATATGATTGATATTATTATAACCAGCATATATGGTGGTGGATTGTCTGCCATACTAACATTACCCATGTAAGTGGTTTTTTTTGAATGCAATTTTTGGTGAAAAAAAGAATAAAAATAAAATCTTTTTCTTCTAAATAAGATTAAGTGAAACAGCTGATTCGGTGGAGAAATTAAATAAATTTGAAATGCCTTGGACAGCTACTTCCTATTCTTGGGTGGAGTCCATTAGTGAGGATGACAATGCTGTTGGTATCTTTATTACCAAAAAAAATATTTTCTTTAAATATTAATTTTGTTTTGTTACCAAGTCTAGTCAATTTATACTCAACTTTTGCGTAACTATGAGATCAACACCTTTGATGGAATGCGTCAAAAGTCGAAAACTGAAAATATGGCTTTTGTTTTGGAACGTATGGCTTTTGGCCACTTTGGCAATGGTGATTTTATTACCCCCGAGGCCTTAACACGTCTCAAGCTTATGGTGGATGATATTTACAGTCAATTTACTGTGGCTATGGTGTCTCGTTTGTGGCCTCATTTACCCAAATACAATGATTTAATTTTAGCCTGGCATTCTTCAGGTTTTAGCAAATATTGGGAATGGAAAATGACAGCCGAATATTTAAATGCTAATCAACAGGATCAAGTTCAAGCCTCTATGTATATACATTTCGACCAGGGTCCTGTCAAATTGGATATGAACAATTTTGCCGGTCTAATGCTTATATGGATAGTGGGCACTATTATAAGTATAATGGGCTTTATAGCAGAATTGCTGTGGTTTCGAAAGTATGGCAAAAACCAGCAGCAGACACACAAATAAATCACAATTACTATTTGTCAGTTTTTGTTAGTAGAAATTTGCACAATGTAGGTGTTTGAGAAATGTAGAGAATGCAGTCAATAAAAGTAAAAAATATTTGCTTTAATTTTTGTTTTTAATTTTTAATTTTTCTTGAAAGGTAAGAAAGGTAGAAGAAAAAACAATTTCTGTCTATACTCTTTGGATTATTTGTTCGCAATCGTTTTTGCTCTTCTTTAAATATGACCACGTGTTTGAATGTTCCATGTTCAAACGCTTACAATGCGAAAACCACTTATCCGATCCTGCTCATGCAGCACTTATTTATTTTTTTTGTGTTTTCTTTTAAATGAGTGCATTAGAATTATAATCTGTATAATTTTTATATAGAAAAAATTTAAAAAGTGCATGTGGTCAATTTTAGAAGTGACTGTATGTACATATTTAAAGAAGAGCAGAAATGGTTGCCATCCAATACTCCAAAGAATATGGGCAGAAATTGGTTTTTATTTCTATTTTTCTTATCACCAAATTCCGGTAGAAGTAAAATCAGAGAGAATAACTACAAAACATTTTGAGAATATGTTGGAGTTGTTAAGTTTGAGTTGTTTCTAACCCTTTTTCAAGAAGTTTTGATACATTTTTTATTTTCAAAGAAAAAAAAATGGTACGTTTTTGGCCGAAGAATATTGTGATTCGTGATTCACTAATTTTTAAGAAAAGGTAAAAGCTGTCATGCAAGAGCAGCAATTATCGACGTCACTAAAAGGTTTGTTATGAAATTGCACCAAAGTGTAGCTTTTCCACTATCTATTTGTGCAAGTAGATGAACTAAAATCTTTAGCGTAAAGCAGTGCAAACGAATTCTTTGAGATCTGCACCATCAGAGAGTGGAGACTGCAGTGCAAAGTCATAAAAATTTGATCTTATTTGACATCTTTAATCTGCCTATGTTGCCAGTTAGAAATATATTGCGTTCTGCTGGTCAGTCTAGTCGAACAAAAGTAAATAAACCATTGGTCACAATATGTCATCGAAAGCTTTGCATGGATTTTGCTCGGACGCACTTAAATTGAAATTATTTTGATTATAGAGGATTGTAAGATGTTCATATTCTATTAATCAGGAGGTAGGGAGTGGTCTTGGCGAAAGCCTGGAAGTACTTTAGAGTAATGACACGGTAAGCCTAACTTGAAGCTTGTGGGAAAGTATGATGGTGGGTTGAGTTGGCACAATGCAACAAATAATTGGCAAGATAACTGCCAACTATTACATTAACGTTTTGTTCACGAATCTCCCAGCCAATTGTTAAAAGTTGGTTTTTGAGTCTTCTTATATTGTGTTCCAGCACGACAATAATTTGAAATTCACCGCCAAAAGTAAATCAAAACCGTTTTAATAATAGCGGACTGAAAGTAATATCATGGTCACCGCAGTCACCTGATCTCAATCCGCTTGAGTACACTTTTTTCCTTTATCTGAATATAAAAAATAACGGCTTTATACAATAACAAAAAAAAAACAAGTACTCAATAAACAATATTGGATAAGTAGTGTCGGCGTTGTAAGCATTTGAACATGGAACATTCAAACATGTGGTAAGTTTTTTTTAAAACCCAGATTAATTTGCCAGCATATGTTTTTAATTTTATATTAATGGGATTCTGAACCAGAAATCAGAAAACTCTTCATTATTGTAAAACGGACTCGATACGTTCTGTTTATCCTTTTGCAGGAGATTTATTGTATCTCATGTTTCTATAAATGTTAGAATGTTTGATAAAACAAAGACAACTTTGACAAACCTATCTAACATATTTTTGACATATTGACAAGAAAAATTTTCTTGTTTTGTCTAGCCTTGCGTAGTGTGAAGAGCTACTTGGTTACACTTTTTTACACATCTCACACTATGTTATATAACAGACTTATTCTACAAATAAAAGATTGCTTTTCTTGCTTTAGAAAAAGTATAAAGATGAAAATAAGTTAACAGAAAATATATTTAAATAGATGATTGTCTGCCGTAGATCGATTTGAAATCAAGATGAGGATCTATAAAGATAGCTCACGACTGTCCTCAAATCGTATTAAATTTCGATATCACAAAACATTCCCTGTGGTCAAGAAATAACGGAAGTCTACAAATTAGGAATATAATTTTAATTCTGTCTTTAAAAATAATTAGTTGGTAAATATATTGGTAAAAGATTTGAGGTTTCCTGCATTAGAATCTCTACCGATAATCTAAAGTTATTAACCTGACACCTAACGGCGCACTGTAGACTCAATAGATATGTAAGAGCAATAGAAACCCTTTCGAGTAATTTGTAAAGATTCTGTGATAGGATAATCACAGCATCAGAGCACATACTGGGTACATGTGTAGCATTGATGCAAAGTAAAAAAGAAGTTTTGATTATCAAATATTGGTTAAAGAATTGTCAAAAAATTAAGCACAGGCCGATATTTTATGCCCAAAGCGACGAAACTAGGGGAGATACTAAAGTAATCCTACAAAAGTAAAGGAATATAGAATAGATCCACAGACCGAAGTTCTTTAATGTGTAGGAATGAATGAAGCTAAATATCTGTGAAGACTATTATCTGGGTAATGAATTACAAACAATAATAAAGAAGATTTTAAATTCCATATGCGACTATTTTTATAAATTATAAAATTTCCTAAGATTTCTGTTGAATTTGCTTCAATTGAGTTGGTCTCTAAAAACATTTAAAAATTATTCTTTAACAAAACTTGGAAGCTGTGACATTTATAAAAATCGGCAGATATTTATTCACTATTTTCCTTTATTTAATAAATTTTAAATCAACCTGTATAAGCCAACTTAAAATGAATAAATTTTATTGAATTTGTTAAGCGTTTCACTAATGAGTTCAAAGAAACTTTCTTGAGCTTAAATATATCGTCGTAAGAATTAAAGAACGCTATAACTGACAAAACATTAAATGTTCAACAGAGCCAAAAAAACCTGAATGAAAGTAGAACAAAGACACTGGTATTTATCAAAAGGCAGACGGCGTAAGTGAATTTCTTTTCATCATAGAAATCTGGGACCGGGACCAATCGACGCGTATTTTTTTCTGATAAAAATGATGCAAAAAACCTATTTTCGATTTTTTGTCAGTTATAGCGTTCTTTAATTCTTGCGACGATATTATATACAGGCAAAAATATTTCCTACATAGTCCTGCAATTTAAAATATATCATATAATGGACGCTAAAGGGTAGAGCGCTCGCTAAAAACTCAAACAGTCAGGGTTCAAATCCCAATGTTTCAATGTTTTAATTTAAAATAATAGGAGATCCCTCTCTACAAGAAGCCCGTCTGTAAGAAGGCGCCCCTTATACTATTCATTTATTTATTTATTAATTTATGTTCATGGATAATAGGTCTTTACAGACTAGAGTAAAATTTACAAAGGAATCATTACTCTCAGAAAGATCAATTAAATGATAAAGATTATTAAACTTCAAACATATTTGACGAAGGGAGTCATTGTTGGCATATACAGTACGGTGATATTTTAAATATAATAAATGAAAGTTACGGGACGGTCTAATTGGAACATTAAAAATAATTTTACTTAACAAATACTCAGAACGTACTTCACCACGTATTAATCTTAATAGAAAAGATACACTTAGCATTGTTCTTCTACTCTTCAGGGTAGGCAGTTTTATAAGAGCGAGTCTGTTCTCAAATGAAGGAAGAGCGAATGAGTTCCATCCTAGACCTCTCAAGCAAAATAAAAGAAAGCGTTTTTGTACAGATTCAATAAGTTTAACGTAAATTAGGAAGTATGGATCCCATATAATAGACCCGAATTCAAGAATAGGGCGTACCAAAGAAGTGTATAGTTGTTTTGTAACGTAGGGGTCAGTAAATTCTTTTGACCAACGCTTTATAAATCCTAAAACTCCATTTGCTTTTTATTCATATTCATATTCATGGCAATGACATAAAAAAACGAATTATCAGCAGAAAAGCGCAACCTACTGGAAAGTAGTAGATAACAGCTACCTACTTAGCGAAGATTCTCACCACAATCAACATTCAGCGACAGATAGGGCAACTGCTGTTGATAATTCAAGAGTGAAGGCCTTAGAGTGATAACCAAATTGACAACAACTTGTCTTGTTCATAAGGCACCAGGAAAAAATTCTATCTTATCCTTTCCACTAAATTCCAGTAAAATGCACAGCATGAGTAGGGGTTTATTCCCCCTGTGTATTGGTCTCAATAAAGAAAGAATTTCACGACTCATATGTGTTAGTCTTGCTTAACTCGTTTTAAAAAATTTTGATTTTATGCACATATGTGACAAAAAAACTTCGAAAATTAAATCATTGTAACTATTAATCCAATTACCGCATACATAATTGGCCTTTACAACTCTTTTTCATACTAACTATTAGGACTCACAGTTTAACGTCAAATCCAAACTAGAACCAGTTTAAGGCGTCTCTGGTCCAACTCAAAGGCGTCCACACAAAGACATATTTTTCTTACTTGAATTACAAGCCCACTCAGAGCCAAGTTCATTTCATATTTCTCAAGAGCTCAGTCTCCTGCTCTGAAGGATCATCAAAAGCCAATCGGGGATATAACAAGATTCAGTTCTATCTCTTATCCTAGTTTTTGTATATCTTCTTTTTTTCTATCTACTGTTTTTCGAATGAGTAGCAACGTTCAGGGCTACGGCCTAGCTTTCCGCAGCACCTATATCGTGTGTGTCAATTTTTATCCAATTTAGAGACTTGAGAAGCTTGTTCATGGCAATCAGTTACTCTCAGAGGTTTGCCAGTAGTCTGCTAAGAGGTAATCGCCAAAAGAAATATTTTTTTTTATATTTCTTTCTTTGAAGATGTCAGAGCTGAGGTTTGAACCCGGAGATCTCGCCTTGTAAGACACACTACATACTAGACTACAGCGATCAACATCCAATTACAAAAATGGCTGATTGACAAACGAAAATTTCTAAGTCTGAATCAAAATTGACATTCGGAAACAAATTTCTAAAATCATTCTTGTTTTTCCATAAGAGTTATGCTTTTCATTTATTCATTTCGGGTTGCTTTATTCTTGTGATATATTTTCATAAAAAAGTATTTTTTTTAATCAACTGTGAATTAAACAAATATTTTAAACACACGTTTGTTTGAGTAAATTTGCTTACTAACGAGGGAAATGCAACTCTGTTTATGAATATAATACTGCTTTTGCCAAACAAAACCGTAAAAACATTTTTTCTATTAATAGATGAAATTTATGTAATTAAATCACCCACTAATACGTATGATTATTATGTTTGAAATCATTAAAAGGCATTACTTATACGCATACGAAATATATTTTAAAGAAATTTCTTTCGATTAAAACTAGAAAAAAAAAAAGTTCTACAAAAATTATTCTTTTACTTCAATTATATTTCTACCGACTTGTTATTTTTCGTGCCATCAATTTTACAAATTCATTATGAGAAATGCTGATTTCTTACATTTTTTTTTTTTTTTGTTAAAGAAAGACAGTGAAGGTTTAACTTGATTTTTCTACTTTATTTTTAACGTGTTCTAAGAAAAACATTTTTCAAAAAATTCTTAGAAAATTTAGCTTTTGAAAACATATGCAAATTTAGACTGCCATCAAAAAAATAAGTTTCAGAAAATTTATATTTAAAAAAAAAAAAGAATCAAACAAAAATTATGTAGAAAATTGCATCTCTTTAGTAAATGTTAACAAACCACAAAACAGTCTTTCAAATATGCATTTATTACTTGGGGAAAAGGAAAAAAGAAAAGAAAAAAAAAAAAACAGAAAATCAAAAGAAAGAAATCTTTGAAAAAGAAATATTTTTTTTTCTTTCTAAAGCAACTAAATAATGAAAATAATTTCTTTTCATTTTTTTTCTTCTTCTTCTTTTCATTTCTATTTTAAGAAAAGGTGTTGGTTAGTATTGAAGCAGTAGTAGCAAGCAAACAACTGCCATTTAAGAAAATGAATTGTTAACGCTAAACTTAATGAAATGTAAAGAATTTAAATTTGGATTTATGACAGTCTCAGCTATGGTTTTAATTCAGTTTTTGTCACTTTATTTTCCAGTTTTTTTATATTTTTAAAATTTGCCTTTTCTTAACATTTGTGGGGGTTTTATTTTGAAAAAGTCCTAAAACTATTATATGCACTCCATTTGCAACAACTAGTGAATGACATTATTTGATGCTGAAGAAGAAATAAATTTAGAATTTTTTTCTTTTTAGTTGGCATTTCAAGTTTTACAATCAACACTTTTTGGTCGCACAAAAAAAAAATTCATTTTTTTTCTTATAATATCTTAACATTTTATGAAATGGTAAATAAAAATACGAGGATAAAACCGAGTAATAATTTCTTTTCATATCTGATGTTTAAATAAATGATTTTTGTATGAAATATGTCAATAATTTAAAATAAGAATATAATTAAATTTTAAAGTTATAAAACTTACGGCTTTTAAAAATCTACGTGCACTTACCTAGAAAGAAAAGGAAGATAAGTAATTAATAATATGAATCGAAAATAAAGTTGTTATTAAAAAATTAAAAAAAATCATTTTACTACAATTTTAATAAAAAAAACAAAAACAAAAAAAAAATAGTCTGTCTCTTCATGAAAAAATAAACCTCTGAAAATTCAAGAAAATGAGAACATCTAATAACATTAGATTTAAGTGGTTTGAAAATTATACATACTACAGACATACATACATAATTGGGCATTACAACTATGTGTTATTTGTCCACATTTTTGGGCTGATGATTTTTAGTGACTACCAAGTTCTTCAAACCAAATTAACCCAGGGCCCCATTTAGGGTGCAGTAGCTTTAATAACAAAATTAATGTGTTTTTTAATTTTTTTCGTTAATTCTTGTTATTTGCCGACAATTTAATTTTACTTTGTATTTACTACTACATTAGATTTTGGTTTTCTGCCAAAAGTTAATTTGTGAAAATCATTACAATTTAGAGAATTTTTACCATCCTGAGCTTAAAAAAAGGATGCCTGGAAACAGATATATAGTTTTATTGACTGTAGAACAAATATTGTATATTTATTGTGTAATAACTCAACTTCAATTTTGCACAATTCTAAAAAATGTTTAGAGATTTTTTATATATAAGAGCCAAGCATTTGTACAGCTCCACATTTAAGATGCGTTGAGAATGCCAGATACCATAAAGATTGTTTATACAATATATCACGGTAAAAATTGCCATATCTAAGCTAAAAATGTACTTTTATGAGAAAAATATAATTTTTATGGATAACTCTTTCGCTTCCTTACGTTTGCTCCAGAAAGTTATATAAATGGGCCACCATGCCATAGGAACAAATCGGGTTACAGACTTGAAGAAGCACCACTAAAGAATATCAAGAAATGAAAAAAACAGTTATCATCAAACTACAGATGTGATCTCCAAAATAACGTTAGTGTGCTATAATGATAACAACATTGTAACTAGAGCTTCCACTCAAAGTGGTGTTCAGGGACTTTGCAAAGTGAAAAGGTAGTGTAGTAATAAGCTGGTGGATATCGATCAACCTCTTTCTTATGAAAGATATAAAACTTATGGGTGGAGTAGACAGACTTGATCAGAATGTTGGAAAGTACAGAATAGCTATTAGACTAAAAAGATGATGATGTTTCCCATAATAGTATCTGTGAAAAATGTATTTCAACTATACCGTTTTTCACCATAAGGACAGGCAAACGATGCTTATGATTTTTTATCTTTTACAAGGTACGTAGTTCAAAGAATTTAATGCTAGGTATGCCATCTTCTTTAGTTTCAAAACAAAACGAAACGAAGCTAAGCTGCCAATAACAATCAAGAAAAAGATACCTGATAAAATAAAACTAGATCAAAAGGGGTACTATATAAGTAAAATAAGAAATGAGACGCAACTAAGATGCGGTCACTATCATAAAAATACCGAGTTTAAACTCAGCAAGTGTGGAGTTATTTGATGTATAAAATTAATTACTACTGAACGCTTCCAAAAGTCTATCAACAAGTAAATTAGAAAAATTCTTAAAATATTTTTATTTGTTTTAGGAGGTACTTATTACGATTTGACAAAAATAAAGTTTGAATTTTTCGATTTTGATATCTTGGGAATATATGGGTTAAGAAACATTAGCTGTAAACGATCTCAAAATGTATAGAAGGCAGGCAATAGCTAGCTTATGTGGGAAGCACCACGCCTACTTGTCCGTCCATTTTTTTTACAAATAATTTTTATTGAATACGAAATTAATCACACCAAATTCAGGGAATTTAGGTTTAACACTTTGCAAGATATAAAGAAATTAATATTTAACTTGTATGGAAGGTAACACTCCCACCTGTCCAATACCACCTACTCTATGCCTGATGATTTGCCTTCACCGTTGTTATACCCCCACCCTTGAATGATCAACAGCAATTGCCCCATAGTTGAAGGTTGATTGCGGTAAGTGCCTTCACTAAGTAGGTTTTTCGCTGTTATCTGCTACTTACCAATAGGCGGCGCTTTTCTCCGTTTCATTCGTTTTTCGTTGTCAAAGGTTAATTTATATATTTTAAGTATTTCATAAATAAGTTTTTTCATGAGACAACTAAAACGAAACTTATAGCTTTTGGTACCGGTAGTCATTACTCTTAATATGTCTTGAGCTTTCTCAGAACTCGTACTACAAAAATTGTTATATATTTCTTAAACAATTCCAACACTATGCCCTTGTCTAAAAAATAGCAAACCCCCTTGCTAAGGACGTTGTGCACTACTCGATTGGCCGCATCCCAATTATCAGGCAAGAAACCTGCATGTCACCACTAAAATGCGGAAAGTTTGGGGTAATTCTGGTATCCGTAGAAGCAGATTAAGGCGTCTCTAGTCCAACTCGAAGGCGTCCACACAGAGACATCTTTTTCTTATTTGAAGTACTAGTCCACTGAGAGCCTGGTTCATTTCATATTCCTCAAGAGCTTAGTCTCCTGGGCTGAAGAATCATCAAAAGCCAATAGTGGATACAGCAAGATTCAATTCTATCTTTTATCCTAGTTTTTGTAAATCTTCTTTCCTCTATCTACTATTTTGAGGATAACTAGCAACGTTCAGAGCTACGATCTAGCTCTTCGCAGCACCCATGTTGTGTGTATAAATTTTTATCCATGAGTACCGTGACCTACATTTTAATGACGACTCTAACGACAGACTTGAGAAGTTTGTTCATGGCAATCAATAACTCTCAGAGCTCTAGTCAGAAGTCTGCTAAGAAATAGTCGCCGAAAGAAAAAAATTTGTTTTGTTTAAATTTCTTTTTTTCAAGATATCAGAGCCCGGACCTTATGTTACTAGACACCTACCACTAGACTACAGTGACTACTTTCGTCTGATTATTTTTTTGAGATTGTTATCGGGGAGAACAAGTCAGAATTAAACAGTTACGGATAAGCTGAGAAACAATCTCTAGTATGATTAAGCAAACAGGGTTGGTTTTAATACATACAAGGCTCTATGTAGTTTTCGACATATAGACAATATAGAGCTGAATATATTGTGTGTAATATTGTGATATCCACTGGAATGCGCACATTTTTTGTTTGCCAAAAATAAAAAACCATTCAAATGCCTCGATTAAGACGGTTTAAAAACATTTGCTTTAGTTCCTTTCATAATTCTATTACTAATCAGACTTTTTTCATTATTCTAAATCAGCTGTCGAATTCTCCATTATAAAAATAAAGAGAAATATACGATCCTTTTTTTTGTATTAGGTTCTGCTTTAAAATATAAAGTATAGTATAAATGTAAAATACTAAAACCCTATACACATATATTCTTGATTTATTTAATGGCCTTTTACTTTAATGCAGAGTTGCTTCAGCAGCCCTATTAAAACACACTTTATCTTCCATTATTTCTGTTAAATACCTTTTAATTGAAATATTTTAATATTTATTTTTTTTTTCTCTCTTTTACTGCGCAATATGTTTTTAATATTTCTGTGGTTTTTCATAAGTTTTCAGAAAATATTTTTCCTTGGCAGTTTTTAAGCTTTGCTGCCATAAAAATTTATTCAAAAATGTTTTAATAAAAAAAAAATAAAAAAATAAAAAATAACTATAAAAGTTATGCAAAATAATAATAAAAAAAGAGAAATAAGAAAAACACAAAAATAAAGGTAAAGGTAAAAGTAAAAAAAAACAAAAATTGTAAAAATTACTTAATGAAACCCACAAATTGTTGATGTTGGCTAACAAATTAAAAAAAATATATATACTCGTATATATAAACATACTTAAAACTCAAGAAGAAGTAAGCAGGAAATTATAAGCAGAATCAGAAAACATGAAAAAAAAAATCTGGTAAAATTAAGAGAAGGCAAACTTAAATGTAAAGTAAAAGAGTGCCCATATAAAAAAGATTTTTGTTTTCTTATTATTACCCTTCTGCCATATAAGATGTCTGCAGCAGTGACTGGTCCCAGAGGAGTAAAAAAAGACTGTTCCTTATTTCATGTGTCATGGTCAAGCACAGGCTGTAATGTATCTGAGAATGTTGAAAATTCAATTTTTAACATGTCTAACCCTACTGATGGATGTGAATTACGAGAATTTGTTTGGTTTAAAAGGAAGTTAAAATTGTTTGAGCCACATGAAACCCCCTAATACAATATATTACCGTCTTGTTATCGTAAATATGTTAACAAAAATGGGTCTAATCAACTGGTCAGAGAGGTGCGGTAATGTTAAACAACCTAAGCTGACCTATAAATTTTCTAGGGTGTATTAAATATGTACAGATACCATTCACATACATACATACACATGCAAATTACTGTACAATTTAGTAGAAATATGCATTCGTATAACCAATTTACTACCTGTTTCCCTAGAACTTCAAATGAAATTACTTAATAGTTGAAAAAAAAAAAAAAATATTGCACAGAAAACAATTTTTGCCGGAAAAATTTCAATTAAAAAGTAATTGATATTTTTGTTTTATCAGAAACGCAAAGTTAAGTTCTATTAAGAATTTAGAATTTTTCGAAATGATATTTAATAATCAAGGAAATGATAATGTCCGTGAGGGAATTGTATACAAGCGGAACTTAACATGTTTTCGACCCCAGATACGTCTCATCAGAGTTTGTTTTATTTTTTCTAACATCAAATTCAGGGGAGTCAAACCCTACTCATGCTGTGCATTGTACTACAATAAAAGATACTACATTTCCTCAAAGTGTAAACCAGGATCCAAAAAAAAATGTTGATAATCATAGCATTTTATTTCTTATAGTTATAAAAAAGAGTCTATATTTTTATAATAAATTGGATTTTTAGCATATCTCAGGTGTTTTACTTGAGAAAATTGGGCTAAAAACTGAAATATTTAAGATTTCATTTTTAAACTACTTCTAAAGACATTGTTATATTTAATTATTTTAAATGAAAAATATGTATTATGTTTGCACTCTTTCTACAAAATCTTTCTTTTACAAACAATTAAGAAGGGAAATGTGTAGGGAGAAAAGAAGAAAATTCAATTAACGGTTCATTTTTTGATTTGTTTCTTGTCTAGGTTTTAATCGTACGTTCGCGACCGAAAACATCATTTTATTGTTATTCCTTTTGCATAAGACGTCAATAGGTGCAAAGACATACCACATTTTAATAAATTTCGGTGTCAATAATTTGTAAGTAAATAAAAAAACTTCTGGGTTACCATTAAATAGACTTTTTTTGTTTTCAAATGTTCGTACGTTCGCGACCGTAAGTAAATTTGTTCTATAAGCATTGAGTTTATAATTGATAAGATGTCTCCAACTTTACTTTAAAATTGAAATGATATACCGAATATTCCAGTATAAGAATGATGCATTGGATTTTCTGTGATGAGGACCTAAAATAAGCACAATTTTAACGGCCTGTTGAATAAAAACAATAATATCATAAATATTGTTGAAATTTCATTATTTCATATTGAATAATGTTATTAATAAAACAAATATTAAAAAACAAAAAACTGTAAGTGCTTTACTGAAATCTATTTATCAGAAGGATTACGTTCTCGAGAAGTTTTCTTATTTTTTTTTATCAGTTTCTGTAAAGGAATAGTGGCATGCGCTAACTTAATTATATTACAAAAATATCATATGTATGTGTCACCATTTAATATAATCTTAGTAAGTAAATTTTTGCAAAAATTTTTTATTTAGCTTGTTGATCATTACTTTACTGTAATAACGTAATAACGTATTTTTAGACGGAGTTTTGTTTTGCTGGTTAAAATTTTAATTTTCCCCACAACTTTAATGTAAAAGTACAAGTACCCAAAAATTAGTAAAAATACTCGATTCTTGGTACTCATTACTCAATACTTTGCCAGTACTAGTTACCACACACTATAAATAGTGGACTAAGTTTTTGGTTAAGGAAATTTGACGATATTTATGGGATTAAGCATGGTGATAATACAAAAAAAACTTATGGAAATATCGTACGTTCGCGACCGATATTTAAGCCAATTAAACGAAAACCAATAGAGATATTTTATTCTGCATATACTGGATAGAGACCTACATTAGTATGCTTTAAAAATTATTTAATCGCTTTTGAATATTCCGTTGCATTTCGCAGAATTTTACATTTCACTACTCTCAGCTAAAGTTGACTTCTATTTTGCGTACGTTCGTGACCACGTGTTTATAACAATTATTATGAAAACTTCAACTCGACGAAATCCATCTTTTGCACTACATATAGAGCTACTAAAATGCTATCAAATCGCAAAAATAAAATACTAGGAAAAGTTCTTTTTTATATTCTTTGTACATCAAAAGCGTACAAACGTACATTCGTTACCCCAGGAAATGCCCATATATATTTCTTTCATTTAATAAAGCGCCTTACATTATGGAGGGCAATGAGACAAGTCCCTGTAAATTTATCACTCAAAGGCCATTGTGTTATACCTTCACCTTTGTATGATCAACAGCAATTGTACCATCCATCTGTCGTTGGATAGAGACAGCGCCTCAATGTTAAGTTTTACGTGGTAAGGGTTTTTCTAAGTTGGTTGGTTACGATCCTTGCTTAGTTTTGTTATCTACTACTTTCCAACAGGTGACGCTATCTGCTGATTATTAAATTTTATGCGAAAGCCAAAAGTAGATAGGGTGGAATATCAGCGAGCGGCTTCTTATGGATGGCCTTCTTGGAAGGGGAGGGGGAGGAGGGAAACCTCTTCGTCTTTTTTTTATTAAAACCTCGAAATACCGCAAATTTTTTATCATAATTTTTTCCTTTGCTGGGATTTAAACCTGGGCATCTTTGTGTTGTATGCGAGCTCTCTATACATAACACTACGCCACACAGTGCGACAGCCCCATAGTAACCGCGGCAAAAAATGGCTTTTTGGCGTGTTGTCCAATTTGGATGAAATTTTCACAGTATATTAACAGGTATATAAGTAACAATTCCCCGAAATTTCAGCCTCATAGCTTCATTACTTTTTGGTCTAGAGCAAGTCAAAGTTAAGGTATGCCAATGCGCTTGAAGTATGTTCGTTCAATATATAATATGCCAAAGCTTATTCATAGAAAAATACATAATAAATACAACTTTAAAGTATTTTTTTAATTAATTTAGTTATTGTAGAATAAGTAGATGAAAAAATAAATTTTAATAAAAAATACGAAAAAAAAAAATTCTTAACAACAAGATTGTGGTGTAAAAATTGAACACTTTGCATTTTCAATGGACTAGGAAATATAGAGCAGCCCCTCGCCCTAGGTGCAGACTTATATAAAACGAAAGATTGAAGTCTCAGCTTTCATTTAAAGTAAAGAACATATAGCAAAAGTTTGCAAAAGTACTTTAAACATACAAAAAACTGCAAAAAATACGCATTCTGTCGTTATACGTATGTTAGCATGCAATAGCATGTTTGCAATTTTTTACTTTTATTTTTTTCTTTAATTGTTTACAATTGCTTATATTAATTCATTTAGAATGAGAATGAAATTGAAAAAATTAGAATACCATGATGATATTAAAAAATTATTGATAGAATGAAAAACAAATTTTTTCTTTTTTATTGCATTTCAATGGGAGGTGGGCGTAATAGTAGGCGTGTTATTGTAATTTTTCCATGAAACATTTTAAATGATATAGAATACAGTAATGTCCAATCTGATGGTTGTACCTAAAATATTTTAGAAAATATGGCACTTTTTATATTGAGGTTGTATGGGTGGTGGGGGTAAAAGTGGGTCAAAGTTCAAAATTTTTTCCGAGAATGTTTGTAATAATACATTCGAGTATACCAAAATTGAAAGTTATACCTAAAGTATTACGGACAATACGGCATTTTACAAATTTCGATTGTATGGGAGGTGGGCGTAAAAGTGGGCGGATTTTCTTAATTTTTTTTGTTTAACTGGAATTGTCTCAAAAATAACTCTGCAAAATTTCAGAGCTCTACAATGACTCCTTGTATTTAATGCCGGTGTTGTCACACTGTGCGCCACCTCTAAGTTCCTTGTGTTCTGTACGTAGTATTTAGAACAATCATTAACTATTATGCTCACACTTTTGTGGAAATCATATATTGGAATTATATTTTTTCTATACATATACTTATACTTGTAATGAGTTAGTCGAAGTATTGTGAAACACAACACATTCTATCATACTCTCCTTTTCTCACCCAACATCATTGCATTTTTTTTTTAATTCTCATCTTATTTGGATGTAGTCGCCTTGGTCTAGTGGTTAGTGTGTTGGATTACTTAGACAATAGCGCTGGGTTCAAATCTCAGCTCTGACATCTTGAAAAAAAGAAATATGAAAAAAATTATTTCTTTTGGCGACTACCTCTTAGCAGTCTTCTGGCAAAAGCTCTGGAAGTATGTGATTGTTGTGAAAAAGCTTCACAAATCTATCGTTCGGAGTCGACCTTAAACTCTAGCTCTAACACACACAATATGAGTGCTGTGAGAAGCTAGGCCCTAACTGTAAAAGAGGGCGGTAATGGCCAGTTAGTTATGTATGTCCTTTTATTTGTACGAATCACAATTATAACTTTTCTTCTTTTTACCATCTGATAATTTAATTTGATTTAGAAAAAATGATCTTTTTTGCGGTAATTCGAACTTGGAATTCTAGACAATATACCAACAATGTTAATAAGTATTTTTTAAATTTTCCAAATAATTTGTGTTTTTAATTTAAACACATAAATGGAAATATTTGTGAGTATTTTTTTTTTTTTGTGGTTTTGGTTAATGCAACTAAAATCTTAATTGAAACTCTGCAAATTACTAATTTTTCAATTAATATTTTTTTGTGAAAGGAAAACCAGTGAACTATTTAATTGATAGTACAAACGTAGTATGAATTTTTTAATTAAAATTGATTTTACATTTTTTCTGTGTATATTTACAGGCGTTTTAAATTGTTTGCCTTACGGAAACAGCCAGATACTAAAAATAAATTCCAACTCTAAACTGCCATCTCGAAAGCAAGGCTGTTGTTACTGCAGCAAAAAAAAAAAATAAAGAGTTGGAGTTGGTTTCTCAGTTGCCTTAAACTATAAGCCTTATAAATAGAGAATTTGAATATTAGCTGTAGATTGTTAATAAATTCCAATGTAAACGAAGTGTACTGTTTTACTATTCTTTTATGTTTTTTTTTTTTATTCTTTCCCTTTTCAAAACCATACTCGTACAAAATTTTACGGAATGCTTATTGAAGAACATTTATTTGCCTTAAAAATTGCAGAGAAAACTTATTATCAACAAACAATTTTACAAAAATTGCATTGTGGTTTTCAATAACAGGAGCCAGGAGAACAATTTCTGATAATACAACACCCTCAGAAATTATTATTTTGTTTTTTTTATTTTTTTTGTTTGTTTTACAAACTAAAAACAAAACCTAAAATATTTTATAAAAATAATAACAACTGTTGGCTATAGTTTGTGGTTTCATGTTATGCTTCTATTGCTTATTATTTTAATCTGAATATTAAAAAACCTAAAAGTTGTTGAGCTAAACAACAAACAAAAAACAAAACAAAAAAAAAAAACAAACAAAAAAAAAAAAACTACGAAAAATATTTTTAAACCAGGTGGTATTGGGATAACACAAAACTATGTTCGTTTTTATTTCACAAAATAGTTTCCATTCTTTGCAGTTACCAGGAAAGGAGATGCTCAATTAAACTCAAAAGTAAATTTGTAACGATCATTTAAATAATTTATAAATCTGGCCACTCACTAGCTACATCAGTTTTATTATCTTGTTAACCCTTTCAGACCTGACACTAAACTAATGGGAATATTTTAATGATTTTTGGAATATATGGTCTCTGTATCGTATCAAAATATAACAAATGTTTAAATTTTACTATTTCTATATCCTTCAAGGATTTTCAGGACACGCACAATTGATGCATATCGGTCTAATTTCATTTTGAAATAACTAAAGCCGCATATAAAATTCTTTTCAACAGTCTTTTTATTTTTCATTATGATAGAGATTGAAGCAATAATATTTTTTGTTGGAATATAAAAATACATCGGATTTGGTGCATCGTGTGCGTATACGTAACTTACAATCTTCTCGACGGCACATACGGGCAGATTTCAAATCGAGTTCTTCCGGCCAGTGAATAAAGCCATCCAGACGTTTTTCGAGGCATGGCTCGTCTGATGGGTGATATCGTTTCAACTGTTGAGTAATTTCAACCTCGGTCGTTTTAGATTCAGAGCTCGATTTCACGTTCTTACTTTTTAAAGTGGCCACCAATGCTTCAGCTAACGCAAGTCGAAAACTTAGTTAAATAGTGAGTATCTTCTAGTAGTTTATCAATTTTCCGACAAGCCTTTCGATACTCCATCCAAGCGTTGCAGAATGCCGATTCTATTAAATGTACGACTATTTTTAATGGCCATTTTCGGATTTTGAAAAAGGTCCGATATGCTTCCATTAGTTGGTCGTAAATGTCCGCACCACCCATTGACTCATTGTCTTTCTGGACTATATTTGGGCGTTGGAATGCTTTCTTTTTTGCGCCAACGACTATTCATTCAAATCAAGGGCAATCAATTACTCTAAGAGCTTTTGCCAGAAGACTGCTGAGGGGTAGTCGCCGAAAGAAATAATTTTTTCATATTTCTTTTTTTCATGATGTCAGAGCTGAGATTGGAACCCGGCGCTATCGTTTTAGTAAGCCAACACACTAACCACTAGACAACGGAGACTACATTATTATCGTTCCCATCCAATAAAATCCTATTTGCAGAAGCTCACCCAGTAGTAGTAATGTGGTAAAGTACTTGTCAAAAAATACTTTGAATTTTTTAGGTAATGTTTGTACAAGACGCAGGATGAATACAGAACCAAGTCTAATATTCTCTTCGGAAAGAGGCTTAGTCTTGCTTTGATAAATTTCGAAATAAAGAATTAGTTCATCTGATGTGGTCAATACCTCATTTTTTAAAATAACACCTCTTGGTTTTATTGGAGCCTAACTCATTAAGAACTGCGGGACATAGTTGTTGTCCTCTTCTTATCAACATCGCTACTAAAATTAAGCGCATTCGAATCTTCCAGCTCTGCTAAAATGCCATCATCGGTAAGAACTGCTAATAATAAAAATTGAAAAAAAGCAAGATTTTTGAGACATCAGACCTGATACGCACAATTGATGCACTTGTTACTCTTTTTAGATAAAACGCATTTTTATTACCTTGTATGACTTTAATTGGTTTGAAACATTAAAGTTTATAATATTTTTAATTAAAATCTGCCCACTTCACTACTTTTTAGCCATTAGTACTTTCATAATTGCAAACACAACTTACTCCTACGGCTCATTTTGACAAAACTTAAATCTGACGCAAGAATTTCGCAATAATTTAAATAACGGCACTGCAAATAGCGGAATAATGTCAGAAGCAAACATAAAGAACAATCAGCGCAATCGATGCACGCCGGTCTTTTTGATGTTGGTCAAATATAATGGAAAATAATGAGACCGTAACCCACCCGCACAATCGATGCATCGCGGTCTGAAAGGGTTAAAACAGTATTTACGTACAATTGAGGCATCCATACAAGTTTCGTTTAGAAAATTATTTTCGTAAGTGTTGTCAGATTAGGGAATTTATCCTAAAAATGGGGATTTTTTTTCTGAAATGGGGATACCAAAATTCATTTGGAGATGGGGCTTTTATTGGGGATGATCGACAAGTTTACGGCTAGTTTTAAAATTTGTTTGCTTGCTTTAGTATACATATATTATAAATTTCTTACATTCGGAATACACGATGAACGAATTTCAATAGAATTTCAATTTTCAAGTCTTGCTTATAAATTTGTTTAAAACTCATACTTTTATATAAAATTTTTGCAAAGTGTGCTTTTGGTTTTAGTTTGATTTATTTTCTCATATAAATAATAACATCCCCATATCATTATGTTTCCGCCACCTTTTTTAATGGTTTTTATTGCTGAGGAATTCAGTATTAGAGGGTCTTCTTACAGCTAAATTACTTCTTTCGTAGATAAACAAACTAATTTCAGTTTCGTCCGACCACAATTACTTTTCCACTTATATTTTATGGTTAGGGAATGTTTTCCATAATATGGCATAGGACCTCTATTTAGAATTGGGGTAAATTAGATGCCGTATACTGTACAAATATTTTAAACGACATTATGATGTCTTATGCTGAATATGAAATGATGCATTGATCAGTATTTCAATAACATAACGACCCGAAACACACATCGAAGCGACCAAGAGGTTGCTTTAAAAAGAATGTCGTCAAGATTTTAAGTTGATCTGCACAGTCTCCAAATTTAAAGTTTACATATCAAGTAAAACATATATACATACATACAAAATTGATGCAGTTTATATGGGGATTTTTGGGGATATGAATTTCGAAATTGGGTATAAAAAGTGAAAAATATCTGACAACGCTGGTTTTCGTTTACCAAATACTGCAGTGCCTCTAAACATTCTATGTCGTGCTCTGTTTTATACATAAAAACCCTTTAAATATTAATTTGAAATATATATGTAGTCGCCGCGGTTAGTGTGTTGGCTTACTAGGACGATAGTTTAGCTCTGACATCTTCAAAAAAAAAAAATATTACTTTCTGCGACTATCTCTCAACAGTCTTCTGGCAAAAGCTCTAGGAGTAATTAATTGCCATGAAAAGGCTTCTCAAATCTGTCGTTCGGAGTCGACTTTAAACTATAGGTCCCTGTCCTCATGGATAAAAATTTACACACACAGCATGAGTTCTGCGAGAAGCTAGACTGTAATCCTGTAACAGGGTTGTAATGGCCAATTATGTCTGTCTGTATGTATATATGTTTTTATTTACTAAGTTTACAGAGCGTGAACTAAACTTTTAGTCCGAAGGTCGTAGTTCTGTCTACTACCACAGACCTTAAACAGGAGCATTGAGTTTGTAAGTTTTCTACTAAAAAGTAGTAAAATTAAATCAAAAATATAAGCAAGATTACAAGTATACAATACAAAATATTTGGAGTCCCATTGAAGACAGAAAAAAAATACAAATAATTAAGGAGAATTCAAGCCCTCTATATATTTGCTCGAAGAATACATAATATGTCTCTCTTGGTATTATGAAAAATAAAAATGTCATAATATCTACAGTCGAAGAGGAAAACATGAAAACGATAGAAGATGAGCATGTTGTGGCGGAATTTTCACTACACCAAATACATAGATGGTCATGTCATAGGAGGACTATCATCTTCTTATGGGGATTAAACAAAATTTGATAAATAATACAAAAACATTTAGAAAACGCAAATATGCGTTTAAGAGGTGTAATAGAAAACCGGATCCAAGAGATTACAATAGGCCAGTTTAGTACAGAAAACACAATATTAATATTATGCTATAATTATGACGGGTGGTGTGACTGAGACCAATGCCTTTCACTGTTCTATCGATATTACCACAAGAGGTGTTTTGTGGTAATATCTCTTAGAGAAAAACACCCTTTTGTGGTTGATTGTCCAGTGATCCTCACAAAGCACTACAGAGAGAATTCGTTCTTTAGCCGGACAGTTCGTTAATTAAACAATCTTCGCGCAAATGTTTTTCTTATCAATTACGATATGAAGAAGTTCAAATCAAATGTCCACAAACACTACTCGTTCTTTTCTCGTTCTCTCGTATAAAAAAATATGTTCGGTGTAGTGTAAGAGAAAACAGTCTTTTGTGGGAACTGAAACTATACGCTCTCATTAACGTGTTACATATTAACCACTTGAGTACATGGGCCCGCCACCATAGTAGCAATTATTCTTATCATTTAGTCACCTAATTTACACTTAACCTTAGTTGACAATTTATTATGGGAAAAATTCTTTTGACAATAAGAATTTGTGTATAATTTTTATTCACTCTAACGCTTTTGACCGATGACATGGTGTCTTAATGGCAGAATAAATCATAATACATCACTTACTGCAGAAAGCTTATCACCTTGAAAAAACAACCTCAGTCACTGTTATCGGAAAATTTGCAGCCTGTAGTTAAAACTGAAGCTCTGGTGTGGAATGATATCACGCCTGATAACACTATCGGCAGTTGCAAAACCAAAAACAAAATTTTTGTTGAATTACCTTTTAGCCTTAAATTAAATCTGATAACGGTACCCGAAAGATATAAAAACTATTGGTATGATATGTTTTATTTTTTAACGGAAGGATTTTTCTTATAAAGCATCTCATTATTTCTGTTCTTTGTTACTGCTGGGCCCAAACAGTAAAAGTTGTTGAAACAAAGGGAATATAGGAAAACTTATTCAAAATATGAAACTTTACTAATGCGGCCGCTATTAATTGTCAAGAATTATTTTCGTTACTACATTTTAATAAATTCTGCATTAAATATTGTTTATTTTAAGAGATCAAATGCATATTCTCGCCTAGCAAAATGAAAGGGATTAAAAAAAGAAAGTAAAAATTAAAATGAAAACCTACTCTCATCTCTTTACCCTCTTTTTCAAATTATTCCACTTCAAGATTCCCGCTTACGTATTATGTTGCTTTTCACTTAATGCGACTGCAGCTATTTTTTTTTATTCAAAAACTACTTAAACCCATTCTCTATAATAATTCACGCCATTCTATACGTTTAATAAAGTAGAAAAATACCAATTGAATTCTATGGCAATTATCACTGAGTTGTTGTGTTTGTGGAAATTTTTTTTTACAATTTTTCAAGTATAATTAAAACAGACAAATATGTTGTCTTTACCAATTAAATTCTTTTCTCTTCTCTTCTGTTTTTTTTTTCATTTATTTGAAAAAACCAAACAAGAGTATTAAAAAAAAAAATTAAGAGAACGAGAGTGGAGCTGAATATGAAGAGATTTTTTATGGTTTCCTACGCAACGGAAAATTGAAGCCTGGATTTATTGGTAACAGACCAAACAGCCAACACAGTCTACATGGGCATAAGTCGATTGAGTCGAGGCACTTAATTCAGTTTGGAATTTATGTATGAGTGGTATGTGATTGGATTGTATGAACAAGTATTCCATATTATGCAGGAGGCATAATTCTTCGTAAATGCATAAGCGTACAGACATACAACATACTATAGAGAAACGCCAACGCATACACCAATAGTTATGAGTGAGTTAAAAAAAATACCATATTGGCTGCAAGCTATAGTCAGTATAGGAGATTCATTGTTTAGTATGATAACATATAGCAAAAAGCTTTAAAAATAAAAATTAATTAAACATTTTTTATTTTATTTAAAATATTTTCTAAAAACATAAACTATTTCGCTTATTTGTTTTTGTGTTTGCTTACTAAGACAATAGCGCCGGGTTCAAATCTCAGCTCTGACATCTTCAAAAAAAGAAATATGAAAAAATTATTTCTTTCAGTGATTACCTCTCAGTAGTCTTCTGGCAAAAGCTCTGGGAGTCGTTGATTGCCATAAAAAAGCTTCTCAAATCTGTCGCAGAGATCACACAAAACATGAGTGCTGCGAGAAGCTAGGCAATAACCCTGACACAGGGTGGTAATGGTGAATTACATATGTATGTATGTATTATCACCTGAATGCTGGCCTCAAAAAAAAAAATCAAAATTACTGAGTATGTGCTAAATCGGAATATGTCTCAAGGCTTGAAATATGGTATAGGTCCACGCTTTTAAAGCAATTCAATCAGCGGATAATCTAAAAGAGGTCAAAATCTTTAAAGATATACATATGCATACCAGGATGCCAATTAATATGCACTGAATTTAATTCCGATTTAAAAGGATTTGTCATCATTTGGCGAAAACTTTTAGTCGGATTTTAGAAAACAAAATCTGAAAACTACTGTCAAGCTCTTCATTCCCCCGGAATATGGGTGGCCTGGCGCTCGCTATAGGCAGAGAGGTTGGTAATTTATTACTGACCACCTCAGAGACTGACCATGTACATATGTATGTATGTACAGTGGCCGACAAAAGTCTACATACGACCTATATTTTTGCGATTTTAGGAGCCCAAGATACTTAAATAAAAAAGTAATGAGGCAGTTTTGTTTCAAATACATTTTTATTAAAGCAGACCAAAATTTACGTTTTTTCAATAAACATAGGAAAAATTACTCAAGAAAAACATTTAAAATGCATTGACAAAAGTGTACATACGATCAGCATACCCAGGCGTTTGTTGCTATTAAATAACGAGATAGCGCCGTTATTTATTACAAAATTGTTTTTGTTACGTTTATAGAATGTTTTAAACAGCTTTAAGTTGTAATTTAGTCTTCATCGGTGTATATTTAAGTAAAATAATGTCTTCTCGTAAAGAAATTTCAATTGATATCCGAAATTTATTGGTTAAGTACAGATCTGAAGAGAAATCCTTTGGAGAAATAGCAAAACTATTAAATTTAAGTAAATCTACAGTTCAGACAATATTTAAGAATTATAAAAATAGTGGAACTGTTGAAAATAAGCGTCGTAGTGGACGCCCAAAAGCACTTACTCGCAGAGATGTAAGCTTTATTTTAAAAGAAGTGGACAAAAACCCTAAAATTAATACAACAAAATTGGCCGAAGAGCTTGCAACAAGATTAGAAGTGATTGTAAATCCCCGTACTATTCAAAGAACATTGAATGGAAATGGTTATTTTAGCAGAACTGCTCGAAATAAGCCATTAATAAGTGAAAAAAACCGCGAATTTCGTATAGAATTTGCCCAAAAGCATATTGACAAAGGTTTTGATTTTTGGAAGCGGGTCTTGTTCACTGATGAATCTAAATAACATTTTTGGTAGTGACGGTAGATCTAAGGTGTGGTGAAAAAGAAATACTGGCTCCTAAATACTTAATTTTTACTGTTAAGCATGTGGGGGTTGTGTAATGGTTTGGGGTGCCATGGCTGCTTCTGGCGAAGGAAAGTTGGTGTTCATTGAGGGTAATATGGATCGGCACCTTTACAATTCCATTCTAGAACACAATCTAAAACCCTCCGTCGATATGCTAAGCCTTGGTCGAAATTGGTACTTCCAACAAGACAACGACTCGAAGCACACTGTTCAAATTGTGAAAGATTGGTTGCTATACTATGCTCCCAGACAGCTGTACACTCCACCTCAAAGCCCAGATTTAAATATTATTGAGCACGTTTGGGAGATATTACAACGAAAAATACGTAACTACGAAATTACTAATGCCCAAATGTTAAAACAGAAGCTCCAAGAAGAATTGCAGAACATAAGACCCTTAGAATTAGAAAATATGGTGAACTCGATGCCTCGGCGACTGCAGGCAGTTATAGATGCCCGTGGGGGTCCGACAAAATATTAATTTTATTAATAGGTGATGATTTTTTACATTTACGCTAAGTTTTTCTGTGAACACTCTTGTCGTATGTAGACTTTTGTCGAATGTTTTTTATAGTTTTTCTTGAATAGTTTTTTAAGTTTATATCGGAATAAATATTATTTTGGTTTATATTAATAAATATAGATTTGAAACAAAACTGCATCATTATTTTTTTCATTTATTCACTTGGACTGATAAAATCGCAAAAAAAGGGGTCGTATGTAGACTTTTGTCGGCCACTGTATATTTTAAATTGTTACCTTATTAATAATATTTTTTAATACATAAATGCATTAAATATTAAAAAAAAACTTGTTTATAGGGTTCTTTACCCTGCCTTCGGGATTCCATTCTTAAATTAAGTGGCACTGTTAACATATTTTTTTATTTTTGTTGTTTTCGTTTCCCGTACTGCTCAAAAAGGTCGCTTTAGTCTTCCAAATAATTAATTTTTTTTTTTGATTTTTTGCTTTTCGTTTAATATTTGTCTACTCTTTGCTGCTTTTGTTGCTGTTATGGCTGTATTTGTTGTATTATTTTAAAAAGTACTTGAATAAAAAGCTTTGCTTAATTTTGCATGATCCAGTGCATGCATGCACGCACATTGCCATGCATAAAATTAAAAAAAAAAAATTAAAACCCATTTAATACACATAAAATTGAACCCACACACACCTACTATACAACAGTTTTATAAAAGCATAAATCGTTATCTGTATGTATGTATGTACGCTTAAGTGCGTATTTGCAAGAAAGAAAAATTACGAATTTTCAATGATTTCAATGATTTCATTTTTTGAAGAAGATTGCATTTCACATTAAACTTTTTTTGGTTTTGTTTTTGTTGTTGTTACGTTTTAAAAATGTTAATGGGGAAGTTATGCCTAGAGAAGAACATTGTGAGGACTCCGGCATTGAAACCAACAATTTTTATTTGTCAACATAAAAAAAAACAAAACCTGTATATAAGTACATACAGTGGCACAGTAAAGTCTGCATACCCCCTTAAAAAACGATGTTTTGAGCTATCTACGAACAATGCAACAGCAAAATACATTTTAAACAATTTCATACTAACAAAAACAACAAAATTTTGAGAAAAAATTTGTTTTCCAAAAGCATTTATTATTAAAAATAAAAAAAAGTCATTTTTTAAACACAGAAAAGTCTACATACTTTGTACAACAAATTAATTTTACATAAAAATAAAAGCAAAAGTAAACAAAATTAATATTTTGTGGGCCCGCCTTGGCTTTGTATGACAGCATTTAATCTATTTTTCAAAGAATTTACTAATATTTTTGTGTAATTATTTGAAATTAAATTCCATTTTTCAAGCAGAGCGTTTTTAAGGTCCTGTTTATTTTTAATGTTCCTTTTTCTAACCCGAAGGTCTAGTTCATCCCATAAATTTTCAATGGGGTTCAAATACGTTGACTGGGGATAAAATGAAGTTGATGAGACATGTTATAGAGTAACCATTCTTTAACAAACCAGCGGTATGCTTTGGGTCATTGTCTTCTTGAAAGTACCAACCTTCTGTAGGACACAATTTATCCGTGGATTGCCTTAGATTATCTTTGAAAATATTCAAATATACCATGCGATCCATATTAATATCGATAAATGCTAAATTGCCCACTCCAGCCGCTGTCATGCACACTCATACCATAACAGAGCCTCTACCATATTTCGCTGTAGCAAACAAGTTTCTAGGTAATAGTGCGTAATTATTCCGACGTCATAATTTTTATTTTCAGTCTAAATTAAACAAGTTGAACTTGCTTTCGTCAGTAAATAAAACATTTGCCCAAAAACCTTCATCTTTATCAATGTATTTCTTAGCAACTTCGACAAGTTTTTGCATATTTATTTTACTTATAAAGGGTTTCTTTCGAGATACACGGTTATGAAGTCTATTAATTTTCAATAGATGTCTCACCGTTTCTGGATGCACTGAAGCAATATCCTGGCCTTCCAAAGTATTTGCAATATCTATTGCAGTAATTTTAAGGTTTTCTTCAACATATAACAAAATTTGGCGCCTTGCACTCAGACTCAGTTTAGGTGGGAGACCACTTCTTGGTTTGGTTGCCTCACTTTTTGTTTGTTTATACTTTCGAATTATTGTCGGAATGCTTGATTTTAGATACCCAACTAGTTTTCCAATCTCTTTTAATGACTTATTTTCTTTATGATACTTTACAATAAGCTCACGTCCTTGAAAACAGATCTCTTTACCCATTTTGGTTAAATAAGAAAAAGTACAATGTTAACATCGAACACAAGAACTTCATTTCTACTAATAGTATTTAGTAAAGACGCCTGAAGTGGTTAGTAGGACTGTTTGAGAACAGAGTTGTATTATATCTACTTTTCGACATAGCCGTATGCAGACTTTTCTGTGTTTAAAAAATTAATTTTTTTAATTTTTGTTAATAAATGTTTTTGGCATAACATTTTTTTCTCAAAATTTTGTTGTTGTTGTTAGTTTGAATTTGTTTGGAATGTATTTTACTGTTGCCTTGTTCGCAGATAAATCAAAACATCGTTTTTCAAGGGGGTATGCAGACTTTACTGTGCAACTGTACATACTAGAAATAATACTCAAGCGCACTTGTTTTGTACAAAAACATACATATAAAAAGTAAAAAAGTTGTCGAAATTGTAAATTTATGTTTGATTACCTTCTTGAAATTCCCCATGATAAAATAATTTGGTGACACACACTTTTCTAATTTAATTTTTCTTTACTTCACTTTTCTTTTATAAAAACTTAAACACTCATTTTCACTTTTCTTTTTAAACAATTTTACAATATTATTACTCTTTTCAAACACACATAATTTAAAATTGTATTAATTAGTCACCGAAATTTAATTTGTTTATACTAAAAGAACACAATTTAGTTAATATGCAACTTTGCAAATCAATCACCAAATGACCACAAATTATAGAAAACAACCGTTCTTTTTTTTTTTGTACATATGTACATACAATAGAATAGGAGAGAGAGCGAGAGAGAGAGAGACAAAAAGAGCGAAAGTAGTTTGCTAAGAAATTTAGTACGAATGATAGAAGTAAAAATTACGTCATCAAGCATACACAATGAGAATTTTTTGAGCATCTAGGTGAAATGATATCATGAAAAAAATTAAATATGTGCTCAAAACAGTGAAGCAATTTTTTATTTCTCTCTCTATATACTCTGAAACAGAGAGGAGTCTACGTCTTCTAACGGGAGAACATCTCTACTTGAATCATTCTTTCATATACAGTAGGTGCTGTTTTTGTTTTAATTTTTTGTTTTATGGTGCAAAGACCGATTAAATATGATTATCAGTGTTGTCGTTTGGATTAGTTTTAAACAAAATTGAGTATTATTTTCTTCATTGAGTGTGTTTTATACGAATGATGATATAATATTAGAAATGAGGTTTCTGTTTTTCCTATTCCTTAAATTGGTAATGAAATTCAAAAAAGAGTTTTTATTCACGATAAAAAAAATTATTAAACAATAACTATCACTGTCCAATTAAACAAAAGTACGCTATATAGAAATTAAAAGTACAATTTCATTGTACTAATCAGTTTATTTCTGGTTTCTCGAAAATTTAAAATTTAAATTGAAACTGGACGTTTAAATTTATATTGGTTAATATAACCAATGCAACACAAAAGAAAAAAAAACGTATGATCAGGAGAAAAGTGCTACCTATTGGGAAGTAGCAGATACCAGGTAAACCTACTTAGCGAAGGCACTTACCACACGATCAATATGCAACGATCAATATGCAATGGTAAAGAAGATTTGAATGCTCAATTCACAGCAATTTATCTCATTCATAAGGCGATTAATAATTATATAAGAAAAGTATATACATATGTACTGTCCTTTCCAAAAATTCCAATACAACGCACAGTATTTAATAGGGGTTTACCCTTGAGTATTGGCTCAATAAAAAAAAATTATAGACTAAGTGATGAACAATTCGGAAAAAGCACAAAATTGTTACTTTTCCTACATATAACCATCGACTCAACAATATTTTTATTTGCCTTAAAACTCATTAATTTAGCACATTACCCTACTGCTTAAGTTAGTACCAAATAATAACTATACTCGTAATTAACAATAGTTCTCAATATACATATTTGAAAAGTCCAAAAAAAAACATACGTATTACATTAATTGCGTGATAGAGAGGCAAAACAAGTATTTTCAAGTACGAGTAGGAACAGGAGAAAAGTGAAATTGCCAAAATATCTCAATGATTAAAAAGCTTTAAACATTGAAACATAATATTCTCTCAGATATCAATGAGATCACTTTCAATCTCTCCAATTCAAATTTTGAGCTACGAGCACTGATCTTTAATTATTTTATTCCTTGTCTTTGTAACAGAGATGAATAACAATGACTATACACAGCCACGAAATTAAAAAATTTATTCTAAAGCACAATAGGTTGTTATTGTATGTGTTTTCTGCTAATGCACTAACCAATAAAAACCGTGCTTGTTAGACAGAAAGACTTCTAATATTTTTTCATTCCTTTTATATAGAAATAGTATGTAGTAGTCGCCGTCGTCTAGTGGTTAGTGTGTTGGCTTACTAAGACGATAGCGACGGGTTCAAATCTCAGCTCTGACATTTTGAAAAAAAGAAATATGAAAAATTATTTCTTTCGGCGACTACCTCTCAGCAGACTTCTGGCAAAAGCTCTGGGAGTAATTGATTGCCATGAAAAAGCTTCTCAAATCTGTCATTCGGAGTTCGCTTTAAACTGTAAGTCCCGGTACTCATGGCTAAAAATTAACACACACAACATGAGTGCTGCGAGAAGCTAAGCCGTAACTCTGACACAGGGATGTAATGGCCAATTATGTATGTATGTATGTTTGTGAAAATACCTGAAGTTGGACATTTGAGTAATTAAAAATTAGTTAGACTTTAGTTAAAAATATATATGAATTAGTTACATTTTAAATTATTATTGCTTTGATCAATCATCATCATCTTTTGCTTTCAACAATTTGCTCTTTTATATTTGGGTACACCTTTTAATTGGCAAACCTTCCCCCGGTCATATTATTATGATCTGTGTTTAATATTGCTTTTGTTTGTTGGCATTGGCCGTTGTTATAGGTGAAGTTGAAAAGAAAATTTAAATGAGCGTAGTCGGGTATAGGAGGTGGATAGAGAGTATAGTATGTTGCAGTTGATTATTGAGGTTTTAATTGAGCATTTGTATGAGAGTATATGAGATAAACAAAACCCATTTCCAAGCAATGTGATGTTTACCATTTGATTTCTCTTATATTTTTCTTTTGTTAATTATTGTTTTTGTTTTCAATAAACATGTTTGGTATTATTGTTGTTATTTGCTTGCTTGCATTTATTAATTATTGTTGTAGCTGTTTATTGCTTTTTCAGAGTTTATAGTTCTTATATACTCAGAGAGAGCTACACTTGTAGTGTTTAAGTGTTTGGTTTTATTTGTAAATCTATTCTTTCATTCATACATATGTATATAAGTATATTCGAAAAAGTGTTGTTATGAGTGGCTTAACAATGCAGGTCTTTCTGTCTGCAACATAGCTTTTTAGTTCAGTTTTCCAATAATTGTTTTTTTTTTTCTTTTATAACAATACATGATTCGGCCTGTTTGCATAACTTCTCTTTATAAAGTATTTGTACAAAATATTAATGCCAGTCAAGTGGTTATTAAACAATCGGCAGTGTTTCTTTTTTATTAATTTTTTTGTTGCCGCTCTTCTCGGAGTAATTATAAGAATATTCTTCTGACAGGCAGACCTTTACACTTGAATACAAATATTTATTTTTAAATAATTTTTTTAATTATAATTAGTATGGAAAATCTAATAAAAAATGGATTTCTAAAGCTGTACTAATTTAAAAAACCCAAGTATTACACGATTCAGGAATAGTTTTTAATTCAGTGCAATTCCTATAAAGCTTGACCACAACGGGAGGGTGGTTATAGGCTAAATCTTTTCTGACCAGTTCAGCATAAATTTAATTTGGAAAGTTTATGTTTTAACTTCTGCTTTACTTAATGTATTTTTTATCTAAATCTCTAACTACTCCATCATTATTAAGCAAATAATTTTCAGAAACACTTTAAAATCGTGAATTCCTTTCAAAAGAAATTACTGACTAAGAGAAAAGGTGGGAAATAATTGCAAATCTAAACATATTGGTTTATTTTTAATTTATTTTATTTTTTCAAATTTTTGTTACCATACCACCTTGTCGGTGCCACCCTGTATATCTGCAAGCTTCTTGTAGTGCTTTTTGTTTAAGTACTTGTAAGCATTATAGCCCTGCTGCTGCACCAACTGCTACTACTTTCTGGGTAGGTAACCAAATCGAGTAGCAATTAGCTGAGGCAGTTAATAAAATGTTTATAAGAAGATTATTAAACAGACAACAACAGGATATTTTAATCCTTGAAATCATTAGATGAATTAAATTAAAATTTTTTTTTTTTTTATTTATAGAAAGTAGTTTTAAGTAAATCAAGCATACAAAAGTAATTGATCATCTTCAGGAAAAACTTTGAAACTGAAAATTATTATTAAAGAGTATAAATTAGTTATCAAGTTGTAACAAAATTTAAAGATTTTGATTAAAATTAAAATTTATTGGCAAATATTAAGGCGGTTCGATTTGTAGGTGTGCAAAAAAAATCACTCAAGTAACAATGAAAACAATTTTGCCCAAGGAACATTACCTCTAAAATGAATTCAGATGTTTCTTATTTTGACCCAAAGGTCAAAACTTTGAAAAATCCCACTTTGATCCATTTAAAGTTTTCCAATCGAGTATATTGGTGTTCTCTTTTCTAGCAAAGAAATGCGTCATTTAATTTTAAATATGCAATTTTGGGTTTGTTTCTTTGAAATTCTTCACATTCTAAAAGGATCGTAAATTTTATTCTTAAAAATTTCCCCTTTCAGAAGGTATTGCATTTTTTGCTTTGTAAAAATCAAGAGTACTGATCATGGTGAAATTACTTACAAGGTGGATATAGTACAACAAAAACAGGGAATTTTGTTTTTGTTTTTTCAGCTCTTTAATGTCAAAAGCAGGTAAGTTGTATTAAAAAAGCACATGTCAGAAGTGTGTGTGTGTATTTTTAACAACATATATGTCACTACACCAAAACAAAAACATGAATACACACAAAGCAAAATATAAACAAAACTTTTGACAGGAGCGGTATGACCAAAAAAAAAACCAGCTGGGTTGGCAACACCACCTTGTAAGTAATTTCACCATGATAATGGCCTGTAGAACAGATGACTTTTGTTTTTTACAGAGTTACCAGACGAAATTTTAGAAAAAAAATCGCTTCTACTCGTTATCGAATTTTAAAGTCACTCGTACTTTCTCGATTATTTTGTATAATAAATACTTATAAGGAAGTCGCCGTGGTCTAGTTGTTATTGTGTTGGCTTACTCTGACATGAGCCCCAGTTTCAAACCCCATCTCTGACATCTTAAAAAAAAGGGAAATATTAAGTCTTCTGGCAAAAGCTCTGAGAGTAACCGATTGACATGAACACGCTTCTCAAATCTGTCGTGGATAAAAATTAACACACACGATATTGGTGCTGCGAGAGGGTAGGCCGTAACCCTGACACAGGGTTGTAATGGCCAATTCTGTATGTATGTAAACATAAGGAAACTTCATATGTTATTTTTATAATATAAATTAGATTGCATTTCGTTTTAATAAACTGTTTAGAAAAAGAACCTTCTTTAAAAAAACCTTTAATTATTTAAGGCGACAAATCAGTAATCTGGCAACTCAGTGGGTACATTTATGTACCCAGCGGAAAAAAAATTATTACTCTATTTTATAATCCGTTAAATAATATTGTAATATGCCTTCAGAAAATATAACTTTTGGAATCGAGAATGTAATGTCATATGACAAACAAGTAAATATTGATTACTATGTGTATTCCCACATCTTCAGAAGAAGGAATTCATTATTCTACATTTTATTAAAAAAAAAAAATTCGTTATTTCTCGTTATTCCTTCAAATTGTTAATAAATAATAACTTTTAACATTACAAACAATGAATTATAATACTTAATATGCAGCGATATTAAAAACATTTTTTATTTTCGTAGGACATGGTATGTGTTAAGGGTAATAGTTTCTAGAATCAAGAGACTATACATTCCTTGTATTACCCACTTGATTCTCATTGATTATTATTTCCCGCTGGATTGACGCAACTATTTTATGGGCTAAAATTGTTTTAAATCAATTACTAGACACATTGGCAATTCTTCAATCATTTTTTCAACAATCTTAATATATAAAAACGTTTGTGCCGGGTACGTGTTACAAAAACTCAAGAAGCGCTGGAGCAGGAGCCAGGTTTCTCTTAATTTTAACAACCATAGGTGGAGCTATTATCGTAATATTTAAATTTTTTACTTATGGTACGACTTGGCTCAAATTTACAAAATATATTTATTAAACAAAAATAACTATCCTTTTCTTTTATAGGCTTTCAAAAATAATAAATTGTCAATGTATTAAAAGTTTTCTTAAAACAATTTGTAAAAGAATTTAAGTTTCAATAAAAAATAATAATAATTCTAAATTCCGGAAAATCCTATTTGTTTAAAATAATGCCGACTCGATCTAGAGGAGGAAACGCATTTTAAAAATCGAATGCAAACATTTTTTCTAATTTGGACAGAACAGCGTGTGTCGGGTCAGCTAGTTTTTTATATTTCGCAAACCGAAAAAATAAAAATACTCCGCAATAGTTAAAAATGTGCATTCCCCTTTTTTAATATTTGTGTTAGGTTCTCGTTAAATAAATAATAAAGTTATCACAGGGTCGGTCACACGTAACAGGGTTGTACTTTTCTTGTAGCAAATAAAACACCATAAATGTATGACCGATCGCCATGTACTTGAAAGAGGGTAAAATTAGACCGATCAAATGAAGTCCTATGAGGTCAGTCGCGGCCTTCATTGGAATAATATAGCAAATGGAAAAATTGTTTTCTCAACGAAAAAGTAAATTTGCCACAATTTCAGACCATTTTCTTTTATTGTGTTTTTAAATTTTACGATACTTTTATGACTTTCAAGTCGTATAAAATGCAATTCTATATTGTGATATATTTATTGACTAAAATATGCACCCAAAATCTAGCTAAACAAGATAATGAATTGCGCAAGAATAACAAAAACAAATTTAATTAAAATACCTTTTGATTCTATATATATATATATCTCATGTAGTATGAAAACAATTGATTTTATATTTAAGCAGAAATATATTGTAAAGTCTTTGCTATCTCCATTTAAAAATAAACACGTTTTGAATGTGTTAAGCGAGCAGGAATACAATAGATTTAAACAGTTTTCATAATACAACCACCGCACATGAATATTTGCATGCTTAAATAAATACATATAAACGTACACACATACACGTATTATATTTTACAATTGTTTACTTAGAACTAAGTACTTCCTACAATTGCATACAAAGGTAGCTCAGAACACATAAACAAAAGTAATGTTTATATTTTTAGTTTAATTAAATTTGAGTTTGTGTTCGTTAACAAGTGTGTGTAGAGATACATATATGTATGTGTATGTGTGTGCGTGTGGTTATTTAGAAAATATGCCTTTTTTATATCATCTGTTTGTTTATTTTTCTCTTTTATTTCTATGTGTAATTGTTTAGTGAAATTTTGATTTTAAATTTTTTTGTATTTTCAAAGATTTTTTACGGAAATATTTTATTTTCGTTAAAAAAAAGTAATTTGTATTTAAGGATTAGTTTGAAATGTTTTTTTTTTTATAATAATTGATGAAAACATAATCATTATCATAAAAGCCCTGCACTTGATGCTCTATACTAAAGGTCTGCACGGGAATGTTTGAAACGATCTTCAACACATTCTAAAATTTTCAATCACACTTCCAACTCTCATACGTAAAAGCGAAACGAATAAAATAAACACAAAAAGTGGTTGTTGTCGTTAGAATGTTAATAATGAGAGAATGGAGACAAGAGAGTATGGAGACATGAGAGATATGAAATATAAGAGTTTGAATGGAATGAATGGAATCTCTTGTTTGTAATATGATAGAGAAGAATTTCTTGCACTAGTTTTATAAGTACTAAAGAACTGAATAATTTTTTATGTTATTTTTCTTTATATTTTTGGCTTAATTTTTAAAAATACATACATACAAAAAACTTAAAAAAAAGTATAAATAAATTACATATTCAAAAAGTAATTGTTTTTTTTTTTGCCTTTAAATGCTCTCTAATATACACAGACTATTCTTCTTGCTAGATTTCAATTTGTTTGTTTTTATTCGCTTGTTTGTACTACAAACTATCGCATTTACTTCAATACATGCTTTCATTCACAAAGGAAATTCAAGACATTCCAAAACATTCGAATGTCTCCAGAATAATTGAGAATTATGAGAGAAAATTTAGATTTATTGTATTCTATTCTATTCGTTTATTGAGGCTGTTCGTTTAGTTTCGTTTCGTTGGCTGCAAAACCAATATTTGTTTCGATGCTTGAATTTACTCTCAATTAGAGTTCATTTCTCGAATCATTTTAAATCATCATTCTAAATTACATGCTAACTAAGACAAAGATAAACTTTTTTATATAATAAAAATATATAAAATAAATATAAACATTTTTTAATTCAACTTTTGAAATTTTTTTTTAGTTTTTGAACCTTTCATTTTACTGATATTTTGTAAACAGCTGATTATTTGTTTACTTGCACAAACTAGCCCGAAGAAAAAGTAGGGCATACATACAGACGTTTGTATATTTGCAAATAAACAAAAAAAATTAAGAAACTTGAAATACCCGGAAAGAGACCTTTGAACTACATCATTCTGGATATTATTATGTTGTTCTGAAGACTAATAGCCTTTTTATGTAAAAGTAACTTTTCAGAACGCTTGGCAATTTGTGTTTAAAACAAAAAAAAAAAAAATGGTAATTTTTTTATTCTTGTTTTAAATAGAAATTGCAAAACGTTTATAAATGAATTATTTCAAAATTTTAAAAAATTTTTTTACAAAAAAAAAAAAAGGAGAGAGAAGAGGAAGGATTTGTTTACAATAAAATATTTATTTGTGTACAAAAGTCCACTACAGTGTTGCTTGTACGTGACAATCGGCAGGAAAGCAGGGTTGCAAAACCACAGGTTTGCATGTCGCTTTAAACTGGCATTACCTTATAATGATTATACCATGGACACTACGTTTCTTATAGATTTTTATCGATTATAATAAGAATTTGTGTTTCTTATTTTCAAAAAAAATTTTAAAACCAAAAGAGGTTTTTGTGTAGTTTTCAAATAAATTGGTAATCGCTGTTATCTAGCATGCGGTATTTTGGCTTATTAGATTAGAGCTCTGGGTTTAAATCCCATCTGTGACATCTTAAAAGACAGGAATATGAAAAAATAGTTCTCTGAATGTAACTGGTTACCATACACAACCAACAGACTATTTGGGACTTAGTTATCGCATACATACGATTTCGGATTTTATTCAAACATTAATATAAACCATATCGTCGTGCGGGTGTTTAAGTGCTCTATACGCTATTTTTTAAATCTCAAATTAATGATAGTAATTTAGGTTTTTGACACCAAAATTTTTAAAATCTACAATCCGTTTTCTGCTATTTATCTCCGAAATTTGACGAGATATCCTAAAACGAATTATAGATTTGATAAATTTGGGGTCGAAACATAAAAGTAGCATCATTAACTCGAGATATATAAAAAATATTAAATGGCGGATAGAGCACTTAAACTCCCGCACAACGATATAGGTCTCAATATTTTCAATTTTCTTAAACTGGTTTTAATTGGTACACGAGTTTAAGCGTGATGCGGCGACATACCGTAGCAAGAATTAAAGAACGCTGTAACTGAAAAAAATCGAAAATACGTTTTTTGCTTCATTTTTATCAGAAAAAAAAATACGTGTCGATTGGTCCCGGTCCCAGATTTCTACGATGAAAATAAATTCACTTACGCCGTCTGCGTTTTGAAAAAATCGAGTGTCTTTGTTCTGCTTTCATACAGGTTTTTTGGCTCTGGTGAACATTTAAAGTTTTGTCAGTTACAGCGTTCTTTAATTCCATCGACGATATGCTCTTTTGTGCTGCCTTTAAAAACATGCCTTTGGAAATTAAAAATTTTCGAAAATTACAACTACCCAAGAAACAATGTTCGTGTCATTTACTAGTGTCTACTGCATATATACAATTGGCGACTTTGTTTTCAGATTTAAAATCTATTAGTATTTGACAAACCTACAACCAATTTATTAAAAAAAGAACTTTAAAACCTTTTAATAGTATCTCAAGATTTTTGGAGATATTTCGGAAATTTATCAAAAATTTCTTTTTTTTGTCGACAATACAGTGTCCAAGAATTGTTGTTAATTCGCAGGTATGTTTTAATAAGAAATTTTAATTGGCTTAAAATACTTGAATGTAAATTGTTTTGATTGTTTTATCGGAAAAACACAAAAACATTTTTTTATATAGAAATCATAATATTACACCTACTATTATCAATATTACAAAAAATACATATTGTGTATTGTATATGAATATAACAATAAACACAGAGGTATGTACATACAATCATTTCAAGCCAATTAAAATTTTCTATTGAGTATGGAAAACAATAAGAAGAAAAACAAAAATATTTCTTGAATAAACTCAAGCATTTATAATCTTATTTATGCAATTAAATTACCTGATATTTTTATTTCCATTATTTAAAATTTTGTTTTGTCTAAAGCACCAATATACTCATATATATCTGCATATTGTGTATATACAGCTTGGGGTTTATTATTTAAAAGCATTCTTTTAGGCTTGGTAACCAGCAATTAAAGAGAATACAAAACCATTTAATTGAATGACAATTACGACAAACGTATTTTCTTTTATGATTGATTTTATTTTTACCCGTGTTGAGCTTTTTTAAGTTACAAAACGAGAAAGGAATACAGGCATTTTATAGAAACTGCTACAACTTACCTGAAATTAAAAAATACATTTTAAATTAAGAGATTTAAACAGAAAACAAATAAATAAAAACATATATTTTTATATTTAAAGAGTAGGCATAAAAATAACAATGAAAAAAGAATTTTAATTTTCTTTTTTACTAAAAATAAAAATTTAACACTCATCAAGGGGTATTTAGTAAAATGACAACTGAAAACCAGAACACAGCTTGCTGCTTTTGGTGTCGGTAATCATTTCTGTTGTTTACAACGCGCTTTCTCGGGGACATCGCTATAAGAGTAGTTATAGACGGTGTCATTTCCAACAAGTTGAGGTTAAATTCAGGAGTACCGCAAAGCTGTGTTCCGTCTCCTACACTATTTTTAATTTTCCTAAACGATATTCTCCATTCAACCAAACCTATCTACTCCTTCGCAGATGATAGCAATATCTGTCATTCATATTCATTTGATCGTAGGCCGAGCCACTTGGAGATTAAGTTGAGAAGGCACAATATGAATATGGGGGTGCGTGGTGTAGTTGTTAGAGAGTTCGCAAAAAAAAAAAAAATTCAAACGGCTCAGGTTCCAATCCCAACAAAGGTGAAAATATGAAAAAGTTTTTTTTTCGGTTTTTTTTTCTTCAAAATTATAATTTAAAAATAACAGGCCCCCACCCCCTACAGAAGTCCATTTACGAGGAAATTGCTGCCTGATATTTCACTCTATTCCACCTAAACCATTGACAACAAAAATGAATTATCAGGAGACAAGCGCCATCTATTTGGAAGTAGCAGATAACAGCTAAACCTACTTAGCGAAAGCACTCACCACACAATCAACATGCAAACGTTTTGGCACTTGCTGTTGATCATTCAAGGGGGGTCGTGCAAATATGATTGAATTTAATACGCACAAGACCCAACTTTGTTTAATGAGAATTTATTGTGGTCAGTTGGAATGATCACATACTATTTCGAGTATCGAAAAAAGCCTTTAACTGTCTCTGTTTTTTAAAACGGTGCAGAAATACTTTACTCCATTCGACCTTCTTTATATGTACCTACGATGGAATACAATATTCATGTATGGGCCGGTGCTTCGAAGTCTATTTTGAGTCCAACTCTATCGATTCGTTGAAGCTTCGACGCAATGTGGCGTAGGTTTCATTGTTCTATGGGTACTACCATGGGAGGTGCTCTGATGAAATAAGGGACTTGATTCCGGATGGTCGCAAATTCTTGCGGACTACTCGTACCTCTGTTAGAGCATATCCTTTCGTAATTTATTGTCCAGTGAATCGCACAATGCATTACAAAGAGAATTCATCCTTTGGTGCTGAATTTTTATTTTTCTCAATATTTATAACTTATTGACCAATAATTAATTAAAATTTTTTATGGAATATTTAGTTCAATAATGGCATTTATTGCGATAATCAAAATAATGGCGCATGTAAAACAAACTTTAAAATAAAGAATAGCTTTTTGATCATTAATGATGAAACAGAACAGAAGCTTGACGTTTTTTGACATACAAGTTGACACATAAAACAGCTGCAGATTACTGTCGTGAAATTTGATCTATTTTGAAAACGATTTTTCTTATGCTTTCATTTTGAGACACAAATTCTCTCAACAATGTTACCACACTTTTATTAAATTTTATACCGTTTGAAAGAGTAAATAAATACCGTATTTGCCGGACGATAAGACGCACCTTTTTATTCTGAAAATTTGACCTAAAATCAGGGTGCGTCTTATGGTCCAATGCGTCTTATCGTCCAAACCTTACTTATTTCTAAAAATTTATAGATAAAAAATATAAACGCATCGGACCATAAGACGCACCCTGATTTTAGGTCAAATTTTCAGAGTAAAAAGGTGCGTCTTATCGTCCGGCAAATACGGTAAATAATTTTGGGATTTGTTAATAAAATGACTGATTTTATAGAAAAAATGATTGAGGAAGTACGTAAACATGATTAACACTAGTTTACAGCCAAAAAATACCAAGATCGCCACATTCATAGATAAGTTAATTGGGACCTCCTAAACACGAAAAACGCTGTTATTTTATTTTTCCAAGTACCGTTTTTTAGATAACGGTACTTTTGTGTTTTTCGGTGTATGGTCACACTCAAACCCTTGTGGAGTCCAACCGAAAAGTCCGATCAAGATATGTGGCATATCGATTGAAAGGTAATTGAATGCCTTTTCCGTCGATATGCTAGAAAATTCTATCTTATAAGAAATGGCTGAGATATGTCACCTGAAGGCGAAGAAAAAAAAAATAAAAATGAGAAGGGACACTAGTCATTCTTTGCCAGATATATTACCAAGATTGACAATTTTATTTGTTGATGTTTCAACTTTTAAATAAATAAATTAATTAATGACTTTTATTTTATACGGGCGGACCTGATGAGTTGTTTTAGTTATCTAGTTTGAAACTGCATGTAGGGAGAATGGCGATCAGAGATATAAATCTCTGAAAACTTTGTTTACAAGAATCACAGACTGAGATGTACATCTTTGGACTTGGGATTTAGAAGATAGTGTTTAGTAAGCCTGATGATGTTTTTTTCAGTTGTAGTTTAAAAGATTACTTGCGGAAAATGGTAAATAAAATGAAAATTTTGATTACTAACACCCAATACTGCTGTACTCCTCTCGTAATAATGTAGAAGATCTCAATGAGTATGGTTTTTGATCTGTCAGCGTTCATTAGGAATGATGGTGGTCGTTTACTAGAAAATTCTCATATTTAAAAAAGAAAATTATGTGCAATGAATGCAATGCCATATAACTCGTACTTTGCAAATAGATAAATTATCACTCTATTTAAGATATCTTCTTTCTGTTTGTAATCATTTAATGCATATCTTTGACACCTTCCGCTTTAACAGTCTGTTGTTAACAAATATTAGGAAATAAATAACTTTAGCTATAAGCGCATATAATAAAAACCAATATTCATATAAATTTACACTGAAAAAGAAAAACAATTTCCCTTAAAAAGTCCTATTTTCTTTTGAAAAACCCAATAACTGCTGAAATACAATTTTCAATATTCAATTTATACAATATATGGTATGTAAAACTCTAATAAATATTTATTTCATTTTCTATATATTTACCGTATAAGGAATTGTTTATAGATAAAAGTCTACTTGCATTGTCTGCATAAAAGCATTTTATTTATCCTTTATAAACTAATAAAGTGATCTAAGATTTCCTTTACCTACGCAGATAATAAACGCTTCGTATAAAAGCATGTTTGTATATGCATGTGTTGGTGTAAGGAAATGAAAACAAACGTCTTGTATGTGCTTTACTAAATTAATTACTTCATTTTCAAGGAAGCCATGCAATACACGTCTGTAGGGAACTCATACATAAATTCTGCTTTTGTTTCCTTTTTAATTTTTAACAATAAACTTATGCACCGACATATGCCATAGCGTAGTAGTTCGTACGAATTTAATTGCACGTTAAAGTAAACTCGCACGAGGTTTGTTATATAAATGTCCAAAATTTGTATATATGTGTGTATAAGTACGTTTTTATATACTGCCATATAGTCTTCTTATTGATAGCAAATAAGGCTGACCTATGAAGTGCATTGTACTAGTGTTAGGAAAATATTCCAACGGTCATATTGTGCGGCCAAAAATCGAGAGTTTTATTCTGTATTGCAATATGCGAATCACTGGATAATCACTCAAGTGATATTTGGAATTAATAATTTTATTTCACCACTTACCACGGGAGGTACCACGATAGTCCGGATGGAACAGTTAAACACACACCGGATTGCGCCGATACTCCAATGAGTTTATAAAGATACAAGATACCCTGCCGTTACTCTCTTGGGTTGGATATAGTCTCATTCATATTAAATTGGTCCGACTGCGGGTAGTATTTCTTACACCGTTTCAAAAAACCATGATAATTGAATATTTCCTGTGACACCCAAATATGAGATTATCAATCAAAGGAACATCACAGTTAAATCTCATGCGCAGAACATCAAGAGCAGCCCGCTCTGCTATATGTGAGAGCACTACATTGAGTCGTTCGGGCATTAAATTCGACCCTTTTCACGCGACTCTACTCAGAGATTGTATGCGAGGAATATGAGAGAATATGTTTCGTCATGTGCGATATAACAGATAAGAGTTTGACGTTAGAAGGAGAAAATCGTTAAGGGGCATTAAGATAGAGCGAATTAAACCGAATTATATCTAAATCTGAAAGTAGAAGAATTGACATCTGTTACCACGTTTATTCGGCTCACTCTGAAGAAGGTCATTATAAAATTGAGTTTTAGGATTTATAAAGAGTTGGTCAAAAGAATTTACTCATCTTTACGTAACAAAACAATTATACACATCTTTGGTACGCCCCATTTTTGAGTACTGGACTATTACATGGGATCCATACTTTCTCAATTACGTTAACTTAATTGAATCTGTATAGAAACTCTTTATTTTATTTCGCTTGAGAAGTCTAGGATAGAACTAATTCGTTTTTCCTTCATATGAGAACAGACTCGCTCTTCTAAAACTGCCTAACCTGGAAAGTTGAAGAAAAATGCTACGTGTCTCTTTTCTTTTAAGACTAATTCTAGAAATTTAGTCTATAGTATTTGTTAGGTAGAGTTATTTTTAATATTCCAATTAGGCCGTCCCATAACTTTTATTTATTATATTTAAAATATCACAGTACAGTACATGCCAACAATGAGTTCCTTCGTCAAATATGTTTGAAGTTTAATTGTCTTTATAATTTAATAGATCTTCCTAAGAGTAATGATTCTTTGAAGAAGAAAATTCGTTTGTATTTAAATCATTAATTATTAAATATTTACTTGCATACTGTTTATAATTTTTTTTTTTTAAATAAAAACAAAATAAAAATGAAGAAAAGGAATGCCGACACCAAAAGCACCATCGAAGCATCGTGCAATACTCATTCATACGCCTTGGAGATATCCAGATCGACCACTTAGCTTTCACTAAAGTGATGAATAGACCCCCACCTTTTTTGGCAGAGCAGTGCCATCAGATTAACAGTGTAGCGTCTACTGTAAAAATTATACTAACGATCTTTAAGCAAGTTATATGACCCTAAATACCTCATTAGCTGATGAGGTATCAACTGTTAAGCGGTAACATTAGGGTTTACTATACACATCGATTATTAGGATTGTTGTTACATTAGCAGTCTTCTACTTGATTCACTAAAAATGAACGCTCAAAGAATGAAAATCACTTCTTGAGGATCAGAGCTAAAATACCCTCCGGCCCAGCAGACTTATGTATGTGGAGCTCTGCAAGAAACCTCTTGACAACACGGGCTGAAAAGAATATACTTGGCATAGTCACTGAAACTTTTTCGAGCTGTGGCAACTGTTAAACGCTATATAGTAGTCCTGAAATTCTTGCAAATAATTCAGCTAAAAGGTTAGCCGTTTCAATCGTGTTAATAAATGCAATTTTTTTTTAAGTTGGAATATAAATTAATACGAGAGAGGTTAGTTTTACGAATCAAAGCAAAAATAAAGCAAGTCATTGATTTTAGCCATTATAATAGAGAATATATGTATGTACTCTCTTAATGAAGCAAAAAAAAATTGTTTTTTGCCAAATGTGGTCTTAATACTATTAGTTGATTATTTCTCATATTAGAAGACAATCAGAAAATATTGTCCACTACGCGAATGACATAAGCTAGCCTATGGATATAACTCTCTTTGCCGTTTGCCACTGTTTTGATTGTTTTTCTAATTTTCATATTTATTAAACCACTCAAAGACGTGATATTGCTGTAATTGCTGTAAAATATCGAAAAATATTACACAGAAAAATTTTTCAATGCCGATTTTGTTCCATTACGACATCCATCTGGATAAAATTTATTCAGCGTTATACTTTAATTTAATACGATGTAAAGCACTTTTTGAAATCCACGCCAGATCGGCTAACTCATCCAACTTCATATCTCACTATTTGTTTAATTTTCTTAATCGTTTCTATCGTGAACATCTCAGTTGGTGTATGTCCGTTGATAGTCTGTTTGAGTTAATTCCTTACAATAAATGCTGGTATAGTGGTTAGAGCGCGTGCACAGAAACTCGATCTACCGAGGTTTGAATCCCAGGGAAGGAGAAAAATAAAGAGATTAATTAATGGTTTTTCAAAAAATTATAATTCAAAAATAAGGGGTCTCCCTTCAAAGAAGTCCAATACAATGCACTGCATTTAATAGGGGTTTACATTGGTCTTAAAAAAAAAAAATTTAAATAAAAAATAAAAAAAAAACAAAAAAAAAAAAAAATAAAAGTAATTCATCAGACTTCAGAACAAACAAGGAATGAAATCGGTCTGTAATTAGAACCTTTCGGTGTGTAATGTAATATAATAAGTAGTCTACTGTAATTGGTGTACTCAACCCATCGCAGTTCTGAAATTTAAAATAAAGTTTTTTATAAGGTTGCCTTATTACATATAACCGTCATCTGTACATCAGATCAGTTAATTTTTTGAACTGCCCTTGATTAGAAACAATAAATTGTTTTTTGACTTAATTCCATTATTTGTTAATGAATCACAGACTTTATATTTAATTTGACCATAATTTTAATTTCTTTATATTTCAAATTAATTTACTTTTTAAGAAAAATTCTTTGAAATTTATATACAAATTGTGTATCATGTTGCCAAATTGTTTTTTTTTTTTACATTTTTCTAACAACTGATTATAAATCCTTTTAAAACGGTTCTACACTTAAGTGGTGGCTAAAAGCAGACTTAAAGAATTACATGTTTCTTCTTTTTCTGAACAAAATTCTGGTACTTGAAAAGCAATTAAGATAAAATACCAAAAAATAATGTCTTTATTGTTGTAGTTGTGCTCTTTACCGTAACAACGGTAACAACTGTGGCAATACATTATGGCTAAATAATAATGAAATTTTTATTACAATTCAATTTGCTAAAAGAGCACACAATTTAAAGAAGATGAAGAAGAAGAAGAAGAAGCAATAAGATACAATTACAACAACAACAATAAAGTAAATAAAAAAATATAAAAAAAGAACAAAACAGAAAAAAGAAATTAAATTAAGAATAAAAAATACAGTAAAAGAAATCTATGCTTTAAAACAAACAAAAGCTGGTATATATACTCAAATAGGAAATTAAATTAAAAAACAAACAAAAAATATCATAAGGAATTTAGGGAATAGTTGGTGCAAAAGAATTTCTTAGGGAGCTATAGGTTTATGAAATATTTTGTATTTTATGCTGCCCCACAAATTTGGAATTTATATAAGCTATTGAAAAAGCCAGTACATGGCAGCGTATAAGTTATATTTAATTTTTATTTCAAATTATTAAGTATACGTTATGACGGTCCACATTACTTAATAGATACATATCGTCATCTAAATATATAAAATTGAATATGTGTTTGTTTATTTGTTTGTTTGTTTGTACCTTATAGGAGACTAAGCCTCTAGACCGATTTTCCTGATATTTTCACAGCATTTAACTGGGGCTCTGACATGATTAATAGGGTACTTTTTTTCGACCACGCCCACCTTTACGCCCACTTTTTTTAAATTATGTAATGGCTTTTATATAGTTTTTAAGAGATTTGCTTCAAATTGTATACACATTATACTCCAGGCGAGGTAGAAATACACATTTTTTACGCCACGCCCCCCTTCACTCCCCTTTTCACGCCAAAATTTTGCTTGAAAGTTTTAAACTTTTTGTTCTATATACAAATTTAGTGCTTCTTTACTACGTTTATTAACGACTTTACCTCAAATTTAAAATACATTTGATTTAAAATAGTGGGCTAGCCTTACTCTTTTTCTCCCACAATTGTCTGCAAAATATATAAAAACTTTGAATTATATTATATTTATAACGAGGGGGTAGCGAAGCACACCGGGTTCAGCTAGTATATGCAAACGGACGTAAGTACACAAAATTTCGAACTTGAGTTTTTTATTAATTATGATTTGTTTTATCAAAATACATGTTCGTGCAAAATTTGAGACTCCTACGATCAAAAATGGCGATTTTATTAACGAAATTCAAACGGACGTAACTAAAGGGTGATTTTTTTTAGCTATTATCTAATTGACTAGTTTAAAGAGCTGACGCGCGTTTCGTGTTTTGTTACAATGCAAAATGAAGAAAATATCGCAGCTATATTGGCAAGTGTTAATGATGACCATCAATTATCGATTCGTCGCCGTTCGCAGCAATTGGGCCTCTGGTGTGAAGCCTCTCAAAATACAGCTAGTGCAAGAATTAAAACCGAACGACCTGCCGCAACGTAGAATTTTTAGTGAATGGGCTCTTGGAAAGTTGGCCGAACATCGACTTTTTTATCGCAAAATTGAGTTCAGCGACGAAGCTCATTTTTGGCTCAATGGGTACGTAAATAAGCAGAATTCTCGATTTTGGAGTGAAGACCAGCCAGAAGAATTGCAAGAGCTACCAATGCATCCAGAAAAAGTCACAGTTTGGTGCGGTTTATGGGACTGTGGCATCATTAGACTGTAGTTCTTCAAAGATGATGCGAATCGTAACGTGACTGTAAATGGTGAGCGCTACCGTGAGATGATATTCAACTTTTTTTGCCCAAAATGCAAGAGCTTGACATGTGCATGACATGTGGTTCCAACATTCCGCACAGCACGCGTAACAATGGACTTATTGAGAGGCGAGTTCGGTGAACATTTTATTTCACATTCGTAACCGGTCAATTGGCCGCCTAGATCGTGCGATTTAACGCCTTTAGACTCTTTTTTGCTTGGCTATGTTATGCAGCCAAGCCCGCTTCTATTGATTAGCTTCAGTTAACTTTTTGTAAAATAACGGATTAAAGGATTACTGTTTGAAATATAAAAATCAATTTTTGTATACACTTCTCTATTTAAAGTTGCCAGATTATTAAACAAAATTCAACGCTTAAAAAATATTCCAGAAAGTATTTTATATTAATTTACAATATAAAGAGAAACTAAAATGTTTTTTAGTTATTTTTTGTATTCAATAATTATTTAATGAACTTCTCGTTCATCTACTTAAAAGGCTTTAAATACCAACAAATCACTATAAACTTCATTAGTATAAATGTGTAGAGTTTGCAATAAAAAATTCATGGTTACCAACTTACTTTTAATTTAATTTTCATTAAAAGCTGTGCTGACTGCACTTTTAAGGTATACACGTAGAAGCCATTAAAGAAAATTAAAATAAATAGTTTTGTTTTAGAAATCCTTTAGAAAAATAATAAAGCAGAATAATATATTTTTTTTAATTTCTTTGTTTGTATTCTTCTCTTTGGTAATTTATTTTTACTCTTAATGTGTACTCGTACTCTCTTATGCTGGTGCGACTGCATATTTACGTTTTTGGAAAACAATTATTTGGCAATAAACATGAGAAGAACTAGAATTTTTAAATTGTTAACGAAAATAGAAAACAAACAAGAAAAAAAGTGTTTTTTTTATTTTTCAGTTTTAATCTATGGCTCTGCTTACATACCCAGCAGAGAAAATTTAAGATTTGAAAGCAATTAATAAAATTATAAGCAATAATGGAAGCATTATATTATTTTTTATACTTCAAAACATCCAAAGGTGCTACAGGATAAGGTATTATTTTTGATTTTTTATATTATTTGCTTACTGGTTGCAATAAATCTGCATTTCTATTGCATTTTAGCGGCTCATTTCATATAAAATTATGCATTATTGATGCGCTCTTGTAAGTGATTGTTCACAATTTCTCCCTTACAAAATAGCTTACTGGTAAGCACTATTTTCTGCTGGGTAAGATGATTATAGTGCAGTTGTTATCAGAAGAGTAGCAAAGAAATAATAAATAAAACCAATTTGGAAATATTTACAATTAAAGATAAAAGCCAGCACTTTTAATTTTACTTTAGAAGGCAATTTTTTTTTTATTTTTTGTATAAAATAACGAATATTTGAAGTTCTATAGTTTTCAAAAACAGACTCTTAAGAAGATTTCATAATAAAAAAGAGGTAGGTCAGATGGCCTGTTAGGCAAAATCTTAAGAAATAATCCAACCTGAACTGTCTATATGGAGGTATAGAAAGAGGGCGTTCGGATTAGTACTCTGCAAGAAACTATTGAAAAATGTTACCCCAAAGACCCTCACATATCTGATTATTAGATTTGGCCTACTAAAAAGAAAATTATCAATAGTTTTCTTCTTTAAAGAAATCAAGCTACACTTTTTATTAAACGAATTAAAAATGGGGTAACATGTTTTCTCTGATGGAGGCCAACACTTAGGTGACGAAACCGACTTAATTTTATTTTGAGACCAATACTCAGGGGTAAACCCGTACTAAATGCTGTGCATTGTATTGGAATTTTTGTAAAGGACAGTACATATATTATTAATATTAATTATATTATTATTAAGCGCCTTAGGAATGAGACAAATTGCTGTGAATTGATCATTCAAAGACCAGTGTTATACCTTCACCCTTGAATGATTAACAGCAATTGTCTCATCGTTGCATGTTGATTGAGTGGTGAGTGTGCCTTCGCTAAGTAGGTTTTAGCTGTTATCTGCTACTTCCCAATAGGTGGCGCTTCTTTTTTCCTGATCATTCGTTTTTTGTTGACATTGGTTAAGGCAAACTTAATTTTACATTTTTCACCTCTTCTGGGATTTGAACCTGGGTCCTTTGAGTTTTTGTGCGAGCGCTCTAACCACTATTACCACGCAACCCCCAAACTTGTTCAAAACCACTCAATGATGAGAATTAAAAATCAAAATACCAATGAAAACCAGGGGACGCCCTAATTTCGGATGTTTACAATTTATTGCATTAAAACTTCTGAGAATTCGAAATTGTTTGATTTACAGACTTATGCAGTTCATTGTGCTGGTTCAGTAAAATATGTTGTGGGAAGGGGAAAAGTAAATAGTGCTTGCTGGCATTTGATTTACACTTATTAATATCATAACTGACAGTAAACACTTTCGCGAAAAGATTATTCCATTACCCAACAGTGCAGCTAAAGAACGAAATATCTCTATAATCAATTGTGCGAGTTACTAAACAATCAACTACAAAAGAATGAGAGAGAAGTACGAGTGATCTGTAAAAAAATGAGATTATCTAGAACCAAGTCTTGTATTTCGTAGTCGCCGTGGTCTAGTGGTTAGTGTGTTGGCTTATTAAGACGATAGCGCTGGGTTCAAATCTCAGCTCTGACATCTTGAAAAAAAATATGAAAAAATTATTTCCTTCGGCCACTACCTTTCAGCAGTCTTCTGGCAAAAGCTCTGGGAGTAATTGATTGCCATGAAAAAGCTTCTCAAATCTGTCGTTGGGTGTTGATTTTAAGCTGTAGGTCCCGGTACTCATAAATAAAAATTAACACACACAACATGTGTGCTGCGAGAATCCCCTGACACAGAGTTGTAATGGTCAATAATGGATGGCTGGATGAATGGAAGTCTTCATCAGAGCACATTCCATGGTAGTACCGATAGAACGATAAAACGTACGCCACACACAATAAGTTTTAGAAATTGATGCCAAAAAAAATATTTTCTTTAAATGTTTGGCAGACAGCTGCGAGAAGCTAGGCCGAAACCCAGGCACAGGGTTGTAATGATCAATTTTGTATGTATGTTGAATTACTCACTTAATTAAGACCCGCTAGCATTAGAAGGCATTCCGCCCTATGAGATCTATTGTTTCAGTACTAGTCTGCGATTTTTTTAGAAAACCCACTGCCCTTCTTATGAATACCAGCAGGGTTGAAACTCTAGTGGTGGATATGTTTGATAGTTGAATGTTTACTTTATAATTCTACATATTTCAGGCAACAAAAAAAAAAAAAAAATATTGAAAATATCTTAATTTGAACCACAATTCAACGTTTAATAAAATTCCAAGAAAACATATCTCAAGAGTTCTTAATAAATATGTTGAGAAACAAAGGGTGTTTTTTATAGAGTGACTTAAGTTTAAATCATAATAAAGCAATGAAATAAATTTTTAATATCCGTATAATGGGTTTTATTGAAAAAACAATTTTATGAAATTATTGTTTAAATATAATTTCTTCCATGTGGCCGCCACGGCTAGCGCATAGAAAGCTCAATCTGCACCAGCAATTTTCAACAACTTTTTTAAATACATTTCAACCAATGACCCCGTCGACCCATAAGCGTGACAAAGAGTAATTTTCTGTTGATGTAATGGTGTTTCAACAAAAGTTTGTGGATTCTCCTCCCTTCAAATGCGCCAAGTTTGCTTATTTCAACCAGAAATAGGCTTCATCGGAAAATAAAACTTACATCAATAGAAGAGAACTATTACATACATACAAACATATTTAGCCATTACAATCCTGTGTCAGGGTTACGGCCTAGTTTCTCGCAGCCCTAATGTTGTGTGCGTTAATTTTTATCCATGAGTACCGAGACCTAAAGTTTAAAGTCGACTGCGAACGACAGATTTGAGAAGCTATTTCATGACAATTAATTACTCCCAGAAGACTGCTAAGAGATAGTCGACATAGTCGCTGAGATTTGAACCCGTTGCTATCGTCTTAGTAAGCCAACACACTAAACACTAGACCACTAGACAACCGCGATGCTACATACATACATATGTATGCATGTATTAAGTAATGTGGACTGTCGTAACGTATACTTAATAATATGAAATAAATATTAAATATTACTTATACGCTGCCATGTACTGGCTTTTTCAATCGCTTGTAATGAATTCAAATTTGCTGGGCAGATTAAATACAAAATATTTCATAAACCTATAGCTTCCTAAGAAAATCTTTTGCACCAACTATTCCCTTAATTCCGCGGCGCTATCGTCTTAGTAAGTCAAAACACTAACCACTAGACCACGGCAACTACTGAAGAGAACTATTATTTTGATTACAAATTTCAATCATTTGCATACGTTGCTCTGATGTAAGTCGATTCATATTGAAATTTCAAAGGAAACTTAATAAAAAGCAACTACTCGTATCAGCTGTTTAGTGCGTGGTAGAAAAAAAACAGTGATGCCTACGCGAAGTTGTGACTCTCTATTAAAAACACCTTTACAAACAGCAACAACAACAATAAAAGTATTAATAATTGTTAAAAAAAACACAAACAAACAGACACAGAACACCATTTATCAGTTTTAAGCAATAGAATACGTTTTAGAAACAGTGAAGTAAAGTGCTCTCAAAGGAGTTGTAGAAGCATATCGTCGCAAGAATTAAAGAATGCTGTAACTGACAAAAAATCGAAAATACGTTTTTTGCATCAATTTTATCAGAAAAAAATTTACGCGCCGATTGATCCCGGTCCCAGGTTTCTACAATGAAAATAAATTCACTTACGCTGTCTACGTTTTGAAAAATTCGAGTGTCTTCTTCTTTTACTTTCATACAGGTTTTTTGGCTCTGGTGAACATTTAAGGTTTTGTCAGTTACAGAGTTCTTTAATTCCTGAAACGATATACTCTCACACTGGTATTTACACAGTACCCAGGTAAGAGTATAATAAATGTCCTTGTTATTGGTGAACTTCTTAAACAAATTAAAGTATTAAACAAATAGTGTGTGTGTGTGTGTTTGTGGTTATTGGGTATTATTTTTAGAATTTTATTGGTCCATAAAATAAACCACAATATAAGCCGTTAAAGGCATAATATTACAATAAACCATTAAGAGGTAAAAAAAAGTCAGAAAAGAAATGTTTTTTTTCGTTAGACTCATATGTGTATACAAAACGGCATGTTAATGTGTAAATGACTCCAAAGGGAGTCGTAGTTTTTAAGCAAATATTAATACTTAAGAATTTGTTTATATGCTAAAACAGTTTAAAGGCTTTAATGAAATAAAAGGCCTTACGAAAGAAAAATTGAAGAATTGTATTAAAAAAGAGATTGAGAAGTAACTAAATTAAAAAGGCTGAATGGCTGTCTTTCAATGACATTTTACATATAAAAGAAAACCAAAACCATGTGACATGACTATTCTATAGGCAATTAAATAGCAATTCGTTTTAGTGATGTCCTTAAAAAATAACAATAATTTAAATTGTAATAGAAGGCTTAAAACTTGCACACAGTACATAAGAATCAGTCAGTCCTTCGGTATATTGACAGTTTCACAGTTAAGTCATCATTAGCTTAGCCACTCATTACCAAATCACTTTCCTAAGGTTTCCATGACCTTCATACGGCTACGATAGCAATAAAATGATAATTTTTTTTTTCCTTATAAAAACAGAAAAAATTAATTTAAAAAATACATATTTCATGCATACTCGTGTCTACAGCGTATCAGATAGAGAATTTTTTATAAATATTTTTTTTTTTCTTTTTTAATTTTAATTTTAATAAATTGCCATATATTTACAAATCTATCAAATAACGCAAATTTCAAACCAACAACAATTTAAAAAATGACAAATATTTTGCATGTAAAATGATTGCTCAACTACTGTCTAGCATATGAAGAAATAAAAAGAAACAAATGATTTGATATTTTTTATAGATGAAATATAAATTGCATGCGTAAATAATTGCGTTTAATGTCATTATGTCAGTCATATCCTTGTGAAGGATACCATACAAATATGCAAACAAATTTGTATGTTTATAGAGAAACGGTATCAAACATCATATCATTCAATTATTAAAAAAAAAAGAAAAAAAAGAAACAAGAAAGAAAAAAATATGCCTGAAAAGCTATATCGTTATACAGACCTTTATGTAATGCATAGCATAAAACAAAGGCCTCTCTCTATAAGCTATTAATATTAACTCAGTTATATGCACACACACACACAGATTTCATATAATATCCTTTCATAATAATATCACTATAGGCCATCATTCCATATACACAAAAGCTAACAAACAAGCAGATAGGCAGGCAGGCAGGCAGGCAGAGGCAATCATTCATTTATTCTGCCAGTCATTTACTCATACACAAACACTTCTTCATTCATTCATTCATTTATGCATTCGATCAGCCAGTCATTTGTACGCGTTTCATCGTATCATTTATGTCAATATTTCATTTCAGATTTCAGATTTTCTGTTTGATTAAATTTTGGTGGAAAATGCCAACCAATCGTTATTTATAAATCACATTCACCAATTTTTTCAACACCCACCCATCCACTATAACACCCACAGTTTGGCTATATATTTTACTGTGCGGTATGTACGAGGAGAGTACGTACACGCTGCTACTTTTTGTAGTTAATTTTTTGATTTTTCTTTCATTTTTTTTTATTTCGAACTACAAAAAAATTAAAATGGTATTTTAAGCTTTTCCATGCATTGGTAACAAATTTTTTTGTGGAAAATGTGGCGAAAAAATTGTTTTCCGCTGTTTGCTTTGACTGTCATCTTTTTAAAATACAAAAAATTTAAGTTTTTATCAATTGTATTTATTTGTTTTTTTACTACAACAATACTACTTTACTTATGTAAGTGGTGTTGACGTCGGCTCACACATATTTGTAGCTAAGCTTAATGCTATAAACACAACAAAGGCTATCGAACACCGAACACACGACTCCAAAAATCGCTGGCTACAAAAGTAGCCAAGTAGCCAGCATCAAAATAAACATCTGTTTTGACACGTTGAACATAACCTAAACAAAATATAATGAACTTATTTTTTGTAAATGAAATTTTGAGGAAACAAAAAACAACAAATGTCTGAAGAAACCGTATAAAAATTTAAGAAAACTAAAAAAGTAATTAAATAACAAATTAAAAATGAAATAAAAACTGATGTAAATAAATGAAATAAGTAAATGAAAACTAAACAAAAAATCTAAACAAATGATTATTTTTTTTAGTGGTGCAACTTTAATTTTTTCGCATTTTTAATGTATATTTTTCATGTATTGCGTTTTTTAAACACCTTTTTGTAGTCGTGTGGTCGGTAGTCGTGTTGCCGTTAAAATATTTATTCTCATATACACACATGTATTCTATTTTTGACAGATTGTAGTCGATGGTCGGTAGCCTTTGTTGTGTTTATAGCCTAATAACTTAGCTGACAAACTCACATGGGTCACGGCAACGCTATACTTTGCCATTCTGGCAATACTATTTATTAGTAACTGAGTGTGGATCGTAACGTTAACAAACCACAGCTAATTTTACTTTACTTGTATTCTTAGCAACAGGCAAATAAAGACTAAAGGAAATCCTCAGGGTTATCAGATAGTTTTCAATTTGTATCCCCAATTTCGAAATTTATATCCCCAAAACCTTGATTAATTCATCCCCAAAAATCCCCACATAAACTGCATAAATAATTTTGCATGTATGGACATATATTTTATTTGATATGTAAATTTTAAATTTGGAAACTGTGCAGATCAACTTAAAAAGTTGAGGACGTTCTTTTTAAACCAACCTCTTGCTTGCTTCGTTGTGTGTAATATTGGGTTTGACATTTCATTTAGAAATTCCAACAAAGTCACTGGAATAGTTTGTGCTAAAATCTACTCGGTTTGGTCAGATATATTTAGAGTTTAATAATTTATATGATTATTAAATTGATTTTTGGTTAACCCTAGCTCTGGCACTAATTACATATGTAAATATGTCAATTTTAAATAGGCTATAACTTGTGTATTTTTGGTCCGATTTGGTTTTTTTTTTTTCTATTTGCTGTTGTAAAAAAAATTTTCCAATAAATTTGTTTACCGTTATTTTTTAGGACTTTGTAATGTTTTCTTCGTTATATGGCACTATTTACATTTCTAAATATATTACTACTATATGTTATTTGCATCATTTCAATTTTTTACATTTTTACAGAATTTATAATAAAAAAAGAAGAGTTCAAACATTTACACATTGACGGCACTTCGTTTGCACTTTGCTGTGTTCAATACAAAGAGGCTTTTTACATTGGCCGCATTATTTCCGATTAGCATATTTTCTTTTATTTTCATCGAGTTAACATAGATAGCAAGCAACTTTTACTTTTGAATATCTTCGGTCATCTTCATCTGGGGCGAAATTCTCTGTGGTGCATTTTTATACTGCTTCGATAGGAACGCCCATTATGCATTCGATTTCACTCTTCGTCGAAAAGGGAATTTGTGTTTTTTTTATAATTATTGGCTTGCACAATTACTCGCTTAACCCTCCGTTTTGCACATGTTTTAGTTTTCACATTCGTAACACATGAGTCTAGCCAGACCCACTTAGATTTTCAATACAATTTATTAAAATATTAAAGTTTTTTTTAATAAAAACAAAATAATTATTGAATTAAATACTCCACAAATATATAAAAATATATATTTTCTTTATGTATTATACATACATTAACATATTTGTAGCTGAGCAAGTAAACCTGAAAATGAAGTTGTTTTAATTCGGTACTCTTAGTTACTACTGGTGTAACCTAAAGAAGTCAAGAAAAAAATTGGTTTAAACATAAAAAACAACATTGTAAAACAAAATCGCTTCAGATTTCATCGCTTCACCTGCCCAGTGTGTAGACTAATGGACGGTTGAAAGCAAATTGACACATTTGTTCTATAAATTGAAATCAAGTCTTTATGGAATCCAAACAATGACGAGAGAACACGTCGGGAAGATTGGTTTTTCATTTCTTTAGAAATGCAAGCTTTATTTGAACGGATTATACCAACGAATGCAAGTTTTAGTTTGGTAAGAAACTTTATACAGTCTAGGGTTGTGAGAAAATTTTCTGCCTGGCACTACCTGGCAGCAAAATTCCTGTGAATTCATCTAATTCACTTGGGGTCAAGTCTTCCCAAACTTCCCGATTTTTTTCACTATTGGCGGTATTCCATTTTTCAAATTCTTTTTTTCCATACCGATTTGTTTCAATTATGATTATAACTACAATATTTGGTGTGAAAAAGCTTCTCAATATCTTAATTGGGATAGAGCCTTGTTTTTTCGGGCCAGATCGAACATGCATTACGGTATGTTGACGCAAGCGTACACCAACGTTTGGTTCTTTTTTATTTCACTTTCCGTTCTTGCCATAGATATATCCCCTATGTTATTCAGGTGGTTCAAACAGTTCTTCTTCGTCATCCTCAGAATCATACATGTCATTTGGTTCAATAATCATGTTGTTTTTAAATTCGGATGCATCATTCGGAACGTAATCCACATCTTCAGTCTCTTTATCTGCAAATAGTTCAACTTCATCGCCTTCCTCAGCAGCTCGTTCATGATCTAAGTCATCAGCTACACCCTCATCTTGCATATAAAAGTCTTCATCTGGAAGTCTTGAGCGTGGCGAATTGAAAGCGATTAAAATTTATCATTCATTTTGTTTACTATACACCACCAGATAATAAAATAACTTGCCAAATAACATTGTATTTTCTTATGTACATATACATATATCTATGAAGATTTGTTTTCTCTTTTACTTGTTGAAGTGCTGTTAGCACTGTGAACATATAATATGATCTAACTCAAAAAATTCAACAGCCACTACTAATATCTTTGAATATGTTAAAAAGATAATCAAAAAACTTAAAAAATATATCACAATAAAAATATTCAATAAAAAAAGCTGTATGGGTCTGACCAGACCGCATGTGTTACGAATGTGATGTCAGCAGTTAAATATTTAAAAAAAAAAATGTCCTTCAGTATCCTTTTAAGGCTTTCTTGTTTCAACAAAATTTTAGGAGGGTACCTAAAATTTCAAGTTTCTAACTAACTTTTAAATATGTTAAAACATCAATTCAAAATGAAAAAGGTCTGGCCAGACCTATGCGTAAGACGAAGGGTTAATTGCTTGAGGAACAAACGGTGACCACCTGTTTAGGTTAAAAAAAACTACCTTTTATTGACGAGAGATGTGATGGATTAGTTTGCCGAATATGGCCGAATCTTCTGCTTTTTGAGGGAGGGCTCCGTAGGCAAATATGGTTTATTTTCTTCAGTGCTCCAACCATAGACAATTTCCAACTTGTCAGTATATCGGGTAATGAAATACTTGTAAAAAAAATTGTCACAGGTGACATTCCGTCCTGTGTTTTTATATTGCTTCACCAAGTCTTTTGCTAGTCTTTCTCCTTGATTTGTCTCTCTAACGTTTCCCGATTTGAAGGTTAATTTTTGCCCTGTAAGCGAATAGTACGATTCGGCATCGCACTCCCACCACAATTTTATGCCGTATTTGGCAGGTTTGAACGGTATATACTGTGTAAACTTGGTACGCTCTCTGAAAAGAAATAGCTGTTCATCTACGGATATACTTTCGTTTGGGCTGTAATTTTTACATAAACTTCGATTTCAAAAATTTCCGAAATTAGTGCAGCTTTGTCAGCTAGGGATCTTTTCTCTTTCGTATTTTGCTGATCAAATCTAAAAAATCTTGAAATATTCAGGAATCGTTTCGACGACATAGTTGCTCTGTACAACGGAAAACCCCTTTTTTTGCCAAAGCGTTTCAAGGCTTTCACTGATGGAATTACTGCTTCTCATTCCAATCAGTATGCCAAAATATGCTGAACAAAAAAGCTCAACATCTATATGGAGGCAAATCAAATGTACCCGTATTTCAAAATACAGACTATATATTGATATAGTTTATATAGTAATTTGTCGTGTGTCTTTTAAAGCATACTAGAATATCAAAACCAAAACAAATTACAAAATCACAAACTAAAAACATATGAAAGTCAACGTATTTTCAAATATAAATAGTGCCAGGATTTGTAGAAAAAAATTGGTGCTAGAGCAATCAAAAATGTAGGGTGTTTAAAAGATGTAGGGTGTTTAAATGTTTAGAAATACTAAATTTATATCCCTAAAGTCGTTATATTATTCAAGGTAAGCACCATCACACAGGATCATAACGAAAAATCTTAAAAACGTAAATTTGCTTGTAAAGAATATTTGGTGCGGTAGAGTCTGGAGAACAGTGTGACAGACATTTAAAGCGGAGACTATGGATCCTATCAACGACTTTGGTGACTGTCTTTCCTACTGGTATTAGAATTTAATTTAATATTTATATTGTAATGTGTATGGTATGTACGTGTAATAATTAAATAAATATTTCATAAAAGTACTGCTTTCCTTTGCATCTTCCGCCCCCCCCCCCCGGTGATACAGAAAAGGCTGCTGGTGATTGCCTCCATCAGTAGCCTGTTTTCTCCGGGGAATATCGGGTTCAACCTAGCCCTGAGTGGTCTGGCGCTCGATATAGGCAGAGAATGTCGGTAATGTTGGTGGTTATGTGGTGCATGGCCGTAATGTCACGCGTGCTTGGGGTGCTTGTCCCTTTGAGTGCGCGTGGCTGGCATTTCTGGTGTTCTCAAAGACTGACCAGAGATGCCTTAATCAGGTACTAAGGGCATCAGGAGCCCCCGGTTAACCTGGGACTCCTTGTCATTCGGGAAGTGCGGTTAACCGGCTTGATGGTTTGGGTGCGGTCCTTCGGAAAGTACACGTAGTGGTTGTGGCAAGTGCTGGGTAGAAACCCCTCAGCAAGGGGGGTATCACTACCCAGACAGTGGTGGAGCTAAATTAATAACTCAGTGCTATGGGCTCTCTTTTGAGCGCCTTGCCCTCGCGCATGAGTGAGATTAGAGGGTACCGGCATCGAGTGGCGGTGGTTGGGTGCATTGAACTCAACTACCGCTCCGACAACAGACGGCGTGTGACATGTCTACGGACGGTGCTCACGTAAAACCCATACACAGTTTCCTTTGCATCTATACAGCGCAATTATTGCAGCTGTAGGGTGCCTATAATTTATTATCCTGTAAGAGGGAAGTATATAAAACACAATACTTTTAAATACATGCGAATGTATATGCGTTTATTGGCGTGTGAGTACTTTCGTGTATTTATTTTACTCATATTTACATTCATTTATGAAAATAATACCAAATGTAGTTACACACATGCAGTACTTGCATATGTGTTTGTAGAAATATTTCCCAGTTGGCACAATAGTCGTATATGACATTGTCGTCATGTACATGTCTTTAAGACATGTCACTAACGGCTGTCGACAACATCGCGGAGGTGTTCGCAAACGACATTTTGTAGTAGATTTCCTTGAAGTTGTCAATGATAAAAAGAAAACTTACGACATGCTTACATAGCTAATACTATGTGCGTATGACGACAACCTCAGTGACATTGTCCCTCAAAAATGAAAATGTCGTTGACGAATTGCTCTGGCTGTCGTGTATGCATTGTGCAGGATTGACTATTGTCATGCACCCATCCTCGAGGATGTTTTTAAGACAGAGCCCACGGGGTTGTGTTTATGTATGTATGTCTGTATATCTGTAAAATGTGTATGTATAGCATGTTTGTTCGGATTCATAGGATATTATTTCAAATTATTCTGGTTTTAAATTACTCGCTAAAGGTAGTCAATCATATTATTATCAAATTTAAATATTTTTTTCCGCTTTTGATTTATTTATTTTTGTATTTTTTTTTTTTTTTGCATTTTTCAATTTTTGTAAATATCATTTATTATATCACATTAAATAAAGTTAAAAACATACCTACATATATACATAAATAACTTGTTATTTTATTTTTATCCCACATCATACATCATCGCTGCCAATTAGCATAAAACCTATATGCACGAGTATAAAACAAAAAACTGAACAGGAAAATATGAAAATTAAAATTGATACGAGGAGGATATAACTGATAGATTGCTAAAAAACATTATTAAAATTTATTATTAAATTTCTGGTATTACTTCACAAAATCTATAAATCTTGTTAAAATTGTTTCAATCGTTAAAAAAATAAATTTCATTCATCCAATCTAAAGCTCAAATACATAATTTTTTTATTTTTTAATTATTTTTTTAGCAGATGATGTTGTTGTTGTAATAGTTGAAATAAACAAACAACACCTAAAAATATACTAATTTTTTTTTTACTACATTTTATATATTTTTACAAACTATGTATTATAAAATTTATATAAAGAATTTTCTCTACTATTTTATTGATTGATTGAAATTTATAGATTGATTAGTTGATAAAAACAAAAAAAAAAAAAATTTTTTTACATTAGTCGTGTATTGTGTCATATTAACTATTTAAGTATTTATTAATATTTTCGGCCAAAAGAGTTTGTATTTTATGTATCTAATAATACAGCTGTTAAACTGTTTAAATTAATATACATATTCTTAAAACCAACAAATTAACTTCATTATACAACAATAAAGTTTTTGAGATAACAATTGCTTAAGGCCTATTTAGCCAAACGTAAACGTAAACCCGTAAATGTAGTCGTGTCAGCTGATCGTTTCTGTTATATGAAAAGCTATACAAGTGGTTACTCAAGCGTAGAGTAACGTAAACGTATCGTAGCAACCTATTGAAAATAGAATTCTACGTAACTTTACGTGACATTTGCCAAGCAGTGTTGGGCTGTTTGTAATTGGAACAATATGGGGGTAATTTTACTCTTTATTTTTTTGGTACTTACATATTTTGGTACGTACATATATATTAAATAAATATAGTGTTTCAACATATATATAACATATACGTAAAATATATGTATATAATATACATAATATATATGTACCTATAACCACAAAACATTGTAGTAATATATGTATGTATGTAAGTGGAAAATCAGAATTATAATTTAATTGCATATAAAAGTTATTCTGTTATTCTGGTTTTCCGACTTTTTTAATTAAATATTAATAACTATCCAAGCCAAGGATACTTTTTAATACGAGTTTCTTTATTTTTTATCGATATTTCGCTACTTCTTTGTGTAGCTTCGGCAAAAAATTTATTTTATTTATATTAAGTTTATAATAATATAATAACTTTATTGACCTCTTTTTTTAAATAATAATAAATCTCTTTTTCCGAGCTTAAGGTCTTTTTATATTAATATTAAATATTTATTTGTTTTCAATATTTCGCTGCCCCTTCGTGTAGCGTCTTCAGAAATTATTATTTTAACAAATAACAAATTTATTTTAACAAATTTTATTATTTTAACTAATAATAATTCCTGAAGACGCTACACGAAGGAGCAGCGAAATATTGAAAACGAATAAATATTTAATATTAATATAGAAAGACCTTAAGCTCGGAAAAAGTTTATTTTAAGTTTATTTAAGTTTATATTTATATTTAAGTTTATAATACTCGTACATTACATACATGTATATATTGTACATACACATTAATATCGTCGATGGAAATAAAAAACGGTGTAACTGACAAAACCGTAAATGTTCACCAGAGCCAAAAAACCTTTATGAATGTAGAACAAAGACACTGGTATTTTTCAAAAGGCAAACGGCGTAAGTGATTTTATTTTCATCGTAGAAGTCTGGGACCAGGACCAATCGAAGCGTATTTTTTCCTGATAAAAATGATGCAAAAAACGTATTTTCGATTTTTTGTCAGTTACAGCGTTCTTTAATTCCATCGACGATATGTTCATATACATAAAAATAAAAGAATTTTTATTTAAGATACCTTATGCTTCAAATATTATTAAAATTTAAATATAAAAGTTTAAACAATTACCATTTAAATAATTTTCGTACTTTTTTGCGTAATGTGCACGTATTTCCGTACTTTTTCAAACAATCAAAAAAAAGTAACAAACTGAATTGCCATCTCAATGTTTATGTATGACCAAAACAGCTGACACGTTTTTACGTTTGGATAAGTGCAACTACATTTACGTTTACGCTACATTTACATTTACGCAACATTTACGAATTTTACGTTTGGCTAAATAGGCCTTTATTCTATTTTATCGCCAGCTTATAATTGGCGCTCAATTTGTCTGTGTCCTCTCTGATATTCATAGTCCTACGTATTTTTTGTTGTATTCTTAAGCTCTCTGTTATAAACAGTGTTTTGGTTATTTTTAAACAAAATTGGTTACTTTTTTTTCAATGTGTGCATGTGGACTTTTTTCTTATTTTGGTTATTTTTTTCTCAAAGAAAAAATTAAATATTTAGAGGAATACTCGAAGTAATAATAAATATAAATCCTCTTCAACAAACATATTTATTTCCTTTAATGTTTATCATTAGGATATATAGTATCATAAAGTTAAAGATAATTGTAGATGTAAAAATTAAAACAGATGTAAAACTGTGATTATTTATTGGTTAAAGACACAATATATAACTATGTTGGTACACTTCTGTGATACTTTTTTGACTAGCGTAGTATCCGTATAATCGACTAATGAAAGGAAAACTGCTTAGAAAAGTAATATTCTGATTAAAATGTCCACTTGCTCAAAATGTTCAAATGTGATTAAAAAATATAGTTTCTATTTAATAAGTATAGCATATTTTAAAGGAATAATAAATATAGTACATGTGCTATACATATATGAAGTGGTTGTTTATTTTCTCGAGAAGCGTCGTCATCCACAAATAGTTCTTGATACGTATTTTACAATGGTTTGTTAATGTCAGACTGAAACATATTACAATACAATACGTGATCAAGGTAGGTCAAGTGGCCAGTTAATGAAAAAACGTGATCAACGACAATTAGCACAATGTGCCGTTTTGAACCCCAATACATATTTTAATTTAATCTGGAACATGAAGCATTATTTTTTTTTTGTTAGTAATTTTTTACACATTCTAGTAAACTAATTGATCAATTTTGGTAAACTAAAATGCGAACGTTAAACTGAAAAAAGCAAAAAATTGTTCTACGAATGGTTTTAATATTTTTGGTTACTTTTTTTCCAATTGGGTAATTTTTTTTATTAAAGTTTGGTTACAAAATAATAAAGGCTGTGGCAACACGGGTTATAAATCTCTTTATTGTAGTATTTATTTTGTCCAGTATTCTTATATCTTCAAATTTAGGTTTATGTTTTGTTTTTATAACATGCTGTGACAATGCGTACTCTCTTTGTTTTTATTTATGTCTTCTTTATGCTCTTTTACTCTCGCTTCCAACATTCTCTTAGTAGTTCCAATGTAAACAAGATCACAGTTGTTGTTATCATCTCCTTTACAAGAGATTTCGTAAACCACATAGTTTTGTTGAAGAATTTGTATCGGTGTTTTTGTTTTTGTAAAAACAGCATTTAATATTTTGTTGGATTTGTAGGCAAAATTAATGTTGCTATTGTCCAAAGTATATCTTATGTTTTTGTTGTCTGTGAGACCTGGTATATACAATATTTAACACTACATAATAGTTTATTATTATTAGGGTGGTCCTGTTTATTGTTATCTGTCCGTTTATATGCGTTAATTAGAGAGCGAATAATTCTCGTAGGAAAACAATTGTCGTATAATATATTGGTGATTTTTTCTATATTCTGTCGATGGAATTTTTTGTCACTCTGGGTGGTGTAGAGTTAAAATTTGTGATTCTACCTGATGATGATTCTTTTGCATACCAGTTTAGTATTATTTATTTACTCTCCTATGCAATTTGGTATCTAGATATGCAATTTCACTGTTATTTTCCACTTCATTCGTGAACTGTGTTTTTTGGATGATACTTTTTTAATAATGCTAATATCTTATCTTTGTCGTCCTTGTCAATGATGGCAAGTATATCATCTACATACTTGACTAAATACTTAGTAGTTATATTTTTAGTTTTCATTTCAGTTAATACTGCATCCAGTAAACAATTCAACACAATTTGGGCAATAGTTGGTGATAAAGGGTTTCCCATCGGCATGCCAAAAATTTGTCTATAGATTTGGTCATTATACATAAAGTAATTCTTATCAATTAAACAAAATTTCAATATGTCAATAAATTTAATGCGGGGAATATTCTTCACTACTGTTTATTTTCGCCTCTTCATTTCCATTTGGTGTTGCTGTACGTAGTGCAGGTTTTTTTACGGTATTTTCAGAAGTCAGGATTTTAATTATTTGTTTGGCAATGCTATGGACCTGAATCTGATCAAATTTGTAACTGATGACGTTGCTTTTCCTTTCTGCGTTTACAGAGTCGGAGCTCTGCTTCTAATCAAGATGTAATTGATTTCAATATCTTATTTTATTAAGACAAACTATTATCTTTTTCTAAAAAAAAGTTATGGACTTTTCTGAATCAAGCATTCTCTAAAGAAAAGCATCATTACAGTTTAAAAAAGTAATTGTCTAAAAAGTGCGATTTTGCCACCTGCGAAACAGATAGAACCTGAACTGATTAAGTGTGATATGACGATCTTTACATATTATTTTTACTTTTGCGTAAAATTTACATTTTTGTAATGTTGTACAGAAACACAGCTATGGATGTGTTCAATTCTATTCAAACATTTACCAATTTATACTATTTTAAGAATAAATTATAGCATATATTACAAAAAGAAACTATGAGAAGCAAGTGAAATTGGTTTGGAAAACTCTGGTAAAACTAAAAGATAACAGAGCGAAATTGATCAACAAAGGCGGCGAAAAAAGAATAGAACAGTTCACTGCTACAGAAGAAGGTAACAGAAAGAGAGAGAGAGAGAGAAAGAAAGATGCTAATCTCTTTTAGAAATGAATGAATTCCCTCTTTAATTCATTATGTGATTTACGAGAACTACATAAAGAAAGGCGATTATTGAGAACATACGCCATTATTTGGAATTATCAACAGGTGCCTTAAATAATCGTCACAAATAGAAATGTTTGACCACTAAAGTTTTAGCTAATAACGTTTGGATGTTATTTTCCCATAATAAGTGTTGGAGATGCTGTTCTCTTATAATCTCCTTAAGCATATGCATTGTATTTAAATATAAGAACCAAACAAAGCAGGTTTATATGAATACCAGTACATACTCGTACAAAAAAAAATGAGAGTACAGTACAGAAATTCAGGTAAACAAAGGATATTAAATACTAAACAATACAACAAAATAAATACTTTCGAAAGCATTGTTCATGAAATGTATGAGTATTTAATATACCTCAGCATATAGATGAAGCTGAAAGCAAGAGAGAGAGAAAGAGTGAGAGTATAATAAACAAAAAGTAGCTTAAAATAATTATTTCAACATGTGTTATCATAAATCATATATATTAAGGCATGTTTGCATGTATGCAAATAAGCATTTATTTCTGAAGAAGCATTTAGAACACAAACAAAAGCGTTTTAAGCTGCTTAAGTTGCAGTGAAATTATAAAAAAAAAATATTACGAAAATAATAACAAACAGTTTGAAGTATTATAAGCTGAAAAATTTTGTTTAACTGTTGGCAGTTGTTTAAAATTTGAAAAGAAAAAATTTAAACTCCTATTAAATTAAAATTTGTCTTCATACTGCATTGTTTTTAAGAAATTGCTTAATAGAGGCACTTACCTATGCGACCAAGTTAACTAAGCGCTACGCAAACCAACCAACAACAAGAAATATCAAAAAAAAGTCTGATCTGGATCTCTTAACTATCACACAACGCATAAAAATTATCAAAACTTACTATAGGGTCCGCCAAATAACTTTTTTTTTCTTCGAAAATGCTATAAAAAAACTACTGAATATTTACTCAAATTTCTTTTTTTATTTGAAAGTACAATCCTTCCTATTAATAATGAAAAATAACTTCATTCAAATGGCTGCCTCCGCTGGCCATGCAGAAGCCTACACCATCGGTCCAATTTTTAAGCACATTATCAATTGTGTGCAAGCTGTATTTCAGCAATGGCTTCAAGAATATTGTCCTTTAAAGCGTCAATTGTCTCTGGCTTGTCGGCGTAATACTTATCTTTGACGACACCCCACAAATAATAGTCCAACGGTGTCAAATCGAAGCTCTGAGGTGGCCAAACGTTATCAGCTCTGCGGCTGATAATGCGATCTTCAAAAACAGGGCGCAAAACATCGAGCGCAGCTTCGGCTGTGTGGCACGTAGCGCCGTCCTGTTGAAACCAAATGTTGCCGATATCCTCCTCTTCTATTTTTGTGAACAAAATTTGTTCAGTATAGCCCGATAATGATCGCCATTGACTGTTAAGGCCACTCCTTGCTCATTTTCGAAGAAAAATGGCCCAATTATGCCTCTGGACCAAAATCCGCACCAAACAGTGACTCGTTTTGGGTACATCGGCTTTTTAGTGTTTGCGTGTGGGTTTTCTGTGCCTCAAATGCGACAATTTTTCTTGTTTACATACCCGCCAAGATCAAAATGAGCTTCATCTGAAAAGATGATTTTTTTTTTTTGGCAAAATCGTCATTTTCTGTAAGTCGAACGCAGGCCCACTTAACGAAGCAAAAACACTATTGGATGGCCAGTTGGCTTCAACTCCTAAACCAATTGGACTTTGTATGGCGTCATACCAAGGTCTTTATGTAAACTTCGTCGCAATGATGTCTCCGAAATGTTCAATTGTTGAGTACGACGGTGAATTGATGTTGATGGCGCTTCACGCACATTTTCTGCCACAGCAGCAATATTCTCGGGTGTACGCACTGTTTTTGGCTTTTCATGCTTTGGTTTATCGATGTGGATGCCAGTTTCTTTCACTTTTTTCACAAGATAATGAACATACAGAGCTGACGGTTCGGTTCTTCTCTTCTTCCAAAATCCGTACGCAAATTTTCGCACATATTCTGCAACATTACCATGATTTTCAAAGTTATGTCGCAATATTTTCCAGGGTTGGACAAGTGTATACACAATCATTAATTATCTGTCAAATCAGACAAGAGCTAAGTGTTACCCTTCACGAAATAAGCATACATACATACATAGCTGGCCTTTACAACCCTGTGTCAGGATTACGGCCTAGCTTCTCGCAGCACTCATCTTGTGTATGTAAATTTTTGTCCATGAGTACCGGGACCTACAGTTTAATGTCGACTCCGAACGACAGACTTGAGAAGCTTGTTCATCGCAATTAATTACTCTCAGAGCTTTTGCCAGAAGACTGCTGAGAGGTAGTCGCCGAAAGAAATATTTTTTTCATATTTCTTCTTTTAGGATGTCAGAGCCTGGAGTCGAACCCAGGGCCAATGTCTTAGTAAGCCAACACACTAACCACTAGACCACGGCCACTAAATGAAATAAGCACTAGTTGAAAAAAAAACGTTAGACGGCGGACCCGATACAAAAATAGTGATTCTGCCACAGCTACAGCCACATATCGTGCTTTAAGAAGAGATTATGGTTTACATAATCGTCCAACTACGCAACAAATTGGCGAAATTGTGAAGAAATTTGAAGAGGCTGGAGCGGTTTGTTCACCAAAGTCAAAAAACCAGTATAAAAGTAGAACAGAGACACTGGTATTTATCAAAACACAGAAGGCTTAAGTGAATTTCTTTTCATCATAGAAATCTGGGACTGGCACCAAGCGATGCGTATTTTTTTTTTGTTTGGATAAAAATTATGCAAAAAACTTATTTTCGGTTTTTTTTGTCAGTTTTAGCGTTCTTTAAATCTTGCGACGATATATTGTTTTTTAAACATATCCTCGTTTAATTACCAAGTATTTGATAAAAAAACAACACAATTTTTTCTAAAGGTCAACTATTTTTGCTCCAATAAATTTAATGCCTCATATTCTGTTTTTTTTTTTGTTCTTATAACAAAAAAATAACTCATTATCCTCATTTTTTTATTATTTTGGTTTCTGGTTTAATAAAAAAAAAAATATCTGTTGATTTAAAAAAAATTGCAACTGCAGCAAGCGCTATTGCTTATTATAAAATTCTTCAGTATCATTAACAACATCATCACAACTGGCAACATCATTAACCACCATAGAAGAACACCAATAGCCACCACCTCTTTCAGGGACAACAAGTTGTGTTAATAATTGTTTGTGATGAGCAAGTGGCGCTATTTGTCGCAAAAAATTAAAGCGAAATAAAGAATAGGGAAAGGAAGAGTATAAAATGAAATTATTTGATGTTGTTATTGTTGCCTGTGGTCTAGGCTATAGATGGTTGGTGGTTGGGAGGTAGTGCTGACAAAGTGCCGCTTGCCTTACTTGATGGCTGTTGCATAATAATGGTATATATGCTTTCTTCTTCTTTTTCTTTTTTTCTGTTATTTTTGTTTGTGTGTGTGTTTTTTTTTTTCTTTTTTTTTTTTTGGTGAAAGTATGATGAGTATACAAATCCAATTTGATTATGTTAATATGCGTGGAAATGCTTTTTTTGCATCAATTGCATCAACAACAGCCAAAAGAGTTTATTTATCAGCACTGGCAGTGGTCGCACATAAACACACAGCGCGTAAATAAATAAAATTGTACTAAAAACAACAAAAAAAAAAAAAATAGAAATTCTCTTCAAGAGAAAAATAACAAAAATATAAAGAAAAAATTTAAAAACACAACAATAATAAACTGCAAAATAGAGCAGTCAGTCAGTCAATCAGTCTATTCGCATGCTGTCATACCACAAATAAACAAATAAAGCCAACCAACCAGTCAACTTGCCAGCCTCGATAAAATATACCATCTCATCATGCCTTCTCTCCCTTCCACTACTTTCAAGCCAATAATGAGAGCCAACAAGTCTGTTTGTTTATTATAGGTATAAAAGTAAGGGTATAATTTTAACTTTAACAATTAAATACCCTACAGTAGGAAAGTCATGATTAGGGCAACCAAAAATATGCTCTATAAAATTAGTTTTAAGCGCCTAAAATTTTTATTGAAAAAACAGTTTTAATTGTTAAAACTATGCTCTATAAAATATGTTAAATTACGTATACTTTTTTGGAAAATTTGAAAACATGAAGAGTAACAATTAGCCACCAACCAGATAAAATAAAATTCCTTTATATTTACATATCGCTCATTTGCGAAAAGAGTGACATATAACTCAAAAAAACTCATTATTTGAGTTGATAATATAGAAATATGAAACGAACTGTAATTTTAAACATATCTTAAAATTGTACTTTTATATATTTTTTTACTGAGTGGCGACCAAAAGTGTCTTGTACTCCCATCAGTTTGACTAAATTAAAATATTTAAATGCATTACTTTAGAATCGTTTTTTTAACTATGCCACTCTTCTTGCAAATGAGCGATATATATATTTTAATTCTCAAAATTAGAAAAGAAAAATAAAAAAAGGAAAAAATTAATTTTAATTATTGATGCAATAAATAACAATCATATCGCTCAAATTTTGAAATATGAAGCTTTGTCGTAAATCGCTCTTGTACATCGAGAAACTTATTTCTACATCAACGGTCCAAATTTGAAAGCAAACGTTTCCTAGCATAATTTGTTGCGTTGAGCTTAATATGTTTTTGACTGACCGAGGTGTTGTCTTATAGTAAATATATTCTTTGCTGACACTGGCTTATTGCAAACTTTACAAAACAGAATATTCCTATTAGTTTTAAAATCTCGGTATTTGCTAATATATTATTTATTCTGTTTGACACAGATTGCTTGATTTTCTGCATATTCTTACGAAAATTTTATTAATTTAAAAACTAATTTTTAATTTAATTTTTTATACCACGCAATTATTGCAATTTTTCACCAATAGGTACAACGTTTAAAAACACTTAACTTTTAATTTATAATTTTTTTAAACGCTAATTCCCCTAAATGTAAAATTTTTATGCTTTGTATTTAATTTGCTTTTTGCTTTCTAGTATTTCATTATTTTGAAAAAATTAAATTTGCTTATACACGTAAATTCTTCTAACAAATGTAAAAATGTGTAAAATATGCCATACAATTCTGAAAAAAATTTAAAAATGCAAAAGTATGCATTTATGACGAAATATGCAAAAATATGCCGTAACAAATAGGGGTTAAACGTCGTGGATTTTCCTAAAATGAATTAATATTTTGCTTGTTTTATCGTTACATTCAGCGAAAAAAATTCTAATGCATATTTTTGATTGCGCTAGTCATGATGTATAGATTTGATATATTTGATTCGGCGAAGGTTCACCAAAATCTTACTGAATTTAAAAAAGAAGTATAATATAAATATACATATTATTACTGATAGTAAAGCGGCCATTAAGACCCTTAGGGGTGTTTACACCACATCCAAGCTTGTCCGCGAATGCCGGGCATCTCTGGAGGGGATTGCAAGGCATTCAATGGTCACCCTTATGTGGGTCCCTGGACTCTAGGGTATTGAGGGAAATGAAATAGCCGACCACTGATTCGAGCGAATTCAGTTGCGAGATCGGCATTCCTCTTTTGAGCAGAAAATAGCTAATCTCGCACAAACTCCACTTGTCCGCGAAGGAAATATGGAAGAATGAACCTACTTGCTTAATACCCGAGACAAATCTGGCCCAACATGGATATGATTAGAACGATGTTCGTGCTGAATCTAAACAGAGTCCATCTTAGAAAACTTATATCAGTGATAACGGGCCATTGGCCCATAGGCACTCAGGCCCGCAGATTGAAAATACCTCACAATGACTTCTGTAGGGGGGGGGGGGGGGGGGGGTCGTGGCATAGTGGTAGAGCGCTCGCACAGAAACTCACACGACCCATTTGCGGTTTTCTAAAAAATTACAAATTAAATTAAGACAGCAAGACCATCTGCAAGAAACCGCCCCCTGACATTTCTAATCCATTCCACCAAAAAAACAATGATCAGGAGTACAGCGCTACCTTCTGGGAAGATAACAGCTAATCTACTGAAGACGCTTACCATTCACATTAAACATCCACCGACAGATGAGGCAATTGTGCTGTTTGATCGTTCGAGGGTGAAGGTATAACACTGGCTCTTGAGTGGACAAATTTACAGCAACTTGTTTCATCAACAATAAAAGGCGCAAAATATACAAAAACACCTATGAAAAAAAAAAAAAAAAAAAAAAAAACCTAACAACCATCTTCACATTTCAATACAATGCTCTGCATGAGTAGGGGTTTGCCCCTGAATATTGGTCTTAATAAAAACAAAAAAAAAAAAAAAGAAGAAGCTGTAATGACGCAGAGTAAGAGGAAACAACGGAAAATTTTCTCTGTCATTGTCCCGCCCTGAATTTATCGACAGATTCTGGAGGTGATTTGGACAAAATTCACACCTTCGTAAGGTTATCGGGTTGGTTGGAGAGTGACCAACGGTCGTAGATATGTTTTAGTGGATATAATGGCATCACAACAGGACCCTATTGGACCCAAGTGTACTTTGCCTAGAGGCGGTTGCCAATTTTAACCTGACCTTACCTAACCTAACCTAAAAAAGATCAGCTTCTGATCGATTGTGTGCGCTTCTACTCTTTGTAAAGTACACTTATTTGTCGTAATACATACACACAGAGAGTATGTACTTACTCTTTGTAAAGAGTAAGACATTAGAGCACTGAGCGTTGAGTTGAAAAACATTCCTACATAAGAGCGTTAAAATAATGCCTTGATCAGTTATGTTAGAACAGGCCTGCGCAAAAGTAAAAATGTAGCTGTGTTGGTGAAAAAATAAGAATTACACTGCTGAACGTGTAAGTAGCAGTATCAGCAAGTGTTGGAATTTTTTTTTTTAATTAAAATTTGTATGCAATATTTCATCTAAAAATTTAATTACTTTAACTACAATTTATAAATACTACTCTGCTCTTTTTACTTTTAATTTTTTAACAAATTAACATTTTTAAATTTTGCTTTTGTCATTAAATTTATTAAAAATTTTATAAAAATAATGAAAATATCGTTGAAAAACTTTTAAACTCTATTTTTAAATGTTTTGTGATAAATAGGGTATTGGATTTACAAATGCATCTATAATAATAAAATATTTCTGTGCATTGCTATTAATTTTGTTTCCACTGTAAACAATAAATCACCATACATCCAACATGCATGTTAACTCGTCGCTGTTTCAGTGACGACTGAAAGCAAGAGCGTAAGAATACAAGTGAGTTAAGCTAAGAAACGATTGTCTATAAAGTTTTAGTTTTGGCACAAGCCTGTGTTAGAATAACTTTTCAACAAGACAAAATTAAATAAAAATGAATATGAAATAACAAGTAAACTGCTAGCCTTTAATTGCAAACAGACAAAATGCCATTAGCTTTGGAATAAAACAAATGCCAGCCTGTCAATCTGCAGTGAAGTTCACTTACTAATGAGCGCTCATATGACTGGCATTGCTAATTGAAATACCGATCAGAAGTTTCTATCATTTGCTTAAGGGAAATGTAAAAAAACTAATGGAAATATTTGTGTACATGTGATTTTGCATCCTACTCTAACTTACTAAATATGTATGTTGGCCATAGAACATATCGTCAATGGAATTAAAGAACGCTGTAACTGACAAAACCTTAAATGTTCACCAGAGCCAAAAAACCTGTATGAAAGTAGAACAAAGACACTGGTATTTTTCAAAACGCACACAGCGTAAGTGAATTAATTTTCATTGGAGAAATCTGACACCGTGACCAATCGACGCGTATTTTTTTTTTTTTGCTGATAACAATGATGCAAAAAACGTATTTTCGATTTTTTGTCAGTTACAGCGTTCTTAAATTCTTACGACAATATATCTGAACTCTTTACTCTGCAAATTTTTTTTAATTTAAAGAAAGTTGTACATATTAGTCACAAGTGATTATTCACTGATGATAAATATATCAGTCACAGCTCACTAACAAACCTAATGAATATAGCTATCCCAAGTTATGTATAAGCCCGTCAAGTCTGACTGATATTTCTTTAATTTTAAAACAACATTTTTTATTTTCCAAACTTAAATATGATAAAAAACAATATATTATTAATTTAAAAAAAGGTGGATTTAACAAACGTTTGCACTTGAATACACTACTAGCAACCTTATTGTAGTCGGATGTGCATTACATATGAAATAAAACAAAAAATATATTTTTTGTTTCGTCAGAAACGCTTTGATTAGATCAAAGTTTACTGCAATGAATATTTTTGGTAATTAAAGAAAAATGATATCCGTGAAGGAATAGTACACTAGCCAAACTGAGCAATTGTTTTCGACTCCAGCTATGGTAGTCTCATCAGAGTTCTTTGTGTCCTGTGCGTATTCAAGACAAAACATCAACTATTTAACTCATACTTTTATAGAAATCGCATACTGAAATTATATTGTTCCATATGTATGTACATACACTTGTATGAGTTAGTCGAAACTATTCAAATTTTTTTAAACGTATTGTACATGAGCAAAACCAAAAAAAATACTTTATAAATGAGAAAGAGCGCAAATGAAACAATTCGCTTTTCGCTCTTGTTTTTGCTTTGTTATTCTCTTTTTTTCTCTTCTTCTTTTCTTTTTCTTCTCATTCATTTTTTTCTACCTACGCACATTTGAGTTAGTGTATTTGTAGTTCTCACAAACAAAAACAAGATACAAAAATAAATGGGGTAATTGTACTCACTGTTTTTGTTTTGTTTTTGTTTTACTCATTGTAAAGAACAAAAAAAAAATTTGATCAAATGTTTCGTTTTGTTTATTTTCCTACTCTGGTTTACAGCATCATTTAGAGAGTATGTGGCATACAATCTGTGTATAGTTCGGGATGGCTGCCTTGCTCAGATAGATAGCTCTCAAAGGATTACAAAGTCACCTGTGACTTACGCTTTTTAATGGCTTGATTTGAAAGTGTAAAACACTGTAAGACGCTGAGGTTTTAAGCGTAGGACATAACTTTTTTTTATTAAACTCATTCTACAATAGTGGTACATGTGCTTTACCTACACAAAACTGTACTTTGCTAAATACAATTTTGCTGCAGCCATTTATCAAGCCTATATATAGCTATGGTATGGTATTTAGAAGCTTTGCACTGAATATCGCCGTCTAATCATGGTTAAATTGTAACCTTTTCACTTCTAGCAAAAGAGAAACCTTAATTGAATCGTTCTTAATCCTCTTCAAATTTATGAAGATCAGTCAGTAGCGTTTCTTTTTCTTCCGAGCAAAAAAACAACAAAGCAAACACTTCTGAAACGCACTTTTTGATATCACCAACAGCTCCTGTTCCGATTTTTCTTTTATCTCCTCAATCGTAGCAAAACGCTTTCCTTTCATCGGTGTCTTCAGTTTTGGGAAGAGGAAAAAGTCAGCGGGTGCCAAGTATGGTGAATACGGTGGTTGAGGCATGGTAACTGTTTTGTTTTTGGCCAAAAGTTCAGGCACAAGCATCGATGTGTGAGCTAGTGCGTTATCCAAAATCCATGCAAAATCCATGATTGGCATCGTCATTGACATCTTCTCGGCCTTCCTTAAACCGGTTATACCACAACTGAACTTGTGTTCTGCTCATAGTAGACTTGCCAAACGCCAGTAGTCAACATTTCAAATGTCCTTGCGCATTTAATTTAATTTTTTACACAAAACTTAATACAGTTTCTTTGATCCATTTTTTTCGAATAGTAAAAAATCGAAGAGCACACCAAAACACGACTAACCTTTTTATCTGTCAAAAAAAAACTGACAATCTAAAATGGCTGATATTACCAACATATATAACAGACATGTGTACCTACATAATAGAGAAAAAAATGTGAAAATCGAACATTCTTAACTCACGAAATTTGAAAATAACGTTTAGTTTTTGATCAGACCCCGTATATACATAATTGGCTATTACAACCCCGTTTTAGGATTACGGACTAGCTTCTCGCACCACCCATGTTGTGTACATCAATTTTTATCCATAAGTATCGCGAGTTACAGTTTAAAGTCGTCTCCATACAACAGATTTTAGAAGCTTGTTCATGGCAATCAGTTACTCTCAGAGCTTTTGCTAGAAGTCTGCTAAGATGTCGCCGAAAAAAATATTTTTTTTTCAAATTCCTTTTTTTCAAGATTTTAGAGCTGGTTGTTAAGCAAGTCAAAGAAGTCGAAATAACTATATTTCTGCAAATGGCTTAAAACATTTTAAGAACAATATACTTTCGTAGGGGATATAATTAAGTAGATATACGTATATGCTCAACTAATATTCAAATATTTTGTTTTCTTTCTGTTTTTCTTTTTATTTTTCACACTGAATAAGTATGTTTTCATTGGGTTTTGTCATTATTATGGCGGCCATAATTTTGTTTGGCTTTTTCATTTTACATTTTAAATATTTCTTTTGCTTAAAAAAACACAGTCTCTGCTCCTCACTTAACCAGCATAGCTTACGCACTTTATTTTTTGCTTAAATTGTTGCTGGTGGCCTGGATGATTTTCTAACAGCAGCTAGAGGGAGATCTTTAGGCGTATGATAACATTGATGATGATGATGATGAATTTTGTTGTTTTAGCCAATAGTACCCCACAATAATTTGTATCAGTTGATATGCCCGTCAACTATAGTGCTGACGAGAAATATAGCAGAAACGACAGCTTGGCTTAATAATGACAAAAATAATTTAAACATATACACCCTTTTACACATACTACTGTTGTTAAAACATTCAGCCATACTTGTTAACACATACACACACACACCCATATGCCATACACATCCATATATATATATATAAACAGTATTTACTGTATATTGCTTTTGTATTTCTTATATTGCTTAGATGGTGTTTTATAAAATTCCAAAATTTAAATCCAACCTCACACAAACACAGACACACACACATATACATATATATAAACTAGATGGTATTTTATATTTTCAAATGTGTATGTATGTATGTGTGTACTATTTAAATTCATTTCCCATAATACAATGCATGCATGCGGGTGTTTGAATTTATGCACTGTTGCCTGTTTAACGTCGATCAGTCTTTGTTGCACTGTGGTTTCTATATGTGTTTTAATTTAGTCAAACCACATGCATATATTCTGTTTAACTGCTGCACACTTCCAATTTAATTACTAATCAAGTTGGCTTTCAAATTTTTAGAGGAAAAATGGTATCCAAATAAATAACTGTTGAGTCAAAATAGAGGTAAAACACAAACACAGGTTTATGCCATTTCGAAGAATTTTAGTGACTGTTTTCTAAGAGCAAAATAAAATGGGTGAATGAGTTCTATATGGAAATATATAAAAAGTTTATACAGATATATTATGTTAAGGAGGTAAAAGAAAAATTTAATTTCAAATCCAAGAAAACCTCTAATTACTTTGCATACTTTTTATTCTCTATACGTATGTATGTATGTGGGCGGTACAAATACTAAAGAGGAAAACACAAGAAACCCAAGAAATTTGAAAGGAAAATTCCTTCTGTTTCAACGTAATCTTGTTTCATCTCTACACACTTTTCCTAATGATAGAAGTCCTTAAAATACCCATCAAATACAGACTCCACCTGTTTAATTACTGCCCATTCGGTAACCATGCAACTTTTTTTAAGTTTTGGGATCGAGGGTGCCAAATTTAGCTTATAAGACAATTCAGTGTTGGCAATGCACACTTTAGTTCACTGATTTTGGCCATTGAATTGTTTTTTTTTTTTTTTTTGACTAGGACAAATATTTAGAATTGTTAACCCCTTCTCATGCTGTGCTTTGAATTGGCACTCCCATGAGACAAGACAAGTTTTTTTTTTTATTTGAGACCAATACTCAGGAGTAAACCCCTGCTAAATACTATGCTTTGCATTGGATTTTTTAAAAGAACAGTACATACTTATATTATTATTAAGCGCCTTAGGAATGAGACAAAGGACAGTATTATACCTTCACCCTTGAATGATCAACAGCAAATGCCTCATAGTTGCATGTTGATTGTGTGGTGAGTGCCTTCGCTAAGTAGGCTTAGCTGTTATCTGCTACTTCCCAATAGGTGGCGCTTTTCTCCTGATCATTCATTTTTTGTTGACATTGGTTAAGGTGTTAATTTGATGACTTAAAGGCCATTGTTATATCGTCACCCTTGCATGATCAACAGCATTTGCCTCATCTGTCGCTGGATCTTGACTATGAAGTGGTGAACATCTTCGCTATGTGGGTAGCTGTTATCTTGACACTAGGTGGTGCTTTTCTCCCGATAATTCGTTTAGGATAAAATGTCGAAGTGGAAGAGAGTGCAAGTAATATTAATCAACGCCTTGTTCCCTTTTTGCTATAGCTTTAACACTTAAATGCTGCAATAAGTTAACATGGTTTTAGTTTTTATAGATAATCATCACAAATCACCCCGTGCTTTCCAAAAAACAGACGTGATAACCTTGTGCGCATATTAAACTACCGACACTTAGATGCAAAAGAACTTTAACGAAAATTTCTTTTGTAAGCAACTTATTGCATGGTCTGATAGGTACAGAAACTCTTTTAAGTAAGCTGGAACTTGTAATTCCAAATCGCCCGACAGGATACTATAATATATTGTCCTTAAACTACAATATTTACGTTCAGATTATGTGAGGAATTCAATACCCATTGTCACACACCATGGACTCCTTATTGCATTGTACGATACTTAGAAGGCGCTCAACTATACTTTTGAATCAATAAAATTATAGGTTGAATAAATAAATAAATATGCTGCTCTATTCTCCTTCTCAAAACACGATACTTATCTTTGAGTCCACTGTTTTGATCGATCTTAGTCTCGGTTGGCAAGTGGTAGACTCAAGTAATATGCGGGATTATGAATAGAAGCTGATACCTGTCTTTGTTGCGATTGAATATTGCTTTAAGAAACAAAATATATTTGTTTATGAAAAAAGCTTAAATCTAATATTTTTTAAGCACCTTCTACATGCACATCAAATATGTCGAGGCATTAATTCACTTGACTTCTTTGTAAAATCTTTTCCTATTTATTTGCATTCATAAACTAAGACTATATTGAGGTCTTTGTTGGTGAATATTTTATTTTTCTAAACCCTTCTGAACATTTCGCCTTTTGTACATAAATTTTTAATTGGGAGAGAGAATAAAATTGTTTGGGTACATTTTGCCAAAACCACTACATTACAATCACAGAAATGTGCTCCCGATCATTATTCTGTTGGATCATTAACCATTTTCTCTTGAACCCCATTTTGGTAGCGGAATCATTTAAATTTTATTGCAAAAATTCAAGGTAAACATGGCAGTCCATTTTGTATCACGCTTCCTCAAACCTTTACACATCCATCCTTATACTTTTACTGTTGGTAATAAATTTTAAGTTGCTAAAGCTGTGTTTGGTGTTCTCCATACTTTTTGTTCTCCATCGTTTTGTTCGCCACTCGTAATTACGTTTTTCAAATATTCAAAGTCGTAGTTTTTAAAAAGTAATGCAAATTTCAATTAATAAAAGGGCTTTTTCTCAGAATATGTCCGTAAAAATTGTTGGGTCTTAAAGCATTTTGAATAGTTTCTGAATAAATTCGAATTTTGTTAGAAGTTTCAATACTAATAGCACTTTTTCTGAGTTCATTCGTTACAATTCTAATAATATTTCGCCTTTCACGGTCGGTACAACTACAGGATTTTTCAATAAGGACGCTACAAAAGTAGAGCGACAGGGACAGCAGACGACACTATATTTCTTGTCGCTCTTTTGACATTTCTCTTCAGTAAGGTTTGCCATTTCATGGTGGAAAGATATTCGAGCCAACAAGGAGTCGAAATTATTAAAATTTACTACAGAAATTCGGAGTCAGTGGCCTCAATGTTAAGAGCGCTACGTCCAATTTATGGTCGTCATAATCGTCCTAGCAGCTCAACAATTGAGCGTTTAGTGGAAAAATTTGAATCCACAGGCACAGTACAATATGTTCCCATGCCAGTGAGACAAAGAAGTGCCCATAGTGTCGTAAATATTGTTGCCGCTGAGGCTTCAATTGAAGAAAGCCCAAATGTGTTTCTCACACGTCGTTCTCAAGCGTTGGTGATCTCTGTGACATCGTTGTGGCAAATTTTGCAAAAAGATCTTGGCCTTAGGCGCACCAGGGCTTCATTAACCTGGTCCCTTCAACGTAAACATGGTCGCCCTCTGCGGAGAATTCCATTGACCTTCGCATCGAAAACGCTGGAGCAAATTCTTCCATCTGAACAATATAGCCAAGCCATCGTAGGCGCTAGATGTTAATATGCTGAACAACGCCTACATCGCTAAGAAACTCATACAGCTCATGGTTGGTTCTAATGCGAAACTCATCGCCATGCTTTAGAGAACCAAAGATGTTACAAAGAACTCTTCTCTCTAACATTCCCAGAACCGCTGCGTCGGCAGAATACAGTGTCCCTGCTTTAGCACCATAGAGAATCACCGGAAGATTAAGCGACGGGATACATCTCTGTTTCTTAACTGCTTACCGAGACCGTACTAACTTCTGTTGGCCAATGTGATTCCTCGCCTGATCTAGACTGACATCATTCTTGCTGATAAAGGCGTTGCCAAGGTGGATGAACTCCTTGAACACATGCCGCCTGTAACCTGCGAGCCGACACCTTCAACCTACCTACTCGTAGACAACATACATTCATATATTTCGTCTAGGAATTGAAATAATCTTAATTTTTACTTTTTTAATATTTTCAAGTCTGCAATTCATTTTCGGATATCTCGTCTAGTTTTAGGGGTAAATAACCGAAAACAGATTGGCATCATTGACTCGAGATATATCAAATTGCGGGTAGAGCACATAAACTCCCGCACGACAATATGTTTTCTTCATACTCGTATTATTACAAATTTAAATGGTTAGTAAAACACTGTTGCTCTAGCAACTTCTTTCTTTATTATTTAATTCAAAAATTTTTATTTCCTGTTACTCACTCAGGCTGTGCTAAAAAATAATTTAAATTAAAAATATTGAAATAATTTTCGTTATTTTCCTTTAAATTTATGTTTCAATGAAAATAATATTTTGAAAAATGTAACCATTTCACAGATTTGAAATAAAAATAAATCATATTTAACAGCACATGCCGACATTTTAAACTGGAACGTGATTTTTAAGTTAAATAACCCAAAAAAAAAAAATAAATAAAAATAAATAAATAAAACTAAACCAACATTGTACAATAAGTTGTATAAGATTATATGTATATATAAAAATATAAAAATATTTTAATGCATTTCTAAAAAACCAATTAAATATTTTTGAATTTATTTTTTAGTTCTGGATTTATTTATTATTTTTATATATATGCCAGTGCAAATCAACAAAAATGTAATGATTTTTTTTATTTTTCTTTTTTGTATTTTTTTTATATAATTTTTTGCATTTATTGCTTAATACCAAGCATCGTTTGTTGCATATAAAATTGGTTACTTATGCAACAAAATAATTGAAGCAACAAAAATAATTGTATGCAATAACAACAATAACTATGTATTATTAAATACAGCTTTGGGCGATAAAAATAATTACAATTTAAATTGTACGAGTATGTATTGGTGAAATAAAATTAAACTTAAAGTTTTTGCTTAATGGAGGTGTAAGTGGAGAAAATATTAAAATTTTGAAAATTATAAAACGGAAACCGGTTGCTTACCACGCATGTAGACTTAGCCAAACACTAAAACATTTTACTTAAAAGTTCTATATTTAAAAAAACAGTTGGAGAAGATTATTTGGAACTGTGGACAAACAGAAATAGTTCAGGTTTTATCAACTATTAAACCGATATTCAGATTTGTAATAATTTTTTCTGTTAACACCAATACGCAAGGGTTTACTCTCCTACACATGCAGTGCATTGTATTGGAATTTATTTTTTTTTTTTTATTGAGACCAATACTCACTCAATACTCAATAACCCCTACTATTGTATTTGAATTTTTGTGGAAAGAACAACAGAACATATATTTTGTTTTCTTATAAAATTATTATTATAATTGATCATTCAAAGCAATTGCCTCATCATTGCATGTTGATTGTGGTGAGTGCCTTCGCTAAGTAGGGTTTTTTAGCTGTTATCTGCTACTTCCCAATAGGTGGTGCTTTTTCCGTTTTAATTTATTTATCGTTGCCAAAGGTTAAGGTGGAATAGAGTGGAATGTCAGGAAGCGGTTAGTTTGTAGATGGACTTATTGGAGGGGGGTGGGGGGAGACCTCTTATTTTTAAATTATAATTTTTGAGAAAAACCACAAACTTACTTTTTAATTTTTCACCTTTTGCTGGGATTCGAGCCTGGGCCGTTTGAGTTTTTGTGCGAGCGCTCTAACCACTATACCACGGAAATTGTAGTTTTTTTTATAGTTTCTGTTAGTTGATCACTCAAAGGCCAGTGCTATAGCTTCGGCCTTAAAAATGATCAACAGTAATTGTCCCATCTGTTGATGTTAATTTTTGTTTATTGTGAAGTGGTATGGATCCAAGTTGCTGGTAGGTTTCAAACCTTGTTTTAGTTTTGTCTATTACTTTGCAGTATGTGGCGCTTTCTTCTAATCATTCGTTTACTAAGACAAAAGTGGAAAGTATTCTAAGAGGTTGGAGGGGGTGGATACTCTTATTATATATATACAGTCGAAACTCTCTATAACGAACTCCTGTATAATGAAGTTTTCTTTATTGCGAAGCAATTATAAGAACACTGTGTTTTGGGTCTACTTTGAGTGTATTATAATCTCCATATAACGAATTTCCATTTAGCGAATATTTCCTTATAACGAAAGAGTTTTGCAACCGTAACTTCAAGATTGAAGCGTTTTCAATCTCCATATAACGAATTAGGTAAAACCGAACGCACGCACACAAAAGAGAAATCGATGTCGCTTTGTGTTATTGGTGTTGTTATTGTTGCTCTGTGTACTTTGTTGCTTTCACAATGCACAAACAGAGTCTGATGCTTTGAATCGTTTATTTAGCATAAAATTAAAAGTGGGGGAACCACCGAACTATGCAAGTGACAACTGGAATCATTACCATCTCTTGCATTTCTTGCAGTCGCTATCCATTTGCCTTTGCATTGAAGAAGAAAAGGGGAAAAATGTACTTCAAACCAAAATAACTGACTACTACAAATAAAAAATGTTAAAAGGAACAATATTGTTTTTCTTTTCCATATAGCGAATTTTCTCTATAGCGAAGTAAATATCCAGTCCCTTGGAATTCGTTATAGAGAGTTTCGACTGTATATATATATATTTTTTTTAATAAAACTTCGAACTTGCGCAAAAATTTTTGTTCTTCAGTTCTTGTTTGAAAAAAAAAAAAAAAATTAACAAACTGAAAGCCACTGCTAAGTGGTTTTCTCCCGCTGCCACACGCATATCAGCCCTTTTTTCGGCATATTTAATCACTCTTCAAGCATTTCAGGTGTTATTTTTGCCATTTCTTCAGGCATGTTGGCGTTAAGTTTTTAAAGGGCATCCAGTTTGTTCGCATAGACCTTACCTATTAGAAAACCAGACAGAAAAAAGTCAGGAGCAGTCAAATCAGGTGATCAAGGCGGCCAGTCATAACCACCACTCTTTGAAATTAAGCGGCCGGGGAATATTTGCCGCAATAAATTCAGTAATGCAAGTCAATACTTAAAATTTTCCACAACGTGGTTTGAGATTTACCAAACTGCTCAGAACAACAACGATATGATGGTCCGGGGTTTTTCACAACATCTGCTCATACAGCCTCAATATCAGCAACACTTCGACGAGGACGTGCTTTAATTTTAGGCTTGGATGTCGCCACAGAACTACTTTCATTAAATTTTGCTACAGGATGCAAAATTGTCTTGCTTGTAGCCACTTTTCTACCACGACATTTTGCTTTGTACGCACGTTGCGTTAGTGTAACAGATGAGTTTTTTAGAAAGTAAAATTTCACTATATCAGCGCGTTCTTAAGGTGTACAACGCTTCATGGTATACATTTTACTGAAAAAAACGACTTAATTGTTTCCTTAGGCAGTTGTTACTCATAGAATTCTAAGCAATTCAAACACTCCAAACTTCTTTCAGGATTTCCTTTATCTTAAATTCATGGAAAATTTTTCATTACACATAAACAGTTTTTCACACAATGTGTGTAGCAGTTCCCAATGTATCTAATTGTGAGATTTATCAAAACGTTATTTAATTCAAATATTATTTTTTTGGTTCTGATTTGATTTTTGTAATTGGGTAACAAGCGTATTAAACAACATTTACGTTCTGAATAATTCTACAGAATTGAATGGCAAGAAGAAAAAAAAATTATTATAATATAAAAAACGTATGCATTGTATGTTTCATGTTGCATAAACAACAATATACAATCTCTGTAAAGGGTAAAAAATTATTTCCAATATTGCATAACAAAAAATTAAGCAACTGGAATTTTTTATAACAAAAATAAACCCACTCACTTAGTACTAACAGAGTAACAGTGTAGCGTATACAACACTGATAAGTCGTCATACAAAATTTTATTACACATGTGGGTGTGCTTGAGTGCTGTAGTTGAAAGGAATGAAACAAAAATCTGTTTAATTCTCTCTTTGGCCTGCACTGTTCTAGTTTTTGTTTTTATTGCCATTAAATACATTGTTGATGTATCGTAGGTAGATATGGGTGAGAAACGAACCGTCAACAAGAACAACAATAATAAATTTTATTATTATTTTTACTGCTGTCAGTTGCATACAAACTAACCATAATATGTTCGTACTTATGCAAACCGAAAAAATATGGTAGAAGAGAGATAGTGTGAGGAAAAATGTTATAAAATTACAATTTAAATTGTATTTTATTATAACACTCATATGTATGTATGTAGTTATATATGTTAACATAACCATACACTTACGTGTATATTGTAAGAAAAACAGAAACTTATAAGCACTCACTTATACAAGTAAACATATACAGTAGTGAGCAAGTTGGCAGTTGGCATACTAAACATATATGGCTTTTTTTACGATTAATACCAGCACTAAGGGTGCGGCACCTACTCATGCAGTACATTGTGCTGAGCTAGGAAAGTAAGTTATGGGAAGGGGTAAAGAGGGAGTAGTGCTTGCGGACATTTTATATCTTTTTTTGGCACCAATACTCAGGGGTAAACCCCTAGTAAATGCTGTGCAGTGTTATACCTTCACCCTTCAATGATCAGTAGCATTTGCTTCATCGTTCCATGTTGATTGTGTGGTGAGTGCCTTCGCTAAGTAGGTTTAGCTCTTATCTGCCTAGTGATATCGTAATTGGCAGCAAAAATACTCGCTAGAAGATATATGATCAACAGCAATTTCCCCATCATTGCATGTTGATTGTGTGGTGAGTGCCTTCGCTAAGTAGGTTAAGATCTTATCTGTTTACCGATTTCGTAATTGGCAGGAAATATTTCGCTGGAAGATTGCTTCATAAACAAGCGGTGCAGCTAAAGAACGGATTTTCCTTATAATGCATTGTATGATTCACTGGACTATAAACTACAAATAGATGTGCTCTGAGAGGGATACGTGTAGTACGCAAGAATATGAGATTATTCGGAATCAAACTATTTAATTCATCAGAGCACCTCCTATGAAACGCAATCCACATTGCGCTGATGCTCTAACGAATTGGTAGAGTTTGATACTCTACCGTCGCTAATAAGCACCTTCGCCGTTTATTGTAGACGGTCGAGAAGCTTCAAAAAAGACTTTGAAGCACCGATTTGCACATAAAAGTTGTATTCCCTCCTAGGTAGGATGACGGTCTTGTAAATATCGAAGAGGTCTGACGGAGCGAAGTATTTCTTGCACCGTTGTAAAAAACCGAAGCACTTGAATGCTTCTTTCGACACTCGAAATATGTGATCCTTCCAACGAACATCACAATTACCTAAAAATTCTCGTATTCAAAACGCCTCCTCAATATTTACTTATGCATTACCCACAGTCACTGATAGCAGAATTAAATCATCACAACGCTTATGTATAATAAAGCAACATTGGATCTTGCGCGCATTAAATTTGACCCTGTTCGAGACACGCCACTCGAAAATTTTTCAAAGCTCATATTTGGGTGTGTCATTTATATACTTTCTTCTCACTCCGATCTCCAAAAGGCTCGGCCTACGTTCAATTGAATATGAATGACAAATGTTACTGTCATCTGTGAAGGAATAGATAGGATTTGAGGTTAAAAGTAGAAAATCATTAAGAAAAAGTAAAAGGAGAGTAGCAGATGGAATATAGCCTTGCGGTACTCCCGAATTTAGCCTCAACTAGTTGAACTCCAATTGCTATTTGAATGGCCTTTGCACAATACCAGCAGCGATTTTATATTTTTATAGCCAACGAAGAGCCTTACATGTTGTACGTGTTCCAACTGGTTTTATTTGATTGGAATACAGTAAAGGCTTCAACCTTCTACGTCTTCCAAAAAAACGAAATTTTTTTTTTGTGAAGACGTAATTGTTTGTTTTCCTACTGCATCCACTGATACGGCTTAAACTCACTACCTCGCACTAATAGACTTACCTGCCACTCACTATACTAAGGCACATATCAAAAGTTTCGTTTGGCTTACTTAGAGCACTTTCTTGCTAAAATTTCCTAATGTTTGACTAATTTTGAGTGATAAATTTATAACGAATTTGGTTACCACTGTATGTACATGCACATGTACAGTGTACACAGTTGCACTTATGCAAGCAATACTGCATACAAAAGATTACTTTGCTACTCTACTTTGTTTTATGATGCAACTGTATCTTCCTGTTGGTTTTTAAGTACGTGAGTGTGTAGGTTTATGGAAGCACAACTAACAGCTGTGGTAAACTAATTAGTAAAATGATACAATAATAATACGAATATTACATACATACATACATACATACATACATACATACATACATACATACATACATAATTGGCCATTACAACCCTGTGTCAGGGTTACGGCCTACCTTCTCTCAGCACTCATATTGTTTGTGTTAATTTTTATCCATGAGTACCGGGACCTACAGTATGAAGTCGACTCCGAACGATAGATTTGAGAAGTTTTTTCATGGCAATCAATTACTCCCAGAACTTTTGCCAAAAGACTGCTGACAGGTAGTCGCCAAAAGAAATAATTTATTTATATTTCTTTTTTTTTTCAAAATGTCAGAGCTGAGATTTTAACAATATGCTATCGTATTAGTAAGCCAACACAATGGGAATTTGTAAAAGATTTAAGTGATTAAAATCTTTTTAAACAATCTATTATAAGATAGGGGAAATGTCTTTTGGAGATTTATTGTACCTATGAGAGGTGCAGTTATATCAAAAGTATTTACCATTTTAAGCTAAGCTCTGAAAGGCTTTTCTTTTATAAAACTGTGTGTACTTCTGTTATATTTATTTGTAAGCATTTTAGACTTAGTCAGCTATCCAATGCGATTGCACCGATAAGCGAGCTGCAGTTAGATTTTCAAGAATAACATATAAATTAAGAGCCTATTAGAACAGTTGAGAAATATTATAGAAGCAACATGCATGATAATGATAATTTATAAAACAACCAACTTTGAAACACTAACAGAAAATATCTCTTAAGTGCAGCAATTTTGGAGCATTTCGTAGGTGTTCACTTACTTGAATTAATCACAGATGAAAAGTCTTCCCAATATTTTAAACTACGATGACTATCTATAAAGCAATAGTAGTCATCTTATTATAAAAGCTGTAAAATTTTTAAAATTCCTTAATAACAGAGTTTGGTCGTAGATGTGCTTTATTGTGCAGCATTAGCTAAATTTCAATAAAGGCCTTATGTCACTTTCAAAGTGCAATAAAGGCCTTATTTCTCAATTGGAAGTGCAATAAAGCCTTAAAGGCCTTATTTCGTAAGGCGTTATTGCACACCATTGGCAATCAGTACGAAGTTTTCACAAATTTAGGCGTTGTTTTTAGTGCTTACAGCCTTTAACAACAATGGAACATATATTTTGTGAAGCGTATGGCCTGGTCGGCAGACATAACCGCCACTAAGCTTTAAGACTTTTTGGGTTGGTGTATAAAGAAGGTAGTAGGTCTGCTGAACAAGCAGTAGACTCCAAGAAACACATAAGCACCTATATTGTTTGTGTCAATTTTTTATCCAACAGTACCGGGACCTACAGTTTAATGTCGATTCCGAACGACAGGCTTGAAATGCTTCTTTCTGGCAGTCAGTTAGAAGTAGTCAACGAAAGAAATATTTTTTTTCTAATATTTCTTTGTTTCAAGATGTCAGAGCCGGAGTTTGAGCAGGAGTTCTCGTCTTAGTAAGCCAAAACACTAACCACGGCGACTACAACAGCATTTCTAATTACTCTTTAGTTGCTATTGCAGAAAAATTTTAAAAATTTTGTGGCTACACCAAGAATTTCTCGATTTATAAATGAATTGTAATGTTGTAGTTCCTGTTATGGCTTTTATAACCTGCTTGTATGCATTTTTTTAACTAAAACAAACCCATTTTTTTTTTTTGTAATAATTGTGTCGCACAGGTATTTTGGGAGTGCAGATCGGGTACAGAATATGATTTTTATTAAAAAAAAATGTATTAACCCTTCATTGCATTATGATGGAAATTTCCATGACAGTTTTAGATATTTATAATAAAATATTTTTAAATATTTTTCCTTAAAATTGTGCATGAGTTTTATCAGTGGCTTATTTAAGAAAAATAAAAAAAATTCATGCAATTAAGGGTTAAGAGCAGAAAATTTATGTGCGAAAATGGTATGTGGATTTATTATGTCCAATATTTTCAGAGATGCCCCAAAAATCATATTGAGATTGAAGTAAAATTGGATTGCAAACACAAAAATTTTTTTAATTTAAAGATTTTTTATATTTTGGTATATATTAGGTGCTCTCATTGTTAAGTTTTCTCACTTTTATGCAAAATAAATGACAGGCTTGTTACTGAGTAAAGATTTAAGAAACTTTTGACAGCATAATGTCAATGTCATATGCAAACAAATACAGTAAAAACAATAAGGAAAAATTAAAAACCTAACAGCCAGAGTCATAATAAAGGCAATTTGAGAAAACAAAATTTTGAAAACAACAGGAGTTAAAAATCTCTCCTGTTTTAAAGTAAACTGCAACACTTTTGCAAAAAATTATGACAAAAATTTGATTTTTTGATTAAAAGAAAGAAAATTATATTTTTGTTTTTCTGCATAAGTCAATCCTTTATAGTTTTCATTAATAAAAGTCAGTTGTATGACAAAAAAAAAACTAAGGGGGAAGAAATTGTAGAACAATTAAAAACATTTTAAAAAGTTCGTCTTACAAAATTATTCATTTGATAAGAAACGTATTTAAAACAAAATTAAAAATATTTCATAAAATAAAGCTAAAAACGCACTTAAGGCTACCGGCCATGAGCGACAGGACTACAAAAGACGCTGGCCACAAAAGTAGCCAAGTACCTAGCTCTACCCGAAATCGTTTACATATCAAACTGAATTTTGGAATGCTGGCTCTTGGTAATCTACTCATCAGCAAAAAAAAGGGAGAAAAAATTCGGGAACCAATTTTAGATTTTGTGAGCTGTTGCGAAAAGATTTGTTACAATTATATAAATAAACATCAATGCTGTTCGTTTGTTAGTGCATTAGTTGAGAACGACTGGACCGATTTTGACAATTTTTTCTTTCTTATGATCGCCGTGGTCCAATTTAGGTTTTAACGGAAAGATAATTTTGACCCGCCTTCTTCTACGCCCACTTTTGTTGATTTACCTAACATCAGAAAACGGCTCCATATCGATTTGACTAATTATTCTTTCAAATGTTTGTTTTAATCCATTTTAAGTTTTCATCGAGCGAAAAATTTGCCACGCCTAGTTTTACGCCCACTTTTTCTATTTATCTCTAAATACTGATTTTTGTATATCTTCAAAACGGTTAAAGCTAAATTTTCGAAATAACATACATACATAACTGGCCTTTACAACCCAGTGTGAGCATTACGGCCTAGCTTCTCGCAGCACTCACTGTTGTGTGTGTAAATTTTTATCCATGAGTACCGGGACCTACAGTTTAATGTCAACCCGCAACGACAGATTTGAGAAGCTTTTTCATGGCAATCAATTACTCTCAGAGCTTTCGCCGAAAGAAATATTTTTTCATATTTTTTTTTTTGTTAAGATATCAGAGCTGGATGTCGAACCCAGGGCTCATGTCTTAGTAAGCCAACACACGAACCAGTAGATCACGGCGACTACATTGGGTCTGAATAAATTCATGGGCAAGGTAAATCATCAGCCAGAAAGTGGGTGAAATTTGACAAGTGGGCGTGACACCTCCGATACAAGTTAAATACTGATTTCTTTATCCATAAGTATCTTTAGAAGTGTTGAAGCTAAAGTTTTTTAATTTGGTGTGATTGATTTCGTAGTCATGAAAGTTTATCAGTAGAAAAAAGGGTGTCCCGAATATAAAGGTCCTTCTGGCTATCTCTTGGTAAGAATTCAATTAATTTTTTTATTTTTTTATGTTTTATAACTTATGCATATATTTTTAATTTAGATTGACATGGATTTCACATTAGAGTATCAAATGCCAAGAAAAATACATGAATGCTGGTCATATTTTTTGAAAGGAATAAAAGTGCCTTAAAATCAAAAATTTTCTCAGTTCCCAAAAAATTAAAAGATTTTTAGAATTTTGTTAATTATTTTGTTATTCAATTGCCAATAATTAAATATTTACATAAATAATATTTCCTATTATTATTATTTAATTTTAAATAGACAAATCAAATATGCACTATTATAGAGAATAATAATAAGTGGTTAGTTTCTCTTTTGTCGTATTTTTCTATTTATCGTATTTATGTTTTTAGTTGTATATTTTTAATAAAAAAAATTAATATAATTTGCAATTTATTGTAAATTTGGCGGTTGCATTTAATATAACTTAACCATTTTAAATCAGCGGGATCAAATAAAATTTTAGCTCTATTAATTAATTTTTTAATCAGTTTTAAATTTCAGCGTTAATTAATTTTTAATTATGCCAATTAATTTATTTAATTAAAACGTGTGTGAATTTTTAATTAAAAGATTAATTGTCCCAATTAAATATTTAAATGAACATTTTTTTTTAGTGAAAAAGCTCGACACTATTAATTTTTTAATTGACTAGATGACCCGTGCGAATATTTCGCATCGTTAGTTGTCAGTTTTGTAACATAAAATGAAAATAATTAAAAGAAATTTTAGTAACTTCAATACATTTTATTAAAAGTATAAAAATATTAGAAATCATAATATATCATACATATTCACATACATACATACCCGTACATATGTCTAAATGCTTTTATAATACTTCTTTGAATACAATGTTAAAGGTAATGACATGATCATCGTTAACTTTTTGCCCATACGAATCCAAACGGCATTACCAAATACAACTTTATATATTATGTGGAATAGCATTACAATTAAGCGACCCTGTTTATCGCACTTGATCTAACAACTACTGCAAAGTATTGCCAAAACAGCTTTTTATAGTAAATAGCGGTATTGCCATAATGGATTTTAATATATACATACTATATTATGTAGAACTGCATTACTATTAAGCAACCCTGTATTACCAGACTTGAACGAAAACATATAATCATAATGACAACAGTATTATCATGCAGTTCTATAAAAAATATAATTTTTATCAATGAAAATATTAATTTTACAATTTCTAATTATTTTTCGTCATTAGTTTTAGAAATAAGCTTTAAAATGAGATATCATTCATTAAATTTGATGCGGTGGTATGGGAGATATTTGCAACCGACAAAAAAAGTGCTTTAGAAATAATATATATGATATTATTAATGTTGTTTGTAGGGCCAAAACTAATAAACAATTTGATTGATAGTACAAATTTAATAATTAAAATCGATTTTAAATTTTTTCTGTGTAGGAAATTTCCAACGAAAAACAATATTTCACAATTATTTCGTTAGACAAGAAAGAGGAAAAGAATTGAAATTAACATTAGATTGCAGAACAAGATGGAATAGGGTTTTTGAAGTGCGCTAGAGGTTTACTAACTTTCTTTCACAAGCAATTACCCGAGGAATACTGTATTAGTAAGCGCCTTAGGAATGAAACATATTATTGTGAATTGATCATTCAAAGGTCAGTGCTATACCTTCACACTTGCATGATCAACAGCAATTGAATCATCGTTGCATATTGCTTGTGCGGTGAGTGCCTTCGCTAAGTAGGTTTTCAGCTGTTATCTGCTATTTCTTAATAGGTGGCGCTTTTCCCCTGATCATACGTTTTTCGTTGCCAAAAGTTAAAGTGGAATAGAGTGGGGGACCTCTTATTTTTAAAATTTTAATTTTTGAAAAAAACCACAAACTTACTTTTTCCTTTTTCGCCTTTTTTGGAATTTGAAACTGGGCCGTTTGAGTTTTTTTGTGTGAGCATTATACCACGCAGCCCCTCAAGACAAGGGCAGGTATAATTATATTCATTTTAAATACTACGAAAAAGCTAAGAAATTGAGTTCCTTAACTATTCTGCGTCTCTCTTTATTAAATGCCTATGCTAACATCTAAAACAATCTAATAATATCTAAAAGGAAAAAATAATAATTTTTACAGTAATCTTGTTTTATTACATTGCTTTCAGACCACATTTTAACTCTTAATTAAGTTTAAGGCAAAATCAATTAAGTGTTAAACTTTTACTTAAAAAGGATGTTGTGTTGCTGCAATATCAATAAACTAACTTTAACACACAAAACTACCAAGAAATATATAAATTTTTCTAAGACTTATAGCTGCTTAAACGTGTATATGTATGGCTATAAACACACTAAGTGCCTAATCAAACTCATATTCAAGTATATCCTGTTTAAATAATACAAAAAAAAAAACAACAAATACGATGAAACTAAAAATTCTTACTTCCTTTTTGTGCAAAGTCCTTTTGCTGTTACTCTCTTATGCAACTCAACTTGACAATATAGCTAAAGGATATTTTATTTAATTTAAATTTTTACTGGCACACAGCACTTCCTCATAAGCTTTAAATACATATATACTCGTATTGACAAAGCTAACTGAAGGAAAAAAAAAATAGAAATAAAATGAGTAGAAAGTGAAATGCCATAAAGGGATAAAGCAATAAAATTAAAATAAACTCAATTTCCTTTTGTAATAATTCAACTCAATAAATAAATAACTGCTGAACATTTTGAAACACGAACTACAAAGAAAGTATTTTGTATAATAAGCAACAAATAACAAGAAGGCAATATGAGGTTATGAAGTGTCTTGTAGACTCCATAGTAAGTATGTTTCATAATAATAAACAGCAACCTCGTTTCTTGGCTTGCTGACAAACGAAAGCAACAAGTATGCAAAAGAAAAAAAAAACCTTTAAAACATTTTTACTTGTTTTATGCAATAGTTCAGCTAAAATCTTAATAAAAAGTAATCAAATGAAAACATATTTTAAGGCGTAGTTGGAAAACATCCATTGTAAAACAGGGGCTAGAAAAAAAACCGGCAAACATTACATGGCTTTTCTATAAAAATAAGTGCAAAAACCAAAGTGAGTCGTGGCATTTTAGCACTAAAAATATTCAATAAAAAGATTAAGCAAGAAATCAACAAACACACCTATTTTTATTTCTATTAAAAGGTTTTGCCTGCCAAACAAATTTATCTATTGGCAAGAGTTGCTAAAAGAAAATAAAAAATAAAAAACGCAGAAAAAATTGCCATTTGAAAGCCTTGTGTTGAAAGTGTTGAAAGCATTCAAAGAATCGTGCTAAAAAAAATGAAATGAAATGAAATAATAAAAAAAAATAAAACAAAAATAATAAGTAAAGTCACCACTTCATAAATAATTCATTTGGCTTGTGTGTTATGCGCTCACATTTTGTTTTATTTGTTTTACAATAAATTTGTTCAGTTCTCTCTTCTTTAAATGCTTTTTTTTTTTTTGCTTTTGCACTCAATTCAATACGGCTGGTAAAAGCAACTGGTTCCATTTGTTGATTCATTAAAAGTGTAGCACAAAACACAGTGGGCATAGGCAGCAAAAAGTTATACAAAAATAGACTAACAAACTTTTACGGTGGCCTACGGTCCTCAAAGTATACACTACGATAACTAAACATGTTTATAAACCGCCCTCAAATTTTAACTTCATTTATAGCTTGGTAACTAATTTTTCACTCACTGTAGTCTAAGTGCGTGCAAACAATGCACACTGGTTCGGCTTCACACATTTTTGTGCAAAAAATATAAGGAAACTTGAGTGTTGGCACAGAGTATTATATTGACTAAATTAAGAAAATAAAACAGTTTCATGAAAAGCAGCCACACCCATCGCCCATCGCCTACCGCCCATACAATCAAAATGGATATTTTCACATAAAACCTTTCGTATAAAAGCAAAAATCTTAAAATTTAGCATATATATACTTCTTAGAAGAAACAAAGGACGCATGCTAAGTTTCATTAAAATCTGCCACACCCATCGCACAGTGTTGCACTCTGTGTAGGCGGTATTTTGGTGACTAAAATTCGATTTTTTAAAACTATTTTTTATAAATTAAATAATTCCATTCCAAAGAAGAGTGTTTCACTGAGAGAAATTCATAATTTATTTCATTAAAAAGACATATTTTGTCTTAGAAAAAGTCTACTGAAATAACTTAAATATTGTAAAACGAAAACTGAGGAAAATTTTTACACAGTTCAGTAGCTTTCATATGTCAGATATTTTAATTGATAACTTTTCAATGCAGTTTTTATTGAAACACAGCATTTCCTTTATAATTCGTAGAAAAAGTTGTTTAGATTGCGTATGAAGTGTAGGAGATATGACCGAATTAAAATTACCTTCTAAGCCTCAAAATTTGCAGTTTTTCTTTCAAATAAAAGATAAGTCCGGCTATATTGCTAGAACCGAATGGACCCTAAAAGACTATTCATTGAATTTACCCAAAAAATTCCACAAGTTTTTACAGATCGTTAAACAAACTTATGAATTTTCTTCAAATGGCCGGGAAAACTGCAGACAAGTAGCAATAAAATAAATTACAGAAAAGTGCAATCCTAAGAGTATGCAACAGATTTTAATACAAACCTCTACTGCAATTACATGATTGTGCAGGAAATTTTTCCTAACTAATTTTAGTTTTTTAAACCGGAATTGCTTAGGGGCAAAAACGGGCAGCTGAATTTTTAATAAATAATTAGCTGAGACTTCAGGCTTTAATTTGATATAAGTATCTGGCTGGAGCTCGTTGGAGCTCAGAAGATGCAATCCATAGAATTTGGAGAAAAGAAATATTTTTGAACAATTTTTTGTAGTAAAAAAAATTATTTTTTTTAAATTTCAAAATTTTTTGTATTTGCATATACATATATCATAGAAAACTTCCAATTGTATGAAAAAAAATTTTTTTAGTGTCATTACAAGAGTAGTGTAAAAGCATGTAGCGTATATAATACGGTCATTTCAAACGCATTCACTTAGGTCAACTTTGAATGTCTCTGGACTAAAAAGTAATAAAGATATAAGCCTAATATTTTTGGCAAATGATAATTAGATTGTCTATTAAAAACTATAAAAAAATCAGGTAGATCAGAAGGCATGAAAAAAATGCATTAATGCCGCTCTTGAACCAGTGTGCAATGTTGGTTGGGGTATAATTCATAGAAAAAAAAAAAAAACAGGAAAAAAACATTGTGCTCTAGACAAAGCCACAGACAAAGGCACCAAAACAAGAAACGTTGTTCTTCTCTATATGAATTACAGACACCACCAGTACGTATGAGCAATATGTTTATTTTGTTTTTTTTTTTTTGTTCTTATTTTTAAACCAAATACTGTAACAAATTCTTATAGGGCTGGCTGTTTGCCTGCCTATGCTCATGATTGTATAACAAAACATATGTTGCACAATACGTAGTTACTGTGTTCTTGTTTTTATTTGCTTGTTGCTGCATGTTGCCCGTATGCATGTGTGTGTGCGTGTGTGTGTAACAGTCATATGTTGCATACAAAACGGGTAGCAGCCAAACTAACGTCAAATAGGCACGAACAAAGGCTTTTCATGCATTTGTAAGCATAAAATTGCCATCAGTTTTTATTTTCAATGTTGTTTTTCTTCGTTGTTTTTTATAACAAAAAAAAAACCATATAAAACTTATGGCGCCAAGGATAACATGGACCCAAGGGACAAACATTGTAAAATATATCGGCAATACAGACAACATGTGTTAGACACAAAATAACAGATTACTAGCGATTCCTGGGCCACCAGTTCGGAGCTGTTTGGAGCTTATACTGGCAGTAGTCTTGTACTACGAAAGCTTGACCGGAGGCTATATTTTGGTACCGCGGGAGTCAGGAGCCCCAGGGTACCTTGTCCCTGCCTCTGTATGGTGTAGGCCCCCTTGTGGGAGCATCGCGGGGACTGTGGTTTAAACCTCAATCGGGGGTCAAATAATTGCTATAAAATACAAACAGAGTATAACCAGGTAATAGACAGACTAAATTAGAGCTAAAACTGGATAAATGCAATGGTAGTATAGCCAAAATCTATAGCCATGCTAACGTCAGATAACAACCAGGCTAAAGCAAGAAAATCTTTAATAAGTCCATAGTCGGATTATATTATAAGAGAGGCTTATGCCAATCTATGCTAATATTGTTGCCAGAAAGTTGGTAGACTATAGCTAAACCAACAACTATGTAGGGGTTTAACGTGCGTACCGTCCATAGACACACCATACGCCGCCTGTTGCCGGGGCGGTAGTTGAATACAATGCGTCCAACCACCACCACCCGATGCCGGTACATTTAAGTTTCGGAGTTGTCATTGAAACCCCGCTCAGAAGAAGGCCCAATAGCACCGAATTAGCAATTTGGCACTTACCACTGCCTGTGTGGTGATGCCCCCCTTGTTGAGGGGTTTCTATCTAGCACTACCACAGCCACTACGTGTACTCCCCGAAGGGCCGCACCCAAACCATCAGGCCGGTTTGCCCCTCTTCCTGAATGACAGGGAAGCTCAGGCACAACCGAGGGCTCCCTGATACCCGTAGTACCAGATTAAGGCATCTCTGGGCAGTCCTTGAGAACGCCAGAAAATGCCTGCCACGCACACACATAGAGACAAGACCAATACCACAAGGAACCAACTGGGTACTCTATGCGGTCTTGGGTACAACAGCCCCCTGGGCTGATGCCAATCAATTCTCCGATAGCACACGCTGCGCCATGCATCACCAACCATTCTCTGCCTATAGCGAGCGCCAGGCCGGACAGAGCTAGGTTGAACTCCATATTCCCCGGAGAAAACAGGCCCCTGGTGTGAGTAATCACAAGCAACCTTTACTGTATCCCCAGGGGAAAGCCAAACCAACAATAGAATTTATTATAAAAAAACTTAACTACAGGAATACAAAAGCTAGACTAAAGCGATAATATAACTAGACCATAGACAGACTATGCCAACCTATACTAACACCAAGTAGAGATTACTACCAACATATTACCTAAAAAAAAAAAATTCGACTTAAACCATAACAAAGCCAGATTATACTGAAAATTCTGCCAGATTTTGGTTAGCCGGCAACTTTACATACGATCTAGTCAAGGAGTTTATCTACTTTAGCACCACTATTACCAGCAAGAATAATGTCAGTCTAGAGATCAAGCGAGGGATCACACTAGCCAACAACTGCTACTACGGTCTCAGTAGGCAGTTTATTAACAGACACCTATCTAGTGCTTCGAAATTAACACTCTACAAGTCGTTTATTCTTTCAGTGATTCTCTATGGTGCAGAAGCATGGACTCTGTCTTGTACCGATGCAGCGGTCCTTGAAGTGTTCTCGTGTGTCCTCGAAGGCATGGCGATGAATTTCTCATTTTGAACCAACCATAAGCTGTATGAGCTCCCCGGCGATGTAGGCCTTGTTCAGCGTATTAACATCCAGCGGTTACGCTGGCTCGACCATATTGTTCGGATCTGCTCTAGCGAGGAAAGTTTTCAATGCGAAGAACACTAGACATCGGCGTTTAGGACGACTCTATTTACATTGTATAAAGGCCAGATAATGGACGGAGGCCTATCATTGATTGGTGTGACCAACTGGAGAAGGAGCGGGCTAAGCAGAAGCGCCTAGAGGCTAGTGCTGAAGCAGGCCGAAACCCATTAATGGGTTGTTAGGGCCATAGCCAGATTATAATGAGAGCACAAACAGACTAAATCTGTTCTAAAGTTTTTAATGAAACAAAACTTATCCCCTTATTTATAAAATATATTATACAAATACATTTGAAATTTATTGTTGGAAAAAATTTTAGGGAAAATTTGACTTACAACTCATTTTAAATTTATTTTATTTTTAAAGAATACAGGACCTAGTCTACAACGATACCAAAGACAGAGATAATAAAATTAAAGCCTGTTAGTAGCGGAACTTAAAACAGATTTAAGCAAAATTAAAGACAAACTGCAGTCTTAGTAACAATAAAGAAATACTTAGAGTGCATTTTAAGTGCACTGAACTGTTTCCAGACTTCAACTAACACAAAACCAAACTGTAACCCGACTTAAAGAATACTGAACTCCAAATAAATATAACAAAACTTTAACTTTAGATTATAGACCAGAGTAGGAAAATAAACAAAACTGAACGTTTGATGTCATTTTGTTTTGTTCTTTACAATGAGTAAAACAAAAACAAAAAAGAAACAGTAAGAACGATATTCCCATTTAATTTTGTATATTGCTTTTATGTTAAGCACTACAAATACACTAACTCAAATGTGCGTAGTTACAATAAGAAATGAATGAGAAGAAAAAGAAAAGAAGGAGAGAAAAAAGAGTAAATTATACGAATGTATCGTAACAACAAAGCAAAAACAAGAGCGAAAAGCGAATTGTTTCATTTGCGCTCTTTTTCATTTATAAAGTATTTGTTTTGGTTTTGCTCATGTACAATACGATTAAAAAAAGTTGAAAAGTGTATGACTTTGTGGTAACGTTTGCGAAATGTTTTGTTTCTTTGCCCACTCTGTTATAGACACACTAAAGCTTATTATATGTGTCCTTAAGATAACGTCAACTAAATACATCCACTGATAATAACATTTGTGGATGTACAAAAAATTACACAAATCGAGGAACAATAAAAACCAGGCCATTTTCGGACCTAACACAGATTTTACCTCAAATCTAACTCTTAGTAGACCGTGGTAAGTGTTGATTCTAGCGAGGCTACAGATAGACAAGAATATCTAATGAGTATGTAACTCTTCTGCAGAAAATAAAAGGAATGAGTAAAATATTATGCTAAAGTCCTAGAAGGTTTAAGGTAACGCCCCATTATAGTAGTAGTTATTCGAGTATTTAGAATTTTATTATTTGTGCCAAATATTCTTTAAACATAAATGCCATACACTATGGGTTAGTCATTTGCGTTTTTAAAGTCTCCTTTATATACGATAACATGAGGTTTATGTGTTAGGACTCAGCCTCGTAGAATCTATTGCACCATCCCTCACTCTCTGATGCTGCAACAAATAAACAAATGCTTTTGTAAGTGTGTAAAAGAAAATTGTGTTTGTATGTAATGCATGTGTTCAAGTTGTTGCTGTCGTTGTCTATTTGCCGATTATATGTGAATTTGATTCAATTTTTACAATTTATTTCCAATTTTGGCATCATATCCTTTTTCAATTTGATTTCGTTTTACTGTGATTTTTTTTCTCTTTTTTTTCATTTTTTTTTATACTAAACGTGTACGAGCAAATATATAATTTAACTGAAGGTTTTTTTATTAAGGCTTGAAGTAGGTTGTTTGTACGTTTTTATTTTATTTATTTTTATAAATAAATTTTGTATTTATTTAGTTTTTTTTTTTAACTGCCTGAGCTGTTTTCTTTTAAGTATTTGCAACAACACGTTTTGATGATTAAGTATGCATTTGTAACACTGAGCGGCGGAAAAAAGAAAAATAAATAAATAAAAGAATTGAGAGATAAAAGTGGATTAGCAATACTATTTTTTTTATAGAGAAAAAATTAAAATATTTATTGGTTGTCATACAATTAAAGAGATGAGCTTATATACTGTTCAAAATAATTTTAATACATACTTTTTGGGGCCAATTTTTAGGAATTTTGTAGCATATTTTAAGGATAGTTTCTTATTTATTTCCTATCACAATTCAATATTAAATTCTATTTTAATTGCGATCTGAGACCAAATTTTCGGTGTATTGAAAACAATGTTCCTGATGGGAATCGATCTTGTATTCAAAAAAAATTATACTAGACGCCGCACAGTGGCGCCTTTTCCCTAGAAGCGTTGCAAAAATCAAAAATTTGACAGAAGAATTTGATAAAACGAATAATTGCATTTGATAGAGAACTTTTCACTGATTAAGAATCCAAAAAAATTTTTGAAATCGGATAAAAATTATATATTCTAGAGTCAATCAAAGCTGACATTTTTTCGGACTTACAAAAAATTATTAAATTAAAAAAAAATATATCATCTTTTCAATTGAATTTCAGGCAAACTATGCAACCGATCATTAATTTTTTGGTGTCAGATGAAAGGTATGTTAATTCCAATGAGACGGTGTAAAAAAAAGGGTTATTCGGTCCAATACTTTTTTTTCAGGCGCAATTTTGCAAACACATGATATTTGAGTCTTTTTTGACACTTAATAGAATAGAACAAAAAAAGTGACGGTTTGTGACGGGAACTATTAAACAGAGGTTGTTAAGTATTTAATACTCTAACTTATTTTCTTGAAATTGGGTGCCCGTACTTGCCCGTGTACATGAAAAAACAATAAAACTGTAACAATTTTTACTACAAAAATTATATATTTTCAAAATATTCAAACAGATTTTGGGCAGCACTAAGATCCACTCTAATTGTATACCAAACATAGTAGATGTATTGGTCTTTAATTTATTATTTAGTTCTTTTATGCGTTTTCATTCGCTTACAACGCCCCCTAGCGGAAAAAATTTCAGAAAAGTTACCACTTTGATGAGTTCTATCTCCTGAACAAATTAATATATTTTAGAAGTTTAAATTTGGGATTTTTAATAAAAAAAAATGTAAAACATATGAATTGCAAAAAAAAAAAAAATACTTAAGTACAAGTATATGTGTCATATTGGGATTTTTAAGAATTATTTAAACGGACAAAGGTTTATGTACAAAAAAAATAATCTAAATTTATTTTTAGTAAGTTTTTAATTAAAAAAGTATTAACATTAGTGAATGAGCTGTTAAAATTGAACCTACAGCTAATTATAAAGAAATGTAATTAAAGCAATAAGTATTTCATCTTGCACTTAACTCAACATTGCAAAAAAAAAAAAACAAAAATAAAAATATTGTAGTAGGCAAACACACACATTTTTTAAAGCTTTATTTCCAAATATTCTGTGCAAATAATGTTATCTAGTCTCAATATCTAGCCAGTGACATTCAAAGTGAAAAAAGTGTGTGGAAAAAAACATAAAAAAATTTTAAACAAAAAACTAGTGATAAAATTAAAATCAAAATTTTTGCAACAAAATAGGTCGAAATGTGTTACTGTGCACAGTGCCGCAGTGGGCCTTTTACAATGCAGGTGCGGTTTTCTTGAAGCTAAACGAGATAAAATTCAAGTGCGTTTTAAACACTAAATATGTCCTGATAATTTCAACAGTTATGATTTTTGCAACGAAAAAAGTCAAAACGATGCACTGTGCCGGCCATGCCAGTTAATTATTCTTATTAGCTTAAGAATAAGCTAAAGGGATTATCTTTCAAATACTTTATAAAGTTTAATAATATCATGCAATAAGTTTAATAATATCTTTATTACTTTAAAAGTTATAATGATTACAACGAAAAACGTCAAAAGACAACACTGTGCACAGTGCCGCGGATGGCCTATCACCTTGCAGGTCATGTATTTTGAAGCTAGAGGAGTCTTCTTTCAAATGCTTTTTAAATTTTTAAAATATCTTTATTACTCTAAAAGTTATGATTTTTGCAACGAAAAAGGTCAAAAGGCGCCACTGTGCGCCGTCGTCTAGTAGTTAATGTGTTGGCTTACTAAGACATGAGCCCCGGGTTCATTAGCCAGCTCAGACATCTTAAAAAAAAAGAAATATGAAAAAAATATTTCTTTCAACGACTACCTTTCAGCAGTCTTCTGACCAAAGCTCAGAGCCTAACTAATTGCCATGAACAATCTACTCAAGTTTGTCGTCCGGAGTCGACTTTAAGGCATTGTTTTCTTTCAAGCCTCTTTTACAAACCTCAACTACTCTTAAGTATAGAGGGTAACTCTCTGTTAACTGCATAACCATATTTAAGTAGGTTTTTAGAATTTGTACGTATTTTTTCTTTTTTGTTTTGTTTTTGTTTCTAGTCCAATAAGCTTAAGAAACATACAAAGTTTCTTTATTTCAGAGTTGATGTTATCCTAGAAAAAGTTGTTCCAGAAATGCTTTTATTAGTTTGAGTTTTTTACACATTTTTGTCATTTTTGTCATGGAATTTTATGAAAAATTTTTTATAATTCATTTTTTTTTTTTTTGTTTGTTTTTTAATATAAAAACGTTTTAATGCTTTTAGTGATACTGCAGTTTTCAATTTTGTTTAGTCATGGAATTTAAATAAAAATACATTCACAAAAGCTAGAGAGAATAAAAAACTTTGTTATTAAAAAATAAAATAAAGAAAATCACTTCTCTCAATACACAGCAGAACATTAACTTTCTTTTAAAAAAGCCATCATAAATGACAATGAAAAATTAAAAAAGAGAAAAAGAAAAAAATTACAACTTTTAGTGTTAAAAAACAAAGTATTGGAACATAATAGAACAAAAAAAAAAACCCCCCAAAAAACATTGATTGAAAATTTATGTAAAATAACGCACACTGGACAGCTAAAATGATTTTTATTAAAAAGTTTATAGAGACAACAAATTTAACAAAAGGTTTGCCTAATAGTTTTACTCATACTTTGGCACCCACCACACAAAATATATATAAAAATTATTAAAAAATTTCTACTGCCATAACGCTCTAGTGTAACTTCTGTGAATAGTGCTGGAAATGAAATTATTTTTTCGTTTATTTTTGTATTTCATTTCTCATGGTCATATGGCTTAATTAAGCTTTGGAGTATTTGTTATTAAATTTAATTACAATATATATATTTTTCCCTTTTTTTCCGTTTTTTTGTCATGTTCTTTCCATTTTTATATGACTTTTTATTTTATTTATTTTTAACTGCTTGACATTAACTTAATTTGTTTGTTAGTTAAAATATAAAAGGGCATGAAATATGAGTACTCGTAAAATAAAATGAAATAAAATTGTTTTCAACAAATATTGCAGTAAATGACCAATTTACAGAATAGTCATACAGTTGTGTGCAAAAAAATGTAACAATTTTTATAAAACCCTTAGGTCACTTCATACATATGTTGCGTATTGATGTAGTTTAAGAGAACAGAAAGCGTGATGAGTATAAAGTGTTCCACTATATTCATATCAATACAAAATTGTCAAAATATTTGTGTATGTTAGCGATAAGAAAATGTGGAGTCTGTCAAAAATTTCAATCTTGGGGGGTGCGTGGTATAGTGGTTAGAGCGCTTGCACAAAAAAAAAAAAACTCAAAGGATCCAGGTTCAAATCCCAGAAGAGATGAAAAATTAAAAAGTTATCCACCTTTACCAATGTCAACAAAAAACGAATGATCAGGGAAAAAAGCGCCACCTATTGGGAAGTGGCAGGTAACAGCTAAACCTACTTAGCGCAGAAACTCATCACCACATAATCAATATGCAACGATGAGGCAATTGCTGTTGATCATTCAAGGGTGAAGGTATAAAACTGGGCTTTGAATGATGAATTCAAAGGAATTTGTCTCATTCCTAAGGCGCTTAATAATAACATAATAATTAATAATAATATGTATGTACTGTCCTTTTCAAAAATTTCAATACAAGGCACAGCATTTAGTAGGGGTTTACCCCTGAGTATTGATCTCAAATAATAAAAAAAAAAAAATCAAAAATTTTTTACATTGAAATTAACACTTAAAACTGCAAATACTACTGTTTCAACATTGAAAGAAATGCAAACTTACTTAATTACTTACTAAGCTATACTTAAAACAGGATTCAACCTGCCTCAACACTAGCCTCCAGGCGTCTCTGCTAAGCGCGAGCTTTCTTCAGTTGTTTACACTAAGTGATGACAGGGCTTCATCGACCTGGGGCCTTATTCTGTAACTCTTTTAAGCTAAAATGCTAAAATTTTGAGTTTTTATATATTTTAGAGATGATTTGCATGAAGCCTTTTACTTACAATACGCATTCAAGAATTTTATTCGTAACTAAAAAGTTCTAAATCAAGTTAATAAATTTTTAGCGATAGAGTTTTAGCTTAGGAGACATACAGAATAAGACCTCTGGTCTTTCCAATGTAAACATGGAGGTCTTCTACCCCGTTGTCCAATGACTTGTGCATCAAAACCCTTTTTCGCTGAAGCATATCCTTCGATCTGAACAACATGGCCGAACAAGCGCAGCTGCTGGATGTTAATGCGCTGGACAACGTCTACATCGCCGAGGAGCCAATACAGCTCATGGTTGGTTCTAATGCGAACCCCTACTAAATGCTGTGCATTGTATTGGAATTTTTGAAAAGGACAGTACAAACAATGTTATAGTGGTTAGACCGCGTACACAAAAACTCAAACGACCGAGGTTCAAATCCCAGCGGAGGAGAAAAAATTAAAAAATAAATTTGCGGTTTTTTAAAAAATTATAATTTAAAAATAAGAGGTTTCCCCGCCTTCAAGAAGTTCTTCTTTACGAAACCGCTCTCTGATATTTCAAGTATATTCTACCAAGAAACGAATGATCTCCTGAGTACAGCGCCACCTTTTGGGAAGATAACAACTAATCTACATAACAAAGTTGCTCGCCATTCACATTCAATATCCACGGACAGATGGGGCAATTCTGTTGATCATTCAGGGGTGAAAGTATTACACTGGTCTTTAGGTGGTCTTATTGTCAGCAATTTGTCCCACTTACATAAGGCGCTTAACATCCATCTAGCTATATCTATATATTCAAAATTCCAATACAATGCACTGCATTTAGTAGAGGTTTACCCCTGAGTAGTTATCTTAACTAAAAAAAAAAATTTAAAAAACTCTCCCAGAATCACTGCATTATCATGAAACAACGTCCAAGCTTACATACTAAAGAGAAACACTTGAACAATAAGCGACTAGTAGAGTGTGAGTTTTTCTTGTGAGTTTTCTTTTATGTGTTTGACACCAGACCAAAAGATTTTAGACGCCTTTCCATAAGTTAACGCCATTCGGTTGCCTTGAGTATCTTGATAAATCCGTTTTAAAATTTGAGCAAATCTAGCATAATTTACAATGACTTTTTCTGCTTTTAGACAACTTTTGAAAAAAACAATACATATCTCAAAAACTCTACGCTAACTACTGCATACACTGCGCGTCATCAGGTTAGCGCCCCCTAACTTCTCATTTACTTTTTACACTTTCTATTTTAATATTGGGCACAACGTCTTAATTTTTTTCTTGTTTTTGCAATCATCATATACGTTTTCTCTCACAAGAAAATTGAGCTCAATAAAAGAACCGTTATATATTATTTTATATTACTTTGCACTTATTTTGCTTCATCAGATTAGCGCCCCCAAATTAAATTTGAGTTATCTAGTTGGCCTTTGCAATAACTGTTATCAAATTCAATATTTTCAAACAATTACAAACAATTGCAAAATATGGGTAGAGGAACAGTTTTATCTTTGGAGGAAAAATCGAAAATTGAAGCTTATTGGGAGGCAGGACTATTCTTAAATAAAATTGCAGAAAAAACTGGAAGGCACAGGAAAACAATAGCCAAATTTCTTAAAAATAAGGAAAACTATGGCAAAAACTTTGAAGGCGATAACAATCGAAAAGTTTCTGAGGCAGATAGGAGAGCCATACTGAGGGGAGCATCAAATTCGCTTGACTCGTCTACCAAAATTAAGGAAAAAACTGGTGTGAAAGCGAGCTTATCAACGGTGCAAAGAGTTATAAGAAAAGCAAGACATTTACAAAAACCACCACTTAATGAGCTAAGAAAAGAAATGCGCTTAGATTTTGCTCGAAGACATATGAGTGGAAGTACGTAGTTTTTTCAGATAAAAAGAAAATAAAAGAAAAAAATTGTTGCTTTTTGATGAAGATCATACGTTTTTGCAGTTCCAAATAAACATAAAATACGTGAAGTACCAACATTTACTCAATAAAATTAAAAACCATTATTTTCATTAATTTTTAAACTAATTAAGCTATATATATAAAATTCAATGAATTCAAGAATGAAAGAAAAATATATTCCATACACTGAAAAAAAATTTATATGAGTTTCTAATTGTAGCAATATTCTTCAGCCACACTGTATTGTAAAATAAACTTCTGACCAAGAAAATATATTGCGATTATTTTGTTATCAACAGCAAAGTATTTTGAAAACTAGTAACATTTGCAGTCGCCGTGGTCTAGTGGTAAGTGTGTGGGTTTACTAAGACGATAGTGCCGGCTTCAAATCTCAGCTCTGACATCTTGAAAAAAAAATATATGAAAAAATTATACCTTTCGGCGACTATCTCTCAGCAGTCTTCTGGCAAAATCTCAGAGAGTAACTAATTGCCATGAACAAGCTTCTCAAGTCTGTCGTTCGGAGTCGACATTAAACTGTAGGTACCGGTACTCATAGATAAAAATTAACACAAACAACATGAGTGCTGCGAGAAGCTAGGCAGTAACCCTGACACAGGGTTGTAATAACCAGTTATGAATGTATGTATGGGGTTATTGTAAACAGAAAACCTACAAAGCAAAGCCAACAAAATTGAATAAACTAAGGCAATCCGTTCGAGAAACAAGCTCTTCCTGTCCCAACTCGCCTAGCAATAATAAACAACTTTTTGGTAAGATGCCGAACACGCCTCAACGAACAGGGGGAGTCATTTAAATTCAATTAATTTTAAAACTAATTAAGCTATATATAAAAAAAAAATACAAAAAAGAAAAGTAAAATGAAATCAATACACTGAAAAAAAAAATGTATATGAGTTTCTCATTGTAGCAATATTCATCAGCCACACTGTATTGTAAAAAAAACTTCTGATCCAGAGAATATATTGCGATTAATCTACGTATTGTCAACAACATAGTATTTTGAAATCTAAAAACATTTCATATAGTGGGGTTAGTCGCTTTGGCTTTGAAACATTCATATATAGCCTTCTGCCACCATTCAAATTTTTGCAGTCCTCTCTACTGAGAAATTAATTTGAGCAAGTCAAACGGACAATCATTTTCTATAGATTACAAAGTATTTCACAGAGATAAATTCAATATTTGTATCATTCATTACAAACTACTGCATGTTGGAATATTTAATTGACAAATTTTAATGAAAAAATTTAATACTTAAAGTAATTCCATCTCACGAAAATATTCATTTTGCTGAAATTTTAAACTCGATTGTATTTCCACATGTGTTATGAATTAAAAATTGTATAAAACTTTCTTTCTTTTGGAGTATTTTAAAATAATTTTTTTTTCTCTGTTGGCAGCTTCAGCTGTGTTTGTATGTGGTGGCCTTAAAAACAAACTATTTAAAAATTCTTTTAAGTGTCAAACATAACTACTAACGTTTTCTTTTTGTTTTTAGTTTTTATTTTAGGGGTTTGAATTTTAAAAGAAAAACAACATTTCATTTTGACTGATCTACTCTTGAGCTGACGCTATGCCTGTTTATAGAGTTTTCAGCTACACATATGTATAATATTTCATCACTTATTATTGCCGTTTTGTTATTTTACTACAGCTGACATTAAAAAGCTTTAAATAATTTATGCTTTTTAAGTGTTTGCATGTGTACAATTATATGATTTTATTTAATTTTTATTTTCTTTTATTAAAACATATACTCGTAGACATACATACATACAGACTTCTGCAAACATATGAGTACACCAATAAAAACTTAAATGTTTTAAATAAATATTAAAGTAGACATGGTGCATACATGTGCGTATTATTATTAAAAGAAAGAATATTTTTGTAAAATGCTTTGCTCGAAAAACACGCTTCAAAATTAATAAAAAAAAAATAATAAAAAAAAATAAAAACCGAAAAACTTTTATAAAATTGCTACGAATCAACGTTAATTGAGTGTAAATTTCATGATGAAAAATATACACAAAAAACATGGTAAACAAGCACAAAAAAAAAAAAAACATAAAGAACATGCAACAGCAATCAGCAAACAGTTGTTATTTATAAAACAACAACATTTAAAACAGTACTAAAAGCTATGGCAGCGGTCGGTAGCAATGCAACAGTAGTTTGTAGCAATTGAAATTATTTGCACTACTACTGGTCATATAATAAAATAATAATAAAAATAATAATAAAGCACGAAATGCTGCTTAAAGTAGGCAATCTACCAATAATGTTGCATGCAATTGCTACAACACCACTAACAACAAAAGCTGCAACAACACATTTTAATAAAAAACATAAAAATTAACTGCAACATGTTGTCTCACATGTTTATTTGTTTGCAATTTAACAAAAATTTTTAACTACAAACAAACATATGCACACCTACTCGTATTAAACAGGGTGCGTCATTTATTTGGCAAAAATGGAATTTAAATGGAATTTTCTGAACTAGATAAAAGGTCAACTAACTACTGCTATGTTGGTAAGGGAATACAACAAAAAACTGAACAATCTAAGCTGTCTGTCAAGACGACTGTAATGCTTTAGGAAAAACAATGCTTTATATTAACGAACAATCTTACAAGTAAGCTTGCGCGGATTCAGCCTCGAGCCTTCCCATCTTTAAAAGCGTAACTTGTTGCATCAATATAAAAGCTGTATGTATTGAAAAGTCACATAAGACCGGCAAATAGGAAGTGAAGCGCTACTGATTTCAGCAGTACTATAAGGCAGACATGACCAGAGTATAATTTTAACTGCACTTTTATGTAAGGTTGCCAGCCGTCCTCTTTTCCCCGGACAGTGTCCTCTTTTTTAGGGCGTCCGGGGGAGTCCTCTTTCTTTTTTTGTAAATGTCCGGGTTTGTCCTACTTTTTACAATGTATTCAATGAATTATTTATTTTAAATTTTAAACTGTTTTTGACGTTGTTATTTAAAATGACTTGGCATCACTTGCATTAGTTACAAAAGTCATTCAGTCGGAGATGAATTTTTTACATTTTAGTACTTTTTTGATGTAAGAAATACCATAACGTATAAAAATTATTGTTTCTATTCAGAAAGGTTGTGTAATACAATATAAATAATTTAGGTGCAGACATAGCTGCCAGATAAAATGACCATGAAATCGTCAAAGATCGACAAAAAAATCGTCAAATTGATTCCATAAAATCGTCAACAAAATATAAATTAGAAAATATAACCTTCTTAAAAAAACTTTTGTTTTTATTTGAGTACATACATACATAACTGGCCTTTACAACCCTGTGTCAGGATTACGGCCTAGCTTCCCGCAGCACTCATGTTGTCTGTGTCAATTTTTATCCATGAGTACCGGGACCTACAGTTTAAAGTCGACTCCGAACGACAGATTTGAGAAGCTTGTTCATGGCAATTAATTACTCTCAGAGCTTTTGCCAGAAGACTGCTGAGAGGTAGTCGCCGAAAGAAATATTTTTTTCCATATTTCTTTTTTTTAAGATGTCGGAGCTGGGTGTCGAACCCAGGGCTCATGTCTTAAAAAGCCAACACACTAACCACTACACCACGGTGAGTATTTGAGTAAAACTGAAAAATAGAATTGACAGTACAGTATATAAAATTTTCAAACCTAAATAAAAAAAAACATAAAAAATATATTATATTTATTATACACATGCATTACTATTACACATTTTAGTCAGTTTAGGTACAATTTTAAATTAATTACAATTTTAATTTAATTATTATCAATTTCTTATATTAGAATGGTTTTTTGTAAACGTAATGGCCACCAAAGACGACTTCCTTTTTTAGATTTATTTGTCTAAATATTAATTTTCCGTTTGCAAAATAATGTAGTAAATTTAATTTTTTTTTTCAAATAAATTTAGGTAGAGTTAGGAAAAACGAGTGGAGTTTTTCATTTCCATTTCTGATATTTTTTTTAAATCTAACAGTTTAAGGTTCTTTTGGGCGAAATAGTTCTCTAAATTGAATAACTTTAACTGTCTTAATTCAGCCTTTAGCTCTTGTCTTTCACATTCTTCAATAAAACGGTTAAGTTCATTTAATATAAATATATTAAGTACTTAAAGCTTAATATTCGTTTTTAAAATCAAATCTTATTTGGCCACACTGTTGTAAAAAAATTTTAGAAACAAATAATAATAGTACGTTTTTATATTTCTTTAAAAAGATATCTTTTCTTCGAAGTTTAAAAATTTTTTTATCTTTATAATCTACCAAATCAAAATATTTGATCTTGGCTTTATTTCTAATAATAACATCTTTCAAAATTAAATGCAGTAAATTGGTGGATGCAATAGTTGCCAATTTTGGATTTTACTGTATAAAAACAGCATAAAATTCCTTTCAGAAATAGAATAATATTCTATATTTAAATTTATTAATTTGAATTTCCAAAAGCCAATTTCGATTTTATTTATACAAAAATCTCTTCAGAATTAGAGTAATATTCTATATTTGATTTCCAAAAGCAATAGTTACAAATAGTGTGATAATAATTATAACAATGTTAAAGAATTCAAAGAAATAAACGTCGCAAATTTTGAATTTTCAAAGATCGTCAAAATAAATAAAAATCGTCAAATTAAGGGCAAAACTCGTCAAATCGTCAAGATGCTATTTTTGTGTCGTAAAATCGTCAAAATGACGATAAATCGTCAAATCTGGCAGCTATGTGTGCAGATACTATTTCTGATATTATCAGAGTAAAATATAATTTTAATATGAATTGTCAAGAGTTTTATGAATATTTAAAAAAAAATGATGAGAATGTTTTAGTTGAAATTAGAAGCATTGAAAAATATTCATAAAATATTTGACGGTTCATTAAGATTTTTAAATGTGAATTTGATTGAAGGGCAATACAAAAGAGTTATGTATTGCTTCAAAGAATTTTAAAAAAAATAATTTAGTTTTTATTTTTAAATAACTAAAAAATATTTAATTAGAAAAAATTAAAGATTGTTTATTTCAGTAATTGATTTTGCTATGTTCAAAGTTGAGCATATTTTGTTATATCCAAGATTTTTTTTATTTATTTATTTTTGATTTTTTTTGTATACAAACAATTTGTTAATTGTTATATGGATGTATGTTTACTATTTTTTGTTATTCTGAATAAAAATTGTTTTTATAAACTCAAGTTCGTATACTTTATTGCGTTTTTATTAACAAAAAATAGTTGTCCTCCTTTTTGGTTCAGATGTTCTCTTTTTTGAGGCTCGTGTCCTCTTTTTCCGGGAAAGGAAATGGTAACCCTACTTTTATGCATTCATAGGGCCTCCCTAGAAGGACGTATATGGATTGGTGTTCATATTTATAGGGTACAGACCAATTAAGATGCAGTGTCATAAAGTCAATAATAGAGACTAAAAGGATCAAATGTAAGATACTTTGCAGCTTTGCCCATCTAAATGTTACATTTTTAAGGATTCTAAGGTTGAATTCAACTGATGGCATAATAAGTATGGATTTTAAAGCGGCTTATTGGTACAGTGCTGTAAATTAAACCAATCACGCAAGATAAAGTGTAATGGGGTAAAATTTTAAAATTTGGATTCCCACTTCATATCTCTTTTATGTGCGATATTTGTGCATTTCTATTACTAATGCATAATATTCTATATATTTGCAAGCTATGCTGCCATACTGCCATACTGCCAACTGCATTCGGAAACGGATCTCAAATCATAACTTAGGTTTTCTAAAAATTAAAAAGTTTTTCGGCATGAAATGATTTGTAGTTTCATTGTGTCAAAAACATTGTCGTTGATGCCGATTAATTGGGATCAATGGAAAAAGCGAGCAATAATTCGACTACATATTTCGTTACAGAGTATGCAGAAAAAAAAAATTTTAATATATGATTTCTGTAGAAAAGTTTGAGTTAAATAGTGATGATTGTCGTCTATCCAACGACATGATTCTGAAGCTTAACGTGTGTTTCATCCATAGGACATACTACGCGTTGCCCAGAGGCGGGGTTGAAATACTATGCATTAAACCAGCACCAACCAGTGCAGAAACTCTCAGCCATTGGACATAGCATGCTATGCCGCTCACACCAGGAGCTTTAACAAAGGTTTAAAAGTCTTGATACAACTCTTGCCTGGAAAGTAGCACTCCTTCTTGCTTAGAAGGTTAGCATACACACAACCATCTGGCAGGACTATGCAAAGACGTGTAGGAATCTTTGGGCTAATCTGTTGCCCGTAGTACCAGAGAGAGCAAGTAAGTTACACAGACCAACAACTCTCTTCCTATTATAAGTGCCAGGCCACCCAGAGCTAGATGAACTCTATTTACCCCAAAGGTACAGGTCTCTGGCAGGAAGAGTCGCCAGAAGCTGTTAAGTACCTCCGGGGAGATCTACACAACGGCAGATGGGACAATTCCTGCTGAACATTTATGGGTGAACTATGTGGGAGTTTATCGTGCGCACCGTTCGTAGACATATCACACGCCGCCCGTTGCCGGAGCGGTAGTCAGAATATAAGCGTCCAACCAGCGCCACCCAAAGCCGGTAGCTTCCAGTTTCGGATATTTCAAAGAAACACCGGTCAGAGGAGAGCCCATGGACATTGGGTTAACAATTTCGTCACTACCATTGTCTGGATAGCAGCAACCCCCCTTGTTGAGGAGGTTAAACTACTATCCAGCATATACCACTGCCACTAGGTGTACCTCCCGGAGGAGGACCTCACCAATCACCACGCCGGTAACCCCACCTCCCGAAGGCCTAGGAGTCTCAGATTAACCGGGGGCTCCTGATGCCCGTAGTACCAGATTAAGGCATCTCTGGTCAGTCCGTGAGAACACCAGAAATTCCTTAGTACGCGTGGCAAGAAAGGCCATGCACCACCATTAACGGCATTCTCTGCCTATATTGAGCGCCAGACCACTCAGGGCTAGGTCGAACCCAATATTCCCCAAAGAAAACAGGCGACTGAGGTGACACTCGCCATGCAGCCTTTTCTGTATCCCCGGGGGCCATTTATGGGTGAAGTTATAACACTGGCCTTTGAAGTAATCAATTGTCAGCAACAACTACATGAGATAACACGGCCATTGAATTTGTGGCGCAAAATGGCCATTGTTTCGCTAGCTGTGTGACAAATGGCACCGTCCAGTTGAAACCACATATTGTTCACATCCATATCTTCGAATTCGGGCCATACAATATCGAACATCATTCACAGTAACTGCCTGACCGGCCTCATTTTGGAAAAAATACGGCAAAATGATGCCACCAACCAATAAAACACACCAAACAGTCACTCTTTGTGGATGTATTGGTTTTTCAACAATCTCTATTGGATTATCATCCGCCCAAATGCAGCAATTCTGCTAATTGACAAATTCACTGGCATTGCTTGCCATAATTCTGACCATTGACCACGTTTAGAATGGTCAAGAGGCACCTTGTAAGCGTGTAAATGCAAGTCTTTATACATAATATACATCAAGGACGAGGGTGAGAGGTGACATTTTTGAGCATGACGACGAGTTGAAGTGAAAGGCTATTCAGTCACACTATCAGAAGAGCAGCAATATTTTCTGCAGTACGAGCTGTATGAGCATGCACCCGGTTTGCTCAAATTTTTGCACGATTTTTCCGATCGTACGTACACTTGTACGATTAATTTGACTGAAAAAATCACGAAGTGTCCGACATACATTTTGATTTGAATGCTCATTTTTTCATAATAAGTCTGAATAACTTTAATGCTTTGCTCGATTATGTATCTTTCTATGGTGTTTAAATTAAGTCAGTCTTGAATTCAAAAATGTCAAATGAAATGCAGAAAAAAGCTTAAGGTTTTGGTGTGCTTGACATTTCAAATCGGCCCTTAAAATTTAACCACCCGATAATGCTTATTTGTGTTTACAAACTTTTACCTATAAAAAATAACATTTAAAATCGTTGCATACTTTTCACCGTTTTTTGTTTCCGCTAGTGAACCTGTCGCCAAATACTCGTTTATTGTGAGTTTTTGATAATCATGACCAACATAAATTTTAAATTAAATATTGTTGTTATTGCTGCTGTAATACACCTTTTTGTAAATTGTATTAAAACAACATATCGGTTAACTATTTATTAAAATATAGCAATTTTTTTGTCTGCTCTTGTTACATTATTTTGTAGCAATTAAAATGGTTACGAGGTTTTGTAACGATTTGCAATCTTTAGTTTTTTATTTTTTTATTTTGTAATTCAAAGTATGGCACTGCATTGGAGCTCAGCGTTACGTTTTTTATTTATTTTTTTTTTTAAGTAATTGAAAATGAAATGTTTAAGAGAAATTTAAACAAATGGTTGACATGACATACAACTGTGTTATAATAAGGGCCTGTCATGTTTAAAAGTAATGATGTGTCGATATTTTTGTTGTAAAAATAAAAGGGAATACATACAGAAGGTGAAAACAAATAAAAATTAAAGCCACAAAAAGCATTTTTTACACCATTTATGTGAAGTGAAGAGTATGAGTATTAAGTAATGAAATACATTTAAAATTGTTATATGAGTATATGCTTTAACACTTGTGATACTTCAGGGTGACACTCCCACTGCTAGTATCACCATATTATCTGACAGCCAGGCGGCGGTCAGATCCCTTTCGAATTTGACCACAAACTGTACAATTGTCGGCGACTGTCGCGATACCCTTGTGGCACTCTCGAGACAGTGCATCGTTAATCTGATCTGGGTTCCTCGTCACATGAACATCACGGGTAATTGTACTGCGGATGAATTGGCTAGGGCGGGCACGTCTCTGCCGAACGTTCATCCTTATATGGAAGTAGGTATACCTCTTTCCTCCGTTAGACTCCTTATTATAAGGAAACATTTATTGGACGCGGACCTGTCCTGGTCGCGGGAGGAGTACTGTCAAATTTCTATACTCACCTGGCCCAAGCTGGACTTGAGGCGTACCAATCAACTCTCTAAACTTAACCGCAGGGACATCTCTTCCGTTGTATCTGTCCTCACGGGTCACTGCGTGATGGGCAGGCATGCAAGCGGCTGCGCTTGCCTGCAAACGACTTCTGTTGTGGCTGCGGGTCGATCGAGAAAGAGCAAACTGTGGTTCACTATACTTGCCAGTGCCCTTCTCTGGCCCGACGAAGATTTCTTACATTAGGATCTTCTTTTCTCGATGGACTGACTGACCTGTCTACCCGGGATATTGGTTCAATTGCCAAATTCATTAGGCTCTCTGGCTAGTTTCCAGCATAATTTTCTGGGGAAGTAGTGCTTCTTATGTGGAGCCTCTGGCTATCAGGGCTCCCCGCATAATGTGGTATCACAACGGGCCGCTATGCGCGCTCAAGTGTGCCTTGTCATGACGAGGCTGCCAATTCCTTCTATCCTATCCTATATGCTTTAGTGAATAAATTACAGTATAGAAATCGTTTTGAAATATTTTTATAAGTAAATAAACGAGCTTGAACTTTCAGACTAACGTTTGTCTAGCTTGATCAGGGAATCTATAGTACATATCGTACAAAAATATAGTAAAACCTTGTTTAAAAATCTTAAAAGATAGTTAAAGAATTCACCATTATAGCCAGGGCAGATACACTGCTCGTCATCAGATTAGCGCCCCTCTTTACACTCTCCGTTAGTGTTAAATACTACCTAAACTACTTGTGCTATGGACTTGCAATTTTTATGTATTTGACTTTTATGAATTCTTCTTAAAATAAAACAATAATGGCTCCTGTAATGTTCAAGTTACTATATTAATTTTATATTTTTCGAAAAAGTATATTAAAAAAAGGAATCAGGATAGCGCTATTTGCGATAATTTCAATATATTGTATTTAGTTTTTTAAGCAAAAAGAATGCCTTTTATTGCCTATTTGTGATATTTTGAAAACTTTTAAATAAAATTAGTAATGGGTGGTTCCGCCCTTATTTGAAATCACCTCGAAAATTCGATTGGGAATGAAATTGTACAGATTTTCAATGTAATTCAACGAAATGGTGGACCAAGTGTGTTTGATGCCTTCAATTAGTTCTGTTTTTGTGCTGTATTGCATTCCGGACTCCCATATTTTGTTAGCCAACCATCCCTACACGTTCTCGATTATATTAAAGTCGGGCGAGTATGGTGGCCACTTAAGGACGTTAACTTTTTGGGTTTGAATCCATGATTTTACGGATCTGGCAGTTTGAATTGGGCATTGTCGTTTTGGAAATGCCACTCTAGACCCCCAAACATGTTTTGGAAGTGAAGAAAAGCTATTTCTGAAATGTTTTTATAGTTTTCCGCATTCATGCGTGATGTTAAAAACTGCAATTGGCAGGTGCCATAGCAGGATGTAGCTCTCCACACCTTCACACCTGCCTCTCAGCTGTACAAGCGGTCCAAGTGATGTTCCTCTTGATGTAGATCGTGAGAGTAATTTTTATACCCATGGGGCCCTTCTAAATTGAATTTCTTTTCAACTGAAAAAACTTCGTACTTCCATTCAGCAGACCATGACATGTGTATTCGTGCAAAATCTAAGCGCATTTCTTTTCTTAGCTCATTAAGTGGTGGTTGTTTTTTCAATTTCTGTCTACGTAAATGTCTTGCTTTTCTTATAACTCTTTGCACCGTTTATAAGCTCGCTTTAACACCAGTTTTTTCCTTAATTTTGGTAGACGAGACATGCGAATTTGATGTTCCCCTCAGTATGGCTTCCCTATCTGCTTCAGAAACCACTCGACTGCTATCGCCTTTAAAGTTTTTTCCATAGTTTTCCTTATTTTTAGGAAAACTGGCTCCTGTTTTCCTGTTCCTTCTAGTTTTTTCTGCAATTTTATGGAAGTATAGTCCTGCCTCCCAATAAGCTTCAATTTTCGATTTTTCCTCCAAAGATAAAACTGTTCCTCTTTCCATATTTTTCAATTGTTTGCAATTGTTTGAAGATATTGAATTTGATCACAGTTATTGCAAAGGAAAACTAGATAATTTAACAGCCAGGCCCACTATATCGAATCGTGTAGTTTTAAGCGACAAACAGCTGATTTGCGGCACACTAATTTCTGTGTCGCCAAAAATAAATGCGATTGGTAACACAAAATTTGTTTACACACATATACATAAATAAACAAAATGGAAAAAAGTTTGTTTACTACATTTCTGTCAAGTTAAACTAGCACACGGTTGCATTTTTTACTGTACAATTTAAGCATTTCAGCGCTTTTTTCGTCTATATTCGCGATTATTTTTTGATATGTTGATATGGCAGCTTTGTTGTTTATTTGCATTACGTTGGTAACGCGAACGATAAAGTGAAAATTTGTGGGCCGCAGTTTAGATTCACAGCGAGTGACTGATTTTCTTTCGCTTAAGTTTTCTTTCGATATCGTGGGCCTGGCTGTAAATTTAATTTGGAGGCGCTAATCTGATGAAGCCAAATAAGTGCAAAGTATTTTGATGAAAATAAAGCAAAGTATAAAATAAGATATAACGGTTCTTTTATTAAGCTCAATTTTCTTTTGAGAGAAAACGTATATGATGATTGCAAAAACAAAACAAAAATTAAGAAGTTGTGCCCAATTTTGAAACAGAAAATGTAAAAAGTAAATGAGAAGTTAGGGGGCGCTAACCTGATGACGCGTAGTGTATACAATGCATGCATAATGGGCCATTACAATCCTTTTTCAGGCCTAGTCTCTCACAACGTCCATATTGTGTGCGTCAATTTTTTATATATGAGTACCAGGATCTGCAGTTTAAAGTCGAATTTGAATGACAGGGTTCAGAAACTCGTTGAAGGCAATCGGTTACTTACAGGGCATTTGGCAGAAGACTGCAAAAAGATGACTGCCGAAAGAAATATTTTTCAATATTTCTTTCTTTCGAGATGTCAGAGCTGGGGTTTTAACCCAGAGACACACAGTAAGCCAATACAGTACATACTAGACTAAGGCTACCACGAAATTTAATTATTTTAATTACTTAAGGGTACCGGGTGCCATATGTCTGAAAATTTTATCAGTACATGAGGTTTAATAAATTTTTTATTTTTTTTTTACACATCTGTTTATGTTACCTACTTGTATATATACTTATATATGCATTTTTTTATTTTTAAACTTGGTTATATTATTTTGCATTTCTTCTTGAATAAAATTATCATTTTATTAAATCTGAATTTAATTTAAATCCTTCTGATAACCCAAAATATAACACTCAGGCCATCTACTTATACTTGTATGAACTTTTACTTGATTTATATATATTTTTGTTTTTTTGTTTTAATTTTTGTTAATTATTTATTCACATTAATTTGATCTGTTGTTTTCTTACTTTGGTTTATGCATATGCCCTCTCTTAGTTTACTGGCAAAGTTACTGTGATATCTTGTGGCGCTTTTATTTTAATCTCATTCAATTATGAATTTTTCTTAATTACTTTATATGCAGACACATGCATTTTTATTGTATTTCCTTTTAAAACATGCTCAGTCCTGTGCACACATGCATACACACATACTTGTACATGTAAACCTATTTCAATATGTCACATCTCTTTAATTTTTGTTTTGTTTTTTCGTTTCTTTCTTTTTCTTATATTTTATTTTTTAATAACAATATTTATGTTATTGATGTTTGTTATTGTTTTTGTTATTGTTGTATAACAACAACAACTACAACAACAATATCATTATATGCCGTATTTATAAGGATATGCACGTAACAATTCATGTCCATGTGTGTGTGTGTGTGTATATATTTTTAATTTCGTATTTAAAAATATAATTTTTGCTTTCCAGTTTTATGGTTGATTTATAAACCTGTGGCCGCGAAACGTTTTATGTGCATACATAATAATATGCAGCAACAACAACAACATCTACGACAACTATAGTGAAAACAGCAGGTATAGTAAACCATTGCTGCACAGTCTGCTGCAGTGATTTATTCCATTCAAGAATCCATAATTTGTTTTTTTTTTTTTTAGAATGTATATAGTGTGTAGTGGGTTTTGGGTTCTATTCCCGCCATAACCTGATCTACGACACTACACCTGAGCATATCGTCGTGAGGGAATTGTATGTGCTCTATCCGCCATTCCATATTTCTCGAGTTAATTATGCCACTTTAGGATTTTGACACCAAAATTTTTAAAATCTGCAATCCATTTTTGGTTATTTATCTCAGAAACTGGACGATATTTGGTGTCGAAAACCTAAAGTGGTATCATTAACTCGAGTTATATAAAAAAATATGAAATGGCGGATAGAGCACATACAACTCCCCCACGAGGTGACAATCGAACCCACAACTTTCTTACTAGCAGTTCCCCCTGGGATACAGACAAGGCTGCTGGTGATTTTTACCCACACCAGGGACCTGTTTTCTCCGGGGAATATCGGGTTCGACCTAGCCCTGAGTGGTCTCGATATAGGCAGAGAACGCCGTTAATGGTGGTGCATGGCCTTTACAAGTACGCGTGGCAGGCATTATCTGGTGTTCTTACGGACTGACCAGAGATGCCCTAATCTGGTACTACGGGCATCAGGGGCCCCCAGCTAGTCTGGGACTCCTTGTCATTTAGGAATTGAGACTAGCTGGCCTGATGATTGGTGAGGTCCTCCTCCGGGAGGTACACGTAGTGGTTGTGGAAGTACCTAGATAGAAAACCCCTCAGCAAGGGGGGTATCACTACCCAGATAGTGGTGGTGCTAAATTGCCAACTCGTTGCTATGGGCTCTCTTCTGAGCGCTATGCCTTCGGGCATGGTGAGATTAGAGGGTACCGGCTTCGAGTGGCGGTGGTTGGGCGCATTGAACTGAACTACCGCTCCGGAAACGAGCGGCGTGTGATATGTCTACGGACGGTGCGCACGTAAAACCCACAAACAGTTGTCTTACTAGCAGTCTAGGAAATTACACATTAGACCACTGGGCCATCCAATTTGGGATTTGCATACATACATACATACATATTTGGCCATTACAACCCTGTATCAGGGTTACGACCTAGTTTCTCGCAGCACTCATGTTGTGTGCGTTAATTTTTATCCATGAGTACCGGGACCTACAGTTTAAAGTCGATTCCGAACGACAGATTTGAGAAGCTTTTTCATGGAAATCAATTGCTCAAAGAGCTTTTTCCAACACACAAGCCACTAGACCACGGCGACTAGAGAGATGTGAGTGCTAAATTGCTACAACCCGTCATTTACGATATCTAGCAAACGTTCGATCTACAGGACAAAAACTTAGAGAAAAGATAATGAGGAAGATTTCGAAAATGGGTGACTTATACCAATGCTGGAAATGTTGGGTACCATCTTTCTAGATATGATGAACAAAATTAACGTTCATCATATTCTGTAGTAAGAAATGCCCTGTCGTAGTCCAAAAAGAAGAAGGATGGCGTGGGTAGTGGTTAGAACAGTCACTTATAACACCAAGCAGCCCAGGTTCGAGTCCCAGTACTGGAGAAAAAAAAAACAAAAATTTGTGTGCCGTATTTCGGAACTTCAATTTAAAAACATAAAACAGGTTTCCCGCCCACACTTCTAAGAATCCAAGCCTTAAACCTAAACTGCATGATTTTTTTTTTTGTTCTTTTAAAATAAGCCACTGATAAAATTCAGGCACAATTTTAAGGAAAAATATTTAAAATAATTTTATTATAAATATTTAAAACTACAGTCCAATGGGTATACTAATATAATGCTGAAAGATTTCAGCAGCGATCAATTTACACTAAAGTTTTTGTGCATTTCTTTTCTTTTTCTTTAAAAATATTTATGATGGAAATTTCCATCACAATGCGCACTGAGATTACACACTAATCACCTTTGAAATACCAAATGAATAATTAGAAGAAAGCCCCACATACGGGGAAGTAATAAGCAGGACGAAGTAAGGACTAAAACTTACCATTCAACTTAGCAAAGGTCCTCACTATTTCATAACAAGAATTAGTATAAACAGTTGAAGCAATTGCTGTTGGCCATTTAAAGGGTGAAGGCTTTTGAGTGATCAACTAACTAGCAGCAACTTGTTCCATTGACATAAGACGCATAAATGGAATTAGGTATATGAACTATATCTTTAAATATTGCAATATCGCAATTTCAAATAAATTAAAGTATTTTTTTTCTAAGTATAGTTTACCAAATAACTAAATTTAAAACTGGTACCCTGATTTGAGTTTTTCTAGTGTAGGGGACTAATTTATATGTTAATATATACTGTACTTGATATTTGTGCACATTTATTATAATTTTTGTTTTTTTTTTTTTTTTTTTGATTTTTCATTTCAGTTTGCCTATATGTATGTGTATGATTTTTTTTTTTTTGACAACCGCCTATAATTATGCAACATTTTTCGTAATTAAATATTCTTTTGTAATTTGAATGCATTGTACAGCGTAAATGAGCGTTTTTATGCATTTGAGCAGGTGTGTGTAAAGCATTGTGAGGTAAAGAGCAAAGCACAAAACAGAAAGGAAGACACCATTAAATTTAATAGTAAAGGGAAAAAGAGATGTTCATGGCCAGTAGTGTCTATTGTATGGATATGAGTTGTAAGACTGTTGCCATAATACATGTTTTTTTTTTGTTTTTAATGTCACATGATTTAAAAATTTTTATATATTCTTTTGTACGCAAATGCCACATGCTGTCTGTCTACTTTGCATTAAAACAAAATACTGCTGTGTGGCAAAGGCTTTATTTGGCACGACGTTATGAAAACACTATGAATTTAACGAAATTAATAGAAAACAGAAAATCTGTATAAATCTAGTACAGAAAATTAAATAATTTAGTATTTAAGGAAACTTTCTTACCCGTTAGTTGGCAGTAGTCAAGTAGCAATATTTGTTTACACGTTAGTTTGCATTGCCAAAACAATTTAATCGTAAAGCCGCTGAATCACAAGAATTGCTAATTTCATAGATATTTACAGCCTCAACATGAATCCAAATAATTTATATTTTTTTAAGTCATTATTTATTCATGTGAAATGTCTTCAAAAGAATATTAAAAATTATCTGTAGTGGTGAAGCCTTTTTTAATAAATTACTAGATGACCCGTGCAAATATTTCGCATCGTTAGTTGTCATTTTTGTAATATAAAATGAAAATAATTAATAGAAATTTTAGTAACTTCAATACATTTTATTAAAAGTATAAAAATATTAGAAATCATAATATGTTATACATTGTATTTACATACATACAAACATATGTTTAAATGCTTTTAAAATAGTTCTTTTAATACAATGTTAGAGGTAATGACATGATCAGCGTTAACTTTTTGCCCGTATTAATCCAAACGGCATTACCAAATATAACTTTATATATTATGTGGAATAGCATTACAATTAAGCGACTCTGTTTATCGCACTTGATCTAACAACTACTGCAAAGTATTGCCAAAACAGCTTTTTATAGTAAATAGCGGTATTGCCAGAATGGATTTTAATATATACATACTATATTATGTAGAACTGCATTACTATTAAGCGACCCTGTATTACCACACTTGAACAAAAACATATAATCATAATGACAACCGTATTATCATGCAGTTCTATATAAAATATAATTTTTATCAATGAAAATATAAATTTTTCAATTTCTAATTATTTTTTGTCATTAGTATTAAAAATAAGCTTTAAAATGAGATATCATTCATTAAATTTGATGCGGTGGTATGGGAGATATTTGCAACCGACAAAAAAAGTGCTTTAGAAATAATATACATATATATGATGATCGGCTAATATACAAACTATTAATAAGTAGATTGTCAAACATATGCACAAACGTATTGTGTAGGAATAGTATTGAAATAAGGATTGATTTTAAATTGGAAAATCAACCAAAAATTAGTGTAAACGCGCTGTAATTTTTCATATCAAAAAAGAGACCGATTCCCATCACGACACCAGCGACATTAACGATACTGAAGTCTAATTAAAATAAAGAAAATATTGAAAAAACACACAAAATTAAATTGTGTTCTCATTACAATTAGCTTCCATTTGGCATTGGCTTTCTTATAGAAGTATTTGAGGATACCCTATTGGAGATGCTACAGGTACAAGACAGTATAAGTTTGAGGCGGAACCAACCCCAAGCCAATAAATTCGCCTGCCTGTTTACCTCAAACCCATAATAACGCCGTAGCCTAGTTTGTAGAGGCTTGGCTTACTAGACATCTTGAGAAAAAGAAAAATAAAAAAATTATTTCTTTCGGTGACTACCTCTTAGCAGTCTTCCAATAAAATGCACTGCATTTAGTAGGGGTTTACTCCGGAGTATTGGTCTTAAACAAAAAAAAAAAAAAACTCTGAGAGTAACTGATTGCCATGAATAAACTTCTTAAGACAGTAGTTCATAGTCGACGGTCAACTGTAGGTCCCGGTATTCAGGGTTAAAAATTGATGAACGCAATATGGCGGCTGTGAAAAGTTAGCCCGCAACTCTGAAAAAGTCTTGTAATAGCCAACTATGTAGAGATGTATGTATGTATCTGGCTAGGATTTTAACAAAATTCTAAATACACTTCATACCTAACGATTTTGAGTCGTGTTTCTATTACGTTTAGTTTTTGTGTGATAAATACCTCATAATTTGAAGGCGAAACTTTTAACACACATAATGTCGTGCGGGAGTTAATGTGCTCTATCCGCCATTTTATATATCTCGAGTTAATAATGCCACTTTAAGTTTTTGACACCAAAATTGTTAAAAGCTTGAATCCGTTTTCGACTATTTATCTTTGAAACTGGACAAGATATCCGAAAACGGATTGCAGACTTGAACAATTTGATGTCGAAAACCTAAAGTGGCATCATTAACTCGATTTATATAAAAAATTGAAATGGCGGATAGAGCACATAAACTCACTCACGACGATATGTTCTACAGATAACGCATTTAAATCGTTTTTATGACTATGAGTTGAATTTCTCTTTATAATTTTTGTATTTAAGCAGTTTTTTAAATAAATTTCTTTACCTTGAAGACCCCTGCTACGCATGCGGTACATTATGCTAGGGCCTTATTCTGTAATTCTCTTAAGCTAAAATGCTAAAATTTTGGGTCTTAGAAACAGGCTGGGCGTTAGAATATATAAAATTAGGAAGTTTAGAGATAATAGGCATTAAGTTTTTAAATTACAATAAGCGTTCAAGAATTCTATTCGTAGCCAAAAAGTCCTAAATCAAGTTTATAAATTTTTAGCGATAGAGTTTTAGCTTAGGAGAGTTACAGAATAAGGCCTCTGGTCTAGGATAATATATTGTGGAAAGAGTGAGTAGTATTTGTGGACATTTAATTTAAACTCATTAACATCGTAGTTGACAGGAAACATTTCTACGTTAAGATTGTGCGGTTAAAGAACGAATTCTCTCTCATAAGGCATTGTGTGATTGACTGGACAATCAACTACAAAAGAATGTCTCTGAGTAGGGTGCGAGTAGTTCTTAAGAATATGCGATTTTCTGGAATCAAGTCCTTTGTTTCATCGAGACTTCTCATGGTAGTATAGATACAGCTGGAAAACGCACGCCACATTGCACTGATTCTCCAAAGAATCGATACCCTTTCCTGGGCATGTTCGTGAAGGTCTAAATTAGACTTTGAAGCAACGGCCCACACTGGTACGGCTTCATACATTTTTATGCAAAAAATATAAGGAGTGTACTTATAAACTTGAAAGTTGGCACAGAGTATTATATTGACTAAATTAAGAAGATAAAATAGTTTCATGAAAATCAGCCACACCCATCGCCCACCGCCCATACAATCAAAATGGATGTTTTCACATAAAGCCTTTCGTATAAAAGCAAAAGTCTTAAAATTTAGTACATATACTACTTGGACAAAACAAAAGACGCATGCCAAGTTTCATTGAAATCTGCCACACCCATCGCACCGTCTTGCACTCTGTGTAGGCGGTATTTTGGTAACTAAAATTCGATTTTTTAAAACTATTTTTTACAAATCAAATAATTCCGTTCCAAAGAAATGTGTTTCACTGAGAGAAATTCATAATTTATTTGATTAAAAAGAAATATTTAGTCTACTGAAGTCACTTAAATATCGTAGAACGAAAACTGAGGAAAATTTTTACACACTTCAGTAGCTTGTATATGTCAGACATTTCAATTGATAACTTTTCAACGCAATTTTTATTGAAATACAGCACTTCCTTTATAATTCGTGGAAATAGTTGTTTAGATTGCGTATGTAGTGTAGGAGATAAGACCGAATTAAAATTGCCTTCTAAGCCTCAAAATTTGCAGTTTTTTTTTTAAATAAAAAATAGGTCCGGCTATATTCACCTTATTACTGGAACCAAATGAACCCTAAAAACTTATTCTTTGTATTTACCCAAAAAAATCCACAAGTTTTTACAGATCGTTAAACAAACTTATTAATTTTCTAAAAATGGCCGGGAAAACTGCAGACAAGTTGCAATAAAATCTATTGCAGAGAAGTGCAATCCTAAAAGTATGCAACAGATTTTAATACAAACGTCTATTGAAATTACATGATTGTGAAGGAAATTTGTCCTATTTATTTTTAGTTTTTTAAACCGGAATTGCTTAGGGGCAAAAACGAGCAGCTGAATTTTTAATAAATAATTAGCTGAGACTTCAGGCTTTAATTTGATATAAGTATGTGGCTGGAGCTCGTTGGAGCTCAGAAGATGCAATCCATAGAAGTTGGAGAAATTATATATTTTTGGACAATTTTTTGTAGTAAATAAATTATTTTTTTTTTTGAATTTGAAAAATTTTTTTATTTGCATATATATGATAAATAACGTCCAATTGTATGATAAAAGATCTTTATAGTGTCATTACAAGAGTATTTTAAAAGCATAAAGCGATAGAAGGTAGCATATATAATACGGTCATTTCAAACGCATTCACTTAGGTCAACTTTAAATGTCTCTGGACTAAAAAGTAATAAAGATATAAGCCTAATATTTTTGGCAAATGATAATTAGGTTGTTTATTACAAACTGTAAAAAAATCAGGTAGATCAGAAGGCATGAAAAAAATTAAATAATGTCGCTCACTGGGTCCCCTACAAACATATCAAACTACTTGTTGGCAGCAGTTGGCGTATTAAATGTGATGACATTTAAACTGTGCGTTAATGCTTTTAATACACATGCAAACAAACAACTTAACTACTCTCTTGAAACACACAATAATTCTCTCATATTATTTGAATTTTACAAAAAAAAGAAAAATAAAAAAATAAAAACTGTAAACAATTGCTTGCTTGAAAGCAGATTATACACAAGTTTGTGAGAGTATATGTTATAAGCAGAGATATCATTTACATATGTACGTATGTATGTGTGAGTGTGTGTCTGTAATGTGTAAATTTAACATTTTTTTTGTATAATTTTTTGTTCATTATGTGCAACTGTCTGATGCTCTTTTTTTATTGGCTTTAAAATTAAAATAAAGCACACGCTCTATCACGCTTTGCCTTCCAGTTAAATGTATAAATAAGCTTGTGGTTTAAGTGTGATTAAAAGGGTAGCTGCATATCATTATTATGATCTACTATAAGACTTTTATAAAAACAAAAAATTTTTTTTTAATGAAAACCTGAAAACGGCTAAATAAGCGAAATTTAAAAATGTTCTTTCCTTTTTTTTTGTGTGTTTTTTTTTCTTTGCTTCTTTCTCCTATTTTGAATTTTAATATTAATTTCCTCAGTTTTGCTTAAAACACCATCTTCTTCTTTTTGCTTAAAAACAAACTTAATGTTTTTGACTTTTAACAAGAGCGCTTAACAAAAGTTAAACAAAAAATTATTTTATTTTTATATTTTAAAACGGAAGCTGCATGAAACTTTTATGTTATTGCAGAGCATGTTTCTTTATGTCAGAAGTTCTGACAGTTTACAATACATGACAACAGTATTCTTTAAAATATTTTTTTTTTCATTTTTCACTTTTAAACACCGGATATTAATTTTGTATTAATACACTATGAAACAACAAGAACAACAACTTATTTATTAGTCCAAAAAGTGATGAAAATATTTTTTATTCTATATTTCGCTTTTTAAGTGTAAGTAACACTGTACAGATGTTTGTCTTTTGCAAGATTTGTTTTTTTCATTTTTAAGTTTCTACAAAATCAACAATTTATATCAAATATTCAGCAATAATTTTTTCTTAGTTGAATGAAGATTTGTGAGAAAAGAAAAAAAGAAAAAAAAAATTGAAAATAAATATTTATTTTATATGCAGCACTTCCGTTTAAAGCTAATATTATATGTTGAATATCCGGCGGAAATGCTTGCTTTTTTTTCTTGCTTTTTTCTTGCTTTACTTATGATTTTCAAAAGGAAATTTAATATGTTGTAAAAGTGCTTTTTTACATTTTTTAATATACTGTAGTATGTGGTGGCCTTCACATATATAGACTGTTGCTTATAACTTAATTATTGTTATGTAGGTGTATTAACCCTTTAATGATATTGCCAATGTGTTGAAGAAATTTCTTGACTTTACATCCATATCAGTTCAGATAAGTAGATAAGAACTGCATTTACTATTTAAGATATTATTTGGTAGGGTTTTATGTCCCTGTTACTTTTATATTGGGCTATAGAAGAAAAACTAATGACAATTTTTTTTATATACTTACTAGTTAACCCGGCAAACGTTGTGTTGCCATATAAACTTGCTCTAGGAAACATTGTTTTAGTTCAAATATATTTGATATTCTTCACCGAACTGCAAAATCCAACATTGATAGGAGCAGTCAATGTCTGCATTACTAATAATTTTAATAAATGATTATCTGCTATTTTCGATACTTTAGATTGATAGTTGGGGTTAGGATGTATCGCCCCCTCTGAGTACTTCTTAAAAAAAAAAACATAAACCATATGTATTCTACAATACACAGATATACAACATATCTAGTTTAATTTTTAATCGACGTCGGTACGTTATTTAGGTGAGACATAAATTTCCCCTTGGGGAGGGTACCTAAGCATTTAGGGGTATGAAAAATAGATGTGAAAACTTACATTTATTAATCTAAAGTTGTGTTAAGACACCAACAAAATGTAATCAAAATCAGTTTGTTAGTTGGGGATAGGGGAAAACAGCCCTTGAACCGCCCCCTCTGAGTAATCTAAATATGCTCTATGGTACGCTGATCTATCTAGTTTAAAATTTATTCGAAGTCGGTATGTTATTTAGGTGAGGCATACATTTTCCCTTGAGGCGGGTCACCTTAATATTTAGGGGAATAAAAAATAGATGTTGACCGATTCTCAGACGTACCCGATATGCACACAAAATTTGATGACAATCGGTCGAGCCATTTCGGAGGAGTTTGGCAACAAACACCGCGACACGAGAATTTTATATATTAATGCCCGTATTCATAAAAGCTATTTTAGGTTTATTGAGGGCTTATTTGACAAGTATTGCATAGAAATTTGTCAAATAAGTTCTCAATAAACCTAAAATTGTTTTTATGAATACGGACATAAATTGATATGTACTGTATACAAAAATCTTAGTTTTATTCAAAATGTCCGCCTTTAGCTTTCACACACGTTTTAGGTCGCATTGGCCAATCATCAATAGCTGCATGCACCTTATCCATTGGAAAATTAGCTACAGCACGAACCAGAGCTGTCCTAAGAGAATCAATGTTGTGGTATCCTCTAAAACCTTTTACAATTTGTAATCCAAACAATTCAAATTAGGGCTGCCAGATGGCAAATTTTCAGAGCATATTAAAGCTGACAAATTATTTCGAAGCCAGGTCTGTGTCGTTTCAGCCTTATGAGCTGTTGCAGTATCTTGTTGGAAAAGCCAAGGCTACGCTTGGAACAGGGAATTTTTAAGCAGATTTCCAAACCGGTTTCTTCGTATACTTTTGCCGATGTTTCAACCCTTTTTTCACAGAAGTGTAAGTCAGTGACCCCATCGTAAGAGACACTCCACCAAACCTTGACTTCAGCTAAAATGATGACTCTTTTCGACTTGTGGAATGAGTTGTGATGCTTCTTTAGATCACCGGCCATAAACCCTATTATTTTGTTTGTTAAACTTTTCCTGTACGTTAAAAATTTGTTCATCCGTAAATAAGATTTTTCTATGCAAGTTATCAGCGTATCTCACCAAAAGACGTTTGAAGTTATTTTATCCTATTTTTTAAAGCTGCAATCAACTCCCAGACCCATTTCTTTTTTATAATACGACTCATAGACTTTAAAGTGATTTTTATCTCACGTACCATGATTTTCTGTTTCAGGAGAGAAATTCGTTGAACTATTGCTTTGACGGTTTTAATTGCTAGCTCTGTCCGAACGGTACGCAGGCAGCCCGACCAAAGCGGTCTTTTATATCTCTGGTCTCCTCGAACAATGGTATGCATCTGTAGATGAACATGCGACTAATGCGGAGTGGGCAGAAAAAAAAATTTTTTTTTTCTTACTTTAAAAGTGTGATATGGTTTTTTTCTATCTGACCAATCCATGGTTAAAGTTAACACAATTACAAATTTCCATAACTAACTAACGCTATAGAGGGTACGTTCAATTTTACTATTCTAATGGGTATGTTCAAAGTAGTAACAATATTTGTGTCCCTATTAACTCTTTAACAGCATTCTCTCTAATAATTTTTTTTAATAATCCTGTTAAAGTGCCAAATTGTAGTCGCCGTGGTCTAGTGATTAGTGTGTGAGCCCTGGGTTCGACACCCAGCTCCGACATCTTAAAAAAAAGAAATATGAAAAAATTATTTCTTTCGGCGACTACCTCTCAGCAGTCTTCTGGCAAAAGCTCTGAGAGTAACTAAATGCCATGAAAAAGTTTCGGAGTCGACTTTAAACTGTATTCGCGAGTAGTATTCAAATAGAGTTTTCAAAAGACTTTTAAAGATATTAAAACTTACAAAAAATTAAGTTTTGTTACATCTATTCCAACTAAAGCGATAAGGGCGATCAAGTCTGACATTATATTTCTCGGTTAAACCCCCATAAAAATAGAGAAAGAATATCTTCAACTACTGTTTTAGCAGCATACATATATTTTAAATGTTTAATTAAAGCCTTGAAGTTTTATAAAAAGTCGTTTAAAAAAGTTTCTTTTAGCACAAAGTAAAAAACGAAGAATTCCTACAAATTGTTTTTAATTTTCTAAGAATTTTCTCAACCACAAATTACAATTAACTTTAGAACTCAATAGTTTGTTAAGCACTCCTTTGTTTTTGTCTATAAAATGACAATTCAATTTGAAAAATTGTAATTTATAAGAGATGTGGCGCACTTTTAACCGCAATTTCTATTATTTTTTAACAAAAAAAAAAAGAAAACGAAAACATGAAAAAAAGAAAAGAAAAACACAACACTACGTTAAGCAAACAGGAACACAACAAAAACTCACACACTTAAACAAACAAACTCTGAAAAGTATGCTACAGAAAAGAAAAAAACAAAAAAACTACAAACATGCAATGGTACTTCTTATAACTCGTACTTGTGCTCGTATGCGTGCCTTGGTAGTATTTCTCAATTTGTAATCATTTTAATGTCTTTTAACCCGAAGATATATACACGATGTTATTGTGTACAGTTGTTGTAGTTGTTCTTGTTGTTATTGCATACACATCTTGTCTTACACATACAGCAAATAAAAAAATATAATTGTTGCTTTTGTAGCTGTTGTTGTTTCACTATTAAAATATAAAAATTAAGAAAAAAAGAACAGAAAGAATTAAGCTTTCAAGCTGAGTTCTTTAAGCAAAAGTCAGTTGAAATTGAATAATGCGTGAGAGAGATGGGGCGAATAATGAAATAAAACAAAAACAAATTGATGAGTATAATAACAGTGCGTATGAGTGTATATATATGAGAGTATAAGTGTGTACATATACGTATGTACGTGAGAAGAAAGAAGTAAAACAAGAAAAATAATAAGAAAAATTCTCAACCCGTTATAAGATAATGAAAAGTAGTGGGTAGGAAAAATTGAAATTGGTAGTAAAAAGTGACATTAAAAATTAATTAAATTTGATTGCAACACTCACTACAGTGTCATTTAATTTAATGAATTTATTTGCACTTAAAACAACACTGTAAAGCAATAGCAATAGCAACAGCTAAAGCAATAGTAAAAAGCAGCAACTACATCAAATGACTGTGATACTTTTTCTCTGTAATATGTAGTAGGTAAAGAGTAGTATTGAAATTAAAAGGAAAAATCATAAAATAAATTAAAAAAAGAGAGACAAAAATCCCTTAAACTATTGCTGCAATAACTTACATCACTACATACCTACTACATACGAGTATGTAGGTACATGACTTATAAACTTAACAAATAGAAGAAATGAAAAAATAATTAAAATAAACTTAAATTTAAGTTAAGAAACGAAGAAATGTTAAATTTCTTTTAGTATGACTTAAATTGTTTTAGAAACTAAGTAAAGAAAGTTAACATTTACCTTAACTATCTGTTACTAAAAGGTATAGAAAGTTTTTAATTTAATTTTTTTAAAGACAAGAAATAATTTTAGGTTTCAAATTAAGATAATGTTTGAAAAAAAATACTCTTCTGAATACTGCAGTCTCTACAGTACTGCTAATTAACACATATTAATAAAAAAATTTGATGATTAGAGAGCTGGACTGGGTCCTGAAGATAGGTCAGTAGAGTGTTTGATGATATTTTACTGAAACAAGATATAATTTTTGCATGGTTTCGTAATTAAGAATAAGACATGGATTTAAGAATTCACAATCTGTACAGCCTTGGTACTGCGTAAAAGAAAAATAGGCGAGTGAATTAAAGAACATACATAAAGGGTTATCCATTCTGCGATTTCAAAAGTAAAAAAAAAAAGAATTGTTCCTATTTAAGAACTTGTTCAGTAATATTTCATAGTCATTGCCATTACTAAACATTATCGGCCGTATGTAAAGAGTTATCCATGTTGCGGTTTCAAAAGTAAACGTAAATAAAACACATATAAAATATTTTTTTCATGGTACTTTCTTTTTTATTATAAAGTTTGAAGGTTGACATTATGTGTGAAACACTATTTCATTTATTAAATGACCTCCACGCGAAGTGTTGCAAGCATTGATTCTTTTGAGGTAATTTTCGACCACTTTTTGACACATATTGGGCGGTATCTCAGCCACAACTTGACAAATGTTGGCTTTTAAGTGCTTAGTTGATATCGTCACGACGAGAAATAACGCGGACAGGAAATGTCTCTTGCAATAAAGCCATATTCGCTCAAGTTATGTGGCATGTGGCACCGTCTTGCTGAAACCACATATTCTCCAAGTCGTATTCTTCAACAGCAGGCAAAAAAAAAAGGCGGTTATCATATGACCCTAACGCTCAGAATTGACGGTGACAGTCGTTCCTTCGTCGTTTTTAAAGAAGTAAGGTCCAATTACACCTTCGGATAAAAGAACGCACCAAACAGTGACTTTTTCTATATGTAATGGCCTCTCTTCAATTACTTGAGGATTTTCAGAACCCCAAATATGACAATGTTGTTTATTAACATGCCCACCGAGTGAGATATGTGCTTCATCGCTGAAGAAAATTTTGTTCGAAAAATTACTGTCCACCGCCTGTTGTTCAAGCACTCATTCCACGTATCTACGACGTTGTAAATGGTCAGCTGGCTTCAGTTGTTGCGTGAGTTGGACTTAGTATGGATGTAGGTGTAGATATAAAGGCAAAATACTCCTGAATGTGCCGTAAGACAGTCCTAATTCCTGAGAACGACGAGGAATCGACACATTTGGGTCTTGGGCAAAACTTTCACTTACAGCAGCGATATTTTCAGCGGAACGAGCGAAACGATAATGTACAGGCCTTACAATATTTGTAACCGCTGCAGCCTCTTAAAATTTCTTCACAATTTTGCCAACTGCTGGCGAAGTTGGACGATTATGTAATCCATAATCTCCTCTTAAAGCACAATATGTGGCTGCGGAGAATCACCATTTTCGTAATAAGTTTTGATAATTTTTGTGCCTTGTGTGATAGTTAAGCGATCCATTTTCGTCAATGTCAGACTTTCTGACTGAAAAGAAAAAAAATTGGTTTAACAACTTAGCTTGACAGATATCGAACTCCAGTCCCATACTTTTGAAAGCACGAAATGAACAACCCGTTATATACAGACTTAGCCATTACAACCCTTTTTCAGTGTTGCAGTCTAGTTTCTTGCAGCACCCATTTTGTGTGCATCAAATTTTATATTATGGTTATGGGAACCTAAAGTATAAAGTCGACTTGAGAAGTTTATTTATGGCAACCAGCTACTGTCAGAGCTTTTGTCAGAACACTGTTAAGAGGTAGTCGCCGAATGACCTGTTTTTTAATATTTCTTTTTTTTAAGAACTTGAAGCACCGTCTGCTTTTGTTTTTGACCTCTAGCTTTATGCACTATCTTAATTGCTGAACGACCTCAAACTGAGCAGGAGTGTAACTACGTCTTTCACCGCCAGTGTCCTAATAATTTTCAGTGCTTGCATTATTTCGACTATTTATTTATTTTCGATATTTTTTCAAAAACTTTCTTGCTCAATTTTATATAATGCGTATTTTCTTTTTTTTTAACTCAAACTAATTTATTTAATTAGTTTAAATCAAAAGGAAAAAACACAGTTATTTATATTAAAAACATATACATATTATTTTTCTTCATGATATGCCTCAAAGCAATGTGTATGAAGCGCAACATTTCACTTTTTACATAAAAATGAGCTTGGTTTATGACAATGCTGACATCTCCACTTCTTGTTTTCCTCTATTTTAACTATAAGATGCTCAGTTTGTGGAGAATCAAAAGCGCTGATATCACTAGCTGAGTCTATTTGTTCTTGTTGTATCATTAAAGAATACGCAAGTCCTACTTGAAGTTCCTTTTGTGATCTACTTTTTTTCATATTTTTGGCAACTACAGAAACAGTAAAGTTTCCAAAGTTTCTTTGCTCGAATTGCATTCTTCCCATTCCTTTGTTGTAATTTTTCAATAGCTGTGGTTGGTTGGTCAAAATTGGAAGCCACTGTGACTTCTTTATTGTTCTGCCAATGGTAAATTAAAATTTTGTTTTTGCTGTCAAACTTGAAATCATGATCGACTATTTCCAAAGCGTTTCCGGATTTCAGATCAGTTCCTCCTATTCTATTTGCCTGTTGAACACTATATTTTCTTCAGTAGACATATAAGGTAGCAAGAAGTAAAAAAGTTATCAAAATACACAGTATACCAATCTGCAAACTGTATATTTCCTGGTAAACGAAGAACCATACCGGCTCCTAAACCAACTTCTTTGTTATAGTTGTTTGCCGACCTGGCATATGGTATGCAGCTGAAGAAAAAAGACAGCATAACTTGTACCCAAAAGGGATTGGTTTACCGCGTGCAAACATTTTGCAAGAGAGTCGTCCTAAATATGGCACCATTTGTTCTTTCCGTTAATTACCAAAAAAAAAGGATAACAATGTGTTAACTCGGTAAGCCATTCCTAGAAAAAACAAAAGTGCTAAATAGTGCCCAGCCTGCGACACGTCGAACACCGATTTTTTAAGGCAGATCATACAAATACATATGAAAACAACAAACGATTTTTTGTTATTTTTAAAAGTTTGGCTGGTTTTCAATAAAACTACATTTTTCATTTTTTTCTATTTTTTTTTTTCTATTTTAAAAAGAATTAAAATTTTTAAAAATTATGCTAAAATTAGTGTTTTTTTCTCTCTAGTTGTAACAAAAAAGAGGAGTGAAATAGGTGGGTCCTTTTATTTTTATATTTGTAGCTAACCTATCAGAGTTTTAAATTGTTAAAAGAAATAAGTTCGTAGTTTTCCCCGAGGAGAGAAACATTTTTTTTCAAAAACGCTTGAAATTTACTGTTCGAAAAATCGAACAGCAGGACGATATAGCAGAAGTTATGATTGTTTTAAGTTTAAATTAAAAATACTTTTTAAAACCTATGAAGCTTATAATTTTAATCTTCTAACCACTAAAATGTTTCATTTTTTAATCTAGAAATTTTTGTATTTTATGGCCAAATTTAAAAATCTCTCATTAATAACATTTGCATGCTTCAACAATTTAATTTATTGAAATAACAAAACGTTTTAGTTTCTTTATTCCTTGTTTTTCTCCTTTTTCTCGTTTTCTTTTTTTTTTTATTAAACCAAATGTCGTTCTCTTTTATTTCACTTACATGTTGTTGTCTGTGGCTGTAACATACTGCTATCAACACTCTATTAAATACAAATAAAAACTTTTTGCCTTTAAATAATTTTTCAAATTGTACATTTTTACAATTTGTCAATTTATCGATTTGCTCTCTAATATTTTTGCAAATCTTCTATAAAAAACCAGCTACAAAATATACTCGTACGTATACAAGGAAAACAACTCACACCCTTAGTGGTAAAAGTTGTATAGGAAGAGTTTAGAGAATTAACAAAGGAAACCATCTGTAGCGGTGATAAATAAGTAGTGAAAATCGACCATAAAGTGCACTATAACTGTAACTGAGCAGAACACATACCCGTCTTAAGCATCGTGGTGTAATATTTAACATTTAAAATGGTTATGATTTAAAGATAGATAGATGTAAGTAGAGTCCGTAGTCTAATGGTTGATATGTTGGCTTACTAGCCAAGAGCTCTAGGTTCAAATTCCAGCTCTGACATCTGCAAAAAAACGAAATATTTCCTTCGGTGGCTACCTCTTAGCAGTCCTCTGTCAAAAGCTCTGAGAGTATATGTTTAACAAAAACAAGCTTCTCAACTCTGACGTTCGGAGTCGACATTAAACTATAGGTTCTGATACTTATGGATTAAAAATGTCACACAATATAAGCGCTGCGAAAAGCTAGGTCGTAACTCTGAAAAAGAGCTGTAATGGCCAATTATAGAGGTATGTATGATTTAAAGATGGTGTACACAAGCTCTGAGCTTAAATGCATGTAAAAAGATTTTTATATAAATTTCTTTCTTTGTTTTGTAGGTCATTTCGTTTTTAAATAAATGAAAAAAATAAATAAATAAACGTAAATTAAAGCGTTTCTGATGAAACAAAAAGTTAAATAAAAAAATTGATCACTTTTCCTGGGGCTCGAACTTTGGGACTTCAGCACATAAACGTAAATGCGTTTAAATTTTTTATTTTTTTTGAAAATTATTTCAATTGTTCGCGTTATTCGATATAATTGTACAATCTTACAATCTTACTAGATTTATCGCACAACTTTTAAAATTCATTAATTCTTGACTCAAACAAAAGTAGGAGCGGTTTCTTTGTAGATGGTCTTCTTTTTGAACCTGGGTCCTTTGAGTTTTTGTGCGAGCGCTACAACCACTATACCACGCACCCCCCTAATTTTTTTTAGTTTTATTATAATGCATTATTATTTCAGGCATTTTCCTTTGGACCAGTTATATCTTTATTTCGATACATAGTTGACAAGAGACAACAAATTTATTTTTAGAGGGATTATAAGACACTAAAGTCACATTTTGCGAAAACCCAAAGAAGCTTGAATTTATATATTTGTATATCGTGTTTTCGAAGGATAAATACCTAATATTTTTTGAACTGCCAGGAGAATATTTATTGGAAGAGATGTTAAAATATTGTCCGTTGTTATATATAAGTATAATTATTTTCTACTCGTTCCCATATAGGGAGAAACCAAATTCTTGACATCATGATCGCCTCGATTCACATCTCTTGTAGAGTCAATTTTTCCAGTATATATTTGTCCATATAATGGATAATATGTTGCATGCTCACCAGATTCTAATACCATACCACTGCTCATTTTTATATATTTAAATAATTTCAGAGTACAACCGACGCACAGTGTGACAACGCCGGCATTAAATACAAGGAGTCATTGTAGAGCTCTGAAATTTGGCACAGGTTATTTTTGAGACAATTCCAGTTTTTTTTTAAAGTAAGAAACTCCGCCCACTTTTACGCCCACCTCCTATACAATCGAAATTTGTAAAATACCGTATTGTCCGTAATACTTTAGGTATAACTTTCGATTTTGGTACACTTGAATTATATATTGTTACAAAAATTATCGGAAAAAAATTTTGAACTTTGGCTCACTTTAACCCCCACCACCCATACAACCTCAACATAAAAAGTACCATATTTTCTAAAATATTTTAGGTACAACCTTTAAATTTGATATAACTGTAATTTATTGTATATCATTTAAAATGTTTCATGGAAAAATTAGAATAACACGCCCACTATTACGCCCATCTCCCATTGAAATGCAATAAAAAAAAATTAGTTTTTCATTCTATCAATAATTTTTTAATATTATCATGGTATTCTATTTTTTTCAATATCATTTTCATTCTAAATGTATTAATATAAAAAATTGTAAACAATTAAAAAAAATAAAAGTAATAAGTTGTAAACATGCTATTGCATACTAATATATGTATAGCTATGTTATGTATGCTATGTATGTTTAAAGTACTTTTTCAAACTTTTGCTATATGTTCTTTACTTTAAATGAAAGCTGAGACTTCAGTCTTTCATTTAATATAAGTCTGCACCTAGGGCGATGGGCTGCTCTATATTTCCTAGTCCATTGAAAATGAAAAATGTTAAATTTTTACACCACAATTCTGTTGTTAAGAAATTTTTTTTTCGTGTTTTTTTTTTTAATTTACTTTGTCATCTACTTATTCTACAACAACTAAATTAAATAAAAAAATACTTAACAGTTATATTTATTAAATATCTTTTTATTAATAAGCTTCTGAATATAACATATTTCAAGCGCGTTGGCATACCTCAGCTTTGACTTGCTCAAAGTAATGAAGTTATGAGGCTGAAATTTCAGGGAATTGTTACTCGTATATCTGCTAATATATTGTGAAAATTTCATTCAAATTGGACGTCACGCCAAAAACTATTTTTTGCCGCGGTTACTATAGGGCTGTCACACTGTGCGACGCCTTGTACGACTTTTTTATAGCAAACTTTTCTATTAAATGTGCTTCTAAAAATTTTTATATTGGTACTTTATTTAGTTTCTATCCATTTCTATGTGTTTTTTCTCTTTTTTAATTATATTTTACTGTATAAATAGAAAAATTTAATCTAAAATGCATAGAAAATGTATAGAACCTACCCGGGTGGGTTTCGGGTAAAGATGTTTGTAAAAATCTTTGGGAATGCGAAAGTTTAAAAATGGTTAAAACAAATTTGAGACACCACCGGACTCCATTATCTGACCAGAGAAATGGTCACCCTTTTCATAGTTATTTATTTGATGGAACATTATATGGGCTTTCATCTGAATAATTGTTACTCGAAGCATTTCAAGACGGAGATTTTTATTTTGGCACAATGAAGCCTCTATGCTTCTTTAGATGATAATAAGTATTTATAAACAGTTCTACACAGTTTTATGGTCGAAAGAAAATTGAAATATCAAGCATTTTCGGAAAATTTTTGAGCGAATTTATTTGCTTTGTATTACAATACGAATAATAATAATTAAGAGCTGATTGGTGTAGTGTCACAGACTAGGGGCCAAATTATAGCATTCGATGTCGAACGAAATTTTTTACAATTCTTACACAATTAACAAATTTTATTCGATAACGAATGCCTTAATTAGTGCTCAGAATTCACTGGTGGGAATTGAATCCATAAACTGAAATTTGCAGTCTAGCATACTACTCTCTAAACTACTACGCCCTCAAATGTATTTCCAATTTTTATGTTAAATTTTGTGTAAATACTCATACTTTCAACGAAAATCACATTTCATCTCTTTTTTCCTAAGTAGAGTACCTTAACTGCCTACATGGGCATGTTAAGCCATGGGTTTAGAAAAAAGGATGAATTGTGTATTGAAAATATAAAAATTAAACATCATTGCTTTGGTGAAAGAAAACTATTTGCCACTGGTGCCAGACACTAAATTAAAGACTGCCATACAAAAATAATCGAAAAAATAAATGCCAAAGAAATTGAAAGAAAAAAAAAAAAATTTTTTTTTTTCAAATTGTATCGAAGAAATAATAAAAAATTGAAATGAAAATATTTGAGAATGTATGTGTGTATGTATGTATGTATGTATGTAGCAAATACATTGGAAAACCGTTAGCATGTGCTTACGGAATTCTAAAAAGTAAAACTCAAACACAAAACATATATAGGGAAACAGAAATCATATGCTGCCAATGCTAGAAAAAATGAATTGAAAAAAAAGAAAAAACAAAAATGAAATATAAACAGCATACAAATACTAAGACATTTTTTACAATTTAAAACACACACACACACACATATGCACACAAAACAAGACGACACATAAATAATGGTTTCATGATTTATCGATAACAAGCGCAATTCACACATGCATGCAACACAATATGAATGAGCAACGTTTTGTTGCAAAAAAAAATAGATAAAAAATCAAGAATATTTGTTGCAAGTCCTTTCTACATATACTGATTGTGTGTAGGTTTTTATTATTCTATTTTTTTGTGGTTTATTTTGTGCATGATTGTCAAAAGGGACAATAACTCCTTTAATTCTCTCTGGTATAGAGGAAACAAATTTTAAAGGCATCATGATGCTTATAAACAACAACAACAAAAAGAACAACAACAGAGAAATAGAAATAAATTATTTATCAATATACGCTTTTTAAGGGCAAACACAACATTTACAAATTATTCCCAATTTGATGGCAACAATAAAATATCAAACATGTGTCACTTACCTCTTGTAACGACAGCAGGATATGAGACTTTTTCTAAAAGAAAAAAAAAAAAAAAAGAAAACAATAAATGAATTTAAGAAATTATTTGTAATTCAACGACTTTAAAACTAAATTAAGATTTATAAATAAAGAGCTTTTTTTTAATTGTTTTAAAAAGAACTATAATTTAAAAATAAGGGGTCCCTTCCCCTTCAAGAAGTCCATCTACCACTCCCTGACATACCACTCTATTCCACCTTAACTTTTGACAACGAAAAACTAATGCTCAGGAGAAAAGCGCCACCTATTGGGAAGTAGCAGATAACAGCTAAACCTAATAAACCTACTTAGCGAAGGCACTCACCGCAATGAACATGCAACGATAGAGCATAGGGTGAAGGGTTATCCCTACTGGCAATTTGTCTCATTATTAAGGTGCTTAATAATATAAGAAAACAAATTCTCAAAAATTCCAATACAATGCACAGCATTTAGTAATGGTTTTCCCCTGAGTATTGGTCTCAATAAAAAGAAAAAATTATTTAGATCTGGTCACCAAATGTTCTACATCATCATTATTCGTTTACTACATAAGAACGTAGTGAACACTTCTTAATAAAAAAACAACTAGATGACCTGTGCAAATATTTCGCACCGTTAGTTGTTATTTTTGTAACATAAAATGAAAATAATTAATAGAAATTTTAGTAACTTCAATATATTTTATTAAAAGTATAAAAATATTAGAAATCATAATATATCATACATTGTATTTACATACATATATACTCGTACATATTTTTAAATGCTAATGTTAATGTTAGAGGTAATGACATGATCATCGTTAATTTTTTGCCCGTACGAATCCTTAATACAAACAAAAATATCTTTAAACGTACGCTCTCGAGAAAAAGCCACGTATAACTGCTCATGTGAAAAGACCGGTTCTGGTAAATGCGATCCCATTTTATGAAGGGTTTGTCCTTGTGCTGTGTTTATCGTCATAGCAAAAGTAACCTTCACAGTTAACAAACAATGCCATGACAATAACGGCATTACCAAAATGGCTTTTACAACTTTATATATTATTTGGAATATCATTACAATTAAGCGACCCTGTTTATCGCACTTGATCTAACAAATACTGCAAAGTATTGCCAAAACAGCTTTTTATAGTAAATAGCGGCATTGCCAGAATATATTTTAATATATACGTACATACTATATTATTTAGAACTGTATTACCATTAAGCGACCCTGTATTACCATACTTGAACAAAAACATATAATCATAATGACAACAGTATTATCATGCAGTTCTATATAAAATATAATTTTTATCAATGAAAATATTAATTGTTCAATTTCTAATTATTTTTCGTCATTAGTGTTAGAAATAGGCTTTAAAATGAGATATCATTCATTAAATTTGATGCGGTGGTATGGCAGATATTTGCAACCGACATAAAAAAAGTGCTTTAGAAATAATATATATGATGATTTGTTTGGCTTTATTTTGAGAAATTTTTAGGAAATTTTTACTTTTGGGGCTACCTAACCGCTACCTGAACGAAGTCAAGAATCATTCCCAAGAAGTTCATATGTTTTAGAAAGTTGTTTATTGAGATCTTAGGTAAATTTTGTAATTCATTGTTTCCCTAATTTTTAAACGGTTTGCTACCTATAGACCTAAACAGGGGAAAAAAAGATCGTAAAGAAATCGATTTTTTTTTAGTTTTTTACGATTTTGGTCCTGAAGTTGAAGATTTTTTTATTTTATATCTTCACAACTTTCTTTATGACATGAGCTACAACTTTGCCTCGGACAGTAAATCGTAATTCCTAATGGTTTGCAAGATATCGTTGCAAGAATTAAAGAACACTGTAACTGAAAAAAAATCAAAAATACGTTTTTTCGCATCATTTTTATCAGAAAAAAAAAAAAATACTCGCCGATTGGTCCCTGTCCCAGATTTCTACGATGAAAAGAAATTCATTTACGCCTTCTCCGTTTTGAAAAATACCAGTTTCTTTGTTCTACTTTCATACAGGTTTTTTGGCTTTGGTGAACATTTAAGGTTTTGTCAGTAACAGCGTTCTTTTTAACTTGCGACGATATGATCCTGACAAAATGACAACTTTTTTGCACAAATGGCACCGAGGCTCTAAATGTTTTGGGGCACCATAAAAAAACTACATGACGTTGGGCAATACTGGAAGACAGTGGTCTTCTTTTTTATTTGTGTTTTATTACGTAGTGGTGTCCGTATATGCGGCCCTATTCCCGTTGGCGTTTTTATTTTAAAACGAAATAAAAACGACAACTTGGTATTACCGTTGTCGTTATCGACAATAATCGAAAAATGTCGGTATTCTCTACTTAAAAACGAAGATAGAAACGATAAAGAAACGCCTGTTTTTTTTCGCTTTCATTTTTAGTAGCGACATTAAAACGAGAGGTTTGAAAAATAGAAAATTAAAATTACAACGTTGCAACAATTTGAAATCAGAAATTGAAAAAAATTCGTAATGGTTTTAAAAAAGGCATAAAACCCTTAAATTTTAATAGTTTTTGGAAGGAAGTGGCTGCAAAAATAAATCCATTTGGACCTCCATTCCGTGACGGAGATGGTTGGCACAAAATAAGTAAAACTAAATTAACAACAAAATATTACTAAAATATTTTAAAATATGTATATAATTGATTTGACGCCACTTTTTATACGGATATTATTGCCCAAAACAGACCTACTTCCACCACTCCTATATGGATGTGAATTATTTGCAAACTATTTTCCGCAGATGTCGCCATGACCGTAGTATCTCTAGTTATTCGTTTCAGATTTTTAATATTAGTTTTAAGGATTTATTGACATACAAGTGCCTGACCTTTCTGCACAAAATTATTGTTTCAAAAAATCCTTTCTACATTTATAACAGAATTGTATTTGCAAGGTCAAATCGTGGAACAAAAATTATTGTACCGAAATATAAGAGCCTTTTGTCTCAACGGCAATTCATTGTTTATACTATAAGTCTTTTGAATAGTCTTCCTAATAACCTTCAGAAAACGCGCAATGCTACCACATTTAAAAAGGAGTTACTCAAATATTTTAATTCTTGTTTTTTTAAATTTATTTTAAATACTACAACAAATCTAACACCATTTCATTTGATTTTTAATTAAAAAAAACGAAATTATTTGGTAAACAAAACCACATAATATTACAGGTTTTTTTTCTAGTGCTACCAAGTTTTTCTTTGGTTTTATTGTAGTTTTCGATAACTTTTTATCGTCGTCTTCGTTTTATTTCAGGAATACCATTTTAGAAACGAAGCGACATAAAAACGACAACCAAATAGAAACGACATTTAAAATAAGAACGCCAACAGGAATAGGGCCGATGATTATTTTTTTTCGTGTTGCACAGTGTAATTGAATTTTTTTTTGTGGCTGAATGGCATGTTGCACCATTTTATTGAAACCACACTTTGTACAAAATAATAACATCCAATTTCGGCAGAAAGAACTGTGTAATCACTGCTTAATCAGCCTCAGTTTCACTTAATTATGGTCCAGTAATGTTCTCTGCTTTAACGCTGCACTAAATAGTGACACGGTGTGGGTGAATTTGGGTTCTTTGAAACCTAAAAAATTGTGATTAATGACTTATAATTAATTATTTTTCTAAGAAAATTAGCATCCATTTGCTAATCAACAAAAATAAATTTCATGAACTGCCTTCACTTCATTGTCATAAGTCTTCAGTGATTGTATTTATTAAGTTCTGTAAGCATGGAAACCCAGATATTTATCCCTAAACTCTCTGCTGTCAAACTCTTATTTTTGCAGAGTTTTTGCAGAACTTAATGGCGGCATTCTATATATCTCATACCTGTTGAATCGGCCATTTACAACTTTAATACTTACTAACTAGTGTCTGTTGTCTAGGGAAAAATCTGTTGAGAAAGCATTTCTTTATGTGATATTTCAAAAATTGAATTACGACGGCAAAACTCTGAAACTTTTGAATATTCTCATCAATCTTCCCATGTCTCCCTGCCTGTGCTTATTTAATATACAGATTTAGCCACGTCGCTTTTTTGATTTAAGGCCAACACTCAGGGGTAAATCGCCAACCAATACTGTATTGGAATATTTTGTAAAGGACTGTACATATTGTATATTTTTTCTTATATTATTATTAAGCGCCTTAGGAATGAGACAAATTGCTGTGAATTGATCATTCAAAGGCCAGTGTTATACCTTCACCCTTAAATGATCAAGAGAAAATGCCTCATCGTTGCATGTTGATTGTGTGGTGAGTGTCTTCGCTAAGTAGGTTTAGCTGTTATCTGATACTTCCCAATAGGTGGCGCTTTTCTCCTGATCATTCGTTTTTGTCTCATATTGGTTAAGGTGAAATAGAGTGGAATGTCGGTTTCTTTGTAGATAATCTTCTTGAAAGGGGAAGGGTGGGGGGAACCTCTAATTTTTAAATTGTAATTTTGAAAAAAACCTCAAACTAACTTTTTTTTTCACCTTTGCTGGGATTTGAACCTGGTGTGTTTGAGTTTTTGTGCGAGCACTCTAACCACTATACCACGCACATAGTTTATAAAAATTATTCACGATAAAATATATACTCGCAAAAACGTGAACACTCGAAAGAGAGAATGTCTCAGAAACGTAAAAATTTTTATTATACAGACTATTTTAAAACGTGAAATAAATGTGAAAACTCTAAAACAGCTTCTGCCAGAAGACCCCAAAGAGGTTGTCGATAAAAGAAACATTTTTTTCATATTTTTTTCTTTCAAAATGTCAGAACTGGAGTTTGAACCTGGAGCTTTCATGTTAGTAAGCTAAAACACTACATACTAGACTACGCCGACCACAAAAGTTTTCGTAAAATTAAATTATAGCTCACTAACACCGCTTTTACTGGACTTTTGTTTTTATAAGTAGTTAAAACTAAAGTTTTCTGATATATATGACTGTAGGGCAAACACATTTATAGGATTAGAAAACATCTTTAAGAAAAAAAAAAATAAAAAAAGAAAAACAAATATAACAACCAGCTGAGGTCGTTGTCATCGTTAAATAAAAAAAAAAAGAAAATAACACATAAAATCCACACACTCATGACAATATCTGTCATTGTGTTACTTTCATTGAACATTTTTAGTTTTTTACAGCTCATATGTGCCACATTGTTGCACATTATTTGTTGCAGTTTAAATTTAACGTTGCAGAAACACTCTATAACTTCGATAAAGACAAAAGAAATTCAAGTGAAAACTAACGATTAAACGAACAGTGGCAGCATATTAAAGTGTAATGCTGATGGGATTTCGCAAGAGACATACATAAATGCTGTTGTGAAAATGAATATCAGCAAAATGTCAGTCTGAGCTCAGCAAATGACTTAACGAGCATCAACGAATGTATAAAAGAGAGACAAAAGGATTTAAATTGTGACACTTCAAATATCAAGACACGACATGCACATCAAAATGAATTTTCTATATTTTTCTTTGTCTGTGGACAAATCAAATTAAATGAGACATTTGCTGATATAACAAATAAAAATTATTTTGTTTAGGATTTTGTTTTGATTTGTTTTTTTCTTCGTATTAAAAAAATGGCTATAATTTGATTTAAAAAAAGGGAAAATTAACTTTAAAGAATGCAAAGCCAAGTCATGTCAAAATAAAAAATAATTTCAAATTGATTTCATGATTTTCTGTTGTAATATTAGTGAAAACTATAATTAAATGAGTCCAAAGTAAAGAATAAAACAGTAGAAATATGTACTGAGGTTATACTTTGAAATATGCACTGAGGTTATGAGAATATTTCTAAGGCAGCACATTGCTACGAGTGTAGCCAAACGTGGTAAAAATTTTTCAGAATTTAATTTTTTTTAATTCAAATAGAAAACTCTCGAAACATAGATGACTTCTAAAGTATTTCTGAGAAGTATTGAGTATTCTTACATACATACATAATTGGCCATTACAACCCTGTGTCAGGATTACGGCCTAGCTTCTCGCAGCACCGGGACCTACAGTTTTAAATTAGACACCGAACGACAGATTTGAGAAGCTTTTTCATGGCAATCAATTACTCCCAGAGCTTTTGCCAGAAGACTGCTGAGAGGTAGTCGCCGAAAGAAATAACTTTTTTTCATATTTTTTTTTCAAGATGTCAGAGCTGAGATTTGAACCCGGCGCTATCATCTTTCTAAGCCAGTTATATGTAAAAGACAAAAGTCAGCATTTGTATGCTATACAGTGGATTTAAGAATTTAAGAATACTGTTCTCTTTGATACCAGATATACTAAATCCACTCTGTGTCACAAGAGAGAACGGACATATACAGATTGCTGGCTGTACTTACTGGATACTGGCCGATTGGAAAACATACTCGCAGGAAGGGTATTCAATACCACAATCAGTGAAAACAAAATAAAGCAAGCACAGCAAAAAAGTTTAACAATTTTTTAAAACTCCTTTGCATAAGGTGAATGCCCGTATTGTGAGAAGACCGCAATGTAATATAGAGTAAAGCAATATGGCAATAGTTTGTAATGGGAAATATATTGAACTCCGAAATAAATAAAATATGGCCTGAAGTCAAAATATGAAAACAGATACTGATGAAAGAATTTTATTGCGCCAGTGTTACAGCTTCACTCTTGAATGGTCAACAGAAATTGCCTCATTGTTGCATGTTGATTGCGTGGTGAGAGCCTTCGCTAAGTAGCTTTTTAGCAGGTTTAGCTAATATCTGCTACTTGTCAATAGGTGGCGCTTTGTCCCTGATCACTAGTCCTTTTTTTTTCATTGACATGGTTAAGATGGATAGAAGAGATTTAATATTCCCCGTATAGAAGTTTTCATGCTTTCATTGATTGTGTTTGTTCGAGAGATACATGTTGAATCAGAAGCAGGTATGAGCTTACAGAGGTACAGAGACTGGCGTGCAACAGATGAGAATTAGTCTGACCGGGTCTATTAGCTTAAAGCCCTCTGTATTTTATATGGCCTCGCATTATAATTATGGGGCAATGGTCAAATGCTAGATATGGCGTTCTGTCCATGCGGCTGGTTGGCAACTCAAACCTTGATTGTTCTTTGGACAGGATTGGTAAGCTCTATTACTTTTAAAAGCGATTTAGAATTAATCTGAGTAATAAGAGTGAATCAATGCTGAGTACTCCTTTAGAGTAAGAACTATCATAAACTGAAGTCGACAAAGGAACAAAAATATTTGCATTTTACAGGCGGATATTTATGCCATCGTAAGGTGCGATATATTCTACTTAGACAAATGCTACAAGCGCAGGAGATACATATACTATCTGGCAGTCCGGTTGTCATCCGACCACTTGGCTTGGCTCAGGAAAGGAGTGTCCAGTGAAACAGAACCAGCTGTAGGGGGAAATGAAATGGTGGTTGAACTTCTCATAAAGAACAACACCCGTGGCTCTGAACGAGCCAGAACTCTTTTATGTAATAGGAAGGCTTGTTTGAGAGAACATACTGAGGGTAAAAGAGAGCAAATAGAGGGATAACTCTTCTTGGATCAAACAGATCTTACACTTTCTGAACTCCTACTTGCAAACTATACATACATAATTGTCCTTTACAACCCTGCGTCAGGATTACGGCCCTGCCCAGCAGAAATTAATGATTACCAGTAAGCTATTTTATAAGGGAGAAATTGTAAACAATCACTTACACATGCGCTTCAATAATGCATGATTTTTATATGAGACGAGCAGCTAAAATGCAATAGAAACGCAAATTTATTGCAACCAGTAAGCAAATATTAAACAAAATCAAAAATATTACCTTATCCTATAGCATCTTTGTAAGCTCTAAGGTATGAATAAACAATATAATGCTTCCGTTATTGCTTACAATTTTATTTATTGCTTACAAATTTGAAAAATTTTCTGCTCGGTGGTTTTTGCAGAACCCATGCTGTGTGTGTCAATTTTTATTCATGAATACTGTCGATTATGAATGACAGTCTTGAGAAGCTTGTTCATGGCAATCAGTTACTCTCAGAGCTTTTGCCAGAAGTTTTGAAAAGGCATAGTAGCCGAAAGCAATATTTTTCATATTTCTTTGCTTCAAGATGTCAGAGCGGTGGCTTAAACCGGAGCTCTCGTCTTAGTAAGCCAACACACTAACCACTATACCACGGTGACTACGACATAATAGGAAGAAATTAAGCCGTGCATTATACTCTCTAGTGATAATCGAATGGTATTAATAAGATTCCTAACTAGTAATTTCAGACTCAACGAGCATTTAGGTAAGTTGGGAAACGCTTCGAGTAATTTGTGAAAATTCGGTAACAAGGCAATCGAATCATTATAACACACACAGGCACTTGTACAGTATTTATGCATAGTAGGACAAGGTACCTTGTTGGTTATTAGATATCCAACAAAAAGATAACAATATTGGCACCAGCCAACATTTTGAATTCGTCGGATGAAATTGGGAGAAATATTATAGACACCACATTTAAATTAAAGGCAGTACAATAGATCTACAGGTCGAAGTACTTTAATACCTCGTTTATGAATGAAAGAATGAAAATTGCAGACAATGATAATGATTAAGTAAAAGATTTTCTGAAATTCAAGTGTTTTTAAAATGTTATGACTGCCGCTCAACGCAAAGTACATTACACAATGAGAAATATATAGGATTTACAGCTATTATGAGTTGTACTGTGATGGCTGACTTTATATCTGTGAAATCTGTGTTACAGAATGGTTAGATTAGCTTTGGACTCCAAACAAATCATCGAAAGATATATGCAACTGGAAAAGATAAAAATTTTATAAAACCATGCCCCATAATTCACAGAAAAAAAATAAAATTTTGATTTTTAAACTATAAGTATGAGAGCCTTTAATAATATCAAATGGTGCTCTGAATATTCATCTTTCATTTATTGTCCTTGTAACGAGTTTGCCTTATTGAATAAGAAAAACTTGTTTTATCCCATAAAAATTCAAAAATCAAATACAAAACAAAAAAAGACGATGAAAAAGCGGAAAAACAATAATAAAAATGAAAACAACACTGTTGACAAATCCCACAAAAGTAATTTACATGTCCTCGCCATTATTAAAACCTTTTTTTAGAGCTTTTCAACTATTTTTTGTTTGTTTTGTTTTTGTTGTTTTATGTTGCATGTGTTTTCTCCACCGTTTGCTTTTAAATGTTGAATTTTAATTCCTCTTGTCGGTAAAATGAACATTTTCCTAGGAAAACAACACAACAGCTGTAAAAAATAGAAGACACGTTAAAACGAAATGGTTAAAAAGGAAGAAAAAATTCACGAAAGAAATGTACTGAAAATTTATTACCAGCCTCTAGCAACTATAAACCATTGGACGGGACGACCTCTATTATTCTCAGAAAATACCAAAAAAAAAAAATTATACAAAATACTTAAAAACAATCTTTTTTTACAAAAATAATGTACCCCTTTGACTTAGAGCACTATAAAGCTATAGTATATGGGAAAAATTATTAATTCATTGTAGTGTCGATACTCTAATGCAAAGAGTTCTGATCAAAATAGGGGAGTGCTTTCTAGTAATGCCATGTTTTTATGTAAATCTCTACAACTTCTTGCAGAGTATTTACATACATAATTGGCCTTTACAACCCTGTGTCAGGGTTATGGCCTAGCTTCTCGCAGCAACCATGTTGTGTGTGTCAATTTTTATCCATGAGTACCGGGACCTACAGTTTAATGTCGACTCCGAACGACAGACTTGAGAAGCTTGTTCATGGCAATTAATTACTTTTCGAGCTTTTGCCAGACGACTGCTGGGAGGTAGTCGCCAAAAGAAATATTTTTTTTTACTTATATTTCTTTTTTTTTCAAGATGTTGGAGTTTAACCACTTGAGAACAGCTAAAGAAAAAAAATTTCTGAATTTGGTTTAAATTTGAAAGTGGGAGAAATTGGACAAGGTGACGTTGTGTCTCTCATACAAACTAGTACTGATTTTTTCTATATTTTGAGAAACTTAAAGCCAAATCATCGGAATTTGGTCTTCTTTATAAGTGTTTCAATAAATGAAATTAAAGTTATAAATGAAATCAAATGCAATGCAAATTCTTTAGAATCCATTGCGACGCACACTGGTTTAAGAGCGGCATTAATTAATTTTTTTCATGCCTTCTGATCTACCTGATTTTTATTACAGATTATAATAGACAATATAATTATCATGTACCAAAAATATTAGGCTTATATCTTTATTACTTTTTTGTCCAGAGGCATTCAAAGTTGACCTAAGTGAATGCGTTTGAAATGACGGTATTATATGTGCTACCTTTTATCGCTTCATGCTTTTAAAATGCTCTTGTAATAACACTAAAAAGATTTTTTTCATACAATTGGAAGTTTTTTATGATATATATGCAAATAAAAAAATTTTCAAATTTAAAAAAAATTATTTTTTTTACTAAAAAAAATTGTCCAAAAATATATATATATTCTCCAATTTTTATGGATTGCATTTTCTGAGCTCCAAAGAGCTCCAGCCAGATACTTATATCAAATTAAAGCCTGAAGTCTCAGCTAATTATTTATTAAAAATTAAGCTACCCGTTTTTGCCCCTAAGCAATTCCGGTTTAAAAAACTGAAATTAGTTACGAAAAATTTCCTTCACAATCATGTAATTGCAGTAGACGTTTGTATTAAAATCTGTTGCATACTCTTAGGATTGCACTTGTCTGTAATAGATTTTATTGCAACTTGTCTGCAGTTTTCCCGGCCATTTTAAAAAAATTCATAAGTTTGTTTAACGATCTGTAAAAACTTGTAGATTTTTTTTGGGTAAATTCAAAGAATAGGCTTTTAGGGTTCATTGGGTTCCAGTAATATAGCCGCACCTATCCTTTATTTAAAAGAAAAACTGCAAACTTTGAGGCTTAGAAGGAAATTTTAATTCGGTCATATCTCCTACACTACATACGCAATCTAAACAATTTTTTCTACAAATTATAAAGGAAGTGCTGTATTTCTATAAAAACTGCATTGTAAAGTTATCAATTAAAATATCTGACATATAAAAGCTACTGAACTGTGAGAAAATTTTCCTCAGTTTTCGTTTTACAATATTTTAGTGACTTCAGTAGATTTTTTCTAAGACAAAATATTTCTTTTTAATCAAATAAATTATGAATTTGTCTCAGTGAAACACTCTTTTTTGCAACGGTATTATTTGATTTGTAAAAACTAATTTAAAAAAATCGAATTTTAGTCACCAAAATACCGCCTACACAGAATGCAAGACGGTGCGATGGGCGTGGCAGATTTCAATGAAACTTGGCAGGCGTCTTTTGTTTTTTCTAAGTAGTATATGTACTAAATTTTAAGACTTTTGCTTTTATACGAAAGATTTTATGTGAAAATATCCATTTTGATTGTATGGGCGGTAGGCGATGGGTGTGGCTGATTTTCATGAAACTATTTTATTTTCTTAATTTAGTCAATATAATACTCTGTACCAACTTTCAAGTTTCTAGGTCCACTCCTTATAATTAATGCCACCAATCGTATGAAGCAGAACCAGTGCGACGTCAGGTAGGTAGAGCTAATAGGAATATAATAATTTAGGTTTTTGTGAATACTACTTTGCTTTTTATTTAACGCTTTTCATTTGTAGATGCGTTAAAACTATAATATGGCGTATGATTACTATATAATATATTTTATTACCCATACGCACCACAGTACATGTAGCTTTGAATAAACCTAATTTATTTGTTTGTTTTTATTTCCCTAAAGAAAGAAAACGCTTTTGCCTTTTGCTGAAGGAAATATATTTTTTTATATTTCTTTTTAAAGATGTCAGACCTAGGGTTTGAACCCTGGGCTTATATCAAGCCAACAAACTAACCAATAAACCACTGCAGAGTACATCGGTTTGCTTTTAATTGTTGAGAAAATTTCAGAATACTGTTCGTTTATGAACTTATGTTGATCTGAAAAGATTGTAAATAGATGTTCACAATCAACTTTTTTCAAAACTTAGATTTTAACATTAGCAAAATTACACTTCTCTTTCTGCACCGTGCTCATTAGTTCAAATCAATGTAATCCAAATCTTAATTTTCTGTACACAATATTGCTCCAGACACATTTCCTTTATTGAGAGTTTTGATTAACTGTGATTTATATTAGACTATATTGAACTTATAACGTAGTTTTATCGTCGGCTGAGGTAATTCTGTGGCCTCCAGGGTCTACTTACGGGATCCACCAACCCCAAGTAATAATAACACAATGATTTAAAACTTTGTAGGGGGAATTGATAAAATATTATTTATTAAATGAAATATTTTACAATGACAACAACAGTTTACAATAGTGGAAATACGAGCCAAGTCGGTTGATGCCGAGTGAGCACGATTCGTCGGTATATCGATAACAACCAGCGTGGCAAACAGAGCAATAGTAGCTTCGGTAGCAGATTCAGCGATTAACGACGCTCGGGTTCGATGATAGATTCGGCGATCAGCGACGTGCAGGTTTAGTAACATGCTCGACACAAACCGTTGCCGCAGGTTCGGTGATTAATGTATTCGGGTGTCGGGTAACAAGTTTGGCATTAATCGCCGTCGGAGAAAATATAAAAGGTTCGGCACTGATTGTCGTCAGAGGTCGTGTAACAGTTCCGGCAATAATCGTCGTCGGGGATCGGATAACAGGTTTGCCGGTAATCGTCGTTGAAGATCGCGTACTTGGCTGAAAATCGGGTAGTTGGCTGCTTCGGCAGATGGTGACGACTTGGTTGGCAAAATAATATGTCTTATACTAAGTACTTAAAAATATCTTATTTGTTAATTCATATAATAATACAAAATTTCTTGATTATAGCTTAACTAGATAAAAATGTGTTTACCGAATAGTTAAGATCAAGGTTGTAACTAATCGGATGGGGTCTCGCAAAGTCTCTTATCAAGAGATAATTTCCAGGTTAATATACCGACTCGTACTTATCTAGACTCGTCAGTATATTTTCAGGTCTCAAAACTCTCGATGCTGGTCACAAAACTTAAACTATATATTTAATTTTAATTATTAACTCGATGAGAATTACTACTTGTGGTGTCATTTCTATGAAATTAAACAAAATACCTATTACTGATATAATATACAATGCATCATAATATACCTATTACCATGCAAATTACTAAATATGAGATGGCACCACAAGCAGTATGTCGAACCAACACCCGCTCGGACTCCCCGTCCGAGCAATAAAATTTTATCTTAATTTTATTATTTTTATTTTACTTTTTTTTCATTATTATAAATGGCAGATATTTTGCCACGTTACAAACTAAGTTATTACCCAAGTGAACTGAAGTACTGCTTTTCTAAAGAACCATAACTAACCATTTTTGAGTTGATTATAAAAGTTTTTATTGCAGGAATTTAAAAACTGAATTCAATGAATTTAATTTTTGTTTCGTCAGAAACGCTTTTATTAAATCAAAGTTAACGGCAATGAATATTTTTGGTAATTAAAGAAGAAATGATGTCCGTGAAGGAATAGTACACTAGCCAAACTGAACAATTGTTTTCGACTCCAGCTGCGGTAGTCTCATCAGAGTTCTTTGTGTCCTGTGCATATTCAAGACCAAACATCAACTGAATTCAATGAAGTTTATTTCAGAATCTACTTAGTCTTCACATTGCTCTATTGTGCAAAATAATACGGTGACTGACAAAAACTCTTTTGAGTTTAAAAGAGTTCGTCAATTTCATTTTATTAAAGTCTTTGCAAATATTACAAGACTGACTGATATTATAGCAACCTAAGTTAACCAAATTTTCTTCAAAGCTTAAAAACCTAGTCTCCGTAGTCCAGCGGTTAGTGTGCTTGCTTACTAGACAAGAGCTACAGACCCAGCTGTGACATCTTAAAAGAATAATTTGAAAAAATACTTCTTTCGGCGACTACCTCTTAGAAGTCTCCTGACGAAAGCTCTGAGAGTAATTAATTACCATGAACGAGCTTCGCAAGTCTGTCGTTCAGAGTCGATTTTAAACTGCAGGTCCCAGTACTCATGGATAAAAACGTACACACACAGCATGGTTGCTGCGAGAAGCTAGGCCGTAACTCAGAAGTAGTATTTTAATGGCCAATTATGTATGTATGTATGTAAGCATAAAAATCTATTGTAAATTTTATAATTATTTAAGTTTAAAAGTAATTTTGTTATGGCTTGCTCACTTTCTTTAATTTGCTTTGAATACCTTTAGCAAGAAACTAAATTATTAATATATTTCTACATAAACTTATCTATCTGTCTATAAAACTAACATTTATAAAGTCAAAGAAAACAAATACATCAAGAATAACAGCCTGGTTTTACTAAAATTAAGAAATAGATTTTAATTTTAAGCCTAAAGTTTTGCAATCAAATATCAACAAACTTATCAAAGTTACTTTAACATACATTTTCTTAAACACACATATGCCTATTATCTAAATATGATATATGTGTGTGTGTATGTATGACATTTAAATAAACAAACGTTCTCTATGTAACAGTATATATGCGTAAATTAAAAGAAAGTTCATATGTATGCAAGTGTGTTTCTTTGTTTGTACAATACCAACTTATAGAGACCAAAGCTGGCCTTAAGGTTACTACTGCTTTTGTTATTGCTATTGTTTTTGTAATGATTTTGTATTTCCTTATTTGGCTTTGTGTTACCTAGGCTTAAACAGGAGATGAGCACTCATACATTTACAAAGAGTATCTCTGTGTATTTCACTTATTCTCGTTTATAATCCCAAGCACTTAATAAACAATAATAATACCAAATCAATGCATGGGTGTATGTATGTACATGAGTTTGTGTGTGCCTGTCTGACCCCATCAGGATTGTTTCGTTGGTTTTTGGATTTGATTTGAATTTTGTTTTTCTCCTACTTCCACTTTATTTATGTGCATGTGTGCATGTCTTTCGTTTTCTCATTTCTGAGCCTCATGTCCATTTCAAAGTGTATAATAATCACTCATCAATCGAATATACATGCTTGTATGCATGCATGATGAAAACATTATTCACAAAAATTTCTAACAGAAAAATTATATGTTTGAAGGGGCTACAGGCAACGTACACAATTCAAATATCAACTCAAAATACAGAAAATTAAAAAGAAAAATTCGCAGAGAAGACATTTCATAGTAAAAAGAATGGTTTTTAAAAATAACAAGACCAACTATGAAATTTAAAACTTAGTAGCCCAGTAGTAGTAGACTTTTACACTCTATTTCATATTTAAATAGCAGGCAAAATCGTTTTCTTTCTTTCGGGAAATAAATCAAAACAAATTATTATGATGCGTATGAGTAATAAAAAATATTATATATTACTTATACGCCACATTGTAATTTTACAACATTTTTAAATGAACGACATGTACTTACTCGACATGGCACTGGATTCTAAAAATTAGTCTTGAACAAACAATGCAATAATATTTGCTTTCTTCAATGTAAGAATTTTAGTTTCATTTGTCGAAACAAAGCTGCATGTACTGTGGTGCGTATGTGTAATAAAATATATTATATATTAATCATACGCCAAATTATGGTTTTAAAGCTTCTAGATATGAAAGGCATTAAATAAAAAGCAAAGTAGTATTCACAAAAACCTAAATTATTATATCTGTGGCAATATGGAAGAGTAGCTTAAGTCGAAAATTGAAGTTTTGAGATATCATAAATTTTGTGTAATTTTTATTCTGTATGTTTTTTGCGAATAATTTATGAGCTAATATATTGGTACCATGTTCATTAGAGAAGAAGGATGAATGTTTTAAAAAAATATGGTTGATTTTAGAAGATTTTACGCCTTTTCTACTTAAGCGCTTTTTCGAAACTGAAATCTGCGTTGGACAGGTCCTTAAGTAACTTAAGCGCTTCTGTTGAAATAAAAAGTACGTATTGTGTAGTTTTAAGTAAACATAAGAGGATTTATTCAAGAACTTACATTCACTTAAGATAACTGTATACAAGAATCACATTTTATTAAAAAAACTTATGTAAATATAAGTTATATGATAAATCGAAAATCTGAATATGTAAACAAATCTATGTGTACATAAGTTGTTTTGTTAAATGCATTATTGATTCAAAAAACTTAGGCTAAAAAGTAAACGTACATAACATTGATAAAAAATAGAATTTTTCAAAACGGACTAAACACATTTAAGCGCCTTTGCTTCTGTAATGCCCCAAACGCCTTAACTCAATTCTCTCTTATGTCGACTTAAGCTACTCTTCCAAATTGCCACAGATATACTTATAAGCTCTACCTAAACAATTTTCACTGCATTTGATTTCTTTAATAACTTTAATTTTATTTATCGAACCACTTATAAAGAAGACCAAATTTGGATGATTTTGCTTAAAGTTTCTGAAGATATAGAAAAAAAAGAACTAAATTGTATGAAAGACACAACGTCACCTTGTCCAATTTCTGCTACTTTCAAATTTAAACCAAATTCAGAAATTTTATCTGTAGCTGTTCTCAAGTGGTGAGTGTCTTGGCTTACTAAGCTATAAGCCCAGGGTTCAAACCTCAACATTTTGAAAAAGAGCAATATGAAAAAATTATTTCTTTCGGCGATCACCTTTCAGCATTCTTCTGGCAAAAGCTTTGAGAGTAATTGATTGCCATGAAAAAGCTTCTAGGTACTCGTGGATAAAAATTAACACACACAACTTGGGTGCTGCGAAAAGCCAGGCCTTAACCCTGACACAGGTTTGTATGTATTGTATGCACAAAAATCTGTATTCAGTTTATTTAGGGGGTACCGCGCTCCTATCCCGTTTCACTTCACATTTTTTATTTATGACTTGCTTTTACCATGAAGTTATTCATACAAAATTTAATGCGTTCTCAAGATGAATAAAACCAGTATTTAGATTGTTTATGGAGAATCACGCCCCCTTTCCCAATTGCGTTTACTTTTTGATTGGTAATTTGTCTTGGCAATGGAGAACTCCGTACCAAAGTCAGTAACTTTAGCTTTAAGTTTGTTAAAGAAATAAAGCTATCAGGGGGCAAATTAGGGCATTCGTTATCGAATGAAATTTATATGAAATTGTGTGAAATTGTGTGAAATTTCCAGCGATATTGAATTCGGTGATATTCCCCCTGTACTTAGTTTGTCCCCCTGGGATACAGAAACGGCTGCTGATGATACGTCTCCATCGGTGGCCTGTTTTCTCCGGGGAATATGGAGTTCAACCTAGCTCTGAATGATATGGCGCTTGCTATAGGCAGAGAATGGTTGGTGATGCATGGCTCCACGCGCGCTATCGGAGACTTGTCTCTGTAAGTGCGCGTGGTAGGCATTTCTGGCGTTCTCAAGGACTGACCAGAGATGCCTTAATCTGGTACTACGGGCATCAGGAGCCCCCGGTTAACCTGGGACTTCTTGTCATTCGGGAAGTGAGGTTAACCGGCCTGATGGTTTGGTTGCCGTCCCTCGGGAAATAAACGTAGTGGTTGTGGTAGTGCTAGATAGAAACCCCTCAGCAAAATTGCCTAAATTGCCAACTCGGTGCTATGGGCTCTCTTCTGAGCGCCGTGCATTCGCGCATGTCGAGACTAGAGGGTACCGGCATCGAGTGGCGGTGGTTGGGCGCATTGAAATCAACTACCGCTCCGCATTGAAATCAACTCCGCAACGGGCGGCGTGTGATTAAGTTTACGGACAGTTGCAGACGTTAAATCAACCTACAGTTGTACTTAGTTTGTCCTTCCCCTGGGGTACAGTAAATTACTTCTGGTGAATTACTTCACACCAGGGGCCTGTCTTCTCCGGGGAATATGGAGTTCACCTAACTCTGGTTGGCCTGGCGCTCGCTACAGGCAGAAAGATTGGTAATTTATTACTGACCATCTACGGGACTGATATACTGACCTTCCTACTTTCGTCTGGTACTATGGGCATCAGGTAGCCCCCGGTTTGCTGTGCTCCCCTGTCATTGGGGGAGTGAGACAAATCGACCTGATGGTTTGGGTGCGGCCCCTCGGGGAGTACACGTAGTGGCAGTGGTACATGCTGGATGGTAGTTTTTTTTTATACTACAGCCCTATTAACCAAATGGGATTGCATGTTTCTCATGTGCAATTTATTAAATTGAGTCATCCTTTGATGTCATCCTATATCTCTGCCACTTTCTGTATAAATCAGTTACTGAAGTTAGTATTGTAGCAATTAGGGAGGGCTGGCTAACTACATATCGTCGATGGAATTAAAGAACGCTGTAACTGACAAAACCTAAAATGTTCACTAGAGCCAAGAAACCTTTATGAAAGTAGAACAAAGACACTGGTTTTTCTCAAAACGTAGACGGCGTACGTGAATTTATTTCCATCGTAGAAATCTGGGACCGGAACCAATCGACGCGTATTGTTTTCTGATAAAAATTATTCAAAATAAGTGTTTTCGATTTTTTGTCAGTTACAGTGTTCTTTAGTTCTTGCGATTATATAAAATCCTTGATCGTTTTTTTCTTTTTCGTTGTTATTACAGCTACAAGCGATATTTGAACATGATCCCACCAATCTGAATACCTTTCCACTATTGTAACCTATGAGCAACTCAGTCCAATACACATCCAATGCGAAACATTTCTTCAGTCTTCATGTTCTACAGCAATCAGTTTTACTCCAACTGTTATAGAAGGTGACTTTCTTCATAGAGTCTATTAGAGAAACAACCAATGAAGGAAAAGATTTCAGAAAAGAGGCACTCTTGCCGTCTGGCTAGAAGAAAAAGGTAACTGGACTTTCTAATATCGTAAATCTTCGGCTAAAAGACGCCAATGCTGGAGTGGTTTAAAGATAAAACATAATATTCAATAATAACGTCCATGTTGAATTTAAACATTTAAATTTTGATGCCGAAGTAGCGTTTGGTTTGGCAATATTTAAGGCGTGATACAGAGAAACTTCTGACCTGAAGTCATTGAAAAAATTTTAAGTAAAAAGAAATACCATCAAACACTCATCTTAAGCCCAAAAATTATTGACAATTTAAGTACTCCCTTGAAATATCTGCATTTTTCATTAAAAACAAAAATCCTTTTTAAAATTTTTTTAAATTCAGCACTACAAAAAAATTAAAAAAGAAAGAATAATGCTGCCTTATACCCGTCGCAAAACCTTAACAAACTTTATTCTATGCGTGATTTCTAATGTGTTTACTAGTCTTGTGGTGTCCTACAGATCACTTTTAAGAGCCTCCATTTTATTGGTCTCAATTGTTATTGAAGTTCAAAGGATATTGTTTTTTTATTTTCATTTTACATCTCGGTCCCATGAATATATAATAACCGACATAAAAATTTTGTACATGCTTGTTTCATAATCAAGCCTATAATATACTGCCACAGCACTGGCATGCATTAAAACAATGGCAGCAACAATGATTGGTGAAAAAACTAAAAATTTTGCTTCGAATTCATCAAAAATATAAATGAATTTTTTCACAATAATATTGATTGCTCAAGTTACAGTCAAAATTAAAAACAAAACAAGACAAAAAAAAACAACGAAACCCTTTTTTACCACTACAGGGCCATATACAAAATATTAAAATTTCATATGCGAAGCAACTACCATCACTGCATTGATATAAAACTTTACACACAAACAAAAACTTTAACTTGTTATCTCTCACTCTCTCTCTCTCTCTCACTATCTCTTTGTACTAGCACAGGCCTTTATCTTACAAAACCTATTCACACACAGAGTGACATACAGACTCAGATACACGTTTATGAGTAAATAAAACTCTTTATGGAAGAGAATCTCTTTTTCTTTTTTTTTTAAGACAATGATGATAGACTTCGAGTGTTGCTGATTGACTGTTTGAATGACTCTGTTTTCTAGTTGTAGTTGTTCTCGTTCTTGTTAAAATCCTTTTTTGTTAACCGATAAATTGTCGAAGGTTTGATTTTGAATTTTTATTTTATAACCATGTGTGGGTATGTTTTGAGCAACAGTCTTATGTATGTATATGGCCTCTCTACATGGTTTGGCACAAGAGTCCATTTAGTTTTTGTTGTTTTGCCATGATGTTATGCCATAAGTTTTACTCACATTTTTTGTATGGATTTCGTTAATGCCTTCAAGGCATTTTTACCGGATTATACTCATAAAAGTAATTCTCTATAATGGACATACTCTCACATGTCCATGTGCTTCACTCCACCTGCTGCATATTTGCCTCATTCTAGTCATTATGATTGTCGAACATCATTATTTTTACTTACAGTTACTAAAAGTCTTTTACTGTTTTTTAAAATGTTACCCCATTTTAATTATAAATTTTCAACAAAAATCATGTGTGTGTAAGACTGTTAACGTTATGGCTATGGTAAGAGTCAAAAAATTTTGTGTGAATTGTTTTCATATTGAAAATTTTCTTGAATTTTCATTTATTGTCTGTAAAGAAAAAGTTAATACTTATCTTCTAATAAACAAGGACAAGTGAAGTTTCTACACTGTTTCCAGGGACAGTTTAGAAGGTTTGTTTTGAAATTATACTTTAATTAAAAATGAAATATATTGCTTATTGGGATATGCATACCTCTATGCCTATTTTGTCTCTGCTTAAGAGATCCGTCCGAAGACTTTTTCCTTAAAATAGTAATCAAAACTTTAAACTCTTATGTTCTGAAAGTTATAACCTAAATGAGAATCATATCCAATTTCGTATATAAAAAAACCAACAGAAGAATTTATAAAGCAATACATTTCTGTTTTTCAAAAAATTAAATTCTAGTTTTCTGTCTTACGACAGTTAGCCATCCAGCGGTTGGCATAATAGGAGAAATGAATAGAAAATAAAAAAAAATGTTTTGCCTATTTATCGCAATAAAAATTTAAAGTTTTTAATAAGGAAAGTTTTTTAATAACAAGCGCTCGCAAAAAAACTCAAACGGCCCAGGTTCAATTCCCAGCAAAGGTAAAAAATTAAAAAATTAGTCTGCGGTGTTTTCAAAATTATAACTGAAAAAAAAATAAGAGGGTTCCGCCCCCTCCCCCTTCAAGAAGTCTATCTACAAAGAAACTGCTCCGCGACATTCCACCTTAACCAATTTCAATATATAAAACTTCCTATTAGGAAGTAGCAGATACCATCTAAAAACCTACTTAGCGAAGACACTCACCACAATCAACATACATACAGTACTGGGCCAATTCCTGTTTATCATTCAGGGATGAAGGTATAATGAGAGACAATAATTTGTCTCATTTTTAAGGCGCTTAATAATAATATATGAAAAAATATATGTTTTGTTGTCATAATGTACTGTCCTTCCCAAAATATTCCAGTACAATACACTGCATTTAGTAGGGGTTTACCACTGGGTATTGGCCTCAATAAAAAGAAAAAAATATGTTTTCCTAAAAATCTCTTCCAACATTTTTTTGGTTTATTAAACGTTAACTCATTAATTCTTATTTCAAAAATAAAACCCCATAAATAACACATATGGGTGAGTGTCTTTTTTTTATTTACGATCAATACTCAGGGGTAAGCCCCTACTAAATGCAGTGCATTGTATCGGAATGTTGAATATATAGATAGATGTAAAGATGTTAAGCGCCTTATGTCAATGGGACAAATTGCTGTCAATTTGATCACTCAAACGTCAGTGTTATACCTTCACCTCTTAATGATCAACAGCAATTTCCTCATCTGGATGTTGAATGTGAGTGGTGTGCGTCTTTTTATATGCAGGTTAGCTGTTATTTTCCCAGAAAGTGGCGCTGTACTCCTGATCATTCGTTTCTGGTGGAATATACTGAATATGTCGTTTGAGTCTATTAGCTCTAAAGCTCTATTCCTGTATTTTCTAAAGCGCCGACTCATTAAGAGATCGACTGAGACAAAGAGTATAAAAAAGAATTTTATTGTTTATTAGTGCAGGGATGGATAGTGCATATTTTTTGTATCATATTTATTTAACTGAAATAATTATTCATTATTTCCTCCAAATCTATGTGACCCTCAGTACTTCTTTATTCTTAATAGATCGGTCACATGTCTATCGGACAATCGATTACATACTTTATTTAGAATTATGAAGAAATAATTATGAAGTTATAAACAAAAAGTAATTCGAACATTCCCATTTCTGGTAGAAGTCAGCAGAGTCTTTTCTCTGCTTCATACGCAAGCGCAAGTGTGTTTATGTAGTAGTGGACATCACTGCTCTAGATATTTTATTTGAACAGTCACACAAAAACTATTTTAGTCTACAGGGTACTCATTTCTATCTAAACTTATGCCGCACCAGTAACAGTATAGAAAATATTGCAACTCGCCCTGATTTAAGTTCACGATGCAACATTAACGTGGAGCTCCCTAAAAGCCAGACTAAATTTCAAGATATGAGAGCCTGTGATAGGATATAAGAGCGTTGTTTTTTCGTTGTGTGATAATATTTTAAACAAACAAATGTAGCACTATGAGCATACAAATGTGGTCAGAAATAACTCATTCGATTTCAGAGAAATCATTCAATTTATTATCAAAGTGTAGTACTTTCTAACTTACATTGGACTACTGACAAAACTGAAAACGCTGTATGTTATCCTTCTCTCAGTTTTGGTCTTAACACTTTGTAATGTTACGGCAGGATCGCCATGTAATGTTGTTTCTTTGGAATAAAAAGAAATGAATCAATTAGGTATCCTACCTAAACGTTTGGTCGGATACAAAAACCTTGTTTTTCCTTTAGCGTTAATAATCCAAATAAAGAAATAAAGCTTCGGCCATTTGCCTAGTAACGTCACTCCTAAGGTTAAAGGAAATGGTTCACCGCTGTTGAAAAAACAGCAGATTGTCTTCATTCACTCGTAAACGAGGTACTAGAGTACTTCGATCTGCAGAGTTATTAATCATGCAGCCCTCAACTTAACCAGGCTTCCTTTACTATGTCCCCCAGCCTTATCACTATGACGAATTTCAATATATTGTATATTAAGTAGAACAAAGACACTGGTATTTTTCAACACGCAGACGGCGTAAGTGAATTTATTTTCATCGTAGGAATCTGGGACCGGGACCAATCGACGCATTTTTTTCTGAATCGATTTTTTGTCAGTTACAGCGTTCTTTAATTCTTACGACGATAGTAAATATAACAATTCTCCATCTAATATACAATCACTATAATCGGTATATTCACTAAGATATCCTTTCATACTGTGCAGTAATACTGCTCTATTGCCCAGTACGTGCTCTAATGACTCGATTGTATCGTCAGAGAATCTGCACAAATCATTTCATTAAAGCCAGCAAATCTAAATACCATTTCGGAATCCAGTGTCAGTTATCCCAATTATACAGCATTTTAAGCTTTAAACATTAAAATGGTTCGAGAAAAGTCTACACGCTAAAACCATCATTTGTTCACAATTTTGGTACAGTTGTAATGTTTAAACTCCCGAACCTGTAACTTTTGGTGGACTTTTTACGGACTGTTGTAGTTTAAAATTAGATATATTTGTGACGGAAGACACATAGTCTTGCAGGTGCGACACAGGCTTAACACTTACTAGAAAGACAGTGCTTGGTATACAGATTAGGATTAATAAGTGCCAAATCTGAACAGAATGCCTTTAGTCGTGTTATATCGTTCAGAAAGATTTATTTGCGTAGCCATTCCCAAAGCTAGTAAATTTAAACCTAAAATTTACTTTTCAAGTTGCAATAACTTTTAGAAGTAGAAGTAGAATTTAAGTGATTATTCAGGTAATGGTGTAAAAACCATTGTTTATGTAGTTTTACAGAAATGAGTTGAAAATCGTTTTGTTTATACGTTTAATACCAGAAATAGTAGATAAAAGTTTTTGTCTTCAGCCAGGATTTATAAATTTATACCAAAATATTTTTTGATTGAAAAAAAAAATTCAAAAGGCCAGCTTTAAAAGTTGTTCCAATAGTTTTCTAGACCAGAAGAGCAAAACATTTGTGAAATCATATCATATGAGTCTCCTAACGATAGCATATGAAGATAGTTAGCAAACATGGAACATTTTTTAAATGTCTTATTTAGTTTTAGATTATAAATACGATCTCATTAGGTACAGAAAATAAAAATTCCTTCATTTGATAATTTGTAGTTTTTTTATTGAGGCCAGAACTCAGGGGATAACCCCTACTAATGCAGTACATTGTGTTGGTCTAGGAAAATATGAGAGGAGGGGCGAAAGAATGGAATGGTATAGACCTTCAATTGAAACTTACTAATATCATATCTGATATCAGTTAGAAAAAAACAAACGCCTTACTTTAAAAACGCGAACCGCAAGGAAATCAGTTGCTGTTCTTTGATTATTCAATGGCCAGTGTTATATCTCCACCACTAAAATTAGGAGAGAATAAAAATATCGCTATGACATTTGAGAAGATTTTGTTGTTCTTCTCCCAGATCCAGCCTCTAGGATAACTCTTAGTAACTTCTCTTCTACTGTCTTTCTGGCATGGGAGACCCTGCCAGAGGGCTATTACTCTCCGTCTGCTTAGCCAGTTGAGTCCTAGAAGAGTCAGCCTCTACACCACGACAAGGTGATTATCACCATGTAGAGGATATAAAGAAGCAAAGCAAAGACATATCGTCGTGCGGGAGTTTATGTGCCCCAGCCGCCATTTCATTTATCTCGAGTTAATGATGCCACTTTAGGTTTTTGACACCAAAATTTTTCAAGTCTGCAATCGGCTATTTATCTCCGAAACTTGACAAGATATCTGAAAACGGATTGCAGACTTGAAAAATTTGGGATCGAAACCTCTCGAGATATATAAAAAATATGAAATGGCGAATAGAGCACATAAACTCCAGCACGACGATATGACCTTTTAAGTTTTAAAGTTTTTTCAGCAGATTTCAATTCAAAAAACTTACGGCCGTATGTATACTGAAAAGTTAGCAACTCGTTAGCATATGGGACAAAAAACTGGCAAGTATATCACCCGCTATATTATTAAAACTATCCATATCTTCTATATTAATAACTAGTCAGAGAATCAAAAAAATTAAATAGCTTGTACGTTTGAGTAAGAATTTACACGTATAGGAATGACAAACTTAGCTACTGTGTACAACTACCTGTTAATTTTTTATTATAAATAAGGCTGTTAATTTGTAAAATTTTGCAACTGGCAGTACCATTAACATCATAGGCATAGCTATGTAACCCTTTTTACAGACAAATTAAGTATTGTGTGCAGGAAAATTGTTATCACATTCCAATAATACCATTTTGTTCTTAAGAATTCTCCATTATGACGTGTTCAGGCCAAAACTTAACTATTGCCTTGCAGAAAATGGTTTAAAATATTTATGCGCAGCACGATGCTTATAAGACATTGTTGGTCACCTTAAGAACTTGTTCTCTTAAAATGTTCAAAATTCCTTTACTCAGCTTTTAGAGTTTTCCCAACAAGTCATTTAATTTCTTTCAAAAATAAAAATTCAAAATTCTTGTTTGCTTTCTATGCAATAGAGTTTTCAGTTTAAACAACATAATACAAATCATTTTAATATAATACTTTTCTAAGAAAATGTTTCAAGGAAAACTAAAATTGTTTGGCTTTAAATGTGCAAAAGGTAATCTTCAGAGAAAGAGTTGAGTTTAGCTAGCAAAGGCAAGAGGCAGCATAAATGTGTTACATTCTTAGTTACTGTGCGTGATATGCTTTCTTCTATGGCATTTAATTTTAAATCCTGTGGTGTTGTGCTGTATTGTTTTGGACATTTTTTAATTAATTTTTGTGTTCAATATTATGCTGTAGTTTGTTAAGACAAGAGAACAAAAATGAAAACTTAAAATCGATCAAAAACATATTTTTTTATTAAAATGTTTGTTTCTAATATGTATTAAAACTATTCTTTATATTTATGAAGTTTGGAAAACTAATATTTACAATAACTACTAATAATGTTACATACCAGTTCATATAAAGAGCCTTCAAGATATTTTGCATTCAGTAATTTAAATTTCAAAAGCAAGTTACCAATTTATCACTACTAAGAATTTGTAATATAATGAATATAACAAGAAAGAGAGAGTAAGCAAGTGAGAGTGAGAGTCTTAACGTGGCCACGCTAACTGGGTATATGTTAAGAGTTTTTTTCACATTCACAAGAAAGTTGTTATAGCTATACCATTTCTTCCTTATATTAACAGCAATTTTCATAGCAGTAATGTATCTATCGCTTACATTACGACAAACAAACATACAATTCATGTAAACACTACTTTTTTTGCTATCACTTGCCGTCTCATTCACTTGAAGTGATGGCGAAATTTTTGTGTTTTTTCTTATTATTTTTATTTTTTGTTATTTCACCACTTTATACGTTGTGGTACTTAATGCCTGTAGAATGTCTTTTTAAAAATTATGCTAAAGCCCACACGCTTATTGTTATTTAAAGAAAGAAGAAAGAGGAAATGAAGCCATTATTAATATTCAACAATTCGTATTTCGGAATGTGTGCCATCGTGGTGCTGTAGGTAGGACACTAAAGATCTCCTGCATGTTCAATCTTTGGCATAACTATCAATAACTAGCTATACTAGCACTTTATGCCGCTAAGCGCACTTGATATCTACGCCCAGATAATATATGTTGCTGTCGGTACACTAGAGACTATCGTGTGTGGCTTTCTTCAGTCATACTGGTGGGCACTGAAACTTTTCACAAGTGAACAAATGGCTCATGGCATATTGCACCCATTTATCACACGGTATAAACAAACTACATAAATAAGAACATGTAGAATATTTAAAAATGTCTATAAGACTTACAAACTCTTGTACTAACATTAGTTTAGAAAATGAGGAGTTGATTTGAACTTGTCAAATAGCCAAACTTTCGTATAAAAGACGAACTCAAATTTTGTGGAACAGACACCTAATTAATGCTCATTAGCTCCTTGCTAAACTTAGAAAATAAATTAAAAAATTAATAAAAGATATTTGGCTTTAAATTACAAAGAACTCATTCAGAATTTGTTTGAATTATTTAACAAATTTGAGACTCTTTAGACTCTTTTACGTCATTAAAAAGCCAAAAAGTGCACTTATTTTCTGATAATAAAAACGCCTTTTATGATTCCAATTTCTTGGTAACTAACACTCTGATAATACAGGGTGTCTGCCGGAAAGGTGTACTTTGTTTTTCAGCCATTTTGGTAAACATTAGTCTTGAGAGTTCATATTTCGAAGTCGTGAAGTAGAGAATTAGTTCTATATAAAAAAAATCTAGTGAGTCAGACGGTTATTGGATGCATTTAGCCAACTTTTTTTATCTTCTCGCTTTGTGCAATTTGATAATCGGAAGTTCAGAGTTGAACATTATTCAATAGTCTACTGAGTGTGTAATTTTAACTTTTGTATGTATTCTGTTATACCCTGCCGTCGCCCATTTAAAACTCTTCCCTGGTTCTTCGATGTAAAGAGGAGCTGAAGGGTCCTTGGTCTGGATTCCGGGTCATAGGGATATCCTGGGAAATAATAAGGCGGATAGGCTTGCCAGGAGCGCTTCTACCGGAGGGGAGTTTGTTCCCTCTTACTCAAATGACCACTGCCCTGTGACTGTCATTAAAGAGGGGATATCCAATTTTTTTCTTGGAAAAGCACAGGGCAGTTGGAATTCCATCACTTCCTGTGCTGTTTCTAGGAACCTTTGGCCTCGGTATAATTGGGGCAGGTCTCTAGGTATCTTGGCGATTCCTCGCCAGTTCTTGTTCAGACTTATAGCGGTGTGTGTATACGGGTCACTGGCTGATCGGTAAACATGCAGAAAGATTGGGATTGACCTTTAATCCGCACTGCAGGAGTTGCTGGGATAGTTCTGAGGGCGAGACTGTAGTTAATTTCCCAGGTCTGGCAGCCAGACGATTAAGATTTTTGGGGTGCCTTTTTTCGATAGCTTGGCGCAATGTCCGAACCTAGACCCCCTTTGCTTTACTCCACTTTATATGGAGCTCTGGTTGGCTGTAGCTCTTTTCCTTTTTTGGGTGATTTCAGTTTGGTCCCGCAATGGTTTCAAAACGGTACCTTGTGCTTATTGTAGTTGATCACGTTTTCGATTAACTAACCATGTTGCCTACCTACCATGAGACCTACAGTTTAAGGTGGACTTCGAAGTTCGACTTGAGAAGTTTGTTCAGTTACTCTCAGAGGTTTTGCCAGAAGGCAGCGAACAAAATATTTTTTCATATTTTTTTTTTTTTTTTTTTGAGTGTCAGAGTTGGGGTTTGAATACGGGGCTCTTGTCTAGTAAGACAACACACTTACCACTAGACTAAAGCTAAAACTAGATAAAAGCAATGGTTTCAAAACGGCATCTGTTCAGAATATGATCACAAACAATAAAAAACTGAACACCATTCAAAGCACATAGGCAAATTTGCTTTATAAAGAAGTCCGCGACCTTCTAACTAAACAAATTGTGATAAAAAAACCGACTAAATGCTAAAGTTTTAAACGAATTGATAATCAAGTTATGACAACTACACAATTTGTTATTGCGATTAAAAGCGAAACGTTTTTGACTTTCTTACAACAGGTTTTGAGCACTCAAAGCACTCGAAAGTACTCATCTTACATAATTTATCTATTTTAAGTGTTAAAATTTCATAGCCCGTATTAAAACAAGAAGCTGTTATTTTCAAAAACAAGATTAAGACCTCCAAAGTCAGGTGCTCAACACAAATTTACACTGAGCTATGCGAGCACTTAACCCTCTGTCTACCGCTAAAAATTTCAAAATTGATAAATTGTACCCATTTGTATGAACGTGGTATGAGTCTAATAGATTCGACTGCACAAGAAGGAATAAAGCATCTGAATTAATTAATAAAATATAAATAAATAAGTAGAAGTCTAACAGATCCGGACTGAGGAGGACTGAAGGATGCTCTTCTTTCGTTATACAAAAACTTCTTTAGAACAAACTAATAACAAGTTTACTGTCCTCAGCCAGTTGACTTATTCTATCTTGAGTATGGCATTATATTTTAATTTAGTTAGAAAATATTTAAAATATTTAAAATACAAAAATGAAAAATCTTTCATTATAAACTCCTTAAAATACATAATTATTTGTATTTGAAAAGGTATTTCGTTCTGTTTCTCCCTTTTTTCGTTCTGCCATAATTATGAAATTTCAAAATTATTTTTTTTTTTTGTTGATTCACGTAAATAATTTGCTCCTTTTTTTTGCGGAACAAGAATTTATTCACATTCATTTGACAATAAAGTCAAGAATGTCTGTTGGCAAAATTAAAAATAAATGGTAGATTTGGCGTAACTCTGTAACTCTGGCGTTTTTTTTTAATTTCTTTTGTTTTGTAATTTTGACAATATTCGGTAGCATTTTCGAAATTCATTTGTGACAACTATAGGAATGTCAGTAACAGTAAATCAGCATAAAGCAGCGAATAACAAACATGTAACTAAAGGTACAAACGCATATGCATACAAACAGACAAACATACATACATACGAGGTATGATAAAAAAATATGCGTTATTTTAAAATTTCGTGAGTTACGTATGTTCGATTTTAGCATTTTCTTTTTTTTTCTGTTATGTTGGTAAACATGTCTGCTATATATGTTGGTAATATCAGCCATTTTGGATTGTCAGTTAGTCGTGTTTTGGTGTGCTCTTCGATTTTTTACTAATCGAAAACATGGATCAAAGAAAGTGTATTAAGTTTTGTTTGAAAAATGAAATTAAATGCGGAAGGACATTTGAAATGTTGACTGTGGTGTTTGGCGAGTCTACTGTGAGCAGAACACAAGTTCAATTGTCAGAAACGCACAGAATTGTGATAAACCAATCATGGATTTGGCACCATGACAATGCAACAGCTCACACGTCGATGCTTGTATGTGACTTTTTGGTCAAAAACAAAACTGTTATCATGCCTTAACCATCGTATTTACCGGACTTGGCCCTCACTGACTTTTTCCTCTTCCCCAAACTGAAGACACCGATGAAAGGAAAACGTTTTACTACGATTGAGGAGATAAAAGTAAAACGAAACATTAACTCTTGGCGATATCAAAAAGTGAGTTTAATAAGTGTTTCAAGGATTGGAAAAAACTCTAGCATAATCTGAGGGGGATTACTTTCAAGGGGACAAGATAGTTATTAATGCATAAATAAATACTTTTTGAAAAAAATTGAATATAACATTTATTTTTTGATCATACCTCGTAAATAAAACAAAAATTCTTTAAAACAAAATATCATATCTAATGAGTATTTTCTGTATTCTAATTAGCCATTGATTAATTAGAAATTTCAAATATTTCTTCTCTTTCTCTCTCTCTATCTTTTGCATATCACTTTACACAATTAAACACAAACATTCTCCTGCACCGACAACAAAAGAAACAACTACTAATAAAAGTTTTAAATATCTTCACAAATACAGTTATAACTTAGCAAGAAATTTATTAGTGGTAAATAACGACTATTTACTGTTGTAAACTTATACACTCAATGGGTGATCGCTACTATGCAGTTAATTGTAGTGTTGCTGCGAAAGCAAGTTATGGAAACGAGAACAAAACAAATAGTGTTTGTTGGCATTTAAATTTAATTTGTTTATATTGTTATTAATAGAAACAACTTTGGTGGGAACATAAAGGAGCATCAAGGCAATAGAATGCCATCTCACTGATATAATTGAACTTTTTAGTGTATGATCTGTCAAACGTCTTAGTATTATAAAAAGTAAAACAGATGTTACATTGCGATGATGCTCTAGTGAATCGATAGAAGCCCTTGTGTAATTAGCATCTTCGCATTTTGTTTATTCAAAAGTTTCAAATAGACTTTCAGGCAGCGGCTCATATATGAGAGTTGTGTTTCACTTGGAGTCGAATTATGGCCACTTTGTAGAGCGTTAAGAAAACACAAAAGAAAAAAAAACCGGACGCCTTAATTCTTCTTTTGTCATTCATAGAATGTTATTCATACGCAACAAAACTCAGGCGGCTACCCCTCTACTCATGCAAAGCACTGTATTAGAATGTTTGAAGATATATTTCATACAGTTGCACTTAAGCGCCTTACATGGGATGAGCTGCTGTCGGTTGATCACTTTATGGCCAGTGTTATAACCTCACCGCTGAAATGATCAACAGCAATTGCCCAATCTGTTGATGTTAATTTTTGTTTGTTGTAAAGTGGTGAAGATCTAGGGTAAGGTGTTGTTCATAGGTTTCTATTTTTGCATTTTAGATCTGACTGTTTACTCAGTAGGTGGCGCTTTCTCCTGATCATTCATTTGATAGCTCAAAGGTGGTTAAATAAGATAAGTTTTTTTCTATTAACTTATGAAATGAATATAAGACTTCTATAGTTTTTTATTTGCCTTCCTTAAGTGACACATAACATACATAAATGACCATTACAACTCTTTTTCAGAGTTAAGGCCTAGCTTCTCACATCAACTTTAATACATGACTGCGGGTAACTTATATTTAACCTCAACTCTAAACGACACACTTGAAAAGCTTGTTCATGGAAATTAGTTACTCTCAGAGCTTTTGTCAGGAGCCTGCTAAGAGGTGGTCGCCACAAGAAATATTTCTCATATTTCTTTCACTCATGAGCTGAACCCCGAGCTCTCATCTAGTATTACAGCGACCAAAACTTCCACATAAAACAGGATTTTATATTTCTAACCAGAGTAGGAAAATAAACAAAACTGAACGTTTCATCTCTTTTTGTTGTGTTCTTTACAATGAGTAAAACAAAAATGAAACAGAAACAGTGAGAACGATCGTCCCATATATTTTATATATTGTTTTTGTTTTGAGCACTACAAATACACTAACTCAAATGTGTGTAGGTACAATAAGAAATTAATGAGAAGAAAAAGAAAAGAAGAAGAGAAAAAGAAAACATTTTGAAAAGTGTATGACTTTGTTGTAACGTTTGCGAAATGTTTTGTTTGTTTGCCCACTGTGTTTCTAACACTCCTTTCATATATTCTGTAACAGTCAAAAGCATTTTTTTAATTTAGATATAAACTACTCTGTAATAAATAACACCTTGTTAGCTTCTGAAACAAACCTTTCAATATATCAAGCCAGCAAAAGTAAAACTCAACTGTTGATCAAATTAAATAATAAAACATGGCTTTGATTTTTGTCTTAATATAAAAGCCATCTACTGTAGTTTTTGCCATTACAGGTGTTTATTTGTGCTAATTCTCACACCGCAATTTTGGTAAGATTTTCCTTTAAATCTGTATTCACGTTCATCAATTTTTTAACTTTCTTTATCTCTAATTTAATATTATTACATAACAAAGAATAAGAAAGGAAATTTTAACTTAACGACAGAATCAAATCTGCATCCCTCTATATTCTCTTTTACAGCTTCACTTAAAAACTGAGGATCTGGCAAGACATACATATGTATGTACTTCAAGTTTATGAATTGGAACTTTCCTCTTGCGTTTAGCTGACGACATACGAGTATTAGTTGGTAGCAAAACCTCTTGCTACACTATATCATATGATTCCAGATTTCTAACTGCTTAATACCACGTTAGTTTTAATTCCAATAAGCAAATAATGGTAAATGTTCATTTAACTTTAAGCCAGAATTTAAATGTTTTTGTTTTTTCTAAGCTTTTCTAGTGATATATGTAAATAAGTTTTAGTAACTTATAGTGCATTTACATCTGCGCAAAATCTCATCAATTAGATTTAAAATCTTGCTCAAAATCTAGTGCATTTGCATTACTTTTTTTGACATTTAATGAGATCTCGTTTCCTTAACAACATAACAGTTGCACTAAAATTTTAAATATCACTTGTGTATGTTATATTATGTGTTGGATTCATTTTATTTTTAAATTATTTTACAAACATACATAATTAGCCATTACAACCCTGTGTCAGGATTACGGCCTAGCTTCTCACAGCACTCATGTTGTGTGTTAATTTTTATCCATGAGCACCGGAACCCACAGTTTAAAGTTGACTCCGAACGATGGATTTGAGAAGCTTTTTCATAGCGATCAATTACTCTCGAAGCTTTTGACAGAAGACTGCTGAGAGGTAGTCACCGAAAGAAATAATTTTTTCATATTTCTTTTTTTCAAGATGTCAGAGCTGAGATTTAAACCCGGCGTTATCATCTTAGTAAGCCAGCAAACTAATCACTAGACCACGGCGACTACGATTAAATTAGTTTGATCTCTAATTATTTTCCAAATAAGTTATTTTAAATTTTTCCACTCTGTTTTAAAATCTAATGTCTTTTTTTCGCCCACAGTGTTGTATTTTTAGTACTAAAATGTATATTTTCAGTACATAAAACAGAGTTGTATTACACTCTATTCCACCTTAACTACTGACAAAGAAAAAAAAAAACGAATGATCAGTAGAAAAGCGCCACCTATTGGTGGCTCCTCCCCTCCAAGGAATCCATCTAAAAAGTAACCGCTCCCTGACATACCACTCTACTCCACCTTAACCTTTGACAACGAAAAACTAATGTTAAGGGAAAAACGCTACCTAATAGGGAGTAGCAGGTAACAGCTAAAAAGCTACTTAGCGAAGGCACAGACCACACACAATCAAAATGCAATGATGGACAATTGCTGTTGATCATTCAAAGCTGGCCTTTGAATGATCAATTCACAGCAATTTTTTTCATTCCCAAGGCGCTTAATAGTAATATAAGAAAAAAAAATAAATTCCATTTCAATGCACAGCATAAGTAGGAGTTTACCGCTGAGTATTAGCCTCAATAAAAACAAAATATCTAGATTTTAACTGGATAAACTCCTTAAAATCTACTAGATTTTAATCGAAATATAAAAAGTAGTAGATTTTGTGCAGATATTAAATTTAGTTTTGGGATTTGTCTCAAGTTTGTAGGAATAGCACATTATTCACTTATTCTTATCAAAATTAAAAGGTTCCGAACTAGTTCTGTATACAACTTTAGAACAAATTCCAAATTCTGTAACCTTTTTTCCGAGTCTACTAGCTATTCCAAAAGTTTCAACCCACAAATTTTTAGAAATTTTTTAAGGCTTATGTTAAATAAGGGAAAAATACACTTAATGTTACAAGTGTTAGCTCCAATCTTATACTACCGTAACTATCTACACTGTTATAGGGTTAAAAAAAAATTATATTTATTTGAAAACAGACACACATACACACAAATATTTTTGAATGCCTGTCTCTATGACATTGACATCTTTTGTTATTGTTTGCATTGCATTGGCATGCACATATAGAATTTCTATATGGTTGGTTGTGTTATGTATGTATGTATTGTAGTATATGTAAAAGAATAAAACAAAAGGGAAGAAAGAGAAAGATGCTGTTTTTTTTAATAAAGATTCCAAAAATTTCTATAGACATTTTCTACAGTCTTTCAGAATAGCAATAAAAACAGCAACAAATACAGAAACATAAGCAAAAGTAAGAATTATTACAATGCCATTGATATTTCCTTTCAAATTATGACAGACTTTTGTTGTTGTCTTTCACTGTTTTGTGTGTTTTTTTGTTTTTTTTTACAATTTAAAATAGAAGTATTAGATTTGATTATAATGAGAATTTTGTTGTTTTTTTGTTGTTTTTTTTGCAGTTGAAATGAGTTTCGAAAAGATATTTGAGATTTTAATGAATGACAGACATATGCCATAAAACTATAATAAAACTGAACATTAATGATGTTAATTGACTTCTTTTGTAGTTCTTGTAAAACAATGCAAAATATAAGAGAGTATTTAATTGTAAATTGTACAAAAAAAAAAAAGAAACACGCATTGTAATAAAATATAATATAAACTCGTAATAATTAAAGGTTTTGAATTATAAGCCTGCCACAATGGTATTAAATTTTAAATTGCTAGTAGACTTTATTTAAGTTGTAGAATTGTATTACAGCTAATGCTGTCAGTGTTGGTGTAGCAACAGTTTTGAAAGCCTTAGCAAGATTGGAGTATTACATACAGATCGTAAGGCAATAATACATAATTTTATTGTCTAACTGGAGGATGCGTGGTATAGTGATTATGGCACTCACACAAAAAACTCAAACGGCCCAGTTTGGAATCCCAGCAAAGGTAAAAATGAAAATGTAATATTAAGGTTTTTTCAAAATTATAATTTAAAAATAAGAGGTCCCCCCGCCCCCTCTAAGGAATCCATCTAAAAAGTAACCGCTCCCTGACATACCACTCTACTTCACCTTAAACTTTGACAACGAAAAACGAATGTTAAGGGAAAAGCGCCATCTAATAGGGAGTAGCAGATAACAACTAAAAACCTACTTAGCGAAGGCACTCACCACACAATCAGCATGCAACGATGAGGCAATTGCTGTTTATAATTCAAAGGTGAAGGTATAATACTGGCCTTTGAATGATCAATTCACAGGAATTTGTCTCATTCCTAAGGCGCTTAATAATAATAATATAATTAATAATAATATATGTACTGTGCTTTCCAAAATTCCAGTATAATGCACAGCATTTAGTAGGGGTTTACCCCTGAGTATTGGTCTCAAATAAAAAAAAAATTTATCTGGTCGACACAATGGGCCCCTGTACATATTTTTTTGCAATATCCACTATGGTGGCAGCTGAAGGACTGCTACAAGACTCTCAAACTTGACTGCATTCAATCTTATACTTTGCTGGGCGATCAGCTGAACGCCGTTATAATTTGTCTAGTTGGTCTCGTGTTATCCAGGAAGACCATCTACAAAGAAACCACCTTAACCAATGTCAACAAAAAACTAATGATCAGGAAAAAAGCGCCACCTATTAGGAAGTAGCAGATAACAGCTAAAAACCTACTTAGCGAAGGCACTCACCACACAATCAGCGTGCAACGATGAGGCAATTGCTGTTTATAATACAAAGGTGAAGGTATAATACTGGCCTTTGAATGATCAATTCACAGGAATTTGTCTCCTTTTTAAGGCACTTAATAATATAAGAAAACAGAATATATGTTCTGTTGTCATAATGTACTGTTCTTTCCACAAAAATTCCAGTACAATGCATAGCATTTAGTAGGGGTTTACCCCCGAGTATTGGTCTCAATAAAAAAGAACTTGGGTTAATCAAATCAAACCCATATTTTAGGCAATAAAATAAAATCACAAAAATAAAACTAAAATTTTGTAACGTGATGTTACATGAAGGTTTATTAAATACATTGGTCATCACTAAACAAGCAGCCGCACATGTTCCAAGTTTTTTCCGAGTACTACGTAAGAATATGTGATTGTTTTACTGTAGTACCGATAAAAAAACCGTTTATAAAAAAATCCTCAAAAAAGGCACCAAATAAATTTTAAATTTGATTACAAAACTTCAAATAACTTTAGGGAGAAAAATTATAAATCGTTGAATTATAAAACAAGAATGAAAATTTGAATACTTACGAGTATATAACAAGTTTTCCATTACTGCTGTAGTCGCCACCTGTAAATATAAAGAAAAAATAAATGTGTGAGAACAACTGACATTAAGTCCTTGTCTAAAATTTTTGTAAAAACAGAATGAGGTGCAAAGTGATTAAATTACATAAAAATTGTTTATTGATATTCTAAATAGGAATAAAGAATTGTTCCTACTAAAGAACTTGTTCAGTAACATTTCATAGTCATTGCCATCACTAAACATTATCGACCGTATGTAAAGGGTTATCCATTTTGCGGTTACAAAAGTAAACGTAAGTAAATAAAACACATATAAAATATTTTTTTTCATGATATTTCTTTTTTATTATAAAGTTTGAACGTTGACATTATGTGTCAAATCGCATGATCTTGGTGGCCAGATGATATCGCCATGACAAAAAATAAAATAGACAGGAAATATCTCTTGCAATAAAGCCATATTCGCTCGGGTTGTGTGGCATGTGGTACCGTCTTGTTGAAACCACATATTCTCCAAGTCGTATTCTTTAATAGCAGGTAAAAAAAGCCGATTATCATATGAACATAACGCTCCGAATTGACGGTGACAGTCGTGCCATCGTCGTTTTCGAAGAAGTAAGATCCAATCACACCTTCGAACCAAAGAGCGCACCAAACAGTGATTTTTCTGGATGTAATGGTCTCTCTTCAATTACTTGAGAATTCTTAGAACCCCAAATACGACAATTTTGTTTATTAACATACCAACCGAGTGAGAAATGTGCTTCATCGCTGAAGAAAATTTTGTTCGAAAAATTGTCGTCCACCGACAGTCACTTCTTGAAACAACTTCCTCGAGAAAACTTGCTAGCGGACACTCGGCTTAAGGCTATATATTTCTTCCCTGAAATCGTTTAAATCGCGCGTTCACTACAAACGTTTTTGTTCGCATTTCACTATTTTTTTTTTGTAGGTGTTTTTATTTTAATAAAAAAAAACTATATTTTGTAGTTCAATATTTATTTGCAAATTAAAAGAATTTCTACAACACAAATCATTTATTATTTTTTAACTTAAAATCAGTTTAATGAGGTACATACTCTGTTGTTAATATGTAATTTATTTCAACATAAAAATCAACATGAAACACTAAATATAGAAAAAATTCTCAGAATATTTAGACTATAAACATAGTGAAATGACGCTTTCATTCGGAATTAAACGAAAATCTTAAAACAGTTTTCTCTGAATTTTATATCCAACGCTATTGCATTATTGGGTATTTAACAGCAACCAGTTTTGTAATTAAAAAAAATATACCAGCACTAATGAATATAAAAAATTCTATTGAAAACTATATTTGAAATGTTAAATCTTTTCCTTTTGAGTCATTATTAAACCCCCATCAGTTCTAATTACCCTCAAACAACTGTAGTGAATGAATCTCTATGAAAAACATCATTAAAATAACGCCTCTTTTTCTAACAGTAACCACTAGCAACGGCCATGAATGAATAAAAGTTGAACTGAATAAAGTACAACAGACATGAGAAATTAAATATTTTCATAAATAAATATGATTTTATATGCAAAATAAAATATTTGCTGTGAAATCTAAAGTGACTATGGCAACCAACTTTTTCTCTTACTAGTATCAACGTAAATAAAAATGAAAAAAAAAATTAAAAAAAGCGAGCATAGAATGATATAGAGATGACAAAAACAACAACAAAAACTATAGAAAAAAAAAAATTTTTTTTTTTTTGCAATTCTTTCATATACTCACTCTTTCATATACAAATTGCCATTTTAAATAAAAAAAAAAAAACAACAAAAATAAAAATTGTGTAGAAAAAAAAAACACTCATCAAAAGCTACGGCTTAAAAGTTTTAAATGCAGTCAACCATTAAAAACGTATTTTTTTATCATTTCGAACTCATCACCATAACATCACAATAAAATTCAGCAACAATAACAAGAAAAAAATTATATGAAAATACTGGTAATAAAATATAGCCAAACAACTAAAGGGGGGGGGGGGGGGAGGGGAATTAAGACAAGTGCTTAAGTTGTAAACGCTTTGTAGAGAGACTTTTCTTTTTTGTTTAACTTTTAAAAAACTATTTTCAGCATATATTGCATAAGTCAGTGCGCAAGCATTTGTTTTTGGCTAAAACATGTGAAAAGGCTATACAAGTCAAGATATCGCGGCCCAAAAAGATCTATTTGATTACAGAACTGCGAAAAATAAAAGTAACACAAACTCAGTGAACCTCATATGTATGTACATAAACGTTTATAGAGACTATAACTATGCATGAATGATAATTTAACCGGATCAGAACCGAAAATCCTCATAATATTTACAAGAATACCAGCAACGCTTTGTACAAAGACTACAAAATCCCTAAACACGACCATAGGCCGTGATCAGTGTTGCCGTTTTGGTTATTTTTAACCAAAATTGGTTATTTTTTTCTTCAATGTGTACATGTGGACTTTTTTCTTGTTTTGGTTACTTTTTTCTCAAAGAAAAAATAAAATATTATGAGTTATAGAATATAGATTTTATTGTATCGTAAAGTTACAGACAGTTTAAAAGTAGAAAATAAAGAAGTTGTAGAACTGTGTTTATTTACAGCCAGGCCCACGATATCGAAAGAAAACTTAAGCGAAAGAAACTTAATCACTCACTGTGAATCTAAACTGCGGCCCACTAATATCGTTCGCTTTGCTTTACGTTACCAACGTAATGCAAATAAACAACAAAGCTGCCATACCAACATATCAAAAAATAATCGCGAATATACACGAAAAAAGCGCTGAAATGCTTAAATTGTACAGTAAAAAATGCAACCGTGTGCTAGTTTAACTTGACAGAAATGTAGTAAACAAACTTATACCGATTTTGTTTATTTATGTGTATGTGTGTAAAAAAATGTTGTGTTACCAATCGCATTTATATTCGGCGACACAAAAATTAGTGTGCCGCAAATCAGCTGTTTATCGCTTAAAACTACACGATTCGATATCGTGAGCCTGGCTGTTAATGATTAAATACACAATCTTTTTTGACTAGAGTAGTAGTGGTGCAATTGACTAACGAAAGCAGAACTGCTTAGAAATGTAATATTCTGATTAACATGGCCATTTAAATGTGATTAAAAAATATAGTTTCCAGTTAATAAGTATAGCACAGGATAACAGGATTCACATATGTATACTATACATATACAACATATATTAATATATTATATATGAAATGATTGTTACTATACCATTTACCAATATTTCTCAAACAGCATATTTTTCAGGAAGTGTTATCATCCCCAAATAGTTATTGATACATACAATATTTTGCAATGGTTTCTTAATGACTGAAGTCCAACACAATTCTTAAAAACATTGATAAGTCCCTACAAAAAATATCACGCTACTTTATGGTTTCAAAGTGACAAAAATTAAAACAAAATTAAAGAATTTTTAAGAAAAATTAAAATAAGTAATAATAAAAAAAAAATAAAAAGGGGGTTGGTCTTATTTTACTTTCACTATAATTTCAGTTTGGATATCTCCCTTTTTAGGGGGCGTAGAGTATGGGAGTGGACAAATTGACTATTTCTTTTTTAATCCATAGCTGTAAAAGATAAGGCTCTGACATAATAATTTTAAGAAATATCGTTTTAAAACCATAGTGCATTCCAGCAAAACTAATTGATTCATTTTGGTAAAGTTCAATGTAGACGTTAAGCTGAAAAAGGCAAAAAAATTTGGATACGAATTTGGTACAATCATTTACATTGTACCATGGATACGAATGATTTTAATTTTTTGGTTACTTTTTCCCCAATTTGGTTACTTTTTTGCTGAAAATTGGCTATAAAATATTGAAGGCTGTGGCAACACTGGCCGTGATACACTATCCTAACGAGTCGTACGATTTGCCAAAAAAAAGCGTGTGTTTTAAAAAAGTATAACAGTGTGGCATAAAAATGCATTTGTACGACAGACAAGTCCTTCCGACTTCATAATATTTTGAAAAAATTCATAAAAATTTTTTTTCTCCATCTAATCAGGGTTGCATTTTATAAGATGTTAGCAAAAAGCAACTCTGCATATGCTTTGCAGCCTATTTCGTGTGATATTGTAGCACTAATGTTGCCATTTTGATGCGAGTTTTAAAAGTGTGAGAGAAATCGATAAGATTTTCTTGTGAATGAATGGTACGACTTTGTACAATAGTAAGTCTGTTTCTTTACTCTACATTGGGCGCCCGCAGGATCCCAATTTTACCAAAACAGTGTTTCCGTACTTAAAATTTGGGTAAATGAGAGAAATTTTGAGAAAGTAAAATTCTTCTTCTTCATGCACGAAATAGCCGGTACTTTTTCTTCGGGCTAGTTGGTGCAAGTAAACAAGTAATCAGCTGTTTAAAAAATAATCGAAAAATGAAGGGTTCAAAAACTAAAAAAAATTTAAAACTTAAACTAAAAAATATTTATAAACCTGCAATGAAAAGCTTATACATACATACATACATAACTGGCCTTTACAACCCTGTGTCAGGATTACAGCCTAGCTTCTCGCATCACTCATGTTGTGTGTGTCAATTTTTATCCATGAGTACCGGGACCTACAGTTTAAAGTCGACTCCGAACCACAGACTTGAGAAGCTTGTTCATGGCAATTAGTTACTCTCAGAGCTTTTGCCAGAAGACTGCTGAGAGGTAGTCGCCGAAAGAAATATTTTTTTCATATTTTTGTTTTTTTTTTTGAAGATGTCAGAGCCTGGAGTCGAACCCAGGACCCTTGTCTTAGTAAGCCAACACACTAACCACTAGGCCACGGCGACTACAGTGAAAGGCTAATAACATAATTTAATTCAATATTTATATAAAACAGTTTTTTTTTGCCTTAGTTAACATGTATATGCCGAATTATTGTCGTTTGTTTTTGCGAAAGTATATGTTCAATATGTGTGTGTGTGTGATATAAAGTTTTTGTTTTGTGTTTTGTGTTTTTTCATATTTTCATGTGAATGGGTAAAATATTTGCTTTTTTGCGTTCCCGTACATTTGGGTAAATTTGTCTATATTTACCGAACTTTACCCAAAAAGTAAAGAAACACACCTAGTGTATCATGGCCTTAAATAGGTATCACATATGTTAGATTTTTAAAACTACAATAGATAGGTAGAGTTTGAAAACAACAAAACTTTTTTTTTAAACAAAAGTTTATCTTCTAGTATGCTTATGACTCTCATAAAGCGTGCTAAAAATATGAAAAGTGGTGCTAGATATTTGAAAGTTGGCACCGACCAAATTAAATTAAATAGAGGAATTTCATTAAATTCGGCCACAACCAGCCTACCTACCTACTTGATCCAAATCGATATTTTCGCATAAAATTGTTCCTATAAAAGCAAAACTATACGTATGCACATGGTACATGCATTTCGTAAAATAAACAGAAGATAAGTGCTAAAGTTTCATTAAAATCGGCCACGCCCACTGCCCCCTAACACGGTGCTACAGTGAAAATATACTTTGGAAAGTGACCTAGTGTAAGTTGTAGGATTAATTCAGTAGATCATAAATCAATTTTTAAAAGTTCGGAAACACCCTCAAATTTCACAGTTATTCCGAAGAAACTATTTTCGGGTAGGTTCGAGTACTTGTAACTCAGTCGATTTTAATCTAATTTTCAATTTTTAAACGGTTTCAGAAAGAAGAAATATGTGCCTTTTTAATTGTGTACACATTTTGGTATATATATTGTATATGCAGTATTATTTTTAATTATATCTGATTTTAATTTTATTTTTTCTAGGATTTTTAACTTTGGCGCCATTTTTTTAAATTAGATTGTTTAGAAACATACCCTTATATATATATTTCATTAAAGCTAATTTAGTTCTGAGTTAAACAAGCTTGCAATAAATAAAATCGAGTACAAAATAAAAAAGTTATTAAGGTTTTTCAAAAGTTAAAAATTTTGCTTTTACAAATATGTATTGATTAAGATACTACATTTTCTTTATTATTATTTTCTTTAAAATTAAAAATCGGATTAAAATCAAGTGAGTTTCGTGTTCATAAGTACTCGAACCTACCCGAAAATAGTTTTTCGGAGTAACTACGAAATTTAGAGGTGTTTCCGAACTTTTAAAAATTGATTTATGATCTACACTAGGTCTCTTTTCAAATATGAAAAGAAGTGCTCATTTATAGCACCGTGTAATAAATGAAATTTTTTAAAAATATTTTTTAAAAATCTAGTGATTTTATTCCATAGAGAAGTGTCTCATTAGAAAGTAATATTTTGTTTAAGAAACACTCTAGACTACGGCAACTAAACAGATAGAGAGAAACACGATATTATAGAGGCTGTTTTAATATGATGCAAAGAGTGAAATCTGGGGCCTTATTCTGTAATTCACTTAAGCTAAAATGCTAAAATTTTGGGTTTTTGAAACAGGCTGGGCGTTAAAATATATAAAATTAAAAAGTTTATAGGTAAAAGGCATGCATTTTTTTAATTACAATAAGCGTTCAAGAATTCTATTCGTAGCCAAAAAGTCCTAAATCAAGTTTATAAATTTTTAGCGATAGAGTTTTAGCTTAGGAGAGTTACAGAATAAGGCTTCTGGCAACTTGCAGAACTTTAGATGACTAGCTATAACCGCCTACTGCTCTGTCACGCCTCAGTTTTCAGATGGCCTGTGGTAGTATATTTTCAAGTTGCTTCCAAGTTTATTTATATCTGTTGGAAAACTGCCTCATTATTTTATTTGCAGAAATTTTCTATAACTGGCTTTAAAGCAAGCCAGATGACTTGAAGCCGCAGATATTTTATATCACTTATGATTGTCTTAAACTAAAACAAATAATCTAAGAAAACTGTTAGTTAATGAAACACAAACAGAATATAGGGACCGGCTAAATTTATAAAATTTAGAATGCGATATTTTGTTTATGGTTTCATGGGTTTCTTCTATTAACTATCTAATATTTTAAAAGCAGCTTTAAAAACTGGCTGCCGTATTCATAGAAAGTATTATAAATTTTTAAAGCATTATGACACAGAAATTTGCAAAAGTATTTGTATGAATACGCCGGTAAGCAACAAGTATTAACTAAGAACTATGTATGTAACAACTAAAGCTACTCAAACTGTACAGTGTACAGTGTACACCCTAACGTATGAGTATTATTATTTTATTATTTCAATTTTTTCCCCATAACTTGTGTACAAGCTTCCTTTATTATTTAATTGTTATTATGGTTAAGTAACTAACATGTAAGGACACTATTTCTTTCTCTTGCTCTCTGTCTTTATCTCTGTCTTTTTTAATATCATAAAATTGTTGTTATTATTACAGCACTGCCATTGCACATTTGTTGCTTAATTAATTGTTTAAATAAAATATAATTATCTAGAGAGCTTTTTTCTTGTACAGTAAAATAAAAGCGGGGAGGGTTCATTGAAAACATTATTTTGCTTTTATATTTCTTGAAGCAACTGTAGAATCTCCCCTAATTTATAAGCATGCTTATGTTTTAATTATTTAACAACAAAACTAAAAAGTAAATTTTAACTTTACACTATAGTATTGTCATATGTAACAAGGGTGTATAGTGTTTATTATATGGTTTGTAACACCCTTATAAAAATAATCAAAAATTAGTCTTTAAATGTAAAATACTGGACAAAATATCTGTTGCCTAACAAATTGTGGCATTGGATCTAAGAAAAAGATAAATATAGAATTTTTAGTTTAAATTAAACTAAAGTTTATGCATTAGTAATTATAAAAATGTTATTTGAATATAGAGCTCGAATCTTGTATCGTATGAAAAACATGGCTATCAAATCACAGGAATGGTTTCCTAACATAAAAATTACAAGAGGATGTTAGTTTTCTATAAAGTACACAATATTTGTAGACTTCGAGAACATTGTGAATAGTACTTTTAATTCACAATCGATGTGGAACTGTCAAAACAAGAAAACATTCAAAAATTTTCCAAAAATTAAATACCCAAAAAGAGATCAAAATGCCAAGAAGAACCAGATGCCTATCAAAAATTGTCATTACTGGGATACAATAGTACTTATTATATATATAAAATAAATAAATAAAAAATTAATGTCGTTCGTTGGTCATCGCATCAGTCGAGAACGGCTGAACCCATTTTTACGATTTTTTTTCTTTTTAATGGTTTTTGTGTTCTCACTTAGGTTTTTATGGAAAGAAAATTTTACCCCGCCCACTTTTATGTGCACTTTTTTTTGATTTACCTAAAATCAAAAAACAGCTCCATCGATTTGACTAATTTTTCTTTTAAGTATTTGTATTATTACATTTTAGGTATTCATCGAGAGAAAATTTGGCCACGCCTACTTTTACGCCCACTTTTTTCCATTTATCTCTAAATACTAATTTTTGTATATCTTCAGAACAGTTAAAGCTAAAGTTTCGTAATTGGGTCTGAATGACTTCATGGGCAAGGCAAATCATTAGTCAGAAAGTGGGCGCAATTGAACAAGTGGGCGTGACACCTCCCTTAGGGAGTGGAGATAGGGGGTTGGTATGTAGGTAGGGGTAGGTATTTACCCCCAACTTTTATTCCGAATATACCTAACCATTATCCCCACTTTCTAGAGTGGTAGAAGCAAATTTTATAAACTTTGTACTGGAGCCCCCTTAGGGAGTGGAGATAGGGGGTAGGTATGTTCGAAAAAAAAGTTGGAGGTAAAATATTAGTGAGGGTCGGTCTTACATTTTATCCCTGTAGGGGCTACTTCAGGGCAGTTGTTGAGCTTTTTGTAGATTTTTATTCCTTCAAGCTAACCTTTGACCACGATGAAGAGACATTTGCCCCCATCCCACATCCCTCGTTTCTGACTCATGTATTTTTTATAGAAACTTACAAAATAAGCGATTCTAGCTAATCGAAATCGAAAAATCGTATACCATCCCACCACTATTAGACTAGTTTTAATCTCCTTCTTTTGCGATTTGATTTTTATTTCTTGACCCAAAAAGATCTCCACTCTGAAATTTTTCACAACTGTATTGAACGAAACTGTGTTTGGCATAATTTTTTTTTTTTCAAATTTTTAAAAAGGTCGCTTTCGGAGATATAGGCTTCCGTCTTATAGATAAAGATAATTGACCTTTGACTTTTTCAAAAAAAAAATCATGTTGCATATTAAATCAAAGGTAATTTAATACTCTTTCAAATGCGACTTTTACGAGATGCATACCTATAATACTTTTTAAGAAAATTACAATTAAGTAAGTATAACTTTGTGCATTTTTGTACGGTTTTCCGATTTTCAAGACCTCATATTTCCGGATCCAGATGTGTCAGTGCTCCCAAAATTTGTATTTAATTTAGTTCTAAGATATACTATATTTCTGCAAAAAATCATAAAACTCGGAGGGGTAGGGTTACACCCATTGGTTGATTTGACTTGGAATATCCCATATAATGCTTCCATTATTGCTTACAATTTTATTTATTGCTTCCAAATCTTAAAAATTTTCTGCCGGTATTGTAGGATAAAAATTAACACACACAACATGGGTGCTGCCAGAAACTTTGAAACAGGTTTGTACTGGCCAATTACGTATAATATGTAGATATTCCAGTCGGTCGAGGCCAACTATAATTTTCTTAATTGTATTCACTTTCTTTTTTCGAGATTGATAGGTAAAAGCAAAACTAAAAAAGCAGAAAATATATTTAATTTCTATTTTATTTTGTGTAGTTCCATATTTTAAAAGAGAAAAAGTATTAAAAACAAGTCACTTGTATTTTATTATTCTACACGTTTCAGAAACTACATATCCTTGAGTATGCAGCATTTAGTTTAATTTTTTACGTAAACAAAATGTCATTTTGATGGATTAGTTTTTGTTAGCATTTGATAAATTTGAGTGCATGTCTTTGTTTCTGTAGTTTTCCATCTCTTTTCATTTCTAAATCTATCTCTATTTGATAATATACTTGATTATATGGTATTTACATATGAGCATATCAAAAAAAAAAAAAAAAAAATTCAAAACAAATATTCATTGCGGTGCTTGTACCGAGAAAACAATAGTAAAAAAAAAAATAAAAATAAAACACAAAAATTTGTGATAATAAAACTATAATTGGAAATTTTAATTTAATCAACAGATACATATCTACTTATGTATATATAATATATATATATGTATGTATGTACATATGTATGTATTTTTTCTAATATTGTTGCTATTATTAAATTATGGTTTCATACACAAATATGTAGTTGCAGAGAGCATTTTAAATGAAATTAGTTTTTCATTAAGTTTTACAATTTTGTGACTTGCAAAGTATTCCATTGTAGTTCAATTAAAAATAAAATTCGAGGAAAAAAACAGAATTTTTTTTTCATAATTAATTTTGAAAATGAGAATAAACAAATTATGAACATAAAACTAAATTTTAAAGTTTTTATAATTTTTTTTTTTTTTAAAGAATAAGTTTTATAATGAGTGAATTATTAAAAATAAATCAATTTTAAATTGTATATCGAAAACCATTTCGAAGGCATTGGAAATATATATTTATTTAATTTAAATTTAAGTAGTAGGTAGTTGCCCTGGCTTAGTGGTTAATGTGTTGGCTTACTAAGACAATAGCGCCGGGTTTAAATCTCAGCTCTGACATCTTGAAAAAAAGAAAATACGAAAAAATTATTTCTTTCGGCGACTACCTCTTAAGGGACTTCTGGCAAAAGCTTTAAGAGTAACTGATTGCCATGACAAAACTTCTCAAATCTGTCGTTCGGAGTGGACTTTAAAATGTATAGGTCCCGGTACTCATGGATAAAAATTAACACACACAACTTGAGTGCTGCGAGAAGCTAGACCGTAACCCTGACACAGGGTTGTAATAGACAATTATGTATGTATTTAATTTAAATTTAAATCCTCATTCTGATATACATATTTTAAGCCCTTGAAAAAACTTCATATACATTTTAAGTAATAGAAATATAAATTTCATTTGATATCGAACAACATAATATATATCAGAACTATAACTTCTTCATGTGTATGAAGATAAATTCGAATTTAACTAGTCGAGACATATACCAAATAATTTAGTACAGCCATATTTTACGTTAAAAGAGCTCTGTTAACACGTTAACAGTGGTTATATGCCAAAAGGGCATAATTACCGAGCCGATTTAGGAGAAACAGGACTTGGTACACATATGTGACTATATACGAATGGTAGCTCAGGGAGTCCTCTATTGAGTTCCATAAGTAGAATAACCAGCAGTACTTTGGGATTTTGTAAATTTAGATTCAAAAAAACACTTTATGCGAAATATGAGAATTCTGTAGAGTATAAGTGGCCATTTCTGAAGAAATACGACCTGGTACACATATGTGACTATATACGAATGGTAGTCCAGGGAGTCCTCTATTGAGTTCCATAAGTAGAATAAAAAGCGGTACTTTGGGATTTTGTGCATTTGGTTTTGAAAAAATCGCTTTATGAAAAATATGAGAATTCTCCAGAAGATTAGTGGTCATTTCTAAGGAAATGGGAAATAGTACTCAATTGCCACTATATACAAATTGTGCTCCATGGAGTACCCTTTCGATCCATACCATTGGTATAACCAGCGCAATTTTAGGATTTGAGAAAATTGAAACAATCGCTTTTTAAAAAAAAAAAATTTTTTTTTCTTAAATTTCGATTTTAGATTTTCGATTTTTTTTTTTTCTTAAATTTCGATTTTCGATTTTCGATTTTTTTTCTCTTAAAATGCGATTTTTTTAAATTCAATTTTCTCTGTGGTAAGGGAACATGTTACGAAATACCATGACATTGTTCCAGAATTTGATTTCGTAACTTAAGATAAATTGAATTGAAAATAAATTCTAATTTAGCCAGTAAAGACACTAACCACTGTGTTTAGCACGTGTATATTTTACGTTAACAGAGCTCGGTTAAAAAGTTACCAGAGGCAATTTGCAGGAAGTATGTAGTTAGTAATTTGATCTTAAAAGAAAATGCTTGAGTACACATATGTGCTTAAAAAACACTTATAGTCCAGTACGTCTTCTATGGATTATGTATGTGAAGATAAATTCGACTTTACTTAGTAAAGACACTAACCAATTTGTTTAGCACGTGCATACTTTGCGTTAACAGAGCATTGTTTAAAATTTAACAGTGGCCATTTGCAGAAGGCATATAGTTAGTAATCCGATTTCGAAGAAAAATCTAGAATATACACATATATGCCTATATAAAGCGTGGTATAGTGGTTAGAGCTCTCGCACAAAAACTTCAAAGGCCCAGGTTCAAATCCCAGCAAATGTCAAAATTTTAAAAATTTAGTTTGTGGTTTTTTCAAAATTATAACTTAAAAATAAGAGACCCCCCCACCCCCTCCAAGAAGACCATCTACAAAGAAACCGCTAACCGACATTCTACTTTATTCCACCTCAACCAATGTTAACAAACAAAAAAAAAAAATTGCGAATGATCAGGAGGAAAGCGCCACCTATTGTCAAGTAGCAGATAACAGCTAAACCTACTTAGCGATGACACTCACCACACAATCAAAATGCAACGATGAGGCAATTGCTATTGATCATTCAAGGTGAACACTGGCCTTTGAATGATCAATTCACAGCAATTTGGCTCATTCCTAAGGCGCTTAATAGTAATATAAAAAAATGTACTGTCCTTTCCAAAAATTCCAATACAATGCACTGCATTTAGTAGGGGTTTACCCCTGAGTATTCTCAAATAAAAAATAATACTGATAGTCCGGGGGAGTCGCCTATAAAAATCCATTTTGTAAAATTGGATTAAAAAAATCACTTTTATAAAGAAATTAAAATTCTCTGCCTGATCAATGGCAATATTTAAGAAAACTGGTCACTGTACACATACGCCACTATATAAAGATGGTTCTACACAGAGTCTTCTTTCCACCATGCCATATATTTATTAAAACAAATTTTTGTTTTTTGGCAAACTAAAATATTCATAATAAAACTATAATTTAAAAATAAATTATTAAAGTTATAAAAACGAAACAATTAAGTGGAAAATCAAAAGCATATACTTTTGCAAACACAGGCAAATATCCCAAAAAAAAGTTTTTATTATTTTTTTTTTTTTGCTGAATTTCTATAATTTTTTATTTGATTAAATTAAAGGCGCCCTAATTGATAGCAAAATTGTATTTAATTAAAATATGATATACAAACGCACTGTTGATCCAAAAAAAGTAAATCTGGTAAAGGTTTTTTTTTCTTATTTTTATTTCAATAACAATTGTTATGTTTTTATCAATAACAAATACGAGTTTGTATATGCACGTTGATATGCTATGGCTGCTGCATGCAATTTAATTTTAAATCCTTTTGAAAATAACCATTAAAATTCAAATTTTTATTTTTTTTTTATTTTTGTTGATTTTTTTTTTTTTCTATAAATTTTATTTAAATCTTTGACAATTAAGCTGATATTCACCTGACTGTTAACCAGGAGTTTTGTACAATATTTCTAAGGCCGCACAGGAGTTAATGGTGAAAAATATAAAGATTTTATTCCAAAATAATTTTTTATAGTGAAGTTTGAAAACTAAAACGTTATTTATGAAATGTGGTTGGCTAACAGTTATACATATTTTTTTTTTATAATTCTGTTGTCTTGATATTGATTTGCTTGGCCATTACACAATATTTGTTAAGCGGTATACCAAAAGAAGTACTTAGACAATCATCAATGATGTTAACATTACGTTTTAAGTGATATTTTAAGTACTTACATCCGTATTCACATATCGCACTCTAAGATTTGTTTAGTTTTCAGTTAACATAGAGTTTATTTATAATCAACTTTGAGTTAGTTATAATCAACTCTGAAAATTGTGTTGCCACCGCATTTAGTATCACTATTGCCAACTGATATAATGAAAATCAACACTGTTTGCATTTCAGTATGAATGATTTCCATTCTATTTTTTTTTTTTATTTTTTTGTAGGCCAGAGGGTAAATTACGGCATTCGATATCGAGCGAAATTTCAAACAATTTAAAATCAATTTTCAAATATATTTCGTTCGATATCGAATGCCATAATTTGCCTCCAGCACTCAAAGAAAGAACCCCAGTGAGTAGTGTTTGTGGACATTTGATTTAAACTCAATAACATAGTAATTGAAAGGAAAAACGTTGGCGGTAAAATTGTTCCATTAACGAACAATGCAGATAAAGAAGAGACTCCCTCTGTAATGCATTGGGCGATTCACTGGACACTCAACTACAAAAAGATGTGCTCTGTGAGAGGTGCGAGAAGTCCGTAGGAATAAATAAGAGTAAGATTTTCATTGCAAAAAAAGGACTTTCAATTTGTCAATTTAGGAAAAAAGAATATCATGGAAGGAAAATTATATAAAAGAACAGCAAATTTCCATTATTTCTAAACTGAAATTTTTCTTTTGCCAAAACTTTTATTTTTCTTTTGTTTTATTTGAAACTAGCTTAAACCCGGCGTGCTTCGCTACACCTTCCACTATCATTTGTCCACACTTTTCGACTGATGAGTTTTAGTGACTACGGAGTAATTCAGACCAAATTCAAAAACTTTAACTGTTACTGATTTTACGATGTACTGAACTCAATAGTTAGTTTGTCTGGAAGCTACAACGTCTACTTGTCCGCCCTTTTTTCTATTGATAATTATTAAGGACTAATAAATCAATCACATCAAATTCAGAAACTTTAGCTTCAACACTTCTATAGAAAAAGAAAGCAATTTAAACATGTATGGGAGGTGTCACGCCCACTTGTCCAATATCGCCCACCTTCTGACTGATGACCCAATTCCGAAACTTTAGCTTTAACCATTTTGAAGATATACACAAATCAGTATTAAGAGATAAATTGGAAAAAAGTGGGCGTAAGAGTAGGTGTGGCAATTTTTGCTAGCGATGAAAACTGAATATGAATTAATACAAACATTTTAAAGAAAAATTAGTCAAATCGATGGAAAAGTTGTTTGATTTTAGGTAAGTAAAAAAAAGTGGGAGCAAAAGTGGGCGGGGCAAAATTTTCTTTTCGTAAAAACCTAAGTTGGATCACAACGATTTTTGAAAAAAAAATATCTCAAAATCGGTCCAGCCGTTCTCAACTGATGCGATGACCAACGAACAACGTTGATTTTTATTTATATAGATTTTATAAAAAGAAAAAAACTGTAGTTTGTCAATAAATAAAATTCTAAACTTATTGGTCGCCGTACTCTAGCATGTAATGTGTTGGCTTACCAGACGAGAGTTCCTGGTTCAAACTCAAGCTATGACTTCTTGAAAGAAAAAATATGACAAAGTATTTCTTTCGGCGACCATCTCTTAGCAGTATTCTGGGAAAAGCTCTGAGAGTAACTGATTGCCATAAACAAGCTTCTCAAGTCTGTCGCTCGGAGTCGACTTTAAACTATAGGTGCCTGTACTCATGGATAAAAAATTGACCCACACAACATGGGTGGTGCAGAAAGCTAGGACATAATCCTGACACAGTATTGTAAAGGCCAATTATGTATGTATGTATGATCACCTCTTAGCAGTCTTCTGGGTTACTGATTTCTATGAACAAGCTTATCAAATCTGTCGCATGGAATCGACGTTAAACTGTAGGTCATGATACTTGTACATAAAAACTGATGGACACAACATGGTTGCTGTGGAACTGATACTCTGTAAACGGGTATATAATGCATAATCTAAAGAATTATCAGTTACAATATTAAAAATTTTTATTTCGAATGATCCAACTCAAACCATTACACTATTGCGTAGACTGTGAGTTGAGATCACAAGTCTTAACAGGTTTACTATAAAAAGGTAAAATAGGCACAGGCCTATTATATTTTTCAATTTATAATACTGGGTTATCAGTACTTATAGGCAAATGGTCAAGTGTATTCTAGCAAGAAAAACTTAACAATGATGTAGCTGTGAATATAGATAAGTCCAATAAGATGTACTAGTGATTCTCAGAATAATCACGCTAAACTTAAAGCACTATTTTGTAATTATTTTGGGTTAAAACTAGTCCAAGCTAGGAGTAACAAAAAATTTAATCAAAGTACTAACGAGTTGGCAAGGGAAAGTTCTACAAGAATTAGATGAGCAGAGTTAAGTTCAAAAGAGACATACATACATACATAATTGGCCATTACAACCCTGTGTCAGGATTACGGCCTAGCTTCTCGCAGCACTCATGTTGTGTGTGTTAATTTTTTCCCATGAGTACCGGGACCTACAGTTTAAAGTCGACTCCGAACGACAGATTTGAGAAGCTTTTTCATGGCAATTAATTACTCCCAGAGCTTTTGCCAGAAGACTGCTGAGAGGTAGTCGCCGAAAGAAATAATTGTTTCATATTTCTTTTTTTTTTTAAAGATGTCGGAGCTGAGATTTGAACCCAGCACTATCGTCTTCGTAAGCCAACACACTAACCACTAGACCACGGCGACTACAAGTTCAAAAGAGAACATTTGGAAAATCAAATGAAACGAAAACTCTCAATAAATGAAATGCGTCTGTAGCACAATTGTGTACAGAAACTGAAAATATGGATTACATTGGTTTACTCGCATCATATCACTTACTATACAAAGCAAAGATGACCAGTAGTGACTAATATCAGCAAATTAAACTCACACGTATACTTACGCTCTTTTGTTTGATCGTCAATCAACCAATAGGAAATCAGCATGTTGAGTGGGAGAGACAAACTACAATTGGAGAACTTCTGTGTCTTATTTTTTTTTATCTCACCAATACTACTACCTTGGGCATCAATGCTCCAAAGTGATTTGGTATAGCCTGAACCCTGATATAACCCTGGCTAAGAGACCCTTTGCTAGCATTTATTTCAACGAATACACAATATTTCAAATATAATTGTACTCGTATGTGGAACTGAATGTTTCTGTTTGCATTTCACTAAAAACAACAGCAACAAACACGTACTGATATATTTTTAATTTAAATAAAATTAATTTTTAAATGCAATTTCTATGCAAACGTAATAAATGTACATGAAATGTACGAATTGATTGCATTTAAATAAAATATATAAAAAATAAAAAAGTATAAAGAGAAAAATCAAAATAAATAATATATTAAAATAAATATAAACAATTTAAATAAATAAAACATAAATAAGTAAAAGCCACATATGGATTTTATTGAAAAAAAATAACGACATTTATAACATGCATGTATGAAAACTAACCAAAAAAAAAAAATAACAGAAATATTAAAATATAGTAAAAAAGTAAAAAAAAAAAACGATAATAAAAACAAGAGGTGTCATAAAAAAAGAACAACCATTTAAAAGATCATGAAATATTTACACAAATTGCTTCATTTAGTCTGCTAGATTATTTACATTTATTTCCGGCATACGTTTTCCGTAGCTGCGAGTTATATGGGTTGTTCGATCAGTATATTTTTGAGTAGCCGTGGTGCACAATGGGCAAAAAAGGGATATTTTTGGCATTAATTGCAGCTTTAAAGCTAGAGACTTAAAATTTTGCACGAATTTAACTAACACCAAAATGGAATTTTGGTTTTTTGTTTTTTTTTTGATTTGGACCACGCATTCTTCCGCCTCCCCATTAAAACATTAGGTCAGGTTTTGGCATAAATTCGGCTTGGGTGCACCTCGACATTTTTTATTTTCGTTATTTGAAATATATGTGATTAGAAAGCTGTTTCAAGAATCTGTAAGTTTGCATCTAAAACTATTTTATTTTATTAACCCGTTAGGGGCCAGTACTAAAAAACTATTTCTTAATCTCACTTTTTATAAAAAAACCACTTATATATTTTTTTGGTAGACTCAGACAATAGACAAGGCTCAGCCTTTTTGTTAAGGTATAAAATGCTCATTAACCCTTCAAAGACCAGAGATATTTAAATTATGCTTACGTTTTATTTTCAAGAAACTTTTTTAAAGCTTAAGTTATTGAATAAGATAAGTTGAATAAAGGTTAGTTGAATAAAATTAAGGTTGGCTTAAACGGGAACCGTGCTGCTTACTTAATGCTTTGATGTTAATGTATTGCTGCTTTCTAAAGCCACTTTCAATTCCTGTTATACTCTTTTTACTAACAGCTTTTTTCAACAGAAATGCTGTTTTTATTTTTCGTATGATTTTTTTTGTTCTGCGGCAAGCTCAGATGCTAACTTTCTCTTCAAACGAGGCCCTGTATCAGTATAGTCTAAATGCCTCCGACCTCGTTTATTGCCGGGCAAGCCGAAATCACTTATTTCAATAATTGGATGCAAGCAAACGCGAGTGTTTTTTTTTTTTAATCGTTCAAGTATTCGATTGCATTTCGGCAAATTTAAATTTATGAAAACAATACTTGGGTAATTAACTGATGTTGCTCATCTGATAAGTTTTTTGTGTAATATTCTCCAAAATAAATTCGTTTACTTTATCTTTTTGTCGATTTTAGCTGCTCCAAACTTCAAGCAGTGGTGAATGGCAAAACTCGTATGAAACTACAAAATTAGGTTTTTTCCCAAAAGGAACAAAAAGGAGCAAAAAGTGGTAATGGTGTTTGATAATAAACAGTTTTATTAATAACTTTTTTCAGAAACATTGCAAATACCTTTCTATACACAGAAGTTATATTCCACACAATACACGTATGTTTGTTAGTTTCGACCTATAATAACACACTAAGAACACACTGAATTACTAGACAATAACACATAACTATTTTTTAAACTACTTTTATCAAAAATTGTTTTACATACCTTGTCTAACTTCTTCCATATTTAAACTTTTTCATAGTCTTTAAAATTAATGTTTTACTCACGATCAAAGTTTGTAAAAATTTCGCGCGCATTTTCTGTTTATAATGCGACCATGAAACATCTGAATTTTTTCTTTCATAAAATAACAGGGTGCAACATAAAAATTATAAAAAAAACGCGTATATAACCGTCAGAGTATACAAATTCAAAAAACGAAAGCAGATTTTAAATTTTAAACAAAAAAAAAATTAATTTATGCCAAAAATAGCAAAATTTTACCCTTAGTGTGGTGGTTAGAGTGCAGCGCCAGAAACGAGAGCATTATAACTTAATGTACTGGAAGCCCGAAGTTCGAGCCCCAGGAAAGGTCTGATCAATATTTTTATATATTTTTTTTATATATTTTTTCTGGCTACAGTCGTACATGTCGTCGATGTCGTCGATGTGGATAAGGTAGAATAAAGGGCAAAAACAAAATAAATTTGTAATTCTGTTTCATCCAAATAAGATGACAATTACAAGAACAGCAATGATGGTAAGAAAAGGAGAATATGATATAAACTGTTGTGTGACTTTACTTCGACTAACTCATACAAATGTATGTACATACGGTAATAATTTCAGTATGCGATTTCCAAAAAAGTGTGAGTTAAATAGTTGATGTTTGGTCTTGAATATGCACAGGACACAAAGAACTCTGATGAGACTACCGTAGCTGGAGTCGAAAACAATTGTTCAGTTTGGCTAGTGTACTATTCCTTCACGGACATCATTTCTTCTTTAATTACCAAAAATATTCATTGCAGTTAACTTTAAAGCGTTTCTGACGAAACAAAAATTTTACTTAATATTGCAGCGGGATAAGAATGGATAAATTCTACTTTTATTCTATGCCCCAGTCTTACGGATTTCGTTTTCAGATTTAAGTTTTACTCCCATTACCTGTCAAAGCCAGCAGTGACCTTTCATTATTTTGCAACCATGATATTAATATCATCGACACAGGCAACATGGACATGGACTCTTAACTATATATTGTGGTTGTTGTTAAAAGTACTGTATGACGCTGGAGCTTTTCTAAATAGTTATTAAAAATACAACACCAAAAGGGTTCTTAATTACCTTGAACAACTAACATAACAAAAGATGTCAATGCAAGAAAATATATTAAAAATTATACTACGGTAGCTGGAGACGAAAACATGTTCAGTTTGGCTAGTGTACTATTCCTTTAAGGATATCATTTTTTCTCATTTGATTATCAAAAAATTCATTGCAAAAGAATCGAAATTCTTTATAGAATTTAACTTTAAACTCTAATTTAAGCATTTCTGATGAAACAAAATCAATTTAAAATTGATCACTCTTCCTGTGGCTCCAACTTAGGGCCTCGAGCGTATTGCAAGAATTGTAGTATGAATGTGTAAGATTTCAGGCCCCCTGCCAACAACACCTACCGGCATAAAGCCTAACCGTAAGAATACATAATTTATACCACTAACACTTAAGGGTGGTACATTACTTATATAACAAAAGAAATTAAAAATTTTTGTTTATTTAACATAATAAATATATAAAAATTGTTTATTTAATTGGTGCATTTACGTATATAAACTTTTGTGTTAAAAAACTAATAAAGAGAAGTCTACGCTTAATATAGAAACACCCATATATTATGTACAGCAATGAAATTAAACTCATAAACATACTTCCCTTATTCATATATTTTCATTTAAATACACATTTACTTATTTTTTGTCGCTCTTTCTCTCTCTCGCTGTATCACACATATACAAACACACAAAATATCTGTGTTCTATTGTATATGCACACATCAAAGTGTAAACATATACTTGATATACACAAATACAAACAAACAAATAAACAAACACAAAGAAAACAAAAAAAAAACGGAAATATTTTCAATAAATAAGTGAAATATCATATCATTGAATACAAATGCAAATGAATGTACACACATACTTACTCACACATCATACACATACACTCTCCCGTGCATACACTTCTCACACATACATACGTACATACATATGTATATGCATTGAAAAAAGTCTTTATTAAATGCATGCATGCATGCATTTATGTTGTAGAACAAATTTAAAAGAGAAAAGGGGCGAAAATAAAAGAAAACAAATAAGTGGCTATAACCGGTCAACAGGACTTATAGATCTTAATAAACTATTAGGATAGGATAGGATAGGAAAGGAAAGGAAAGGAAAGGATAGGATAGGATAGGATAGGATAGGATAGGATAGGATAGGATAGGATAGGATAGGATAGGATAGGATAGGATAGGATAGGATAGGATAGGATAGGATAGGATAGGATAGGATAGGATAGGATAGGATAGGATAGGATAGGATAGGATAGGATAGGATAGGATAGGATAGGATAGGATAGGATAGGATAGGATAGGATAGGATAGGATAGGATAGGATAGGATAGGATAGGATAGGAGGAAGTGGCAGCCTCGTAATGACAAGGCACACTTGAGCACGCATGGCGGCCCGTTGTGATACCACATGATGTGGGAAGCCCTGATAGGCAGGGGCTCCACACAAGAAACACTACTTCCCCAAAAAATTCTGCTATAAACCAGCCAGAGCGCCTAATAAATTTGACAATTGATCCAACGTCCGGGATCGATAGGTCAGTCAAGCCATCGAGAAAAGGAGATTCTAATGTAAGAAATCTACGTCGAGCCAGAGATGGGCACTGGCAACTATAGTGAACCACAGTCTCCTCTTCCTCAGCCGACCCATAGCCACGACAGAAGACATTCGCGGCCAAGCGCAGTCTTTCTGTATGCCTGCCCATCACGCAGTGACCTGTGAGGATAGATACAACGGAAGAGATATCCCTGCGGTTTAGTTTAAAGAATTGATTGGTACGCCTCAAGTCCAGCCTAGGCCAGGTGAGTCTAGCAATTTGACAAGTCTTCTCCCGCGACCAGGCCAGGTCTGCGTCCAATAAATGTTTCCTTCTAATAAGAAGTCTAACGGAGGAAAGTTTGAGATAAAAATTCTTCGTAAGATCTTTGGTCCTCTAAAGCATGGCGATGAGTTTCGCATTAGAACTAACCATGAGTAGCAAATTATATATATTTAATCTTTCCTCTTGCTTGCAGACGTCCAGACCCTGAACCCAATTTTCGACGGTTTTCAAGCATAAATCGGCCGATACTCCTGCATTTTTACGTTCGATATTCGTACGAAGTTCATCAATCGTCGCTGGCTTGTCGGCATAGACCATAGACTTGATGTAGCCCCTCAGAAAATAGTCGAATGAAATCAAATCTAACGACCGAGGCGGCCAAACGACTGGACCATTTAGTGAGATAACACGTTTTCCTAACTTGGTTTCTAATAAATTGATTGTGACGTTCGCTGTGTGTCTTGTGGCATCGTCCTGTTGCAACCACATATCCTCCAAGTCCATATCATCTAATTGGGGTCAAAATTATTCAGTTATCATTGCACAGTAGCGATTTCCATTCACAGTAACGTGCCGGTATTGATCATCACGGAAAACATACGACCCAATGACGCCACCGGTCATTAACTGCACCAAACCGTAATTTTTTCGGGATGCAATGATGACTCATGTTGTACGTGTGGATTGCTGCCTGACCAAGAACGCATATTTTGTTTATTAAGGAAGCCATTCAGCCAGAAATGAGCCTCATCACTGAAGATGATTTTACGATGAAAATTCGAATCATTTTCAAGTTGTTGCTCAGCCCAATTCACGAACATACGACGCTTCTATTGGTCAAGCGGCTTCAGTTCTTGCGTCAGTTTGAATTTGTAAGAATGTAGGCCGAAATCGTTTCGCAAAATTCACAACAACTACGTCACAGAGATGCCCAACTCTTAAGAACGATGTGTGAGAGACACATTTGGGCTTTTTTCAATTGCAGCCTCAGCGGCAACAATATTTTCGACACTATGGGCACTTCTTTGTTTCACTGGCACGGGAACATTTTGTACTGTACCTGTGGAAACAACTTTTTCCACTAGATCCTCACTTGTTAATCTGCTAGGACGATTATGACGACCATAAATTGAACGTAGCGCTCCTAACTTTGAGGCCACTGACTCCGAATTTCGGTGGTAAATTTTAATAATTTCGACTCGTAGTTGGCTCGTATATCTTTCCACCATGAAATAGTTAACCTTACAGTAGAGAAATGTCAAAAGAGCGGCAAGAAATATGGCGTCGTTTCCTGTCCCTATCGCTCTACTTTTGTAGCGTCCCTTTTGAAAAATCCTGTACAAAAACATTTTAGGCACAAATGCACCGTCTTTAGTGTTGGACCCAATGTATCAGACAAAAAGTTAGAGGTGATTTCTTCCTTCTTCTAGATTTGCAAGTTGCCATATTAACCCAGAGGAAAAATTCTTTCTGGCAACACTGTATTTGGCAGCTCAGCTGTTTTTGTTCAAGATGCTATTATCAGATATGTACAGTTTGGTCTATAATTTAAACAGAAATTGACAAACGAACAACGGCTTACTTTCGGTGAATGGACGCTACCAAACTTGGATGAAGATCCACTATGTTGAGCGACGAAGCTAACTTCGGGACGAATGCAAGCACAAGCACGGAGAATTGCTGCTTTTGGTGTACATTTGAATGTATTTTACTGTTGTGATAGCACAAATAGGGCAACAGAGGTGTTTAAAATACATTTATTAGTATCTACACGCCTACAGAGTTTAATATAAAATATAAATTGTAAACGTGATTGTTAGTGGACAAGAAAAAAGAGTAAAATTTCTCTTCAAGGTGAGTGTATATGTAAATGCTTATGTGTGTGTGTTTGTGCATTTCGTATGAACTGCAAAAATGAAAACTAAATGTGCAATCGTTGACAACATGCACTGCCAATAAAAACAACAACTACAATTACAACAACATTAAAGAGATGAACATGAAAATCAACAACACAAATGGTTGTCAAAAGGAAAACTCAAAAGTAAATATTGAATTTACTGCACTGATACAATAACAACAACAACAACAACAACAACAACAACAATAGCATTATAAACAACAACCAATACCAATAATATAGATGTTGCTGGCAATGATAATGCCATTTGATGATGCTGCTACAAAATTTGCAATGTTGTTTATTATTACTTGTGTTGCTATTGTTGTTATTGTTGTTGTTATGATTACTGTTTACTATGTTACAACAGTTGTTGCACACAGAAGTTGTTAAATAAATATTAAGAATGAAAACACAAATGAACCTACACACACGTACTGAATAAAAATTAATAATTTTCAATATTGCTTTTTTTTCCTTTCATGTTAATTATTAATATTTGACTGGTAGAGAAAGTGCTGTAAAATATATTTTTAATAATATTTCTTATTTATTTATTTATTTATTTTGTTTTTTTATACACTTACTCTATATATGATTTTAATAATTCAACAAAATCAACAGTTATATGTGTACCTGACTGACTTTATGTAATTAAAATTGTAGGCAAACAAAAGACAGTTCAAGTGAAATTTATGAAAAAAAAATTGATTCTGCATATAAATTGTAAAAACCTTTAACAACACAAAGAAGGCAGAAGTAATTTGAAAAAAACTAACTTTCAAGTATAATGGCAACCTTATAAAACATATGTTTCAAGTTTCAAGACGCCATGTTGTTGACCATTTTCTTGGGTTTTCTTTTTTAGGTATCATATATGAACGTTCACACGTTAATATGCAACAAATTTGTCATCGTTATCTTATTCACTAATTTCATTTGAAAGGCCTTTGTCCCATACATACGTACATACATACATAACTGACCTTTACAACCCTGTCTAACGATTACGGCCTAGTTTCTCGCAGCACTCATATTGTGTTTGTAAATTTTTATTTATGAGTACCGGGACCTACAGTTTAATGTCGACTCCGAACGACAGACTTGAGAAGCTTGTTCATGGCAATTAGTTACTCTCAGAGCTTTTGCCAGAAGACTGCTGAGAGATAGTCGCCGAAAGAAATATTTTTTTCATATTTCTTTTTTTTTCAACATGTCAGAGCTGAGATTTGAACCCGGCGCTATCGTCTTAGTAAGCCAACACACTAACCACTAGACAACGGCGACAACCTGAGGTTAAAGGTTCCATTAAAATATTTTTATTTATCACTTTAGAAAACATTCAAAACTTAATTTAAAATTTATATTACACGCGAGGAAAACGTCATATAATTCAAATTTTAAAATTGTACAGTGACATAACGGTAGTTGTCAAAGACAAAGTTTTTGCAATACAAAAATGTATACGGTTTTTCAAAATTTAATTTTGCAATTATTGTGTTGGCAACTAAGTAATTGCGGATTTTTTTTAGAAAATAAAACTAAATTTTTTCATGGAACGAAATAACTTTATTATGTAATGTATTGCCCATTTTGAGCAATGACCTCTTGCCATCTTTCAGGCAGCATCATAATTCCACGTTCATAAAACTTCTGGTTTTTATGAGAAAAAGAACTGAACAAGGTACCATTTGGCATCATCATCGTTATTGACATTTTTACCATTCAAGAAGTTTTGCGAAGGTCGAAATAAAAATTAATCAGATGGTGCAAGGTCTGGACCATATGGTGGATGTGGCAAAACATTCCAACCAAGCTCCAATCATTTTTGCCGAGTGGCTAAAGATGTGTGTGGCCTTACATTTTCATGATGGAATACAACACCTTTTCGATTTGCCAATTCGGGCCGCTTTTCTTCAACTGAATTTATCGTTCGATTGGGTGGTAAAAGTTCGAAGTAGACAATTCCTTTGTACTCCCACCAAACTGATAACAGAACTTTCTTTTGATGAATATCAACTTTTGATGTTGTTTGCGCTGGTTCACCTGGCTTGCTCCACGATCTTTTCCGATTGACATTGAACCCATTAAGAACCCATTTTTCATCACCAGTTATTAGTCGTTTTAAAAATGGATCGTTTTCATTACGTTTAATTAACAAATCGCAGATGTGAATGCGTTGTGTTACGAGAAATGAATTTCTTTCAGTTCATAAGGAACCTATACATCAAGTTTTCGTACATAGCCAAGTTCTTTTACGCAATTTTCAATGCATGTATGTGATACATAAAGCTTCCTTGCAATTTCACGTTTTGTACTGTGTCGATCCGAATCAATTATTGCTGTGATTTGGTCGTCGTCCACTTCAACGGGACAGCCGGAGCGTTTTTCATCCTTCAGTGAAAAATCAACAGAACGAAATTTGGCACACCAAATTTGACACTGTTGTTCTTTTAAGACTTCGTCACCATAACTTTTTATGAGCTTGCGAAGCGTTTTTTCCTTTCCGGAAATAAATAAGCAAAATATGACGAACTTGTTCCTTTTTATTTTCCATTTTTCAACAGACGCCAAACAAAAACCACGCAACCGATCAAAAAATTTTTTTTACTGATTGACAGCTGAAGTAGCGATTATCAAATAACAAAATGTATTTGATATTTCAATTACGTCATCTAACCTAAAAATTCAACTTATGCCATTAATGAGTAAAATCCGCATTTACTTAGTTGCCAACCCAATAATTCCTTTTTTTTTGGTATCAAACACCCTACCATGCGATGGCTGGCTAAAAGTGCATGAATTAAGGTGGGGTGACAGAGTGAAGTGGTTAGAGCGCTCGTAAGCAACAAAAAATTAAGAACAAGAAATTTACGGTATTTCGAGCTTTTAATTAAAAAAAAAATCCATTCTCTCCTCCAAGAAGTCCATCCGTAAGAAGCCGCCTCCTGATATTTCACAATATTCACCTTTGGCATTGGCATCAAAATGAATGATGAGGAGAAAGCACCACCTACTGCGAAGTATTAGATGTCAGAACTAGGAAAAGATCTACCCAATTTAGTAAAGATCCTCAACACTTCACAATTAACATCGAAGTGTTGTCTCTATCCAACGACAAATAAGGCAATTACTGTTGATCATTCAAGGGTGAAGGTAAATCACTGGACTTTGAGTCATGAATTGACAGTAATTTGTCTCATTACCCTTCATACAGTAAGAAGCTTAATTGTATAAAAAAATACAAAATTTCTCTTCCATTAAAATACAATGCATAGTATAGGTAGAGGTTTACGCCCCTCAGTGTTGGTATTTTTTTTTTTTTCTTTATTTTGAAACCAATACTCAGGGGTAAACTCCTACTAAATGCATTGCATTGTATTGGAATTTTTTTTTTTTTGGAAAGGACAATACATTTATTACAGAACATACATTTTGTTTTTCTTATATTACTATTAAGCGCCTTAGGAATGAGACTGTAGCATGATTGCATTCTTTTGAGTACATGTTTTGATTGCAGTCTGTTGTGTGCATGTTTTTGGTTACGATCTGTTGTGTGCATGTTTGTAAAATATTATTGAAGTGCCTATCTATAAAAGTATCGTGTGTCATTTGAAAAACATACAAGCAGACGACATAGGACACCTCTTTTGGTGATACCGCTGACCGTCGTCATTCACACATTAGATACTCAAGGCCAAATATTAATACTGTAACTGCACTTTGTTTTGATTGCAAGAATGTGATACCGCTGACCGTCTTCATTCACACATTGGATACGCAAGGCCAAAATATTTATAAATACTATAACTGCACTTTGTTTTGACTGCAAGAATGCAACCCGTTTCACTTTCCAACTGTGGGAAAATATTCTATTTTCCCATTATGAATGTACATGTGTTTTGAGCATTTAAATTTAATATACACATACACAAACCTATGTTAAGGGTAGGTTAAGCATAATTCTCATTGTTAGTATATAAGCCAACTAAATTTCTTAAATAAATCAGAATTAATAAGAACATTCAACTTCCACGTTGTTTTAATTATTGATTCTCAAAAGGGCATTTTGATGCTCGGTTAATGCGGCAGGAGTGCTACGACAATACTCAACCTTTTCTTACATCAAATCAATTTTTATCCATCGGAGTCCTGCCGGTTAAAACAAAACAACATCCCATATCATTACAAGACAAATTGCTGTGAATTGATTATTCAAAGGCCAGTGTTATACCTTCAATCTGAATGATCAACAGCAATTGCCTCATGATTGCATGTTGATTGTGTGGTGAGTGTGCCTTCCCTAAGTAGGTTTAGCTGTTATCTGCTACTTCCCAATAGGTGGCGCTTTTTTCCTGATCATTTTTTTTTTTTTTTTTTTGTTGTTGACATTGGTTAAGGTGGAATAGAATGGAGTGTCGGAGAGCGGTATCATTGCAGATGGTCTGCCTGGAGGGGGGGGGAACCTCTTATTTTTAAATTATAATTTTGAAAAAACCACAAACAAACTTTTCCATTTTTCACCTCTTCTGGAATTTGAACCTGGATACTTTGAGTTTTTGTGCGAGCGCTCTAACCACTATACCACGCACAATCAATTGATGGAAAATACCCGTACGATCATTAAAAAGCTGTGCACAAGTCAATAAGATAATTCAATTGTGTATTTGGGGACGTTTTACAACAAAAGAACTGGAATTCGATCTTTTACTACATTTTATAGCCATAAATCAGATATGAGACAGTCCAGAGAAATAAATTTTCAGTTTTGCAATTGATGGAATAGAAAGAATTTTTGCATCTACCATCTGTAGGCAAGGTTATGTTGGGGGTTAAATTTCTATTAAATAGCTTTTGAAATGAAACAATAATAATGGCAAGTATATTGCTAAATTATTGCAGCATTTACATAAGTGATGAATTTAAAAGAAAAATTGCAACAAAGAGAAAGTATTTTTATAACATGACAATGCACGGTTTGGCCATTGAAATGCTTTGCGAAATTGTGAATGCTTTTTTTAGTCACAGTTGCTGTATCAGCAAGCCTTTTCAATCAGTATTTATGCATGTTGCAGCCTTTATATCCTATGACATTATACTTAGTAATGAATTGATAGAATATCGCCTACCTGTTCTCACAGTCATAATCGTCAGACATTAGTGCTGGATATGCCCATCCTGCACAAATGTATATTCACTAATATCATGCTTCTTGAACTATATTTTTTACGCCTACTTTTTCAAAACACTGAAGGGACTTAATTTTTAGCCAACAATGAAATACTCTTTTCTGAATAGCAATTTATTTCTATTGGCAAGATATAAAATGTCTTGGACAGAATAAAACTAAACTCGGAAACTACGAAATACTGTTTAAATAAACAGTGTTGGTTAAATAATACAGTGCTGGTCATAATTAAGAGTAATTTTTTTTTTATTATATTTTTATAAATTTAAAGTAAAATTATAGGACCTTAGCTTCTATGTCAGCAAAGGTTACTTTAATATGGAACGGAGAAATTGAAAAATTTTTTGAAAAATTGCAAAAGTTTGAAGCACTCATCCCTTATATATTGCCTTTATATAAAGCATTGCGTTGAAAAAAAAAATTTCTTAAATCCACAATAATTTTTACACTTTTAAACATTCCAGCTAAATTATTTTCTTCAGAACTCCAGGGGTTAAATTTTGTTTCTAAAATTATTTCAGTTCGGCATCTCAAACTGTGGTGGCATTTTTAATAAAAATTATTTTTCAGTCATATATGTGTGTATGTATGTATGTAAATAGTAGGTATGTATGTGCGAGTATATATTTATTTTTATAAAACATATTATTTTGCTATTTTTTTTTTTTGTTCTTCTTTTATCAAAAATCATTGAAGAAATAATAACATCAAAGGCATATTTTAAACTTTTTTCCTCTATATTTACTTGCCTTTATTTAATTTACAAAAGAATTTTTTCACTTTGACAACTTTGACGCTACCAATGCATGAAATAGAAACATTCTAGAGATTTTTTGTTTTCTTATTTATTTACATATTGAAAATGTTTTATACACAAAGAAGAAATCAAATAGCGAATACAAAATCTTCCCTATATAGTTTTTTTTTTTTTTTTTTTCATTTCAAATTTTTTTCCCACAGCAAAGCAAAGCAAAAAAAAAAAATTTTATAAAAAAAATTTCTGAGTAAAGAAGAAAAAGGGTAAAAGAATTTTATTAAATATTATAAATCACTATATGCAAAGCATGCATATAAGCAATATGCCACCTTGTATTACAAAAATGTAAATAAACGTGTATTTGAAGTTTCATATTTTGCAAAGACAGGTTAAGATGGCAGAGATCTTTTAGCCAAGAGGCTGTCTTAGAGCATCTGTTTTATCTATTGCTTTTTAGTTCTATTGATTTGTGACTCTATACAGTCGATGTTACGATGTTTAGTGGCTGAACTGAAGAAGATCATTGATGTGTGCCTTCTATCATTTCATATTCCTTTAAAAAGAAGGCGACTGAACTATGAGAGCGCATTTTTCAACGCAAAATCCTGGCCTTCGAGTCCAGACATTATTAGATTTTCCAAGTGATTCTAGATTAAAGTGAGGTTATAGATTAAAAAGCCTTAGAGAAGAATTATGATACTCCTAATTATGATTACTAAGATTTTTCTCCTAAGATAGGTAGGTAGATCATATGGCCAGTTAATACAAACGGTAATCAACTACAATTAGCACAAGGTGTCGTTTTGAAACCATTGAAGGACCAAACTGAAATCACCCAAAATAGGAAAACAAGTACAACCAACCAGAGCTGGCTATAAAGTGGAATAAAGCAAGATGATTTATGTTCGCACATTGCGCCATTTGGGGGTGCGTGGTATAGTGGTTATAGCGTTTGTACAAGAACTCAAAGGGCCCAGTCTCAAATCCCAGCAAAGGTAAAAAAATGAAAAAAGATAGTTTGCGGTTTTTTCAAAATTATAATTTAAAAATAAGAGGTCCCCCCCCGCCATCCAGGAAGACCATCTACAAAGAAACCCTTCCCCATATTCCATTCTATTCCACCTTAACCAATGTCAACAAAAAAAAAATGCGAATGATCAGGAGAAAAGCGCCACCTATTGTGAAATAGCAGATAACAGCTTAACCTACTTATCGAAGACACTCACCACACAATCAACATGCAACGATTAGGTAAATGCTGTTGATCATTCAAGTGTGAAGGTATAGCACTGGACTTTGATTGAACAATTCACTGCAATTTGTCTCATTCCTAAGGCGCTTAATAATAATATAAGTAAAAATGTATATATACTGTCCTCTCCAAAAAAATTCCAATACAATGCATAGCATTTAGTAGGAGCTTATCTCTGAGTACTCGTCTAAAATAAAGAAAACCTTAAACATCTAACTACCTGACCTGACAAAGAGAGTAAACTATAGTCGCACTCTCAGAGGTATTCCCGAATTTTCTACAGGGCGGGTTAAAGGGCAGGCCCAACCTCTCTGCGTATTTACCGATCAACCAGTGACCCGTATACACCGCTATAAGTCTGCACAAGGACTGACGAGGAATCTCCAAGAATTCTAAAGTCTTGCTCCAGTTATATTGAGGCTAAAGTATCCTAGAAACATCACATAAAGTGAAAGAATTCCATCTGCTCTAAGCTTTCCCATCGAAAAACTTCAATATCCCTTCTTAAATGACAGTCATAGGGCAGCGAATATCCGAGTAGGAAACAACAGACTCCCCTTTGACAGAGGCGCTCCTAGCAAGCCCATCCGGCTTCTCATTTCTCACGATATCCCTATGACCCAGAACTCAGACAAAGGATATGGCACAAACATTCCCAAGAAGCTTCAGCTCCTACTTACAACGAAGAAACAGGGCTCTTCCCTCTTTTCCATGGACACCTCCAGGGCTCTGAGAGCGGACTGACTATCAGAAAAACCCCTAATTTCACCCCCGATGCATCGTTCCCTCAGTATCCTCAAAGCTTGCATAATAGCAAATACCTCGGCCTAAAAAACACTGCACGTATCCGGCAGACTAAAATACTCTGCCAATTTGGCAGACTCGGAGAAAACACGAGCCCCTATGCCGGATTCCATCTTAGAACTATCCGTGAAAACTGAAACACCGGAACCCATACTCTTAAGATATAAAGGACAATTTTTAAAACAGAAAGGGCTATATTTCGAAAGCATCACACATGAAGATATCATGTAATTGCGGGGCGCACAAGGTCTATGTAGTCAGTCAGATACGACACACCGTTTATTTCTAAAGAAAATTTTTTATGTTTTAATAAAATATCATTAAAGTTGTATTAGAGTACCATGCATGCTGGATGGCTCAGGTAATCCTAAAAATTGTCAAAATATTAGCTTTTCTAACATATAGATTCTTAACCCAAAGACAAAACAGATATAGGCCATATAAATGCGTTTCAAATAATTGTTATATAGTGATATGTTCAACTTCAAATCATTTAAGGCATACGAGTATTAGAGTGTAAATTGGTTCTGTTTAAGTTAGTGGGAAGCTCGCCAAGGCAGAGTCTTACAGAATTTGGAAATTATATGCGACTACAAGGTGATCTAAGTGATCTTGATTACACTGGACTTCTGTCTGCTTCCTGCTTGAATATTCAGATATTTTTATGAGGTTTGCGCAACTGATATGCCTTCCGGTAGCCTAATTTTAATAAAAAATTAAGCGGCTGATGTTCTTACCTCCTGCATTTACAAATCTACGTGCGGGAGTTTATGTACTCTATTCACCATTTTATATAGATCGAGCTAATGATGCCACTTTAGGTTTTTGACACCAACATTTTGAAAATCGCGATCATTGTTGGGGTACTTATCTCCTAAACTGGACGAGATATATGTGAACGGATTGTAAACTTGAAAAATTTGGACTCAAAAACCTAAAGTATCATCATTAACTCGAAATATATAAAATAAAAGTAATGGCAGATAGAGCACATATACTCCCGCACGACGATTTGTAAATGCATTCATAGAACAAAATATTAACGGTATGAACTCGTCTGAAACACGGAAAATATGTTCCTTTCAGGTTTTTCTTCCATCATAGCCTAAATAAAAACCCCCAAGTTTATTAATTAATACGCTCTCAAAACATTGATCAAAAACACAGCAGGCGCCAAGTCATTTAGAAATTATTGAATTCTTAGAATCGTATTTTTCTTCTTTTACCACCAAAATCCTTTTTATTTCCGAATTCAAACACAATGCCAAGTGGTAAGACATATGAAACCATAAAAAACTTAAGTTACTCATTTAAAATCAGACTTGGTTACAAATGAAAAACTGTCTTCTATATTCCAAGAAGTACCAAACCCCTCTTTTTTAATTTTTTAAATATTCAAAATTGATTTTAATGCCACTGTTACTGATGAACACTTTTGCTAAAATAATTTATAAAAATCAATTTAAAGCCTTTCACTTACTTGGTAACATTAATCATTCCATTAAATTTGAAATTCAGCACTATTTAAGATAAAATGTTTACAATTTTCTTTCCTATCACGCTTCATAAAGTTTACATTCTTTCGTTTAAAAGAAATGTAAAAATGGCAACAAAAGAAAATGATCAATAAAATTCTTGTTTTTCCTCTTTTTTTCTCCTTTTCTTCTCCATTTTTTGTTTTCTGTGATGTGTTGGCAAAAATAATGATTAAACAGCGTAAACAGCAGCAGTGACAGTAAAATTGTAAAAGAATAAAACGTGTAAGTAATTGCATGGAAACCAAAATGGCAACCTTATGTTGCAGCAATGCAAGTTATACATATGTACTCGTACACATGCCTGCAAAAGACATATAAAAGATTATATGTGCTGCCAAAGATGTGGAAGAAAACTGTACTATTTAAGAAAAGTGCTACCATTGTTATGAGATTTCTTTTTCTTTTTCTTTTTTTTCGGTGGTTTTTATATTTCAGTTTTTTTTTATGACATCGTTGCATCAACATTGTTGGTGCAACTGTAAGGTGTATGTAAATGTAAAAAGAAATGTAAGAATATTATTAATGCGTGTGCATAAGTAAAAATATTGTTGCATGATGCGAGGGTGGTATTAAAAGGCCAGACGTTATCCTGCTTTATAAACTTCTTGGTCTCACTTCTAGTGTTTTTCATTTTTTACTTTTACCTGTTGAAAAAAATCTATTATTCAAATTCTTCTTCATCTGTTATTAAGCTTCGTGTGATTGGCAATATTAAGTGTCTTAACATTTGTCAATCGATGTTCTTCGTCTGTAATTTTTTCAATACAAAAGAAACTCTACTTTTGCTTCTGGTACGAATTGATGACAATATGGTGTAAGTTTTTAGCAATACATTTCATATTATTATTAACAGTGACCTTTACGATTTTTAATATATTTTTTTTTATTTTGAGACCAATACTCAGGACTAAACCCCTACTAAATGCATTGCATTGTATTGGAATTTTTTGGAAAGGACAGTACATTTATGACAACAGAACATATATTTTTTTTTCTAATATTATTTACTATTAATCGCCTTAGGAATGAGACAAATTGCTGTGAATTGATCATTCAAAGGCCAATGTTATACCTTCACCCTTGAGTGATCAACACAGCAATTGCCTTATGGTTGCATGTTGATTGTGTGGTGATGAGTGTCTTCGCTAAGTAAGTTTAGCTGTTATCTGCTATTTCCCAATAGGTGGAGCTTTTCTCCTGATCATTCGCTTAACGCTTAATTGTAAAGACAAGCAAATAGTGAAACTTCCTAAATATAAATTTATGTCCCATAAGTGTTTCCCCTAAAAATGTTTATCGTTAAATTAGTTTCAAAATAAATTAAAACCTTCTAAATCTGATGGGAAACTGACAACTCTGAACGAGATGTGCCTTGCATACATAACTGGCTATTACAATCCTTTTTCAGGGTTACGACCTATCTTCTCACAGCAAGTTTTACCAATGAGTACCGTAACCTACAGTTTAAAGTCGACTTCAAATGACAGACTTGAGAAGCTTGTTCATGGCATTTAGTTACTCTCAGATCTTTTGCCAGCCGACTGCTAAGAGATAGTCCCCGAAAGAAATTTTTTTTTTCATATTTCTTTATTTCAATATGTCAGAGCTGGGGTTTGGACCCAGAACTCTATTTTAGTAAGCCAACACACTAACTACTAGCCTACGGCGACCACATGGATCATGCCTTAGTGAGGTTTATTTTGTATTCTTTTACTTCATAAATGGCGACGAAGAACTGACACCTGCCACAAATTGAAACAAATTTTGAATCCTCTGGCACCTTAAAGTCAATAGTTTATTCTTTTTCAAACTGAAGCTGTCTGCCCCCCCCCTGTCCCTTCAGTGGCCTGTTTTCTCCGTGGAATATGGAGTTCAACCTAGCTCTGAGTGGTCTGCCGCTCGCTATAGGTAGAGAATGGTTGGTGATGTGTGGTGCATGGCCTTTATGCCACGCGTGCTTTGGGTGCTTGTCACTGTAAGTGCGCGTGGCAGGCATTTCTGGCGTTCTCAAGGACTGACCAGAGATGCCTTAATCTCGTACTACGGGCATCAGGAGCCCCCGGTTAGCATGGGTTCCTCTGTCATTCGGACAGTGAGGATAACCGGCCTGGTGGATTGGGTGCAGCCCCTCGGGGAGTGCACGTAGTGGTTTTGGTAGTGCTAGCTAGAAACCCCTCAGCAAGGGGGGTGTCACTACCCAGACAGTGGTGCTGCTGAATTGCCAACTCGGTGCTATGGGCTCACTTTTGAGCGCCGTGCCCTCGTGCATGTACGGCATTAGAGGAAACCGGCATCGAGTGACGGTTGTTGGACGCCCTGCAACGAACGGCGTGTGGTAAAGTCTCCGGACAGGTACGCACGTTAAACCCATACACAGTTGTAAATATGAAGGACAATAATTCGGTCTCAGCTCACGCAAACGAGACCCTAGATTTATTGAAATAAAAATTTGGCTATAAATAGATTGCAAATAATGCCACTGTCCAAGGTTGTGTTATTCGATGACTCTCAGTTATATATTGTGAGATTATGTAAAGTCTCATCATCATCTAAGTGCATGAATTATAGCCTGTTTCCTTAGGGTAATAACTTTTTAGCCCACATTCACTATAACATTGAAAAATTTTATAAAATTATATGAAGTAAAAGTATTTTTTATACTCAAATGAAAATGTTTGTGCAGCAAACGTAAAAAAATAATCAAGAATCTGGTACTACACCAATACCTTTCATTAAAAAGTCTTTTAGTTTTGAACGAAAGAAGAAAACTTACTTACTTCTTCCAATTCTGGTTAATTCTACGACCACACACTCTGTACAATATCTCTCTTCTAAGAAGTAAAATTTCAAGATTTGCTTAAAAATACTTTTACTTTTCACAAAAGTAGTATTGGTGATTTTCTAAAGTTTTATGTGGCAGCTTATACCGCTGTTGCCGTTGATATTGCTTCTTATGCCACTTCTACTATTAAAGTTTACCTTGCAGCTTTGTTAACAGAAGTCATAGTAGCATTCCTATCAAAAACTTTTTTATATTGTGCTTGTGCTTGTAGTGTAATTGTTCCCTTCATTTTTCTTTATTGATTTTTGACTATATTTGTGATTGAAAATATTTGTTAAGAAAGCAAACAGAAACAAGACGTATAAATTATACATTTTTGGGTGGTCTAACTGGAAGGTGTGATACTCTACTCTACTTTGGTTTTTCGACCAAATACTCTTACGCTTACCGTTTATTGAGGTTAGGTTTCTATCAAACTTTTCGAAAGAAACAATTATTTATTATTATGCCTTATTAGATTTGTAAGGTCAATTAGTAAATCTAATATAATCTTAAGGAGCACTAGCTACATAGAGAATTATGTAAGTGGGTTCAATTATTGCAAATTTAATACCTTATCACTTCATTTATTTATCCGTATAAATTATGTTTTTTTATTGTTATACTTTTACAAATAGTACGGGTATATACATTAAAATAATTTCTCTACTTTATAACTATTGGGTTGGCAACTAAGTAAATGCGGATTTTACCCATTGATGGCATTAGTTGAATTTTTAGGTTAAATGACATAATTGAAATATCAAATACATTTTGTTGTTTGATGGTCGGTACTTCAGCTGTCAATCAGTAAAAAAATTTTTTTGATCGGTTGCATGGCTTTTGTTTGGCGTCTGTTGAAAAATGGAAAATCAAAACGAGCATTTTCGTCATATTTTGCTTTTTTATTTCCGGAAAGGAAAAAACGCTTCGCAAGCTCATAAAAAGTTAGGTGCTGTTTATGGTGACGAAGCCTTAAAAGAACGGCAGTGTCAAAATTGGTTTGCCAAATTTCGTTCTGATGATTTTTCACTGAAAGATGGAAAACGCTCCGGTTGTCCCGTTGAACTGGACGACGACGACATCAAAGCATTAATTGATTCGGATCGTCACAGTACAACACGTGAGATTACAAGGAAGCTTCATATATCACATACATGCATTGAAAATCGTGGAAAGCAACTTGGCTATGTACGAAAACTTGATGTATGGGTTCCTCATGAACTGAAAGAAATTCATTTAACACAATGCATTCACATCTGCGATTTGTTAACTAAACGTAATGAAAACGATCCATTTTTAAAACAATTGATAACTGATGATGAAAAATGGGTTCTTTATGGGTTCAATGTCAATCGGAAAAGATCGTGGAGCAAGCCAGGTGAGCCAGCGCAAACAACATCAAAAGTTGATATTCATGAAAACAAAGTTCTGTTATTCGAACTTTTACCACCCAATCGAACGATAAACTCAGATGTCTACTCGTACATTGAACAACTAACAAAATTGAACAATGCAGTTGAAGAAAAGCTGTCCGAATTGGCAAATCGAAAAGGTGTTGTATTCCATCATGACAATGCAAGGCCACATACATCTTTGGCCACTCGGCAAAAATTATTGGAGCTTGGTTGGGATGTTTTGCCACATCCACCATATAGTCCAGACCTTGCACCATCTGTTTTATGAACGTGGAATTATGATGCTGCCTGAAAGATGGCAAGAGGTCATTGCTCAAAATGGACAATAGATTACATAATAAAGTTATTTCGTTCCATGAAAAAATTGACTTTTATTTAAAAAAAAATCCGCAATTACTTAGTTGCCACCCCAATATTTAACGCTTATCGATTTTTACTTTTTAAAACTGTATCACCGATCTTTACGATATCTCTGCTTATTTAGAACTGCTTCACCATTAATGCTATTTATATTTCTTTTATTGTGTTTTTCTTGAGTTTTATTACACTCGCGGTATATTTTCTGCCGCTGCCAATTCTGACAAACCCCCATCTGGTATTCGACAATCAACGAGGTATCCTTTCTACTGTGCATCAATGCTGCACAGTTGCCCAATATGTGCTGTGATGAATCGACCGCCTCGTCACAGAATCTGCACATATTGCTCGAAGTGATTCTCACCTTATTTAAGTGTCTATTGCATCTGCAGTGCCCGGTAAAAAGTCCCGAAGGTATTCTCAGATTATTCCTAGAGAAATTAGTGCTCGACTAAAAAAAGTTTGGAAAGTCTAAGGCCAGTTTGACCCAAGAACAACAAGTTTCTCTCTCTGTCTTCTTTTTCCCTTAGTATGCTTTCCCAAACTCCCCTTCCGAATACTAGGGTTAAACAATTTTGCAGTATTCTGCTGTGTTATTCGCATACGAGTAATTCTCTAAATTTATTTTAATAATAATAAATGGAACAACATGTTTTAAATGATTTACAAAGTATTTGTTTTAAACTGATCGTAGTTGATAGTCTTGTAATTAAAGTGTAGGGTGTAACAAATATTCCAAGAATGTTTCCCATAATCAAACAAAATTGAAACTCTTCTTTACACATCAGCTACGGCTTTCACAATTTATGAACACTAACTCTTATACAAAACAAACGCTTTTGCCTTCTCATACCCTTTTAAAATGTTTTAGTTGATGGTTTATGGTTACCAAGAAATTGATATCAATGTATGAAAAGTTTGTCAAATTTTCGTTTTTATTTTCTCTCATTTTTTTTGTTCAAAAATAATAATACAATATTGATGTTGATGAGATGGAGAAGGAGAACGAAAACGAGAACATGAATGATCATTTACCATTTTTACCATCATCAAATTTCTATTTTAAATAAAAGTATTGTGGTGTTTGGTATTATGCATACGTGTCATGGGTGGGCTAAAATAATATCCATGACGGCAAGAATGATGAAAAAAAAATTTTTTTTGTTGCATTTATGTTGATGTCATGTTTGAATATTACTTTCATCTATTTTGGATATCGATTTTTTGGATTACATTTTTCTTAAGGGAGTTTGAGTTATTTCATAGTAAACGTGTATAAAACATGCATCAGGTATAGAAACCTTGTACAGTTTTATACAAATTTTTAATTTGATTTTGAGCTAAAGCTTCAAGTTGATTTGGATATAGATTTCACTACGAAAATACCAAATATTAAAATACAATTCACAGTAAAAATAGTTTCTAGTGCAAAAAATTTTAAACTGTATAAGTAAAAGGTGTATTTTTAAAAACGATAAGACTTAACAGAAGTTAGCTTTAAAATGAGGGCATCACAAATTGACCAACAGTTTTCAGTGTTAATGCCAATCACTGGCTGATCGGTAGACACGCAGAGAGGCTGGGCCTGCCCTTTAATCCGCACTGCACAAGTTGCGGGAATTCTTCTGAGAGGGAGACTGTGGAACATTTTCTTTATGACTGCCCCCTGACTGGCAGTCAGACGTTTAAAGTTTTTTGGGTTGCCCTTTTTCGATGGCTTGGCGCAATGTGCGAACCTGGATCCCCTTGCTTTACTTCACTTTATAGGCAGCTCTGGTTGGCTGTAGTTATTTTCTTTTTTCTACATTTAGGTAACTTTAGTTTGGTCCTGCAATGGTTTCAAAACGGCACCTTGTGCTAATTATAGTTGATCAGATTTTCAGATTAACTGGCCATTTGACCTACCTACCTACCTAATGCCAATCGGTCAGGTAAAGCTGAAACTATAAAAACAGCAGCGAAATGGTTGCCTCATTTTAAATTTGATAATTTTTCTGTATATTATTTTTTTAAACTGATGAAATGATTGCAAAACTTGAGATGAGAAAGAATGCTATTGAATTAAACACTCATTACCAAACAGTCATCAACCATATTCAGAAGGCTGAATACATAAATAATGCCTAAGTATGGGTTAGGGATACATACATACATAACTCGCCCTTACAACCCTGTGTCAGGATTACGGCCTAGCTTCTCGCAGCATGAGCACCGGGACCTACAGTTTAATGTCGACTCTCAAGATCTCAGAGCTGAGAACTGAACCTGGCGCTATCGTCTTAGTAAGCCAGCACAATAACCACTAGACCACGGCGACTACAAAGATGCTCGTTTTTAATTCGATGCTTCGTAAACCATACTTATAGTTTTAAGATGTTCTCACCCTACAGCCCTGCTTGAACGCTGCTTATAATTGTGTATTTAATCCATGATTTATGTGTAAATGTAAGTGGACAATGTTGCCATATAAATTTTTTATAGTACTACGTGTCAATAAAAATTTCTAGTTATCGTTACTATTTGCAAGTATTAAAAAAATCGGTAATATTTTATTAAAAGTATGAATTTTTAAGAGATATAGGAAAGTTTTTCAAAAAAAAAACAAAAAAATTCAGAAAAATTAATGAAATCTTTATTTGAGTCGATAGTACGGTAGTACGATATAATTTAATGTTTGAAGATTATTTCATGCAAATGTTGACCGTGACTGCGCCTCAAATGGTCCATTCGCTTAGTAAAATTTTGCCATACTCTTTGCAACATTTCGTCCGGTATCTCACGAATTGAAGCGGGCTTGGCTATATAGACATGAGCTTTAATATAGCCCCACAAAAAATAATCTAAAGGCGTTAAATCGCACTATGTAGGCGGCCAATTGACCGGTCCCGAACGTGAAAGAAAATGTTCACCGAACTCGCCTCTCAATAAGTCCATTGTTACGCGTGCTGTATGGCATGTGGCACCGTCTTGTTGGAACCACATGTCATGCAAGTCAAGCTCTTTCATTTTGGGCAAAAAAAAGTTGGATATCATCTGACGGTAGCACTCACCGGTGACGAATCGATAATTGATGGTCACCATTAACACTGGCCGATAAAGCTGCCATATTTTCTTCATTTCGCACGTAAGCGTGTTGGTGGTTTAATGTCCAACAATGTATTTTTGGTGTCAAATTTAGTCACAATAGCCCGAATAGCCGCTTCAGTGGGTCGATTAAACTGAACATAAAGTGGAAAAAGTGCGCGATGATCTTTCTTAAAAGAGCACGCATTTTGATAATAAAATTCAATAATTTACAAGCGTTGTTCGCTTGTACGACGATTCATGGTTAAATTATAGACCAAACTGAAGATGTTTAACAGTGAAACAAAACACGAAACATGCGTCAGCTGTTTAAACCAGTGTTGCTAAAAATATAATAGCTAAAAAATCACCCTTTAGATATATCTATATTTGCAAATAGTTCGTTAGTCTGCATTAACTCCTAAGAACATTATATGACAGAAATTTTTTATATTTTTTTATTGTATGCACGCTTTAAAGAAATACATTTTGTACATACAATTGTTTGTTCCCAAGCCGTTGGAAAAATTCAAGAGATGATAGCAAAAGATTTAACAGGCGAGTCCGGCTCTGATACTTCAGATAAGGTATTTACGTAGTCCTGTAAATCGATTTAATGAAAACCCTTAACAATGGTTGAGACTTGCGTGCCATCTGAAAAGCTTTTTTCAAAAGCTTCATCAGTTCCGGCATAGCAAAGTGGAGTGCAAGCTAAAAAGATTAATCAAATGTTATTTTTACAAACTCTAGACAAAAAGTATTGGGTCTAATTAAATTATACTACATTTTCGTAAAACAAAATGTTTATTTTTATTGAAACTTTTATATATTTTTTGTTTTGCAATTATTTAAAAATTTAATACAATATATCGAAAACATCGACGTTTTTACTCGATATACCGCAAAATATCGGTTTATCTTTTTTGTGAGCTTCCCTAGTATGAGTGCTATGTGAATTTACATATAATTGACCAATGCCTTTTGCATATCATAGAAGAAGCGAAACAACATCGAACCATTTCTGAAACGAATTATTACACGCAACGAAATGGGTAACATATGCAAAAATAAAGTATGAATAAGCTTATGGACGAAGCAAGGTAACACTTCGGAAATTATTAGACAAGATTCGAAATTATTTTTATTTAGCTGGCAATAACAACCCGATAACGGGTTTCGGCCCGCCTCAACACTAGTTTTTAAGTGCCTCTGCTTAGCGAGCAGCTTATCCAGTTGGTCGCACCAATGACTATAGGGGTTTATCAACGTGCACCAGGCAATATAAACATGGTCCAGAGACGTTTTTATTTAAAACTTTTTTCGCTAGAACAGTGTCTTCCATTCGAACAAAAGAGTCGAGACAGCATAGCCGCTGGACTACGCCCATATCGCAGAGGCGCTCATACAGCACATGGTTGGTTCTAATGCGAAGCTGTTCGTCATTCCTTAGTGGACCTCTAGAACACTCGCAGGACAACAGCATCGGCACAAGACAGCGTCTGTGCTTTCACCCTATATATAAAAGCTCCGGAAGAAAGTGAAACTAGAATTTTATATATCATACGCATGTATGGGTGTGTACAAACAGCCCTGCAGCTAAAGCTATAATTAGTAACGTCTTAGGAGAGTCATGTTACTCGTTGTAAAAAGACTCTTGTAAAATTGACAGAGATAAACTAGTCCAATATTTAATTGAACACCGAATCTGGAATACAACCTTAAATAATGCAATTGGTTTATAATGGTACATTAAACGCAGCGAGTACGAAATTGTCCTAAAAATACTTGTTGAAGCACTAATATTTATGTCTAAGTATATAATACATACAACCCTGTGCCAGGTTTACGGCCTAGCTTCTCGCATCACCCATGCTGTGTGTGTTAGTTTTTTATCCATGAGTACCGGGACCTACAGTTTAAAGTCGACTCCGAACGACAGATTTGAGAAGCTTGTCCATGGCAATCAATTACTCTCAGAGCTTTTGTCAAAAGACTGCTAAGAGGTATTCGTCAAAAGAAATATTTTTTTCATATTTCTTTTTTCAAAATGTCAGAGCTGGGGTTTGAACCCTGGGCTCATGTCTAACCAAGCCAACACATTAACATAGTACATGCTCTAGTTAATAATTACTAGTACAGTACTAGTACGTAACTATGCACAAATTAACTAGTTGGGCTTCTACTACAACCTAAAGTTAAAATTGATAGTACGATATATGAAAAAAGGACAGATAGGCAACTAGTCTGAAGAAAAAAGCAACTACTTTACTTCTAATCATATACAAGGTAGTTATTTTGTCTGCAGGGCTGGCATTAAATTTTTTTTAAATTAATTCTTTGACTATTCGCATAAAAGTTGTTGTTTGTTTTATGCAAAATGTTAGTACTTTTAGTGGCAACAACATCTCATTAAATACGCCGCTTTGTTCATTATTCACCAAAATATTAATCAAAATTGATTTTAAATTTGCATTTCAAAATCATAATGCCGTTTTGGGCATGTTCAAACCATAATACTCGTGCATAGTTATCGTCGTTACTGTCCGTATGAAACAATTTCTTATTAAACTTCATGGCCTTTTCTTAAGCCCATAAGTGACATCAAACATCATTAAAAGCTTTCATGTGTAAAGGAAATATAAAGCAGTGCCCAAAATGAGATGAAAAATGAAAAAATAATAAATGGAGAAAGAAATCAGCAGCCTCGAATTAAAAAAAAAAAAAATCCCCAACCATTGATAAACGAAACGAAATTGCAATTTTTATCATGTAACAAAAATGCACCCTGCGGTCACCAACAATAAGCAATACACAGTAGCAGCAGCAGCATTAAAACAATGAATAGGGAAGGGCGGCAAAGTAGCAGGGTATGACCACTGAAAGTTGTAAAAAAAAAGAAAAATTGAAAAAAGCTCATATTCATCGTCATTATCATTCAGATTTTTAACAGTCCAGGCACGTTTTTGACTCACACTAAAGCATTATGCGAATAACAGAGAGAGAGAAAAAAAAATTGCTACTTTCGTATGCTGCTGATGACAAGGCTGGCTATGTGATGCTGCTTTTACTACTGTTGCACTTGATACTGTTGGCTTTTCGTCAAGTATGTGTGTGTGTCTGAGGCATGTGTGTTGACGGTTGAGCATCAAAAGTGATTAATGCATGTGGCAAATGCATTAAATGTAATGCATTTACAATTTTTATGAACACTTACATACCTTTTCTCTTATACTCGTATTTTATATACCCGTACATATGTACATACGAGGGCCTATTAAGGAAAATTTGTCTAAAAGTTGTTAAAACGTTGTATGAGTTTGTAAGAAAACTTTTAAAATCCACACTCGTTGATAGCAGTTTTATATATATTTTTTTTAATTCTCTGTCTCTTCTTCCTGATAAAACGCATCGCTCATAGTGTTTATTTTTTCATCCATTTAAATGTCCTGCTCAAGGATACTTAAATATGAAATTGGTTACAATAACAACAAGAAATAAAACTTAAAAAATAAAATTTTCATTTATGCAAAAATGCATTAGTCGTGTGGGCGCTCTCTATAAAATACAATTTTTTTTCTTTGTTTTTCTCCAACTTTGCCAACACCAAACGTTGACATGTAACGTTGGCTTGATATGTACTAATAAATGTGAAATTGCATATTTTATAATCCTAAAAAATAATTACAGTAGCGTTCATAAATATAGCAAAGTGTTTTTTGTTTGCGTTATTAGAGCAGTTGCGAGGTGAGTCACTAAATATTTTTTTTGTAACTGAAACGATTGTGATATGGTGACGAATTATCTCTACAATTAATATGCCGCATGAGCCATGAAAAGGCTTCCCAAGTCTGTCGTTCAGAGTTGACTTTAAACTATAGGCCCCCGTATTCATTGACACACACAACATAGGTGCTGCGAGAAATGGAAAAAGAAGAAGTACTCAATATTCCACCTCGATTTCAATACAATGCACAGCATGAGAAGCTGTTTACTCCCTTGTATATTAGTCTTAGAAAAAAAAATTCGGTAAACAATTTAAAAATTCCTTTAATTTAATATTGAACAGAAAATTTTTATTCCCCATTCATTAGTGTTTCTTAAGAGGAAGATCGTGGTATAGTGCTTACAGCGCGTGCACAGAAACTCAAACGACCGAGGTTCAAATTCCAGAAAAAAATTTAAAAATAAATTTCCAGTTTTTCAAAAATTACAATTTAAAAACCAGAGTAGGAAAATAAACAAAACGAAACGTTTGATCTGATTTTGTTTTGTTCTTTACAATGAGTAAAACAAAAACAAAACAAAAAAGAGTGAGAGCGATTGTCCCATTTAGTTTTGTATATTGATTTTGTTCTGAGCACTACAAATACACTAACTCAAATGTGCGTAGGTACAACAAAATGTGAATGAGAAGAAACAGAAAAGAAGAAAAAAGAGCAAAGTATACGAATTTAACGGAATAACAAAGCAAGCACAAGAGTAAAAAGCGAATTTTTTTCGTTTACGCTCTTTCTCATTTAGACAGTATTTGTTTTGGTTTTACTCATGTACAATACGATTAAAAAAAATTTTAAAAGCTTATGACGGTATGTGGTAACGTTTGCGAAATGTTTTGTTTGTTTGCCCACTCTGTTAAAAACTTCGAATTTTGCGAAAAGATCTTGGCCTACATCCTTACGAGATCAAACTGACGCAAGAACTGAAGCCGCTTGACCACCAGAAGCGTCGCACAGTGGGGCCAAATGCATGAAAATTGGCGATTAATTCATAGAAGTCGTAATTTAAAAAAAAAATATTTTTTATTAATGGATATTTATAAATACATAAAAAACCAACATTTAAAAAAAAACAGAGTGAAAAAACACATTTTTTAACCCTTTATGGGCCATTTTGTGTTCTGTAAAAAATCCTCTTTTTTCACATTTTTTGCTGTAACTTTGGAACAATGCGCTATAAATTATTCAATTAAATTGCAAATTAAAGCATACTAAATGTACTTTAAGAAAAATAAGTAATATTTTTAAAAATAATAAGGAATAAATATATATAAATAATATAAATATATAATAAATATATAAATATGTATTTCTATTAGAAAATTTTTAAATTAAAATTATACCTTTTTTCTCGAAATTTTAAAATTTTGCTCAAAAATGAAACATTTGAAAATCTAATTGTTTTTTTATTGATAAATAACCATAAGCACACTATTTAAAAAAAAATTATTAAATTCGGTTATTCTATTTTTTTTTTTTTTTTTTGAAAACAACAATTTTTTATTATAGTCATTATTACCTTCAATGTTAGTATTTACTTCACATTCAATTTCATAATCATAAATTAATTCGTTACAATAATCTTAATCTTCATCTCCATCTTCATCTTCATCTTCATCATTGCTCTTTTGATTGCTGGGAAGTACAAGCAACTCCAATGCAGATTTTGGCATTAGCTCTTTTTTCTTTTTAGAACTATTGTTCATGCTTGTTATAAACGGATCTGAACTTAAGAGAAATCTATTAAAGATATCTTCCATTCTTTTTTCTCGACTGCATTTACGGGCAAAATTCTCCCTATAACTTTTAAAATCTTTATTTCTGGCTTCCTGAGACTCTTCGGTTAGCTGACCAATTGGCAATGGCGATAATGATATAATTTCAGGCCCATGAATAAAATATTTGTGAAGAGTAGGAGGCATATAGTACCATGGATATTTTTTCACAAATAGCCTGGCAGTGTTATTAGCGAAGTTTGTAAATTTTTCAATGTTGACCTCAATACCACTAGCAACTACAATTAATATTGTGTATAAAGTATCAATAATACTCTACGGATGGATAGAAATTCTTAAAAATGTATTATCATTATATTAGTAGATTGATATCACCAGCTTAAAACAAAATTAAAACTTTACTCGTATGATGCATGTATATGACCAACAGTTATTATGTAGGACTCAAATAAATGACAATAATAAATAGGGATGGGAGCGTGACCTCCTTCAATTTTTCAAAATAGTGCACTTGTGCCATATACAATTTTCTAATAATTTAAAATTAACAAATGTTTAAGTAAAATTCATTGAAATATCATAAACACATGTAAAATAATTTAATTAGTTTTATTCATAGTAAATAAACCCAACATACGCAATCACGTGAGCATGCGTGAATTAAAGTTACTCACGCCCCCATCTCTAATTAACAACACATTTTTTAGCTACAATAACAACTACTATAACGAAAATAATGACAAAACAAAGTAAAAACAACTTGATGTTTTGTTTTGTTTTTCATATTTGTGGATTTTTAGCATCCTGAGTTATTTCACAAAAACAAGCATAACTCAAAAATCGCAAAAAATCGCAAAAAAATATTTTGGGGTTTATTAGTTGAGATCTGATATTATAACACTATATAGACGATTTTACGCAAGCTCACGAACAAAGTTGTTGAAACTCCATATATAAATCAAAAATAGCCCATTTTTGGGCTAATTTTATTTTATTAACATTTAATATTTTTAAAAAATTTATTTAAACAAAAAAACATGTACTATACAGTAAACTACCTGAAGTTGACGGTTCCATTATAAAAATTTAACTTTTAGAAGTATTAATAGAAAAAATTATCAATTGAAATATCAAAATTTTCACTTTTTTTCAATACGCACAAAAAAAATAACAATTATTCAACTTTAAGTGCTCACTTCAACTAAAGCAAACAACTTAAAAGTATAATTTTTGCAATTAGTGATGCAGAATTTTATCCACTTTCACCCGGTACCAAACACGATCATGAATTTTAAAGTTCATATTTTGAATTAATCGCCACTTTTCATTCATTTGGCCCCAATGTGCGTCGTATGTTCCTGAATTGGGCTGAGCAACAACTTGAAAATGATTCGGATTTTCATCGAAAAATCATCTTCAGCAATGAGGCTCATTTCTGGCTGAATGGATTCGTCAATAAACAAAATATGCGTTATTGGGCCGAAGGCGTCATTGGGCCATATTTTTTCCGTGATGATCAAGATCGGCACTTTACTGTGAATGGGAATCGCTACCGTTCAATAATAACCGAATATTTTTGGCCTCAATTGGATGATATGGACTTGGAGGACATGTGGTTCCAACAAGACGGCGTCACAAGACACACAACGAATTTCACAATCAATTTATTTGAAACTAAGTTTGGAGAACGTGTTATCTCACCTAATGGTCTAGTGGATTGGCCGCCTCACTTGTGCGATTTGACGCGTTAGACTATTTCCTGTGGGGCCACACGTCAAGTCTATGGTCTATGCCAACAAGCCAGCAACGATTGATGAACTTCGTACGAATACCGAACGTAAAATTGCAGCAGTATTGGCCTATTTATGCTTGAAAACCCTTGAAAATTGGGGTCAGCGTCTGGAGTTCTGCAAGAGTGGTGGCCATGCAAAAGAAATCGAGTTCCATACATAATGGCATCGAACGTACTTTTACAGGAATAACAAATTTCATTGATATCCGAAACCGTTTTTGTTTTACTTAAAGAAACTTTTGTACCGCTCTTACTGAAAAACCCGATATTACAATATAACGATCAACTGAGTTCTAACTACCAGTGGAACTATTAAGATCATATCGTCGCAAGAATTAAAGAACGCTGTAACTGACAAAAAGTCGAAAATACGTTTTTTGCATCATTTTTATCAGAAAAAATACGCGTCGATTGGTCCCGGTTCCAGATTTCTACTATGAAAAGAAATTCATTTACGCCCTCTGCGTTTTGAAAAATACCAGTTTCTTTGTTCTATTTTCATACAGGTTTTTTGGCTCTGGTGAACATTTAAGGATTTGTCAGTTACAGCGTTCTTTAATTCCATCGACGATATGCTTAGTGTAGTGCAACAGACCAGAGTCGCTGGTGGAAATCGAACATACGAACTGCATACTAACAGTATAGCATACTATTGGTTAGACTTATGGGGCACAAAAACTCTCAATATTATAGTTTTTAATAGTAGTTACATTTATTAGAACTATAGAATTTTTTTCAGTGCTATTTTTTTCCCCACCACTGTATTTGGCTTTATTGTTCGTCATCATTTTTTAGTGTGAGTTTTATATAAATAAAGAAAAAAATTGAAAGAGTAAACATTAGTATTAATGCAAAATATTTTTACTCTCTCTTTCGCTCTCTCTTTCCCTCTCTCTGTCTCTGTCTCTGTCTCTCTCTTACATGCACAGTAATACATTTAAGGCTATGTATGTACAAGATAGCAGTCATCTTTGTTGATGTATGAGTTTAAAAGCATCAGGTGGTTTATTAACGCCAAGGAGACCAAAACAGTTTCAAATACATTTCATGGAACAACAAAAAATAGAAAAATAGAAAAAAAAACTTTATTTTTCAAATATTGATGCAGTTGCTGTACATTAGAGCTAAGTGTTGCTTGAGTAAAAGAGAAAGGATGAAAGAGAGAGAGAGAGTGCGTGTGTTGTTCAAAAAGTTATTGTCACCAACAGCAACAACTGTCAACATTTGTTGCTATTGCTTGCAAACCTGTCATTATAAATTAGCGAAAGTTTATTTCTCACAGCAGTTGCTGTTTTTTTTATTTTAGTTTTTAGTTTCCCTGGTAATATTTAAATCAAACATTGCAAGAAGAGGAACATAATTTTTCAGCCTTCGTTTTAGATGTTTTTCTCAGAATACTTTTATTTTTTCTGTTTTGCATTTCAAAATCCATATCATGTTATGATTGCTCGAGAAAAAAAAATTGTTAAAGAAAATATTGGTAGAAAAGCAAAGTTGCTTGTTTTTCTTTCAAAAAAACGCTCATTAAAGTTTCCAATTACTTGGACTTGCTAATGATGATGACAAAACAAGAAGCAAACAACACCTTGACAAAAAAAAACAAACAAAAAAGACGTATAACAAGACAATTATAGCCAATAAAAAGCAGAGTAAAACTTTAATTATAATTTAAAAAAGATAAAACAAAATCGTTAAAGAAAAAGTTTGAGAAACACAACAGAAGAGTATGCAAAGATATTTAGAAACTTTAGTTAATTTAAAGCATGGCTGCATGGCTGGCCATTATTTTGAATGAATTTAACTGAGAAGATGAATAAACGAAATACTCATATTTGTTCATAGATTTTTATGACAAAAAAATTATCAAAATATGATGTTTTTTAAAAAGCAAAAATTCCGAAATTTTAATACTACTTTCCGTGTAACTCTAAAACGGTTGCACATTGCAAAACATTTTTTTCTTCTTTGAGACCAATACTCAAGGGTAAACCGCTACTTATGCTGTGCATTGTATTGAAATTTTGAGAAAGGATAGTTTTTTTTTTTTGGTTTTCATTATTATTATTGCATTTATTAAGCGCCTTACGAATGGGACAAATTGCTGTCAATTTGATCACTCAAAGGCCAGTGTTATACCTTTACCCTTCAATAACCTACAATTGCCCCATCTGTCGTTGGATGTTGATTAAGTCGTGAGCGTTTTTACTAAGTGGGTAGGTGCTATTCTCATAGTAGGTGGCGCTTTTTTCCTGATCATTCATATTTGATGCCAATGCCAAAGGTGCTATAGACAGGGCCGGTTTTTTGTAGATGAATTTTCTTGAAGTAATAAAATTATTAAAAGAAAATATTATGCAGCAGTTTTATTTTTTTGGATTGTGATGTAATTCAGAATTGTATTCCCCTCATTAAAGAAGCAAAATTTGCCACGCCCACTTTGACAAATCTCAACCTTATAGAGAAAACTTGAAAATGCCGTTTTGTTTTAAAATCTAATACTTTCATTTTTTTGTATAGTAGTTAGAGTGCTCGCACAAAAACTCCAACGACCCAGGTTCAAATCACCTGCAAAGGTAAAAATTGAAAAAGTTAGTTTGCGGTTTTTTCAAAATTATATTTTAAAAAAATAAGAGGTAGCCCCCAAGAAGACCAGCTACAAAAAAACCGCTCCCTGAGATTTCACTCTATTCCATCTTAACCAATGTCAACAAAAAACGAATGATCAGGAAAAAAGCGCCACCTATTGCGAAGTAGCAGATAACAGCTAAACCTACTTAGCGAAGACACTTACCATCACACAATCAACATGCAACCATGAGGCAATTGCTGTTGATCATTCAAGGGTGAAGGTATAACACTGGCCTTTGAAAACTCTAAAATTACTAAGAAAAAATTATTTTAAAATTCAATGTTTGGCCTTTAGAAAAATCCTTAAGCATTACAAATTAAAGCACTGCACAAATTTGACAAATATTGCTTATCGAAAAGATTAACAATATTTAAAGGTAATCATTTTGTAGGTGTATTGGATTTTGTATACATCATTACTCTCTCCAGGAGTCAATTTGCTTTAAAAACAAAAATTTGCGTGGTCAGTTTGCTTAAGCCGTCGCCATATTTAATTTAACCGCGCATTCCTGTAAGTCATAGGTTGGCATAAGCACTGGCTCGTAAGGAATATTACCGATAAATTATTTTAATTTTCTAGTGGTTTCCATACCAAAAAGTATGTTATATAGCCTAAAACTTTTTCATTAGAAAGATTTTGTAAATTAAAAAAAAATTTATTAAAAACAAATTGATTTGAATGGATTTTTTCAATATATTAATTATGCAGTATCAAGAAGATCTCACAGAATTGCAAAATAAAGAGTCAGTAATAATTTTATTAAAAAAAAGAAAAAAAAAATGCTAAAAAACTTTTACTACCGCTTCCATCTTCACATCTACTCCAGCAGAAAATAGTGCTTACCAGTAAGTTATTTGGTAAGGGAGAAAGTGTAAACAATTACTTACACATGTGCATCAATAATGCATGATTTTGGTAAGAAATGAGCTGCTAAAATGCAATAGAAATGCAAATTTATTGCAACCACAAAGAGTACAAAAAATCAAAAATAATAATATTTTATCCTGTAGTATATTTGAAAGCTTTAATGTATAAAAAGCAACATAATGCTGCCATTATTGCTTATAATTTTATTTATTGTTTCCAAATCTTAAAAATTTTCTGCTGGGTAGTTAATTGTGGATCTAGTGGTGTAAATGATTACTTGCGAAAAAAAATCGACTGGATATAACACAACCTAGACACATTAGATTTAATACTAACTAAATTAGAGTCTAATATAAAATCTCTGTGCAGCATGCATCAAACGAAAGGATTACACTTATTTGATTTATAAAAATGTTTATTATATCCATATTATAATATAAAAAATTCTTGTGTCGCAGTGTTTGTTGCCAAACTCCTCCGAAATGGTTGGACCGATTTTCATGAAATTTTTTGTGTATATCGGGTAGGTCCGAGAATCGGCCAATATCTATTTTTCATACCCGTAAATGTTAAGCTGACCCGCCCCAAGGGAAAATTTATGCCTCACTTAAATAACGTACTGACTTCGATGAAATTTTAAACTAGATAGATCAGCGTACCGTAGAGCATATACGGTTTTTTTTTTTTAATTACTCAGAGTGAGTGAAACAAGGACTATTTCTCCCTATTCCCAACTAACAAACTGATTTTGATTAAATTTTATTGGTGTCTTAACACAACTTTAGATTAACAAATATAAATTTACACATCAATTTTTTGTACCCCTAAATGTTAGGGTACCCGCCCCAAGGGGAAATTTATGACTCACCAAAATAACATACCGACGTCGATGACATTTTAAGCTAGATATGTGTATCTGCGAACCGTAGAACACATACGGTTTAGGTTTTTTTTATTAAATGGTACTCAGAGGGGGCAATACAGAGCATATTTCTCCCTACCCCCATCTATCAAAATGAAGTACCGAGAATGGCGGATAATCATTTATTAAAATTATTAGTAACGCAGACATTGATTGCTCCTATCAATGTTGACTTTTGCCGTTCGGTGAAGTTATCAAATATATTTGAAATAAAAAAAATGTTTCCTAGAGCAAAGTTATATGGCAAAACAACGTTTGCCGGTCAACTAGTTGTTATATATGACTTTTTCTTAAAGCCTATCATTCATGTTTCTTAAGTGAACAAATTAATTTTTTAATATGAAAAATTATGTATACTGAGCATACAAATTTGAGAAATATTTAAGGTTAGGCAGGAAGTAAAAAAAGATTGGAAAACACTGCCATATACGGTCGTAATATAGAACCACTTTGTTTCTGGGGACGTTTTGATTTTCGAGAATTTCTAGTTTCCAAAGTTTTTTTATTTTTTTATAAAATGCAACATAAAAGAGCATCTTTGTTTGGAAGATACACAGAAGACGTCTGTGCATAAATTTTTTAATTTCATTATATTTTTATTTTTCTTCGATCTTTATAGCTTCCCAAAAAGCTTTTATTTAATAGTAGCATTCACTCTGCAGAGAATCTGATATTCCGCTATAATGGCTTGTTTCTTTTATGAATATTTTTCTTAATTGAACTACTCACTGAAGTATATAATTTTTTGGAGAGTCAAAATAAAATTTTGGTTTTCAAAAATTGTATTTCGACAGTTGTTAGCCTTTTTCTAATTTTAATTGATAAGCGCGCAGTTTGTTAAATCTAATTGTCTGCACCAAAAAATAATTTGAAAAATGAATGAATGAAAAATTAAAAAAAATTTATTCAAACATATAATTTAAAAATAAGTCACCCTCCCCCCCCCCCCCTCCCCCCGCTCCACGACATTCCACACAACTCCACTTTAACCAATGTCAACAAAAAACGAATGATCAGGAGAAAAAGCGCCACCTATAGGGAAGTATTAGATAACAGCTACAGTGGTGGCCATATAATTAGAAACGACTTAGCAGCACACTCTTTTCTTTATATATTTTAAAAATTAAGTTCACAATACCAAAACTAAATACTATAAATTGTAAAGTATTAAATCATTATTGAATTTATAATAAAAATATTTACAACTGAGATAACATTTGTAAAAAAAATTAACTTTAAACAAAATATACCACTTTTATGTTGGTCTTATAATTAGAAACGACACAAATGTTTTCACAAAACTTAAAATTTTTGCCACAAAAGTAAATAAAAATTAATATATTCTCTAATAGGATATTCTCTGACATATTTTATTTTTGACAATATTGCCTAATATTTTTCTTCTCTGTAAATTTTGAATGAAATGCTGACATGTTTACAGAGACATGTTTCCCTAGGTTTGCTGCATCATTTGGAACTAATAGACTTTTTGTTTTTTGGACTGTTGTTCGTGTGATTCCTTTTTACAATTACCTATAAGTTTTCAATTGGGTTTAGATAAAAATATTACGATAATAAGTCCAAAAAGTCAATATTTTTATACGAAATCCAGTACGTCATTAACTTAGAATTTTGATTTGAGGCGTTATCATGTTGAAAACGAGTATATTCTCAAAAGAAATATTGTTCTATTACATTTTTTAAATTGTTTTTATATTGATGTTAATCAACTTTTCCCTTTATTCTAAGAATGGGTTCACACCACACCACAAAATATCATCCCAAGTTATAATACACCACCACTGTTTTAACAAAGTACCTAAAGTCTTAAGGATTTTACTGAGGAACATCTTACGTAAGATTTTTCGACAGGTTAAAACAATATATTCTTAAATTCGTTGCTTGTGAGAATTCTATTTCAGATAAAATGCATCTTTGTTGAGCATTTTGCTTGTAAAGCCTCAGTGTTTCTTAATATTTTTTTGCGACATGCGGTTTCTTTTATACAATGCTTCTACGAAAGCCAAAATGCTTACAAACGCATTGTTATTGTGCGTGTAAATATTTCTTCTCTCATTTGTTGCCCAGTTTCATCCCAATTTTGTGTGAATTCAGAAATTGGTTACCTTTACTGATGCTGCAAATAATCTTATCTTTTACTTGAGGAGTTTTTCTAGCACTATGCTTCCTGGCTGGGGTTGAAAACTTCTTTTGTTTAACTTTAGAAGTGAACTGCACCAAATTTCACTCTTTTGGATAATGAATTCCTTCGTGCGATAGCCCACATTGACAGTTTTTCCATTGGATACACCTTGTAGATGCCCTCCCTTATTTATGGAGTACATCACTTGTTTTTTCCAGTTTTGAAAACTAAAACGTATTAAGGTTGTTTAAATACGATCTACTGAATTTTAAATTTAGGACTCATAATAAAAAAAAGTTTATTAATTAAATAAAACTTGACCGTTTCTAATTACGTGGCCAGCTACAAACCAAGTACTTAGAAATTAATCAAAATTTTTTTAAAGTGCAAGCTTTAAATCCAAAGTTTTTTTGCAGCGGCAATAATGTGGAGGGTGTGCTTTTCGAATAGCGGTGCTTGTCATTTTTAGTAATGTTTTTAATAAAAATTACACTTTGATTTCATTTTGATTAAGCATCGTTTCTAATTATAAGGCCACCACTGTAAATCTACTTAGATAGCAAAGGCACTCACCACACAATCAACATGCAATGATGAGTCAATTGCTGTTGATCATTCAAGGGTGAAGGTATAACGCTGTTCTTTGAATGATCAATTCACTGCAATTTTTCTCATTCCTAAGGCGCTTAATAATAATGAAAGAGAAAAAAATTGTATATATACTGTCCCTATCAATAATTCCAATATGTACAGCATTAGTAGGGGTTTACCCCTGAATATTGGTCTCAATAAAAAAATACAGGTTTAAGGACAAATTTCTTTAGCAAATTTTAGGATTTTATGTCTGAGTGCTCATGCATGCACATGCATTTGCTTAAGATAAACTTATTTTATGAGAAATAAATCCTTGCATATATGTATCTCGATAAACAATTAAACATATAATTAGAACAATTAAAATAATTACATGAAATTGAAATTAAAATCAATTAAATATTTAATGGAAAACTATTAAAAAATATTTTTTTCTGTGTAAAAATCTCACTCAATTATTTTTTATTTTAATAATTTGTTTTTTTTTTTTCTTTACAGGTAAATATTTTGTTGTCTAAATTTTAATTAATAATTCATTTTATACTCCAGAGTAAGTACAAAACATGCAACTGTTCTTAAGCTTAAAGACAAATTTTAAATTATTCAAAAACAATTAAGAAAAATCGAATCACATTTCTCAATCTACTTTTCGGTTCGTTTCTTTTTTTTTTTTCTTAACAAAAACCTTATTTAAATGATAAGGTTTTTTTTCATTGCACATAATTGTGAGTACTTGACACCAGTGATTTGGTTTACAACACTAAATAAAATTCATTCAACCACAAAGTTGATGAAATCTGTGTGGCAGAAATAAGAAAAAGAAACAGTAAAAAGAAAAATCTCCTTTTATTTCTCAAATCTAACCAAATGTGAGAACCACACCTTATATGGTGTTTTAGAAAAACCCTTTGGTCAAGAAACCAACACAAACCAATCATATATATATGAAATCAAGGTAAAATTTGTTGCAAGAAAAACCACAAAATAATCTATACAATGTGTATGCATCATGGCCTTCGATAACCAATAGGATTTTTTCTAACACTTTGTAGATTGTATGTAAAATAAAATGTTTTTTTTTTTTTTTTTGCCCACATTGTAAAAGCACTTGTGGCCTTAAAAGATAAAAGTAATGACAGACGAAGCATAAACAGATACAAATTCAATTCAATTGAAGTGGTCTATACAACACTATTCAAGCATATAAAATATCCTTCAATTTATTAAATGAATAGAGGGCTGGCATGTCCATCTTGGGAGAAACAAATTCAGTTAAAGAAATTAAAAAAAAAAAAAAATCAAATTTTCATAATTAAACATACAAATGAAATCTAAAAGATTTTGTAAGCACATTGCCCCACGCTGCACTATGAAAAATTATTTTTTATTATATCCTGAAAATGACAATGTTTTCCTTTCTACAAAAAGTGTGACATTATTGCATTATACGAGTAACATACTTACAAACATAATACAAAAAATTTTTGGTAGAAAAGAAAGTGCAAAAAAAAAAAAAAAAGGAAATGGGTAGAGCCTTTTTATAAACACTAGAATCCTCAGCCGTGCAATTGACTGTTATTTATTAAGCTGGTTTTGTTAAACTAGCATGGACGGACATAATGTTCAGCATTTTAAGTTCATTATGACGATATGCAAGATCACAATGCAACTGCAGAGAAAACTCAAGACACTTAATTTTAGGTAGCTTGTAAAATGTTAAACCTTTGACATAAAACAACGTAAGTTGGCTGACTGGATTTTTCAACAGGCATATGGGTTTATTAGCCGCAAAAAAATTGTGAAATAATAATAATAGAGAATCCAATTTATAAATTTTTCAAATCACCTGGTGGGTTAGATTTTATATGGCTTTTCCAAAATTAGCCGCCATGACGTTTAGATAGAAAGCAAAATATCTTTGACGTTAGCAAGTTTAAATCAAATATCCTTACTCTCTCCTACGCCCTTCCCATAATATATTTTCCTAGACCAGCATAATGTTCTGCATGAGCAGGGGTCGTCCACTGAGTGCTGGCGTTTTAGAATAGGAGCAATCTTATAAACAATTTGTGTTAAGCTTCAAGGTGCCACAATGTTCAATACTTTTTTTTTTGTTACGTTCCTACTCTTGCTGTACATTGTATTGGAATTGAGGATTGATAGCTAAATTTTTTTATTATACTATTAAGCGCCTTATGTCAATGAGACAAGTTGCTGCCAGTTGATCACTTAAAGGCCGGTGTTATACCATCACCGTTGAAAATGATCAACAGCAATCAGTCTATGTATTGTTAACCTCTTCAGACCGTGGGTACACATATGTGTACCTTAATTTTTTACAAGTTTTAAGTACTAGTGTCATCATGTGATTACTAGCAACAGTTTTTTTACTTGCTTTAGGCTACTGGCCTTAAAAAAATTAATAGTAGATGGTGCTGCTTAGAAGTTGTAGCCTTTGTTTTTGAATTTGAATTTAACAGTTTGTTAAGGATTTTATCTAAGTTGGTAGGTTGTGATAGTTGCTTAGTTCTGTCTATTACATTCTAGTAGGTGGCTCCTTTCTGCAGATCGTTCGTTTGATGTCAAGGCCAAAGGTGGATAGGATGGAAAATCAGGAGATGGCTTCTTATGGATTTCGTAGAGAGGAGGGAGAATCTATTATTGTAATTTTTTTTACTTAAAACTTCAAAAGACCGCAAATTTTTGTTCTTCATTTTTCTCCTGTGCTGGTAGTTGAACCTAAGCTGCTTTATATTGTAAAAGTGTGCTCTAACCACCACACTGCGCCCATAAGATTTGAAAAGTAAACGGTCATGTGTACGTTAAAAAAGCTTGAGGCATTGCTTTTTTATATAATACGTTTACCCGAAATGTTTTAGTCCAAGGTTACTGACCAACATTCTGCTCTGGGGGAGAGTCTGCTACTTTGTTTATACCTACAAAACATTGGGTAACAAAATTTAAACCAGAACGTATGGGCCGCCAAGTGAAACACCGCTAGAAACTTTTAAGAAAACTCACAGGATTGGCTAATTTTTTTTTTTTTGTTTGTTTTCATTTAAAATGATTTGAGTAAAAAAAAAACGGATACACCAAAACAAAATATATTTTATTTACTTCCCACACCTAATCCTGCACATTTCGAATTAATATAGAGCCATACAATACAAAAAACTTTCACTACTTGTCTAAATTTTAAAAATTTATCCTGTATGTACTTATATTAACCTAGCTATTAGGTATCAAAAAAAAAAAAAACTTACAAATCTCAGGTATAGGTCCATTTTAGTCGATATTATTCTTTTTTTTTTGTAATAATTGTCTGTTAAAATGTCCAAATATATATATGATGCACCCAGTTTGCATTTGAAGTGTTTTAATAAGTTACTTTTATTTCTGGGATTCCCCTTTTTAAGTTTACATATCATGCACATAAAAAAAAACTTACAAATTTCAGGTATAGGACAATTTGGTCGATATTGTTCTTTTTTTGTAATAATTGTCTGTTATAATGTCTGAATATATACTTATATGATGCACTCAGTTTGTTTTTGAAGTGTTTTAATAAATTACTTTTATTTCTGGGATTCCCCTCTGTAAGTTTACATATCATAGTAGTTAATTTCAGTGTATATTCAGTGTCTGAATTGTTTACTGTGCTAAAACAATAGAAAATCGACGACTAACAGCAACTAGAAAACGTAGAATTTGCAGCTGCTGGAAAATTAAACGCGATTGCAAATGCACCATATGCAACAAATTCATATGCAAATTGCATCGAAATATCATTTGCTTATCATGTAGTGAGAAGATTTAAGAAAAAAAAAAAACAATAATGGAACAAAATGGTCCAAAACCGAAATTTTTTATTTTTCTGACTTCCATTTTATTATTTTTGGTGGAAAGTTTTTCAAGAGTAATAAAATATAAAAATATCCCAATAGCAAACGTTTTAAGTTTACATTGTTACACCATTTCTTAGACATGACCAACGCAAAAATCGATCAAAATGGGTTAAGCTTAAAAAGAGTATTCAGTGTGTGAAAGAGTTGTAATCACGTATATACCGTGTAAAATCGGGTTTTGGTATACTATTGTTTGCAAAAAAAAAAGTTAAGTACAAAATTAGGATATTTTTAGGCGCTTTGAAATCCCTTTTTCAATTACTTATTTCAGGCTAGCTAAATATTTATGCCAGTGTAAAAAACAAAAAAATAAAAAAAACTTAAAATACAGCAAATAAAGACTTCAAGTCTACTTTATTCTTTTTTGCATACGTCCTTTAATATTAACCCATTCATGACGGCTCCTAGATCCGATTTTAATTAAATTTTCAAATATGTACCTGGGGGCCCGTAGAGTTGTTTTGAGTGAAAAAAAAAAATTGTTACAATGAACAGCCCTATTTTGTTAACCAATATAATCATCACAAGGGAGGCGTGGACTTTTTCGACAACGCCATGAACAATTACCGCATACGCATTCGGGGAAAAAAGTGGTATTGGCCATTATTAACAAATGCTTTCGACATAGCTATCGTAAATGCATCTAAGCTACATTGCCTTTTTAGCAAATATGAGGAAAAATCCCAAATGCTCCAATCTGATTGCTGAGTAGACGTATGTGAGTCAGTATAAAGCTATCTATATCTGCCGGGTATTTTTGACTTTTCGCATTTTCTTTTGTTCAGCAAACCTTTTTCAAAGCATTTTCCGACATAGAAAAAATCTCCATGTTACTTTTATTGAAAAAAAGGACAAAACGCAAACATTTTCACTTTTTTAATTTTTTTAGCTAATCTATCTCTATTTCTAAATAAAAACGTCACTCGAAGTCATATGTATATTATGTCGCTCTCATTAGAATTGTTTTACTGTCGCCACTTTTTTGGGATATTTAAATACCCATTAGGTAGGAATGGTTTAGGAAAAAATACTATATTATTGCCACCTGCTTTCCAAAAAAACTTATTGTAACTCAACTGGATGAAGAGCATGAGTTTTATAACCAAATAAAGAAATTTTATAAATTAATAGAATGAATTTTAAAATATTCTTTGTTTACCAATGCCTGTGCATTTTAGTAAAATAGTGTATAAACTTCCGGTTTCCTCTTCTATTTAATTTAAATAAACAAAACGAGAGAATGGATTCTGTTTAGCATTTAAACATCTTTTTGTGCCTTATTATCATAAAAGTAAAAAAAAAATGTCATTAAACTTATTAAAACGTCTTAGTTGCCTTTAGACCACTCATTCTTAAGCATTTTAAAATACAACAACAAAAAAAAAACACTTCTTAATATTTTCCATAAACTGAAGGTTTTTTGTTTCCTTTTTTGTGTTTTTTTCTTTTATAGAAAATGAACAGAAAATTTACATTCCATTAAATAAATGATATTTTCTAAATAGAAAATTTCCCGTACATTTAGTTTTGTATTTAACGCCAAGTCATTTTTCTTAAAAAAAAAACACAAAAAGAAAAAGGAAACCCTTTTTCATAAATGCTTAACACGAACTATAAGAAAAAACTAACCCTGTTTACCACCTTCAATTTTTCTCTACTAGGAAAATAACTTAAAAAAAAATGAAGGAACAAATGATGTGACAGTGGCAAGAAGTCCTTATAATTTTGATAATCAGCAAATGGGTAAAAAAAAAAACAATAAAAATTATATAAAAAACCAAAACAGAAAAAGGGATGAGTCAAAAGAGTAAAAAAAGAACAAAAAAGAAAATTGGAAAATCAAATGAAAACTACTTTAAAAAATTCTCTGACGTTTTACATATTTTTACAATTTTATTGTAAAACTTTAGAAAGGACAATGGACATTCAAATGAGCTACAGGTAAGGACATTTTTGTTATAAATTTTGGTTTCAAGCCTTTAAATAAATAAAAAGAGAATAAATCTCATTTTGAAATATACAAATGTTTTCAAATAATAAAGTGTGAGAGTAACTGATTGCTTCTCAAGTCTTTCGTTCGGATTCGACGTTAAATTGTAGCTTCCGGTACTCATGGATAAAAGTTAATGCCCAGACTTTAAGTGCTGTTCGAAGCTCCGACGCACACTGGTTCGGCTTCATACATTTTTGTGCAAAAAATATAAGGAGTGGACCTAAAAACTTGAAAGTTGGCACAGAGTGTTATATTGACTAAATTAAGAAAATAATATAGTTTCATGAAAATCAGCCACACCCATCGCCCACCGCCCATACAATCAAAATAGATATTTTCACATAAAACCTTTCGTATAAAAGCAAAAGTCTTAAAATTTAGTACCTATACTACTTAGAAAAAACAAAAGACGCATGCCAAGTTTCATTGAAATCTGCCACGCCCATCGCACCGTCTTGCACTCTATGTAGGCGGTATTTTGGTGACTAAAAATTGATTTTTTAAAAGTATTTTTTACAAATCAAATAATTCTGTTCCAAAGAAGAGAGTTTCACTGAGAGAAATTCAAAATTTATTTGATTAAAAAGAAATATTTTGTCTTAGAAAAAGTCTACTGAAGTCACTTAAATATTGTAAAACGAAAACTGAGGAAAATGTTTACACAGTTCAGTAGGTTGTATATTGTATTATCAGATATTTTAATTGATAACTTTTAAATGCAGTTTTTATTGAAATACAGCACTTCCCTTATAATTCGTAGAAAAAGCTGTTTAGATTGCGTATGTAGTGTAGGAAATATGACCGAATTAAAATTGCCTTCTAAGCCTCAAAATTTGCAGTTTTTCTTTTAAATAAAAGATAGGTCCGGCTATATTCACGTTATTACTGGAACAAAATGAACACTAAAAGCCTATTCTTTGAATTTACCCAAAAAAATCCACAAGTTTTTACAGATCGTTAAACAAACTTATGAATTTTCTTAAAATGGCCGGGAAAACTGCAGACAAGTTGCAATAAAATCTATTGCAGGGAAGTGCAATCCTAATAGTATGCAACAGATTTTAATACAAACGTCTACTGCAATTACATGATTGTGAAGGAAATTTTTCCTAACTAATTTTTTTTAAACCGGAATTGCTTAGGGGCAAAAACGGGCAGCTGAATTTTTAATAAGTAATTAGCGGAGACCTCATGCTTTAAATTGATACAAGTATCTGGCTGGAGCTCGTTGAAGCTCAGAAGATGCAATCCATAGAATTGGAAGAAAATATATATTTTTGGACAATTTTTTGTAGTAAAAAAAATTATTTTTTTTAAATTTAAAAATTTTTTTTATTTGCATGTATATCATAAAAAACTTCCAATTGTATGAAAAAATATCTTTTTGGTGTCATTACAAGAGTATTTTAAAAGCATGAAGCGATAGAAGGTAGCATATATAATACGGTCATTTCAAACTCATTCAGTTAGGTCAACTTTGAATGTCTCTGAACAAAAAAGTAATAAAGATATAAGCCTAATATTTTTGATACATGATAATTAGATTGTTTATTGTAAACTGTAAAGAAATTGGGTAGATCAGAAGGCATGAAAAAATGAATTAATGCCGCTCTTTAACCAGTGTGCGACGTAACTTAAAAAAACGGTTGTAATAGGCAATTAAGTAAGCAGTATTGTATTAATAAATCCTAAAAGTAGGCAATATATTCATTTAACATAAAAGCCTTTAGATATGCAACAAAAAAGTATTATTGCATAGAAAACTTTCCTTTATTAAAACTATTCCCAGTTCTTGAGATAGGTAGGGTACCAAGTTTATTAACAATTCTGCCACAATACAAAATTAAACAAATTTAACAAACTGTGGTCTTTTGCTCAATCAAATGTTTGCAATTTTTTAGGGGTAGCCTGGCATTAGACAAAGCTTAAGTATGCAGTTAAAATAGAGAACTTCCTTTTCTTTTTCCATATATTTTTGGTTAATGTAGTTGTTGTTTTATCAAAAAGTCTTGCAATGACATTTTTACCTGAGCACAAAAATTCCATATTTACTGTGAATTTTCTTTTCTTTTTTTTGCTTTGTGTGTTATTCAAACATTTGTCTTATGGGGGGGGTTTTTTTTGTGTGGCATCTTGAACGCTTTTTTGTGTGTGAGTGTTTATTTGCCAACATCGGTGTTGATTTTCTCTGTTAGTTTTACTTATTTATTTTTTTTTATTTGTGTGCACGTTTTTTATTACTTCTTTTTTTTGTAAATTGCGGACAATGTGGCACCAATTTTGACACATGCAGCACAATGCTAAAATAACACGAAGTAGTTAAGCTGATTGTTGTATGTAGTAGCGGTACATTTGTATGGGATAGACAAGAAAAAGGGCTTCTACACAAGTAAAGCTACGCTTGGATGATTTTTTATGCGATTCAATATTTTTTTTTAACTTATTGCAATGGCTTTAATGCTACTGTTATGTTTCAGGCAGATTGTGACAATGGACGCGTCATATTTTCAAGGGTTTTTTTTAAATTGTCATTACTTTTTCAGTTTTTTTTTTTTACTTTTTTCAGTATTAAGTCTTCTATTGGTAGTGTTATTACCCATTTACAGCGTATATGCTTACAGTACAGGTAAAAGCCGTTGGTTGGTGTACTTTTTGTGTATGTTGGTTGGTAAGTGCCTGAAATTCTTTTGTCACAATTTTCATTATTTGTCAATGTCAAGCAAGACAAACGTAACGTAAAAATAATAAGAAATTGTGTGAAAAAAAGCAAAACATATCAAGTAATTTCGTAGCCAATAAATGGGTGTGCAAGTTGGGTATGAATGTTGACAAAGATATTACGTTTAAAATACAGAAATCTCTTTAAAGGAATTTCAATTTAAAGAATGTTTTTTTTAGTTTCTTAAATAAAGTTTATTTATAGAGTGCTTATTTGACATATTTCTATAAAGTAATTGTCAAATAAGCAAGTAATAAAAAAAGGCATAAATGGCGTATTTATAAATATTATTTTAAATTTATTAGAGACTTCTTAATAAGTATTGCATAGAAATTTGTCAAATAAGCTCCTAATAAGCGTATAGCTCCTAATAGAGTAGCAATGAATTATTCTAGAAAAAATAATTTTTGCCGTCTTGAATCTTAAATTTCTCTAAAATATTACTTCGTATGGCATATTTCTTAAGAGGATTCGATATAAAAAATCACAATCAATTTAGGGTGTATATAATTTTTATTTTATTTTTATTTACAACCTATCCTAAGATAATAAGTAAATTTTATAAAATAAATAGTAATAATCATTTTTGAGCTCCAACGAGAACAACAATATACAAAAATATAAAAATTGTTTAATATTATATCAAATTTTATTGCTAGTTGATTATAATACGAGTATAATATAAGATATTTACAACTACCCTGCAGGGAATGTCTATAGTCAAATTGTAGTGAATTACTAGTGACATTGTCACCAGTACTGGTGACCAAGTGCAGACCAATCAATGTAATTGCCTATTAACAAATAACATAGGCTTGTCATTTAAAATCTACCAGTAGACTTTATCACTATTGACGAGATAGTTCAAATAGTCACTATGACGCTGGTCTACAATTTTACTACTTTTTTTAAATTCAAAAAAATTCATTTTAAATATTAAAAATAATATAAAAATAATCAGCCCTGCTATAAAAAAGTAAAACAGACTTTATAATTGATTTTTATTTTTACATTTTAAGCTTTTCTTAACTGCGTTCCAATACCAATGTGACAGTAGCATCCAGGGGAGACTCTTCTTGCCAAAATCTGTTTTCTTTTGCCCAACAACGTTTCTCTGGAGAGTGCTATATCTAGACCTTCTTCTTTAAAATCAATAGCAGCTTCTCTAAAAATTTTCTAGAAGACGTTGTTTCGATGCACCACTTTTTTAGCTTTTCTAGCACGTCAATCTTGGAACAGCAAAATCTTCCAAATGCTCCACGAAATCTTTACTTTCTTCCACATTTTTAATATCATTGTTTTCCTGCTCACATTGCAAACTTCTATTTTTTGATAACATTCTTCGATTTTAACAAGCCTTGTATAATTCCTTTTACTCATTTTTTAATATAACATAATTTAAAGCACTTTTTTTATTTTGTTTACATAAATTTTAATATTAAATTAAACATAAAACAATTTTTTCACAAAAAACCTGATGCAATAAGAAGAAACACTGTAAAACAGAAATTTCAATATATTGACTGCACAGCGCAATAAAAAAAAACTGTTGACACGTTCGTTGACAATGTCACAAGAAATGCACTAGTACGATCATCTCTAACGTATCTCTACTCGCGCTTAAAAGGGAAGCTGGTGACATTTTAACTAGTGTAATTGTGGCTAGAGAAAATGTAATGACACCGAGACATATAGTTCTAGGCTGACTGCGGGGTAGCTTAAACCTACCACTATCATTTGTCAACCTTATTCGACTGATGAGTTTTAGTGACTACGGAGTAACTCAGACCAAATTCAAAAACTTAAACTGTTACTGATTTCAAGATATACTGAACTCAATAGTAAATTTATCTAAAAGCTGCCACGTCTACCTATCCGCCTTTTTTTCTACTAATATTTTTAATGACTACGAAATCAATCACACCAAATTCAGAAACTTTAACTTCAAGACTTCTACACTCAGAAAAAAAAATGGTAGAAAACTACCGAAATTGATACCATTTGGTATTAAAATTGAGTAAAGTCCGTTTGTGCTTACTTTCTTAACGGTTGGTATCGATTTTTTTTTTTTTCTTAACTTATGATATTTTTATACAATTGTTCACGATTTTACTACAGGTTGTTCTTGATTTGTTAACTTATTGTATTTTGTGCCATTTGTTCTTATATTAATAACGCATTAAGCTTGATTTGGTACCGAAAATTAACGAAATATTGTTCACAATTTGTTCTTAATTTGATATTCTTGGTTAATAATTTTAGAACGCCTTTTTTCCCTCTGTGTTAAGACAGGTATGTATAAAGAAATCAATTTTTAACTTATCCAATTTCTCTAGAGATAAATAAAAAAAAGTAAGCGTAAAATGAAAACTTAAAATAGATTAATATAAATATTTGAAAGAAAAATTAGTCAAATCCATAGCCATTTTCTGATTTTACATAAATCAAAAAAAGTGGGCGTAAAGTGGGCGGGGTAAAGTTTTCTTTACGTAAAAACCTAAGTTATATCGCGACGATTATTAGAGAGAAAAAATCGGTCCAGCCGTTCTCATCTGATGCGATGACCATCGATTTTTATTTATACAGAAGATTTAATTTCAAAATTTGTCATATATTAGTCCATAGATATGTATATATACGAGTATTAATCTTAGGTAAATATAAAATATATCATAATAATAATATACAATTATTTGCGAAATGGCAAGTCCAAGATATGATTTCTTTTTAGTCTTCTCGTTTCATTAGTGTCATCTAGTAGCACTATTGCCAACGGATTGCGATGACTAACTCTCTAAATAATTGGCGCTATAAATATTAATTTATTCCTTGACTAGCGAAATTGATAAATTATCATGAATTGTTTTGTGAGTTTCAAAAAGAATTACATGAGTTAAAAAGAAGGGAGGTGGAGTGGGGGCAAATGGCTCTTCATCGGGGTTAAGGGTTGGGTTGAAGGAATAAAAATCCACAAAATTCTCCACAACTGCCCTGAAGTAGCCCCTAGAGGCGTAAAATGTGAGACCGACCCTCTTTAATACTTTACCCCCAACTTTTATTCCAAACATACCTAACCCCTATCTCCACTTCCTAGAGTATACCACTCAAAGCAAATTTTATATAAAAATGTCACTTTGTACTGGAGCCCTCTTAGGGAGTGGAGGGGGTATATTGAACCGTAGAAAATAAGAAACTATTATGTAGTTGCCAAAGTTAAAATTAAGTGAACTTATCAACCAATGGATAGATCCATACTAAAATACCACACAAGATAGAATACAGAAAATTGTAGGAATAGTTGAAATTAATCAAACATTAAATGCTACTGTAGAGTCCTAAGAATGACTCACAGAATATCGAGTTGTAGGTAATTGAGGGCATAAGATAGCAGGAAAATTCTTAAACAATATTCCCTTCAGCTTGAATTCAAATCTTAACATTTTATTCACACATACATATGTACATACAAACACATACACATAAACTATACATTACAACCCTGTTTCAGATATACGGCCTATCTTGACGTAGTACTCATGTTGTGTGTGTTAATTTGTTTTCATGAGTTCCGGGACCTACAGTTTAGAGTCGACTCGCAATGAACAGATTTGAGAAGCTTTTTCATGGCAATCAATTACTCACAGAGCTTTTGCCAGAAGACTACTAAGAGGTAGTCGCCGAAAGAAAATGTTTTTAAAATTTTTTTTTTTCCAAGATGTTAGAGCTGGGCTTTGAACCCGGAGCTTTTTAAAACACAACAATTAAAAATACTGTTTTTTTTTTGCTAAATATAATTGTATTCCTTTCATAATATATTAAAACTCAAACAAATTCTACACACACACACACTTCTATTTCATACATTTTAACACCTTTCTAGTATTTCAAAATTTATGTTTTTCAGTAAAATTTATAAAACTTAGGAACAAGCACAAAAATGCTTAAAGAAAACCAAGGAAAGAATTTAATATAAAGCAGCCAAACGCTCATATGCAAACAGAGTTCTCAAATACTTCATAAAGAAGACATGAAGCAAAAATGGCTACAATTGCAGGCACAGCATAAAAGGGCAACATTGCAGAGAAAAAAAAAATCCTGACAAGAGGCAGTTTAACAATATCATAATTTTGCAGCATTAACATTTTTACTTTCATACTTGTACAACAAAAAGAAAAACAAAAGTATTAAATTGCAAACATAAGCAGAGACAACGGCAACATTTCATATCGAATGGCTATACAAAAGGGTCATGCTGATGACGGGAATATACGAATACGATTTAATGAAATCTTTCCAAGTGTCTTATGCAAACAGGCATACATGATGATGCCTGTTTGATCTCTATTTCACTTCTTTATTTTTTTGGTTTACACAGTAAGAGCAACAATTATAACACTACTACCGGTGAAACGTTTCACCACACATTGTTTTGCTTAACGCAGCTTGTAAACAAGCAATCCCTTTACTTCCTGCAGGAGCAACACAGTGTCAGCATATGAGAAAAATATACAATTTTTAAGCAAACAAAAAAATTCTTACAAAATATAAATATTTTATAATATTTGTTGCTTTTAACGGAAATTTATTTTTACACAACAAACACAGCAACCTGGATTTGCATATGCAACCACTTCATATCAAACACTTGATGAATATGCCTGACACCTTGAGTGTCATTTAATGTGTTTGTGACATTTTCATTATTATGATTCATTTCGTATTTTTTTTTTTTTTTTTTATGCAACAACCAGCAGCAATGACAACAACAAAAGTAACACATATACTCAAACAAGAAGCAACAAGAAATTGTGGTGTTATTCGTATATGTTAAGCTATACAGAACTTATTTTAATTTTATGAAGGAAAAATTCCGATGCATACATATAGGGTCGTCAAAAACAGTGTATGTATAGCATAGTTTTGGGCAAATATTAATGAATCATTTTAAGATAAAAAAATAATTTAAGCTTGTTTCAAATTTTTATTAGGGATTTAGCCAAAACAAAAACATATTATTTTTTTTTTGTTTTTGAAACATATTCACAGATTTCTAAATCTAGTTTAATAGAACATACAAAGCATGGATTTCCTTTGAAACAAATAAAGATATTCCTCATTTACCTGGTATTTCCAACGTAAATATGGACGTCCTTTAGGCAGACATCCAGTAGCCTACGCATTGAAAACCTTTTTTCGCTGGAGCAGATTCTTCCATCTGAACAACATGGCTGAGCCAGCTTAGCCGCTAAATTTTAATGCGCCGGACAATGTCTACGTCGCCGAGGAGTTCATACAGCTCATAGTTGCTCCTAATGCTAAACTTATTGCCTTGCTTTAGTGGTTCAAAGATCTTGCGAAGAACCGTACCATAGTGAAGCAGCGGAGTAATAACCGACTTGTAGAGTATTAACTTCATCGCACGAGAGAGGTCTCTGTTACTAAACTCCCTACCGAGACCGTAGTAGCAGCTGTTGGATAGTTTAATTATTTGCTTTTTTTTAATTGATTTCTCTTTGGATAATGGCATTAAATTTACTTTTTCATTCATTGAGTTTAAAAAATAAATTAAACTGTTGAATATTCTTTTTTTTTTTTTTGTTTCAACTTAACTGACTTTAAATATCAAAAATCACGATTTTTAAAAATACACTTTCATCTGCATTTTAAGTTTTGAGTTTCGTTTTTAATTATTTATTACTCCCACCATAAGCAAAAAACTGGATACTTTACAGTTTCGTCCGCAGAGGAGTTTGTCAACCATATGCGTGCGTGCAAGTTAATGATATTGTAGTACTTTTTAATTGGTACCAACCCTGCAAACTACGAGTATAATAAAAAGAAAAGAAAAACTGCGTGCACAAGCCAACTTTATTCATAAAAAGCTCTATTAATTGCAGTTAATTAAACGTTTGTGAAATAAGAAAAAATACCAAAAAAAACATTACTAATATTGCTTAAAGCTTGTGGAGAAACCCAACCAGAAAATAAATTAATTAACCAGCGTCTACACCTTGTTAAAATAAATTATTTGTCATTAAAAATAATTGTATGAAATCAAGCCAACAACGAACAAATCGTTTCTTTTGTTTCGGTTCGGTTCCTTAATTATAAACAAAACGAAAGAAATTTTATCATAAATTAAGGAGTTACACTAACATGTAAGGAACAAAACAATTAAGCAATTAAATAAAATGTTTGGGATGTGGCTTTACTTTAAAAGTCAATTCTTTAAGAAATGGTAGAGCACAAGATGAAATATAAGAAATTATTAAAGTTAGAATTTAAAATGGCTTTATGTGATAAAAAGTTGTTCGATTCGAATATATGAGATAGCATTTCTCTTTTTTTAAATTGAATTAAAATATTTGTAATATTAATTAAATATTTAATTGACTTTACACCAACACCCGAGTTTATTTGTGATACAAGTCAAGAGATTTTAATTGTAAATATTTTTAATAACAATGTTAGTAATATCAATTAAAAGCTTTAATTGAAATTAAAAAATAATTAAAATTTTAATTGAAACAATTACAAGAGTTTTTTTAAATGAACAATTGTTTGTTTCTGAAAACAAAAACTTGATTATGAAGTTATTCAAGTGCCATCATTTTTTCAAATTGAATTAAATTAATTGAGTTAATTAAAAATATTAATTAAAATTTAAATTACAAACAACAAAGTGTTCAATTGAAATTAAATATGAAATATTTCTTTGTCCGTATAACAAAACTATTACATTTCAGACAGAAAAAGCATCGTTTTAGAACTGCTGAGTAATGATAATATAAGTCCTGAGTGCTTTATAGGAATCGGTTATAAAAACCAATTGGAGTTTCGATATAAGTCATAGGTGCCTTATAGGAATCGGTTTTAAAAACCTTTGAACAAAATTTAATTCTCAATTAGCACATATAGCCTTGAAAATATTCAAAAAAGCTTTCACATTATTGGTCATTTAATTTATAGGTAGAGTAAAATATAAATTAGCAGGTACATAAATACATATTTGGCAAAATCTTGCCTGTTTTTACAAATAATGAGCGTCTCACTTCTTTTAAAGCACAAAAAAAGAAAGAGAAACAAAAAATGAGCACCTCAAAACTAGAAATTTCTTGGTTTAAAGTCCTTCATTGTTCATTTAAATTTAATATCCACTCACTCTATTTTATGCCCTGACTTTTATTATTTTGTTTTGTATTCATCGTCTATTAATTTAATACAAAATTTATTTCAAATTCTAACACATAAAATGACATGTACTCGTAGTATTAAGTTGCACTTGTCATTGGAAAACACCTCAGAGAATTCGAATAATACAAAATAACAATCATGTTGATTAGAAAATTTTGTATTTTAAATACGAAATTAAATTAATGCAGATGTGGCTACAAATCAGTAAACAGCCAAACAAACCTATACGGTACAGTGGCAAAGAAAAAAAATCAAACACTGTTAATACAAGTTTCACAGAGATGTTAACAGCGCCATACAGCAATTGCGGTATCAGGCATTTAGAATATTAAAGCTTCTTTAAAGACGTCTGTTTAAATAACATCAAACCACCCTTCCATATTGGTATTGGACATCTAAGGCACTGGAAGTCTTGCATTTACTGCCGAGACATTTCCCATTGGCTGTGTTGAAATGCAACAATCGTTCCCAGGAGCCTTTGGCGATGTTGTTGACTGATTAAGATATTTTTTCTTAAATTTTTACGCTGCGTTGCCGATAAAATACTGCGGCAAGTTACGCTTGTTAATTTTCCATTTGCGGAAATATATAAAAGTATTTACTGCTGGGTCGCCAGTCCATTTAAAAAAGGTTATTGTACCATATAAAATATTGTTATACAATATAAAGCTTTAATTATGTTTAATAATTAAATTTAGGAATGAGACAAATTGCTGTCCATTGATCATTCAAAGGCCATTGTTATACCTTCATCCTTGAATGAAGGGTGCAATTGAATCATCGTTGCATGTTGATTGTGTGGTGAGTGTGCCTTCGCTAAGTAGGTTTAGTTGTTATCTGCTACTTCACAATAGGTGGCGCTTTTTGCCCTGATCATTCGTTTTACGTTGACACTGGTTAAGGTGGAATAGAGTGGAGTTTCTTAAATTTTTATTTAAAAATCTGCAAACAATTTTATTTTGTTCTACTGTGTAATACTGAACTATTGTCATGCAACATTTTAATTATTTAAATCTAAAAGTAAACTCTCTAATAATTATTTGCACTGTACAGTACAGGCAACTATTTGTTGCTATTGTAGAGTTAATGTTTTGCTCAAAGTATATGCTTGACGACAACATCCATCTAACTACAATCGATTCCCAAATGATAGCCAAAGAAGAATAACAAGTGTTGAACATGTATTTTGCATTTGTTTGTGAAAAAATAAAAAGCAAAAAAGTTTTTTAATTCAAATATATAGAAAAAAACAACAACAATAACAACAACAACATAATTTCAACACATTTGTAGCAAATCGGTAATAATCAAAAACAGCAAGACAACAGCTATAGGAATAGCACAGCAACAGCAACAGCAATAGTTTCTATCATTTGCATGTTTATGGAAATTTAATTTATTATTCGTTTTCTGAATTTTGTTTTTTTGTTTTTTTTTATGTGTTTTTGTTTTACAATTTAATTAAATCAGTTTTGTTTTCACATTTATGTAAATTTAATAATCAACAACAATAGTAACAACTTTGTTGACAACAATATTCCAAGTTAAGTGAATTAAAAAACATTGTTGATATTGATAATGATGTTGTTTATCACTCACTAGTTATTCGTTTCATTATTACACTTTTATTTTGTATATTAATGTCAAAAACAATTTGTGTGTGTGTGTGTGTTTTGCTTTTTTAATTATAGAATTTCATTAAAATTGTTTTTGCTTTTAACTAAACGAATATTTTAAAGTTTGTCAAAAAAAAAAAGAAACAAATTAGTCAACTTGAAATTTTTGATATACTCGTAAAAGTACCACTCTCCCTCTGCTATTTTCTTTGATAACAAAAGTTTTCGTCAACCGAAAAAATTAAATTATAATAATAATAACACTGGTATTTAAAAAACATAAATTCTAAACAAAAATTAAAAATGCCTAAAAAACTTTTAAATCCTAATACTGTAAGTTCTTTCATTAAAATTCAACAATTTATGTTGAAAACAATAACAAATACCAAAACTTATTTTTATTTTAAATATAAATTTTTAAACGTTAAGTAAAGTTGTTTTTTTTTACAGAATTCAGCAATTGAGTTCAGTTTACAAATAATAAATAAGTTCTTTGAAAACCACTGCGCGTATACGTAATATTTATTAGAAACATATACAAAAATATTGCGTATACGTTACAGTGCACAGTCAATTATCAGCCTTTAAATATTATTCCACCAAACTTAGGATTATGTTGTGTTTTTAAAAAAGAATTTATTGTCCCCACTCTTTGGGCAGAATATTACATTTTTAAATTAAATTATTAAATTAAATTAATTTAAATTATTCTTTACAGTACGCGTTACTGAAAAATTTGTAATAAAATTATGAATTACATTCTTAGATAATAGAAAACGCTGTATGCCTTAATAGGAGGGCTACAGAAAAAGTAAAAGAAACTTACACTGGTATGTGATGGAAATCGATTTCTATCGAAATTGATATCGAATGATATTTTAAGTTACTATAACTTCCAAATCCTTTCATGTTTGGAATTCCTTTTTTACTCATACATTACTGACTATTGCCACTACATCCTTGATTATTAAAACTTTAAAATAATTTAAAACGATAAGCTTTATATAACTTTGAAAATACAAACGATTTCAATTTCGATCGAAATCGTTTTTCATCACATACCCGAAACGAATCTTTTTAAGTTCAAATACCTTATTTATTAAAATGTTTTTAATTTTAAAAACCTTCATACATATATACATAATTTGGCCGTTACACCTAGAGTTGTACTTAATAGTTCAGTTAAGTGAGCGCTCTTTTTAGTTCAAAGAGCAAAGATGAACTAGTTCGATCTTCTAGTTCAAAGGCACCTTTCCTTTAAAATGCAGATACTTACATACACACATACATAATTGGCCTTTACAACCCTGTGTCAGGATTACGGCCTAGCTTTTCGCAGCACTCATGTTGTGTGTGTCAATTTTTATCCATGAGTACCGGGACCTACAGTTTAATGTCAACTCCGAACAACAGACTTGAGAAACTTGTTCATGGCAATTAATTATTATTAGAGCTTTTGCCAGAAGACTGCTGTGAGGTAGTCGCCGAAAGAAATATTTTTTTCATATTTCTTTTTTTTTAAGATGTCAGAGCTGCATGTCGAACCCAGGGCTCATGTCTTAGTAAGCCAACACACTAACCACTAGATTATGATAATTACAGAGCCTAACTAGTTATGTATAAAAAATCATTATAACCCAACTATTCTATTCTAATATTTAATCATATTTTCGTATAATCTTTCTCGTTTGGTGATTTTTTCACAAATATTGGATAAAAAGTGATTAGTGGCAGCACTGTTTGTTCTATGCAATAACCCACTACTAAAGTATGGATGTATTTCACAAGTAAACGAAAAAGAATTATTTTGAAAGAGATTCATGCCTGAAATACAACCAATAGAAATATGTACTAGAATGAAAGAAATCCTAAAAAAGACATACTGAACTAAGAGAGCTAATTGAAATGAACGACTCACTTAATTTAATTCAAAGAGCAATACCATTAAACTAGGTCGTTCATATGCTACACAAGTCTAATTACAACCCTCTTTCAGAGTTACGACCTAAGTTCTCATAGCAACCATATAGTGTGCGTCAATTTTTATCGATAAGTACCGGGACGTTAAGTTTAACGTCCACTCCCAGTGATGGGATGAATACTCCATTTAATACATACTGCCACAGTTGTAAACAACCAGAGAAAAGGGAGACGATTATTTATTTTCGCTGCGAATACCCTGTTCTACTGAGGGAGAGAGTATTAACTTTGGGTAAACCGCTCTTTGATGCCATTACGGAGCTGGCTCATGCTAGCACTAAACGACTTTTTGAATTTTTCAATCGCACGGACTGGATATAGTTGCGTGTTGCCTGAACGTTTATTTTAACAAGTTGATAGCTAGGATGTGGCAAAAAAATTGTGCTAGAGCGCTAATTATGGGCGGAATTTTGGAAATTAATATTTAAATATAATTTCTGCAATATGGCACCACGGCTAGCGTATAGTAAGCGCAATCTGGAAGACCAATTTTCAAAATGACTCAGCAGGCTAATAAAGCACATCAAATAGTAATTTTCTGTGTTTCGACAAAAGCTTGTGGATTCTCTTTACTCCAATTCTGCTAATTTACTCATTTATTCAACTAGAAATGGGCTTCATCGGAAAATAAAATTTGGAATGAAAATTCAAAATCGACATCAATAGAATAGAACAGTTATTGTGTAAGTCGATTCATATTGAAATCTCGAAGCAAACAAAATCAACTATCAGCTGTTAAGTGGGTGGTCCAATAAAGCAGTCATGCCAACTCAAAGTTGTGATACTCTATAAAAAACACCCATTAGATATGATTTTATGATTTTTATTGTATGTCTTATGCTACTAATCAAACATTTATTTTTATATATAAAAAATTATATTTTTTGTATTCAGCTTTGCTTAGAAGTACAGTTCCTGTTTAAAAATTTCATTAAAATTTCATTCACAACACCAAATTAAGTTTTAGATTCTGTTATTAAAACTAAAATTCAATTATAATTATGAACATACAGACACCTTTAAATAACATCTTTGATATTCTATTTTAAAGCTATAAATTCTGTTTCAATAGAACCCCATAACATGTATTTCATGTTAAAAATTCTTTTAATACAGCCATGCTGCTATCACTCTAATACGCCTTTTATGAACACACAGCACAAACATTCTATACTCGTATACAGTCTGTCAGTTAGTAATTTGTTGCGAATACAAATTAGAATGCAATTTTAGGAAATTTATTGGTTTTCAACTAAAAACCCAATACAATTACTGGCAAAACTAAATAAATACCAAAAATAGAAAGAGAAAAACAAGCAACACAAACCAGTATTACAATGCAAACAAATACTAAATAACCGTTTCAGTGAAAAATAAGTTTAAAAATTTAGAAAATTTTATAAAAACAAAAAAAGAAAAAATAAAATTCACTAGATTTTCTAATATGCTTTAGAAATGTGCACAAATACACAATTGTCACACAGAGATTTGGTATCTTTAAACAGGACATTAGTAACACTGAAACAACAACAAATTATATACAAATATATCCTGCTTATCGTGCACATACACATACACACACCCACACACACATTTACAAATAGTAAAGCCACATAACTTAACAGTCATGAAGTGAAGTGAGTGAAGCATATTGGTTGGGTTTGGCTTTTTTGGTAGCAAATAAATAGCTGTGTTGCAACAAAAGACCAAAAAAACCTCAAAAACCTTTAGAAATTGCTAAGAACAACAACAACAACAGCAACAACAGCAACAGTAATAATAAAGAGTATAATCATATATAACGGAGACGCAACACAGTTCCACACAAAATAGTTCACTTTTGTATAACAAAGTTTTAATTTATTACACATTCAAATGAACGCCATACACTCAAACACGAAAAGATGTGAGACATTTTACGTGAAATCGTAAAAACAAACAATGTTTTTTCAGATGCAGACCCCAGCTCTGACATCTTAAAAGAAAGAAATATGAACAAATATTTCTTTCGGCGACTATCTCTTAGCAGTCTTTTGGCTAAAGTTTTGAGTGAAACTGATTGCCATGAACAAACTTCTCAAATCTGTGGTGCGGAGTCGACATCAAGCTGTAGGTTCCGGTATTCACGGAAAAGAAGTCATGCTCTTAATATGGATGCTGCGAGAGGCAGTGATAACAGAACATATATGCACTTTGTTTGTTATATTAGCTTGTTCAATAAACGGAAATTTTTTTTTCTTTTTTGGGAGCAATACTCAGGGGAAACCCCTACTAAATGCTGTGCATTGTATTGGAATTTTTTGGAAAGGACAGTAGATTTATATTTTTTCATATATTATTATTAAGCGTCTGAGTCAAATTGTTGTGAATTGATCATTCAAAGGCCAGTGTTACATCTTTACTCTTGAATGATCAAAAGAAATTACCCCATCGTTACTTGTTGATTATGGTGAGTGCCTTCGCTAAGCAGGTTTTAGCTGTTATCTGCTACTTCCCAATAGGTGGCGCTTTTCTCCTGATCACTCGATTTTTGTTGCCAATGTGTAATGGTTTAATAAACTCTGAAAATTTTATTAAAAACAGCGGAATGAATTGAATAAACGTTGACAATTTGAAAAACAAAGAGTTTCAATTCATGCTAAAAATTTAATTCCGAAAACTGTTTAATAAACCAGACCAATGTTTTATAAAATAATTGTTCAGGGAAGTTTAAAATATGGAGAAACAAAATTTTGAAACCGATTTGTTGTAAATTTCTATACAAAATAATTTTTAAAACACTAAAACACTAAATTATTTTATAAAAGTTAAAATTTTTTTTTTTAGAAAAATAAACGCTTAAAATTTTCTTTAGAAAAAAGTTTTATAAGTCTTAAATATTAAAATTAAAATTTTTAACATTTATAGCACAATTTTTTTGGGTGGGGTCGTGGTATAGAGGCTAGAGCGCTCGCAGAAAAACTCAAACTGTCAAATTCAAATCTCAGCGAAAGACAAAAATTAAAGAAAAATGAAATTAAATTGTAATTTAAAAGTAAGAAAAACCCCTCCTCCTTGACATTTCCACACTATGCCAAGTTTGGCAGGCATTGAATGGTCATGAGTACAGCGCCACCTTCTGAAAGATGGCAGCTAACCTACTTAGTGGAAATGCTCACCACTACCCCACGACAGATGGGTCAATTGCTGTTGATCATTTAAAGGTGAAGGTATAAAACTGGTCTTAGAGCTATCAAGTACTAGCCACTTGTCTCATCAAGAAAAAAAATGGCTTAATAATTCGTCGTGCGGAAGTTTATATTCTCTATCCGCCATTTCATATTTTTTATATATCTCAATTTAATGATGCCACTTTAGGTTTTCGACCCGAAATTTTTTAAGTTTACAATCCGTTTTCAGCTATTTCGTTCAGTTTCGAAGATTTTAAAAATTTTGGTGTTAAAAACCTAAAGGGGCATCAATAACTCGAGATATATAAAATGGCGGATAAAGCACATAAACTCTCGCACGAAGAATATGTTAGCCTGCTAGTACGAGTTTTATGTATTTGATGCCCACCAGAGACCCTGGTCTGCAATAATTCACCCATCATATCGTCGATGGAATTAAAGAACGCTGTAACTGACAAAACCTTAAATGTTCACCAGAGCCAAAAAACATGTATGAAAGTAGAACAAAGACACTGGTATGTTTCAAAACGCAGGCGGCTTAAGTGAATTTATTTTCATCGTAGAAATCTGGGACCGGGACCAATCGGCGGTCCCGGTCCCTAACTTAACTTTATTTTTATTCTAATAAAAATGATGCGAAAAAACGTATATTCGATTTTTTGTAAGTTACAGCGTTCTTTAATTCCATCGACGATATGGTCTTACTCACTCCGCTCGTAATAATAATATTGTATTGTAATTTTTTAATAAAATAAATAACAATAAATATGAAAAATTGTTTCATAAAAATTCCTATAATGCCAACAATTTGCACAGGAAAAAAAATCATCAATCAAAGAAAGGAATCCAACGCTGAAATCTTTTTGCAGAAATTTGTTCAGCAAATGTTGATAGTTTTTAGAGAAAGCTTTTAAAAAAAAGCTCTAAAAATGTTCCGTTAAAATATGTTTTTTAAACGTTGAAAATTTTTTATATAAAACTTTTCAATACAATCTGTAATCTTGTTGTACAAAAATAATGAATAAACGCTGAAAATTTTTTACAGCAAAATAAAAACCGAATTTTTTCTATAGAAAATTGTTCAACAAATGTTGAGAGTTTCTATAGAAATTCACTTAAAAAGCTTCAAATAAAAGAAAATATTTATGTATTCTTGTTTTAAAAAAATGTCCTTCTATGCCATTCGTTCTTTCCAGTGTATAAGAAAATTTTCCTATTAACATAGTTTTCAATACGAGTTGAAAAAAATGTTTTTTCTCTATGGAAAATTGTTAAAAACCATTAAAAATATTTCGTAGACAATTGTTTAATAGAAATTTTGTAAAAAAAAAGGAAAAATTATAGAAATTGAAAATTTTTTATAGAATACATTTTCAATGTTCTTCAAACACTCAATTCTATATAGAAAAGTGTTTAGTCTACACCAAAATTTTTGTTTAAAAACTGGTTAAAAACTTAAAAAATGTTGTAAAGTGGTCTAGTGGTTAGTGTGTTGGCTTACCTGGTTTAAATCTCAGCTCTGACAAAAAAATATGAAAAAATTATTTGTTTCGGCGACTACCTCTCAGCAGTCTTCTTGCAAAAGTTCTGGAAATAATTGGTTGCAATGAACAAGCTTCTCAACTCCGTCCTTCGGATTCGACTTTAAACTTTAGGTCACAGTACTCATGAATAAAAATTAACACACACAACATGGGTACTGCGAGAAGCTAGGCCGTAACCCTAACACAGGTTTGTAATGGCGAGTTATGTATGTATGTATGTATTCAATAAATTATAAAAAATTAAAAAAAAAAAACTTTAAATAAACAATTAGATCTTTCTATAGAAAAATATTCATTAAAAGCAAAAAATGTCTTACAGAAAAATTTTCAGTAAACATTGAAATCTTTAAACACAAAACTGAGAATTTCCATAAAAAAATTGTTTAAAAAATTATTAAAAATATAGCTATACTATAAAAGTAATTACGTTGATTGAATTGTTTAAAAGAAATTGTTTGAGAAACCTTCCTTGTTTTCCACCGAAAAAATGTTTATAAAAAATTCCCGAAATTTTTCTATAGAAAAGTTTGTTTAATAAAAGCCAAAATTTTCATTGTTAAGCAGTAGTCTGTAGCGGGAATACAATAATTTACTTAAAAACAAGATAATTCTACTTCTTATTCAGATTTAAAGTGTAAAATGTGTCATTTTGCTTGTGGTTCCCCAAAGTAAAATAAAAAAAGAGTAAAAATCTAAAATAATTTCTTCATTGAAAATTTTTCAATACAGAGTATTCTAAAGAATAAAAACTTTGAAACTTAAAAGTATTTAAAATTTTTTCAAAGCAGCGGTGTAGAAATAAAACCTTTCATATGACATTCAATTCTATTTAATGTAACACGAAATACTCCCTTCAACTTGGCTAAACGCATAAGTTGGTACGAATGTGGTATTAATATATGTATGCATGTGTGTATTTGTATATATATTAAAAGGTTTAGTGTGTGTGTGCCAATGCATCCATTTAAAGGGTCGGTATAAATTTTGGTATACTTTTGTTGGTGTATTTATATGCTTTTGACGCTTTACATGCTAAAGTCATTTGAGTCAAATACACGCAAATTGCCACTCACTACTGTCCAAAAACTTAACAACAACAAATACTGAAAATACTTAAAACAGCTATAGCTACAGCAACAATAGCTTAAATAATGCTAAGAAGAAGCAGAAGAAAAACAACATTAACAGCAACAACCATAACATTACAGTTAACAATATATGGCAGTTAGACACTCTTCTCTTGGTATGGCTATTAGAACAAAAGAGTGTCAAAACGACAAATATCAGCAAAACATGAACATGAGTGCCTGCCTGCCTGCCTGCCTGCTTGCCTGCTTGCACTCATATACAGAAGTTATATATTCCTGAAGATATGCACTCGTTACACCCTTTTAACAGCACCATCATCAACCAACTCACCTCTTTTAACGACCAGCACCAACACCAACACCAATACTGTTAACTATTCTCTAACACTTAATATGAGACAACAAATGCAACTACAGTTTTGCGTAAACATTTACAAAAAACGCGAAAGTGTTGCATACACAAGTGTTGGAAGAAATGAGTGTCGGTGAGTGTTTAGTTTATGCTTCAATTCAGCTTAAAATTTATATTTATTTATAAAGAGAAGGCAATGAAATATAGACCGGTTCACATGTGTGTGTGTGTAGGAAAAGATATATTTTTTATAAAAAAAATATTTTAAAGAGATACGAGGATAGTTTTGGAAAGTCTCAAGAACTTTTTGAATAAACTGTCACATTAATGCCCACAGTTGGCTTTATAAAAATAACCTTCCAGGAATATAAAAAATGGGAATATCTGCTACTAAAAGAATATTTTTTAATAAAAAACAAAAAATTTTTTTCGCCTTATTGGTACATAGAACAGAGAAATAGAATTTGAATTTTTTGCAAAGCAGAAATGTATTGCTTTGTAAATGCTTTTGTTTAGTTTTTATATACTAAATGTGATATGATTCGCATTTAGTCTATAACTATTTTAACATAAGTATTTATAGTTTTGAATACCACCTTTGGAGAAAAAGTCTCCTAACGAGTCTCTTAAGCAGAGACGAAATGACCATAGAGACATACTTATCCCCAAAAGCAAACATTTCATATTATATTTAATATTTTTTAATAGAGACATAAATCATTATAAAATAAAAAGGCATTTTCTAATTATATTTTAATAAAATAAAATATAAAATAAAATATTTTTTTTTTTAATTCTTTATTTAGAAATATTGTTTTTCTATTAAGCGTGTTATGCAAATGAGACAAAGGCCAGTGTTATGCCTTCACCCTTGAAATGATCAAGAGCAATTGCACCATCTGTTGATGTTAATTTTGTTTATTGTGAAGTGGTAAGGATCTTTGCTAAAGGTGTTGGTAGGTTATGACCCTTGCTTAGTTCCGCCTTGTACTTCTAATTAAGTATCGCTTTCCCTAATCATTTGTTTGGAGAAGTTAAAAATGGATAGAGTGGAAAGTCAGGGGGCGGCTTTCTTAAGGACTGACTTCTTAGAGGTAAAGGAAACCACACATTTTTTAATTAAAAATTTCAAATGCCGCACTAATTTTTGTTTTTCATTTTCTTCTCCTCCGGGGATACAGAAAAGGCTGCTGATAATATGCCCCGTCAGTGGCCTGTTTTCTCCAGGGAATATGGAGTTCAACCTAGCTCTGAGTGGTCTGGCGCTCGATATAGGTAGATAATGGTTGGTAATGGGTGGTGCATGGCCTTTATGCCACGCGTGCTTCGAAGACTTGTCTCTGTAACTGCGCGTGGCAGGCATTTCTGGCGTTCTCAAGGACTGAACAGAGATGCCTTAATCTGGTACGACGGGCATCAGGGAGCCCCCGGTTATGCATGGGCTTCCCTCTCATTCGGGTAGAGTAAAACCAGCCTGATGATTTGGGTGCGGTCCTTCAGGGAGTACACGTAGTGGCTGTGGTAAGTGCAGGGTAGAAACCCCTCAGCAAGGGGGTATCACTACCCAGACAGTGGTGGTGCTAAATTGCCAACTCGATGCTATGGGCTCTCTTTTATATATGAGATTAGTGGGTACCGTATGAGATTAGTGGGTACCGGCATCGGGTGGCGGTTGTTGGACGCATTGAATTCAACTACCGCCCCGGCAACGGGCGGCGTGTGTTAAAATCTCTGGACAGGTACACACATTAAACCCATACAGTTGTTTTCATTTTCTTAAGTTCTGCAACTTAAACCTGTAGCGCGATTTACTAACATATTTCTACGATAATTGAATTGTTTTTAATAGTAAACAACCGAATTGTCGATATTGCTATTCATTATATTTTGCTTACAATAATCCCAATAGGTATTGTCGTAAACTAAAGACTAAAGTTGGAAAATCGTAAATTTTTTATATTGAAATTTTGTAGAGATGAGCCTACGCTATTAACTAGTTTGTTTGAGAGCCATTCTTGTGTGCTTTTATACCCAAAGAAACTCGAGGTTTGTAACTTTGCTCACTTTCTATTCATTTTAATTACCAATTACCGAAAAACTGACGGATTTTATACGGTCTTGCCTTATTATTGTAATTTAAACATAATGCTATAAACACATTAAAGGCTACCGACCATCGACTACAAGTTGTCGAAAATAGAATAAATGTGTCCATATGAGAATAATTATTTTTGTGGCAACACGACTACCGACCACACGACTGCTTTTGTAGCCCGTAGTCAACTTAGGCTAATTTCTATTTTCGTGGCGACAATAAACAGTTTAGTGCTGCCAATACAATAAGATGCATGAAAAAGGTGCTTAAAAAACGCCATACAAAAAATATATACATTAAAAATGCGAATAAAATGTAAGTTGCACCACTGAAAAAAAGTCATTTGTTTAAGTTTGTTGTTTAGTTTTCATTTACATACATATTTAATTAATTTACATCAGTTTTTATTTCAATTTTAAGTTATTTTTTAATTACCTTTTTAATTTTCTTATATTTTTGTTTATTTATTTTTTATTATTAATATTTATTTTTTGTTTTCTCACAATTTCACTTAAAAAAATAAGTTTGTTATGTTTTGTTTAGGTTATATACAAAGAGTCAAAACAGATGTTTATTTTATAGCTGTAGTCATTATTATAATTAAGTAGTTGGCTACTTGGCTACTTTTGTAGCCAGCGTATTTTGTAGTAGTGTGTTCGGTGATCGATAGCCTTGAATGTGTTGTTTATAGCATGAAGAAAACTAGAGTTGTCGGCTGTCGCTAAAGTGTACTTAGTGAATCACATAATCGTTACTGAATCGCGGTACTGGGCTGCTTTGTGTTGTATGCGAGCGCTTTAACCATTACACTACTCCACCCCCTAAAATTATGTTGATAAAACAATAAAAGTGTTTTCGAGATAGTTAATAAACTGCCCTCGACGAAATTAAAAAAAAATAATACAAAGTTTGCTTTTCAAGACAAGTGGTTGCTAAAAGAATTTGCAGTCTGGCCCATTAAAAAAAATATTTTAAATAAAACGGAAAAAAGCTGCCAGAGATTTCTACACAATATTGTATTTTATGGATAGTCTATAAATTTATAGATATAACCTTCAAAAGAATTCAAAATTTAATTTTTAATTTACAATTTTAAAAAGAAATGCTCGGTGTAGTTTTGTATATAGTGGGTTGGCTTACTAAGGAGACAGATTCGGTTCAAACTCCAGCTCTGATATCTTGAAGCAAAGAAAAATTAAAAAAAATTATTTCTTTTGGCGACCACCTCTTAGCAGTCTTCTGGCAAACGCTTTGAGAGTAACTGATTGCCATGAACAATCTCAAGTCTGTCGTTCGGAGTCAACGTCAAGCTGCGAGTTCCTGTGCTAATGGGTTATACTAATAGTTGTATGTACTCAGTGCATCACAGGGAAAATTTTAATAAAAAATTTTTAGATGTTACAGTCTCAAACAAATTTTTAGTAATAGAAGTAATGATTTTGTATCATTTTAAATATCTCTTAAAATAATTCATATTAAAATAGAGGCTTGTAAATAATTGTAGAACTCGTTGAAATTCGAATTCTTTGTAAATTAAAACCAACCGTTTCAATAAATTGCATGCTCTAAATTCGAGCTGACAATTCCCATTTCATGGCGTGTTTATTTTTTTGTTTTTTGACTTAAAAAATTTTAAAAAAATTTTTAAGCAAAATATAAAGGATTTTATATTTCGAAGAAGAAGGAAAAGGTAACAACTTTTTCGCCACATATGTTCATATGAGGATTACGAAGATTAAACTAAACTTTCTATTCGATTTAAGCTGCGGAATTATGTGTTACTGCAGCCCTACTGTTATTCAAGAAACTGGCATTTATTCACTCTTGAACAAAACGGTGTGTGTGTTTTATGCGTTCGTATATGTTTGGTGTTTATTGCATTGTATTGCAAACATAAATTTACACTTTTGGCATCTTGTTATGTGGCATTACTGTATGCAAGTAAATATTTTTATGACTTCTAGCGAAGGTATAGATATATTTAGTGGTTACGCGTAGTAGTGGGTGCTCCACACAAAGAAATTCCTGGATGTAAGTCCTGTTGCAATTATAAAAATGATTCATGCAACATATTAAATTAAGCAGTTTAAACGACACTAAATGAAACAATGCAAGATTTTATATGATTTTTAGCCATTGTATGTATAAGTTTTTACTATTCTTTCATTCAATCATTTGATGAATGTTTGACCTTTTTTATTTTTTTGCTTTTTTTGCGTGTCATTGACTTTTTCTTTAAAACTGATATAACTTATCTTGTCGCATCACATTTAGCAGTGATTGTTTTTGTCTATGCCTGATGTTTTTTTCTGTTTTTCTGTTTTTTTTCGTAAAGCAACAATGCCTTTCGTTTGATGCATCTCTCACTTCTCTTACATCTTTTGTTGTACATTTTGTTTTCGGCTGTTTTCTTTTTATAGTTCATCATATAGCAGCCATTTCTTTTCAAGTTGTTGTTGACAAGGCTTGTGAGTGAAGGTAATTAATGACCCAAACGCATATATGATGACATTGTTAACCACAAGCTCAGACATATGATTGTGTTTGATTTTATACACACACAAAACGAAAATGAGCAACAAAAAACTGATGCGAACACATAAAAGCATATGATCTGAAGAAAATTACATGAGAAAAGAAATATTCTTAATGAGACAAAAGCTCGGTTGGATGTCTATGACACAGATGACTTAAAAAGGATTAAAAACAGCATCAAAGTTAAAAATTACGATTTTAATTTAAAATAAGAAAGCCAAGGGGGGTTGTAAAAAGCAAGCTGCGTAAAGAAAAATCATAATAAAGAAAATTATTTTTTAATATCATCAAAACGCTCTGTTTTTTTTTCTTTTGTAGTCCGCCAGATTTGATGAGGAGAAAATTATAAATATAGGCGTTATTGTCTCCCTGTTATTATTAAAGAGTGGAGAGTATAAACAACTTCGCTTCCACATTGGCTGTAATCAGGTGTGCAAATAAATTAAAAGCCTTTTCAAAATTATTTTCCCTTTTTCCTGAAACGCTTGTCTGTTTGTTGCCAGTTCCATTAAAAAGTATGCCGTTAGTCCTTCCTTCGTATGATTTCTGCAGGAGGGCAAGATTTGCTAACTCATAAGGCATTGTCTCGCCCTTGACATTAGAAAGCGGAGATTCTTGGACTTAATTCCTTTAACTGAAATGCCGAGCATCAATAGATTCCAGAATTGGCGAGGACGCTTATAGTAGCACACTGCTCCCAACCTTTAAAGGGTCAGTCAACAAACCTAAGCCCTAGTATTTATTGTCCTGAAATTTGTTAATATTCTAATAAATTTTATATAATTATTTTAACAAATTTAATTAGTGTATTGACTTACTAGACTATAGCTCCGGGTTCAAACCCCAGCTCTGACATCTTGAAAGAAAGAAATATAAACAAATATTTCTTTCGCCGACCACTTTTTAATAGTCTACCGGCCAAAGCTCTAAGAAAAACTGATTACCGTGGGCCGGCTACTTAAGTCCGTCGATCGGAGTCGACGTTAAACTCTAGGTCCCGGTACTAATGGATTAAAATTGAAGCATTTGAAAGGGTTGCAATGGCCAATTATGTATGAATGTACCTTAATAAATGCATTCTAAAAAAGAAAACATGCTGCCAGGGTTTAAGTGACGCTAATTGATTTCAAATCTTAGCTCTGACATCTGGAAAAAAAGAAATACGAAAAAATTATTTCTTTTGGCGACTATCTCTCAGCAGTCTTTTGGCAAAAGCTCTGAGAGTAATTGATTGTCATGAAAACGCTCCTCAAATCTGTCGTTCGGAGTCGACTTTAAAACTCTAGGTCCCGGTACTCATGGATACACACAACATGAGTGCTGTGAGAAGATAGGCTGTAACCCTGACACAGGGTTGCAATGGCCAAGTATGTATGTTTGTATGTGTGTCTGTAATTGATTTCAAGACCACTGAAACCGCTGCTCTAGCTTCTGCTTAGTCTATGGTATGTTGTGTTGAATCGAATCTTACAGACTTTACCTTCTGTCACTGTTTTCATCAAATTAAATGTCAATGAACCAACTTTTATCCACTGAAATTTCTTCTATAGAATACCTATAGTGTTTACTAGTCTTAGCCATGCTTTAATTGATGGCTGCTTTCCGAAAAATACTATTTAATGAGCACATAAACTTTTATTTTGTACTGTTCTCCTTATAATACTAGTGTGTCTGCTATTAAAGGCAGTCAAAAACAGTTTAAATAAAACTACTTCTTAAAATATAAGAAATAACTTAACATATGTCTGTCATTAGTAACAGTATTGCTGGGAAGCAGGAAACACAAAAAGTCAGGGACATATCGACTCGCCTTCACTATAAGCAAAAGGCTAACTTTAACTGAGAAGCTGTTCAATATTATGTATTTCCAGCTCACAACAACTGCTTGAAACAAATTAAATATGAAATTCGCAGACGAAAAAATGGACACCGATTCGCCATCTATTGAGAACACTGCCAGGTAACATCCCTAGATAAGCACTTAATTGTATGAATATGACTAGAGATAGTTTAGAATAATCAGAACGTATGCTCAACTCATAAGATGATGTAGGACGTGAAACAAGTAAGGAGCTGGGCAAATAGCTGGCATCTGTTGACACCCTTTGTTTATCATTATTATTATTATTTTTTTTTATTAAGACCAATCCTCAGGGAAAACCCCTATTTTTTCTTATATTATTATTAAGCGCCTTAGGAATAAAACAAATTGCTGTGAATTGATCATTCAAAGGCCAGTGTTATACCTTCACCCTTGAATGATCAACAGCAATTTTCCCATCAATTTGCTAAGTACTTTTTTTTCTGATCATTCGTTTTTGCTCATATTGATTAGTTGGGATAGAGTAGAATATCAGGGAGTGGTGTCTTTGTAGATAGTCCTCCTGGAAGGGGGACCTCTTATTTTTTTTTTTTTTTTTAATTATAATTTTGAAGAAACCGCAAACTAAATTCTTAATTTTTCACCTTTGATGAGATTTAAACCTGGGCCATTGGAGTTTTTGTGCGAGCGCTCTCACCACTATACCACGCACACCCCCACCTTTTTTGTTTTAAAGAATAAAAGTAAGCTTGAATGAGAGAAAGCTTTTTTTATAAGTCTATTAATCTTTCGATTTGCTTAAGTATTTTTCAGAAGAAATTGTCACTTGTAAACACAATTTATTTTTTTTTTAAACAAATCTTCAATGAAATTCAATCTTCAATTTATTTTTCTTTTGCTTCCAATTAAGTATAAGCGTAATATCCCAGACAGTATTAATTTTCTAAATTTCTACAAACAATTTTGAATAAATCTTTAAAATTTATTTATTTCATTAACTCTTCTCTTGAAAATTTTGTTAAAGAATAAAGACAAAAACATATAAAATTACTGAAATGAAATGAAAAATTAAAATAAAACTCATTAAGACAACATTTACTTTCAAGTTTTGAATTGATGTGATTAATAACAAGAATCTTTAAGACAAAAAAAAAACAAATATATGTTCGAATGGATTTAAAAAAAACGAACAACAACAACAAGAAAATTTCAAATCAAATCAAAATGAAATTAAACAAAAAAAAATAAAATCACATACTAAAGTTTCTGCAGCAGAAGCTGCAGAAACAGCAGCAACAATGAAAAATTCTTGATTACATTTCATTACTTTATAGACTTGCTCACCCTTTTCCTGACTCCGTTTCCCTTGTTCGCTACATTTTTTGATTCAAACAACCACAAATCATTCATATGCTTTCACATACGCGGGGTAATCCGCAAAATTGTCATTTTCTGTTCTTTTTTTTTTTTTTTGTTGCTGTTTTTACTGCTGTTGTCGACATTGTATTGCCGGTGTTGATTTTGAAAAGGAAGTTGAAAACTGTCATCTTCTAAGCATAAGCATGTGTATGTGTATGTGTTTCTTTTATAATTCCATGCACATCATATAATTCATTAACTCATGCCACACGCTTTAGTTTTAAAGACAATCTCTCACACTTTGATACGTTGAACGCTTTCATATCGTTCTTTAATGTTTGCAACAGAGTAACGGTTTTCTATATATTTTTTTTTTTTAATTTACAACTCATACCATACCATCTCTTCTGCAACAACAAAAAACCAAAAATAACACAAAGAGAAAGAAGAAGAAACCGTAAGAGAGAAATATATATAGAGAGAGAGAGGTAGAGGTAGGGTGTCTGTATGTTTGTCACAATAAGAACACATTAGTATGTATTTGTTTTTTTGATTTTTCATTTCATTACATTGATGTTACTTGACGACAAGCAACTTAAAAGGAAAAAAAAACAAAAAAACATTATAATGTACGAGTACCCTGCAACAGAGCCAAGTTGATCCTGTTTAAAAACATATATTTGTATTTTCAACCGTTCTTCCAAGTAACGACTAATCTGTCAGTTACATAGACACATACATAATTGGCCATTACAACCCTGTGTCAGGGTTACGGCCTAGCTTCTTGCAGCACCCCTGTTACGTTTGTTAATTTTTATTCATGATTACCGGGACCTACAGTTTAAAGTCGACTCCAAACGACAGATTTGAGAAGCTTTTTCTTTCAGTAAAGTGTTTCATAAACTGAGACCAATTCAAAGTTTGATTTAAACACTTTCCTATCAATCAAGTACCAGAACCAAAACAAGCCAATAACTAGCTGCTAATTAGCTTTAAGAAACAAGTTTCTACATTTTGAGCATGACATTTCGTCGTCTAGTTTATTGGGCTGGCGGTAGAAAAATACTTTGTGGGCATGATAAAAAAGAGAGTAGTTTTTGTGTAAAACTGATTTGAATTTATTAATATTGTAATTAACAGAAAAAACTCTTGTGGACAAATCATTCCATAAACAAATAGTGGGGCTTAAAACCGAATTATTTTTATAAGGCATTGTGTAACTCGCAGGATAATCAATTTCAAAGGAATGAAATTCTAAGAAACTAAAATAGAATCCTCGATAGCTTCTTAAATAATCCCAGGGGAATATATTGTCCCACCATTTCACTCCTGGAACAATTTTTTTCAATTCAAGAAGTGACTGTTTACCAAAAAATCGAAAATATGCCCTGTAAAATGGAAAATATGCACTCAATATATTCACTTTCAAAGAAAAATGCTCTAAAAATATGCAGTTAAAATTTTTTTATCTCTTTAAATTGTATTTATTTAAAATCAAAAAAATCCAGGTACTAATTACATAGAAATACTAAAAAAAATAAGAATTCAGTCTATATAAAATTACGAGTTACTTATATAATCTATGAATTTTAAATACAAATTTAAAAAAAATATATATATATATTTTTTTAATACAAAACTTTGTGTGTCCGATCGATAAAAGTTTTTGTAGATGAAAAATGTGCATTCTACTTCGACTAAAGTTATAAGAGCATATTTAAAAGAAGACGTTTATTTGGGGAATACTCCTTAAATTAATTTGCTTAATTTTCAATTTTTTTTTTTTTTTTATTTTGTTGTACAAACAACAAAATTGCCAAATATTTTTTCTCTTGAAGTATTCAGAATAAATTCTGGAATAAAATATAAAATTTAAAAATTTGCAAAAATATGCAATAAAAATAATAAAATATGCATGGAATTATGCACTAAAAAACCAAATATGCAAAAATATGTAAAAACAAGTCGATGCCATTTTGTTGCAAATTCATTAATTCGGAAAAGCATTTGGTCAAAACCATTTTTGGGCTACTGACTACAAATATGCACTTAGAACAATTTTTGTCCTAGATATGGATAATATTTTATGGAAATTGCCTTTAAAACCTGCCAAGACCTTGTTAAGGATGAATTTAATAAATCCCTATGTTCCAGTGATGACTTGTTTGTTTCAGTAGGCCGTAACACTTCGGCGCTTAAGCGCTATGCTGTGTATACATATGCATATAAAATTGCTTCGATATATTTTTTTTTAAAGACCAATACTCAGGGATAAACCCTTACTCAGGCAGTACATTGTATTGGTATGTGAAGATGGTCGATTGATAGAGATTTTTTTTTCATAGATTTTTGAATATTATGCGCCTTTTTAGTAGACAAGTTGCTGTCAGTTTGACCACTCAGAGGCCAGTGCTATACCTTCATCCTTGAATGATCAAACAGCAATTGCCTCATGTGAATGGTGAGTGTCTTCAGTAGATAAGCTGTTATCTTCCTAAAAGTTGGCGCTGTGCTACTGATCATTGGTTTATGGTGGAATATATTGGAAATGTCAGGGAGCGGTTTCTTGAAGATGAATTTCATTGGGGGGGGGGAGGGGGAACCTCTTTTTTTTATTTATAATTTTAGAAAACCTCAAATTTTTATTTTTATAATTTTGTCCTTCGCTGAGATTTAACTTCGGTCGTGTGAGTTTCTGTGCGAACGCTCAACCACTATACCACTCTACCACGACTTTTCCTTAAATCTTTCAAACCAGTACCCTTTTCAGCGATCACGATCACAAACTTTTGATACTACAGCTACTTACGTTTTTACAAATTTTTTTATTTATTCTTCAACTAATTGTATGTCACCAATAGAGCTACTTTTAAACCCTTATGATACATTCTCTTGTTAATACTTCAATATATTTAAAATTTTTCAACTCTCCCCTGGATCTTATCTTTTTTGTAATTTACAAAAACAAAACTAAAGTAATCGAAAATCTTTGTCTCATTTCATACAAAATACAAGTGTTGCAGCAATAAGTGTATGTACGTACTTTGTATGCATGTGTGAATATTTGTATTCATTTGCAACAAAATTGTAGCATTAAATGCACACACGCCCACACACATACATTCATACCTAAGAATTCTTAGGATTTCTACAGCAACGAAGAAATATTCTGGCATATGCACACATTCTTACTAATACTCACACTTTCTTGCAAACTTTTACTTGGAAGATGAGATGAAATGTAACATTTTTACTTTACAAAATAGAAAATCAAAAGCAGCATGAGAAACTCATAAAAAGGAATGCCAAAGAAAATTTTTAGAAAATCTTTTACAATTCCATTGAGTAATCGAAATGTATGTAGATGATCATAATGATAATGACAGTATTAATGATGACAGTGTTTGTTGATAATGGTGATAATGATAATGAGAATGACAATGATGAAGACAGAATCAAAGATGACAATCAGGCATTAAAGAAAAATCAAATAAAACTAAAATATTGCCATTTCTACTGCTACTCCTATTTACTGGCAATAATTTCAATAAAAAAGCAGGAATGTTTTGTATGAGAATAGAAAATCTTTTATTTCATTCATCAACTTGTTTGCAATATTGTCACCATTTTTGTTTTTTGAATCAATTTTTTTGAGAATAGAAATTTTATAAAATCACACAGACTGCTTTACAAAGATTTATAGCAGTGCAGTGCAAAAGAAAAAAAAAACAAATTCGTGGCTAAATTCTCTTAACAGGGAATACAAATTTTTTATTATTTTTTTTTTGTAAAGTGTTAATATTTTTCTCTTCTTGTTTTGAAAAACAAAAAACAAAATTAAATTAAAAATTAAAATTTATTAAAGTTTTTTATTATATTTTTTAAAATTTTTCACATAAAAACCAAGAACAGAAATTTGTTTAATAATTATTTAAATTTTTTTTCCTTCATAATCTTACTGGACTTCTGTGTCTTTATTCATCATCAAATCCTATTTGTTTTGTTTGTTAAAAAAAAAACGAGAAATTATTTAAAAAACAGCGGCTTGATTTGATGGTCCAATTTTTTTCTGTCTTGTGCAGATATTTATACCCTACAATTAATAATATAAACACTGTTTTATATATTGCTGTTGACATACTTACATACACATACATAATTGGCCATTACAACCGTGTGTCAGGGTTACGGCCTAACTTCTCGCTGCACTCTGTTGTGTATGTTAATTTTTATCCATGAGTACCGGGACCTACAGTTTAAAGTCGACTCCGAACGACAGATTTGAGAAGGTTTTTCATGGCAATTAATTACTCCCAGAGCTTTTGCCAGAAGACTGCTGAGAGGTAGTCGCCGAAAGAAATATTTTTTTCATATTTCTTTTTTTTTTAAGATGTCTGACCTTCATATCAGGAACTCGATCAACCCTTCACTACTATGTACCTCCCAACATGCCTACACCAAAGGGAGATCGGTCGAGACCGCTCTGCACTCACTGATCTCTCAGATGGAGAGGGCATTGTATTTGAGGGAATATACGTTGGTTGCCTTTCTCGATATAGAAGGCGCCTTCAACAATATCTGCCCTAGGGGTTCTTCTTAGGTCGCGATTGATATCCGCCACAATTGGAACTACAAGGTGATAGAGGGCGACTGCTAGGGGCACCCCACAAGGCGGTGTCCTCTCTCCACTTCTCTGGAACCTTTCTGTTAACACTCTTCTCATCGGGCTGGAACGCTCTGGTAACAGGGTTGTTGCTTATGCTAATGATATCGCCATCGCGGCGTCTGGGATATGCCCACAGACATTGTCTGACAAGCTCAACTTCGCTCTGGGCATTGTGTCTAGGTGGTGCCGGGAATTTGGACTACGTGCTAATCCTGGCAAGACGGAGTTGATGCTTTTTACGAGACGGTACAAGGTACCTCATTTCACTTTGCCCAGCCTAAACGGGATTGGAGTGCATTTGAGTACCTCGGTTAAATATCTAGGTCTCATTCTGGACCCCAAGTTGAACTGGGGGCCTAATCTGTCTGAAAGGGTGCGTAAAGCTGCCTGTGCCATCTACTGCTGCCGCAGGGCCGTCCCCGCGTCGTCCGCTGTATTTATTCGGCGATCATAGATCCGAATCTTTTATACGGAGTGGTCTTTTGGTGGACCGCTCTCGACAAGTTCTGCAATGTCAGACTCTTTGATAAGGTCAGGAGGTCCGCGGCAGTGCAGATTACTGGTGCATTACGGACCACCCCCACACAGGCACTCTTTGTTATGCTGGGGTGGCCTCCGTCTAGGATTCTTGCCCGGCAGCAGGCTAAACTGGGGGCGGTAAGACTTAATGCACTGACACGGTGGAATTTTATACCCTCGGGAACCTCGGATACGGGACAATATCGATTACACCTCACCGAGACTGGAACTACACAGAGACTTCCACACGATGATCCCAAGTAGGGATGACTGGGCCTCTGGCGAGGTCATCCCCAGTGGATCGGTGGAAGTCTACACTGATGGTTACAAGATTGGTGATAAAGTGGGGTGTGGGATTTATTCGGAGATGCTCGCCCTCTCCATATCCCTTCGCCTCCCTGATTACTGAAGCGTTTTTCAGGCCGAAGTAATGGCTATATGTCACGCAGCAAAGGTGATACTTCAGGGTGGCACTCCAACTGCAAGTATCACCATATAATCTGACAGCCAGGCGGCGGTCAGATCCCTGTCGAGTTTGACCACAAACTCCAAAATTGTCGGCGACTGTCGCGATGCTCTTGTGGCACTCTCGAGTTAGTGCGTCTTTAATCTGATTTGGGTTCCTGGTCACAGGAACATCGCGGGTAATTGTATTGCGGATGAACTGGCTAGGACGGGTATGTCTCTGTCAGAGGTTCATCCTCACGTGGAAGTGGGTATACCTCTTTCCTCCGTTAGGCTCCTTATTAGAAGGAGACATTTATTGGACGCGGACCTAGCCTGGTCGCGGGAGGAGTCTTGCCAAGTTGCCAGACTCACCTGGCCTAGGCTGGACTTGAGGCGTACCAATCAACTCTTTAAACTAGACCACAGGGACATCTCTTCCGTTGTATCTATCCTCACGGATCACTGCGTGATGGGCAGTCATGCGGAAAGATTGCGCTTGCCGCGAATGGCTTCTGTCGTGGCTGTGGGTCGGCTGAGAAAGAGGAGACTGTGCTCCACTGTATTTTCCAGTGTCCATCTCTGGCTCGACGCAGATTTCTTACATTAGGATCTCCTTTTCTCGATGTCTTGACTAACCTGTCGATCCTGGATCAATTGCCAAATTTATTAGGCTCTCTGGCTGGTTTCCAGCATAATTTTCTGGGAAAGTAGTGCTTCTTGTGTGATGCCCCTGCCTATCAGGGCTCCCCACATCATGTGGTATCACAACGGGCCGTCATGCGTGCTCAAGTGTGCCTTGTCATTGCGAGGCTGCCACTTCCTCCTATCCTATCCTAAGTTGCCGGAGCTGGGTGTCGAACCCAGGGCTCATGTCTTAGTAAGCCAACACACTAACCACTAGACCACGGCGACTACATCTGTTCTTAATATACATAAAAAGAAAGGTGGCCACTTTTGTTAAAAATGTTAATCAGCATACAGATCTTTTATATTGACAAACTTATCTCTATGGTGTTTTTTGGATTGCACTCAGTTGCAACCACAAATTTATGCCGTAGATTGAGGCGGCAGGCATTTACCTTTTGATCACTAATCTTAACTACAAAACGCTTATTAGCTCACTTCGAACGAAATCAGTGTATTCAGGCAATCACCAAAACGCTTACGGTGATTAAAGGTATGTTGTCAAAACCTCCTGGTGCTTTGCCAACCAGGGGAATAGCTTACTAACAAATCTAAACAAAATTTGCAAATGTTAACTTTAAAATTAATATGTAGTATATCTGAAAGTCATCTATAATCATTCAAATTCTACTGTCTTGTTTATATTCATAATACACAACAAAAATGCTCGCTCGCTCTCCGTCCGTTTTTTGTATTCATTTTTATTTTATCATCTGGGGAAATCAAACATTCTATAATTAGTCATTGGCAGCACAGGCAGTGTGACTTTGAATGTCTATCAAAAAAAAAAAAGGAGTTCCAAAATAACAGAGGGAGGTAGAAAAAAAGAAATACCAAAAAAATAACAGGGACTTTACCACCGTTATTAGTGCTTAAGCTTTGAAATATTTTTGTTTCGTTTTTATTTTCAAATCCATCAAAAAAACAACAACCACAACAACAAAATTTCAAAGAAAAAAATGCAAAAAAAAAAAAAAATAAAAGAATTGAAAGAAAATACTAAAAATTAAAAACTTGTTTAATAAAATGTGTTCGTTCTAGTACCCCATCATAAGTTCACTGCCATGAATATTCTACAGATTTTAGGTTCGTTAAGATACGATAATGTGCGCCATAAAAATCACGTAATTTTAGTTGGTTTTTATTGGTATTTGTTATTAACGCAAATAGATCATAAGTGGTAAAGTTCACGAATTAAGAAACAAATTGTAACGGTTTCACTCGCTTACCGAGATCTGGATTGTCGTGACATTTTCGTAGTTATAGACCTTCCAAAACTGTTCGCTGGAAAGAAATGTAAAAGCTAGCAGTGACGAAAGGGTAATTGACTTAACTAAAACATATTTTAAGGCTAAAGAGATATTGTACTCTAAAAACTGTATTACCGCTGTAAACATCGAATAGCTCTCTTAGGCAACTACATTGAATAATATTTATACTTAAACTGTGAACTTTGCAAGTCCATGAACAAAAAAAAATTTTTTTTCTTTTCAAAATTCTGCTTCGACCATAAAATCTAAAAATATTGTATTTTCTACAAGACTTTCTCTCTTAGGGCTCTAATTATTAGCCTAAAACAGTTCGCTTTAGTTTCTTGCAGTACCTCAAACCAACATTATCTATGACCTATAGTGTAGCATCTAACAACTGCGATTAAATGGAGTACAAATCAATTGATGTTTGTTGTTGGCTTTCAACTTTATGGCTGAGAAAAGAAAGAAAAAAAGTTGCAGAGAAACAAATTGGAAAAAATTCAAAATAAAAAAAAAGTTCAACTAAAATAGCCAAAGACCTGGCAAAACATATAAATAATAATACAGCAACAACAACAACACTAATAACACTGAAGGAAATATTGTATTTAAAAATTGTTGCTGATGAATGTATAGCATGGAAATACTTTTTAGTCTGCCTGCTATTTCAATGCAATTTATGCCATTCTCTGGGTTTTTCTATAATTTTTATATGACCAGTTGTTTGCCTGGACTCTCTTTTTTTTTTAATTTTTACGGGTAGTAAAAGGCAATTCACTAGAACACAATTTTTTTTTTATTTTTTATTTTGCTTTTCTTTTATACAACGTTGTGCAATTAAAAATAAATCGCCAATGGCTGCTTTTTATGCTATTTTCAAAAGCTCAAAGGCTCATCGATATATTGAGAATTGGACTGGCATAGAACTATACAAACAAAACTGAAAAAAAATTAAAAAGAAATAAAATTGTATTGGAGAGTTGAGTGTAAAGGAGTAGAAATAATTAAAGTAAAAAAAGAGTAACCAAAGAATATGAAGTAAATGGCAGAGTAAAAAATATTTCTGTAATACTCGTAAATGGAAAAGTAATAAAAGAAAAAATATCTTTAAGAAAGAAACGAACGAAGATTTATAAATGATAAGATGAATTGAGTTTTTAAATCAAAATACCTCACTATTAAGTAATAGAAGATATTTAAGAACAAAGAAAAGAAATAAATTTTCTAAGTTATTCCCCTGCAGAATGTGTGGTACAATAAAAATAGCGGTGAAAAAAGTTTCGCTTACTATCTCGCTTACGGATGGTGCAAATTTAATATGGCAAGTTCCCGTTGTCAAGCGTTACATTTTTTAAACAGAAAGTGGAATATTGTGATCAATTTTTTTTATAGAGATACAGAACTAGAAGTTGGCAACACGTTTTTAACAAGGGGCTAATTTGTCAGCTGTCAAGGTGTTTACGTTTAGTTAAATGATCACCAAGTAATGCGTTGATTCAGTGAATGGGCCCAAAACAAGATTGCCATTGAGCCGAATTTTCAGAACTGAATTTTGTGTAGCAATCATTTCACTTTTGTTGGAATTTATACATTAACAAACAAATCTGCCGTGTTTTGACTAACTCAAGTGCATGTTGAAACACCGTTATACCCAGAAAAACTGACAGTTTGCTGTGCTTTACACGACAGTGGAGCCATTGTTCGGTATTTCTTTAAAACACGATGCTGGTCAGAACGTTATACTCAATGGCGTTAGCGCTATAGACCCATGACTATTAACTTGTTCGTTCATCAATTGAACAGCCATAACATGCCATAGCTGTCGATTCAACAAGACTTCGCAACATGTCACACAGCACGTGCCACAATTGAAGGAAACGTTTGACTACACGTTTCAGATGCATCAATTAGCTTTAAAAATTATTCGTCTAAACAATCCTAAACTTCTTTTTTTTTTTTGTGGCTATGTGAAGTAGTTAGTTTACGGCGATAAGACCAAAACGATTGATGATGTAGAAGACAACATTCTCCGCGTAATTGCCGGTATATGGCCACAAGTTTTGTGAAAAGTCATCGCAAATTGGACATCCAGATGTATTTTTTAGTTAATGCGCTTAGAGCCCCAGTTGCCAATTTGCTCAACAAATCACTGAGGACGTCAAATTACTCAAATCAAATTACAAAATAGATTTGTGAGTTCTAGGAAATTTAAAAAAAAATAGGAAAAAAAACAAAAGTTTCTAAATTTGTTTCAAATAGCTTAATTGAGAATAAAAATTATCCATTAAAAAATGGAGGGATTTGGACAAGTGGGCACGATACCTCCCATACAAAGCGAAATGTTAATGTTAAATATTTAACTTTGGTGACCGATACTGGATTCTTAGAATGGGCTCTCTCCATATGGCAATAACAAAAGTGCGTTGTATACTGGTTAATGCGCTCGCACAAAAAACTCAAACGCCCCAGGTTCGAATTCCAGCAAAAGGTTAAAAATTAAAAAGTTAGTTTGCGCTTTTTTTCAAAAATATAATTAAAAAATAAGAGGTCCTCCCCCTCCAAGAAGTCCATCAACAAAGTAACCACTTCCATCCCACTCTTTTCCACTTTAAACTTTAACAACGAAAAACGTATGATCAGGAAAAAAGTGCCACCTATTGGGAAGTAGCAGATAACAGCTAAAAATCTACTTAGTGAAGGCACTCACCACAAACAACCTGTAACGATGGGGCAATTGCTTTGGATCATTCAAGGGTGAACATATAATGAATGATCAATTCACAGCCTTTGAATGATCAATTCACAGCAATTTGTCGAATTTCTAAGGCTCTTAATAGTATAAGAAAACAAAAATATATGTTCTGTTGTCAAAATGTACTGTCCTTTCCACAAAATTCCAATACAATGTACAGCATTCAGTAGGGGTTTACCCCTGAGTATTGGTCTCAATAAAAAAAATTAAAGCCAAATAACTTCGTGTCAAAATAACTTCGTTATCCGGGTAGCGAATATTCTGAAATAAATTTTGCAAACGTTTTTAGTAAAAACTAAATATTTATGGATGTCCACAGCCCTATGACCACCATTAAGGAAAGGATATCCAAGATTTTCCTTGGGAAAGCACAGAGCAGTTGGAATTCCATCACTACCTGTGCTGTTTCTAGGACACTTTGGCCACGGTATAACCGGGGTAAGACTCTAGAAATCTTGGGGATTCTTCGACAGTCCTTGTCTAGACTCATAGCGGTGTATACAAGTCACTGGCTGATCAGTAGACATGCAGAGAGGCTGGGCCTTCCCTTTAACCTATACTGCAGAAGTTGCGGGGATTCTTCTGAGAGGCAGACTGTGGAACATTTTCTTTGCGACTGCCCAGGTCTGGCGGTCAGATGTTTGAAGTTTTTTGGGTGCCCTTTTTCGACGACTTGGCGCAATGTGCGAACCTGGACTCCCTTGCTCTACTTCACTTTATAAGCAGCTCTGGCTGGCTGTAGTTATTTTCTTTTTTCTACTTTTAGGTAGTTTCAGTTTGGTCCTGCTATGGTTTCAAAACGGCATCTTGTGCTAATTGTAGTTGATCGGATTTTCGGACTAACTGCCCATTTGGCCTACCTACCTACCTAACTACCTACCTACCTACCTACCTACATCTCAGCAGTCTTCTGGCAAAAGCTCTGGTCCCGGTACTCATGGATATAAATTAACAAACACAACATCAGTTCTGAGAGAAGCTAGGCCGTAACCCTGACACAGGGTTGTAATGACCAATTATGTATGTACGAGTATCAAGCGTGTGAAACAAAGCAAGTTGCAAACACTCATCATTTTCTATGCAATATGTATGTTTAAGACCCTGTATTCTCCATAAGATCGTTATTGAATAAAAAGTGACTGCTGATGCAAATTGATTTGGATGAGAAATAAAGTAAAATAAAAACAAAAACAAAGTTGTAGTAGAACTACAACTGCTAAGGCCACGATAACAAAATAATAAAATTTCAATAGAAAAGAAAAAGATAAACGAAAACAATAACAAAATTACAAAATAAAAAAAAAATTGTTGACCATTTCAACTAAAGCTTCATTTGGCAGCTGTTTCTACTTTAGAACTATTATTTTAACAGTGAACAAATGTGCGGAGACCTGTCACCGACAACGCTTCGTTAAATCGTTGGATTGTTGTATATATTTGTTGAAGTTTCATTACATTTTTGATACAATTTTTATGTTTTTTTATTTCTAAAACATATCTTTATAAAACGTGGATCTTTGAGTTTTATTAGAGTCATAAATGTGCCCATAAAAAAATACGATATTAGTGAGAGTGTAAGAGTGTTGACAGCAGTACTCATGTGTGCGTTTTAAAAAGCATAAAAATTTATTGCTTTAAACGTTATAAGACTATTCATATGCACACCAATACTTTCTAAAACGTCTATTGCATTTATATTTTGCCTCCCACACTAGTGCAGCAACATTTACTCTCTCTCTCTCTCTCTCTCTGTCTCTCTTTAAGCCTTATGTTCGCTGGCTGACTTACACTGCCGATCACTTGAATAGGTTTATTAATTTTTGCTCTTATATTTTAATTTTTTTCAATAAACTTTAGGAGAATAATATTTTTTTCACTTAAATTAAGAGATATTATAAATAATCATATTTTAGGAAGAAAAGAATAACGGTACAATAAATAAAAAGTTGTTATTTTTTGATTTTACTTCGAAATGCTGCGAAAACAGGTGTAGGTTTTGGGTCACTTGAATAGGTTCACTAGGAATAAAATTAGTTTGCTTTTAACCATTGACAGTATAATTAAAATTTTAAATATTTGTGAGTTACTGCAATAATTTGTTACATTTTTTATGTAAAATAAGGGGCAGCAAGCGATTAACTGAAGAAAGAAGAGATAAAATTAAAGCATTCAATGAAACTGGCTTAAGCTATAGAAATATCGACAAAAAATTGGTCGCAGATAGATTGTTGTAAGTAATTTTTTAAGAAATCTGTCCGATTAGTATAGAAACATGAAAGGGCTGACGAAAAAAGCCACAACAGAAGCGGACAGAAGAGTTATTGTAAAAGCTGCCTCAAATTTGAGCGATTCTGCTGCAAAAATTAGACAAAAATTGGGTATCACAGCTATCATAAGCACTGTAAGATGTGTTGTTCGACGTTCTAAACATTTAAGGAGATTAAAAATTAAAAAAAAACATCTCTTATTGCTGCTCGTAAAGCGACACGGTCTCATTTTGCTTGAGAACACATGAACGATAAAAATGAGTTGTATGTGTTGCCTTCTCAGACGAAAAAAATGTTTAATTTGGAAGGTCCGGATGGATACAAGTACTATTTCCATGACCTACATAAGGAGGAACGCTACCTTAGTCGTCTCGTCTCTGTGAGAGAAGTGTAATAGTGTGGGGGGGCGATTTCATATTATGGTACATTTGTGCTTCAATTCCTCACATCAAAAATGAACGCGAATAACTACAAAACAGTATTTGAAAAAGTGTTTCCATATTTTTCTACTATTTTTAGACCAATTCTTTGGATATTTAAACAAAATAATGCTCCGATACCTAATGCCAGGGTTGTAAAAGTGTGGATTTAAAGCCAAAATTTCAATAAGTTGGAGTGGCCACCATATTCCCCCGACTTAAATATTATAGAAAATGTATGAGGCTTGCTTTCTCGAAAAGTCTGCGAGTCCGGCAGACAATACGAAACCAAATAGGCTTTCATTGGAGGAATTAAAAAAGCTTGGTCCAAAAATTTCATTATCATTATTTGAAAACCTTTATAGCTCCCTCCCAAATGATATTCTTGAAGTTATATCGAATAAAGGAGGATATACTCATTAATAAATCATCAAACATTGTACGAAATCTTAAAAAATTAAAAAAGTTTTACAAAAAAAATCATTTTTTTCTTTAATTTTTTAAATTAATGATAGTGAACCTATTCAAATGACCCAAGAAATTGTGCTGAAAATCATATTCGTTTTTGGGAAAAAAATATTACTAAAATTCAGTTATTAATTATTGAAATAATTTTTTTTATTATAAACTCACATAATCCAATATTTTACCATTTTAGAAAATAATAAAACTAAAAACTTAATTACTTTTAGAAAAAAATTTATTTGAATGTAATGAAAATAGTAAACCTATTCAAGTGAGCGGCAGTGTAACTATTGTTGAGAATTTCTTTTGTATATTGCTGGCTACGTAATATGTGCAATTGCTACAGTTCTTAACATGAAATGGGTGTGTCCCTTTTGGTGCATATTTTGTTATTTTTTTTTTTACGATTGTCCAGAGAATTCATTTCGAATTGTTTTGTTTTTATATGTTTTAGACTTTATGTGCAGCACTTACACTTACCAAGTAACATCTATATACACCACAAGTAAACATTATAGGGTTGAACAATTTTTTAGTAAAATTCTATACGACCTTAAAATTCTATACGAGTATGTTAAGCTTCATACATAGTTGTAAACTACAAATAACATTTTTCTGCAAATACATATTTTTTTATTACTCTGATGGTAACAATTTTCAAAAATTCAAAATAAATGATTTTTTAAGGCTGCCGTAACACTTTAATTAGGTCAAAATTAACTTTTGGAAAGGAAGTCGAATTTAGATTTCCAGCCGGTTCAAAAATAAAGGTTGTTTATTGTTTGCCTCTGGCTATACCTTGTGACCACCTCCTCTATTCATGTCTTCAATCTCAGCTAATGTAGATAAATGGAACCATAGATCAATAAGAATTCATTCAAACAACAAATGCATTTGTGTAGAAAAAAGCAGAATATGATAGAATATGTTGTGACAAAACTTCGACTAATTAGTTGTAAAGTATGTAGAAGGCCAGTATTACACGAAATATCTTTATAAACTTAAAACCATTTTTTTTACATTGAAGCCAGCACAAGAGGCGACAACCCCTACACACGCAGCGTATTATTCTGGTCTAGGAAAATATGTTAAGGGAAAGGGGAAAGAGAGAGTAAGTGTTTGTGGATATTTTAGTCAAACTTTTTAAAATGTGTCAGTGTCATTGTTTGACACTTGAACAATTGTTATTGTTTGCTAGTAAAAGGTACGAGGTTAGTAAAAATTGAACGTTAAATGAATGAACAACGCATTCTCATTGTGAAATTGTTTTACCAAAATGGTGAACGTTTTGAGGCTACAGCTCAATTTGGGGTTACAATAATGCTCCAAAAGAGTCAACTGTAAAGTAGTTAATAGATAAATTTGCCAAAACTGGGTTTGTTAGTGATGTAAAGACAACAACGCGCCTTCGACAAGGTCGATCGACCAAAAATGTCGCAGCTGTACGTGATGATGTCGCTTAAACTCCATCCACCTCATTTCGACACCGAGCTCAGCAAATTGGTACCTCCAAATCCACTATGCAGCGAATTTTGACGAAAGATTTGCATCTTCAGGCATGACCATGGACAGCGAAGGGAGTTCGTTAATTAGGTATTGGAGAGACAACATGAAAATTCTGATTTTGCCAATAAAATCATCTTCAGTGACGAGGCCCATTTCCATCTTGATGGATTCGTCAATAGGCAGAATTGTCGCCTTTGGTGTGAGGAAAATCCTCGAGTGATACACGAGAAGCAAATGCATTCTCAACGTGTCACTGTGTGGTGTGGTTTTTACGCTGGAGGAATCATTGGACCTTTTTTTATGAAAATGAGGCAGGTCAAGCGCAAACAGTCAATGGTGTTCGGTATCGTGAAATGATAACCAGTTTTTTCTTGCCTATAATTGAAGAAATGAATGTGGAGGGCATGTGGTTTCAACAAGACAGCGCCACATGTCATACAGCCAGAGAAACAATTTAATTGCTACATCAGTCATTTTCCGGTCGTGTTATTTCGCGTTTTGGAGACCAGAATTGGCCGCCTAGATCGTGCGATTTAACACCTTTAATTTTTTTTCTTTGGGGTTTTTTGAAGTCGATGGTTTACGCGAATAAGCGGACGATGACTCAAGCCTTAAAGGAGGAAATTGGACGCTACAATAATGAAATACCGCAGCATTTATGCAAAAAGGTCATTGAAAATTTCATTAAAAGATCGCGTGTGTCCCAGGAAAGCCGCGGCGGCACGATATCTTGTTCCATACATAACCTCATTCTGTCTACTTCACGATATAATAAAGTTTCACGATTTTTTTTTTAATATCTGTGTTTTATTTAAATTTAAAAATTGCGTTCTAGTTGGGACACCCTTTATAATTGACCATTACAATACTGTGTTAGGGTTACGGCCTAGCTTCTCGCAGCATCCATGTTGTGTGTGTTCAGTTTCAGTTTAAAATCGACTCCACACGACAGAATTGCGAATCTTTTTCATGGCAATCAGTTACTCTTAGAGCTTTAGCCAGAAGACTGCTAAGAGAAATATTTCGTTTCGGATAAGGGTCTTGTAAATATTAAGAAGGTCAGCTGAAAGTCTTCACCCTTTCGTTTAGCTATTTACAGCAGTGTGTACCAAAGTTTCATATTTAAAAGAAAGTTCTTTTTCATTTATTAAATAATAAAATTAGATTTTATGCTTCTGTTTTATTTTATTACTTAAAACTCAGTGCAGTAGAATAGATTGTAAAACCTAAAGTAAAACAGTAGATTCTGAGAAAACATAAAACCCTTTACATTTTTATATTTTCAAATAGACAATTTCATTTTGTACGAATAAGAATGACCAGTTATGGTGTGAAATGTGTCAATTTCAATATTTCTCTATGTTATGAGCATTTCAGTTACTATTCAAGGACATGTTATATGAGAAAAAAACAAAAACAGAAACAAAAACAGTAACATAAACTTGTTGCAACATCTTATTGAGTCAATGAATGCTTCAGTAATCACTAATAAAACATTTTTTATTTAATTATGAAATAATAAGACAAGCAAAGAGTGGGAGATTTGTGTGAAATATTTTACAATAATAAATAATAATAAATTGTTTTGTAAGTAAAATTCTAAATAAAAGCAGCAGATTTTATCCAGCTAAAGTGAAAATGCAGCGATAAGGGATTTTCCATAATATTTGTTGTCTTGCGAAAAGTATCACTCATACATCCCATGGTTCTTTTAATATTTACATACATGTACGGATTAGCCATAACGGTGTCATTATATAATTATTTTAAGCATAATTAACAAATGTTTTACTTACTTGTGTATAATTCCCATAATACTTATTATTTTCAAACAAAAATGTCTTAGAGTTAAGGTGAAAGTTATGGTAAAACTATACTGAGAAATTGCTTAAACACCAGTGAAATGTTAAGGGTTTTTTCCCTTCCCTTTCCAGAAAGTCTTAATAAAATTCATAAAAAAAACAGAAAAAAATATATAAAAATGACCAGTAAAGATAAACAGAACGATCTTATACAGTAGACTCACGTTTAGTTCTGTAGGCTTAGTTTTGTTATTTTTGGTTTCTTTCCTTCAGGCGTATTCTAATGTACTTAACAACCATGACTTTAAATATAAATTTCTATAAAATACAGGGTATCCCAGAACTCAACATCAAGCCAAAACAGGGTGATAGGATCGATTGTAACCATCAAGACAAAACACAAAAAAAAAAGAATCTCTCCCATGAAATTTGAAAGTTATGTGTATTTAAGCAAATCCTAGAAAGTTTGTCAAACTGTAACCATTCTTCGCTTATTCTGTTTAATTGTTATTATTTTTGTTCATTTAACCTTTGGAATCGTAACCCTAAATAACATTTCTAGAACCACAGTCAAAAATAATGCCGCAATTGCCTCAAGTTACTCAGGGGCAAACCCCTACTAAATGCTGTGCATTGTATTGGAATTTTAGTGGAAAGGACAGTAAATTATGACAACAGAACATATATTTGTATTATTATATATTATTAAGCGCCTTTAGGAATGAGACAAATTGCTGTGAATTGATCATTCAAAGGCCAGTATTATACCTTCACCAATAGCAATTGCCTCATCGTTGCATGTTGATTGTGTGGTAAGTGCCTTCGCTAAGTAGGCTTAGCTGTTGTCTGCTACTTCCAAATAGGGATCATTCGTTTTTTGGTGACATTTGTTAAGGTGGAATAGAGTAAAATGTCGGGGAGCGGTTTCTTTGAAGATGTAGGTGTTGATGGAACGGGATTGGGGAGGGGGAACCTCTTATTTTTTTAATTATAATTTTGAAAAAAAAAACGCATATTAACTTTTTAATTTTTCACCTTTGCTGGGATTTGAACCTGGGCCTTTTGAGTTTTAGTGCAAGAGCTCTAACCACTATACAACGCACCCACCAGTTCTCCAGAAAATAGTGTGAATTTGTCGATTATGAAGGGCTCTCCTGTAATTTGTAATGTAATGTAAATTTAGTAAAGTGCCTTGGCAGGATAGGATAGGAGGAAGTGGCAGCCTTGTACTAATAAGACACACTTGAGCACGCATAGCGGCCCGTTGTGATATCACATGAGGTATTAAGCCCTAATAGCCAGAGGCTTTACACAAGAAGCAATACTTCCCCAGAAAATTATACTGGAAACCAGCCAGAGAGCCTGATGAATTTGGCAATTGATCCAATGTTCAGTATCGATAGGTCATAGAGGAAAGGAGATTCTAATGTAAGCAATTTTTGTTATTTTTTAATGTGTTTCAGGCTCTAGGTTCGAGCCCCGGGAAAGTTCTGATCAATATTTTTATAATTTAATTAGATCAAAGTTAACGGCAATGAATATTTTTGGTAATTAAAGAAGAAATGATGTCCGTGAAGGAAAAGTACGCTAGCCAAACTGAACAATTGTTTTCGACTCCAGCTACGGTAGTCTCATCAGAGTTCTTTGTGTCCTGTGTATATTCAAGACTAAACATCAACTATTTAACTCACACTTTTTTGGAAATCGCATACTGAAATTATTACCGTATGTAGATACACTTGTATGAGTTAGTCGAAGTAAAGTCACACAACAGTTTCTATCATATTCTCCTTTTCTTACCATCATTGCTGTTCTTGTAATTGTCATCTTATTTGGATGAAACAGAATTACAATTTTTATTTTGTTTTTGCCCTCTTATTCCATTTAATCCACATTAGTCGGCATCGACGACATGTACGACTGTAGCCGTGGTGGTTAGAGTGCAGCGCTAGAAGCATGCGCATTATAACTTAATGTGTTTGTTTGTTATTATTTTTTTTTTTTTATTTGAGACCAATACTCAGGGGTAAACCCCTACTAAATGCTGTGCATTGTATTGGAATTTTCGAAAGGACGGTACATATATTATTAGTAAGCGCTTAACGTCGAGCCAGGGATGAGCACTGGCAAATATAGGAAACCACAGTCTCTTCTTCTTCAGTTGACTTACAGACACGACAGAAGTCATTTGCGGTTAAGCTCAGTCTCTCTGCGTTACCTGTGAGGTTAGATACAATGGAAGAGATATATCTGCGGTCTAGTTTAAAGAGTTGATTGGTATGCCTCAAGTCCAGCTTAGGCCAGGTAAGTCTAGCAATGTGACAAGACTCCTCTTCCGCCCAGGACAGGTCTGCGTCCAATAAATATTTCCACCTAATAAAGAGTCTAACAGAGGAAAGAGGTATACCCACTTTCACATGAAGATGATCGTCCGGCAGAGACGTACTCGCCCTAGCCAATTCATCTGCAGTGCAATTACCCGCCATGTTCCTGTGACTAGGAACCCAAATCAGTTTACCGTCGCACTGTCGTGAGAGTGCCCCAAGAGTATCACGACAGTCGCCGACAATTTTAGAGTTTATGGTCAAACTCGACCGAGATCTGACCGCCGCCTGGCCTGGCCAGACAGATTATATGGAGATACTAGCAGTGAGAATGCCTTGTCAAGTAACACTAAAAGTTCGCGCACTTAATCAGGATTGTAAAACCGCGCAATACTTGAGAGTTTCATACTAAAAAAAGGGGGCAAAATCAAAAAACTTCAAATAACCCGATTTTTGCCACCCAATTTTACTCAATTCACATATTTTTATTCGTTTTTTATTACGTTTCAGCTTGACGTTTAGTTCTGTGACACCCTGTATAAGTAAATATATTTTTTTAAGGCTTCTGATATCCCTATATGTGGCATAATTAAGGAATATGTACAAACAAAGGGTCTTTAGTCAAAGGCTTTCTTTCCATTATTAGGCTATCGCCAATATTATCTTCATCGGCATTATGTGACAACTGAAAACAATGGGAATATCTCATCAGCAGCATGCCAATGTTCATCATCAATTTTCCATTTTAATTAGTCTTCAGTTGATTAATGCACATTGATAATCAAGGCATTGAATATGATGCGAATTGTGTTGATATGCGAACACAAGGACACACAATACGAAAAGGAAAAGGAAAAAAAAAGAACACATTGCATGCAAATTTTGTTTGCACAAATACAGATTTTAGACTCTCCTATGCCATTATATGAAAAGATAATAATTTTTTTCTATTTTTTTTCATTTAATTTATTTTTTAAAATGTGCATGTATGTATGTATTTATATATAGAGTGACCAAAGCAAATTGCATAAAAAGTGGAGTTTGATTAAAATTAGCAACAACAACAAAAAACCGTTGAAAACAATTGCATTAAAAAAACGTCTAAAAGGATATTCCTATAGCCGTCAACATTATTAAAATCCGCATAAAAAGTGTTAATTTAGAAAAGCTGTTAAACTGTAATTTTTTTCTACTGCTGTCTCTCTATTCACAAACTTAATTAAATGAAAAACTGCTGATCAATGGTGGCAAAAAAGGCAACATTTCAAAAAACAGATTCTCTAACAATAATAAAATTCACATAAAAGGATTAAAAGAAGATGCAAAAAAAAAAACAAAAAATAAAAAGGAGACCAAGAGACATAGAATAGCAAACATATCAACCAAATTAATTAATATGAGTGTTTAGTTGATGAATTTATAAGGAAAAAAAAAAGAAAAAACTTTAAAATTTAAAAAAATCAAATAAACAAAAATTAGTTAAAGTCGAATCTAAAGTGATATGTTCATTCGGATTTGATTGAAAGAGGCGAGGCAACTTAATTTAAACTAAATATCTGACCGAAAAATAATCCTAAATGGTATAAAAATGGTTTAATACAAGCTTTAGATAATTGCCGTTTTATTCTGCAAATAGAAGAAGTTTATTCTGCAAATACAGAAGTACCTCAATTACAGACCGGATATTTTACACATATGCGTAAGCATAAAGTGGGCGTGGCAGAAAATTTATTTCTATGTTATTGTCCAGGATTTCTGGCCAATTTAAAGTTCTAAAGATGCCTCGTTTCAGATCCTCCACGTTACACTCCATTACATTTAACTAGACAGCCAAAGGTAGCTGTCGTCCTTCTGCTACTTGGGTCATGTATTTGTTTATTTGATTGTATAAAAATGGCACTTAATACTAATTGTAAGTTAACTAAACATATGACTGAAAGTTTAAGTGCAAGACAAGGTCACAGAAGTAGACAGATTGTTCCCTTTTGACTGCATATCACTACAACTACTGTAAAAATCCTTAAATTCTATACTTTCACAATTAACACCCAGTTTCTAGAGTGTATCATAAACCGATATAAAAATTAAGCGCTTCTATGATATTTTAAGTAGTCGCCGCACACTGGTTCAAGAGCGGCATTAATTCATTTTTCTTTCCTGCCTTCTGATGTAGCTGATTTTTTTACAGTTTATAATAGACAATCTAATTATCATTTTCCAAAAGTACTAGGATTATATCTTTATAACTTTTTTGTCCAGAGACATTCAAAGTTGACCTAAATGAATGCGTTTGAAGCGACCGTATTATATATGCTGCATTCTATCGCTTCATGCTTTTAAAATACTCTTGTAATGACAATAAAAAGATTTTTTTCATACAATTGGACGTTATTTATGATATATATATATAAATAAAAAAATTTTCAAATTTAAAAAAAATAATTTTTTTTACTACAAAAAATTGTCCAAAAATATATATTTTCTCCAACTTCTATGGATGGCATCTTCGGAGCTCCAACGAGCTCCAGTCAGACACTTATATCAAATTAAAGCCTGAAGTCTCAGCTAATTATTTATTAAAAATTCAGCTGCCCGTTTTTGCCTCAAAGAAATTCCGGTTTAAAAAACTAAAATTCCTCCACAATCATGTAAGTGCACTAGTAGTTTTTATTAAAATCTGTTGCATACTCTTAGGATTGCACTTCTCTGCAATAGATTTTATTGCAACTTGTCAGCAGTTTTCCCGGCCATTTTCAGAAAACTCATAAGTTTGTTTAACGATCTGTAAAATCTTGTGGATTTTTTTTTTGGGTAAATTCAAAGAATAGGCTTTTAGGGTTCATTGAGTTCCAGTAATAGGGTGAATATAGCCGGACCTATGTTTTATTTAAAAGAAAAAATGCAAATTTTGAGGCTTAGAAGGCAATTTTAATTCGGTCATATCTCCTACACCACATACGCATTCTAAACAATTTTTCCTACGAATTATAAAGGAAGTGCTATATTTTAATAAAAATGGCATTGAAAAGTTATCAATTAAAATATCTGACATATGAAAGCTACTGAACTGTGTACAAATTTTATTCAGTTTTCGTTTTACAATATTTAAGTGACTTCAGTAGACTTTTTCTGAGACAAAATATTCCTTTTTAATCAAATAAATTATGAATTTGTCTCAGTGAAACACTCTTCTTTGCAACGGTATTATTAGATTTGTGAAAAATAGTTTTAAAAATCGAATTTTAGTCACCAAAATACCGCCTACACAGAGTCCAAGACGGTGCGATGGGCGTGGCAGATTTCAATGAAACTTGGCATGCGTCTTTTGTTTTTTCTAAGTAGTAAATGTACTAAATTTTAAGACTTTGGCTTTTATACGAAAGGTTTTATGTGAAAATATCCATTTTGATTGTATGGGCGGTGGGCGATGGGTGTGGTTGATTTTCATGAAACTACTTATTTTATTTTCTTAATTTAATCAATATAATACTCTGTGCCAACTTTCAACTTTCTAGGTCCACTCCTTATAATTAAGACCACCAATCGTATGAAGCTGAACCAGTGTGCGCCCTGGTCTAGTGGTTAGTGTGTTGGCTTACTTAGACATGAGCCCTGGGTTCGACACCCAGCTTCGACATCTTAAAAAAAATATGAAAAAATTATTTCTTTCGCAGACTACCTCTCAGCAGTCTTCTGGCAAAAGTTTTGGTAGTAATTGATTGCCATGAAATAGCTTCTCAAATCTGTCGTTCGGAGTCGACTTTAAACTCTAGGTCCCGGTACTCATGGATAAAAATTAACACACACAACATGAGTGCTGCGAGAAGCTAGGCCATAAGAATTTTGCGTTTGTTCTATTATTTGAAAATCTAACAATGATGCTGCTGAATTTAACGTTTTATAATACACTGTTTTAGACACAGCAAATTGTAGCTCTCTTCTACTCCCTTGAGGGCTTGTGAGCTTGAAATAAATAAATAAATATTTCCTTACTTTTAATAAGTTTTTCTTTCATTGATCAATGAATTGATGGGAATGCATTATTTCATCACAATAGGCAATATTTAGGAAGGGTCGTGGTATAGTGCTTAAAGCGTTCGCACAGAAATTCAAACGGCCAAAATTCAATCCCAGCGAAGGACAAAAATTATAAAATTAAAATCTGAGGTTTTTCTAAACTGTAATTTAAAAACTAAGAGGTGTCTCCCCTCCCCCCCCCCCCCCCCCCCCCTCCAAAGAGCCGATCCTCAAGAAGCCGCTCTTTGACATTTTCAGTATATTCTACCAGAAACCAATGATCAAGAGTACAGTGCCACCGTCTGGGAAGATAACCTACTAAAGACGCTCTCCTCTCACATTCAACATCCACCGACAGATGGGCCAATTGCTCTTTAATCATTTAAGGGTGAAGGTCTTTGAGTCGGCAAATTGACAGCAACTTTTCTCCTCAACAAAAAGGCGCATTATATAGTATATCTATGCAAAAAACAACTCTGCACTGCATAAGTAGGAGTTTACCCCTGAGTATTGGTTATAAAAAATATCATGTAAATTAAAAATATTCCTATAAAACTCCATGAAGTGTGTGCTTTATAATTTTAAAATACAGCATTTTTTAACCAGCATTTTACTGGAGCCATAAGCCGCTGGATTTTCTGAACGGTTTCATTGAATTTTGATCGAGACGTGACAATTAAATAGTACACTGATTTTACTTTCCGTGGTCTAGTGGTTAGTGTCTTGGCTTACTAAGCCCTGGGTTCGACACCCAGCTTCGACATCTTAAAAAAAAAGAAATATGAATCTTTCGGAGACTACCTCTGAGCAGTCTTCTGGCAAAAGCTCTGAGAGTAACTAATTGCCATGAACAAGCTTCTCAAGCCTGTCGTTCGGAGTCGACATTAAATTGTGGGTTCCGGTACTCACGGATAAAAATTAACACACAGAATATGGGTGCTGCGAGAAGCTAAGCTGTAACCCTGACTCAAGGTTGTAAAGCCCAGTTATGTATGTTATGTATGATCTTACTTGCCGTTACGATGTGTATAGCTTTGTATTCAAATCTTTTTTTCTTTTGATTTTCTTTTTATTAATTTTTAATCAAGTGCGTTTTCAAATTTACCACTACTCGTATTACAACAGTAACTACAAAACTATGAATAATAACATCAAGACAATAATGACATTTTCTGTTGCTGACAAGCTGTCATTTGATTTTTGTTACATGCTGAAATAACAAAAACAACAGCAATTTTAATAAACTTACCAACGAGAGAGAAAAATTAAACAATTTCTTTTTTTCCTTATACACATACAATATATATAAAAAAAAAATTTTTTTAATTTTTTATAAAATATAAATACCAGCGGCAAAAAAATATTAAAAAAAAATTACTTAAACAACAATAGGCATGTTAAAGTAAAAACCGCTTTTAACAGAAGCCTAAAAATAGGCAGCATTTTTTAAATAAGGCAAGACTTTACTGTGAAGTCGGTAGTGGGTCAGTAAACAAGAGAGAGAGCTGAATTTGAGAACGACAGCAAACACTACAAAAGCTAGACAAGTGTCCTTTTTAAAAACAATTTTTATTTAATAAAAGTGTTGCTGACACATTGAAAAGAAAGGATTTAAAAAAAAATGTTAAAAAAAAAACAAAAAACATAAAGAAACTATAAAAGCAAAATGATTTGCAAATTGCGCTAGCAAGAGCAGGGATTTAAAGGCTATTATATAACCCACAAGGCTGGAATGAGCGTTTAAAAATGTTCAAGTAAAAATAACATTAAAACGTTGACAAGAATACATTTTTCTTTTAATGTTTGGTGGTAGAAACCATAACCAAACCATACATATTTATTGGTTCCTACAGCATTGGAAAATATTAAATGACAAAATTGCTTAAATGCCAAATATTTTCTGTATAAATAAAGTGTTTATTCTGTATTCGAGCACAAATATATCTTTTATAATATATTTCCAATCTTTTGAGTTCCAACATGCTCATTTTTGCCTCAACAAAATCTTATTTTTAAATACATATTTTGCAAATATTAAAATTTGTTTCATAGTAAAATTAAGCCCTTTTTCTAGCTTTATATTTAACAATGTAAACGGATATCCGTCATATAAACGTGCTGTATAGAATAGATACTAATAAGAGTTCATAAATTGTTAAAAGATAATTGTGTGCGTGTTTCTGTAGTAAGAAGTTTAAGCATATGCAGTAGTGTATCACTACTACACATACCCATACATAGAAAACTTTTATAGTTTTATGTACATATATGTACGAGTATATGCTTTGTTATGTGTAAAGTCAATGTACGTATATAATCTTCTGTTTTGTTGTTAAATTTTGTACATTTACCAAAATTTCATTTTTTTATTTTTAACAGCAACCGGTAAAACTGTCATTAATTTTCGTCTAGTAATTTCCTTAGTTGAACATCATCACGTCGGTATTATGCTCTACTGCTTTTGGCACTCAATTAAAACTTCAAATGATTCATTTCGTTATTCATATGAAAATATATTTGAATATTACTTTTGTAAGGCACATAAGGCAGAGATTTTCATTTTGATTTTTTTTATTTTTTAAATAATAATTTTTTAGTTTTAAGTTTAATTGTAAGAGAATTATATACTTGCCAATAAATTGTTCAGTTTAGTTTTATACATGATTTGAATTAATGATTATTATTACCATTAATTCTCTTTCTTTATTTTTTCTCATGGAAGCCATTAACTGGGATTCTTGATTTGAAATAAAATTGGTTTTAGAAGAAACAGTTTTTGTTTTATAAAAAAATAAAATTAATAAAACTGCTGTTTAGTTTTTGCCTTTAAATTGTAATTTTATTTTATAAGAAAACAGTGAAGGTCTTAATGAAGTGCAAACAAAAATTGTGTGTGCAAATCTTAACTGAGCAAAGTTTTATAAAATAAAACATATTCTTAGCCATATTGACAAATCTAGGCAATATCAATAATAAAAGAAACCTATTGCTTATAAACATTTAATTCTTCTTTTTTTTAGTTGTTTTTTTATTATTCAGAGGCCTTATTCTGTAACTCTATTAAGCTAAAACTCTATTGCTAAAAATTTATAAACTTGATTTAGGACTTTTTGGCTACGAATAGAATTCTTGAACGCGTATTGTAATTTAAAAACTTCATAAATATTACCTCTAAACTTTTTAGTTTTATATATTCTAACGCCCAGACTGTTTCAAAAACCCAAAATTTTAGCATTTTAGCTTAAGGAATTACAGAATAAGGGCCCAAGCCAGCACTTATTGTTCTGCTCTAGGAAAATATGTCAAGGGAAGGGGAAAAGAGGGAGTAGTACTTGCGGACATTTGACTTAAACCCACCCATATCATAATTGGCAGGGTAACATTCGCTGGAAGATTCTTCCATAGTCGAACGGGGCGGCCAAAGAACAAATTCTCTCTATAATACATTATGCGATTCACTGGATAATCAACCACAAAACGATGTGCTCTGAGTGAGGTTTGAACAGCCTGAAGAAATATGCGATTATGCGGAATCAAGTCCTTTATTTGATTAGAGCACCTCACATTGTAGTACCGATAGAAGAAAGAAACGCACGCCACATTGCGCCGATGCTCCAACGAATCGATAGAGTTGGATACCCTACTCTATTATAAGCAGATTCGCCCTTTCCTTTACACGGTCGAGAAGCCTCAAAAGAGACTTTGAGGCGACGGGCTGTATTCCTTCCTCGGTCGGATGACAGTCTTATAAATTTAGAGAATATCTGATGGAGTGCAGTTTTTTTTGCACTGTTTTAAAAAACCGAGGTACTTCAATGCGTCTTTAACATCACAATTAATTTTCATGACCAGAACATCCAGAGCGTCCGTCTTCTCTATATTTGCATACCCCTAAGTCACCACAGACGATAAGATTCCATCATCACCATTACGCCCTTGCGTAATAAAACAACATAGAGTTTTTGCGCATTAAATTTGACCATGATTGTGGGACCATACTCGGAGATTATCTGTAGGACATTTGTTAGTGTGTCATTCATATTTTGCTTTTTCGCCCTTTTAGCTCGTCCTACCATCAAATGAATATGAATTGAAGATGTTTCCATCGCCTGCGAAGGAACAGATAAGTTTTTCATTTGAAAGGAGAAGATCGTTTAGGAAGATTAGGAATAGTGTAGGAGACAGAACAGAGTTTTGCCGTACTCCTGAATTCAACGTAAACTTGTTGGAAGTAATACCGTCTATAACCACTCTTATAGTGCGGTCCCATCATCATCAAATCTATAAAGACAAGTTTTCAGAGTTAAAAACGAATACAAAATAAAGTCATTTTTAAAATTAAAACCATACTTTCAAAGCATTCATTCGCGCACTTCAACGACTTCTAATTCACAAGCGTCTGCTGTAGTTTAATTTTTATACATATATTATAGAATATTGTTATTTGTTAAGGCCATTTCAATTAATTATTGAGAATTTATTGAAAAAATTTTGTTTTTTTATGGCATTTTATCTGATTTTGATGGTTTTGTTTAAAATTATTTTCACCGTTTGTTCCAATGATAGCATTTTGTGCATTTTGTTACACCCATGCGTGATAAAACAACATTGAGTTTTGTAGATATTTACTAAATGGTATAATTCTCATTTAGTACGTAAATTTCTGAACACAGAAATTAGTTTTATATGCTAAATATAGTTTAAATAACATAACCCTTAGTAATGATGTTAATGATTCATTGTAGAATCAGCACAATGTGGCGTGCGTTTTATAGTTCTATCGATTCTACTACTGAAGGTGCTTCGATGAAATAGGAGCATTAATACCGAATAATCGCATTTTATAACGGACTACTCCCAGCTCTCTCAGAGCTCATCCTTTTGAAGTTGATACTCATAGTCCTTAAAACGTTTGCCATAGTCGTCAACATAAAAGGGGGTCCGTTTAGAGGCTCTTGTTTCGATTTGCATTGAAAAAAGTTTTTACGCGGTGGGTTCCAAGCCCTACGCACAGCCTAAAATTAAAGTTATGGGCATTTTTAATGCTATTGAACTCGAGTGTGCAAAAAAGGGGCCTGCGGTTAATGACAGCAAAACGAAGTACATATTGTCGACGAGTAGGGATGTTGAACTCATCGGTTGCCAGGTTACAGCCGGCAACTATACATTCGATGTGGTCAAGGAGTTCATCTACCTTGGCATCGCCATAACCAGCAAGAATGATGTCAGTCTGGAGATCAAACGAAGAATCACACTGGCCAATAGGTGCTACTACGGTCTCAGTAGGCAGTTTAGTAACAGAGACCTCTCTCGTGGGACGAAATTAACACTCTACAAGTCGCTTATTCCTCCGGTGCTTCTCTATGGTGCGGAAGCATGGACGCTGTCTTGTGTCGATGCAGGAGTCCTCGAAGTGTTCGAGAGAAAAATTCTTCGTAAGATCTTTTGTCCTCTAAGGCATGGCGATGAGTTTCGCATTAGAATCAACCATGAGCTGTATGAGCTCCTCGGCGATGTATGCGTTTTCAGCTAAAGCGAGAAAAGTTTTCAATGCTTACGTTGGAAGGACCAAGTTTATGAAGCCCTGTTATCAATTTGTGTGACCAACTAGAGAAGGCACGCGCTTAGCAGAGACGCCTGGAGACTAGTGTTAAGGCAGGCCGAAACCCGTTAACGGGTTGTTATGGCCATCTAAGTAAGTAAGTAAGTAATAACAAAACACTTGGCTTTAAAAGGTTGTTAATAAAAATATTTTTCTTTCAGTCAAAAATAACACTCATTTACAACTATTTTAGTGTCCTCTATTTTAACCGAAATATAGTAAAATATTATGTTTATAATGATTAAAATTTTACAAACATACGAGTTTATTTTTATATTCAAAATTTGTTCTCAGTATCTCAAACAATATTAATAAAAAATTTTGCTTTTTTTCTTCCATTCTTCTTTGAATTTTGCTGAATTTATGCTTGTTTTTGGGGAGGGGGAACAGTTATTTTAGTGGGTTTTTTTCCTTCTAGTAAATAAAGCAAACAAAATATTTTTTAATTAATTTTTCTTAGTCAACCATATGAATCTTTTGACGATGTGTGGTTATAAAGCCGCAACAAAAAAAAAACACGAACATTCATACTCATATGCGCATACAAATAAAGATATTAAAAATAAAAATGTTAACAAAAAAAACTGGGAAATATGAGAGAAAAGGAAGGGCACTAACTAAACTGGACAGCCGTTAATGTTAATAAGAACACAACAAGTGTACACAATTATACATGAAAGTTTGTACAAATGTCTGTGCACGTACAGTGGTGAAGGGAGAGCAGTATAAAAAGAAAACGAGGACTAATAACAGCAATACAAAATGCCAAAAATATACGAAATTTTTTTTGCCATTAATTTAAGCAATACAGAGTCTCTGTATTTTTTTTTTTATCAAAACAAATAAATTTTCGTTAATAAAACATCAAGTTAATAAGAAAAAAATAAATGAAAACATGAAAGCTAAAAACGTGTTTAATGAAAAATTGTAAAATATTTTCTTAAAAAACGCTTCAAAGAATTTTTTTTTTATAAAATACTTAACAAGTGAAAAAACAATCTGTCAGGGTTACGGCCTAGCTTCGTGCAGCATTCATGTTGTGTGTGTTAATTTTTATCCATGAGTACCGGGACCTAGAGTTTAATGTCACCTCTGAACGACAGAATTGAGAAGCTTTTTCAAGGCAATCAATTATGTCCAGAGCTTTTTTCAGAAGACTGCTAAGAGGTAGTCGCCGAAAGAAATAATTTTTTCTTATTTCTTTTTTCAAGATGCCAGAGCTGAGATTTGAAGCCGAAGAAAGAGGTTTGAACTTAAGTGTGTGCCTGTAATCGTGAAAGTGGCCCAATCCATATTAAGGAAAAAAAAACTTTATTAGTCAGTTATTTCACATCAGATTATTTTAAATTAAATTTAATATTTAAGAAATTGTCGAAATCGAATGCATTAGACAGTGGTTTTTTATTTTGTTTTTAATTGAGATCAATACTCAGGGGTGAACACCGACGGATGATGTGCATTATATTAGAATTATTTTAGAAAGGACAGTTTATATACATTTTTTCCTATATTATCATTATTAAGCTCCTTAAGTTAGTGGAACAAGTTGCTGTGAATTGATCATTTAAAGGCCTGTGTTATACCTTCACCCTTGAGTTATCAACACAGCATTTGCCTCATCGTTGCATATTGATTGCGTGGTGAGTGCCTTCGCTAAGTAGGTTTAGCTGTTATCTGCTTCTTCCCACCCAATAGGTGACGTTTTTCTCCTGATCATTCGTATTTGTTGTCAATGTGAAATAGTGTGAAATGCCAGGAAGCGGTGTCTTTGTAGATGGACTTCTTGGAGGGGTAGGGGGGGGCGGTAGGACCTGTTATTTTTTTTATATTATAATATTTGGAAAAACCACAAACTAAATTTTTAATTTTTCACCTTTGCTGGGATTTGAATCTAGGCCGTTTGAGTTTTTGTTCGAGCACTCTAATCACTATATCACGCACCCCCTTCCAATTTTAAAATTATTGCCCATGTTCTGAAAATCACAAAATGTTGGTATTTTTTGTTTTCGATTTGAAATCACCAAATAGGTGTTCAAATTTTTCAAATTTCAAATCGCTAATGTACAATGAAGTGTTTTGGTCAATTGTGTTAAATGCAAACTTTAGAAAGTTAAAAAAACAAATCATACAATATATAAATTTAATATAATATTTCCTTTATTTGAAGGAATCATCTGCGTTTTCTTGTAAGATTTTTATTAAAAATTTATAATTTAAAAATTCCCTTTTTTAATGCCATTTACCTGTTTCAATTGCTTACTTATTTGTGATCAATTGAATACACAATTTTGTATTAAGTCACAAAAAAAGAACTCTTAAAAAGAATTCAAAAACAATTTTAAAAATGAGTATTCATAGCCGAACATCGCGATTTGCATTTGTTTAGTGAATATTTCCATTTAGGTTAAATCGAAAAAAGCAAATCGCGCGTTTGCCAGAACATGCTGAAGTGGGGTCGTGGAAGGGGTCGTGGCATAGTAGTTAGAGCATTTGCACAGAAACTCAAACGACCGAGGTTCAATCCCAGCGAAAGACAAAAAAATTATATAATAAAATTTGCGGTTTTTCTAAATTATAATTAATAAAAAAAAAGAGGTTCCCCCCCCCTCCACTAAGATGACCATCTACAAGAAAAACCTCTCCCTGACTTATCCAGTCTATTCCACCAGAAACGAATTATCAAGAATACAGCGCCACCTTCTGGGAAGATAACAGCTAACCTAATTAGTATAGACGGTCACTACTCACTATCAACATCCACCGATAAACGGGGCAATTGCTGTTGATCATTCAAGGGTGAAAGTATTACACTGGCCTTTGAGTGATCATATGCCAGCAACTTGCCTCATCGACAAAAAAGTCACTTAATAAAAAAAAATCTATCTACATGAGTAGGGGTAGTTCTATAGTAAAATGCCGAGTGATAAATTTGAGGGGAAAATCACTTGATTGGAAACCTTCAGTTTAAAGAAAATCGCATATATCGCTCATAGATAAATATTATAATTGAAATGAACAACATAGTGTTGCGACAGTAGGTCACGGTGAGCATTGATATCAAATTGCAAAGTAGCTCCACCAGTTTAGACAGTTGCTGCTGTGAAAAATCCATTGTAAACTTCTTTGAAGCGTTTCTGTACTGCATAATAAAATAAATGACAATCAAAAAATAATAGAAACGAAAATTTCATTTCAGTTTACCTAACGATATAAGCCAGATGTACTCTTCAAAGTATGTATGTAAGTATACTACTTGGGTTTCTATATTTTTCAGGATGATAATGTGAAGATGGTGCTCCAAAAGTAGCATCATCGTGTATTTCAGCGCATGTGGAGAATAAAAATTGTCAAAAACAATGTCATAGCATGCAAGGATGCTTGATCAGGGCAAAACATATAATATAAACCATATTATTAATGTAGCATTTACATGGATGAACATTAAAACAGTAAGACCATGAATTTTTATTGTAGCCGCCGTAGTCTAGTGATGGGCTTACTAAGGCGAAAGCTCCGAGTTCAAACCCTGGCTCTGATATCTTAAAAAAAAAGAAATATGAGTAAGATTTTTATTGCGTTTGTAAAATTTATAAGAAAAGTTTATGTATAAGAAAAACGGTATGCCAATAAATAAGATTCTAAAATAGTTGAACGCCGCACAGTGTGACAGCCCCATAAATGATTTATGGCGTGTCGTCCAACTTGGATGAAATTTTTACACTATATTAACAGGTACTTATATGAGTAACAATTCCCTGAAATTTCAGCCTCATAACTTCATTACTTTTTGGTGTAGAGCAAGTCAAAGTTGAGGTATGCCAACGCGCTTGAAATATGTATTATTCATAGAAAAATACATAATATATAACTTTAAACTATTTTTTTATTTAATTTAGTTGTTGTAGAATGAGTAGATGAAAAAATTAATTTAAAAAAGAAAACACGAAAAAAATTTCTTAACAACAGAATTGTGGTGTAAAAATTGAACATTTTGCATTTTCAATGGACTAGAAAATATAGAACAGCCCCTCGCCCTAGGCGCAGACTTATATCAAATGAAAGATTGAAGTCTCAGCTGCTTTCATTTAAAGTAAAGAACATATAGCAAAAGTTTGCAAAAGAACTTTAAACATACAAAAAACTTCAAAAAATACACAACGCGAACATTCTGTCGCTAGACGTATGTTAGCATGCAAGAGCATATTTACAACTTTTTACTTTTATTTTTTTTTTTAATTGTTTACAATTGTTTATATTAATTCATTTAGAATGAGAATGAAATTGAAAAAATTAGAATACCATGATAATATTAAAAAATTATTGATGGAATGAAAAACAAAATTTTTCTTTTTTATTGCGTTTCAATTGGAGGTGGGCGTAATAGTGGGCGTGTTATTATAATTTTTGCTTGAAACATTTTAAATGATATAAATTACAGTAATATCAAATTTGAAGGTTGTACCTAAAATATTTTAGAAAATATGGCACTTTTTATGTTGAGGTTGTATGGGTGGTGGGGGTAAAAGTGGGCCAAAGTTCCAAATTTTTTTTCGATAATGTTGGTAATAATTTAACATTCAAGTGTACTAAAATTGAAAGTTATAGCTAAAGTATTACAGACAATACGGCATTTTACAAATTTCGATTATATGGGAGGTGGGCGTAAAAGTGGGCGGATTTTCTTATTTTTTTTTTTTTTTCTTTAACTGGAATTGTCTCAAAAATAACCTGTGCAAAATTGCAAAGCTATACAATACAACAATGACTCCTTGTATTTAATGCCGGCGTTGTCACACTGTGAGACGTAGTTTAGTATGTGGTTTGTTGGCTTAGTGGACAACTGTTCTTGGTTCAAACCCCAACTATGACATCTTGAAAGAAAAAAATAAGACAAAATATTTCCTTTGACTATCACTTCTTAGCAGTCTTCTAGCAAGAGCTTTGAGAGTAACTGATTGTCATGAACAAGCTTCTCAAGTTTATCCTTCGGAGTGGACTATTGATAAAAATTAACACAAACAACATGGGTGCTTTGAGAAGCTCGGGTGTAACCCTAAAACAGAGTTGTAATGGCCAATTATGTATGTATGTACGTAAGTTATAATGACTCGCTTTCAAGAAGATCTCTTAAAAAAATTGAAATTCTTTTGAAGAACAACTTTAGAGACACTACTCCCGGGCATAAGGGTTAAAACATATAGAAAAAAGTGTTCGTGAAAAAAAGATCACGTTCAGTTAATATTAAAAACATAATTTTTTTTGCTCTCTTACAGCAAAAAAAAAAATGTCAAAGCTCTAATAACCACAGAAAATTAACAACTTCTCTTAAAAAAATGTTAAATAAAAAACTCTGTATTTCATAAATTATCAGTTTATTTTTAGTGTTTTAAAAGCAAAACGCAAAGAAAAAAAAAATGGAACACAAAAAATTTTGAACAACAAGTGCATGTTTGTTACTGTGAATTGTCTCTTTTTATTTTTGTTTTTTTCTTTTACTTTGAACATGTAAGTGAACACAAACACACTGTTTAAGTTGAACAAAATAAAAAAAAAGCTGTACATTTCATTTTGCAAAACATGCATGTCCTGCAGCAACTAATTAAAAGAGTCATTCATCACCCATGTGTATAATGCCCCATGAATCATACACCATATCCTGTTTATATGAGTACATTTGTGTGTGCCAGAGCAAACAGTTAAACATAAAGGACTTTTCCACATACACTCATAAAACTTTTTGCATGTTATGCTCGTACACCACCACTACACATACATTTGGTCTGTTCGAGCAAATATTAATGAAGTTTTTTTTTTTTTAAATACAAAGATCAGCAAATACAATTGCATATCCTTCACACACACGTACTTGCAAGTATAGCAAAAAGAGAACAGTTGTAGAAGGTTTTGCAAGAAAAAGAAATTTAACAAAAAATTAATTTTTAATAAGGGGTTGGTTGGCCAATGGAAATTGGCAACTATCAACTGTTTATAAGTTTTTGTCATAAACAGTAACACTCTGGAACTTTGTTTGAATGATTTGCAATAATGTTTTTACTGGACGTCCTGTTGTATACTTCAATAGTATTTCTAAGAGTATATTTAGCCCAAGTAAGTAATTATTTACAAAGACTTAAAAGGAACTGATAGACTTATTGGTTTTTGTGGTCTAATTAATTTTATGATATTTGATTTGTTTAAACTTGCCATGCAAATAGTTTTAAATTTACATACTCCTAAATATCTGTTATAGTTAAATATACATATAAGTTTTCTACATTTTAATCTGAGCAAAATACGGGAAGGAAGTTAAATTAATAAATTATGGAGAGTATGATAAATCATCACCTTGGGAGCTATTTAGAGCCCAATAACCTGCTGAGCTGCCGTCAGTATGGTGTTCGCAATGGCCTTTCTACTGCTGACTTCATAGCATACCTCTCCGAGAGGAGGAGTGCTTCCATTCATCGTATCTTCAAAGCGCTTAATAGTGTCTAGCACAAGGTTTTCATTTTCAAACTTAATGCCTTTGGTATCGGTAATCATTTCCGTCATTCCATAATGAACTCAGATTAATTTTGGGAGTACCGCAGGATTCTATTCTATCTATCTTATTCTCTATTTCGAATTTTTCTTAAATATCTTCTGTTTCTTACATCCAATTCTATCTACTCTTCTACAGATGACAGCAATATTTGTCACTCATATTCATTTGGTTGTAGGTCAAGCCTTTTGGAAATTGGGGTGAGAAAACAGAATATGAACGACACACTCACAAATGATCTGGAAATAGTCTTTTATTTTTAAATTTAATGTGCGCAAGACTCAATATTGTTTTACCAAGCATAGGCGTGGTGGTGGTGATAATGCAATCTTGGTATCTATGGCTATACATGCATACATAACTGGTCATTAAAATCCTGTTTCCGGATTACGGCCTAGCTTCTCGCAACACCCAGGTTGCGTGTGTTAATTTTTATCCAAGAGTACTGGAACCTACAGTTTAAAGTCAACTCCGAACGACAGACTTGAGACGATTTTTCATGGCAATCAGTTACTCTCAGAGCTTTTACCGAAAGACTGCTGAGAGGTAGTCACCGAAAGAAATACTTTTTTCATATTACTTTTTTTTAAGATGTCGGACCTGGGGTTTAAACCCTAAGCTCCCGTCTTAGTAAGCCAACACACTAACCACTGTGACTTTGGGTAATGTAAATGATTAAGAGACGGACGCTTTTGATGTTCTACGCATAAGAATTAATTATAATAACCTTTGAAAGGATTACATATTTCTTTCGAGCATTCAAGTGCTTCGGATTTTTGAAACGCGGAAAGTAATTCTTCACTTTTTCTGACCTTCTTAATATTTACAAGACCTTTAGCTGACCTAAGATGGAATATAACTCTAATGTATGTACATTCAGGCAAAAAAAGCGGTAGAAAACTACCAAAATTTATAACATTTGTTATTAAAATTGAGTTAAGTCCATTTGTGCTTACTTCGTTAACAGTTGATATCAATATTGCAATAACAAGTCGGTATCATTTTATTACCAATCGTTTTGATAACACACTGGTCCCTTCTTGTTACCAAGATTTTTTCTTTTAATAAAGCACTGTTGTAACTTTGATACCGTAACCGTTCATGGTACGATAACATTTCGTTCCTAATGTAATAACAGATCGTGCTTAATATATTTACTTGGTTTTGGTATTTTGTAACGTTTGTTCTCATTTTAATAAAGCATTAAGCTTGATTTGAAAACGAGAGTTAAGGAAATATTAACAGGAAAAATAGAATTTCAGTGTTTTAAAAAAAACCAAAATGTATTGCTTTGAAAATACTTTTGTTTGGTTTTTATATACTAAATGTGATTCGCATTTATTTTATAACTATTTGAATATAAGTATTTGTGTTTTTGCTTTACCACCTTTGGGAAAAAGTCTCCTGACGAGTCTCTTAAGCAGAGACGAAATAGCCATAGAGACATACTTCTCCCCAAAGCAATACATTTCATATCAGAGTAATGTAAAAAGGCAATTTTAGAAAACTTTTTTTCTTACTGTGTATGGGCCGGTGCTTGAAAGTCTATTTTAGTTCTTCTCGACCGCATGCAAGAGAGGACAAGGATGCTTATCAAAGATGTTAGGGTATCCGACTCTATCGATTCATTGGAGCATCGGGGCAATGTGGCGTGTGCTTCATCGTATTATCGAAACTACCAAGTGAGGTGCATTGATAAAATAAAAACATTAATTCTAGATATGAAATATTTCCCCGAAGTACTACTTATACCTCTCTTAAAGCGCACCCTTTGGTAGTTGATCGTCCAATGAATTGCACATTCCACTTTAGTTTATCTTAAGCAATGTCAACAAAAAAAAAAAAAACGAATGATCGGGAGAAAAGCGCCACCTATTGGGAAGTAGCAGATAACAGCTAAACCTACTAAACCTACTTAGCGCAGGCACTCACCACACAATCAACATGCAACGATGAGGCACAATTGATGTTGATAAGTCAAGGGTGAACGTATAACACTGGCCTTTAATGATCAATTCACAGCAATTTGTTACATTCCTTAAGTGCTTAATAATAATATAAGAAAACATATATACGATGTATCTACTGTCCTTTCCAAAAAATTCCAATACAATGCACAGCATTTAGTAGGGGTTTCCTCTGAGTATTGCTCTCAAAAAAAAATTTATTACAGAAATAATTCGTTCTTTGGCCACAATGTCCGTTTACTGAACAATATAATATAAATAATATAAACAAAGCTTTGGGAGAAATACTACTTATATTTGTCCTTCATCTTAGAAAAACTGCCTTAATATATAAAAAATTATATATTTGCTCTGTTTCTTTATCGAAATATTTAAATACACCAATAATTGTATATGATTTCACAAACTATTCAAAAACCACTAAATAAAGGTTTCTATGCATTAAAATGCAATTTGAAGCCATACAAATCAGGTTTATTATCATGTTAAGTAACCATCTTAGAACTGAAAGATGTTTTAAAAGTAAGAAGCGAAAAAGGCCGCATAAATTTAATTTTAATAATCGCAGTTGTGGTTAGAAAAAGAAAAGCATACATGCATACAAACATATGTATATACTAGCGGTTAACCGGAAACACATCTCTAGTAGATTTGTTAACAAGTTGCCATGTCTCGTTATCTCAATAGAAATACGAGTACAAAGCAAACAAGAATAGACAACAACACAAACATGAACATTTACAAAAACATGTACAAAAATTCTCCACTGCTTCTATACAAAAAGGTTGATACAGAATATGTGGAAAATTATTGAATATAATTTTATATTCTTTTGGCACTTTTACAAAAATCTGTATATGCACTCGAAGCTCGATGTAATGAATCTGCAGGAAAATAAAAAATTACTGCATTATATAGAAACTTTGTAATAAAGAAATTTAATTTTTTTTTCTGGTCTGTATATGGGGAGATTTTAACTGTGTGGGGAAGTAATCCATTTTAGCATTGCTTCATCAATGTCCTCAAAAGGACAGATTCGAAGTCTTTTGCCTTTTGTATTGAATTTCTCGTCTTCTACAATTTTTAAAATTACGTTCTTGGTGGGAAAATTTCGAAATTTCTTGGCCAGAGCTATTTATTTTGTTATTTTTTTTTTTTTTTTTTATTGAAGAAATATTTCTTACGGCGACTACCTGTTAGCAGTCTTCTGGCAAAAGCTTTGAGAGTAACCGAATAACCTTCCCAAATCTGTCGTTCGGAGATGACGTTAAACTGTAAGTCCCGGCCCTCCCCCCTGGGATACAGAAAAGGCTGCTGACGAAGTGTCCCATCAGTGGCCTGTTTTCTCCGGGGAATATGGAGTTCAACCTAGCTCTGAGTGGTTTGGCGCTTGCTATAGGTAGAGAATGGTTGGTAATGTTGGTGGTTGTATGGTGCATGGCCATTATGCCACGCGTGCTTGGGGTGTTTCTCCCTTTAAGTGCGCGTGGCTGGCATTTCTGGCATTCTCAAGGACTGAACAGAGATGCCTTAATCTGGTACTACGGGCATCAGAAGCCCCGGGTTAGCCTGGGCTCTTCTGTCATTCGAGAAGTGAGGCTGACCGGCCTGATGGTTTTGGTTTGGTCCCTCGGGAAGTACACGTAGTTGTTGTGGTAGTGCTAGATAGAAACCCCTCAGCAAGGGGGGTGTCACTACCCAGACAGTGGTGGTGCTAAATTGCCAACTTCGTGCTATGGGCTCTCTTCTGAGCGCCGTGCCCTCGTGAATGTCGAGATTAGACGGTACCAGCATCGAGTGGCGGTGGTTGGGCGCATTGAACTCAACTACCGCTCCGGCAATGGGCGGCGTGTGATTAAGTCTACGGACAGGTGCGTACGTTAAATCGCTCTACAGTTGTAAGTCCCGGTACTGATGGATACAAATTAACATACACAACATGAGTGTTCCAAAAAGCTAAGCCGAAACTCGGAAGAAGAGCCAATTATGTTTGTATGTATGTATTTATGTAATTACTATAGTTTTTTTTTACTTTCTTTTCTAGAGAAATGTTAAGATTTATTTCATTGCCGGCAACCAGAGTTGTTAATTTGCGTACAAGCAAAATGTTTCATTAAATGGAGATAAAAACGCATGAGACTGAAATAAACATCCTTAAATTTTTTTGCATTGTTAGGAAAAGTCAATTTTATGAAAATTCATTATAAGGAAATTAAAATATTGCCCAACAATAGAGAGAGAACTTCATTGTATAGAAGTTCACTACCGAGAAGATCGAATGTATGTTGCCAAAAATTTTTGTACTTCCTTTTTCAGCGTTTTCTAAATTCAGAAATAGTTTTATGCAATGAAGTACCTCTTCTGTTCCAAAATAAAGTGAAAATTATATGAAAAATCGTTTTATAAATATACTAGAAATCAAAATTATTTATTATTAATACAGCTATGGGTATATAAGTACAAGAGTATATCATAGAAGAGTTATTAAACTTTTCTTTTTGACTATATTTTGGGTATAAAATGGAAAAATTAATTTTTTTTTTTGAAGACTCTCCCTTGTTCCATAAAAAATATAATTTTTTAGGAATTTTTAATTCATTAGTTTCTGTCACGGTGTGTTTTAAATTAAGTTTTACTTAAAAAACTCACCTCTTTAATGTTTAACTTCTTTAAGGTTGTATTTCAGTCAGCCTGTAAGACTTTTCGTTATTTTCAAAACCAACAACTGGTGCCAATGTTACGCTTCATATACTTTTCGTTAAAAGACAATTTAAAATACGAATTTGAATCACTTTAAATTTACGTCTTACCTGAAATTAGAAAATAAAAGAATTATTATTGATCAGGTTATAACAATATTCTGAAATAAAATTTTAAGCAGTTTAGAATGAACGATTTTATGTACATAAGACTTGAGAGAAAATAATATATATTATTTATAAAGCACTTTTTTTTGTCGATTGCAAATATCTCCCATACCACCGCATCAAATTTAATGAATGATATCTCATTTTATAGCTTATTTCTAACACTAATGGCGAAAAATAATTAGAAATTGAAAAATTAATATTTTCATTGATAAAAATTATATTTTATATAGAACTGCATGATAATACTGTTGTCATTATGATTACATATATGTTTTGTTCAAGTGTGGTAATACAGGGTCGCTTAATAGTAATGCAGTTCTACATAATATAGTATGTATATATTAAAATCCATTCTGGCAATACCGCTATTCACTATAAAAAGCTGTTTTGGCAATACTTTGCAGTTTAAAGATATTTTTGTTTGCATTAAGGATTCGTACGAGCAAAAACTTAACGATGATCATGTCATTACCTATAACATTGTATTCAAAGAAGTATTATGAAAGCAATTAAACATATGTACGAGTATGTATGTATGTATGTAAATATGTATGATATATTATGATTTCTAATATTTTTATACTTTTAATAAAATGTATTGAAGTTACTAAAATTTCTATTAATTATTTTCATTTTATGTTACAAAAATGACAACTAACGGTGCGAAATATTCGCACGGGTCATCTAGTAATATTAAATTCGATTTGATTTTTTAAGTTTTTTTTTTTTTTAACGAGTGAGAGCTATCTGGTCGCGAGGTTTTTATATGTATTTTCCATCAATATCTCTAGTGGTTAGTGTGTTGGCTTACTAAGACAAGAGCTCCAGGTTCAAACCCCAGCTCTGACATCTTGAAAAAAAGAACTCTTAAAAATTAAATTATTTTGGCGGCTACCTCACAGCAGTCTTCTGGAAAAAGCTCTCGAAGTAATTGATTGCCATGAAAAAGCTTCTCAAATATGTCGGCTCTGTTAATCATGGATTAAAATTAACAAACACACACATTACTACACTAACACTAATAGTACTCTTTTCTAGAAAAGTTGATAAATCTTACGGTTTGTACGATAGTCTAAAAACCCATTGAAAAAGTAGATGAGAAGGAATTGCCTACTTTATGATGACTTCTAAGCAGCTTTATGGTAGTCGGAATTGGGTTAACTATGCTGTGTTTTTTTTATGCTGAACTAAGAAGGCATTCTGAGTGAGCAGAGTAAAGTAATCTATTAAGATTATTAATTAACGGTTTATATTATTTCACATGAAGTCTTGGGATCTCGCTCATAAGCACTATGAGAATAAATCCAATAATTAGATTACAAAGCACTACTTCCACCAGCATACTTTAAATATTTAGTTCTTTGTGGCTGTTTGCTAAGAATTAAAATTTTAGTCAACCGAATGACAAATTTTTTTTTGTTACGAGAACCTCCTTAATGTCTTTTAAAAATCCTTCAAATCAAATATTTTCCGTACATTGCAAATGTAAATGTTATTTTGTATTGAAAATAAGATTTCGGAGGAAAATTTGCGATAAATAATTGTTGTTGCTGTTTTTATTATAATCAGTGTCATCAGAGTTATCAACAACTACAATATTGTCGCTGTTGTTATTGTTGCTATGTATGCTACTAACAACGTGACAAAAGAGAATCGAGCATTTTATGGAAATAATGGTTTGCTAAGGAAACGTTATTATTATTCAACGCACCAGTAATAACATACAAATCAATATATATGTAGGCATGGGTGTATATGTATGCACATATGTTTGTATGTATGTACGTAGAAACGAATAAAATATATAACAATCCCATATGTATGTAAGAGTTTGTATATGTATGTGCCAATAGTGGTATATGGCCTTGTTGATAAGCACAAGAGAAAGAGAACGTGTATTAATGTTGTGTAAAACAAAATTTCATAAGTAAATGCCATTTTAATGATTTCATATGAATTCTATATCTAAGTTGTAGTTCATTTCAGTGTTATTGTTGTTGTTATTGTTATAACCATGCCTTTTGCCACTGTTGTTTATTTTATATGTTGTACTTTCAGCATAAACGCCCACAAAACTGTCAAATTTATCAAAATCACACAAAATTTTGATTGTTATTGCAATTAAGTTACTATTAGTGTTGTTCTTGTTAAGCGTGTTTTTGTTGTTGTTGTTGCCTTGGCTCTATTGCTGTTATATTTATCATTATAAGCATATTAGTTTATGCCGTTTTAGAGATGTCAACTTGTCATTACGCTTCAATGCTTTTTTTGTGGCCAAAATTTACCAGAGGTTATTATAAACAGTCACCCCCCCCCCCCCCGCCCCCCCTCCCATCATGTAAGCACACACGAGCACAGTTATAAAGCCACGTATTATATAATTAAATAAGTATTTGTTTAAAAACTATATTGTTTTATATAAAATTTTTAATTTAAATTTGTTATTTTCTCTATTTTGTTCACAATTTAATAATATTTACTTTTGATATGACACACTGTGCGTATGAAAATTATAGAATTAATTAAATATTAAGTATACGCCACAGTATACTGTTTATAAAATCACATACTTATGAGAGTTTGATATTAAAAACAAGGGCTCAAAATTATTAAAAAAAATATATATATATTTCTTAATTAATAAATTTGTTCGACAGTTATGTGAACAGTATGAAATTTGGCAGAATAAAATCTAAGATGTTAAAGTAAGACAGCCACCTAATAGGAGTAGTTAACATAATACTTACAAAATATACAAGTGCATCCAGTGCGTAGTTTTCTTTTATTATTGCCGCTCTAGTGTAGAGACTAAACAATATTTAATGGTGTTTTCTTTTCTACAAGAAAAATACCACCCTGTTAAATAATACATGAATAAAATGTGTGACCAGCCCTGTGATAATATCATTAATTATTTAATGAGAACATAACACAAATATTAAAAGGGGAATGCCCTATTTTTAACAGCTGCGGAATATTTTTATTTCTTTTCTTTTGCAAAATATAAAAAATTATTGAGGAAATGATTGAAGAAATTCCAGGGTGTCTAATAATTGATTTAAAACAACTCTAGCACATAAAATAGATAAGCCAACCTCCATATTTTGGTTTTTATTTAATAAAGTTCAGAAATTTATTTCGTTTTGTTTCCAATAAAATACATAAATGTAAACATTCAGCTGCCAGATTGCTAATTGGTCACCTTAAAATTTTAAAGGTTTTTTATTAACAGTTTTGTAACAAGATATGCAACTTAATTTATATCATAAACATAACATATAAAGTTTTCTTATGTTTATTAAACAAAATAATGAAGAAAATAACTTTAAATTTGAAATAACGCGTACAAGCGATTTTTCCTCAAATGTTGTCTGGTAGTCCTATAAATAAACAAAAGCCATCTGTTCTGTCTGGGCATTATCAGCACTCTCGATTTATAGAGGGCGTAAAATGCAATACCTTCTGCCATTAGCAAGAGGAATTATTATGAATAGAACTTGCTACTCTTTTAGAGTGTGAAACATTTTTAAGAAACAAATACAAAATTGCATTTTTAAAATAAAATGAAGAATTTTTTGGTAGAAAAGAAAACACCATAAGAAACTTGACCCTAACTTGATCTTAACCGTACAACAAGGGTACCTGGGTACCCGTAAATGTTTATCCTTTATTTTCATTATTAAATAATTGAAATCTGCGCTATGACATCGTGTTTTAATATTAATATTTTTATTTAAATGTAAATAACAAACTTATGGTATATTTCCCGCGTAAAATTTTTTTGTTTTTATAATCCGTTCTGTAGTGCAATTCAGTAACTTTTAACAATGTTTGCACTAACGATATTGCGATTCAGTAACTCCTAGTTAACGCTTGTAATTAAAAATATAAATCATGTGGCATGTCTATAAGAACGAAAAAAAAAAAACTTAACGAAAAAACAGTACGCGAAGTTAGTTTTCTTACAAACATTAAAATTATTCACTTGACACTTGTCATATATCCAACATATTATGATTTCTATTTATTTTGTTTTATTAAATATTATTCTTTATATAATTTTTACTATTTATTCTATAACAAAGTAGTGATTTTAGGAAAAATTATCTTTTTAAAACATGTGTGAATACGCATCTTACACATTGTATTTTGACATCAAATTTAATATTTTTTTGAAAATTATTAATGAAATGTGTATGTCAATTAAATACCCTATTATTAAATTTACTGATTGAATTCCAGATTAGTAATATTCAGAGTTGGGTTTATTGCATTGAATTTATAATGCATTATCGTTTCCACTACCACTAAACCACTTAGTATTAATGCAGCAATATTGCAGCCACCACTAAATGCAGATAGAAATAGTTAACCACTAAATAAAACCATTTTAGTGGTAGTGGAAATTTATTGCATTAAATAAAAAAAATTAGTGGTAGTGGAAATTTATTGCATTAAAAAAAACAAATTTAGTGGTAATGGAAATTTAGTGCATTAAATAAAATAAATTTAGTGATAGTGGAAATTTATTGCATTAAAAAAAACAAATTTAGTGGTAGTGGAAATTTATTGCATTAAATAAAAAAAATTAGTGGTAGTGGAAATTTATTGCACTAATTTTGAATAATTAGTGGTAATGGAATATAACTCCATTGGCACTATAGTGGAATGGAAATTTAGTTCCACTACCTCAGTTCCACTATCGTTTTAATATACCTTCATATATGGATATAATATTATTATATGCATACATAGCTTAAGTCAATGTCAAAATAAATTGTTGTGAATGTTATTTTCTTAATTTACTGAGTCCGCCTGTATAAAGTAAATAATTGTTGTTATTGTTTTAATAAGAATTTTAGTACTTTCAAATGTAATATATTATTCAGTTCACCATAAGTAAGATTTTAATGGCGCGGACTGCTAATATTGCCAGCCGCTAATCATTCAGAAGTAGTGCACTAAATTTCCATTACCACTAAAATCGATTCATTTAGTGCACTAAATTTGCACTACCACTAAATTTGTTTTATTCAATGCACTAAATTTCCACTACCACTAAATTTATTTTATTTAATGCACTAAATTTCCACTATCACTAAATTTATTTTATTTAATGCACTAAATTTCCATTACCACTAAATTTGTTTTTTTTAATGCAATAAATTTCCACTACCACTAAATTTGATTTTTTTAATGCAATAAATTTCCACTACCACTAAAATGGTTTTATTTAATGCACTAAATTTTCACTACCACTAAATTTGTTTTTTTTAATGCAATAAATTTCCACTACCACTAATTTTTTTTATTTAATGCAATAAATTTCCACTACCACTAAATTTTTTTTATTCAATGCAATAAATTTCCACTACCACTAAATTTGTTTTTTTTAATGCATTAAATTTCCACTACCACTAAAATGGTTTTATTTAATGCACTAAATTTCCACTACCACTAAATATTATAGGCGATAATGCACTATTTTTTCCACTACCACTAAATTTAGTGGAAAATTAAATCTAATGCAATAAACCCAACTCTGGTAATATTGTATTATAGAAAATAAAATATTTATTTTTATTTTGTATCTATTTTAACAGCACAAGTAGAACTGTGGTTTAGAAAACGCTTAACGATAACTACATACATACATACATAACTGGCCTTTACAACCCTGTGTCAGGATTACGGCCTAGCTTCTCGCAGCACTCATGTTGTGTGTGTAAATTTTTATCCATGAGTACCGGGACCTACAGTTTAATCTCGACTCCGAACGACAGACTTGAGAAGCTGGTTCATGGCAATTAGTTAATCTCAGAGCTTTTGCCAGAAGACTGCTGAGAGGTAGTCGCCGAAAGAAATATTTTTTTAATATTTCTTTTTTTGAAGATGTCAGAGTCTTGGAGTTGAACCCAGGGCCCATGTCTTAGTAAGCCAACACACTAACCACTAGACCACGGCGACTACGACAACTACAGTTGTTAAAAAATTATACTGAATAGCAAAATCGTTTATTTAGCTGTTAAAAGTTTTTAACAAAACAATTGTCGTTAAAATTTCGTAGTGAATCGCACTACAGGGGCCTTATTCTGTAATTCTCTTAAGCTAAAACGCTAAAATTTTGGGTTTTTGAAACAGGCTGGGTCTTAGAATATATAAAATTAAAAAGTTTAGATTTAAAGGCCATAAAGCTTTTAAATTACAATAAACGTTCAAGAATTGTATTCGTAGCCAAAGAGTCCTAAATCAAGTTTCTAAATTTTTAGCGATGGAGTTTTAGCTTAGGAGAATTACAGAATAAGACTATATAGATTCCCCAAGAGTTATCAAACGCCTACACTAAAACAAATTGATGAAATTTTTACAAAGAAGATATCGTACGGATGAAAATGTGATACCGGTCTAGCGATTATTTTCATTTAATCATTGAAAGCGATATACCAATAATCGATATATTCCTTTAAAACCTATGGCTATAGACGTATTTGTGTAAGAGAAATTATTGTTTTTTTTTTTTTTTTTGCTGTGGTTGATGTTTACAAATAATCTGGAATTAATTTAAAAACATATTGTTTTTGGCTTCAAGTCTCATCGTTACCCACCAAAGTGTTTTCAAAAAGAACTACTACCATGTGCTTCACATATATTATGTACAATCTAACCAAAATGACTCTTTTTACTGTTCAGCCCAAAAAGATGAAGGGTGTGTACTCTCAACAATCCAATATCCTCTAGGATAGACAACTTTTAGAGTAGTTTGTTGAACCATATGGTACCCAAATGAAGCTGTAAAAGCAACAGCAAAATGGCTAATGAACGCCGATGATAGCTTAAAGAAGAAAAAGCCAAAATCTTAAACATAACACACTTACAGCACACATAGCGAAATAATAACACTTTGCTTCACTGAGTCTTAATTTCTTTTGTGATAATACGAGTATAAAAGCATTTATATTAAAAGTGGAATATGTGTTGGTTTCAATAACCAATTAAAAAATTCCATTATTTATACTTTTTTCATACAAACTGTAAGAGTAAATTTCCGGGTACCCGGGTACCCTTGTCAGGAGGGTAAGGACTATTTGACATTAAGTGACCATACAGTCAATCTAAATAAATTAGGAGGGTTACGAAGCAAAACAACTTATAAAAAATGTTAAGCTAAAGGAAGTTGAGAAATATTTAACTTTAAAGAACACTTGAGTACCCGGGTACCCGTTTCCGTAGGATAAGGGTGAAAGAATAAATCGAACGTGCTAGCTCGCTTACAAATTACTTGCTCTAGTTATCACATTAATACCCAAGTTATTCTAAAAACTGCACAGAAAAAATTTAAAATCGAATTCAATTAACTAATTTGTACTACCAATTAAATTGTTTACTAGTTTTGCACCTACAAACAATATTAATAATATCAATTAAAAAATTAAAGTGTTGAGCTTTTTCACAAAACAAAAAATTCCAATTAAATATTTAATTGAGACAATTAATATTTTAATTAAAAATTCAGGTACGTTTTAATTAAATAAATTAATTGGTATAATTAAAAAATTAATTGACGCTAAAATTTTAAACTGATTAAAAAATTAATTAATAAAGCTAAAATTTTATATTAATTCTTTATATTACATATTACACAACACTAAGCCAAAGGAAGAAAAAAACATACGCACAAACATTTCTATTTTTGTGATTCTATCAAAAAATTAATTGTAATAGTTCAAAATTTAATTGAAATTATTTCAAAAAAAATTTTTTCTGTGTGTATTTCATTTTCTTAGAACACAATCTTAAATGTAGTTTTCTTCTATTATCTAATCAATTTGATTTAAAATCTTATTGAATCTACAATAAATCAGTTTTAATCTCTGTCACATTGCCTTCTTTGGCCAAAAGAAAATACTCATTTGGAAAATGCAATTTTATTACTCGTATTATCCCTAAAAATTCTTCGAAATGAAAGAAATTATTAAAAACAAAACATTTTCCTTTTAGAAAAACAATAAGTTTTTCTGGTTTTTTATTTGTTTATTAACAATTATGTTATAAGCAGAGCGTGAATTGTCTTATTTAAGTCTCCTTAACAGTAACAAAGTCTATAAAACTTAAAATTTAACAATTAAAACAAAATATCTTAAGAACTAAAGAGAGAGACGGTGTGAGAAAAAATTGATGGTTAGAAGGGCGTGTCAAGTGTGTAGAAAAACGTTTTGAAAGCATTATAAATTTTAAGAAGCTTAACACTGTTGCTTACTCAACAGTGAACTTTTAACACCTTAACAAAAGAAATAAATGTCATTGAGTATGACAATTGGGTAAAACAGTCATTGGTAACAGTTATGAGTATGCAGGCTTTAGGAAAAAAAAATTGTTGGCAAATTTTATTAAAGTTAGGTTTCGTTATTTTAAGTCTTGTTACCGCCATGATAATTTCTTTTTTTTTAAGATCAATACTCAGGGGTTGTATGTGTTGCATTGTATTGGAATTTAAAGTTAGAGAGATGATGTTCATATTATGCGCCTTTTTGTTGATGAGGCAAGTTGCTATCAATTTGACCTCTTAAGGGCCAGTGTTATACCTTCACTCTTGAATGATCAACAGCAATTGCCTCATTTGTCAGTGGTTTTTGAATGTGTGTGGTGAGCGTCTTGAGTAGGTTAGCTGTTATCTTCCCAGAAGGTGGCGCTGTACTCCTGATCATTGGTTTCTGGTGGAGCGGTTTCTTGAAGATTGACTTTTTGGAGGGGGGGGAGGAACCTCTTATTTTTTCAATTACAATTTTTATTTTATAATTTTTGTTCTTCGCTGGGATTGAACCCCGGTTGTTTGAGTTTCTGTGTGAGCGCTCTAACCACCTATCTACCTTATATTGACTTCATTTATTTAGACTTTAATTTTGGTTAACACTGTTGTACTATCAGTTTATATTAAACCAACTACTACCTGTTTGTATTCCCCTACTTTTTCCCACACAGCTTCAGATTTAAGGAAATACAATAAAACACATATTTTCAAATTCTTATAACCATCCTTCTGCAGCACCCATAAGTTTGTAAATAAAGATATTTAACTCTGTGGACACTATAGTTAAGCATGGCAACAATATATTCAGCAACAACAATTGCAGCAACAGTAACAACAACAACAACAACAAACAATCATATAAATAACTCTGGGAATTATTACAGTCATTGTGTAATGCTAAAAGCAAAGAATAGTAACATCGAGAGCCATAACAGAAGAAAAGTTTATTATTTTGTCAGTGTATTGAAAAAGACTACGTTTTTTGTGGCAACAATAATAACAGTAATACCTACAGCTCTGTTTACCAGTACAGTATGTATGTGTTGCATATAAAACAAGTGCTTACGATAGAGTATATTAGTGCTGCAGGTATATTCGTATATAATTAACAATCGTTGTCGCATTGTATTCAAATTGATGATGAGTAAATGCCTGGAACTAAATTTTCACCTTCTCCTAAAGTATGCGTCGTGGATATAAATTTACACCCTACATTTGGAAAAAGTATTGTTATGAAATATTGCTTAACTCAGATATTTCACATTTTTTTAATTGGCATTTGTGTTAAGTTTTAAAATTTAAATTAGTAAATTTTGAAGAAAAATTAGGTTCACAAAGAAAAATATAAATTTTAATTAAAATGATGAGACCTTTCGTAGCTGGGTCGAAAACTAGTTAAGTTCTGCTAGTGTTTGTACATATTCCTTAACGGATGTTAATTCTCATAATACCAGTATTAGGATCTTAGGCTATTAAATTTCATACAATAAGTATAATAAAGATCCATTAAAATATTCGAATTTAATTCGAAAATGTATAAAATATTTGTTGTATCAATTAAATTAATAATTTATTTAAATTAATGGTAGATATTTTTTATTAAATTTTTAGTAATATCAATTAAAATATTTAATTAATAACAAGATTCAAAATCAATTAAATATATTAATTGATATTATTAAAAAGTTAATCAAAAATACCTACAATTAAAATTTTTTAATTCACATGATAAACTTAAGTATTGGTCAGAAATCAATTATTAATTTAATTGATATTACAAATATCTTGAAAACAAGATCCAAAATCAATTAAATATTTTAATTGAATAAATTAAAAAGTTTAATTGAATACAAAATCAAAAATCATTTAAAATTTTTACTGAATCGAATAAAAAAAGTTTTGAAAAGATCAGAATGATTAATGATTTGAGTTTATATTTTTTATTCTTAAATATAAAATTACAACATTCAAGCTAATTAAATTTTAATTAAAATATTTGTAGTATCAATTAAATTGTGAATTGATTTCTGACCAACACCTGAGTCTATCATGTGAATAAAAAAAATAATTGTAAATATTATTGATTAACTCTTTAATAATATCAATTTAAATATTTAATTGAAAACAAGATCCAAAATCAGTTAAATAATTAAATTGAATAAATTAAATAGTTTAATTGAATACAAAATCAAAAATTAATTCAAATTTTTACTGAATCGAATAAAAAAGTTTTGAAAAGTTCAGAATGATTAATGGTTTGTGTTTATATTTTTTTATTTAAATATAAAATTACGGCATTCCAGCTAATTAAATTTTAATTAAAATTTTTGTAGTATCAATTAAATTGTTAATTGATTTCTGACCAATACCTAAGTTTATCATACGAATTAAAACAAATTAATTACAGATATTTTTAATTAACTTTTTAATAATATCAATTAAAATATTTAATTAAAAAACAAAAAAAAAAAAAAAATGAATCGAATAAAAAAGTTTTGAAAAGCTCAGAATGATTAATGGTTTGACTTTATATTTTTTATTTTTGTATATAAAATTAAGACATTCCAGCTAAAGATGGATTACATTTGGCAGTGGCGTCAGAAATAAATGATCAGAAGTACAGCGCCACCTGCTAGAAGGATAAAAGCTAACCTACAATACTTATTGAAGACGGGCACCACTCACCATCAACATCTACCGACAAATGAGGCAATTGTTGTTGTTCATTCAAGGGTGAAGGTATAACACTGGCCTTTGAATGATCAAATTGACAGAAACTTATCTCATCAAAAAAAAAAAAAAATAATAATAATCTATTTTTCTTCAAATTTCAATACAATCCACCGCACGAGTAGAGGTTTAACATTGAGTGTTTGTCTTAAGAAAAAAAAAAATTAGCCAATCAACCAATTAAATATTTAATTTAAACAATTAAAAAAGTGTTTAATTGAAATCAAATATGAAATAATTTCTTCTGTGTTTCTAATCAAAGTTTGTGAATACTTTTATTATCCTTTCAAAAACATACAACTTACTAAGAAGTACTTGACACCAATTCAAATTGGATTAGCATGAAAACTTGCTTGGTTAGCATTAGAACTTTCCAATGCTTTCCAATGATATTTTAACGCAAATTGTTGTGGTTACTCAAGTTCCGTATGGTAATCTAAGATGTTGAGTTGTATATGATACATGATAAGCAGCAGTTTTGACTATAAAACGTATAAGTTGTTTGGATGGTTTACTTATCGGCTCAACAAGAGCAGCAAGTAATATACTGACAAGCATTTCTGTCTCATCCTTTTCCATATAACGAAAGTTTCTAAAGTGATTGTCATTATACTGCATATTCATCCAGCGGTCTGCATCTTTAGTCGGTCACAGCTCATATAGCACGTCTTTTTTATTTTATTTAAGAGTTTACAGCATTGAATACAATATCTTATATTACAAGCACCAAAATCATGATTTTAGGGTATAAATTAGTTCACATCACCCACTAATTATTATATTTTATATTTATTTTTGATATTTTAAATTCCTAACCAACCGAAGAAAGTAGCATTTGGCAAAACAAAAAGCAAAATTCCTTCTTTTAACAATTACCAACAGCTAGAAGAGTAAATATAAAAGAATATGGAAATCTTTTGTTTTTGTCCAACATTTAGTGAAAATACCTTAAGAGCTGCTCTAAGCAAAAACAAAAACATTAAGAAAAACATTTTCTATAAAAATAATAATTAATTGTTTTACCCAAATACTATTCCTGTTTTAAATACAAAATAAAGAACAAAAAAAGAAAAAATAAAAAATAAAATATATTTCTACGTAATTGTACATTAAATGCTTGAGCATACAAATGTCAGATTAAAACAAAAACAGAGGAATTTTCAGTAAAGCTTTAGTATTTTCTATCTTGTCCCTTGGCAGTATAAAATGCTAGAAATAATTTTCTGTTCATTTGAAAAATAGAGACTGAAAGGTAAATAAATACCGGATTAAATGGTATTTTTTCTCTCAAACAACTCACCCCCACTTTGCGCTGAATGGTTAGATTTTTTTATATAACGCAATATTTGATAATAATAAATATTGATAAGCTGGCCAAAGTTTACTTAGGAATTAAATTTAAGCATCTTTGCTAAAACAAAACAAAATAAAATAAACAACGAGAACAAAAAATGGCAGGCGGACAAACGAAAGCTGTACAGTATTATCGTATTGTTCAGTAAGTAGTAAATTAAATAAATTTAAATTAAAATATTAAAAAATAAAAATAAAAACAAATAGAGTATAAATTGAATGATTTTGATGGGCTATTTTAGTCTATTTTAGTTTTTTTTTTTTTTAGCTTTATACAGAAAAAATTTTTTCTGAAATAATTTCAATTAACAAATTAGTTAGTATAATTTAATTTTTACAATTAAATTTTTAATTATTACAATTAATTTTTTAATAAAAGCACTTACTTACTTACTTAGATGGCCATAACAACCCGTTAACGGGTTTCGGCCTGCCTTAACACTAGTCTCCAGGCGTCTCTGCTAAGCGACAATTAACGACTTGCGTATACCGACGATCATTGGGCATACCAAGCGAGATGTCACCGCAGCCTTTAATGCTATTGAACGAGAGTCTGGCGGTAAATGAGAGCAAGACGAAGTACATGTTTTCGACGAGTAGGGATGTTGAACGTATCGGCTCCCAGTTTACAGCCGGCAAATATACATTCGATGTAGTCATGTACCTTGGCATAGCCATTAACACCAAAGTATGATCTCAGTCTGGAGATCAAACGAAGCATAACATTGGCCAACAGGTGCTACTACGGTCTTAGTAGGCAGTTTAGTAACAGAGGCCTCTGTCGTGCGACGAAATTAACACTCTATAAGTCGCTTATTCTTCCGGTGCTTCTCTATGGTGCGGAAGCATGGACGTTGTCTTGTACCGATGCAGCGGTACTAGGAGTGTTCGAGAGAAAAGTTCTTCGTAAGATCTTTGGTTTTTTAAGGCATGGCTATAAGTTTTGCATTAGAACCAACCATAAGCTGTATGAGTTCCTCGGCAATATGAGCGCTGATCAGCGCATTAACATCCAGCGGCTAGGCTGGTTAGGCCCTATTATTCGGTTGGAAGAATCTGCTCCAACGAGAAAAGTTTTCGATGCGAAGGTCACTGGATGTCGGCGTACGTGACGACCGAGTTAACGTTGGAAGGACCCGGTTGATGAAGTCCTGTGGTCAATTGGTGTGTCCAACTGGAGAAGGCAGAGACGCCTGGAAACTAGTGTGGAGGCAGGGCGAAATCCGTTAACGGCTTGTTATGGCCAGCTAAGTAAGTAAGTAAGTAAAAGTTCAGAAATAAAATGCAAATTGATATTCTTAATTTTTCTCCTATGCTGAAATTTTATCCTGGGCTGTTTGAGTTTTTGTTTGAGTGCTCTAACTACTATACAACGCACAAGAAATTTTCGAGCACACAAAATTATTTACAAGAAAACTAAAACTGTAAAACAAAAAATATGAATGTACCCACATACTCGTAAAATAAAACACAGACGATTGATTAGAAAAATCGACTTTTGTGTACAGCAAAGCTTTTACCAGTAATTGAAAACTCATTTACAATAATTTTTTTCTTTATTTTCCGGGTTTTTTTTATAAATTTTTCCATTTTCTTTTTTTTCACATTTGGTTTTGAGATAATAAAGTCCACATTGAAAAGCAATACCATAAACTGATTTGCAAGAGATAATAAATGCAGTGATACCACAAAAAATGTAAATACAAAACACACACATTCTTTATGAGAAATGCCAAATAAATTGGGAATATTAGGAAATTCATGGCAGCAATTACAAATAAAAAATAAAAAAAAATATCAAATTGTTTGTTTATAAGTGAATGTGTGCTGATTTATTATTTTATGTTTTATTTTTTTTTTATTTTTTTTTTTAATTTGAAAAATAAAATACAACTGATAATTTTAATTAACATTTCAGCACAAAAATGTTATCATTGAAACAAACATTGAAATTAATTTCAAACAAAATAATCAAAATCAGATAAAATGGAATAAAAAAACAAAATTTTTCAATAAATTCTCAATAATTAATTGAAATGGCCTTAACAAATAACAATTTTCTATAATATACGTATAAAAATTAAACTACAGCAGACGCTTGTGAATTAGAACTCGTTGAAGTGCGAATATTTGGGAAAATAGAACCAAAGTTTTTAATCTATTACATGCTTTGAAATTATGGTTTTAATCTTAAAATCACTTCATGTTTTATTCGTTTTTAACTCTGAAAGCTTGTCTTAATAGATTTGATGATGATGGAACCGCGCTATAAGAGTGGTTATAGACGGTATCCCTTCCAACGAGTTTATGTTAAATTTGGGAGTACCTCACGACTCTGTTGTGTCTCCTACACTATTCTTAATCTTTCTAAACGATCTCCTCCTTTCAACTTCCAAACCTATATATTCCTTTGCAGACGGGAGAGACGTTTACCATTCATATTCATTTGATGGTAGGCCGAGACTTTTGGAGATTGAGGTGAGAAGGCAGAATATGCATCACACACATACAAATGATGTACAGATAACCTCCGAGTGATGTCGCGTAAACAGGGTTAAATTTAATGAGCGCAAAAACTCTATGTTGTTTTATTACGCAAGGGCGTGGTTGTGATGATGGAATTTTGTCATCTGTGACTATGGATAATATAAATATCGAGAAGGCGGACGCTCTTGATGTTCTGGTCATGAGAATTAATTGTGATGTCCGTTGGAATTATCATATATTTCGAGTGTCGGAAGAAGCATTCAAGTGCCTCAGTTTTGTAAATCGATGCAAGAAATACTTCAGTTCATCTGACCTTCTCAATATTTACAAGACCTTCATTCGACTTAGGCGGGAATACAAATCTCATGTATGGGTCAGAGTTTGAAGGCCTATTTTGTCGCCTCTCAACCTCTTACAAGAGAGGGCAAAGGTGCTTATCAACGATGGTAGGGTATCCAATTCTATCGATTCGTTGGAGCATCGGCGTAATGTGGCGAGCGTTTCATTATTCTATCGAACATGGGAGGTGCTCTGACGAATTAAGGCACTTGATTCGGGATATTCGCATATTTTTTCGTACAAAGACGACATTTCCCCCAGAAAAGTAGGGACAAACGCTGCTGGCGATACTTACGCCAGTGGCACAAAACTTCCGGGGCATATGGAGTTTAATCTAGCTCTGAGTGGCCTGGCGCTCGCTATAGGCAGAGAGTGGTTGGTGGTGCATAGCGCCGCGTGTGCTATCGGAGTTCGCCCTGATGTTAGATCAGGCGGCCGTGTGCCCGAGAGCGCATAGTGTGCACGGAGTAGTTCCTGATTGATTTTGGTCTGGACACTGTAAGTGTGTGTGGTTGCCGCGTGCGTTGTGTTCTTGGTTGCCAGATGGCATGACTGTGTACCCAGCAGCCGGGATATGCAGGTCCTGCCTGGTGCCGGGATAACTGTCATGTGTGAGTGGCGGCATTTCTGGCGTTGTCAAGGACTGACAAGAGATGCCATAATCTGGTACTACGGGTATTAGGAGGCCCACGGATTTTCTGTGCTTCCCTATCATTCGGTGAATGAGGCAAATCGGCCTGATGGATGATGGGTGCGGCCTCTCGGTGAGTAAACATAGTGGCAGTGGTATATGCTGGGTAGTAGTTTAACCTCCTCAACAAGGGGAATTGCTGCTATCCAGGAAATGGTAGTGATGAAATTGTTAAACCAATATCCATGGGCTCTCCTTTGAGCGGTGTGTCTGGGACATATCCGAAATGGGAGGGTACCGGCTTTGGGTGGCGCTGGTTGGACACTTAAGTTCAACTACCGTCCAGACACAGGCGGCATGTGATATGTCTTTGCACGGTGCGCACGACAAATCAACCTATTCGTACTAAGACGACGGTGCCGGGTTAAAATCTCAGCTCTGACATCTTGAAAAAAAGAAATATGAAAAAATTATTTATTTCGACGACTACCTCTCAGCAGTTTTCTGGTAAAAGCTCTAGGAGTAATTAATTGCCATGAACAAGCTTCTCAAGTCTGTCGTTTAGAGTCGACTTTAAACTGTAGGTCCTGGTACTCATGCATAAAAATTAACACACACAACATGAGTCCTGCGGGAAGCTAGGCCGTAACCCTGAAACAGGGTTGTAATGGCCAATTGTGTATGTATGTATGTATGTATGTATGAAATCGCACCTTTCTCAGAGCACATCCTTTTGCAGTTGGTTGTTCAGTGAATCGCACAATGCATTATAGAGAGAATTCGTTCTGTGGCCACACCGTTCGTTTGCGGTGTGGCCACTATCAGCGAAAGTTTTTCCTGCCAGTTACGATATCAGTTTAAATCAAATGTCCGCAAGCACTACTCCCTTTTGCACCCTTCCCATAACACACTTTCCTACACCAGCACATGATTAGAGGTCGTCCCCGGAGTGCTGACTGTAATAATAAGAAAAATATTCAAGTAACTGTTGTCAATTCACAAATATCCAATTGCAAGAAGCGCTATCTTCATAAATTTTTCATTCAACATGTTAAGTGATCCTCTACTTTGATACAATAATGCCAAACATTGTTTCTTTTCTGAGATTTGAAATTAATTTTTATATTGTTAAAACAAATTAAGCTCATAACACACTGTATTTTTAGATAAAGTTTTGTTTTAGTGATTGAAATTTAAATTTCCCATACAATTTTATTAAATAAAAAACAACTCTTAAAATACTCTTTTAGTATCGAGTACCTAAAAATAAGTATGAATACTTGATACTCGATACCGGTTACTCAATACTTTGTTAGCACTACTTTAAAACTTTGATGTATGTTACTGATTAGTATATTTTTTTTTTCTATTTTCATAACAAGACCCCTGGATTTTAATTCAAGGTGCTGCTTCAATAACTTTTTCTGTATTATACAGAAATATTAGCTGATTTTTAAAATGTTAGATTCTAATGAGCATACATGCATACATACATACATACATATGTATATGTTTTCTGTGGTTATTATAACTGTCAATGTAGCTGGTGTTCTCATCTCTTTCTAATTTATAACAACATTTTCAATGTAAACCTAAATGGTTTATAAAAAATTCATTATTTTGGTATTTCATGATTTTTATGTTTTTTTTTTATCCACCGCGATAGCGCATTGATTTTCAAAAAAAATTTCAAATACACACATACAAATGTAATAAGGACCACATATGCATGAAATATTAATACAGATATAAAAACAATGCAATGCATGTAAACAGTGGAGAGGAAAAAAACTACATACACTGTGGTCAGTCAACGTTACGATAATTGTAAAGATTGTTTTATGATTTTAACCAATACACTACAATTTCTAGAGGTCTTATTATTTATTTGTTTATATGTATTGCAGTCTAGATAAAAGTTTTATATTTAAAAAATTCAACCCTTAAATAGGGCTTATTCGCTTTATCTTAATGAACGAAATACTTTGTTGTGTTTTTACTCTGTCCATGGATAAATATATTAAAAATTATTTTAATATTTTGCTTGTTATTTTATATTCGACTCATCAAAATTTATGAATTAATATGCAAAACGTTGCCATTGTATTGCCGCTTTCTTGAACAGTATAGCGATTCATGTATGGGGTGGATGATGAAAGGCGCTACTAAAAAAAAATTCAATAACTTTTTTTTATTTAATGAATCTGGTTAATTTTTTTTTTTAGCAGAATGATTTTTAGATTAGATTTAGTGGTTAGTGTCTTGGCTTACTAAGACTATAGCGTCGGGTTCAAATCTTAGCTCTGACATCTTAAAAAAAAGAAATATGAAAAAATTATTTCCTTTGGCCACTACCTTTCAACAATCTTCTGGCAAAAGCTCTGAGAGTAATTGATTGCTATGGGAAGTAGCAAACAACAACTAAAAACCTACTTAGCGAAGGCACTCACCGCAATCAACATGCAACAATGGGGCAATTGCTGTTGATTATTCAATGGTGAAGGTATAACACTGGTCTTTGAATTATCAATTCACAGCAATTTGTCTTATTCTTAAGACGCTTAATAATATAAGAAAATAAAATATGTATATGTTCTGTTGTCATAATGTACTATTATTTCCACAAAAATTCCAATACATTCCGAAGCATTTAGTAGGGGTTTAGCCCTGAATATTGGTCCCAATAAAAAAAAACGCTTCTCAAATCTGTCGTTCGGAGTCGACTTTAAACTGTAGTTCCCGGTACTCATGGATAAAAATTAACACACACAACATGAGTACTGTAAGAAGTTAGGCCGTAACCCTGACACAGGGTTGTAATGGCCAATTATGTATGTAGATACCTGGGCCACTGAAACTAGAATTTGGAGTATCCGCCGCTATTACTCACTGGATTCCGTAGTTTTTGTTCAAAGAGGTTATAGGCGTAATACTCCAAGCAGAGGAACCATAACGAGACCTGCCTGGGACAGTCAAAAGAGAACTTTATAAGTTTTTTTTTTCTTAGAAATTCAAAAAATCCTTTAAAAGTATCGAGTTGCATTGGGTACCCAAATGAAAGTACTCAGTACTCGAGTAATGACAAATAGCAGAATTTGACAGCACGATTATCCAGTAACATATCGTCGATGGAATTAAAGAACGCTGTAACTGACAAAACCTTAATGTTCACCAAACCGGGACCAATCGACGCGTATTTTTTTCTGATAAAAATAATGCAAAAAACGTATTTTCGATTTTTTGTCAGTTACAGCGTGCTTTAATTCCATCGACGATATGTAGACCATATTAATGTATTTTTGAAATATCCGCATAAATACTTTTATATCAACGTTGTTATATAAGGAAATGAAATTACCTTTCATTTCTAACTATAGTAAAATATAAAAAAAACAATTTGTTTTCTTGATGATGCATTTAAAAAGTAAATTTTTTGTACAACCATGTTATGTTAAGTTTATTTAATTTATTTTTAAATATCTAGTATTTACTAATCTCCACTGTATAGAAGAAGTCTTTCTTCCATAGGATCTAAATATGAGTTCAATATTTGCATGTATTTATTTGTGTTTGTTCAAAAGTTTACTCTATATTATTTGTTTATGTATAGTATTGCATATTTGTAGGCGTACATAAATATGTACGTATGCATGCGTATGTATGGAATTGCTTTAATAACAATAGCAATAATGACATGAGGAAACCACATAAGTTTAACAAATACACATGCATAAACGTATACACCGCATAATTTTTATAATTCATTAGAGTATTTAAAATTCGAAATCGTCAAACAGCTAGAAAGTTTTATTCATAAAATTGTTTTTATTAATCCTTTAGTTCTGTAAGATCTGTGACTCCTTATGGAATTATCGAAAAATTTTTTGCTTTTTCTATAAAAAGTTCCTTATTGAAGTGTGCCGCTGTGTTACAGTAGCTAAGACACCCGACAGAGAGTCATAAGAAATCTTCAACAAGGATATCACCTCATAACAAAAACTGGCTATTAGTTAGAAGTATGAGGCTATAAAAAGCTTCTCTAATTAATGCATCTACTCTTCTCACAACCAAAAATAATTTATACGCTTAGTAATTAGCTTTAAAAATGCTGTGACAAATTGAAAAATCATGTTTTTTTTAAATCGATTATTTTCACTTTCCCGCAAAACCGGTTCGTTTTTCAAAATGACTAAATTTTCCAAACTCTAAACCTTCACTGTCTCAATAGCAAACAAATTTAAACTAATAATGCTACTAATAATTATTTTTGAAATTACATTAAAATCATATGTATGCATGCAAATGTAACATAACATGCATTTAAATATATGCTTGTATAGCTATATTACACATTTTTATATTATAGCCTATTTTTAGGCGTGAGTATGTACATACACATGTATGTATGTATGTAGTCTTTATGCCACTGTGTATTTGGCATATAAAATTCAATTGTGCCAAAAATATTTGGGGCCTGTTGTTAACAACTTTAGCGGTCTTTAAGCAAAATGTTATTATTCGTTATTTGCGTCATAATATTGATGTTTACAAAATTAAAGCATCTTTGGCATACAAAAACATACAGTAGAGTGAAAATATTTAGCATCAAACAAGAGGAAGCATATAAAAAAACACAAGGCTACATAAAATCTTTGATAATTACACATTTGTGGTCATACAATTATATTAGTCATGTAGTTTTACTAAATATTGTTTATAATTAAGATTTTATTAACCCCATTACAAACAAAAAGTCTGAAATAACATTACATACATACATAATTGCTCTTTAAAAACCTGTGTCAGGATTACGGCCTAGGTTCCCGCAGCACCCATGTTGTGTGTGTAAATTTTTATCCATGAATACCTGGATCTACAGTTTAATGTCGACTCCAAACGATACACTAGAGAAGCTTGTTCATGGCATTTAGTTACTCTCAGAGCCGTTGCCAGAATTCTGCTAATAGGTAGTCGCTGAAAGATTTCTGTTTTCATATTTCTTTGCTTCAAGCTGTTAGAGCCGGGGTTGGAACCGGAGCTCTCGTTTTAATAAGACAACACACTAACCACTAGACCACGGCCACTATATTAAATAACATTAAAGTCACTTTAAAACTACCAAAATTTACTCTCTTAAATATTATGTGTCAAAAGCCCGAAGTTCGAGTCCCAGGAAGTATGATAAATTTTTTAATTAATTTTTGTTCCCTCTATTTCGATTTAACTCTATAAGAAATATCGAATTCTTTTCGCCATATAATAGAATTGCATGAAAAAGAATAAAGTTTATATATAAATATGGAATTCCCAACTCATTTTACCCTATACTATAGGTAAGAATTTAGTTGAAGAACCTACTCCCCTCTAATTATTTGTCATTAAAATTGATCTTTACTCAGATTTGGGTGAAATTGCAACATTCCTTATATTCCCTCATAAATTTTCTGTGATATTTAAGTCAGAAGTTAATACCGGCCAGTTTTCATAATCAGCAATTTAATACACGCCATACGGTATTAGTGTCCGGCATAATTAGACTGTTGAAATATCCAAGCTAATGGTAATAAATTTCTGTAGCCAATTGTTAAATGAAGTAAAAATTTACCATCTTGCTTTACCTCTAAAATATTTCTATAATATTTTTAGCTTTTTCTAGCACTTTTTAGCATTTTTAACAAAATTTAGCATTTATGCCAGATTTTCTGGACATAAAAACATCATTTAGAAAATTAGAAAAAAATTTATTTCCGACAGTACGTGATTAGTTTCGGGACTCATTATAGTGTTCAAATGTTCCAAGCTAAGGGTAAAGAATCTGTGTAGCCACTTTGTAAATTAAACAAAAATGTACCATCTGGCTTTATGTCTTAAATATTTGTATAATTTTTTTAGCTTTTTGTAGCACTTTTTTAGCATTTTCAACAAAATTTTGTATTTATTCCAGATTTTCTGGACATGAAATAATCATTTAGAAAATTAGAAAAAAAATGTATTTCCGACATAACGAGATTAGTGTCGGGACTCATTATACTATTCAAATGTTCCCAGCTAAGGGTAAAAAATCTGTGTAGCCACTTTGTAAATTAAACAAAAATGTACCATCTGGCTTTATGTCTTAAATATTTCGCTGGCTTAACATGTAAAGGCTCTAAGTCCATATTTGAAAATTTTACAGGAGAGACAAAAAACAAAATTTTTATAAAAAATTAATTTACCACGTTGATATTAAAAAAAATTAGCGCACATTAATTATTATAAAACAGTTAGTCGATTTTTTTAATACATGTGATGGAACAATTTAAGAGAAATGGTTAAACTCTGCTTTTAATTGGGACTTAGCGCTTTTGCGCATCACTACAAAACAACAACAAAAAATGAGATAACTGCATTAAAATCTCAATTTCTTAAAAAAGTGGACTTAGAGCCTTTACATGTTAAGCCAGCGATTTGTATAATTTTCTTAGCTTTTTCTAGCACTTTTTAGCATTTTTAACAAAATTTTGCATTTGTTCCTAAACAGTTTTCCTTTATATGAAAACACGTGTTTGATATTTGAAAAAAGAATTAATTTTTGACAACATGGATTCATTATACTGTTGAAATGTAGGGGGAAAAAATCTGGGTACACACTTTGCAAATGAAACAAAAATGTACAACCTGACCTTATGCCGAAAATTTTTCTAAAATTCTTTTTAGCTTTTTTCTAATCTTTTTTCTAGCACTATTTAAGCATATATAACAAAATTTAGCATTTGTTTCCAAACATTAAAACATGTTGTAGAAAATAAGTTTAAGAATGGGATTTTCAAAATACAACCGGCATATAGTATCGAAAATTTGTGTATTGCTAACTTCTGTTAAACCGATTTCGAATATTTTGCTGTTAAAAGACTTCACTACTAATCTTCTTCAATTACTTTTGTCAAATTATATATAATAACAATTCAGTGTTATTTTATTGCTATTATTTTTTACACAACTGTTTGTAATATTGAAACCACCTCATTGCGATTCCCTTGATGTAGATTTGAAATTTGGTTTTGAACTGAACGCAAATTTAATATAAAATGTATTGAAAATTAATGACTATATTCAGAGAATGTTTAGCACAAAATTTAATAACGAATTTTAAAGCTAAATAAGAGAAAATAAATTAAAAATAAAAAAATATATTGAAAATATTCATGAACGACAAAAAATAATAAAAAAAATTGTTTTTAAAGTAGTCTACAAATAAAAACTGTGCTTGTTTATTAAGAGAATTTAAGAAAATAAAATTTGGGCTACATTTTAAAAATAAATTTTTTAATAAAATAAAACTAGATGATCCGTGCGAATATTTCGCACCGTTAGTTGTCATTTTTGTAACATAAAATGAAAATAATTAATAGAAATTTATGTAACTTCAATACATTTTATTAAAAGTATAAGAATATTAGAAATCATAATATATCATACATATTTACATACATATGTACGTACGTACGTTTAAAAGCTTATATAATACTTTTTTGAATACAATGTTAGAGGTAGTGACATGATCATCGTTAACTTTTTGCCCGTACGAACCCAAACGGCATTACCAAAATGGCTTTTACAACTTTATATATTATGTGGAATAGCGTTACAATTAAGCGACCCTGTTTATCGCACTTGATCTAACAACTACTGCAAAGTATTGACAAAACAGATTTTTATAGTAAATAGCGGTGTTTCCAGAATGGATTTTAATATATATGTACATACTATTTTATGTAGAACTGTATTACCATTAAGGACCCTGTATTACCACACTTGAAAACAGTATTATCATGCAGTTCTATATAAAATATAATTTTTATTAATGAAAACATTAATTTTTCAATTTCTTATTATTTTTCGTCATTAGTGTTAGAAATAAACTTTAAAATGAGATATCATTCATTAAATTTGATGCGGTGATATGGGAGATATTTGCAACCGACAAAAAAAGTGCTTTAGAAATAATATAAGTATATGATGATTAAAATAAGCAATACGAATATAATATAAAATGTATTGCTTATGGGGATAAGCATAAATCTCTTTTGTTTGATTTTTATATACTATATATAGTTTATATGCATATGACCTCAAAATCTAAAGTCGATGTGCGCGAACTGGGAATTCATTTTAGAACCATGGTTTTTTCGCAAAATTTTCTTAGCATTTTTCTGTAGTTCTTTTTTTTCCCAGATGCTTTATATGAGAAAAATTCGATCCGCCATAATATACATACATGTGTATATACATTATATTTCAAAATGTATATTACCTCTACCTATTTACTTAGTTGTACAATATTCTGCAACTGAGTCTAATTTTAGACCCATCTTTTAATGTCCACGTGGTAATCATAACCACTCACAAGGTAATGCCATTGATGAAATTGTTCTTGATTTAGCTAGAGATTGAACAGATAACTTCTTGGTTGCTAAGCAGGTGTTTTTCGCCTATGGCAACACAATGGCAACTCAAAGGTAATAAACAATTAAAATAAAAAGTAATTATTTCAATAACTTGTGTATTCGCCCCATGTGGTACGCCCTCTTATTTTTTATTTTATTTTATTACTGCTATGCTGCTTTGGATTACAAACTTTTTTTATTTATAAAACTCTCTTAGCCATGATATACAACGAGTATATTTCTAAAAGATGGTAATCAAAATATTTCTGTTCTTTTAATATTTATTTTTTCTTGTTTTAACAAAATAAATTTTAAATACAAAGAAAAGATATCAAAGAAAATTTTTAGAATTTATTTGCTTTTATTACTATTTATAAAGAAAACAAAAAAAAAAACTTGATAAAAATATGTATATTCACAGCAAAATGAAATGAAAAAAAAAAACGAAAAACGAAAAATGGAAAATGGAAAATGGAAAAACTTAAATCCATAGTTGTAAGAATCATGTAAAGCATGTTGGTAAAGTGGTTAAAGTGGTTTTGAGACAAGCACATATAAAATTTACAAGGATGCTAATACTTCTAGCCAACGTCAACACAAAGTACAAAAATTGTGACAAAAAGAAAGGCAAAAGAAAAAAAATAATCTAAAAAGCTTTAAAAACTAAAAACAAATAACATATACTCACTCATAGAAGTAAATAAAATTCAAAAAATATTTATTTGAAAATAAGAAGCATCCAAAAAAAAACTAAATATATATATTTTGTTTAGCAGCTAAAAGTGTAGTTTTCTTTTTTCTATGGCATTAGAGAGTGTTGGTGTTGAAACCAAAATAGAAACGGAAATCATAAATCATATGTGCCAGATATACCAGCATCCACAACAGCCCAGCCAACAACTAATAATAGCCTTTTTTTAAACTCAACAACTTCAGTAGCCTTTCTTGCAAAAAGGAAAGGAAAACGGAAGGATATTTGGTAAAGCTGTAAAATAAAAAAAAATATAAAAGAAAAGCAAAGAAAAAACCGAAAAATTTCAGTAAAAATCATATGAAATTAAAACTAGAAAATGGAATACAATTTACTTTTATTAAATAAGAGGGAGGTAACACCTATAACTCTCTTGACACATTGAGGTGACATGAAACTGAATGTATGATTGAAAAGCAGCAGAATTATGTTTTTGCATTTGTATTTTCAATTCATACAGTAATCAAGTCTTCTTTTAAAAATAAATCATTTGAAAAATTTCAATTTAAGCTTTGCTATCAGTTTGTCAACACAAAAACTAAATAAATTTGGTGTCTTTAAAATTCGAATCTAACAAATCACAATTTTATATGGAAATTATGTTAAAAATAAGCAATTAGTTGTAATAGGAACATAGTTGCCGTGGTCTAGTGGTTAGTGTGTTGGCTTAATGAGACAATAGCCTTGGGTTTAAACCCCAGCTCTGACATTTGAAAAAAAAGAAACTATTAAAATAATATTTTTTTCTGTGACTACCTCTTATAAGTCTTCTAACCAAAGTTTAGAGAGTAACTAATTGCCTTGAAGTTTTTTGTTCAAATCTGTCGTTCAGAGTTGACTTTAAACTGTGCCAGATGGTATGGCTATATCATGTACATACTTTGTATTTTCTGTCCAGGTTGAATTGAAAGCATCCTTAAATGGCATAAACCATAGCCATGAAGATACTAGCGAGTTTTCCCTGGTCCTACGACGCACACTGGTTCGGATTCATACATTTTTGTGCAAAAAATATAAAGAGTGGACCTAGAAACTTGAAAGTTGGCACAGAGTATTATATTTACTAAATTAGGAAAACAAAATAGTTTCATGAAAATCAGCCACACCCATCGCCCACCGCACATACAATCAAAATGGATATTTTCACATAAAACCTTTCGTATAAAAGCAAAAAAGTCTTAAAATTTTGTACATATACTTCTTAGAAAAAACAAAAGACGCATGCCAAGATTCATTGAAATCTGCAACGCCCATCGCACCGTCTTGCACTCTGTGTAGGCGATATTTTGGTGACTAAAATTCGATTTTTTACAAATCAAATAATTCCGTTCCAAAGAAGAGTGTTTCACTGAGAGAAATTCATAATTTATTTGATTCAAAAGAAATATTTTGTCTTAGAAAAAGTCTACTGAAGTCACTTAAATATTGTAAAACGAAAACTGAGGAAAATTTTTACACAGTTCAGTAGCTTGAATATGTCAGATATTTTAATTGATAACTTTTCAATGTCGTTTTTATTGAAATATAGCACTTCCCTTATAATTCGTAGAAAAAGCTGTGTAGATTGCGTATGTAGTGTAGGAAATATGACCGAATTAAAATTGCCTTCTAAGCCTTAAAATATGCAGAACCGAGGCTGAGGCTCGTTGGTGCACAGAAGATGCAATCCATAGAATTTGGAGAAAATATATATTTTTGGACAATTTTTTGTGGTAAAAAAAATTATTTCTTTTAAATTTGAAAATTTTTTGTATTTGCATGTATATCATAAAAAACTTCGAATTGTATGAAAAAAATCTTTGTAGTGTCATTACAAGAGTATTTTAAAAGCATGAAGCGATAGAATGCAGCATATATAATACGGTCATTTCAAATGCATTCACTTAGGTCAACTTTGAATGTCTCTGGACAAAAAAGTAATAAAGATATAAGCCTAATAATTTTGGTACATGATAGTTAGATTGTTTATTATAAACTGTAAAAAAGTCACGTAGATCAGAAGGCATGAAAAAAATGAATTAATGCCGCTCTTGAACCAGTGTGCGACGGTGACATGTATAGTAAAGCCTAGAGTACACAGATCAATCATTTTGAGCAAAAATATTAAAATTTTTAGACGGAACTTTATTGAATTGCGTTGGCATAGAAAATCAAACGACCGTGGTTCAAATCCTAGCGAAGGAAAAATACCCACCGTGATCTACTGTCTCAACACTTGGTTGTTTATTTCAATTATAATATCTATGAACGAAATATGCGATTTTCTTTAAACAGTTTACCATATACTTGAGACCAATACTCAAAAGTAAATCTCTACTCATGCTGTACATTGTACTGGAATGTGCTAGGATGTAGATAAATTTTTTATTATTAAGCGACTTTTTTGTCGATAAGACAAGTTGCTGTCATATGATCACTCAAAGGCCAGTGTTATATTTTCACCCTTGAAATGATCGACAGCAATTGCCCCATCTTTCGTTGGATATTAATTATAAGTGGTGAATGTCTTCACTAAGTAAGGTTAGCTGCTCCTCCAGAAGGTGGCGCTGTACTCCTCATCATTCATTTTTGATGCCTGCCAAAGGTGAATGGACATCTTACCTAGAGCCTAGATGGAGGTATGAGAAAATGAAGCTGTCTCTGATTAAAGCTAGTATACGGTTGTGTGAATATAACTTGGGGCCCCCCACTATGTATAGAACAAGCAAGACAATTCGGTTATAAGGCGAAAACGTAATCCAGTATTTTCATTGCATGAAGGTGATTGTTACAGCTATGTGAGGTTATTGTTTTCTATATCAGTTGTTTATTATAAAAAAAATGTGTGTACTTTAAATATTTTTTTACAGCAATACTTTACTTTATACCGTTCATTTAGGCCCCGATGTTTATTATACCTGACCATAGTAGTAAGTGTAGTGAGTAGTAGACAATATTATAAAAAAAATATATAATTTTTGCCAAAAAAGCAAAAGCTACTTAAGTTTGGTTTAAAAAAAGTAGTGTTGACCACAGGTGTTGGGTTTGATGGCTTTTGGTTTTCAGTAAAGGTTTTGCTTTTACGAAAGGTTTGATTTTGTCTACTCTTCTCCTACTATCCATAACTAAGATACCAAATTTGGTTGCTGCTGAAGTAAAGCGGTAAATAAAATAAAATTTTAAGTTTTTATTTTTTTTTTTGTTAATTTTTAATGCTACTGGGGTCTAACCAGTAACACTTTTTTGCTTTCTTTTTCACAAAAACTGCTAAACAGAAACGCTACAATGATTTTTATTTAGTTTTAGTATAGAACGAAGTAAAATAAAAATAAAACGTTAACAACAGCAAAACCGGTATTAAATATAGAAAAATTTTTTGAAAAAGGAAACACTCATGTTTGTATGTCGCCAGAAACGGAAGCTTTTTAAAGTTTTATGAAATGAAATGGATTGCCAAGAAGAAAGGGTTAAAGGAAAAGAATTTTTTTTTTTTAAATATACACACAAAGCACCTGTTTGCTGTTTATTTATAAAGATTTTTTTTTGTGTTATAAAAAGAGAAAATAAATAAAATATTTAAGCAAAACACAAACTAAAGTTATTGAAACATAATTTTGATCTTAAAAGTAGAGATACATTAGGAAACGGTTAAAAGAAGAATTTAATCACGAAAACTATAATCAATATTTTATAGAAATACTTCAGAAAGTAATGCTTAAATCTCATGCTCATCCACTTTTTAAATGAAGTCAAGAAGAACAAATCTGATCCACACCGTATGCTGGTTGTGGTCAGAATGTTGTCTCTTCTTTTTGAGGACAGAACCAATTTCATCCAGGAGACGTAACGTATTGAGATGGTATCTTAGTTAGTAGTGTACCGATAGCAAATTATTTATTCTACTAATACCTTATCTTCGTAGTCTATGGGGCCCTTCGTCATATGAGAAAGCAATTTTAAACATTTGGGCTGCGCAGTTCTAAGAGACTTTTTCGACTAATCCACTCACAACCTTTTAATTTTAAAATAGGGTTCGGTATCACTAAATTTCGCCGTGGACCTGTCTCTAGATAATCTATTAACAAAGCAAAACCTCATTTGCAGCACTAAAACGCTGTAGATTGTCAAAATAATCTTTTATCAGACGCAATTTCAGTGTACAAGAAACAAGAGCCCTCAATGCGACCTGGCTATCAGAAAATAGAGCAATGTATGCATCTTTGCTAACCCTATTTAGGTTTACAACAGCTCATACATAATTGGCCATTACAACGCTGCGTCAGGGTTACGCCCTAGTTTCTCGCAGCACTCATATTGTGTGTGTTAATTTGTATCCATGAGTACCGGGACCTACAGTTTTAATGTCGACTCCGAACGACAGACTTGAGAAGCTTGTTCATGGCAATTAGTTACTCTCAGAGCTTTTGCCAGAAGACTGCTGAGAGGTAGTCCCGGAAAGAAATAATTTTTTCATATTTTTTTTTTAAGATGACAGAGTTGAGATTTGAGCCCAGCACTATCCTCTTAGTAATCCAACACACTAACCACTAGACCACGGCGACTACAGTTGAAATTGCCCGACTTTAAACCATTTACACATGGGAGCCGAGATCATAGCATAAGGTTGAAGATTCCTGCTTATTCAGCAGTGTCGGTCCTTGATTTATCAATAAACCACTTTTGACTTCGAGGATCGATAGAAAGCCCTCCAGATTCGCAGTCTGTGTGACAGGGAAACCCTGTCTCGAATCTTGGTTCTAGAAGCAATTCAGGTTTCCTGTAGTTTGTGATTGAACACACGACCGTAAAATCAAGAATGCACACTGGATTCTCCATATGATCCTCAAACAGCAGTTCAAATTGTAGGGCGAAGGGCACTTTTCATGGCACATTCTTCCCTCAAGAAATATGTAGAAGTGATACTTGCATCACTGGCTTAATAGCCGCAGTTGCACAACTGCGCATGGTCTCAGTCATAGCCATACAAGTCCACGTGTGTAGATTGCCCAATTGTCTACTACCAACCTCTTGTTCCACCTTAGGCCATTAGACAAGATATGCATATGAAATGATCGATCTAATGACCACAGATTACATGATCATTTAAGATCATTTAATCATGTGGCATAGTGGTAGAGCGCTCGCACAGAAACTCACACGACCCAGGGTCGATCCCAGCGAAGGACAAAATTATAAAAAAAGTAAAAATTTGCGGTTTTCTAAAAAAAATTACAAATTAAATTAAAAATTAAATTTAAGAAAATAAGAGGTTCCACCCCCGCCCCTCCAGCAAGACCATCTGCAAGAAACCGCCCCCTGACGTTTCTAATCCATTCCACCAAAAACCAATGATCAGGAGTACAGCGCCACCTTCTGCGAAGATAACAGCTAATCTACTAAAGACGCTCACCATTCACATAAAAAAAAAAAAAAAACATCCACCGACGACAGATGAGGCAATTGCTGTTTGATCATTCGAGGGTGAAGGTATAACACTGGCTCTTGAGTGGACAAATTTACAGCAACTTGTTTCATCAACAATAAAAGTCGCAAAATATACAAAAAAACCTATCAACCATCTTCACATTCCAATACAATGCACTGCATGAGTAGGGGTATTGGTCTAAAATAAAAAAAAAAAAAACAAAAAAAAAAAAAAAAAAAAAAAAAAAGTCTAGCTGTGGGTATAAGAGAATTATGTTTCCTGTGTACATTATGTTCTACAGAACCTCAAAGTAATGGATCATGCTGTAAATATTTTCCATTATTTGAAACGTTTGAGATACTGATCGAATTCGTCAGAAATACCCTTTATTTCTGACCCAGGACTTAGAGGATATTTCTAAACGCTCTTATGTCTATCCTAAAGTGCAAACAAATAAAAATCAAAAGAAAAACATAAAAATTTTATGCTTTATAGAACAGTTTTTAAACATTTTTAAATTTTACAACATTTGTCTGTCTTATTTAAACAGTTGTTGTAAATATTTCATTTGAAAGTATTACAAATCTATAATACGTTACATACCAAAGCAATAGGCTTTAATCTGTAATTTATTTACGCGTAAATATGTCCATGTGCAGTGCTTTATTTTTTTCTTGTGAAGTAAAAGACGCAATATGTGGTTGTATATTAATTAAAGTAATTTATCATTTTGTCAGAAATAGCAAGCCGAAGGCAAGAAACTGACAGCCAAACCTTTAAAGAAAAAAAAAAAAACATTATAAGAAAATGAGAACTAACATAAGGGAAGGAATGCCTGCCTTCAACAAATAAAAGTAAAGAAACACAAATGAAATGAGAAAGAAATGTAAACCAAATGGTATTTCGACTTAATCACATTAAAATTGTGAGCATTATAAATGAAGCTTGAAATTTTCAATTTTTAGAAACAATAATACGTAACCATAGCGTAGATATTAGCCTGCAAATTGGCTGAAATTATTAGAAAATAGAAAAGAAAACAAATATTGAAGTTTATTACAATAACACTATGAAACTGGCGTTGTTTACCGGTTCGAGCCATCAGTTTAAACATTAAAGCGAAATAATATCGGTATGATAGATATAGAAAGAGAGAGAGAGATGACACCTGTAGCGCAGTTTCTCATAGAAATTTTAATTCAAAAGTATTTTTTTATTTTTTATCTTGAGACCAATACTCAGGGGTAAAACCCCTGCTAAATGCAGTGCATTGTATTGGAATTTTTGGAAATGACAACAGAACATATATTTTGTTTTTCTTATATTATTAAGCGCCTTAGGAATGAGACAAATTGCTGTGAATTGATCATTCAAAGGCCAGTGCTATACCATCACCCTAGAATGATCAACAACAATTGCCCCATCGTTGTATGTTGATTGCAGTGAGTGCCTTCGCTAAGTAGGTTCTTAGCTGTTATCTGCTACTTCCCACTAGGTGGCGCTTTTCTCTTGATTATTGGTTTTTTTTATGATATTGGTTAGAGTGGAATGTCGGGGAGTGGTTCCTTTGTAGGTGGTCTTCTTGGTGGGGAGCGGGGGGGACCTCTTATCTTTAAATTATAATTTTGAAAAAACCGCAAACTCACTTTTTTCATTTTTCACCTTTGCTGGGATTTGAACCTGGGTCGTTTGAGTTTTTTGTGCGAGCGCTGTAAACACTATACCACGCACTAGTGTTGGGTTTTTTAGCTCTTTTGAGTGAGCGCTCCTTTTAGTACAGCTCACTTCAATGAACTAGGTCGCTCATTTTAATAGCTCATTTAGTTCAATATTTTGATTTGAATCATATTAAACTTTTTTCCACTGATTGGTACTGCTCATGTTGTGGGTATCAATTGTATACGTAGCAATAAGTCGGTGGGCATGTCATGCCAAAAATTATTTGGTGATGGAAATCGATATTGAGCGAAACTTAATCGAGTGCCTTTTAGAACCGTAAGAAATATTTCGAAAGTAAGCGAATTGTAGGAGATTTTTCAAATTCGACATAAAAAATAAATATAATTCCCTTTTATATTGCTTCTACAATTATCATAAATTTCCAAAAATGTAACGTCTTATAAAGCAGCTGGCAGCTACGTATATTATTTGCAGCTGGCATTATCAATTAGTATGTACCTTCAACATGAAATGTCAAAGAATAAAAAAGTTTCAAGAAAGAAAGAGAACGAACTAATAAGAAAGATGAGCGAAAAAAAGAAAGAAAGAAAGAACCATGAACTAGTGAATAGTTCAGTTGAACTAGTTCGTTCATGAGCTACACAACTCTACTACGCACCCCCCCAAAATTTCAGAGTTGGTATCGCAAACTCAACTTATTTCCACCAAATTCATGTGCCTGCTCTTTATCAGACGGTGCTGTGACCAATGTCATCAAACCTTAGCCACCTGACTCTCTTAGCATGCATGTAGATAACAAACAACTTTATTATTATTATTATTTATCCTTATAAATTTAAAGTGGCCAACAATATATTAAAATTACAAATTGGGTAACATTCTTCCATACAAGTTTTTAACGCTTGATATCTACACCCAAAATGAATTTTCATGTAATTGAACTGACATGAACGCAATCAAATATTAAGCATTAGCAAACGTAGCAATACCAAGAATATCTCATATACACACTTATACTCGTATATACATATATGAATGTAGAAAGGGGAGTACATTAACTGTTGCTTTTATTTGTTACATACAACAACTACTGCCACAACAATGTGATATAAAAAAAAATCACACATACGAGTACATGCTATTTTTTTACATAATTTTACAAACTCTGATTGATTATTTTCGAAAAGAATTTGATAGAATATGTTGCCCTACACCAAAAACAAATTAGGATATGTGGTTTTAAAGAAAGGCATTTACAAAGAGTTTTTAGTTTGAGTTTTTCGCTCTTTAAATCGTTTGGCATGGAATGTAAATCTCTTTCAGTAGGCGTATGAGTAATATTGTTAAGGACTTTGGATTCCATACATACATACATATATCACTTGTATAACTCCTGCCCTGCTGCGTATTTAGTCAATATTTTGTATTAAAATTCTAATTTTCTTTTAATAATTTATTTCGTTACAAACTAAGTTTTATCTATCAATGAGTAAATATAAGTATATGGTTGTGAGGAAGTTTATGTGCTCTATCCGCCATTTTATATATTTCGGTTAAATTAGGTTTTTGACACCAAATTTTTTAAAATCTGCAATCCGTTTTCGGCTATTTATATCGGAAACTTGACGAGATATCCAAAAACGGATTGCAGACTTGAAAAATTTGGGATCGAAAACCTAAAGTGGCATCATTAACTCGAGTTATATAAAAAATATTAAATGGCGGATAGAGCACATAAACTCCCGCACGACGATATATTTTATCAATTTAAAAATTAGTAAAAAACCATGAGATCTAAAAAGAATGTATTTTTATAATTTATTTTATTATCTTAAGTTCTTAAATTTATTTAAAAAAGAAATCAAAATTATCACGTTCACTGTCCGATTTTTTTTTTTTTTTTTTGCATAATCGGTTTATTTCGGATAAGCCCCAATAAATAAAAATATCTACATCTTTTAAAATATATATAAATAGCTAAAAGGGTGTTTTTGTTAATAGCCCACATATGGGCTGTGGACTCCATGAAATAAAATCTTCTATAAATCGTCTTCAGAGTCCACAGACCACATGTGATCTGCGAATATTTTTAGCTTTTATAATACATTTTCTATAGCGATTGTCTTTTTTTCACAGACAGCGTTATTCATCAAGACAAAATAAAACACTATTAATTAGGCTTTAAGGCTTTTTAATGAGTCGAAAAGCAAAAAAACAAGATTTCCTCCATGTCCCAGCACATATTTTGTTTTTTATGGTCTGTTCTGTGAAGTCCAAGTCAAATAAACGATTTTCTCTCAACATCCACAATTTTAAAGCTCTTTAAATTTTTCTTATACTTCCATTATTAAAAGAACATCAGTAAACAAACAAAAAAAAATCAATAAAGAGTTTTTCTTTAAGCGCTTCTTATTATTAAATTGAAGCTCAAACTAAACTATTTAAAAGATATCCATTTAAAATTTTAAGTATTTTCACAATCTTGCAATAAATTTATGTTTTGAGCTCTTTTGGCTCAAAGTTGCTCAATATAATAAAATCTGTATATTTACATTCATACGAGTATATACACAGTTAAGTCTGCTTTGTGAAAGAATTTTATTTGTTGTTTTCCGCTACTTTGAGTTATACTACGAATACTTCTTAAGTCAACTGATTAAAATCATCCTTTATGCTGCTGATGCCACATAAAATAATCAAAATACATAATTATAAATATTACTAATCTATAGGGTACTTATAATGTGCTTTATTTTTTATACTTTATTAATTTAAACAGCTCATTTGGAAACAATGAAATTTCTATAAAAAACAGAATGACATTTGTTGGCTGATGTATATCTCAACTCGTATGGTGAACCATAGAAGTCTTTATTCAAATCAACAGTTAGTTTACAAAAAATTAAAAACGTTTTATATAAACCAAATTTGGCCATAAAGTTCCTTCTTACAGTTACAAAATAATAGTTAAAAAATCAATTTCGGCCAATAGTTACGAAATCTGAAATCGCATTAATGGCCACCACTATTTTAGCTTCGGGAACCGATGGGTTTAGAGCTGAAATGCATAGATCCCATTTCCAGCAAAATTTACGTACATGATCATGCTTTCAAATCGCTTAGGGCATATGTTTGCATTAGCTAAGTGGCACGTCACACAGTTCTATGCAAACTATATGCTCCTGACTTCTCTGTCATATTAGATGATAATTTGGCAATCATTGCAATATAACCACCAATTCATAATGTACACTTAGCAATAACTAAGACGATTTTTATGTAGATCGATAATATAATGGTTTAAAAACCTATTTGCCGTAAAGGTGTCTTAACTTTTGAGTTTATAAGTGCAAATTACGTTTAGTTCACCAGGGAATATTCCGGTAGTTTATGTGAGCCGCCTCGTTATTGAAACTGGTTTAGGATCTAGTGGTAGAATGTATTATAAGCGGTATGGAGATATGAATACCTGCTGCGGCATTACAAAACCCTTTGGTATAGGTTGTCTGATCGTAACCAATTGCTTTAGTGGCCATATGGTGATTTAATCACGCAAAACTAATAAACAAACAACTAACACTATGGCGGTTTTATTTTAAAAATATAATCATTGTCAGAGGTTCCTGTTGTAGGACCCTCAATTTATTATTTTTTTTTTTTTTGCCTTCCCCCTTTAATTTTTTGCTGAAACATTACAAAATTTACAAACTTCTGTGTCAGTATTTTGGTAACAAATTATGCGTGTAATTTGCCATTTTGTTTAATGAAAACCTAATGAAATGCAAAAATAGAGGGGAAGAGCCAAAAACAAAAAGAGTACAGACGAAATATACAAAAAACAAAATCTTCTTAAGACATAAAATGTTAGAGGCGTTCAAGAAAATAAATTACATTTTGCTGTTCAATCAAAAGAAAAGATACACGTACTCACACGCATACCTTACAAATTCCATTACTATACGAAACCGTACAACAGCAACGCATAGAGTTGATTTGCTAGAGAAATTCAAAATGAACCAAGTTTTTATATAATTTACGTTTTACATAATATTGATTACTGTTTAATTAATAATATATAGCAATAAAATGCTTTAAAGTATGCTATGATTACATACTTACATACTATATAAGAAAGTAGGTCTGCTAAGCCTAAATGTATGCTTAACAAATGAATTAAGTTTTACTGTTTTTTTTTTTGAAGAAAATTAAAAGAAGTAATTAAGCATATAAATATACAACAAAGTCTCCCTACAAATTAATTATTGAAGCGTTAACAAAAAGGAAATTTAGTAGCAAAATAACAAAAAAATTATAAGAAATTGTAAATTGAAATTGGGGGTCAAGTTTCTTTAATTAGAAGTTAGAACCTTAATAAAGCAAAGATACGAGTATAAAGGAATTAAGTTTGGAGAGGGAAAGGACAACAACAACAACAACAAGAAATAAGAAGATTTATTTTTAATTAAAATGAAAACGCTCAAATAAAACAATAAAGAAATTTCAAAAATTCTTTGTTTAGTTTAGAAGAGACTTTAAAATAATTTAAATTAGAAAATATTTCACTTAATAAATATTAATCATATGCTGTAAAGCTGCTAGGAGAGGTTTAAAAAAAACACACAATTTATTTATATTATTTATTTATTTAGTATTTAAACTTTCTGAATAATTTTATGGAAAAAGGAGGATTTACATTTAATGAAATAAAAACTTTATTAAAATAATGGTTGAATGAATGAGCCTGCAATTATGAAAGTGGTCTAAGTCTAAATTGTAAGAAAAAAATTTCATTAGCAGCACATTATTTTAAACTAAATTCATTCAATTTAATTTTTTCAAAATTGATAAAAATAACCATTAGAGATAGTGGTTATAATAGCAAAATGAAATGCATTTAGTGCTAATTATGAAAAGGGTCTAAGTCAAAAATTTAAAGAAATTGTATTTGAAGCATTTTTGAACTACATAACAAAATAAGCGACAAACAAATAATCATTTTGTTAGAGGTACCGATAAAATTCTGTTGGAGTCTTCGCATTATGTACACTCAGGGAAAAAAGCGATAGAAAAATGCCGAAACTGATAGCATTTGGTATTGAAATTGAGTTAAATCCGTTAGTGCTTACTTCGTTAATCAATATTTCAATAAAAAGACGGTATCACTTTATAACCAACCGTTATTGTTTTCATAGCAAACTGTCCCCTTCTTGTTACCAAGATATCTGATTTTAATAATGCACTGTTCTTACTTTGATACCGTAACCGTTCTTTTACTAGTTTTGTTCTTTATTTGATGCCATATCGTTCATGATTCGATAACAGATGGTTCTTAATTTACTAACTTATGGTATTTTATTACAATCTGTTCACGTTTTTGCTACCGGTTGTTTTTGATTATTTTGATAATTGATTTGATATCAGATGTTAACGAAATATTGTTCAATATTCGTTCTTAATTTGATACCAATGGTGAACTAAGATTTTAGAACGCTTTTTCTGTCTGTGCACATATACCACTTGGGTTTCGACAATTTCCATGATGATAATGTAAAGGATGTAATGTATGGAAAAAAATACAGATTCAATGGATACTCAGGAAGTAGAATCATGAATTTTACGCATATGGTGGCTATAATTACTCAAAAACACATAATAGCTGACAGTAATGCTTGCTCTGGTCAAAGTCGTAACAGTCGTTAAAGTATTGCATTGGCATGAATGAAAATTTCTTAGTCATCAAATAATCTTATTCAAACGGTAGTCCACAAATTGTATGTATCGGGACAGTACTCTCTACGACATGACCGTGAACATGAAAAAACAGTTTTTACAAAACGAATATCGGAGCCACATTTTATTTCAACGGAATTCCTAGAAGAATCAATAGCAAGAGGAGAAAAATATATTTCGAGCATATCTGTAGTTTGGCTACAAAATCAATGCAAAAAATAATTTTTTAAAATTTTCTGTAAAAATAATTCACGTTTAGGATTTTTTTTTCTCACATAAAAGATGAAGATCAATGCCCGTATTCATAAAAACTATTTTAGGTTTATTGAGGGTTTATTTGACAAGTATTGCATAGAAATTTGTCAAATAAGTCCTCTATAAACCTAAAATAGTTTTTATGAATACGGGCACAAATATATAGGGAAATATTAAACTATTTCTATTACATACCACTAATAGAAGAAAAAGTTTCTACTTTACCTATTCTTTCTATGTTCTAGTGGCCGGCGTATTCACTATATTAGGCAATTGAAACCTTAACCATAATATACTAATCAAACAAAGATATGTTACATTCACTAATGTGTAAACAAGATATTGAATTATGTCTCAGGTTTACAACCAGGTAGTCACCGATCTTCACTGTATTAAAAACATACTGTTATGATGTATTAACTACCCCGTACTTGCCTCCAGGTTTTTCAGAAACATTTTAAGAACCTTAAATACTCGAAATAATGCTAAGAATGCATTACGGTTTGAAAATAATTAATATCTGTTAATGAATTATTTCGTTCAAGTTATTGTTCCAGATAAAACTTATACGGCCGTGTTTATAATGAAAAGTTAGCAACTCGTTAGCATATAGGACAAATAACTGGCAACTTTATCATCCGTTATAGACTAATATTATTAAAAATGTCCATACCATAACTGGTCAAGAATCCAAAAAAAATTCAAAAACTCGTATGTTTTAGTATGAATTTCCAAGTATAAGATTGGCAAACTTAGCTACTACGTACAACGACCTGCTAACTTTTTATTATAAATAAGATTGATAGTTTTTTATGGCTTGAAGTCATTTATAGGGCACTCAATAAAAACCAAAATCTACACAAAATTTCGTGTTCATAATATATTTCCAAGTAGTCGCCGTGGTCTAGTGGTTAGTGTGTTGGCTTACTAAGACGACATCCTAAAAAAAAGAAATATGAAAAATTTTTTTTCTTTTGGCTACTACCTCTCAGCAGACTTCTGGCAAAAGCTCTGAGAGTAACTGATTCCCATGAAAATGCTTTCCAAATCTGTCATTCGAAGTCGAATTTAAACTGTGGGTACCAGTACTCGTGGATAAAGATTAACACACACAACATAAATGCTGCAAGAAGCTAGTCCACAACCCTGACACAAGGTTGTAATAGTCAATGTATGTATGTATGTATGCAATATATTTAAATTCATATTCATTCGGATAATCTAAAAATAGTTTTCTATTTATTTAAATTTTAAATGCAATAGAATATTCTTATTTATGGATTATAGGTCATATGGTTCTTATGGGGGACATAACAATTTTAAGAAGAACACGTATGTACATTTAACTTCGGTTGAACGGGTTCCAGTCTGAGTACAGTTTACTCATGTGTCTCCAGTAGCCGCATTTACTGCAGAGATGTGAAATCCAAATTAATATTTTAAGGTTTTATATTTTTATACATTTTTCGAATTAAATTCGAATATTTAATGGATCTTTTTTATACTAATTGTATGAATTTTAATAGCCTAAGATCCTAATACTGGTATTCTTACTTAGAATATGGTAACAATTACATTGAAAAATATGTTGAATTTGAAAAAATTTTCAGTTCAATTAGGAAATATACTGGTGAGAATAACATTCCAATATATAACAAATAATCAATTTCCAATAGATTATGCTTTAAATAGAAATATAAAAATATGAATATGTATAACACAAAGAACTCTGATGAGACCTTTCGTAGCTGGGTCGAAAACTAGTTCAGTTCTGCTAGTGTTTGTACATATTCCTTAACGGATGTTAATTCTCATAGGAATACCAGTATTAGAATCTTAGGCTATTAAAATTCATACAATCAGCTTTATGTTTTTGGCTTTGGAATACAAAGAGAAAATTAACGGTAATCACTCTTCGGTACAAACGTTCTTGCAGGTGTTGCTAACATAGTAAATCATGTCAGACAATAACAAAATAGCGGCATATAGGCTACGATTGCATATTGGAAAGGACGTTTGCCACGACGAGTGATTATTGCTAGTATTTTGTTTGCAACAGTTATAAAACTTAGGCCTTCAGCCCGAAAGAACATAAAAACAGAAATTTTAAATGGTTTACTCGTATATCACTTTATTGAAAGTGTGCAAATTAAATGGGAAATCTTTTTGACTTAAATTTGAAAATATTTCTTAAGTTTTTTTGTTTTTCCAGAAATTGTTTGTGAAAATTTAAAGAAAACCAATGGCCAACTACAATTCTTTTCAAGCTTTTATGTGATAAATGCTATTATAAAAACATATAAAGAGTCCATTGTATGTAGTATATGAGTAGGTGTTGGCAAAAAAAAAAAAACCGAAAATCTTCTTCAAACTCCTGCTCCTGATTCTTTTTGCTCCCTTTCTATACATTTGGCGAATGGCAAATTAAATGGCAATACCTGCTTTACATTTTTGATGATGATTGTGCTTCGATATATTCCATTACACAACATACGCAGAAACAATTTGCTTAAAGCTTAAGGATAAATGGATGGAGAGGATTGTTCTTGCAATCTCTTCTCTTACTCTAGTATGTAGTATTTTTTTTCTTCGTTTTCTCGTTTTCATTATATAGTATTTCGTATATTTTTATATAATTTTATTTTAAATGTTTTTCTACTTTAATTTTATTTTATGTGAGTTACCTACGGTTGGTATTACAGTTTGGTTGTCTGTCTGTCTGTCTGTTTATCTATCGTTTTGTTTAACTGTCTGTCCATTTACTTGGCTGCGTGCGTTCTACTTGAATGAGAGCCAATACTATTTCGTTTGTTTTTTCTTTCTTTCAATTTGTAAGAGGTTTACTTGTGCATGTATTTTTATAAGCTTTTGTTGAATAAAATTTTACTTTTCTATAGCATATCCCTAGAAAAAGGAAACCCTGGCAAATAAAGAAAGAAATCAAACGAAAGATGTTTTATATAAACGTTCATATAAATTCAATATTATTTTTTTTTTATAATTTTTTTCTTGATTGTTCTACATATTGTATGTCAGTCACGTGTTGCTTTAAGCGCTTGGTTTGCTGCTGTTGCTACTGCTGCCATTACTGTTGGTGGTCTTGTTCGCCTATCTCTTTTGTTTGTTTTTGTAGCCGCGCGTTTTACTTAAAATGAATGTCTTTTTCAACTTTATTTCTCATCCTTTGAATACCATTTTTCGTATAACAATTGTCCTCCTGTCTCTGTTGTTATTTTATATTTCAAAAAAGTCCTTCTTGTAATATCAATATATTTGTCAGAAGTTTGTATTTTTTATATGTTTTTGTCCAATACTTATTATATGTAAAGGTCATTGTAATACTTTAAGAAGATTTAATGAAAAAAAATTAAATAAAAGTAGTTGTGATTATTTATTGTTCTTAAAACAAAAATTTTTTGTCATAATTTTCTTGTATAAGAGAAAAAAAACTTGTTTAAAAGTTGTTAAAAATATAATATTAACACAATAATATCGTATATATCAGCACACTATAAAATTTTAACAGCTGACTTTTGACAGATCGTAATTTATATGAAAGAAAAAGTTTTTGTGTTTGTGCTGCCATCTAGCGCTAGGTAGCTTTAATGTCAATTCGCCCTCGTAATTTGTAAAATTTAATAAAGAATACTATTGAAACACATCAAATAGTCACTGGAGTTTATTTTGAATGTAGACCACTGTCGCTTATAAGCATCTCAGGCGAAATTAGTCTGTGCACACCTATTGGAGTACTGACGATCGGTTGAAGGGATAACTATGTCACTGCATACTGTAATTACATACACACACATACATAATTGGCCGATACATTGGCTTCTCGCTTCTACTGTAATGGCCTCGCAGTATTGAAATCATTCGTTGTGCCATACTCTGTGTTTAACTTTATCAACTATAGGACCCATTTCAGACTAAAATTTTGCTTGAATATTTCTCTTTTGCTCAGCAACTTGATCTTTATTTTCTTTTCCTACCACTTTCTATTTCCTTATAAGCCGATTGTAAGAAATATGCAAAATGCATTCAATACATTTGAACCATGCGTTTATCTATAATGTTGACGGTCTATACTGAACGCACTGCTCAGATGGCTAAGGCAGACATAAAGCATAATTTGAAGTACTAATGTTTCCACTAAATAAATTTAAAACTGCACCATCTATCACCGTCAACTGCATTTTATAATGAACTTAAAGACTTTGCTTTGGAAATCTCAGCATTTCAGGTGAAATTAGTCTGTGCAATAGGTATATGGAGTATTGATGCTCGGATATAGGTTAGTTGTCATTTTTGTAACATAAAATTAAAATAATTAATAGAAATTTTAGTAACTTCAATACATTTTATTAAAAGTATAAAAATATTAGAAATCATAATATATCATACATTGTATTTACATACATACATACATATGTTTATAATACTTTTATAATACTTCTTTGAATACAATGTTAGAGGTAATGACATGATCATCGTTAACTTTTTGCCCGTACGAATTCAAACGGCATTACCAAATACAACTTTATATATTATGTGGAATAGCATTACAATTAAGCTACCCTGTTTATCGCACTTGATCTAACAATTACTGCAAAGTATTGCCAAAACAGCTTTTTATAGTAAATAGCGGTATTGCCAGAATGGATTTTAATATATAAATACTTTATTATGTAGAACTGCATTACTATTAAGCGACCCTGTATTACCACATTGTAGTCGCCGTGGTCTAGTGGTTAGTGTGTTGGCTTACTAAGACATGGGTCCTGGGTTCGACTCCAGGCTCTGACATCTTCAAAAAAAGAAATATGAAAAAATATTTCTTTCGGCGACTACCTCTCAGCAGTCTTCTGGCAAAAGCTCTGAGAGTAACTAATTGCCATGAACAAGCTTCTCAAGTCTGCCGTTCGGAGTCGACATTAAACTGTAGGTCCCGGTACTCATGGATAAAAATTGACACACACAACATGAGTGCTGCGAGAAGTTAGGCCGTAATCCTGACACAGGGTTGTAAAGGCCAGTTATGTATGTATGTATGTATGTATTACCACACTTGAACAAAAACATATATTCATAATGACAACAGTATTATCATGCAGTTCTATATAAAATATAATTTTTATCAATGAAAATATTAATTTTTCAATTTCTAATTATTTTTCGTCATTAGTGTTAGAAATAAGCTTTAAAATGAGATATCATTCATTAAATTTGATGCGGTGGCATGAGAGATATTTGCAACCGACAAAAAAAAAGTGCTTTAGAAATAATATATATGATCTTTAGTTGTTGTAAATCATTTGGTAAAAGCTAATATTTTGTCACAACGCCTGGTACTGCAATAACGGATTCTATACTATTCCTGAGCATGTTTTGTATGGAATTTTTGTCATATTCGTTTACTTTTACATTGTGATGCCAAGCACTAATCAGTTTTACTTTTAGTTTTGCTTTGATTGTTGTCACATCCTTGGCTTTTTCTCTTATAGATTTTCAATGGGGCTCATATCTGGAGAATTGCCAGACATAAGCAAAATTTAAGTGCTATTGTTCTCTGGTCCAGTTTCATTCTACCCTTGATGATATAAAGATATCTACCAGCTTTAACGCTTATACTTAACAGATCACATCATTATCTTCATGGAATGTTTTACCTTTCCTACGATATTATTGAGGTGGTAATTATCTTTACCTGACAAAATTGGCTACAATTCCAAAGGTTGTCTCAACTTAGAAACAAACTTCTAAAACAAAAAACGTTTAAAAATTTCTAAAAATATCATTTTGAAATGATCATCCAAAGGCCAGTGTTATATCTTCACTCTTGAATAATCAATGGACACTGCCCCATTGTTTGCATGTTGATTTCGGTGAGTGCCTTCGCTAAGTAGGTTTTTAGCTGTGATCTGCTACTTCCCGATAGGTTTGTGCTTTTCTCCTGATCATTCGATTTTCGTTGTCAAAGGTTAAGGTGGAATAGAGTGGAATGTCAGGGAGCACTTACTTTTTAGTTGGATTCCTTGAAAGGGGGGGGGACCTCAAACTAACCTCAAACTAACTTTTTCATTTTTCACCTTTGCTGGGATTCGAACCTGGGCCGTTTGAGTTTTTGTGCGAACGCTCTAACCACTATACCAGGCACCCCCAATTCTCCAGAAAATAGTGTGAATTTAAAATTTTCAAAATTTATCGATTTTAAAGGGCCCTTCGTTAAAAAAAAAATTAGTTAAGTGCCTTGGCAGGATAGGATAGGAGGAAGTGAAAACCTTGTACTAACAACGAGGCACACTTGAGCACACATAGCGGCCCTTTTCTTTTAGTAGTAACAGATTTTTATTGATTTTATAAATATTGAGAATATTTTGTTTATGAAAGCATTTAAAAAAAATTTCAGATGTTTATCTAGAGAACAGGCTATTTAAGTTAACAGTTGTTATTGCTCAATGAAATTATTTCGAACACAATTGTTATTAAATATTTAAAATTCTTTAATTTAATATAAACAAGTATATCTGTAATATATTTATTTTAACACACTTTTGTCTCACAGTATACAGTAGACAGACACACACAGCCAGACAGAAGGAGAGAGACGGAGAGAGAGAGAGATAGAGCGAAACAAAAATAGATGCAGAATTGGAGCGGTTGTTAAACATATGGGCAAACCATATGGTTTTGTTTATACATTTTGCAAAATGCAATTTCTAACGGAAACACATATGTATCCGGCTTCCGCTTTAAAAACAAAACATACAAAATATAAAAAATCAAAACCAAAAAAAAAAAAAACACTCATAGAGGGAACAGAACAAATTATAAAAATGCATAGAAAAAATTAAACAAAAACATTTCCAACAAGAATAATAAAACCGGCAAAACCACAAAAAACTCATTTGTATTACAGCAAAACAAATAAACAAAAAAAAATAAATAAAATAAATAAAAATCTAAAATAGATAGCAAATAAAATCTATTTGAAATACTATAAACATAATAATTTTCTTATTATTATAATAAAAACCGCACATTTAATATTTAAGTAAGAGGGAATTATAATTTATTTTTTTTTTATTTTTTTTCTGCAATTGTTTTTGACATTTGTTGCATTTAAGCTATTCTTGAAAAATTATTTTTTGTCGTCATTATGAAAAAAACAAAAACCAAGCAAATTTTGAAAATCCGCCGGAAACCGCCTTTTCAAAAAAAAAAAACAGCTACAGAAACAACGACGACAACAGCATTTAATATCTGTTAACAAAAGAAGACAGAAAGGCATTATAAATGAGCACACAATATTTGATTGTTTACTCAAGCAACAGGCGTTAATATGGCGCCTTTTTTTCTTTTATGTTATTCTATGAGAATATAAAATTGAAATCCTTTATTCTATGCCATTATCTTATTTAACTTGGTGTTATTGTTTAAGTTGCTGGCATTTCACCAGCCAGATAAAAACAGCAGTTTTAGAGTCTTGATTACCCATTTTGCCTTCCTGCCAGCCTGACTGCCTGCCTGCCCGCCTGCCTGTTTGCCAGTCAACTTGCCTTTGTGTTGAAATTACAAATGAAAAATGTAAATTCCCTTTAGGCTAGATTTCATTACTCTTCCTAAGACATAAATTTTCACTTTAGCAAAGTCAATTGTATGAGGTCGTTTTACGTTGAGCATAGAAAACAAAAAAAAAAATTTAAAATGGTTATGCAGAAGCAATTAAATGCAAAAAAGAATATAAAATATCATATTTAAATGAGAATTGTGCATTTTATTAAAATTATTTAAATTGGCGTTAAAATTATTGCTCCTGTTCCTTGAACTTTTGAAAAAAATCTAACTTGTTGGAAATGTTATAAACACCTACGTTTTCGTTTAATGCGCTAATATATCTAAAACCCAATAGTTCGTGGAAAACAGCCTAACCTTGTTTTTTTTTTGTTATTGTGACAAATACTCAGGGGTAAACCCCTGCTCATGCTGTGCATTGTACTGGAATATTGATAGATTTTTTTTATTATTATTGAGTGCCTTATATCAATGAAACAAGCTGCTGGCACGTCTTATACCTTCACTCTTGAATGATGATTAACAGCAATTGCCCCATCTATCGTCGAATGTTAATTGTGAGTGGTGAGCTTCTTTGCTAAGTAGGTTAACTCCTATCCTCCAAAAGATGGTGATGTACTCCTGATTATTCATTTTTGACGCCTGCCAAAGGTGGTATACAGTGGAATGTCAGGGAGGGGGGGTGGTACCCCTAATTTATTAAAATTATAACTTTTGAAAAATAGCAAATTTTTAGTTTTCATTTTTCTCCTTCGCTGCCATTTGAACCTGAGCTGTTTGAGTTTTTGTGCGAGCGTGAGAATCAAACGATTTGAAATTAGTCAGAAGAAGACCAAATTGTTTCTTTGTAAGAAAGGATACAAGAATTTTCAAAGGCTGGATTCTAAGCCAATTTTTTTTTTTTTTTTTGTTTTTTTTTATACAAGACCAGTACCGCGGTTCAGTAACTTTTAACAATACTATATTAGCAAAAGAAGTCGAAAATTTTTATTGTTTGCAGTAACGATTATGTGATTCACTAAGGGCCATTATTACAACTTGCCTATAAAGTGTCCGATAGCTAAAGAAAACTTTCGTTAACGGGAGGAATAAAGTGACCCTTAAATGCTTTTCATTATTACAACTTACCTTTAAAATAAAAGTTATATAATGTAAAGAAGCTTAAAGTCTTTTTTTTATAAAATAAAATCGTTTATTTATTTATCGATATTTCGCTACACGCAGGAAAAAGAAAAACCAGAATTAAAATTATAAAAGTTATATTTTTGAAAATACGGCAATACCAGAACAAGAACCGATTACTTTTGGCATTAAATTTGTTTAAAAGACACCAAGTGGCAACAACACGCATGTTTACATAAATAAATAAAAAAAAGAAACAAAAAAAAAACTTAATAGTAAAGAAATGTGTTTTACTTTCCATTTTTTATTGAATTTACTTCTTTGTTGACAAAATAAACAAAATATTTTTGTTAATAGTTCAACGAACAAAAAATATGGCAGCATCAATAACGTTTAAACCTCACGTTCCCAATAACTTTATCGGTCACTTAAAGTTTAGTTGTAATATCCAAAAGCAGTTTATCTGTCCGATAACATTCTAAAGGCAACTTGTAATAATGGCCTTTTATCGACAGTCGACAACTTTAACTTTCTTTATGTTTAAATTACAATAATGGGCCAGCACTGTATAAAATCAGCCAGTTTTTGAGTAGTTGGCAATTAAAATGGGAGAAAGCTAGCAAAGCTACAAACCTTTAGTTTCTGTTGGTATAAAAGCACACAAAAATTGTTCTCAAACAAACTAGTTAATAGCGTAGGCACATCTCTCTACAAAATTTCAATATAAAAAATTTACGAGTTTCCAACTTTAGTCTTTAGTTTACGACTATAGCTATTGGTACTATCGTAAACAAAAGATAATGAATAGCAATATCGACAATTCTGTTGTTTACTGTTGAAAACAATGCGATTATCGTAAAAATATGTTACTGAATCGCTCTACAGTACTCGTGGTAGGACCCATACTTATGCACTGCACTGTATTAGTGTTAAGAAAATGTATTGTGAAAGTGTTTGTGAACATTCGATTTCAAAATTGCTAATATCCTATCGAAAACGATTTGGCATCATGATCATAAACAAACTCAAATCAATCATCTTCTCCAAAATACGGAAGTCAAGTGAACAGGCCAGTGCTTAGTGACTAATTCAATGGCCATTAATTAATGTATCTTCACCTATTTCCAAGCTATCCTCTATTTGAAACTACACTTGAATGGAAAACAAACAAAAAATAGCACAAACGATATCATAAATGCTCCAAACATCTGGTGCTGTAATTTGCTCAAGACGGTGAAGTGGAAATGTTACTTATCACGCAGTGTAAAGAATAATATTTAGTTTCTTGTAAAAACACAAGGCTATGTACCAATACGCACGATGACGACAAGTTGGGAGGTAGAGGTATAGTGGTTAGAACGCTTGCACAAAAACTCAAACGGCTCAGGGATTTGACCCAGCCAAGAAGAAAAATTAAAAAATAAAATTTGCGGTTTTACAAAAATTATAATTTAAAAATAAAAGGTTTTCTTCCCCCCACCCCCCTCCCTTCCAAGAAGTCTATTCACCTTTGAAACGATTGATCAAAAGTACCGCGCCACCTACTGGAATCAAGAGTTCAGCTAGCCTACTTAGTGAAGACGCTCATCACTTACAATCAACATCCACCGACAGATGGGACAATTGCTATTACTTATATGTTCAAGGATGAAGGTATAACACTGACGTTTGAGTGATAAAATTGACATCAACTTGTCTCATCGAGAAAAAGAGTGCTTAAAAATAAAAAATCTATCTACATACTAGCATATTCCAGTACAATGCACAGCATGAGTAGGGGTTAACCCCTGAGTTTTGGTCTTAAAAAAAAAGTCAGAGCTTCCTTCACAATATTGCCGATAAGAGTTTGTACAGACGGATTATCAGTCTAGAAGTATTTGCCTCATTAGAACAATTCCAGATTTCAAGTACAATTTTTGCAAATAATGTCGAGAAGATGTGAATGATGCCACTCACTCTGGAAATCCTATCACAATAAAACTAATGAAAATATTGAGAAATAGCAGAAGATTGTTATGAAAAATCGTCAAATTACTATTAGTGAATGTGCAGAGAATGACGCACACTAATTCAAGAGCGGCATTAATTCATTTTTTTCATGCCATCTGATGTACCTGATTTTTTTATGGTTTGTAATAAACAATCTAATTATCATGTACCAATAATATTAGGTTTATATCTTTATAACTTTTTTGTCCAGAGACATTCAAAGTTGATCTAAGTGAATGCGTTTGAAATGGCGGTATTATATACGCTACCTTCTATCGCTTCATGCTTTTAAACTACTCTTGTAATGACACTAAAAAGACTTTTTTTTTCATGATATGTATGCAAATTAAAAAAATTTTTAAATTTAAAAGAAATACTTTTTTTACTACAAAAAATTGTCCAAATATATGTATTTTCTCCAGCTTGTATGTATTGCATCTTCTGATCAACGAGCTCCAGCCAGATACTTATACCAAATTAAAGCCTGAAATCTCAGCTAATTATTTATTAAAAATTCAACTGCCCGTTTTTGCCCCTAAGCAATTCCGGTTTAAGAAACTAAAATTAGTTAGGAAAAATTTCCTTTCACAATCATGTAATTGCAGTAGAGGTTTGTATTAAAATCTGTTGCATACTCTTAGGATTACACATCTCTGCAATAGATTTTATTGCAACTTCTCTGCAGTTTTCCCGGCCCTTCTAAGAAAATTCATAGGTTTGTTTAACGATTTGTAAAAACTTGTGGATTTTGTTTTTTGGGTAAATTCAAAGAATAAGCTTTTAGGGTTCATTCGGTTCCAGTAATGAATATAGCCTGACCTATCTTTTATTTAAAAGAAAATCTGCAAATTTTGAGGCTTATAAGGCAATCTACAATACATATGCAATCTAAACAACTTTTCCTACGAATTATAAAGGAAGTGCTGTATTTCAATAAAAACGGTTATCAATTGAGATATCTGACATATGCAAGCTACTGTGAGAAAATTTTCCTCAGTTTTCGTTTTACAATATTTAAGTGATTTCAGTAGACTTTTTCAAAGGCAAAATATTTCTTTTTAATCAAATAAATTATGAATTTGTCTCAGTGAAACACTCTTCTTTGGAACGGAATTATTTGATTTGTAAAAACTAGTTTTAAAAAATCGAATTTTAGTCACCAAAATACCGCCTACACAGAATGCAAGACGGTGCGATGGGCGTGGCAGATTTTAATGAAACTTGGCATGCGTCTTTTGTTTTTTGTTAGTAGTATATGTACTAAATTTTAAGACTTTTGCTTTTATACGATAGGTTTTATGTGAAAATATCCATTTTGATTGTATGGGCGGTGGGCGATGGGTGTGGCTGATTTTCATGAAACTATATTATTTTCTTAATTTAGTCAATATAACACTCAGTGCCAACTTTTAAGATTCTAGCTTCACTGCTTAAATATTTTACACAAAAATGTATGAAGCCGTACCAGCGTGTGACGGCCCACTGGTGCGAGAAGCAAAACAAACTAAAACCATCCGGAATTGTCGAAAAACGATAATGCACCTGTTAACTCATCATTGCTTGCTCAAAGTTATTTCTTGTATTTACCAGATTTGACCCCCTGTAACTTTTCTTCTGTTTGGAAAGTTGAAAACTCCTACAAAACTATGGCGTTTTACGACACTTGAGGAGATTGAATATAAGATAGGAAAAAACGGGGAATAGATACCAAATAGAAATTGATGTACAGACCTCATATCAACTTGTATTTATTTTTATTGTAATAAAACAATAAGAAGTTACTTATCATCTGTTGCCAATACGAGTGCCTTCCTATTCAAAATGTTGACAAAAACGATTTGGCTAAATAGTTCTTATTTCTTTCACTTTATCAAAAGCTTAAGCGCAGTTAGAAAAGAATATTAAAAAAGAAAGAAAGAAGTTTATTTTAGTTAAACAAAAACAGGCTTTTAATGAATTTTAAAAGAAAGAGAACAAAAAGAAAAAAATAAAATTTAAATATTTGTTTATTTTTAAGTATTAAAATATTTTTAACTTTTGTTTTTACGCTATTGTATTAAAAGCAAACCTAATTTAACACTAAATATCTGTGTTTGCGTGAGGCAGTTGTGTTCATTTTTAGCCATATAAACACACATACATACTCTGTTTAAATACATATTTTTGTTTTAGCATAACTTTAGGCGATTCAACACATAAATGACACACCATTGCCAGTGACTTAAAAACAAAAACGACTCGCCCTCGTCATTTACGCTGTCATCTTGAACGCTATTGTCATTGTCAAATTCATTGTTTGTATTTATTTTCTAGTTAAACTCTAGTCAGGGGGGGTATGTGAGTGTTGTGCTGGTATTTTTCGCCATTTCATAGAGAAATTTTAAACAGCGGAAATACGAAAAAGTGTTAAAATGCCATTATTGTTGTTGAAAAATTTTCAACTGCTTTTAATTGGCTTTTCTTGTTGCTGTCGTTTTAGCATTTCCTTCACAAAATGTTTAGTTTTTTCTTTCTTTTTTTTTTTTTTTTTGAACAAAAATGTTTGTTGCTGTTATTGTTGTTGTTATTTAAAATTGTTGCCATTGTTGCTGGTGCTACTGTCTGTCTTCATGGTTGGCTGTTCTAAGGCTGATAAACGAGATATTCTTTTTTTTTTTTCATTTACATTTATCGTTTTGTGATTTTAAAGAAAATTTAAATAAATTTATGTTTAAAAAATGTATTTTTTAGTTTAAGTTGTAGGCGAAAAGTTTTCATAAATGTATGAAAACTTTACGCGTTTAATTAAAAGAGCGCTTAGTGCTTACTTGGGTTTATAACTTTCCTATCTGTTGACTAAATATGGTTCAGTAATACTATTTAAATTTGTTATTTTAAAGAAGATTTTAGTTTTTGAAAATATAAATTGTTTTGTAATTCTTCCATATTCAGTATTAGCCCTTTAAGTATACTTTTCAACTATTTCTAACGGAGGAGACTAAAAAGATATATACGTGTGTCGGCGTTTTGACAGATCACATCGGAATTTTATTTTAGAGGTGGTTAAAATTTACCATCTCTGGATGAAACATATATAATTGGCCTTTACAACCCTGTGTCAGGATTACGGCCTAGCTTCTCGCAGCACTCTTGTTGTGTGTGTAAATTTTTATCCATGATTACCGGGACCTACAGTTTAAAGTCGACTCCGAACGACAGATTTGAGAAGCTTTTTCATGGCTATCAATTACCCCCAGAGCTTTTGCCAGAAGACTGCTGAGATGTAGTCGCCTAAAAAAATAATTTTATCAAATTTTTTTTCTTCAAGATGTCAGAGCTGAGATTAACACCTTTTTTATTTTTTTAAATGCTTCTCCAGCAAAATGAGTCTTTAGTTTTAGGGTATTTAAAAATATTTTAAGCCTTAAAACCAAGTTGTTAAAAAAACAGTGGCCAACACTCAAAGTACTATTAAAGTTATCGACTCTACGTGTTATAATCTATGTGGTATACATCAACGTGGGATAATCACCTTGTAAGCTAGCGGAGAGCAATAGCTCTTTGGCAGGGTCTCCCATGCCAGAAAGGCAGTTGAGGAGCAGAAACTAAGAAGAACATCCATCATCTTCAATATCATTGTCATTTTTTATCCTTCGCCTAATTTAAACTTTACTGTGCGGGCTTCTTGAAGTTGATTGCTGTATCCTATCCAGTGGCCATTGAATAATCAATCAACAACAACCGCTTGCTTTGCGGTTCGCATTAAAGAAGAATTAGTTAGTTTTAAACAAAGTTTCCTCCTTCCCCTTCCCCTTCTATTTTTCCTCCTTCCACACATTTTTTCCTAGACCAGCACAATGTACTGCTTAAGAAGGTGTCATCTCCTGAGTGCTGACCTCAATCATGAATTTACACTTTGTAATACCTACAGCTGAAATTTTCTTTTGTTTTTCTTCTTTTAAATAAGACTTCAGACAATAATTGCTTTGCAATATCGACAATGCCTACAGGCGCGAATGTAGTAAAAAAAAAAAAAAATTCAATTTTAGTTTTTTAACTTTTCATAATAAATTGGCATAATAAAAGGCATGAAACTATCTTAGAGAACTAATACACCCACACACACAAACTAATTCTCTAAATAGTTCAGCCATTAGCTTTTGAAAAATCCGATTTTATAGCCTACTGCCCGTATTCATAAAAACTATGTTAGATTTATTGAGAACTTATTTGACAAATTTCTATGCAATACTTGTTAAATAAACCCTCAATAAACCTAAAATAGTTTTTATGAATACGGGCATATAAGTATAGTTACGGCACACACTGGTTCAGCTTCATACGATTGGTGGCATTAATTATAAGGAGTGGACATAGAAACTTGAAAGTTGGCACAGAGTATTATATTGACTAAATTAAGAAAATAATATAGTTTCATGAAAATCAGCCACACCCATCGCCCACCGCCCATACAATCAAAATGGATATTTTCACATAAAACCTTTCGTATAAAAGCAAAAGTCTTAAAATTTAGTACATATACTACTTAGAAAAACCAAAAGACGCATGCCAAGTTTCATTGAAATCTGCCACGCCCATCGCACCGTCTTGCACTCTGTGCAGGCGGTATTTTGGTGACTAAAATTCGATTTTTTAAAACTATTTTTCACAAATCAAATAATACCGTTGCAAAGAAGAGTGTTTCACTGAGACAACTTCATAATTTATTTGATTAAAAAGAAATATTTTGTCTTAGAAATAGTCTACAGAAGTCACTTAAATATTGTAAAACGAAAACTGAGGAAAATTTTCTCACAGTTCAGTAGCTTGCATATGTCAAATATTTTAATTGATAACTTTTCAATGCCGTTTTTATAGAAATACAGCACTTCCTTTATAATTCGTAGGACAAGTTGTTTAGATTGCGTATGTAGTGTAGGAGATATGACCGAATTAAAATTGCCTTCTAAGCCTCAAAATTTGCAGTTTTCCTTTTAAATAAAGGATAGGTCCGGCTATATTACTGGAACCCAAATGAACCCTAAAAGCCTATTCTTTGAATTTACCCAAAAAAAAATCCACAAGATCGTTAAACAAACTTATGAATTTTCTGAAAATGGCCGGGAAAACTGCTGACAAGTTGCAATAAAATCTATTGCAGAGAAGTGCAATCCTAAGAGTATGCAACAGATTTTAAGACAAACCTCTACTGCAATTACATGATTGTGAAAGAAATTTTTTCTAACTAATTTTAGTTTTTTAAACCGGAATTGCTTAGGGGCAAAAACGGGCAGCTGAATTTTTAATAAGTAATTAGCTGAGACTTCAGGCTTTAATTTGATATAAGTATCTGACTGGAGTTCGTTGGAGCTCAGTAGATGCAATCCATAGTATTTTGAGAAAATATATATTTTTTGACAATTTTTTGTAGTAAAAAAAATTATTTTTTTTAAATTTGAAAATTTTTTTTATTTATATATATATCATAAAAAACTTCCAATTGTATGAAAAAAAATCTTTTTAGTGTCATTACAAGAGTATTTTAAAAGCATGAAGCAATAGAAGGTAGCGTATATAATACGGTCGTTTTAAACGCATTCACTTCGGTCAACTTTGAATGTCTCTGGACAAAAAAGTAATAAAGATATAAGCCTAATAATTTTGGTAAATGATATCTAGATTGTTTGTTATAAACTGTAAAAACATCAGGTAGATCAGAAGGCATAAAAAAAATTATTTAATGCCGCTCTTGAACCAGTGTGCGGCATAATATTGGTTTTTTTTTTTTTTTTTTTTTGTTGTTTTTTCATTTTATTGTTGCTTTTCTTTTATTATTATTAAAAATTAATAAATTTTTTTATTGAAAAAATTTTAAATAAAATAATAAAAATAAAATAAAAATATTAGAAAGCATTAAACACTTGCTGGGCCATAAAAAAAATAAGCGCATGATGAAATGAAAAACTTTAAACAGGAAACAGGAAACACTAACACTCAGACAGGCAGTAAAGTAGCTGCTGTAAAATTAACAAAGAGACTTATAAAACACATTCACACACACACATACTAATGCATAAACATTTAAATTTATAATAAAACCCATACTTTTTTTGTACTCGTATTACACAGTCGCTCTTTTTATGGCTACCAAGTGTTAAAAATATACAAAAAAAAAAAAGAAAACAAAAATACAGAAATAGTGGCAAGAACGACCCCAACTGCCATAATAATTTGAAGAAAACTCTATCCTTACATCTTTAAAATGTGTTAGATATAGAAAAAACTAAGAAACCATATAATAATCCTTAAAGTATAGTGGCCTGAATAACGATTTCTACATGCTTAACGTGACAGGAATACAAATTTTTTCCATTACTTCTGCTTGTCATGTACCGGCTCTCCTTTATATATATATATATTTTTTTTTACTATAAGAGTACACACTCAAACACAAATCATGAAACAGGCATACTTAAACGCTTTCTTAGTGTAACTATTTGTGTGTGTATGTGTGTGTGTATGTTTATATTTTACAATATAAAAATGCAATTTTATTTCATTTCCGATATTTTTCTTTTTTTCCAGTTTGAAAAGCTAAAACTGCTCGTAAACTGCTGCCTCGCTTAATTCGCAGATATATTTCTATTATGCGGTTTTTCTAGCATTTAAAAAAGAACGAAAGAAGTGTGCGTGTATACGGCTGTTTATATGTATAGGGGTTACTATTATTACCAGCCAGACATACTATTATACTCTCCAAAGAGTTAAAAGTTTTTAAAAGCACTTCATAAAGTTTTATTTTCTTTTGTTCTGTTGTTTTATATTCTGGTGTGACAAATTAAAATTAGTTTTTTCCTTTTGCTTTTTGTTACTCTTTAGTTTTTCTACTGCCATACACTTATTTAATTAATATTTGGGGAAAAATTAAAACACGAATGGGAATTTGAATTTATCACGCAATTAAAATAGGAGTTGCGGATATAATCTTAATTAAAGGGAAAATGTTTTGTAGGCGATTCAATAGGAAAATGAATTATTGAGTGAATCAAAATTATAATTTTAAAATAAGAGGACCCCCCCCCCCCTCCCTCCAAGAAGACCATCTTCAAAGAAACCGCTCCCCGACATTCCACTCTATTCCACCTTAACTAATGTCAACAAAAAAAAAGCGAATGATCAAGAGAAAAGCGCCACCTATTGGGAAATAGCAGAAAACATCTAAACCTACTTAGCGAAGACACTCTGCACCACATTGATCATTCAAGGGTGAAGGTATAACACTGGCCTTTGAATGATCAATTCACAGAAATTTGTCTCATTCCTAAGGCGCTACTACTTGTGACGATTCCTATTCTATTAAAATGTCCATTGAGTCTGTAGTGTCCGGTCAGAAGACTCGTTAAAATCTTCAGGTTTTCCCCAGAGAATCTAATGAAAGACTTAAATCTTCTTTTGTTAAAATTACCAAATAGAAGTTGGCATAGTCGCAGACCGGTCCAGCCATACTAACTTTGAGTCAATTTTATAGGAGCCAAGTGCTTGAACGGCAGCCTGACTCTCTCTTTCAAAAGGGCGCAGAGAAAATAATCTAGCGGCGCTTAATCACAAGAAACAGGTGACCAATGGATATCGCCAATTATCGACCGTTTAAAAATAAAAAGAAACTATTCACCACCGCTAGCTATTTATAACCAATTCCTGCGATTTAATGCCTTCATCAGCCTAATGCTCAATATTATCGAAGAGTGGTTTACTTAAAGTTGATACTCTTTCCCACTATATCACGGAGCATTCATAGAAAAAATGCATAATTTTCTTCCTCTTCTCCTTCTGTATATTTGCTACGCAATAACTGAAAAACCAGTTATTGCAACTGTAGAAATTATAATTTCCGTGTTACAAATTTAAAAAGACGTCGTATTTTGCAAGTCGTCAGACTAGTCTACCTCTGACCACTGTTCGTATTTGGTTTACACTGTTATTGATGGAATTTCCAATTACATTAAATATCATATATATTATTTCTAAAGCACTTTTTTTGTCGGTTGCAAATATGTCGCATACCACCTCATCAAATTTAATGAATGATATCTCATTTTAAAGCTTATTTCCAACACTAACGAAGAAAAATAATTAGAAATTGAAAAATTAATATTTTCATTGATAAAAATTATATTTTATATAGAACTGCATGATAATACTGTTGTCATTATGATTATATGTTTTTGTTCAAGTGTGGTAATACAGGGTCGCTTAATGGTAATACAGTTCTACACAATATAGTATGTATATATTAAAATCCATTCTGGCAATACCGCTATTTCCTATAAAAAGCTGTTTTGGCAATACTTTGCAGTAGTTGTTAGATCAAGTGCGATAAACAGAGTCGCTTAATTGTAATGCTATTCCATATAATATATAAAGTTGTAAAAGCCATTTTGGTAATGCCGTTATTGTCATGGCATTGTTTGTTTTATGAAGTGTAGTAATACAGTGTCTTTTAATATATACATATATATAGTATCAGCTGTTAACAGTTAAAAAGGTTTTAAACAAATAAGAATAAAAATAACGTGCAACGTAAGAATATAAAAAAATTTCTATTAATTATTTTCATTTTATGTTACAAAAATGACAACTAACGGTGCGAAATATTCGCACGGGTCATCTGGTTTTATTTTAATACAAAAGTTTATTTTTCTTTAATTCCAAAAATTAAAAACCGAACTTCCAAGTAATTTAAAATACTGAATATTCGTCATGGTCTAGGGGTTAGTGTGTTGGCTTTCTAAGACGATAGTGCCGGGTTCAAATCTCAGCTCTGACAGCTTGAAAAAAAGAAAATACAAAAAAATTATTTCTTGCGGCGACTACCTCTTAGCGGACTTCTTGCAAAAGCTTTGAGAGTAACTGATTGCCATGAAAATGCTTCTCAAATCTGTCGTTCGGAGTCGACTTTAAATTGTAGGTCCCGGTATTCATGGATAAAAATTAACACACACAACATGAGTGCTGTGAGAAGATAGGCCGTAACCCTGACACAGGGTTATAATGGCCAATTATGTATGTATGTTTGAATATTTGAAACCGGTTGGTTTAACTGATTAACCGGCTTTTTGTTGGGGTTTTGAATACTATAAGTATGACCTATAGAATGCTTTTCACTTTGCGTGAAGGCTACTTTATACATAAAAGACATTCCACTCTATCCACCTTTGACCTATCATATAAGTGATCAGGAGTAAACTATACGTACTGGGCGGTAATAGGCAGAACAAAAGCAAGGATCAAAACCACTTCACAACAAACAAAATAACATCAACATTGCAATTGCTGTTGATCAGGTAAAGTCATATTACTGGCCTTTGAGTGATCAACTAACAGCACCTTGTCCCATTAATATAAGGCGCTAAAAAATTTATATAAAGATAGTTAATATTTGTACTGAACATATATCATCAAAATGTTTTTTAAAAACAAGATTTATTAGTATACTTTTAGGTAAAAAACAAAATGTATCCAATTGGTACAAGAAAATGAAAATGAAAAATTAATTAAATTTCTTAATCAGAAAAATTTTAAAAATGACAGCCATTTTTGTTATTAAGAAAACGAAATTCATAAACTAGGGCATAAATTATTATCATTTTATTGGTTTTCCTTCTTAACTTATTTTTCTTTCCTCTATAAGCTATTTATCTTAAAGATAATAAAAATTGCATTATTTTAATGGAATAAATACTACAGCTAAATAAGGACAATCAAGCAAAAATAGCAATAAACTCAGCCTCAAATAAATGAAGCAGACAGACTGTACAAAATTTATGACAAATGAATTGTGCAAAACAAAAAAAAAAGTGAAACACCTACACTAGCTCCGCTCCTCTAAACTTGATTCAAACACACAAAATGCATATCAAATTATAAAACCAGAAACGATGAACAAGGATTCATAGAAATGTAGTTGAAATAGTGGTAGCAAATACATAAAGGGATACTCTTTTACGTGTATTGTAGCAGCAATAGTAACATAAGCAACTACAACTACAATAACATGTATAACAACATTAACAATATTATGCTTAAAGCATTAAAGCAAGAACAACAACAACAGTAATAATAATACCAACAACAACATTTATAGTAAAAATACATAAATTTTGATGAATCTCAGCAAAAGCTTTCGAAATGCTCATGAATACAAAATGCCAGATATGAAAATGCTTAAACAAGGCAACAAATGGGTTTTTTTCGTTTCTGGCAGTATATGTATGGGGAAAGGTAAACTTGTAGAACGAAATTTTCCTTGCTGTTGTTGTTGTTGTTGTTAATTTTTTTTGTGGCCCAGGTATACTATAAGACACAAACATTGATTATATCAGCATACAAATGCTCAGATATTAGTCGTGCCACATCATTCATTGTCTGTAAGAAGGTTATAATGTTGTTGCTGTTATTGTTGCAAAATTCTTGTGGCGGTTATGTTATGGGTATTGGTAGTGGTAGAAGTAGATTTTTTATGCAACACCATAACAGATTTTGTTTTTCTTAACAACCGACAATTCGTTTTTCTACTTCCACCTCTACTGAGAGTTCAAGTTGCATTTCTAGTGCATATTTTTAGGAAGTCGAAAAAAAAAATACAGACCGTGAGTTTATTTCCTTCTATTTGTCTGTCTGCTGTGCAATAAGCAAAACAAATCCCTGCACGTAATCTAGTCTAATAATATATTTTTTCTTTATATACCTACACCTTTTACTATTTTTACGCCACGATTTTTTTTTCCAGAATTTTATGTAACAAAAGTTCCAAAGAATAAAACTGTTTTCTCTACACGAGTTGTTTGGTTTTAACACCATTTCCAATATTCTATGATTTTTACTTAAATGACTACTTGGTCTGCCCGCTGAACTCTTTAAGTATGGAGGCAATGAGCTGGTTAGGTGTATGCACCAGCTCATTTGCATAATATGGCTGGAAGAAAGTATTCCCGATGATTGGAATCTCAGTGCCCTCTGTCCGATCCTAAAAAAGGGAGACCCCACAATATGCACCAACTACAGGAGTATAAGCCTTCTCCCTATCGCATATAATGTTCTTACGAGCGTATTTTGTGAACGACTGAAGCCATTTGCCATCTCACTGATTGGACCTTATCAGTGCGGCTTCAGACCTGGTAAGTCCACCATTGACCAGATATTCACACTGCGCCAAATCCTGGAGAAGACCCATGAAAGTCAAGTCGACACACACCACCTCTTTGTCGACTATAAGGCAGCGTTCCATAGCCCGATAAGAGATCGCGTATATGCCGCAATGTCTGAGCTCGGTATTCCTGCAAAATTGATAAGACTATGCAGAATGACGTTGAGCAATTCCCGCAGCTCCGTCAAGGTAGGAAGAGACCTCTCCGAGCCTTTTAATACCGTGCGAGGTTTCAGACAGGGCGATCCCATATCCTGCGACCTCTTCAATTTCGTCATGGAGAGTGTTTTGCGAAAGGCGGGTGTCCATCGTAATGGCACTATTTTTAACAAAAGTGTCCTTGTCCAAAGCTCCTTGCGTATGCAGACGATATAGACATCATTGGGCATACCAAGCGAGATGTCACCGCAGCCTTTAATGCTATTGAACGGGAGTCTGCTAAAATGGGTCTAGAGGTAAATGAGAGCAAGACGAAGTACATGTTGTCGACGGGTAGGGACGTCGATCGTATTGGCTCCCAGGTTACAGCCGGCAACTATATATTCGATGTGGTCAAGGAGTTCATCTACCTTGGCACCGCCATTACCAGCAAGAATGATGTCAGTCTAGAGATCAGGCGAAGAATCACACTGGCCAACAGGTGCTACTACGGTCTCGGTAGGCAGTTTAGTAATAGAGAGCTCTCTCGTGCGACGAAATTAACACTCTACAAGTCGCTTATTCTCCCGATGCTTTTCTATGGTGCGGAAGCATGCACGCTGTCTTGTGCCGATGCAGGGGTACTGGGAGTGTTCGAGAGAAAAGTTCTTTGTAAGATCTTTGGTCGTCTAAGGCATGGCGATGAGTTTCGCATTAGAACCAACCATGAGCTGTATGAGCTCCTCGGCGATGTAGGTGTTGTCCAGCGTATTAACATCCAACGGCTACGCTGGCTCGGCCACATTGTTCGGATGGAAGAATCTGCTCCAGCGAAGAAAGTTTTCGATGCGAAGATCACTGGACGTCGGCGTAGAGGACGACCCTGTTTACGTTGGAAGGACCAGGTTGATGAAGCCCTGTCATCGATTTTGGTGACTAACTGGAGAAGGCGCGCGCTAAGCAGAAGCGCCTGGAGACTAGTGCTGAAGCAGGCCGAAACCCGTTTACGGGTTGTTATGGCCAGCTAAGTAAGTAAGTAAGACTACTTGGTAACGAATTTACTGTGTAAAAAGAGGATTAGCTGTACATGTTAAAATCTTTGTTGCTTTAGTTGTGGCACATAATAGCGTTTTGCTGCAACAACAGCCACGAAATAATTTCAAATTCATAATTCAAAAATTCTGCTATAATTTTTCTCTACATAATGCCACCAATGGCGCCTTCATTTGCCACAAAAATGAAAAAAAAAACTGCAACAAAAACAAACTGTACAACTACGAAAACAACAACAGAAGAAAATAAAAAGAAACAATTGGCAACTACGTGTATGCAGCAACAGTACGAGTATTTTCATTATGCAGAAACGCATATTTATTAGAATCCAACAAACATCTCAAAGGTAACTACAGTAGAAAGCAAAAAATGAGCAGTTTCTTGAGAAGAGCATTCATTCTTTTTGGAAATATTTTTTTTTCTTCTTAACTGTGTTACCCTGCAATATTTCAAGCAAATGTAGCATTTGTTGTTTGCAACTTAGATGAATTGCTTAGAGTTTATGATGTAGCTGTTAGAGTCAGGACTATGTCTCGTCTTATATGGAATTGTATAATTTATTTTTAAAACAACAACAACAACAATAACAAAAACAACAGTAAAATATATAAATATTAAAATAAAGAAGAGAAAAATATTCTTATAAATTCTTATTTCCAAATGTCAGTTAAATTTAATGATTCTTAAGAAATTTAAGGTATACGGAGAAAAATTGCTAAAATAGAAATATGGGTGTATTGTATTGTATTTCTCAAAGGTAGTTAGTTAATCACGCTAAAGCAACGGTCATCAGTGAGGTCAGAATTTTCAAGGGTAAAATTGTCCAAAACAATAGATTATTTTGTAAAAAAAATCTTTCAAATCGTTAAATAATTTCTGGAAACCATTAAAAAATTTTCAAAATAATTTTGTTTAAAAAAAAAAACTTAGAAAGTGATTTACAAGGTCCAAAACAGAACTACATACATACGTAGATAATTGGCCATTACAACCCTGTGTCAGGGTTACGGCCTATCTCCTCGCAGCACTCATGTTGTGTGTGTTAATTTTTATCGATGAGTACCGGGACCTACAGTTTAAAGTCGACTCCGAACGACGGATTTGAGAAGCTTTTTCATGGCAATCGGTTACTCTCATATTTATTTTATTTCAAGATGTCAGAGCTGAGATTTGAACCCAGCGCTATCGTCGTCGTCTTAGTAATCCAACACACTAACCACTAGACCACGGCGACTACAGAACTGGTTTGGTATTAATTTTTAAATTGATTTTCAAAATCAAATCTCTCAAAAGTCTTTAAACGAAATTGTATGCCATTGGCTTAGGCATATGAAAGATGCGCTCAATTCAGCCTGAACAAAGGGTTCAAAAAAAGGCAGGAGATAGCCAGTCAAGCTGCCATTCCAGCACTTGGTTCCCATGAAATTGATTGGAAGTTAGTATGGGATTGTATGGTGAAACTGAATAGGCTGGAGAGGGAGAATAATGTCAGCTTTTGGTGGCTCCCCAGTTATGTAGGTATTCAGACAAATTTTGCAAAAAAGAAGCATTCATGTTACCATAGGGGTCACACCCCTTTTGAAATGGCATACTAAAGGAGAGAGAGAGGATACACTTCTTGGGCCAGGCAGGTCTTAGACTTTCCAAACTTCTACTTGGTGACTATGATCCAAGGAGATCTAAGTCCTGCATTAGATTCTCGGGAAACAACATTAAAGTTTTAACGGGTCTTTTGACCGGGCACTCCAGACTCAATGGATCTTTAAATAAAACAGAAATCGTTTCGAGTAGTTTGTGCAGATTCTGTGATGCAGCAATCGAATCACTAGAGCATATAGTTGGTACTTGTGCAGCATTGATGCAATGTAGAAAGAGCCACATTGGTGATTAACAAATATCCGATAGGGAACTAACTGTCAAGGTTGACATCGGGCGACATTTAAGATTCGCCAGAGCGACGAAATTAAGGGAGTTACTACAGAAATCCTGTACAATAGATCTTCAGGTTGTAATACTTTTAGTACCACATGAATGATTTAATAAATACAATTCTTCGCAAGAATTAAAGAACGCTGTGACTGACAAAAAATTAAAATTTTTTTTTTTTGATTTTGATTTTTTGATTTGATTTTTTCACATTAAAAAAAAGGTTTAACAAATATTGCCCTATTTTCTAAATTCAGAAAAATCGTAATTTTATGACTTAAAATTTTTAAATCGTCATTTTGGAGTTTTTAGGGGCGGAAAAATCGTCAAAGTGCAAAGAACTCAACAATTCTGACAGTTTCCATTGCTTCATTTGACAACGAAAATCGAATGATCTGGAGAAAAGCGCCACCTATTGGGAAGTAGCAGATAACAGCTAAAAAAAACCTACTTAGCGAAGGCACTCACCGCAATCAATATGCAACTATGGGACAATTACTGTTGATCATTCAAGGGTGAAAGTATAACATTGGCCTTTGAATGATCCATCACAGCAATTTGTCTTATTCCTAAGGCGCTTAATAATATAAGAAACAAAATATATGTTCTGTTGTCAAAATTCACTGTCGTTTCCACAAAAATTCCAATACAATGCAAAGCATTTAGTAGGGGTTTACCCTTGAGTTATGGTCTCAATAAAAAAAAAATAAAAACTAATTTAATACATATAAAAATAATATTCTTAAAACCAAATTTGTCTATTAAAAATATGGAAAATATAGGGGGTACGGTCATTTATTTGCCCAATGTAATCGCAGTTTAATTACCGTTATTATAAAAAAAAGTAAAGTTTTATTAGCTGGCCATATAAGGACTCTTAATTCTTATCTAATCACCTTGCAAGTAAACATCAGCATTGGAAAATTTATTTAAACACCTACAGCACTGTTTTGTTTTTTATTTGTTGTTTTATTTTTTTAATATTAAAAGCATACCCACTATAATGTTTGCTTTTCTTTAACGATATTCATCTGATTTCTATAATTGTCCCATTGTGGGTTAAAAAAACAAGTTAAAAAAAAGAAACTTTTCAAATACCTTTCAATTAGATGTGATGTGGGTGGGTACGAGTACAACAGAACAACAGTGAACCTTTACTTTATCAAATTGAAAATTGTTGCCAAATACTATGGTAACCAGACAGAAGACATAGAAAATTTTCCCAAAAAGTCTTTTATTGTTATTTCTGTACTCATGTACACTTGAGTATAAAAGAAAATTATAGAACACGTGTCATTAAAATGTAATCAAAAACAATTTTTAGTCAATGAATGTCTTTTTTTTGGCAATTTTTGTTATTTTTTTAAATGAATTTCATTTTCATAAATTCACAAGTCTGTTAAATTTAAAACATATTTCATTTTCATTTATTTGTATTTTTAAGATCTCAGATAAAGAAGAAAAGTCTTTATTCTGTGATTTAAAATAAATGCGAGTTATGAAGCCATTTACTAATACAAAACAAAAATAAGCCACTAATTTACTAGAAAATATATATGAAAGTTCTAGTACTTCTTATAAATATTATCTTCTTTTTTTCTCTCTCTCTCTCTTCTTTTCATTTCATTCATTATTTGCCTTCTAATATGGCTGTTTGGCTGTTTAGCTGTTTTTGCTACTGCTGTTTTTTTCTTTATTACCAACAAGTGTAGATAATTATCCATGGCAACATAAGCTGAGTGACTTGTTATAAAAAAAAAGAACAGGAGATGGAAAAATTGATGTGAATCCTCACTTCACAGAATTGACTGTATGACTGACAATAATAAATAAAGAACAGAAATGCAACTGCTAACAATCTCCTCATTTTTTTACGTTATTAAAGCAGTTAGCAAGGGAGAGAGAGAGAGAGATAAAGTATGATAAAGGCAAATAGCGTAGTCCGAATATGTAAATACCCTATACTATTAGTGTGTTAGTTTCCTAAAACAATAGCTCTGAGTTCAAACCTCAGCTCTGACATTTTGAAAAAAAGAAATATGAAGAAAATATTTCTTTCGACGACTACTTCTTCTGGAAAAATCTCTGAAAATAATTAATTGCCATGAAAAAGCTTCTCAAGTCTGTCGTTCGAAGTCGACTTTAAATTGCAGGTCCCGGTACTCATGTACACACACAACATGAGTGCTGCGAGAAGCTAGGGCGTAACTCCGAAACAAGGTGGTAATGGCCAATTATGTATGTGTGTATGTATACTATTGATTTTAGCCTACTTCTTGACATTTTAATGTTTAGCCTGAAATAGCAACTACGGGTCTTATGTTTTCTTTCAAACCCTGCCTTGGAGGGTTATTTATTACTGGGGAGGTCTGATCACCTAAGAGAGAAAAAAAATATCTGCAAAATGCTTTATTGGCTTATAGCAGAATAAAATTGAAGAATTCTTTGCTTAGCCAGAAGTTGTGTGTGGATCTTCAAAAGATAAAAAATACAAGTAGCAGTTGAGGTTTAATCTTGACTTAAAGATAGAGCCTACCCTTTCGATAGTTGCTGTAGGGGAAGCTTTAATATTCTTAACCTGGTCAACGTAAAGGTACAGTGTAGCTCCTATGGTAAGTCGAAGATTCAAATACTACTCTACAACCGAATTTAGTTTAGAATAAATCTTATAATAGAAGACCTATGAGTACTCACTGATCCTTAGCGTTAAATAGTTAAAAGGAAACTATGCTCAAGGCTGTGTATTGCTTCATATCCGTCATATAAAGATTCTCTTATTAATGAAAGGTTTGCCATATACGAATACACATCTTTTAACAACCGAAAAAAGCCTGAAAATAATTAAAATTTACTACGTAATCATCATAATCGATGTAGTGTGTAAGGTATTAAGAAGATTATGAAAAAACTTGAATATTCTGGCAGCGTAACAGATATGGTCAATCCTGGGCATCATCGATATGTACGCACTTCTGAAAATATTGCTTGTGCTAGTAAAAAAGCGGCGAATACTCGGAATTTATTAATTCCACGGCGTTCTCAGTCATTGGGACTTTCTTACAGAGCTTATTATACCATAATAACTCAATTCAGAGCCCTATAGCCATATAATGACTGACTACCTAGGCTTGCAATTGAATACACCCAATCCTGTTTTTACACGACTTTTTTAACACGAATAAAAACTTATCAGTGAAATTATCAGTGTATGTGGAGCATAAATTCGTAGACGAGTGTTGGCACATACATACTTTAGATGACGGTTAAAATAAACTTTTTAAAACCTTGTTATGTGGTAGCATAATTCTTCATAATTCGGCCTTTAATAACCGCCAGTTCAATTTTGGATGGCCTTCAAATGGCGAATAATTTGGCGGGACAGTTTTTGGCAAATGATCATGAGTACGAAAGAGCTAAAAAATGTTAATCGGTCCTGCAATCATGTATGGCTCGATACAAGGAGCTGCATAAAGATATCTCTAAAGTGGGATCACAGTTGTCCTGAATAGCTGAATTCACCTTTAAAATAATTAAGCCAGTTGTAACTACAGCAGATATTGGCACCGAAGATGAAAATGCAGACGTACTAGACATATCTTCTGACTACACTGATATTAAACCACCGCAGCGCAAAAGAATGCGCTTACTATCAGAAACAGATACTGATTCTTAAGAATATGATTTATTTTAGAAAAAATTTCAAGTTGCGTAATTTCGTACGTAATTTCAAACATTCGTCAAATTATCGCCGAGATGCCACTTGAAATGTGTGTGAATAAGTGGTCGAAATCTACCCAAAAAGTATAAAGTGCTTCAACCAATCCAGAGGCGATAATCTTATTGACATTGTACTTTTTTTTTATCGAAACCAATACTAAAGGGTAAACCCTTACCGATGCTGTGCATTGTATTTGAATTTTTGTGGAAAGGACAGTAGATTATAACAACAGAACATATATTTTGTTTTCTTATATTATTAAGAGCCTTAGGAATGAGACAAATTGCTGTGAATTGTTCATTCAAAGGCCAGTGTTATACCTTCACCCTTGAATGATCAACAGCTACTGTCTCATCGTTGCATGTTTATTGTGTGATGAGTGTGCCTTCGCTAAGTATGTTTAGCTGCTATCTGCTACTTCCCAATAGGTGGCGCTTTTCTCCTCATCATTCGTTTTTTTTATTGACTTGAAATCATAGCTTTATGTGTGTTTTATTTAAATTTAATTCTGATTATTTGTATATTTTTATTCGTTTTGCGATTTAGTTGGGCTAAACTGTACAATATTCTCAGATAATTCTTTTAAGCGTTTAGCTAAAATAAGTCTTCCTTTACAAATATGTACTTCCAATAACAATCTATGACTCTCTGAGCATTGTAACAAGTGCTCTGTTCAGAAAGCACTGTTATTTTCTTGTAGGTTTTTGTTTAACTATAGAGACATTAGGACATTAGAGTATAGGAGAAATTAAAATTAATGTGTGGGCTAAGTTGGCATGAGTGTTTGAGATATGCAGAACACAAAGAGATGTCCTAGCGCCTAAATAGGATCTTACAAAATAAATAACAATAATATGCACTCCTTGATCTTTCGGGAAATTAACAAATAATATTCAGCTTGTCTTTACCATTAGGCTTCATTTAAATATGAGTAAGCCCATCTTGTTGATTCAAATCTACGCATATCATCATGCGGGAGTTTATGTGCTCTTTCCACCATTTCATATTTTTTATATATCTCGAGTTAATGATGCCACTTCAGGTTTTCGACCCCAAAAATGTTGAAGTCTGCAATCCGTTTTCGGATATCTCGTCCAGTTTCGGAAATAAATAACCGAAAACGGATTGCGGATTTTAAAAATTTTTGGTGTCAAAAATCTAAAATGGCGGATAGAGCACATAAACTCCCACACGAGCATGTACCTTCTTTTGCTTTCTTGGTCATCAATAATTCAATTTGTTTATTTCCACAGCAAATTTGTCAGAAAGTTCTATTAGACCTCAATTTTCTTATTGTTTTTAGCAAGCAAGCATCAACAAAAACTTATGTGTATAGCTGCGTTAGAGCAATTTTTCAAGTCTCATAATAATGCGATGAATGTTGTTACTGGAGAACGATAAACATGCTGACTTTATTCGGTTTTCTATTATTTTTCTAATTATCGACACCCACTCAAGATTCTAGACAGTTGTTCAAATGCTACACTTTGACAAGCTAAAAATTTCCTTTTATGAGCATTTTGGTTTACAATTTTCAAGCAACAATTCAGTAAAAAGTAGTCGCCGTGGTCTAGTGGTTAGTGTGGGCATACTATGACATGAGCCCTGGGTTCGACACCAGGCTCTGACATCTTCAAAGAAAAATAAATATGAAAAAAATATTTCTTTCGGCGACTACCTCTCAGCAGTCTTCTGGCAAAAGCTCTGAGAGTAATTAATTGCCATGAACAAGCTTATCAAGTCTGTCGTTTGGAGTCAACATTAAACTGTAGGTCCCGGTACTCATGGATAAAAATTAACACACACAACTTGAGTGCTGCGAGAAGCTAGGCCGTAATCCTGACACAGGGTTGTAAAGGCCAGTTATGTATGTATGTATGTATGTATTTCAGTAAAAATATAAATGTTCTTTGAGTAGGTCTAGCAACTATTAGTAACTGAATGTCAATTGAATTATCATTTCTCTAACTATAGAAGGCATTTGAAAGGCAACATTATAAACGCACACTTGCTAACAAAAAAATGTTTAGGCTATGGTTAGCTGGCAAAACAACTCAAGTGTGCTTGCCATCCATAATCGATCTATTAGGTACAGATATTGACTGATATTCTGTCTTTAAGAAGTACTCTACTGTCGGTGATAGTGTTGCCTGGACTCGTTGTGAAGGCACAGCAAAAGCCAATTGCAAATCACTATTTTGTTTAAAAACTTCTACTTATTTTTTATGGCAGCTTTTAAAAACAACAATTCCTTAGCATAACGAGTAGCATAATAATCTGCAACAGAGATCTATTTGTATTTTTTTTTTATATTTTTATTTTATAAAGAAATGTAAGAAGAGCAAAAATTAAAAAAACAAAAAAAAATAGAAACCTTAAAAGCAAACAAAACTCTTTGGCACTTGTAAACTGCTTTTATCCTTCAATTTTTATTTTATTTTTCTCTGTACAATTCAAAGAAAAACCTGGGATTTATGACCTGCTTCTGCTATAGTTGTTATTGTTGTCTGATTTATTTTTCCTTTGTAAACAGCATCATTTAACTGTAATGCTATAAACACAACAAAGGCTACCGACCATCGACTACAATCTGTCAAAAATAGAATACATGTGTGCATATGAGAATAATTATTTTAACGGCTACACGACTACCGAACACACGACTACTTTTGTAGCCCGTAGCCAACTTAGGCTAATTTCTATTTGTCTTGGCGACAATAAACAGTTTAGTGTTGCCAATACAATAAGATGCATGAAAAAGGTGTTTAAAAAACGCAATATATGAAATATATGCATTAAAAATGCGAAAAAAATTTAAGTTGCACCACTGAAAATAAATAATCATTTGTTTACATTTTTTGTTTAGTTTTCATTTACTTATTTCATTTATATACATCAGTTTTTATTTCATTTTTAATTTATTATTTAATTGCCTTTTTAGTTTCTTAAATTTTTATAAGTTTTCTTCAGACATTTGTTGTTTTTTATTTCCTCACAATTTCACTTACAAAAAATATATTTTGTTTAGGTTATGTTCAATGTGTCAAAACAGATGTTTATTTTGTAGCTGTAGTCGTTATTATAATTAAGTAGCTGGCTACTTGGCTACTTTCGTAGCCAGCGATTTTTGTAGTCGTGTGTTCGGTGTTCGATAGCCTTTGTTGTGTTTATAGCATAATAGAGAAGGCAGGAGAAAAACAACGCACTCAGAAGGAGAGAGAGAGAGCTAAAGATTATTTGTATGGGGGATGTATTTTATTATCCAAAATTATCAAAAGTTAAAAAGAATTGCCCTGGGCAACGCAATGCTTTTATTGCATGTTTTTAACACAAGAAAAGCTGTCTTTTATTTTAATAATCTTCGTACAAATACACCCACGTATACAGACACACATGTACTTGTATATTTTTATAAAGAAAACTCAAGTACCCTTCCTTTTGTACACAATAAACACCTATAACATACGCACATGAAAATATCCATATCTGTACGAGTTTATGTTCCCACATACATACATACATATGTATACGAGTATGCATGAATTTCATTTTGATCCCAATGAAAAAAAAAAGTAAGTGTGTGTGTGTGCTTTGATTTATTCCCTATTATTGAGTAAAACTACATATAAAGCTTGTTTATTTCTTTTTCATGAAACTTGTTTATATGACAGCTTTTGATTCAACAAAGGCTTACGAAATCAACAAACAAATTAACTGTAAGTTCTTAGTGATCTTTTGATACATGAAAAATCGTTTATTTCTCAAGGCTCTTGTTAATGCAAAAGGTATTCGCCATTAAGCAAAATTTAAATTTACAAAGAAATTTTGTTTGATATCGAAAATGACAGTCACAATTTGTCCTTAAACTACAGCCTAACGCCAAATTGTAATTTCTTTATATGCCAAATATGTCAAAAATATTTCATTCAATTCTTATACAAGAATTTTTATCAAAAAAAATAAAAAAAAAATTTAACTAAAATTAAATTAGTAAAATTTAATTTCGCAATTAATTTATTAGTCAATTAGTCTATTTATTAAACAATTTTTTTTTAATTAAAACACGTAAATTGAAATGTTTGCTCGTATGTTTATAACGTGGTTTTCTCTTTGGCTGAGCTTACTTATGCGCGTCCAGAGACCCTATTCTACAATTCTCTTAAGCTAAAATACTAAAATTTTGGGTTTTTGAAACAGTCTCGGCGTTAGAATATATAAAATTAAAAAGTTTAGAGGTAATAGGCATGAAGTTTTTTAATTACAATAAGCGTTCAAGAAGTGTATTCCTAGCCAAAAATTTCCAAATCAAGTTTATAAATTTTTAGCGATAGAGTTTTAGCTTAGGAGAGTTACAGAATAAGGCCACAGGGTCTACTTAAAAATCAACGAACAATTACAATTTTCTTCCACTTCTTAGAAAGACAATAAATTCTATTTTTATTAGTAAAAATATGTAATTTTATTACAATGACAGATGGTGAATTTATTTGGATAGTAATGGTTCCGCAGTAATAAAATCTCTTTGCCAAATGTATTACGGGAATATTTGATTCGAACTTGGCTTAATTCGGTTCAGGCTGTACTCTGAGTATTTGTGTTTAGGCTCGCACTCGGAATATTTCGGTTTAAGCTTACAATCGGTATAATTCGGTTTAAGCTCACAATCGGTATATTTCGGTTTAGGCTCACATTTGGGATATTTCGGTTTAGCCTCACAATCGATATACGAGGTCTGATAAAAAAATAACCGTTATTTTCAAATTTCGTGAGTCACGTATGTTCGATTTTTTTTTTCTGCTATGTTGGTACACATGTCTGTTATATATGTTGGTAATATTAGCCATTTTGGATTGTCAGTTTGTTTTTAACAGAGTAGGAAAATAAACAGAACTGAACGTTTGATCTCATTTTGTTGTGTTCTCTACAATGAGTAAAACAAAAATAAAACAGAAACAGTGAGAACGATTGTCCCATTAAATTTTGTATATTGCTTTTGTTTTGAGTACTACAAATACTGTAACTCAAATGTGCGTAGGAACAAAAAAAAAATAATGAGAAAAGAAAGAAAAGAAGAAGTGAAAAAGAAAACAAGAAGAGAAAAAAGAACAAATTATACGAATGTAACGGAATAAGAAAGCAAGCACAAGAGCGAAAAGCTAATTATTTCATTTGCGCTCTTTCTCATTTAGTAAGTATTTGTTTTGGTTTTGCTCATGTACAATACGATTAAAAAAATGTTGAAAAGTGTATGACTTTGTTGTAACGTTTGCGAAATGTTTTGTTTGTTTGCCCACTCTAGTTTTTGACAGATAAAAAGGTTAGTCGTGTTTTGGTGTGCTCTTCGATTTTTTACTTTTCGAAAAAATGAACCAAAGAAACTGTATTAAGTTTTGTGTAAAAAATGAAATTAAATGCGCAAGAACATTTGAAATGTTAACTGTGACGTTGCGCAAGTCTACTATGAGTAGAACACAAGTTCAATTGTGGTATAACCGGTTTAAGGAAGGTCAAGAAGATGTCAATGACCATGCCAATCATGGATTTTGCACCATGATAACACACCAGCTCACACATCGATGCTTGTACGTGACTTTTTGGCCAAAAAAAAAAAACCGTTATTATGCCTCAACCACCGTATTCACCGGTGGGGCGGGAGCCAAGGGCTGATTTTTTCCTCTTCCCAAAATAGAAGACACCGATGAAAGGAAAGCGTTTTGCTACGATTGAGGTGATTTAAGAAAATTCAAAACAGGAGCTCGAAAGAATATATAAAATCTATTTACTTTAAAAATAAATTTATTTTCTTATCTTTTCTTTTTTTTACAGGTAAGTCTCTTTGGGAATATTGATATGAAATTGAGGAATAACGAAGTGGTAAGTTCTGATAACAATTAAAACTTTCTTTCGGGCACAAATTTTTTAATTTTTCCGTCAAAAAATAACAGTTAAAATACGATTATTGATCATTTTTCCAAGATCAGCACAGATTCTTGGAGAGCTTTTCAAGACGAATAATTTGATATATAACTTCATATATGTCTGTCGACTATAAGACGATGATTTTTTAGTTTAATTTTTAAGCATTAACTGTTATCGGCGGTTCCTGAATTTTTTTAATTTCATTTAATTTAATTAATTTAATTTCATATTTTTTCACCAGGCCACCCAGAGCTAGGTGAACTCTATATTCCCCGGAGAATACAGGCGGGACGTAAGCACCAACAGCCTTTATTGTATCCACTTACATCCATAGAAAATTACTGTTTGGTATGCTTTATGAGCCAGCAAAGTCATTGGCATTATATATTATATAATATATATATTTATTATATTTAAACATTAATTTCGTAAAATTTTCTTTTCAGTAAAGCCGTTAAATTGATATTAAAAATATATTGCATTGCTTTATTATGATTGAAACTTGTATCACTCTATAAAAAAACACCCATTATTTCTTGTTCAGAAACATTGCCTTATGATACTGATGAGATTTAACAAAATTATGCTGTTTCTTACCCCTTAGTAGTTGGTTAATTAGTAGTAATGAAGCACAATATGTAGTTCAAAATAAAAATTTTAATATGGCTTGTATTGGCGTTGAAACAATTTTATAACTTGAGTGTTTAGTTCATTAAGCAAATCAACTGGAAGCTCCACTGATTGTTGACTTAACGAGTTTACCAAATTTGAAACTAATTTCATAAAATAAATATATTTACCATATCCACATATGTATGTAATCATATGTACACTAAAGCCATACAAATGGTGCTCTATACAATATAGTAACAAGTGTCACAGCATGCAATTGCAATGCCATGTTAAGACGTTTAAACATGGTCGACAATGACGTGTTAACATAATGTAAAATATGTTGGAGACAAACCTATGCATTGTTTTTATACTCATTTTTTATACATCCACATGAAAAGTTAACATGTCAACACATGCAAAATATGTTCTTAATGATGAAATATTCCAGTATGTAACGAAAAATGATTTCGATCGTCATTGAACTCATTTGTATTTTAAAAGTCATATAAAACCTATCGGTTTTAATTATTTTAAAATTTTAATAATCAAGGATGTAGGGGCAATAGTTGGTAATGTAAATTAAGTGAAAAAGAAATTCCAAATATTCTAGGATTCGGAAGTTATAGCAATTTGAAATTTCTTGTATACCAACTAGGTGTGGATTTTGCTCATTTTTAATTTGATTATATTCTTGTGGTACGAAAGTTTAATCCCGGCTCCCTTCAATTGTTTGTTTTCTCTTCAATTTCCACCTCGTATTCCGGTATCGTAGATCTGCTCTCATTATGTTGATCCATCACTAACTCACTTATATGTTCTGGCAGCAATCCATATGAGCATAGAGGTGCTTACAAATCGCATTTACATTCTTCAATATAAAATAACTCTTTCATGGATTGTAGGAAAACTTTTTATTTTACAGTTTCTCACGCTCGGTCATGAAAAAATAACATCTATAATAATAACCTGATTATTTCAACCAAAGGTTCTCGGTAGTGTTATATTGCTGGCACTTCGCAGAATCCAGAAAGTATAAAAACGTTCATTTGTTACCTTAAAACAGCTTAAATAGGTAGATTTGAAAATGCAACTTTTCTTTTTGAAAATATTTATACAACATAATGTACAAAAAACATTCATGGACATGATATTCAACACAGCGAACTACAACAGCTTATCCAATTTGCAATAACATGTCAAGACACTATTATGGCTTTGCATGACATGGCATAACACTGTGTTTGAGACGACACGACATAGCATAGCATGGTTTTTTTTTTAATGAAATTTTAACACAAAATGTTAAATTTTTAGATAGTGTAATGCACATTTGCTTTTACTGTGACTAAAGCTAAAATTTTGCGCTATTTAGAGTTTAGAGATGCTGTAGAACTTTGTGGTTTGAATGGCGTTTAAGAGTTGAAAATGGGTTGGCGGCTTGAGATAATGACGTTTCTAAGTACTGACATCAGCCTAAGTGCACCATATACTTAAACAAGCGGCAGTACTATAAACTATAGCACAAAAACTGTAACTGTTCAATTATATATAATTATGCTGTACGACTAAAGGTTAACTTTTTGCTATTCGAAATTTTTAAAATTCGTTTTTTCTTACAAAATGTTCTTCATCACGGTAATTAATGATCATTTTTTATGAAAGACCTTTAACTCTTAAGAAAGCTTACATTTTAGGGGAAATCATATGTATGTACGTATGTATGTATGTATTACAAAGTCTGCTATTTAGAGATAATTGTGGTCATTAGAAAAATTGATAGAATCCCTTTTTGTTTGTTATGCAGAACAAAATTTCAATTCATTAATTTATGCAAAACCCTTTCTGTCAATTAAACGAAAAAGAAAAATTTTAAAATAAAAGAATTTTAAAAATTAGAGAAATTAACAAAGAAGACACTTTTTCTTAGAAAACGAAAAAAGAAAATAAAATAAAAAATTACAATTTAAGACCAAGCACAACAATAATATAATGGGTTTAACACGTTCAACAAATTTTATACATTTAGGCAGACAAATTTTCTTTACATTATCAAAGGGTGAAGAAAACCAAAACCAAAAACAAAAAAAAAGGATGATGAAACAAAATGCTGTTAACGAAAGCAATTAATGATTTTAAGCTCTTTTTGTTAAAAGAAATGGTGTAGAAAAGTTGTGAGAAAAAAGAAATTAATGACAAATTGCTGAAATATGAGAAATAAATAAGAAAATATATAAAAATGTATTTTTTTTTTTTTGTATATAAAAAAGTTCTTAAGAAATTGTATATTTTGAACAGCGTGAAAAGAAATTTCATTAATTAGATTTTATTTTAAAAAGAAGTATTTCTTTCCCCGTACAAAAGGCCATTAATACACTGGCATGTATTTGAAAGAAATATCAAGAAAAAAAAATCTCTTGCTAATTAGATTTGAATTTAAAAAAAATTCCAGGAAAAATAAATAAGGCTTTAGTTTAATTAAACCCTTCTTTTGCAGGAAAACCTATCAAGAATTTTAAATAGGCCTTTAAAACAAAGCCTACCTAAAGGCATACTAAACACAGAAAAACACACAGAGAGATATGCGAGACAGGTTCACAAAGAGAAGAGTTAATTTAAAATTTCATTTTGTAAAAACCAGAATATTATTTAAGAAGTACAATTACGTGGCATTTGTGACCATCTTGGTCACAAATTTGACCAAAAAAATTCGATAATGTAATATCGAAATACCTTAGAAGTACTGAGGCCATATAAATTAAAGAAAGTTCTAATGGAACGAAACGAAATAAAACCCCCAAAAACTGACAAGGCTTCGCTGTAGAAAATTATTTTATATAGAAAGAGACACATTTTTGGAGTATTATTATTAACTGGTTCAGACCCAGCACTAATGCAGGACACCCCGACCCAAAAGATCTACTGTGTCCCTTTGAGTCTATTGTCTGTTCAGCAGACCAATTGCCTTCCTTATGAACAGCAGCAGGTCCGAAACTTTATTAGTGGATATGTCCACCAAAGAGGCCATATATCTCCCTAAACACTTCCATCCAAATCTATCAAGAGCCGCACATTCACACAATATGTGCTCTGCCGTTTCTGATGCCTGTGAGCACAGTCTACAAACATTTACGTCCGTGATCGCCATTCTCATCAGATGCGCTCTCACACTACAGTGACCCGTAAGAGAATCCATTAGGATTTTTAGATCAGACTTACCCCCAAATCGCGAACGATTTACAGCCTTAGCGTTCCTGTGACCCGACTGGGCGTTCTAATGTTCCAAATATATGCCAGTTTCCACTCACTAATTTGATTGAGAATATCGGAAAGCAGTGCTGCACAGCAGGGCTCCGGACCAATAACAGGCGTCCCGGTCCCCCTCTTCACCAATGCTTTCGCTTCCTCGTTACACCCTATACCACAGTGTCCAGGTACCCAGAACAGCTGTACCCTGTTTCTAAGCGATAATTTTTGCAACGTGTAATAATAATATTTGACAAGTCTGTCATACGAAGAGAGTCAAGCGTCTTTAAGTCCTCCGGTCTCAAACTTTTTACATGTTTCTTAACTCACCACATTAGAGCCCGCGCTGGCCATTTGGGCACTCAAGGCTCAGAATGCTATCAACTCTTGATATAAAAGTATACAGCCGATCAAAAAATCAATCTCTTTCATACCCTTTTTGGCAGTTTGTTATATGTTCGTTTATGCTGGTTGCTGGTTGCTGTTATTCGAAGGGGTATTCCCGTGAGGGTTGCCCCTGCTGTTATAGTATGTTCCTGGTTGCTGGTTGCTGTTATTCGAAGGGGTACTCCCGTGAGGGTTGACCCTGCTGTCTTTGTGTTGTCTGTGCTTGTCTTTATGTTTTATGTTGTTCCTGGGCCACCAGTCCGGGGCTGTTTGGAGCTTACACTGGCAGTAGTACTTGTACTACGAAAGTTTGACCAGAGACTTTATTCTGGTACCGTGGGAGTCAGGAGCCCCAGGGACTTGTCCCTGCCTGGCTATGGTGTAGGCCCCCTTGTGGGAGCATCGCGGGGGCTGTGGTTTATACCCAAAATCGCGGGGAGAGCTTATGCTCGGTGTGGAATTACATTGCAACCGGGTGCCGTAACCCATAGATTGGTAGGAGTTTTAGATAGTCTCCGGCTCTCTACCAAGGAGTGAAGTTCATGCCCAAATGCATGGCTTCGAAATCGGTACTCATGTAGGTTGTTGTGGCTGTGTGGCTTGCCGCATGGCTGCAATACTGTGCATGGTCGACGCATGGTATTGACTCGTGTCTCGGACACCGTGTGGCATGTCTAAGGACGATGCGCACGTTAAACAACTGGATATTATACCCTTTTTGGGAATTAGAATTACTATGAAAATATATTGCAAGCAAATGTGCCGCTTAAGTTTGTTGAGAAAGACTGTGTTACATTCAAACAGGGTAGTACCACATTTTAACCCAACTGGTCTATTTAGTAGAATTTTTAGTAGTGTATCTACCAGCGTTCGTAGTGATAAGAAAATTGCAAATTGCTTAAGTAACTAAGTTGGAATAAATACATACATACATATATAATTGGCCGTTACCACCCTGTGTCAGAGTTTCTCGCAGCACTCATGTTTTTATCTATGAACACCGGGACCTACAGTTTAAACTCGACTCCGAACGACAGACTTGAGAAGCTTTTTCAGTTACTCTCAGAGTTTTTGCCAGAAGACTGCTAAGAGGTAATCGCCGAACGAAATATTTTTTTTTTTATAGACGTAAGAGCTGAGGTTTGAACCCCGAGCTAATGTCTTAGTAAGGCAACACTCTAACCACTAAACCACGGCGATTACTAGTTTTAATAAATATTTAGCAATTTATTAATGTGATTTATACTCCCTTGTATTTATCACATACAAAACTTAACTTTTTAATAAAGAAAAAGAGTAAAAATATTGCAGAAAATGCTGAAGAAAGCTGAATATATTCCATTACTTCTTTATACGTACTTTCTGTTTTGCCTTTACTGCACAATATAATTATTTTGAGAGGATCTAAACTATATATAGAGGATCTCCAGCACATAAAATTGTAATGCTCACGCTTCTGGCGCTGCACTCTAAACACCACGGCTACAGACGTACATGTCTTCCATGTCGACTAATGTGGATAAAATGGAATAAGAGGGCAAAAACAAAAATAAATTGTAATTCTATTTCATCCAAATAAGACGACAATTACAAGAACAGCAATGATGGTAAGAAAAGGAGAATATGATATAAACTGTTGTGTGACTTTACTTCAACTAACTCATACAAGTGTATGTACGTTAGTGTGTCCCAAAAAAAAATTTTTTTTTGGGGATCAAACTTATTTTGGACCACTATGAGGCAAAGTATTTTTGAGAATTTTTTCAGATTTTTTGGAAGTGGTTTAGAGGTCGCGCAAATTGATTTTTAATGAAAAATCGAGCTTTTTGAGCTCTATTTTAATTTTAGTTATGAATTGGTAAAAAATCGATATTTTCTCGACTTCTGAGTCAATATTGTCAAAGAAAATATTTCGATCTTTAATTTTATGTGCATAAATAATAAGTTTCGGCAATGATTTTGCACATTTTGATACAATATATAACATTTTTTCCTAAATTTTCAACAAGTTTCGAAAACAATGGTTTATAACTTTTAAAATTTGTATAAAGACTAAAAAAACTAATGATGCAGTTTAAAAGATTATTAAGTTTTAAATAAGTAAGCAGAAAAAAAAATAAATTTTCTTTTACCGTTCTCGAGTTGTACCCTTTTAAAGCTTTGTACCCACTGTATGAAACTTTTAATACTGTAAAGTGTAAACTAGGTTATACAACAATTATATAAACAATAAAAAAAATAGATTTGTTATATGTAAGTCATTAATTGGGATTCTTGTGATGCTGATCTATGCCCTGCAGTAAATTCTGAAAGTCTGTTTCAGAAGGCATTAATTTCTGAATTTTGAATGAAAGGTTGTAGCTGCTTTTGAAAAATACATATTTTTAGAGAGTATATAATTTTCATCATCCAGCGAGCTCGGTTAATAGGTCCAGGAGGTTTTATTGTTGGATGGTGCTCAGGTCTATCACCAAAAAAAAAATAAGGCTCAGTTGTGCATTTCTTTATAATCTTCCCTTAGTTGCATATTCTCCAGCTGCCCTTTTACAAAAATTATTAGATCTTTTCGTATCAATAATAATAAATTGGGATAATTTTTCCAACAATTTCGTGGTTCGTACAATCCCAAAAATTGTTTATGGCCTACCTTTGCTGAAGAGTGACGAAAATTTTAATTTGTGGGGATGTAATTTGTTCCTCAATATTAAGAACCCCCAACGCTGATCCAGCAATTAGTTCTAACATATAGTGGCGACATGCCAAAAATATGACGTCTTTTTTAATATTTGGAGAAGTAAAACGTATGCCCAGATCCACCGTCTTGTATTGGAGCTGGTCGTGTCCGCACACATAAATTGAAAATTTTCAGTTAGATACCAGCATAAAACCTTTTATCTCAAGCCGTAAAATTTATCTCAAGCACTAATCAAAAACCGCTATTTTACTGTCCTGCACTTATCTGTTTTTTAAGGCATTCCAGGAAGCAAAACACAGAGTTCAATAATTGCAAGTTGTAAATGATGTCGCAGAACGTGGTGTGGCCTTGGCTAGTAGTTATTTGAATATCACAACTTCTGAAACAGATTTTCAGTATTTACCGCAGGGCATAGAGCAGCATTGCAAGAGGCCAATAAATGATTTATAACAAATCTAATTTTTTTGTTGTTGTTTATAAAATTGTTGTATATTTAATTCCGATGCCAAACTAGTTCACACAGTATTAAAAATGGGTATAAAGCTTTAAAAGAGTACAACTCGAAAACTGTAAAAGTAAATTTATTTTTTTTTCTGCTAACTTATTTAAAACTTAATAATCTTTTAAACTGCATCATTAGTTTTTTTAGTCATTATACAAATTTTAAAAGTTATAAACCATTGTTTTCGATATTTGCCGAAAATTTAGGAAAAACTGTTATATAATGTATCAAAATGTGCAAAATCATTGCCCAAACTTATTATTTATGCACATAAAATTAAAGATCGGAATATTTTCTTTGACAATATTGACACAGAAGTCGAGAAAATATCGATTTTTTACGTATTCATAACCAAAAATTTAATAGAGCTCAAAAAGCTCGATTTTTGATCAAAAATCAATTTGCGCGACCTCTAAACCACTTCCGAAAAATCTGAAAAAATTCTCAAAAATACTTTTCCTCATGAGTATCCAAATTAAGAATGATCTTCCGACGAATTCCAATTTTTAATTTTATTTGGGACACCCTAATGTACATACGGTAATAATTCAGTATGCGATTTCCAAAAAAGTGTGAGTTAAATAGTTGATGTTTGGTCTTGAATATACACAGGACACAAAGAACTCTGATGAGACTACCGTTGCTGGAGTCGAAAACGATTGTTCAGTTTGGCTAGTGTACTATTCCTTCACGGACATCATTTTTCCTTTGATTAACTAAAATATTCATTGCAGTTAACTTTTATATGATTAAAGCGTTTCTGGCGAAACAAAAAATATATAGTTTTTTTTTTAACAAACCTCGTCATTTTTCGCTTCAAAAATAAAAACTTGTAAACCAATTTTAAACTTCTTTTCTAACCCCTTAATTATAGGGAAGTTCTATGACGCCGTTTATTATTATTATTTTTTTTTTCAAATAGTTTTGTTGTTGTTGTTTTTTTATTTTAAATCAATGACATCAATCCTGAATAACGAAATATGTACTCTGTGCCAATTAACAGCATCAAGGTGTTAAAAAAGAAAAAAAAAAAAGATGAAGAAGGAGCTACAGAAAAAAAGAGAGAAACATATACCAGATTTTTCCAAAAATACTCACCCTTATTCTGCGTTTCGATTCGGATCGTAAATTGCTCAGTTTGGCAAATTTGGTATTCTGCGTTCCGTTCCCCGTAACAATTCAATTTGTTTTTCGATTGTATGTATTCTACGTTACGATCGTAGCTACGTTTTTTCAAGTTGTTTATTTACTAACGGAAAGTTTTTCGATTTTTATTTTTGTAGTTAAAAAAGTGTATAATTAAATAAAATGTGAGTATAAAATGCTATAAACTTATTTTGTAATAAATTTTGTTTTTTTTTTTAACCTTAAAGCTTTATTTAATTTATTTCAGGTCAAAAAACACAACACCTGAGCAGTCTGAAAAGCTGGCGAGTTTAATGGCAACGAAGGATGATATTGCGTCTGGGTATCATAAGCGTCCCAAGGAAGAAGTGCAGGCATTCTGGGAAGAAGTTGCAAACGCACTTAACGCAATAGGTCCACCAATAAAAACTGACGCTACATGGAAGAAAGTATGACATTTTAGTTGCATATGTATGCATATTAAAAATATTTTTAATTTTAAGGTGTGGATTGACTGGAAAAGTTATATAAAACGCAAGTTGACAACAAACAAAAAGGAAATGATGAGCACCGGAGGAGGCAACTGTCGCTTACAGCGCATTAGCCACCTTGAGGAAAAAGTAATTCAGCTGACGGGCTTGGTAACAAGTACAAGTGGTATTAGCGGTACAGTGGATTTTGGAGTGGCCAGCGAGATGTCAGATGATACGCGACCTACCGAAATGGATATTTCCGCTCGGTCTGAAGATCTTGCTGATGTAACTACTACTTCAAAAAGGCGTCAGAAGCTTAGTACAAAAGAAAACACTTCGTCTTTGCTGAAAGAGCAAATAACTGCCCAGAAAGAATTTCACAACGATGTCAGGAAATTCAATGAAACCATTTTGAAAAGGTATGACGAGATGTTTACGCATTTATGGTGCATAAATCGCTCTTTAGAGAAGCAGTCTGACATTGCTGCACAACAGTTAGAAGAACAGCGGCACCACAATAAAATTAAAGAGGAATTGCTAAAAAAGAAGGTAGAAATCAAGCTGCGAATGTTAAAACTGGAGCATCCATCTAGTGATTTAGATTCAGATTAGAAGATGATGATGTTAGCCTAAGTATATTTTATTTTATTTATGTGATAATTTTTGTTTTTTATTTGACCTTTATTAGTTGTTAAATAAAAAATTTAACGACCTAAGCTAAAATATTTTATTTTTATTTATTTATTATTCATCAAATTTTATTTTTTATAGTTTGGCAATTACATTGTTTACAAAATTTTTTATTTTTATGTTTCTATTTCATACGTTTCATAACAAAGCAGCTGGTTTGAACATACTCTTCTCTTCTTCTTTTTCTTTCGATTAGGTTTTTTTTTAGAATACCTATTTTCGATTCGAGCGTAACTGAATGCGGGAACGTAATCGAAACGCAGAATAAGGGTGACTAGTTTTGGCACAGTTACCGGTATTGCTCATTAATGTGAGCATGTGAATGATAATGATGCTGATAATAAAGACTGATACTGTAGTTGTTGGTTGGTTTTGTTGCTGACACTTACAAGCTTTGTTATGGTTATAAAAGATGCATAAAAGTCAAGTCATAAACGTGACATGACAGTAAAAACAACAGCAGTAGACCAAAGCATCCACAATTAGGGATGTCATAAAATCTAATGTCGTCAGAATTGGATTCAATATTAAATTCAAAATTATCCAATAACAACGACTGGAATTAGGTCAATCTCGAGCATAAAAGTTACAATATACCTTAATTTTTTATGACAACAGAATAAGTTGTTTCTTTGTATATTCCATTCAAATTTCGACAATAGTGAGTTTTGTGAGACCCCTGAATATATTGATGACATAATCGTACTATGCAGCGAAAGAAAGAGAGAGAGAGAGAGAAAAAATGAAATATAGACCATTATTATTTATTACACATACACCCATATACGTACATATTTTTAAAATCATTTGCTTATACCATGTACAGTATCGAACAAAACTAAAGCACAGAATTCTTGTGAGTAAAACTTTGCTTCATGTTTAAAATTGATGATTAATAAGTAGTTAAAATAAACTAAAACAAAAATTATACTGAATAAAATATATAATTTATACATATTTATATGCGACAAAACTAAAACACATATTACATACATACATGCATACATAATTAGCTATTACAACTCTGTGTCAGGGTTACGGCCTAGCTTCTCGAAGCGCTCATCTTGGGTGTATTAATTTTTATCCATGAGTACCGGGATCTACAGTTTAAAGTCAACTCCTAATGACACCTTAAACAATGTCAACAAAAACCGAATGATCAGGGAAAAAAGCGCCACCTATTGGGAAGTAGCAGATAACAGCTAAACCTACTCAGCGAAGGCACACTCACCACACAATCAACATGCAACGATGAGGCAATTGCTGTTGATCATTCAAGGGTGAAGGTATAACACTGGCCTTTGAATGATCAATTCACAGCAATTTGTCTCATTCCTAAGACGCTTAATAATAGATAATAATATATATACTGTCCTTTCCAAAATTCAAATACAATGCACAGCATTTAGTAGGGGTTTACCCCTGAGTATTGGTCTCAAAAAAAAAATCAATTACTTTCAGAGCTATTGCCAGAAAACTGCTGAGAGTTAGTCGCGGAAGAGGCAACGTGTTAAAATTATTGAGGCTTATTATAAAAATGGGTGTTCAAATCAAAATGCATATCGTGTACTTCGTGATTTTTGCATACAATCCGAAAAATCTTGCAAAAATTTTAGCAAACCGGGTCTACAAGAGATGTGAAACCACCAGTGCATGCTCGTACAACTCGTACTGCAGAAAATATTGCTGCTGTTCGCTATAGTGTGACTGACAACCCATCCACTATCGTGAAATTATAACGAGCTTTTTATGGCCGGAATTGGAAGATATCATCGCAAGCATTAAAGAACGCTGTAACTGGCAAAAAATCGAAAATACGTTTTTTTGCATTATTTTTATCAGAAAACAAATACGCGTTGATTGGTTCCGATCCCAGATTTCTATGATGGAAAGAAAATCACTTACGCCGTCTGCGTTTTAAAAAATACCAGTGTCTTCTTTCTACTTTCATACAGGTTTTTTGGCACTAGTGTACATTAACGGCAGTATGTATAATGAAAAGTTAGCAACTCGTTAGCATATGGAACAAAAAACTGCAAAGTTTATCACCTGCTATAGACTGATATTATAAAAACTTTTTACACCTTCCATTTGATAACTAGTCAGAGAATCCAACAAATTAAATACCTTGTACGTATAGGAATGCCAAACTTGGCCACTCTGTACAAAGACCTGTTAATTTTTTATTATAAATAGGGCTGTAAATGTTTTGTGAGTTACCGCGTTCTTTAATTCTGGCGACTTTATCGTTGTGGGCGATATGTGATTTCAACAGGACGCTGCCATTTGCCACACAGCTAATGACACAATTGCTCTTCTGCGCGACTAATTCAATGGCCGTTGTGACTATATCAATTGCCCGCCAATATCATGTGATTTATTGTAACACCGTTGGACTTCTTTCTTTGGGTTTATTTAAAAGAAAAGGTGTGCGTAGATAAGCCAGCAACAATTCAGAAGCTAAACGATGAGATAATTCGGCACATTAAAGGCATAGAACCTCAATTATGCCTCACCGTCATCGGATATTTGGACCATCGGATGAAGCAGTGCCGCTAAGGTCGCGGCGGCCATTTGGCCGACATTTTGTTCCATACATAATTGAACCATACATACATTATTATAATAAAAAGAAATGGCATATTCATAAATAATTTATGTTTTATTTAAAACCAACATCGACCCTTAAATTTTAACCACCCTTTAGAACTACTCAAACAGCTTCTTTCCTGTTTGTTATATATCCTTTATTATATTACAGACATAATTGTATGATATATCTAATTGGTATTGATGTATGTATTGCTGTATAGGATATCGTCAATGGAATTAAAGAACGCTGTAACTGACAAAACCTTAAATATTCACCAGAGCCAAAAAACCTGTTTGAAAGTAGAACAAAGACACTGGTATTTTTCAAAACGCAGACGGCGTAAGTGAAATTATTTTCATCATAGAAATCTGGGTCCGGGACCAATCGATGTGTATTTTTTTTTTTTTTTTTCTGATAAAAATGATGCAAAAAACGTTTTATCGATTTTTTGTCAGTTATAGCGTTCTTTAATTCTTGCGACGATATACTCCTAAAAAGGATATCATATAGTTTTGTCTTAAGAAAGTCTGAGAAATGCATATGTCGGTGCACTTATTCCCCACTTCAAGTGTCGGTGTAAACGTGTCTAGAACTTGTCGCTCACTGATAGTACTTGTCTCTACTGTAAAATATCGTTACAGTGATAAGACTTAAAAAAAAATCTGTGTAGTCTATAGAAAATATAAATTAAAATTAGATCTCTTAATTTGTTTCAGCCATTATCCACCCTAAGCAAACATGACAAAGGGAAAATGCATAAATTTTGAATCACCAAAATCATTATTTCGAAAACAAATTTTTTTACTCCAGACCAAATTTGACCCCAAGGTCTTGAGTGTAAAAAGTTTATAATATTTTATTTGAAAAGGTAAAAACATGAATTTAAATAAGAAAATATTAATACATGAACCAATAATTTTCAGAAAAAAAAAATTAAATTCTTTTCCCAAAATGAGTCAAAATTGACCCAAAGACCTTATAAAGGTTAATACTTGATTAACAAAAAATCTAATCAATAATAAACGTACAATTTTAGCGTTTGTGGTGGCAGTAATCTAGTATATGGTGCATTGGCTTACTAAAAGAGAGCTCCGGGTTCAAGCGCTCACCTCTGGCATTTTAAAATAAAGAAAGGTAAAAACGTATTTCTTTCGGCGACCTCCTCCTAACTTATCTGAGAATCTTATATGCTCTTGTGTAAATAATTGAAGTTATTGAAGGGAAGTTAAAGTGTAAAACAACTCTTAAAGTATCTGAGATCACATTAAATGCGAATTTGTGTTTTAAAGTAGTTTTAAAATAAAATTTTAACTTTAACAAACGCGCCTCTGGTATAAATTCCCCCCTCCCCCTGTTTCTATCACGTATAGACTGTAGCTAAATTAGTAAATCCCTGTGAGGTTTATTAACGAGAAAGAAAAAAATGTTTAAATGACAGAAATCTAAAAATGGAGGGTCATTTAAAATAAAAATTGAAAATAAAGAGTTCAAACATTTTACGCCAGCCAGTTTATTAGTTTTATACGGCAGTTGTGATTTTTTTTTTTCAAACACTTAAGGGCATTTTTTTTTAACTGCAAAAAATCCAAATGAATATAAATGGCAATCGCACTCATAACGTTTGGCAATCCAATTAAAGTCAATGCTGGTAACTTTCACAGTGGCAGTAGTAAAAGTCCTGCTTAAACACAAAGAAACATTTCGCAGACCCACTCAGTTGCAAATAAAATCAAAGGTTAAAAGCAACACTCAATATTCATTTTCTGAAACTGTTCAAAATAATTTTTTTTTCTATTTTATGCAGGGATGTGGAATATATGCTGTATGTGTGTGTTTTTATTATTACTACTCTCTCCTGTATGACTTCTTGTTTGTACACCTAAAAGTATGCTTTGAATTTTAAGCAATATGTAAACGTTTCAATTTCTATGTGTGTGTGTTTGATTTTCTTTTTACAACTCATATCCTTTAGCTACATAAGGAAATCTAATTTTTTCTACCATTTGACAACACTTTTATACAATTTTATTTGATTATATTGTCACTGATGCAGTGATTGTTAAAAACGATATCGTTTCTATCGTTGCTGCCTTCCTTTGATGCTCATGGCATTATTGTTTTATTTGCAATATTTACGCTCAAATACAAAGAGAAAGAACAAGAGTTGCATATGAGCACGGGAAGTATATTTGGTTGTTACTTTTATTTTATTTCGATTTTTTTTTTTTCCTTGTGTCACCATTTTTTTTTTTTCAACATTAACTGTTATCTACGATTGTCACCGTGTATTTGATATTTTATTTAAATGACAATTAAATGTTGATTTCGATTTAACAGCACACATTTGAAATTACCAACAGCAAATCACCTATAAAGTGTACAAAGAAGTTCTAATAAAACTTGTACAGAAATTGGCAATAATATCCTGTGGCTTAATGGCATAAAACAAATCAGTAGTAGTAGCTAATGGCTTCATGGGCTATTAACAATGCTGGTTTTTTTGTGTTTTAAGACTATTAAGAAATAAATATCATTTCGGCAGAACGTTAATTTCAATAATAACGTGATGAAAATATATTTTCTTTGCGCTTTAAGCAAGAAAAAAAATTAAAATTAGTTTTAAAACATCTTGCATATGCTAAAATATTAACTTGGCTGGACAGTGTTAATCACGGCTTGGCTCTGGAACTTAGGGCTTTTAAATTTCCACATTTTTTGTTGTTCTTTTTTGATAAGACCAATCAATACTCAGGGGCTATACCCCTACTGAAGCTGTACAATGTGAATTTTTTAAGCGCCTTTTATGGTCAAGTTGCTGTCAGGTGATCACTCAGAGGGCTGTGTTATACATTCGCCCTTGACAATGAGCAACAGCAAGTGCCCCATCTATTGCTGTTAATTCTTGTTTGTGTAAAGTGATGAGAATCTTGTCAAGTTGTTATAATAGGTTTTGATCCTTGCTTTTCAATTCATTTGATAGCCCAAAAGTGGTTAGGGTGGAATATCAGGGGGCGGCTTGCTTTGGGATGGGGGGGTGGAACCCTCTTATATATTATTATATAATTTAAAAACTTGAAAATACCGCACAAATTTTTTTTTTTGTTTTTCATATTCTCCAGTCCTGCTTGATGTTGTAAGCAAGCGTTCTAACCACTACACTACACAGTATTGTCTGCTATATACAGTCAGTACTTCCTCTATTTAAATTTTTACTAATTCCTAGTAGTAGTAGTTTGGTGTTGCGTATGCAGACGATATAGACATCATTGGGCATACCAAGCGAGATGTCACCGCAGCCTTTAATGCTATTCAACGGGAGTCTGCTAAAATAGGTCTGGCAGTAAATGAGAGCAAGACGAAGTACATGTTGTCGACGAGTAGGGACGTTGATCGTATCGGCTCCCAGGTTACAGCCGGCAACTATACATTCGATGTGGTCAAGGAGTTCATCTACCTTGGCACCGCCATTACCAGGAAGAATGATGTCAGTCTAGAGATCAGGCGAAGAATCACACTGGCCTAACAGATGCTACTACGGTCTCGGTAGGCAGTTTAGTAATAGAGACCTCTCTCGTGCGACGAAATTAACACTCTACAAGTCGCTTATTCTCCCGGTGCTTTCGTAAGATCTTTGGTCCTCTAAGGCATGGCGATGAGTTTCGCATTAGAACCAACCAACCAACCATTAGAACTTAGCTGGCCATAACAACCCGTTAACGGGTTTCGGCCTGCCTCAGCACTAGTCTCCAGGCGCCTCTGCTGAGCGCGCGCCTTCTCCAGTCGGTCACACCAATCGATGACAAAGCTTCATCAACCTGGTCCTTCCAACGTAAACAGGGTCGTCCTCTACGCCGACGTCCAGCGTCCTTCACATCGAAAACTTTCTTCGCTGGAGCAGATTCTTCCATCCGAACAATGTGGCCGAGCCAGCGTAGCCGCTGGACAATACCCACATCGCTCATAGGAGCTCATACAGCTCAAGGTTGGTTCTAATGCGAAGTTCTTAAGAAGAACTTTTTGCTCGGACACTCCCAGAGCCGCTGTATCGGCACAAGACAGCGTTTATATTTTCGCATCATGGAGAAACACCGGAATTGTGTTAATTGTTAATTTTGTCACAAGTGAGAGGTCTCTGTGTCTGAGCTACTTATCGAGACAACACCTAAATGCCAGTGTGATTCTTCGCTTGATCTGTGTGGAGTCCGGCACGACGGTGGACAAAAACCACCTAAGTGCGTTAATGCATTTCCCCTCTAAACAAACAAAAAAAATTGTTGGTTCTAATGCGAAACTCATCGCCATGCCTTTGCATTCCACAGATTTTGTTAAAAACTCTTCCCTCGAACCCTCCCAGGGCCCTGCATCCGCAGAAGATAGTGTCCAAAATTCCGCATCATAGAGTAGCACCTGAAGAACGAAAGAACAAGCGACTTGTAGAGTGTCAATTTCGTCACACGAAAGAAGTCTTTCGTACAGTAAATTAGAATATCTCAATAGTTATAAATCTCCTCAAGAGTCTGAGTGAAAGAACATACAGTGCAAACCAGTGTTTATAAAGCGATGATACGTAATTAGAGTTTACTTATAAAATGCAAATGCAGAAAAGATTAAATTCTGAGTTAAAAGAACTTTTTAATTCGGAAGACCAACACATAATGTCGTTGAAATTTAAAAGCTATTACGGGATAATGCAGCTGGTTTTGACGAAGCCCATTCTAAATGTCCAATTTTAGACCAATTTTAAAAAACGAATATGAATTCAACCACAATACTGCATCAAATGGGGACCATTTTTCTGGGTGTAGTGAAATTAGTAAGCTGTGCTGTGAACTGGTTTCATTCCATAACCGACAATTCTGTTTACTTATCCCAAGCCATCAAACCAGAAATGGATAGACTACCGGTTATTTCGAATGCAACAATACTTGACATTCTATTCTGTCGCTCTGACATCTTAAAAAAAATATGAAAAAAATGTCTTGCGGCAACTACCATTTAGCAGTCTTCTGACAAAAGCTCTAAGAGTAACTGGTTGCCATAAACTAGCTTCTCAAGTCTGTCGTTCGGAGTCGACATTGAACTGTAGGTCTCGGCACTTATGGAAGAAAATTTATACACACAAGATGGGTTCTTAGTAAAGCTAGGCTGTAAAGCTAGAGTTGTAATGGCCAATTATGTATGTTTGTATGCTGTTACGGTAATAAATGTATCATTTGATAAATTCTATAGGTCTTAAAAGAAAATATCCATTATTTTTACCAGTCGTCTACTAAATTTTTAAGCCAAATATTGCTTTATATAACCCGTTTCAATAGAAATTTGTACTTAATGCATTTATGATTGGCATTTGAAAAATATTCATTTTTCATAAACTGCAAATGGTAGTAAAATACTCCTAAAAAAAAGCACCAAAAAATATGCCAAAAAGAATATTCATGTCACCCCCTACAAATATGAATTATTAAAAGCTTGCTTTTTGTGAAGGCAATCCAAAATGGGCATATAAACCTTGGCTACTTAAATTAAATTTCACGAACACACTTTTTTTTTAAAGAAAAAATTCCCTGTAAAGCGGACATTTTTTTAAGAGTATAAAATAGTAAAGAAACAAAGTTAAAATGTTTGCTAAATTGAGTTTAACTCTCTATCCTTTGGCAGTTAAAGGACCAATTAACACAATAAAGCGCACGATAGTACAACTGTGACTATGGTGACGGTTGCAAAGAAAAATAAAATAAAAAATTGACGAATTTTTGTTAAAGGCATAGAGTACAGTATTAATGAAATTGTGAAAATATATTGATGGACATGTCGTTATAATAGTAACTGTAGTGCTGCAACTGAATTTTTATATTTCTTTCTTAAAAATAAAAACCATTTGGTTTTAAATATTTTTTGAAGGACCTTAAAAAAAAATTTATAGAATTTAAGCCCAGTTTATTAAGAGTTAAAAGCATGTGTAGACAACAAATAATTGTCAAGAAAAAAGAAAAACAAAGCAAACGAATTGAAAATAAAATTTAAAATACAATTTTTGCTTGAAGAAATAAGAGCTTAAATTCCCCAAAAAAAAAATTAAAAAAATAAATACTAATCCATTAGATAATAATATTATTTAAGAATTGAATTATTAATTAAATTGAATTCGGGATAAGTAAACTTTGTAAAATAAAAAATTATTTTAAAATAATTGAATTAAATTTCGTATTATACACATCCCTGCCTTACGTCTTTTTAATTTTAAATCCTTTAACTAAGTGTTATTCTAAATTTATTAAACATGCCCGCATATAAGTAAAAATAACTTTTAATTAATTATAGATACGCATGTAATAATATTATTTCATAAATAAACTTTGGCTTTTCTACTCTATCTATATGTTCTCTCTCTCTCTTACGCAAGTTAATACACTTATCAAGCTGCCAGCGCCTATGTATATGCCATAGTTCTTATAAATTAATTTTGTTTGAATTTTTGTTAGCCAAAGGCAAGGTAATTAGTTTAGATTATTAAATATTATAATAACACACACAAGCGCCAGTATTTTATAATACGAGTATGTAGCATACTTTTAGGTATCTTTGATTTTACTAGAAAAAATATTTACTTTTCATTTATTATTTATATAAAATTCTTCAAAAGTTAATTAATAATTTATATAAAAATCAATTTATTTGTAGAAAGGTTAAAGGTTAAGTAATAAACAGGAACCAGAAAATCTAACAAATTTAGTACTGCTTAAGAAAAATACAATTTACCTTAAAAAAAAAATAAAAATAAAAGCATATTTATTTCTATTATTTACGAGTATGCTTTGAAAAGCTTGAAATTTATGAAGATAATTAATTGTTTAGGCAAGCCTTTTTAATTTTTTATAGTCCGCAAAGTAATTACCAATTGTAGTCTGAAAATATTTTATAAAAATCATCAATATTTTAATTAGCAAAAGCATACGATACTCGTACACTATCAAATTGCTATACTTGATAGAAAGCCAAATGGAAGAGGCCTTTTTAAATCAATAAACACTAAACCTTTAGGGGAAAGGTAATGTGAGAAGCTGACATACAATTTAAAAATGAAAAATGTTTATTTAGGAAATTTTTAACTTGTAATTAAAAGTTTATATGTCACCTTTTGTTCAATTAAAAATTAAATTTACCACAGTTTTCGAAGAAGAAGAAGAAGTGAAAGGCAATTGTATTAAATTTAAATGCAAGAGTTAAACAGGATATTGCCAAACCAAAGGAAAAGATTTGAAGTGTGTATGTGTGTGTGTGTGACTGCAACTGCAATAAGATGAAAACCAAAGACAATGTAAAACCACATGTATAACTAACTTATAACATTTCAAATGCATTTTGCAAAAAGCATTTGTCATAAGCACACCAATTTAAACACACAAACCAGAGAAAAAATAAAAAAAAAAAAATACAAACAATCTCATATACATACCCAGTTGGCTCTGTCTTAAAGATATCCTCGAGAATGGGTGCATGACAATAGACTATCCTCTTGCACGGCGTATAGACGACAACCAGAACAATTAATCAGCGACATTTTCAAACAAATAACGCCAAAATCGTGCACGACTGGTTAAGCGACAATGTCACTAAGCTTGTCGTTCTGTAAACTATGCAAGAATGTCGCCAATAGTCTGTTTATCATCGACATTATCAAGGAAATATACTACAAAATATCGTGCATGAACACCTCTTCGAACTTGCCGAAAACCTTTAGTGACTAATTTTAAAGACATCCTTGACCACAATGTCACGTACGACTATTGTGCCAACTGGGTATGTACAATATATATACTCATACACACTTACTAATCCATACTTGTATACTTTTAGGCATTTTGCCAAAAACAGAAATAGTATACGAGAGAAGAAGAATCCTCTGTGCTAAACAAGAAAGTAGCACAATAACAAAACTTTTAATGTTTTAACCAGTAAAACCAATGGGCTTTAACACTTAATAAGAGTAAAATAGAGTATTCATGCATTTTAAGTAGAAATGCACTAAAACCAAAAACCGGTTGGTTTGGCTAGAGTGCTCGCACAAAAACTCAAACAGCCCATGTTCAAATCCCAGCAAAGGAGAAAAATTATGAATGAAAAGTTTACTGTTTTGCGAAATTTTATTTTGAAAAAAATAAAGAATTTCATCATCAAGAAGCCACTCTCTGACATTCCACTCTATTCCACCTTTGGTATTGACATCAAAAAACGTATGATTAGGAGAAAAGCGCTCTTACTGGAAAGTAGGTGGTTAACAGCTGCCTACTTAGCGAAGATCCTCACCACTATCAATATCCAACGACACATGGGACAATTGCGATTGATCATTCAAGGATAGAGATATAATACTGACCATAAATTGATCATCAAATTGACACAACTTGTCTAATTTATAAGGCGCTTAATAAGAAAACTGTATCTTGTCCTTTCCAAAAAATTCCAATACAATGCACAGCATGAGTATTGGTCTACTCCCCTGAGTATTGGTCTCAATATAAAAAAACAATACCCATAACTATGTATGCCTACGATCAATATAAAAAAGATTTAAAAAAAATTAAGAAAATGTCACGTTTTGATTACAGAAATTCTTCTTCGGAACAAGAGGAATATTCTTGACATTTAAGGCATTCACAAAAAGTGCTATTGTGTCTTATTGTCATAAAGTTTTATGAAAATAGTTTTTTACTTAGACAAATGGTACAACTTTATGACAATAAACCAAAATAGCACACTTTGTGAATACCCCAAATGTGACTGAAGACGTAATTCATCAACTGAATGAATAAAAACAAAGAAATTCTTCCAGGAGACGTTATGCATTCGGGTTTAATTCATCAGAACCTGATAATTCAAATAGTTAAGGCTTACCAGTGATATAATGTTGTATTGCATTTCTTTTGTTTTTCGATTCAATTAATTTTTCAGCATTATTGCTTTAAAGAATATTCTATTTATGTGCGTTATTTATTAAGAGATATAGAATATATGCTTTCGAGCACATTTTGTCTTGCACAACAACACCGACATACTCACAGGTCACTGCGTGATGGGCAGGCATGCGGAGAAACTGCGCTTGCCCGCAAATGACTTCTGTCGTGGCTGTGGGTCGGCTGAAGAAGAGGAGACTGTGGTCCACTATATTTGCCAGTGTCCATCTCTGGCTCGACGCAGATTTCTTACATTAGGATCTCCTTTTCTCGATAGCTTGACCGACCTGTCGATCCTAGACATTGGATCAATTGCCAAATTTATTAGGCTCTCTGGCTGGTTTCCAGCATAATTTTCTGGGGAAGTAGTGCTTCTTGTGTGGAGCCCCTGCATATCAGGGCTCCCCACATTATGTGGTATCACAACGGGCCGCCATGCGTGCTCAAGTGTGCCTTGTCATTACGAGGCTGCCACTTCCTCCTATCCTATCCTAACACTGACATACATAAGACTTCTGAGACGAATCATATACCAGCAGTGTTTTTCGACGCTTAAGTGTTCATTTCTAACCTTTTCTGCATTAATCCTTATAACGGGTAAGGCAAGTAATCTGAAAAATTATCGATCAATAGCAGTATATTAGTGCTGGCAAAGTATTGAGTAATGGATACCAAATATCGAGTATTTGTACTAGTTTTTGGATACTCAATACTTAAAAATAACTACTCAATACTTTAAGAGTTCTATTTTTCCTTTGAAGTTGTATGGAAATTTAAAATTTAACGGTCAAAAAAAATTCTGTCAAAAAACACAATAATTTATGAAATTGTTTTCTCTTAAAAATAAAATCCGTTAAAAGTATTGAGTAGTATTGAGTACCCAAATGGAAGCACTCAATACTAGCGAGTAATGAAAAGTAGTAGAATATGACAGCACTACAGTGTATGTTAAAAAACATCACACTGTGAAATGCATAGAGGCCAATATTTTGCTAAGTGACCATTAGTACGTCCACCACACTGACCACTCCACTATTGATCTGTTAGCCTCTATCAAACGCTTTAGCTTATAGCTCTAAATATCTTCAAAACGTTTGCTAGAGTCTGTCACCAGGCTTTTGTTTATAGACTCGCTGCTTTTGTTGTCGGTAATCATATCTGTCGTTTCCTAACGACATTTCGCACACAGCTGCGATATAGGAGCTGCCTCTTTCACCGAGTTAAGGTTAAATTTAAGACTACCGCAAGGCATTCTTCTCTCTCCTCCGTTTTATTTGATATTTTTAAACGATCTTTTCTTTTTAACTTCAAATTTCTAACCAATCTTTTGCAGATGACAGTAACATTCGTCAGTCATATTCGAACACTGAGAAGGCAATATATGAATGGCTTTATGTGTTCTTTTTACAACAATTTTCCAATTTTTTGAAAACCAGAAATTTTGAGCTCAGGTTCTTTAGTAAAGACTAAACAAGTGTAAATATGTATGTTTTTCAGTGTATGAATTTGGGAATATATGAGATAATAAAGTAAAACCAAAAATATCAGCAACACAAATATAAGTAATGGCTTTATTAACAAGCAAGGAAAGCCAAACTCTCATTCTCTTACTTGTACTTCTCTCTGTATCACTCTCTCTCTCTCTCTCTCTCTGTTTTATAGATATTTATGCTAATATTTACCTTTTTACTTATTGGTCGTTGCTGTTGTTGTTGTGTTTGCGTGTACAGTCATTTACTGTACATCTACACACGTGTGAGTGTAAGTTCAAAAATTTTCAGGTAAATTATAACATTTTAACCACAAACTGAGATTGCAACCACTAGATTTTATTTAACTGACACACATACACATACGTACTAATAATGACATGCCTATAAAATCTTACATACTTGTAGCCTTACAAATATGTACATATAGGGCCTATTTATTATCTTATGCATAAATACAGGTGCCCACATACATACATACTGTACATGTATATGTGTTAGTTTACACCTTTACTTAGCCTTGTACTGAACATATCATTTAGTTTTTGAAAGTGTTTTGGTTGTGGACCTTAAAATCAAATTGTTAGTTTTTCTTTTTACTATTATTTGTTTGCTAATGTTGTTTTTAAGCATTGTTGTTATTGCTCTCTTTACTATTTTACTGTTAAATGTCCTTTTAAAACACCATTTTTTTTTTGTAGAGTTTTAATGGCTTTTTAGGTTGACTTTTATAAGAAACATGAGTATGGCATCATTAACCACAAACGAAATAAAAAGAAAAAAACTTTTTAAATTACAAACAGTAGAGAGTAAAACAAAAACTTGTTCAGAAATAGAGGAGTACCAATTAAATGGTGCAAGTACAACTAGTACAACTTTTATTTATTTTATTTACATCCTGTTTAGGGTGATCGACACAGTTTTTAGTAATCGGTTATCGCCGGTTGTTATGGATATGTCAGTTGCGGCTTTTTGAAATCTTTACTTTTGAATATCGAATAAACCACTGTTTTTTTTTGTCGAATACACGGTTTTTAAATCTCTTTTTATATATGAATGTATAAAACTACAGCAATACCCCGGTTTGCGTCGCTAATTGGGACTGAAAAAATGAGACGCAAACCGAAACGACGCAAACTGAAGCTGAATTTTCAATTGTTTACGTATTTGATTTTCGTTTAGTCAATACAGGTTTTAAACATTTTAGCTAAGAAAAGGGGTTTTTAAATCAATATATTTTCTTATTATTTTTTGAATAACAGATTTTATTAAAATAAAAATATAACAATTGTGAAAACCACTGATATAATTCGAAACGAATAACTATGGTTAACATGTAAACAACGCACACCTGCAAATTTGCTTTCTACTAAACGGGAAATCCCTTTTTTTTGCTTTAACTTTGTAAAAACATTTTCATATCAACCACGCAAATCGAAGCATTTACGACGCAACTTCGAAGCCATGCGACGCAAATTGAAACAAAAACGACGCAACATTGAAATTCCAGAAACTTAAGAAAAAACGCAGCTTCGAAGCGACGCAAATCGGGCTATTGGTAAATACATTCTAGACAATTTCTTTAATTGTTTTTTGTAATCCGCGTGAAATAATTTTTATTGAAACTGTACAAAACAAAAACAAGTATCGATTACCCAATTCACAAAATGTTATAGTTGTCGTAGATTGGTAGAAACTATGACAAACTACAACTATTGTTTATAATGTTGTTGGTAATTTCCATGTCAAAAACTACTACAACATGTACGAAAATTTTTCTTATGTTTCCGAAATGTCGTATCAATACACCACAGTTGGAAAACTTTTTTTTATTTTTTTTTTATTCATTTTTTTATTTTTCACATTTATTTTAAAAATTGTTTGAAATGTTTTTCTTCTCTTTTCTTTTTAAATTTTTTATTCAAGAAATTTGATAACACTGAATAACATCCACAACAATATTTACGACAAGGTGTTCACAAAATGAAATGCCATTTAACTATAATCTACAACAATCGGCCCTATTCCCGTTGGCGTTTTTATTTTAAAACGAAATAAAAACGACAACTTGGTATACCGTTGTCGTTATCGACAATAATCGAAAAATGTCGGTATTCTCTATTTAAAAACCAAGATAGAAACGATAAAGAAACGCCTGTTTTTTGTCGCTTTAATTTTTAGTAGCGACATTAAAACGAGAGGTTTGAAAAATAGAAAATTAAAATTACAACGGTGCAACAATTTGAAATTTTAATATCAGAAATTGAAAAAAAATCGTGAATATTGTAAGTTTCAAAAAAGGCATAAAACCCTTAAATTTTAATAGTTTTTGGAAGGAAGTGGCTGCAAAAATAAATCCATTTGGACCTTCATTCCGTGACGGAGATGGTTGTCACAAAATAAGTAAAACTAAATTAACAACAATATATTACTAAAAATTTTAAAATATGTATATAATAGATTCGACGCCACTTTCTATACGGATATTAGTGCCCAAACCATACCTACTTCCATCACTCCTATATGGATGTGAATTATTTGCAAACTGTGACAGAATTGACTTACGTAAATTAAGGGTAACTTATAATAACATTGCTCGATATATTTTCCGCAGAGGTCGCCATGACCGTAGTATCTCTAGTTATTTGTTTCAGATTTTTAATATGGGTTTTGAAGATTTAAAAAAATCCTCCCAACATTTATAACAGAATTGTATTTGCAAGCTCAAATCGTGGAACAAAAATTATTGTGCCGAAGTATAAGAGCCTTTTGTCTCAACGGCAATTCCTTGTTTATAAGTCTTTTTAATAGTCTTCCTAATAACCTTTAGAAAACGCGCAATGCTACCACATTAAAAAAGGAGTTAATCAAATATTTTAATTCTTTTTTTTTAATTCATTTTAAATTCAACAACTAATCTAACACCATCGCATCTGATTTTTAATTAAAAAAAAGAAATTATTTGGTAAACAAAAACACATAATATTATAGTTTTTTTTAGTGCTGCCAAGTTTTTCTTTTGTTTTATTGTAGTTTTCGATAACTTTTTATCGTCGTCTTCGTTTTATTTCAGGAATACCATTTTAGAAACGAAGCGATATAAAAACGACAACTGAATAAAAACGACATTTAAAACGATAACGCCAACGGTAATAGGGCCGAATATAACATTTTGTGAATTAGGTAAATGTGTTAACTTACTGCTGCATTTAAATGTTGAAATTAATGCAAAAGATTGCATTTGTTATTGTAACGAGTCAAGGAGAAACGAAATATTCGTCGCCCATGGAAACACAGACACTTATGACATCGGAAGATGTACTCAATTAAACCTGGACAAAGTCTAAAAAGGGCAGGCGATAACCATACTATCTGCTAGTCTGGCTGCCATCCGCACACTTGACTTTTATAAAAATTCCCCGAAGTTAGTATGGTACTGTCTGGTGAAACTGAACCGAATGGGCAGAGACAATAGGCTAGGTTTAAGATGGAAATGCCGAAAAGGAAACATCCACACCTTAAGAAGAGCCGGACTTCTTTTGTGAAAAAGGCAGGAATTCTTTGTGGAAGGGTATACTGAGAGAAAAAGAGGATAAGGAGAGGCGGCTTCTCTTCTTGAACCCGACAGGTTTTAGACCGTTCAGACGCTAACTATAATAGGAAGAGATTTTAATCATGCATATGATTCACTAGGGCTAATCTAATAATTTACAGACTCAATGAGTATTTAATTAGCATAGGAATCGCTTTAAAGGGTTTGAGCAAATTCTGTAACAAGCCAATCAACTCATTATAGTACGTAGTAGTCACCCGCTCATAATTAAATTGTAGTAAAAAGTACTTTGGTGATTATCAAATATTGTATAGGGAATTATCAAGGTTGATATTCGTCAAAGCGACGAACTTAGGGGGGAATACAATAAAATCGAAGTTCTTTAAACCTCGTGGGGTGCATAGAGGCCAATACATTGCTAAGTGACCATCAGTACGTCCATCACACTGGCCACTCCACTAATGATCTGTTAGCCTCTGTCAAACGCTTTAGCTTATAGCTCTAAATAATTAATTAAAATGATTTAATTCAATGATTTAAAGTTTAAATTGCTTCCTTAGCTTATTCGCCAGATTTGGCATATGCGAGTATACATACATAATTGGCAATTACAACCCTGTTTTAGGATTACGGCCTAGCTTCTCGCAGCACTCATGTTGTGTGTGTAAAGTTTTATCCATGAGTACCGGGACCTACAGTTTAAAGTCGACCCTGAAAGACAGACTTGAGAAGCTTGTTAATGGCAATCAGTTACTCTCATAGTTTTTGCCAGAAGACTGCTAAGACGTCGCCGTAGAAGGAATGTTAATTGCGGTGAGTGCCGTCGCTAAGTAGGTCTTAAGCTTTTATCTGCTACTTCCCAATAGATAGTGCTTTTCTTCTGATTATTCGTTTTTCTTTGTCAAGGGTTAGGGTGGAATAGAGTGGAATCTCAGGGAGCGGTTACTTTGTAGATGGACTTCTTGGAGGTCTCCCCTCTTATTTTTAAATTATAATTTTAAGAAAACCGCAAATTAACTTTTTCATTTTTTCACCTTTGCTGAAATTCGAACCTGGGCCGTTTGAGTTTTTGTGCGAGCGATTTAACCACTATACCACACAACCTCCCCTTTGATCTTTTTAATCCTATTTTCGTACTAAAAACAACATGAACTAAATTACTGAAGTTTTACAAGGAATTTATTATGAAGTTATCTAAAAATATTGCCTAAGGCGACTACGTCTTAGCAATCTTCTGGCAAAATCTCTGAGAGTAACTGATTGCAATGAACGAGCGTCTCAAGTCTGTCGTTCGGAGTCGACTTTAAACTGTAAACAACATGAGTGCTTCAAGAAACTTGGCTGTAATCCTGAAACACTGCTGTATTGTATGTTGTTTCAAAAATAGTAAATCCTAGACAATGGTAACTGATTTTCAACGAAGAAAAGTAAAGATTAAAAATGTTCTAAAATACTTTTTATTTAATTTTTATAAGGAAAGAATTAGAAAACTATTGAAATTCTCTTGGATATTTATAACTTTTTTTAAGACAGTAAGTCTGCTACGGAATATTTTAAAATAAAACGCTTGATAAGCAGTAAAAAGAAAGTATCACATTCATGATGTCAATGACAATGATAATAATATTTTATAATACTGTGACGATAATAATAATGATAATGTTACTGATGATGACGACAATAATGAATTTATCCAACGAACGTGCTTTTAACTTAATCTGTAGTATTTAGTTGGAATAATTGCATTTATAAGTGAGTGTATTGTGTTTGTACTGAAATAAAAAACCAATACCGTACAAAAAAAAAAAAGAAATTATGAAAAAAGAAAACAATTATGAAACAAACAGAATTTATAAAAAACAAATAAATAAATAAACAAACGATTATAACATAAATAAAACGATGGAACAAAAAAAAAATAAATAAATGCTGGAAATAAAGTATTAAAAAAATCTGTATAAAAAGCTCTACTAACAATATCAAAACAAACGCAATGAAAGCATATAATTATATATATATATAAATCATAATTATTCACTATAATTATATAAATATTTACACAAAAGTAAATTAGTTGGTAACAAAAAAAAATACACTTAGTGTCAAAAGTTTTCAAATACTTACAAACCTGTTCTTTATAAAACTGTCTATCCGTGTAGTCCAGGGTTGATTAAAGAGAAAATGAGTAAGAATTTTTTTTTTCATTTAGTTGGTTACATACATACATACTCGTACATAACGTAACTGGCTATTACGTGTCAGGATTACGGCCTAGCTTCGCGCAGTACCCATGGTATTCAACACAAAAGCCACAACAGCTTAACCGATTTGCAATAACATGCTAAGGCACCATGTTGACATTGCGTGACATGCCTTGACACTGTGTTTGAGACGACATGACATATCATACATGCATACATACCAGAGATCAGCAATGAGTACTGAAAAAGTGAGTATACTCGAATCATGATTCATAATTTCTTGTACTTATACGCATTCATACTCTTGTTAATGTAAGGGATACTCTACTCTTCTCAAAAGTTTGAAGTACTCATCGCATTTATATTTAATAATACGTATGATGTTGTTGACTTCAACTCTCCTTAACTCAGTGCATACAGATGAGAAAAAATAAGTATGATTCGAATACAAACTGTTGAGTGTTTGCTCTGCTTACTGCGGTAGTACAAGAGTAAATTAATGCTATAAACACATTCCTAACTACCAACCATTTACCACACGACTGCAAAAGAAAAAGTTTTAGGTTAAATCATGAATCGTGTTAAATAAATACTATGTTTTGGACTATGTAATTTATTATTCAATAAAAAGAAAATAGATATAGTATATATTATAATTAACATTCAAAATGTAAGAATTTACATAATTGAAAAAGTTAATGTGTATAGGAAATATTTTAAAGAAATTAAACAATTTTTAATTATTTTTTTTTATAAGCAGGATTGCAAGTGAGATTAAGGAGAAAATCAGTGTCGGAGGTCTCCGATTAGTTCGGAAACATAAAGGCAATAGCCCAATATGGGCAATTTTCATTCCAATAATCTATTTTAAAAATATTGATTATAAAGATGTAGTTTGTTAAGTATACTATAAGTTTTTACAATGTAAAATTTAGAAAAAATTTAAAAATATTTTTTTTTTTGTTATGAATTTCTTTAGAACCTATTTATAAAAAATTAAAAAATAATCAAGGTATAAATAATAATTATGATATAATTGTGAGTATCATAATATATTCTTTTTATCTTCTTTAATACATTTCTTATAAACTTAAACTTTTTCGCTTATTTTTGTTTATTATTTGCATGTTCATTTTTGTATACACCATATAAATTTCCTTTTGTATTGTATACGTCTATCGACTAAAACGGTAAATTTTTTTTCATATGATTCGAGTCACTCGAATCAAGTGTGAGTCTCATAAGTATTTTTATAAAATTATGAATCCAAGTGAGTATGAGTTTGATGTCAACATTGGACTCATATTTATTGCAACCTTTGTTAATGAATCAACGTTGTGTGAGAATGAGTGAGTCAGAGTAGTTAAATTTCAACTACTTGTACTCACTTATACTTGAAATTTCATAAGTGCTTATGAATCGCTAAAAAGCGACTCATTGCTGATCTCTGATACATACATACATAATTGGTCATTACAAACCTGTGTCAGGATTACGGCCTAGCTATTCGCAGAACTTATGTTGTGTGTGTTAATTTTTATCCGTGAGTACCGGGACTTTCAGTTTAAAGTTGACTCCTAACGACAGACTTGAGAATCTTGTTCATGGCAATTAGTTACTCTTACAGCTTTTGCCAGAAGACTATTTTCTTTTAAAAATAAAATCCGTTAAAAATGTTGAGTAGAATTGAGTATTTGAATTTCGGATTTTTTTCATAAAAATATATAAATGCGTGGTATTAAGGTTAAAGTGTTCGCACATAAACTCAAACGGACCAGGTTCGATTCCCAGCAAAGGTAAAAAATTAAAAAGTTTGTTTGTGTTTTTTTTTCAAGAAGTCCATCTATAAAAAAACCGCTCCCTGATCCACCCTAAACTTTGACAACGAAAAACGAATGATCAAGGGAAAAGCCACACCTATTGGGAAGTAGGCAGATAATAGCTAAAAAAAAACCTACTTAGCGAAGGCACTAACCGCAATCAACATGCAACGATGAGGCAATTGCTGTTGATCATTCAAGGGTGAAGGTATAACACTGGCCTTTAAATGATCAATTCACAGCATTTTATCTCATTTCTAAGGCGCTTAATATAAGAGAAGCAAAATGTATGTTCTGTCATAAATGTACTGTCCTTTCCACAAATATTTCATTACAATGCCAAGCATTTAGTAGCTTTTACCCCTGAATATTGGTCTCAATAAAAAAAAAGCATTAATTTGTTTCCACATTTTGTTTTTAAATTACAAGATAGTCTGCCATGAATGGCTGTTAAATATAAACTTAATGACACAGTCTGTTTATAGTTTGACAGAAGTTAACTGACATATATCTGTTGACAGCCTTAATCCTTAAGCTTTTTAAGTTAAATAAAAATTCCAAAACTCATTGTCATAATTGACCTGCCCTCAAAGCTGTGCATGGCAAAGTATTGAAAACAACAGTGAAATAATTTTAAATGTGAAAATGTGTTGGAAATATTTTAATTTTAATTACCGGATTTCCATTTTTATTTTAAATTCATCAAAATTGTTTAGGTCTTTGCATCGTTTAAAGAAATTATTGAAATTTATTTCAATAGAACATTTCTTGTTTATGCTTTTGGCCATGAAATCTTGTTTAAACAGAATATTAATTAAAAATCTTGGAAATTGTGTAGTTGTTTTGCTCTCTCTCTCTCTGTCTTTCTCTCTCTATTTTTCCTATTTGGCAAAACTAAACATGATTTTATAATAAATTTATAAACAAAGTGAGACAAATAATTATTTAATAAATACGATAAAATAGTTGTCAACATGTACGTTTAGAAACTACTGTTTAAGCCTTTAAGGCATTTTTGTTGCCAGTATCCGTTTTTTTTTCTTTCTATACATTTTTGGTTCTGTTTTTAGCAGGTTTTTAATTTATTTTCTATTATATTCGTAACAACAGTAAAGTATGGTTAGAGTTATGCGTAAATGGATTATAACAGGAAATATGACATTTTCGTTAAACAATAATAACAAAACCAAACACTACTTTCCCTCAATAAAAATGTATAAAAAGCAAATTTATTATCTCTACTACAGTTTAGATCACTATGAGTTGTTTATATGGTTTGTTTTTTTTTTTTATTTTGAAAGAGAATACAAAAAAAAAAACAGAAGCAGATTATAGATATTGTTTAAATTATTTACCTTTATGTGTCTGTGTTTACTTTGCCAATAGCCTTTGTTGTTAAATTTTTATTTAAAATACAGAGAGATTAGGATAGAGAGAGACGGAGAGCAAGAGATAGAGCTGTGGATGCTAGTATTTAGAGACATATAGAGTGTATGTTTTTGATTTTAAAGGATTTTTAATTACAATGTGCATTTGCTGCCTTAAAGGCAAATCTAAATAAATGAATTTTATTTAAAATACAAAAGCACACAGGCATGCAGCTAAACATATAGGCACATACATGCACATAAAATATATTGTAGCATACTTTCTGGCACAAACATTATTTTTTTCAACACTTTTTCTCTAATCTGTATTTTAAATTTGTATTAAAGTGTGTATGCGAGGGTAGCTGCAGATTAAGTGCTTCTTGTGAGTAAGCTAATGTAGTTCAGAGGTCTTATTCTGTAACTCTCCTAAGCTAAAACTCTATCGCTAAAAATTTGTAAACCCGCTTAAGGACTTTTTGGCTAGGAATAAAATTTTTAAAGGCGTATTGTAATTTAAAAGCTTCATGCCTACTATTTTAAAAAATCTTTAATTTTATATATTTCAACGCTCAGCCTCTTTGAAAAACTCAAAATTTTACCATTTTAGCTTAAGAAAATTACAGAATGGGGTCTTAGGTTTATATTATCACCTTACGTTTTTGTACTCGTCCCTTGGTTTAATTCTTCAGGTTCAGTCTTTGTTGTATGGAAAATCTGTGTGGATTTTCTGTTTTAGGTTGCATTATATATTGTTTAGGTCACGCCCAGCTACAGAAGTGTTCTAGTGTTTAGTACAAAACACAGACAGGAAATGTCAACAACAATGGCCCCATCGTTGCATATTGATTGCGGTGAGTGCCTTCGCTAAGTAGATTTTTATCTGTTATCTTCTACTTCTACGCTCTCCTGATCATTCGTTTTTCGTTGTCAAAGGTTAAAATGGAATAGAGTGGAATGTCAGGAAGCTGTTACTTTGTAAATGGACTTCTTGGAGGGGAAATGGGGACCTCTTTTTGAAAAAACCGCAAACTAAAATTTTTATTAACGCCAGATTTGAGAAGCTTTTTCATGGCAATCAATTACTCCCAGAGCTTTTGCTAGAAGACTGTTGAGGGGTAGTCGCCGAAAGAAATATATTTTCATATTTCCTTTTTTTAAGATGTCAGAGCTGAGCTTTGAACCCTGCGCTATCGTCTTAGTAAGCCATTACACCAACCACTAGACCACGGCGACTACAAATTCCGGTACTTATGGTTAAACTTGATACACACAACATTGGTGCTGCAGGAAGCTGAGCCGTTGCCCTGAAACAGGGTTGTATTGGCCAAGTATGAATGTATGCCGATATAAGCCATACATTTCGTTTTTTCTACCCTTAATTGTCTTACCTCAGATCATAAGTTCAAGGCGACAAACACAATAAGTTCTTTAACAATTACGTTTATTAGTATTATTTTATTAATTTGTTAACCTACCCTCGTATATGTGTATGTACTTGCAAGTACGTGTTTAGGCTCTAAATATTTTTCTTATTTATTAAATTCTTTTTTCTTTTATAACACTCTAACTCTCAGTTCGTAATATTGTATTTAAATATGCAACTATCTTTCTCTTCTTTTCTTTTTTTTTTTTTTTGAAAAATAAATAATTTAATTTAAATATTTTGTTTTTTTACTCCTTCCTTTTCTATCAAATTTTACTGTCTATAGGACTTAACGCCTGCACATATGCTTTTAATAGAATTGTATAGAAAATTAATTAAAATATTGATGTGATTTTTGTTTATCATAAAAGACAAACCTTAAATCAAATAGAAGAGACTATGAAATAAAATTTTAAATTAAAGATTTCCCTTTAAAGTTATTTAAAATGTCTTCAATCATGTGTGTAGTATATATGTACTCGTAGTTATATGTGCATAAGCACGTTTTATAAATATTTGATTGATATACTCAAAATAAAGTTATAAAATTGCAAATTAGTAAGGAATTGCAAATGAATAAAGTTAGCTGGAAACTTCTAATTAAAAAATATTATTATTATTTTTATATAGATAACATATACGAGTATAATGATAAAATTGATTTTCTTTTTAATTATATGATTTAATAAATATTAGGCTGTTAGAGAGTTTGAAAATTTTCAAATTAAGGCATTATTATTAAAATATTAGATGAGTTTCTATTTCAATGAAAATGGTATTATTTTTCTTATTAATTCATTTGCTTTTTAGTAAATAAAACTGAATTTATTAAATAGCCTTTACAGCAGGTCTATAAAAAGGATATATGATACCCTCTTCTATATGAGTTAGAGAAAATATGGTTTTTATTTGTATGTATGTAAAAAGGACTACGCAAACAGACCAGCAAACATTGTTTCTGAACAGATTCAATGCGGGTGATGTGACTATTGTAGTATTCAAGAATAGGCCTCACAAGTGAAACAAAGAGCTGCTTAGTAATGTAAGGATCAGAAAACTTCTTAGCCCACCGCTTTATAAATGAAAGACCTCCTCTTGCCTTGTTCACAGCCAAAGTTACAATATGATCATTAAAGTTTAACTTTCACTCCAGTAAGATACCAAGATCAAGGAATGAATCCACTAACTCTAATTGATGACCACCCAGTGAATCATTTACAGTAATTATATTACTTCTAGTAAAACGCATGCATTTACACTTTTTTAAATTCAGCTCCAACATGTTGTGCTTACACCATAAGAAGAAGTTATTTAAATCACTTTGAAGATATGCGTGATCAACATAATTATTAAAAGAAAGAAAAATTTTGACGTCATCAGCATACATCAATATATTAGCAAAGTTTATAACGTTTGGAAGGTCGTTGATCAATAGGGAAGAAAGGAAACGTCCAAGATGACTACCCTGGGGAACACCTGAAGGAACACAAATGTATTTGTATACACTATTGTAAACCCGTACTGTCTGCTTCCTTCCCGTAAAATACGATTTAAACGAGTTTAAGCTAATTTTAGAAACTCCTAATAAATCGAGTTTATTTAAAGGATTTTGTGATTAACTTTATCAAAAGCTTTACTAAAATCCGTGTAAATGACGTCGGTTGGCTTCCGCTTAGTAAATGCAGCGTTAATTAATGATGTTAGATGAAGAATATTTGTCGTTGTTGAGCAACCCTTTTTAAAGCCCGGTCGAAAAGATGAAATAAACGATGAAGTGTTATGGCGAAGAAAATCAGCAATCAGTTCTTCGAACATTTTTGGTATAACGCTCAATTGAGCAATGCCTCTATAATTTGTTATATGTAATTTACTATCAGATTTAAAAAGCGGTAAGATAAACGACTCCTTCCAAAACTCAGGAAAATAGCCATATTTTATTGAAGTATTAAATAATAAAGTAAGTGATGTTACAAATGAACCCGCACATCGATGTGGTCAAATTTGCAGCAACTTGTCTCACAACAAAAAGGCTCATAATAAAAAAATAAAATAAATCTGTCTATATATTTTCAAATTCCAAAACAATGCACTGCATGATTGGTCTAAATAAAAAAAAATGGTAGTGATAGGTGCAGTGAAGCACTCCGGGTTTAGTATTCTAAAAATACTTTATTGGTAATATTTTTCTTCAGGATTCTTTTTTTCAGATAAGTGTACCATTCCAATGCAGCAAAAATATATGCCCATTGCCTTTAGTTTTTGATTGGTTAGGATTGGGGGGTCGTGGCGTAGTGGTAGAGCGCTTGCACAGAAACTCACACGACCAAGGTTCAATCCCAGCGAAGGACAAAATTATAAAAATAAATATTTGCGGTTTTCTAAAAAACTACAATTTAAATTAAAAAATAAATTTAAATAAAATAAGAGGTCCCCCCCCCCCCCCCTCCAGCAAGACCATCTGCAAGAAACCGCCCTTGACATTTCTAATCTATTCCACCAGAAACCAATGATCAGGAGTACAGCGCCACCTTCTGGGAAGATAACAGCTAATCTACTGAAGACGTTCACCATTCACATTTAACATTCACCGACAGATGAGGCCATTGCTGTTTGATTATTCGAGGGTGAAAGTATAACATTTGAGTGGTCAAATTTACAGCAGCTTGTCTCATCAACAAAAAGGCTCATAATGAAAAAATAAAATAAATCGGTTTATGTATCTTCAAATTCCAATAGAATGCACTGCATGAGTAGGGGTTTAACCCAGAATATTGGTCTTAATTTTTTTTTTTACGATTAAAGGAAGATAAATGTACCATTCCAGTGTAGCAAATATATGCCCATTGCCTTTAGTTTTTCATTGATTTTGATTAAGGAAGTTAAATAATTTACATAAATAAATAATTTAAATAATTTATATGGGGGGTGCGCGGTATAGTGGTCAGAGCGCTCGCTCAAAAAACTCAAAGGACCCAGGTTCGAATCCCAGGAAAGGTAAAAAATGAAAAAGTTATTTTGCGGTTTTTTCAAAATTATAATTTAAAAATAAGAGCCCCCCCCCTCCAGGAAGACCATCTACTAAGAAACCGCTCCCCGACATTCCATTCTATTCCACCCTAACCAAAGTCAACAAAAAACAAATGATCAGGGAAAAAGCGCCACCTATTGGGAAGTAGCAGATAACAGCTAAAACCTACTTAGCGAAGGCACACTCACCACACAGTCATCATGCAACGATGAGACAATTGCTGTTGATCATTGAAGTGTGAAGGTATAACAATGGCCTTTGAATGATCAATTCTCAGCAATTTGTCTCATTCCTAATAATAATAATAATATAATTAATAATAATAATATATGTACGGTCCTTTCCAAAAAATTCCAATACACTGCACAACATTTAGTAGGGGTTTACCCCTGAGTTTTGGTCTCAAAATAAAAAAAAATAAAAAATATAACACTTGAAGTCATTTCACACTGTAAACATTTAAACTGAGCTATAAAGTGTTGAATGATAAAGCAAAGGTGCCTTGTATTTTTTTACAAGGGCTTTTTATTGATATTTGTTTTATGTAAATCAAGTTAAGTTTTAAAGAGAATTTAACAAATTAAAACATTTTCTTAATAAAATATTTTATTTTATGTTTTTTTTTATTAGAGAAAACCCATAAGACTAATTAATTAACCTCAAATAAATAGATAAAATTAATCACTTATATATGAAAACTATGTAAATATTGTAGGCAAACACGTACATACAATGAATATGTATTTGCATTAGCTAAAAACAACAACAACAACAAATATAACTAAAAAAAATTTATAGTTTTTAAAACAAATAATATCTATGGACTAAAATGAAATACTAATTATTGAAGCGTGTACATATAAAATGAAGCCAATAAAACCACATTGAGTTGTTAATTAAGTGGCTTTTGAATAATTTTATTTCATTAGAGAAAGGGACAACAGAGAATGAGAAAGAGAAAGAATATGAGTTTGAGACACACGTACATATGTATGTACAATACATACATTGTGGTAAATGACCATTTTAGTTCAAAGTACGAGTATGCAAAAGCTATAGATTTTATGCATCACTAACAAATAACACCAAAATGTTTTTGCTTTTTAAATTTTCGCAACAGCAAAAAGTATTATGAATTAATATTTAATTACTATTTAATAAAATAATAATTAATGTTTATCATCAGTGCTAACATACACATACACATACTACACACACTCCCACACATACATTTCTTTTAAATTAAATAAAATCATAAATGCTTTACAATTTGAGTTATTATTTAATTTTATTTTTAATTAAATTTCATATAAAAATTTTAAATGATAAATAATAAAAATGATTTATGAATGATATCTACATACATATGTAATTGGTAAATATAAATTAATTTTGATTTTTGCTTGTTTTTTTTTTTTTCAAAAACCATTTATTTTGTTTGTTTTCGATATAAAATATTTAAGAAAAAATTAAAAAAAAATATATTTTTTTTTCTTTTATCAACTAATAAAAAAGCATCTGATATTTAACTAGAACTTAATTAAAAATAAATCACAGTGGAAAATATGTATTTTTGTTAAGTAAATACATATATTTTATTTGTTAATGCCATAATTTTTTTAATAAAGTGTGGGCCTCAGAGTCATACCCGTGCTCTAGTGGTTAGTGTGTTGGCTTACTAAGACAAGAGCTCCCCAGCTCTGACACCTTGAAAAAAAATATTTTTTTCTACCTCTCAGAAGTCTTCTGGCAAAAGAATAACTAATTGCTATGAACAAGCTTCTCAATTCTGTCGTTCGGAGTCCACTTTAAACTGTAGGTCCCGGTATTCATAGATAAAAATGAACACACACAACATGGGTGCTGCGAAAAGCTAGGATGTAACCCTAAAACAGGGTTGTAATGGCCAATTGTGTATGTATCTATGTATAGGCCTCATGGCAATAACAAATGCTAAACAGCTGTTTCTGTTTTTATGCGTATTTTTTCCCCCTATGGGGTTTAAAAACACAATTCATTCTATTTATATTACAAGATATATTTTGGAATAACGCAGCTAAAAATTTATATATTTTGATCAGACAAACTAATGCTGATATCGAATTTGTAAAATTTTAAACATTTATACATAAATAGTCAGTTGGCAGCACTGCATATCTTGTGGTAAGGAAACTTATCACAATTAAAATGGGTATTTACGTTGCCAGATTGTATTGAAAATGGCGACCAAGTCCCTTCTAACATGGTTTTGGAGTCTCTCAGCATAGCAATGATCTTGTTGATAATGCTGATTTGCAAATGTAGAGAAAATATTGACTGTAGAAACTAAACAGATTTTTTTCACTAATCTGTGACTATCATGTCATGACTATCAAGCAGTTATCTTCCCAGAAGGTGGCGGCGGTGTACTCCTGATCATTTGTTTTTGGTGGAATAGACTGGAAATGTTAGGGAGCAGTTTCTTGAAGGTGGACTTCTTGGAGGAGGGGGGAACATCTTAATTTTATATTATAATTTAGTAAAACCGAAAATATTTCTATAATTTTTGTCCTTCGCTGGGATATTACCTCGGTCGTTTAAATTTCTGTGCGAGCGCTCTAACCACAATACCACGACCCCATCCCCCCCCCCCCTCCTTCTAACTTAATAAGACAATTAAATATGGAAATTTAGTGTTGTGTGACTATGACCTGGGGCTCTTGCTGTAAACTCAGAACAAATAAGACAGTTCGGCTGTAAGGCGGAAACATAGCCTATTTTTTGTGAGGATGTGTGCAGCCGCTGGTAGTATACACCGATAAATCAGAAACGATTGACAACTTGATATACGGCCACAATGTTGGAGCCGAGACATCTGTGGCGGTCATATGCCAGAAAAATTATTTAAATTATAATACCAGAGGATTACGATATTCATTTTATATTTCGTTATGTGTAGAGAATATCACAAAATGAATGTGAAATAGTTATGATATCTCATTAGTTGTATTATATTCTTAATACTTAATTATAAAATAATTATTGATATCATTTACATATATGGTCAAGAGATGTCTATTTCTAACAAAATTAAAGAATTTAGAAGTATAATGTTTTCACACTTACCTTGATTGATTGATAGATGTCTTCTTATACGAGTATGTTCATAAATTAAATCACACTAAAAGTAGAAAGAAAAGAGAAGAGGAATTAATATTTAATTCAAATTCATAGTAAATATTTCAGAACTGTCAATGTCGCTTTCTAAGTTTAATCGGTTTGACATAAAATAATATACAGCGGAAGAAAAAGAAAATCAATTGTTCTCTCTCTGTTTGGCTGGAACAGGGTTGTCAGATAGTTTTGAATTTTTATACTCGATTTTGGAATTCATATTCCCAAAATCCCCAAAACACTGATTAGTTCATCCCCAAAAATCCCCACATAAACTGTATCAAAATTTTGCATGTATGTATGTACATAAGTTTTATTATTTACCTCTGTACATAGTGGAATTACCCTGATTTTTAATAAGATCCAAAAAGCGTTTTGCCATTTAGTCCACAAGTCTTTAAAATTTATCGTTTGCAATATTCTTCCACACATCTTTAACAAATTCTCACAACTGTTCCTTATTAGAAGGGTTTTTGTTTCTCGAAGAGTCGCCTTGACAATTTGCTATAAATTTTTAATTAGATTAAAATCTGGAGACTGTGCATACCTTGATGCCATTATTTTCAATTCATTCTCTTGTTCGCTTCGATGTGTGTTTCGGGTGTTTAACTTGTTAAAACACCTATCGATGTACCATTTCATATTCATCATAAGATATCATGTTGTCGTTTAAAATATTTGTATAGTATACGGCATCTATTGTACCTTCAATTCTAAATAGATGTCCTGTGCCATAGTATGAAAAATATTCCCATACAATTAAGGGGAGAAGTACTTTTTGAGAGAAAAAGTAGTAGTTTAACTATAAGAAGACTCTATAATACTGAATAACCATAAAAATAAACATAAATGTGTGGATATGTTTTTATTTATATGAGAAAAAAACCAAACTATTTAAAACAAAAAGCAGATGTTGAAAAGTTTTATATGAAAGTATGAGTTTTAAACACGTTTATAAGCAAGTCTTGCTTATAAACTCTTAATGTCATATGAAATTTTAAAAATCGCCGAAAACTTGTCGATTATCCCCAGTAGGGGATTTGGTTCCGGGTGGTCGCATATTCTTGCTGACTACACGTACCTCTCTCAGAGCTCACTCATTTGTGGTTGTTTGTTCAGCGAATCGCACAATGCATTATAGAGAGAATTCGTTCTTTAGCAGCACCGCTCGTTTGTGGAACAATCTTCCGGGCAATGTTTTTCGGGCCAATTACGATATTACGATTTGTAGTCGCCGTGTTCTAGTGGTTAGTGTGTTGGCTTACTAAGACATGTGCCCTTTGTTCGACACCCAGCTCCGACATTTAAAAAAAAAAGAAATATAAAAAAAATATTTCTTTCGGCGACTACCTCGCAGCAGTCTTCTGGCAAAAGCTCTGAGAGTAATTAATTGCCATGAAAAAGCTTCTCCAGTCTGTCGTTCGGAGTCGACTTTAAACTGTAGGTCCCGGTACTTGTGGATAAAAATTAACACACACAACATGAGTGCTGCGAGAAGCTAGTCCGTTATCCTGACACAGGGTTGTAAAGGCCAATTATGTATGTATGTATGTATGTAATTACGATATCAGTAAGTTTAAATCAAATGTTCACAAACACTAGTCCCTTTTTCCCCCTTTCCACAACATATTTCCCTAGACCAGCACAATGTACTGCATGAGTAGGGGCTGTCCCCTGAGTGCTGGCCTTAAAAATAAAAAAAATAAAATCCCATCCCAAATGAATTTTTTATCCCCATTTTAGAAAAAAAAAATCCCCTAATCTGGCAACACTGGGCTGGAACGAAACTATTTTAACTAACAGAAGCAACAAAGACTTCTGCAGAAATTTATAGAAGTAAGTACAAAAGGATTTGGAATTTGTATGACACACATTTATTCATACACGAGGTTTTTAAAATACTTGAGACCTGGGGCCTTATTCAGTAATTCTCTTAAGCTAAAATGCTAAAATTTTGGGTTTTTGAAACAGGCTGGGCGTTAGAATATATAAAATTAAAAAGTGTAGTGGTAATAGGCATGAAGTTTTTAAATTACAATAACCATTTAAGAATTCTATTCGTAGCCAAAAAGTCCTAAATCAAGTTTATAAATTTTTAGCGATAGAGTTTTAGCTTAGGAGAGTTACAGAATAAGACCTCTGAATATTTATTGTACAGCCTTATCTAGGGTTCTTGTAGTATCTTTACCAGTTCCGTCGGCTTGGCGAATTTGAATATGCTAATCATGATAGATTCCTACTATCCGTTATTTGATATGAACTAAGGTGCCTCTTTTGACTTTGCTTCAACGCTATACAAGTGCCTAGTATGTACAGTCTATGTCAATGACTCGACTTCCTCATCACAGAGTTTGCACAAATTGCTTGAAACTATTCCTATGCACATTGAGTGTGCAGTGTTCGTTTAGGAGTTCAATTAAAATCTTTAGATTGTTCCCAGAGAATCTAATGAACGGCTTAAATCTCCCTCAATCATTGGTACCAAGTAGTTATATGGAACGTTTAAAGCCCCGTCTGGCTGAAGATGAGTATCCGTCTCTAGTTTTGTTCTATTACCTGTGTGCAAAGGAATACACAATAGAAAACCGGCCATTGATAAAAATCTTCTTGATTAACATATCAAGAATGTTTTATAACTAAAACTAAGAAAACATTTTGGAATAGCCTGTGCCTAAATAAGCAAAACAATTTGTTTGCTGTACGTATTCTAAAATACAAAAAAAAAACACTTAAATTTTTTGAAAACCCAAAATTAGGTAGCCCCTCGTCATCCCTCATTTTCTATTTTTGTACACTGTACACTCTTACTGCTTTTATTATTTATTTATTTATAGTAAAATAACGAATTTAGTTTTTTAAATATAAAATAAAAGAAAAATCCTTAAAATTTCTTGCTATTGTGCTAATTCAGTTGGGTATCCTTGTTGCTTTTAGCTAAACAACAAGTGAACAAATTAGTATTAACGGTGTTGTCGGTGATGTATGATGGTGTGTGTGTGTATGAGTGTTGTGTGGCTGTGTGTTGTGTGGCTGTGTATAGCAAGCAATTTACTTAATGACCATAATATTTGTTAAATCAACAGACAAATAGACATAAATACAAGCACACACATACATACTCATACTTAAACAAACATTTATAAACACTCACACTCATACACGAGAAACAAACAAACAAATAAAGTTAACAAACAAGAATATAAACTAAATAAAGCAAACGCACACATACACCCAAAAAGAGAATGAGAGATAAAAAAGGACATGTGTGAATGTGTGTGTATGTATGTGTGTGCAATAGAAAAAATATATTGACTCGTATGAAAAAGTAGAAAAAAAAAGAGGAACGCAAAGAAAAACATACTCATTTAAAACGCTGCTGAAGCGTATAAATTGACAGAGCAAAGATACACAAACCAACAGACAAACATAAAAGTTATATGTGAAAAAAAACCACCAAAAACAAACACTGCAACAAGCCATTCATTTATTCATTTGTTCATTCATTTTATCATTTAACCAACCAACCAGCCAACTAACATTGCTGCCTGATACAACATCGGCCAAACATACCACAGTTTTGTGCCACAACGCAAAAAATTATGTTTTTGTTTGTGTTCTCTCTTATATTTGTTTGAATTTTTGTTGTTTTTCAACAAACTTTTGCTTAGAATGGGCAAAAAGAAAATACACCAAAAACTTTTCTTTTATTGAGAATTTGTCTTCATAAATTTAAATCAAATAAATGCTACACTAAATGATGTCTGAGAGTGAGTGAATGTCTGGCCAACGGGACTGTGTGGTCAGTATAAAAAAGTCATTAGTGGCGATATTTAAATCAGATTTTTGCACTTCACAATATAGACATTGAAGGTTCAGTCCGACTTATAAGCTAAGGTTTGATAAATTTTAAAGGGTTTTATCTAATTAGAGGCCATTAATTCTATTTAATGTGTCAAAGAGGCACCGAAATGGATACCTAAAACGAAACAGTGAAATCAGATCAAACATTTGTCCTTGTATGCAACTTTTTTAATCTTTCAGTCTGAACAGATAATTCTAATCCAATTCACGTTGTACATATCAACGATATGGCAAGGTGATCACTCTAAACAGAGACTTAGACCCAAAATTTTTTTGTTTCGAAACTGCTTATTGCCGCTTTAAACCAATTTGAGTATTTGAATCAATAAGGAAAATAAATTCAATATAAAGTACTAGAAAATTAAAACCAAACAACAGTTGTCTCAACTCATTCAGCACCGCGATTCAGTAACTTTTAGCAATACGATATTAGCAAAAGAAGTCAAAAATTTTTATTGTTTGCAGTAACGATTATGTGATTCACTAAGTACACTTTATCGACAGTCGACAACTTTCTTTATGTTTAAATTACAATAATTGGGCAGCACTCTATAAAATCAGTCAGTTTTTGAATAGTTGGTAATTAAAATGGGTAGAAAGTTAGCAAAGCCACAAACCTCTAGTTTCTTTGGGTATAAAAACCAGAGTAGGAAAATAAACAAAACTAAACGTTTGATCTCATTTTGTTTTGTTCTTTACAATGAGTAAAACAAAAACAAAACAGAAACAGTGACAGCGATTGTTCCATTTAATTTTTTATATTGTATTTGTTTTGAGCACTACAAATACACTAACTCAAATGTGCGTAGGTACAACAAAAAAATGAATGAGAAGAAAAAGAAAAAAGAAGAGAAAAAAGAGCAAATTATACAAATATAACGGAATAACAAAGCGAACACAAGAGCGAAAAGCGAATTTTTTCATTTGCGCTCTTTCTCATTTAGAGAGTATTTGTTTTAGTTTTGCTCATATACAATACCATTAAAAAAAATTTTAAAGTTTATGACTTTGTGGTAACGTTTGCGAAAAGTTTTCTTTGTTTGTCTAATAAAAACACACAAAAATGGTTCTCAAACAAACTAGTTAATAGCGTAGGCACATCTCTCTACAAAATTTCAATATAAAAAATTTACGATTTTCCAACTGAATAAGCAGCATAAAAATTTTTGACGTTAGTTTACGACAACAGTTATCGTAAACAAACGATAATGAATAGCAAAATCGACAATTCTGTTGTTTACAGTTGAAAATAATGCGATTATCGTAAAAATATGTTACTGAATTGCGCTACAGGTGTCAAACAGTTTATTCAGGTTTATCGAAACACAAGAGTTCTATACAGATCGTACCATTTTCAATTTGTGGTTATATACTGCAATGACAATATAATCGTCGCAATATAAAGGGGCGTGGCAAAAAAAAAATGGCAACTATATAACTCTATAAATAGTTATCATAATAGAATACGAAAATTTGATTTTGATTTGTGGCCATTTTTGCCGTAATTTTTTGGCAACCCAGCAAAAATAACTGTTTGAAAGTAGAAAGTTTAGGGTTAGCCAAGATGCAACGTTATACGTTACAATAACGTCTTTCTATTGTTGAGCAAATATTCATAGTAAAAGCTTTTTGGTCCATCTAGTCTAGTATGTAGTGTGTTGGCTTACTAAGACCAGAATTCCGTATTCCAATCTTAACTCTGACATCTTAAAAAAATAAATATGGAAAACTATTTCTTTCGGCGACCACCTCTTAGCAGTGTCCTAGCAAAAGCTCTAATAGTAACTAACTACCATGAACAAGCTTCTCTCTCTTTGTTGTTTGGATTCGGGGGTGCCTGGTATAGTGGTTAGAGCACTCGCACAATAACTAAAACGGCCCAGGTTCAAATACCAGCAAAGGTGAAAAATTAAAAAAGTACGTTTGCAGGTTTTTCAAAAGAATAATTTAAAAATAAGAGGTTCCCCCCCCCCCCCCCGCAGGAGGACCATCTACAAAGACACCGCTCCCGGGCATTCTACCTTATTCCACATTAACCAATGATAACAATAAAAAAACGAATGATCAGGAGGAAAGCGCCACCTATTGGGAAGTAGGAGATAACAGCTAAACCTACTTAGCGAAGACACTCACTACATAATTAACATGCAACGGGGAGGCAATTGCTGTTGATCATTCAAGGGTGAAGGCCTTTGAATGATCAATTTACAGATATTTGTCTTATTTCCTAAGGCGCTTAATGGGGTAGTCATGGACAGTTAGGTAGGTATGTGGAAGCTTGAACCTCAAATTTAAAAAATTTTAATATAAGTATATAATAAAAATAGTGTTTAACCTCACAAACTGCAAAGGGATCAATTGAATATTTCAGGGGAACTGGAACATATCGTCGCAAGAATTAAAGAACGCTGTAACTGGCAAAAAATCGAATATATGTTTTTTGCATCACTTTTATCAGAAAAAAATACGCGTCGATTGGTCACGGTCCCAGATATCTACGATGAAAATAAATTCACTTATGCCGTCTGCGTTTTGAAAATACCAGTGTCTTTGTTCTACTTTTATACAGGTTTTTTGGCTCTGGTGAACATTTAAGGTTTTGTCAGTTACAGCGTTCTTTAATTCCATCGACATTATAGAGACACTTAACACACCGGCCATTCAAAAACGAGCCTTTTAAATATCAATATCGAAGCAATGCGTAACATTGTGGATGAAATCTAGAAACTTTTATTCAACGTCATAAACAATAACTGCGAATTTCAGCGTAAATGCAGAAGATATCTGTGTCGTCATGTTCAAAAAATACAGACTACATAACAACTGATACTTAAAAACTATGAACAAGGAGAGAGATCGTGAAATGAATTATTAACCATCAACAAGTGCATGATGATGCTTTGAGCAAAATACTCTTAAGCGATGAAGCACATTTTCACCGCATTCGTAATCGCCATAATTGTTAAACAACAAATTCATTTACAACGCGGCACTGTTTGGTGTTGGATTTGGGCAGAAGGAAACATTAGATATCGCGAGATGATAATACTGTACGTGCTGCCAAAATTGGATACTCTTCTTGTGGTTAATATGTAGTTTCAACCAGACGGTGCAATCACTGCATGAGTTATTTTTAATTATGTACTCTCTTGTTCTAGTTATCAGAATCGGCTCCCAAGATCAAGTGACTTAACATCATTTGATTTCTTATGGGGTTATTTGAAAACAAAGATCTATGTCAACGAGCCCACAACCCTAACTTAAGTACTTTATGATTCAATGCAACAATAAAAATTAGAAGGCTTTAAAACTCTCTTATACGAATATTTTAATTCATATCAATTTTTACCTTTGGAATACCCTTTATTTGGGATAATTTTCGATTATTCTACAAAAAAAGTAGATGCTGCCACGCCCTCTTAAATAGGTACGTACAACTAGGAAACTAATTAAGGGCTGGTTCGAAGCTATTATTCGAGCTAAATTCTAAAAATAATGGCACACTAGTTCTGAAGAACACTGAATCGAGCAGGACTAAATAAATTAAAACGACCATCTAGTCACCCTTAACAGTTACCCCATAATGAAATTTCTAAAACTTGTACTCTATTTTTACTTATTTATACTTTGTATCTCCCAATAGCTTTCACACTGTTTGTAGTCGTACATAATAAAATATGTAAGTACGAGTACGTGTCCTTATAACTTTTATCTTATATTATCTATATTAATGGAAGTGTTTTCTATGAGTATACCACTGTGTGTTGTTTTATTTGCATATGTATGAGTTTATATACATATATGTACATATGCATGCCTTAATGTAGTCAAAGCCATGTAATTAGTATGAAATTGTTTGTTCGTTTTATTTGTTTATCAAGTCAACATTTGTAAATTCATTTGTTTTTTCTTTTTTTGTTTTTTGGTCTTTCAAACTTTCATATAAAATGGTTTTTCTTTGGTTTTTGCTTTTAATGGTAAACGAATACTAAAACTTTCCTATACAAACACATTAATTTAATAACAACATAATATTTTTTATGTTTAATTTTCTTTTTTTTTAATATTTTTTAAGTCGTAGTTTTTTGTTGTATAACGTTTATAGTCTTTTATAGTATATGGGGTATTCACAAAGTGTGCTTTTATATTTAATTCTCATAAAGTTGTTACTTTTTTATCAGTAAGAAAATATTTTTTATTTATAAGAAAACAACTTTACGACCATATGACCATATGACCATATGACCAAATAGCACATTTTGTGAATGCCTCAGTAGTAATTTGTGTTTTTCCAATTTTTCTTTCAGATAAACAGTTTTTTGAAAACTTTAAAAATTTGTAATAAAAATTTTAAAAATAAAAGCAAAAAATATAAAAAAAAATTTATCTGTGTACGTATTTATAAAAAAGTTTTAGATTTTTAATTAAAGTTTTAAGAAATCCATTTACTTAAATGTTAACATCGAAGCAGTCTAAAATATGCAAATGTGGAAGGGTCGTGGTATAGTGGTTAGAGTGCTCGCACAGAAACTCAGACGACCGAGGTTCAATCCCAGCAAAGGACAAAAATTATATAACAAAAACTGGCGGTTTTTCTAAATTATAATTTAAAAAAAAAATAAGAGGTCCCCTCCACCCCTCCAAGAATTCTATCTTAATGAAACTGCTTCCTGACATTTCCAGTAGGCTCCACGAGAAACAAATGATCAGGAGTACAGCGCCACCTTCTGGGACCAATACAACTAACCTACCGAAGACGCTCACCACTCACATTTAACATTCACCGACAGATGAGGCAATTGCTGTTGATCATTCAAAGGGTGAAGGCTTAACACTGGCCATTTGAGTGCTCAAACTAACAGCAGCCTATCTCATCAACAAAAAGGGGCATATACACACAATGCATTGCATTATTAGGGGTTTACCACTGCATAAGTAGGGGTTTATTCCTGAGTATTGGTCTTAAAAAAAAAAAGACTGCATATAACCCCTCACATTCGTAGACATGTACGACGACGTACTTAACGATCTTGTTTATTAACATATCAATAGTGGTAGGCCTAGAGACTAATATTGAGATCATTCCACCTGTGTAAACTCTAATGCATAATGTCTACTGGCAAGGGTGTGAACGAGGACGACACAAATCGGCTGAAGCCTTACGTAGATAATCCAGAATATTAGAGTAAAAATAAATAAAAAATAGTCCTAAAGTCCATGCTCCTTTATAGAAGTCAAGCCTGGTTTATGCAATAGCATAGAACAAAAATTTAAAAATGTTATTAAAATGTAAGGTAAAGCTCTAAAAAGAAATACCTATTGGATAGGGTTCACTTTAAGAAAAGTCTTGTTGTAGTATTTCTAGATTTGACCTCCTTGTTTTAAAGGATATACGTATTCTTATATTCATTAGCTGATGTTTGTGATCAGTATAGTCTGTAATCAGTAGTGGACGTGGATAGTGTGTTGGCTGACATGAGCTCAGGGTTCAAGCCCCAGCTCTGACATCTTGAAAAAATTAAAAGAAATGTGAAAAAATTATTTCTTTTGGCGACTACCCCTCAGCGGTCTTCTGGTAACTGATTTCCATGAACAAGTTTCTCAAATCTGTCGTTCGGAGTTGACTTTTATCTGTAGGTCCCGGTAGTCATGGATACAAAACTGACACACACAACATGGGCACTGCGAGAGGCTAGGCCATAACTTGAACACAGGGTTGTAATGGCCATTTATGTATGTATGTATAGTTAGGGAAATCAACATAAATAGAATAACTCTTAAGCAGAGCGGCACCATGAATAATGACCCCAAAGAAAAATGGCCCCAACTCATAAAATTAAAAATGACCCCAAAAATTGTAATGCAGCACAACAACACGAAATTTTGGAGTAATTTTTGGCACCATGAATAATGACCCCAAAGAAAAATGGCCCCAACGCATAAAATGCAAAATGGCCCCATTTTTGGGGCAATCTTTCAAAATGAAAAATCGCCCCAATAATCATTATGAAAATTGGCCCCAAACTAAAGTGAAAAATTACCCCAAAAATAAACAAAGTTTGAAAAAAGAAAATAACTTAAAATAAAGTAATTTTTTTTAAATGAAAAATAACCTCAATTAACACAAAAGGCCTTAAATTTTTTTAATAAAGTTTTTATGCCATAAAAAAAAGAGAAGTATTTAATTAGACCCTTTAGGCCAATTATTACAACTTGCCGTTTGTTAAAGGTAGGATTTTATCAGACAGATATCTTGCTTTTTGTTGTTGCAAGTAAACTTTAACCTAAAGTGGTCGATAAAGTTATTGGGAAGATTGCCTTACCTTTTGGTTAAAGTTTACTTGTAACAACAAGAAGCAAGATATCTGTCTGATAAAATCCTACCTTTAACAAACGGCAAGTTGTAATAATGGGCCTTATACGTACATTTATTATATTTTCTTAACGAATGAATACAAAAACAAAATTTTAATTTTATTTACAAAAAACCACTAACAGAACAACGAACTCCGTAAGGTTTCTTGTACATACATACATACATAACTGGCCTTTACAACCCTGTGTCAGGATTACGGCCTAGCTTCTCGCAGCACTCATGTTGTGTGTGTAAATTTCTATCCATGAGTACCGGGACCTACAGTTTTTAATGTCGACTCCGAACGACAGACTTGAGAAGCTCTTTCATGGCAATTAATTACTCTCAGAGCTTTTGCCAGAAGACTGCTGAGAGGTAGTCGCCGAAAGAAATATTTTTTTTATATTTCTTTTTTCAAGATGTCGGTGCTGAGATTTGAACCCGGCACTATCGTCTTAGTAAGCCAACACACTAACCACTAGACCACGGCGACTACAGGTTTCTTGTACTTTTTTATATTTTACACATTTTATGAAAAATGACCCCAAAATAATTTTAAATTATTTTGCAATATTATTAAAATTTGGGGCCATTTTTCATAATCCAAAATAGCCATAAAGCAAGAAATGAAAAATGACCCCAAAAAAATGAAAAATTACCCCAAAATTTCGTGTTGTTGTGCTCCATTAAAATTTTTGGGGTCATTTTTCATTTTCGGGTTGGGGTCATTTTTCATTTTCGGGTTGGGGCCATTTTTCATGGTGCCGTAATTTTTCTATTTTTTGGGGTCATTTTTCATTTTTTGCTTTGGGGCAGTTTTTTTTTTTAATCAGTCATCATTTAGCAAAATCGTATAATCGGAACATGTTGAAACTGTTGTTATTTGTTAATGGGTTCTTTACGAACAAGATTGTCACATAGTGAGAAAAATTAATGCAGAACAGACCGTACAGATACCAATTCAAAGTTAGTGAGATTAACAGTCGAATAGCATCATTGCAGAGCAAAGACAAAAACTGAAGCCTCAGTTCGCGTTAATGGCAATAATTTTATATATACTTTTTTTTTTTGATAATCAATAACTTTTTTGATCCATTTAACAGAATGTGGCTGCCAGCCATAATACTAATTTCATGTTTTTAATTTTTTTTAAGTTGTTTTTATTTTAGATTTAATGGGAACCATTATAAAACCTAGTGATTTATAAAATAATTTTTAGCATTAAAAGTGTATATTTTATTTGAATAAAAATTATTTTAATGAACAGTATATTTTAACAATTAAAGGCACATACAAAGCACATAAATTATAAATAAGAAATATAGCATAACAAAAGGCGTCTAAGTATTATTTGTTGAGTATTTAAATGTCTTAATGAATTAAATGAACACAACACAACAAAATACAATACATAAATACAATATATTAAAATTAAATATAATAATAAAAAAATAACATTTGGAAAGAAGAATTAAAAAAAACAAAAACAATAATAATTAAAGCAATAAATGCAAGTACTAATGGCATACAAAAAGGAATATAGACATGACAGTTAAGCCCATTGCTAAAGACAAATACTTGTAAAACACATGCTACTCACTGGCAGCCAATACTCACACAAACATACATATGTATGTATGTATGGAACTTGCCTTGTTATAAAAGTACAAACAAATAAACGAGAACAGGCAGATACTATGCACATACTTATATGTTGTATGTAACGGTTAAATACAAATACTTAATAATCATACATTGTTTACGCATATGTAAGTGTATATGTTGCATTAACATACACATACATACATACATGCATGTGTTTATAGGCAAATATTTATGCTAAACAAACGCATAAATTGTTTCATATTGTTTTTATTACACGTACATACATACATATGTAACCATATTCATACACACACACACACATACATGCATAATGCATGCGTATGAAAATCAATGAAGACAGGCATTTAGTGAGCAACAAATGTATGCAAATGCGTGTGCTATTTAGTGTGTTTTCATGTATTTAAATAAAGTAATAATACTTTGTTTGTATGTATGTATGTGTGTACACACTAGTTGTGTATGTTTAAACATAAAATACAACAAATGAATATGACACATGTAATCATATGGCATTCATTAGATGGCGCGAGGTATTTATTTGCGCTTCACTAATTACAACAACAACAGCCATAATACAACATTGACTTGAATGTATTAAGCTGGCAAAGAGAGTCTTAACAAACAACAACAACATCAAGCAATTATGAATTCTATAGAAAATAACAAAGACTTTGTAAACAACAATCCACACATACTTATACATATGGATGTACTTTAAGGCAGTACATTGTAGTTGTATGTGTTTAATTTAACAAACAATAGTTAAAAATATAAAACTGAAAACAAAAGAGTAAGAAAGTGTATAAGAGAGAGAGAGAGAGAGAGAGAGAGAGAGAGAGAGAGAAAGAAAATGTGAATATAATAAAAAAAATGTGTGTAAGAGAGCAAACAAATTGCTTGTATGTACTATTTTTAAATATTATTCTTTTGTTTTTATAAATACACTATCGCACTCTCACTTAAAACAATCATAACAAAACAATAAAACTAATTGCAACAGTTAACACAAACACTCGCACTTCCTCTCCCTCTTTCTCGTTCTCTTCTTACTCTTTGTCACATATACACACACATTCACACATTTGTTAAGTTTTCTGTACACAAGGACAATCAATGAAATTACTTTTATGGAAAAATTTATAAAAAAAAAAAGAATTGAAAAGAAGATATGTGAAAGGAAATATAAATTAAAACAATAAATGTTAACAAAACGAAATAGAGAACACCAGTAAGTAATGTATTGCCCATTTTGAGCAATGACCTCTTGCCATCTGTCTTTCAGGCAGCATCATAATTCCACGTTCATAAAACTTCTGGTTTTTATGAGAAAAAAACTGAACAAGGTATGATTTGACATCATCATCATTATTGAAATTTTTACCATTCAAGGAATTTTGCAAAGATCGTAATAAAAAGTAATTAGATGGTGCAAGGTCTGGAGTATATGGTGGATGTGGCAAAACATCCCAACCAAGCTCCAATAATTTTTGCCGAGTGGCCAAAGATGTGTGTGGCCTTGTATTGTCAAGATGGAATACAACACCTTTTCGGTTTGCCAATTCGGGCCGCTTTTCTTCAACTGCATTGTTCAATTTTGTTAGTTGTTCAATGTACTCGTAGACATCTGAATTTATCGTTCGATTGGGTGGTAAAAGTTCGAAGTAGACAATTCCTTTGTAATCCCACCAAGCTGATAACAGAACTTTCTTTGATGAATATCAACTTTTGTTGTTATTTGCGCTGGTTCACCTGGCTTGCTCAACTATCTTTTCCGATTGACATTGTTGTAAATAACCCATTTTTCGTCACCAGTTATCAATCGTTTTAAAAATGGATCGTTTTTATTACGTTTAGTTATAAAATCGAAAATGTGAATGCGTTGTGTTAAATGAATTTCTTTCAGTTCATGAGGAACCCACACATCAAGTTTTCGTACATAGCCAAGTTGCTTTACGCGATTTTCAATGCATGTAAGTATGTGATACATGCAAGGAAGCTTCATTCCTTGCAATCTCACGTGTTGTACTGTGACGATCCGAATCAATTATTGCTTAGATTTCGTCATCGTCCACTTCAACTGGACGACCGGAGCGTTTTTCATCTTTCAGTGAAAATCACCAGAACGAAATTTGGTAAACCAATTTTGACACTGCCGTTCTTTTAAGGCTTCGTCACCATAAACAGCAATTAGCTTTTTATGAGCTTACGAAGCATTTTTTTATTTCCGAAAATAAAAAAGCAAAATATGAGGAAAATGTTTCTTTTTTCTTTTGATAGACCATTTTCATAATTGAGGGTATATAGTACAAAGTTTTTGAACTACATAATAGCGAATTTAATAAAAAAAAGACTGCTGTGCATGGCAATTTAACAACCTCCTTAGATGTTACTGCAAGCAAGGAATCGAACATACGAAAGCGGATCAATAATTCCGTGAATTGTCGAACTTTCGACTGCTCCCATGAAGTACGACCTGTTAATAGATTGCTGTAAAATTTTTAGCAAGTTCCGTCATTTACTTTGCCTTTAACAGCTCTTTAAAGCATACAACCTCGTGTTTTTTGTGAAAAAAAAAAACTGTCAATGAAGCCAAGGAAAAGCTGGATAAATACTATACTACACCTTCGATTGTAAAAAAGTGGTTAACTTACTTTTGTTGTGGTCGTACAAATGAAGCTAAACGTTCTGAACGGCCAATTAGGGTCAATACCCCGAAAATGTCGAAAAAATCCACGGTATGATGTTGGCCGAAAGGAATGTAAAAATGCGTGATATTATTATTCATATGGCAGTGTGGTTTCTATGTTAAGAGATCAGATGGGTTTAAGAAAGCTGTCTGCAAGATAGGTCCCCCCGGGGATACAGTAATGGCTGCTGGTGAGTACTCACGCCAGTGGCCTGTTTTCTCCGGGGAATATCGGGTTCAACCTAGCCCTGAGTGGTCTTGCGCTCGATATAGGCAGAGAATGTCGGTAATGGTGGTGCATGACCTTAATTGCCACGCGTACTTTAAGTGATAGAAATTTCTGGTGTTCTCAAGGACTGACCAGAGATGCCTTAATCTGGTACTACGGGCATCAAGAGCCCCTGGTTAACCTAAGACTCCCAGTCATTCGGGAAGTGGGTTACTGGCCTGATGGTTTGGGTGCGGTCCTTCGGGAAGTACACGTAGTGGCTGTGGTAGTACTAGATAGAAACCTCTCAGCAAGGGGGGTATCATTATCCAGACAGTGGTGGTACTAAATTGCCAACAAGGTGTTATGGGCTCTCTTCTGAGCGCTATGCCCTCGGGCATGGTGTGATTTGAGGGTACCGGCATCGGGTGGCGGTGGTCGGACGCATTGAACTCAACTACCGCTCCGGCAACGGGCGGCGTGTGATTAAGTCTACGGACAGGTGAGCATGTTAAATCAACATACAGTTGTCTGCACGATAGGTGTCGCGCTTTCTCTCAATTGACCATAAACGTAATAGTGTAACAACTTTAAAGAACTTTTTGGAGTTATTTAAACGCAATTTGAACGAGTCTTTGAGGCGTTTTGTAACTGTGGGTGAAACATGGTTCCATTAGAGTAAGCAACAGTCTAAATAATGTGTTCCTCCAGGTGAAGTGGCTGGGAAGAAATTCAAGGTAAGTTTAACGGCCAATAAAGTGATGGCAACAGTTTTTTGGAATGCACGGGAAACAATTCACATCGATTACTTTTAAAAACGTAAGAACAATAAACGGCGAATATCATGCAAACCTTATTGGACCGATTTAAAAAGGATTTAAAAAAAACGACCCCTTTTGGGCAAGAAAAAAGTTATTTTTTTATTAAAATAATGGACGGACGAACACGTGTGCAGTGTAAATAACAAAATTACATGAATTGAGCTACGAATTGATACTTTATCCACCATTTTCTCTGAATTTAGTTCCTCCTCCAACAATGAAATTATTGATCAAATAAATGCCTAATTAATGGACTTCAAAAACCCCATTTTTGGTAAGGGATACAAAAATTTGAGAAATGAAAAGTAAGGGTGAAACAATACAAGTAGAGACAACTAAATACTCAATACTTTTCTCCTACTACCAAGTACTTTTGGTATCGATACTTTGCAACTGAGTACCAAGTAGGTATCGGAAGAATATCGTGGTATCGAATGAAAAGTATTATTAAATAAAACTGTACTATTGCAAGACTACAATATGCTTATATATTTATACGTAAATACAATTATTAAAGTTATTTAATGTGACAAATTGAGATAAATACAAAAAATTAATGAGTGTTCCCGGGGACAGTTCAACATAATTTATTTTTGATATTAGAACACGGTGGAATTTACTATTTAAGCAAATAGTTCTACATTTAAAACATTTCGAGTTTGTCACAAAGGAATCGTCAGGCCAACGATATGTAACTTTATAGAAGATTATTATGATTTTTTTAAGGCTAGCACTCAGGGAATATTATGGGAGGGAGGAAGAACACAGAAGTGCCTGTGGAAATTTTATTATATATATATTATGTAATTGACAGAAAAAACTTTCGCGACTATGAAAAGATGTGCTCTGTGAGAGGTACGAGTTGTACGTAGGAATATACGATTATTCGGAATTAATGTCTTTACTTCATCAGAGCACCTCCCGTGGTAGTACTGATAGATTGTTTTCTAAAGCAGGATATAGTTGCAGAAGTTAGAAATCGTTTGTCTAGCAAACACCTTAAGAAATAGTTATAATTTTTTGGTAGTACGTTGCAAAGCGACTTTGGTTTTGGTAGATTTTTTTTTTTGTTCTTAGTATTCTTATTTCTTTATTAAAGGATAGAAATATAAAAAATTACAACAAGATTGGGTATATGTAGATATGTTTGTATATGTTTTAAAATTGGAATTACTTAACGATGCAAGTACTTATCGATACAAGTAAGTATCGATACTTTTTTTTCGATACCAAGTAGATATAGACACTTTCCTTGCGATATCCTTTCGAATAAAAGTAACGATTCCTTGCTGGTATCGTTTCTTCCGTAACGAAAAGTATACTGAGCTAAGAGGAGATGATGTTTAAAAATAAATTATTTTTTACAAAAAAAAAACCCCTGTGTTTCCATCAAAAACTCACGGGTTTATTGATACGGCCTCGTATTTAATATTTCTGGAAAAACTGTATGGAGCAGATATTGTTGAAAAATCAAAATTATTTCTTTTTAAATTGTTTGTGTTTTCATTTTCAAATCAGATAATTTTAAAACCTCTCTCGCATGTTAGAAATTCTAATAAAGGTTTTTTCTTGCAATCAAAAATATCTTACAACATTATTACTTATTACCTGAATGACTTAAGTATATAGTCTTATGCAAAATTAATTTAATTCAGTAGCCTGTTTTTAAAAAGTTCAAATTAATCGCAATTAACTCCTTAAAAAATATTTTAAAAAATTAGTCGCTACTTGTTCAGTCATCATTCATCGGAAGTTTTTCATAATTTACAGAAAAGGTTCAAAACATTTATATTTTAAACGTTATCAACTAACTGAGAATCATTAAATATTTGACGAAGCAAATCTAACCACTATTTTTTTAGTTAGTTGATGCAAAAGTTTTCTTTTATGTAAACATTTCTTTAACCGCTTTTTTGACACGAATAATAATAAGAAATAATATTTAAAAAAATTAAGAAATAAATATTTTCATTAAATAGTGGTTATGTCTTTCTGATCAAATATTTGTCTAATATGAGCGTCGTGTTAGAAGACAAAATCCAAAACACAACTTACAAAGTCGAAATGAAAAATGGCAACCAATTTTATTGTTAAAAATTTCAAAATTAAAATATTATTTTTCTTTTCTATATAAAAACATTTGCTTTTTGTTTTTCTTCTATTTTTTTTTTTTTTTTTTCTTTTTGTCCTTTAAAGCCAGCATTCCCAATTACTTAACTTATCTATGAATTCAAACTACGCATAGCGAAAACAGTGGCAAATGATAGTGGCTAAAATGAAAAACAAAAACACAACACACAGTTTCAAAACCAGTAACCCAACTACAAAATATCTATTGCTGTAACAGTTCATAGCTGGCAAAATAACCTCAGGCATTATCAATTGGTTTTGGATTTAATTTTAATTACAAATTTTACCCATCGAATGCAAACTCCTAAAAAGTTATACAACACAAGCTACCTATACAAACCATTTACGAAATATCTTCTTTAATGTCTTTCTCATCAATGTGGCATATATTCTTGCCATAGCAACAGTTGCCAGGATACAACAACACATACATAAAGGAAATACTCAGTATCTAAACGTAAGAAATGTTAATAATGATAGAGAAAGTGTAAGCGAGTGGCAGAGAGAGAGAGAGTGGGGCAAAGAGGTGTATATATACAATATTGGACAACCTTTACGCCTTAAGCCAAAAAGCTCAAGTGATATAAATTCTCTCATAGATAGAATAACACACAAATACACACAACCACATACACACACACACAGGCTATGAAAAATAAGATAGAAAATTGAACAGGACAACAGCAACTCATATATTAAAAACAAATAGTGCGGGCACAGTGAATATTCGACCAAAGGATAGAAAATTTATTAATTCAAATACGAGTATCATTTTCATTTGCTGGCCATAATATTTGTCTTATATTTAAATGGTTTCCTTTTTCGATAGTATAACTGCCATCAATAGCGTCACCTTAAAACCAAGTGTTCCAACAAAGCAATACATTCAAAAGTAAAATATTAAAATTTCCTCTAAGAAAATACTTATGGCTTAACGGCAAGCTTTTTAATAAACTATAACGGTTTTTAGATTTAAAAAATCTTCTTTTAACTATTGTACATCTAAGGCTACGATATATATTTTAGTTTTAATAAAATCACCATATACAGCCAGACGTTTAGACAGTGAGTGAGTCATACTTATGGCCATAAAGTAGAGGAATTTTATTTTAATGAATATACTGTTAATTAGAAAAAGTCCTTAAGCTATAAGGATATACCCTAACACACACGCACATGGCCTAAAAAACATGCAAACCCTATTACATTGCCCCAATGTGAACGTATCAAATATCCTGAAATAACAAGAAAAAATAAAACTTATTGGCTACTGTTTATTTATTTTTATTCATAAAAGAAATCTTATATTGCTTTCCCCTTCCCAGTCGTTCATGGGGCCAACTCTGCATTCCGTAAAAGGTCTTTAAAAAAGCCATAAACAAATAAAAACATTTGACGTTTATAGGGCTTAAATGTTAAAACCAATAAACATTACCTGGCAGTAATAGGATTTTTGGGAAATTTTTTGATTTTTTTCTTTTTGTTGTTTTTTTTTTCTAAAAGGGTATTGGAAAAGAAAAAGTAAAAACAAAGAAAAAAAAACAACAACTAAAAACTAAATAAAGTTCAGTAAAACAAGGCAGGTATTTCCTATAAATAAAAAAGGGGCTTAATAGTGCAAAAGTATGCAATAGATTTTGGGTTTCTTCAAATAAATAACGTTTGAGAAAAACCATTTCTTCACATGAAATTGAGATTTATGTTTGAGGAAGTTTTATTTACAAACAGAGAAACAAATTGCTTTTTGGTAGGAATATTTAATTAAAATTAAATAACGACAATAAACCAAAAGTAAAAGTTATTTTACGATTGCAATAAATACACTACGTGTTCGACTTGTGCAAATACCGTTTATGGTAGGAAGCACTCTGATTTAAGCCAAAGACAGATTTTTACCAATAAAGTCTTTAAACTGCAGCTCTTTATAAAAACGTTACTCAATTGTATTGTTGATTCAGATACATATTTATATTAAAGCGTATCCCCTCGTCACCTCTAATATAAACTACTTTTGCAAGGAGATTCCACTAATTCTTCTGGGATTCGAATTCGGATTTGCAGATCATTGAATTTCATACATACATACATAAATGGCCATTACAACCCTGTGTCAGGATTACGGCCTAGTTTCTGGCAGTACTCATGTTGTGTGTGTTAATTTCTATCCATGAGTACCGGGACCTACATTTTAAAGTCGACTCAGAACGACAGATTTGAGAAGCTTTTTTATGGTAATCAATTACTCCCAGAGCTTTTGCCAGTAGACTGCTGAGAGGTAGTCGCCGAAAGAAATATTTTTTTCGTATTTCTGTTTTTTAAGATGTCGGAGCTGGGTGTCGAACCCAGGGCTCATGTTTTAGTAAGCCAACACACTAACCACTAGACCATTTAATTTAATGCTCAAATATTAACTCGAACTTGTCTCGATCTAAGCTATTCCTCCATGTTGTCTCAGATATAGTGGCTGGTTTTCTACGACGTGTTGGGTCAAACACAATTTAAAATCAAAGGAGAATGCACTGACGTTTTATGATGCTATAAAAGCTATAATAGAACAAAAGAAATCTGCTCGAAAACTCGAAAACTTAGACGAACTTTACATGTATTTTCTGCTTTGTGTTTAATTCAGGTCTGTGGTATTATCCGAAAAATACTTCTAACTCCGACTCCGAATTTAACCATTGAATTTTTTTAGTCCTACACCAGGTCGGACTTCAACGCTGAACCTGAATATAGAACATATGCATTCATAAAAATGGTAATAATTATACTGTGGCTAATTACTGAGAATCTGAGAAAGATATCAAAGACTTCAATTTTATTCGGAAACAGAATTCAATCACGTTTTCTGGTTCTTTGGAAAAAGAAAAAATTTTCGGAATAAAATCACATTTAATTTTATGAACGGAATTAACATTTCAAAGAACTATTCAAGTTTTTTATATAATTTTTCCAAAAAAGCTTTTTTTAGCTCAATATTATATTTTAAAAAAAAAAAAAAAAATTAAAAGAACTGATTTCAACAGCATTACCATATTTTCTTTTTATATGGATTTGTTGCAATACCTGATTACAAAAAAAAAAAACATAAAAACCACAAAGCGCCGTTAAAAATAAAAAAGAAACTTGTTCATGGTCTTTCAAATGGGACGCTATAAAAGTAGAGCAACAGGGACAGCACACGACGCTATATTTCTTGCCGCTCTTTGAAATTTTTCTCTTCGTAAGGTGTGCCAACAACTAGTTGAAATTATTAAAATTTTCTACCGAAATTCGGAGTCAGTGGCCTCAACGTTAAGAGCGCTGTGTCCAATTTATGGCCGCAATAATCGTACTAGCAGATCAACAATTGAGCGTCTAGTGGAAAAGTTTGAATCCACAGGAAAGTAAAAAATGTTCCCGTGCCAGTGAGACAAAGAAGTGCCTGTAGTATCGAGAATATTGCTGCCGCTGAGGCTTTAGTTGAAGAAAGCCAAAATGAGTCTCTCACACGTCGTTCTCAAGCGTTAGGCATCTCTGTGACATCGTTGTGACGAATTTTGCGAAAAGATTTTGGCCTACATCCTTACAAGATCAAATTGACGCACGAACTGAAGCCGCTCGACCATCAGAAGCATCGTCTGTTCGTGAATTGAGCTGAGCAACAACTTGAAAATGATTCGGATTTTCATCGAAAAATCATCTTCAGCGATGAGGCTCATTTCTGGCTGAATGGCTTCGTCAATAAATAAAATATGCGTTTTTGGTCAGGCAGCAATCAACACGTACTCCATGTGTTACCATTGCATCCCAAAAAAAAAACAGTTTGGTGCGGTAAATGGGCCGGTGGTGTCATTGGGCCGTACTTCTTCGGTAATGATCAAGACAGGCACATTACTGTGAATGGGAATCGCTACCGTTCAATGATAACCAAATATTTTTGGCCAGAGTTGGATGATATAGACTTGGAGCCTCCAAGTTGGAGGACATGTGGTTCCAACAGCACGGAACCACAAGCCACACAGCGAATTTTACAATCAATTTATTGGAAACCAACTTTTGAGAACGTGTTATCTCACGAAATGGTCCAGTCGATTAGCCGCCTTGGTTGTGTGATTTGACGCCGTTAGACTATTTTCTGTGGGGCCACATGTCAAGTCTATGGTGAATGACAACAAGCCAGTGACGATTGATGAATTGTAAAATTCCATCAGTATCGGCCGATTTATGCTTGAAAATCGTCGAAAATTGGGTTTAACGTCTGGCTTTCTCCAAGCGTGCCCATGGTGGCCATGCAAAAGAAATCGAGTTCCATACATAATGGCATCGAACGTACTTTTACAGGAATAAAGAATTTCACTGATATCCAAAACGTTTTGTTTTATTTAAAAAAATCTTTTGTAGGGCTCTTATTGAAAAACCCGATAAGTTATTATTAATTTGATAAACTTAAGTCGGATCTGATAATGGTGAGCGCAGAAAATAATCATTCTATTGTGACTTATGTGGGTAACTATGCCGTGGTGATCTAAGCAGCGAAATCTAGATAATCTCGAGGTACCTTGTAATTTCATCTTTAAAATTTCAGTTTGGAGAACAATAAAATTTCTCTGCTTCATTTAATTTCTGGTATCTTACTTTTAAATTAGCTATCTAGGCTACTTTGTGCTAATTTAAAGCGATATGACTTAGACTGCTTCTGCTTTCAAAGTTATATTTTCAATTGCCTCAAGAAGTATATTTGATGAAGAGTACTAAGTACTTTATTCTCTTTTCGGGTGTATGACTTTCATACGAGTAGCTAATTTATTAAAGGCATCTCTAGCTTAAATTTGACGTTCCTCGGTTAATAACACTCGTACAAGGATATCTAGAGTCTAGGAGGGCAATTTCTCTACGTATCACTGAATCAGTTATTTTGCAATTAGTTTTGGAAAAATGAAAAATCTGATTTCGCCAATTATTGTAAAACACATTAGAATTAAAAACTACGCCTTCAAGATTTATGACTTTGAAGTAGCAAATTTTCGTATGTACTCCGTCTCCAACTCCGAATACAACTCCGAAAACAACTCCGAATATACAGCTGGTCAATTAGTTCATTATTTTCTCAATGCAATAGCCCTCTTTGCGTTTGATTTCTTCTCTATTTTCATTGTTGGCTATTGTGTTATTAATATTCCGCCTTCTCACCTCAATTTCCAAAGGCTCCGTCTACGATCAAATGAATATGAATGACAAATATTGCTGTCAATTGCGAAGGAGTAAATAGGATTAGAAGTGGAAAGGCGAAGGTCGTTTAGGAACATTAAGAAGAGTGTAGAAGACAGAACAGAACCTTGTGCTACTCCCGAATTTAACCTGAACTCGTTGCAAGTGACACCGTCTATAACCACTCTTATAGAACGGTCCTTAAGAAAGCTCGTTATTGCGGTTTTTTCTTCTGTATGTTATGATGGATTCAGATACCACTTACGGACTATATATCGTCGCAAGAATTAAAGAACGTTGTAATTGACAAAAAATCGAAACTACGTTTTTTGCATCATTTTTATCAGAAAAAAACACGAGTCGAATGGTCCCGGTCCCAGATTTCTACGATGAAAATAAATTCACTTACGTCGTCTGCGTTTTGAAAAATACCAGTGTCTTTGTTTAACTTTCGTACAGGTTTTTTGGCTCTGGTGAACATTTAAGGTTTTGTCAGTTACAGCGTTCTTTAATTCCATCGGCGATATGTATATCGTGTGACAACTGTTTGTCAATTTTGATTATCAGGCTAACAGGGTTAAACATACCAGAATAGAACGGAATGCTGTAGAGATGTTACATATTTAATATGAAACTCTGCATATGCTGTTGTTTCTATAGTATATCGAACACAGAAATATTTGTACCCCTTATGAACTTTAAAAAATATGTTGCAATTACATGTGTTTACTGGTTAAAATATTTGAAAAGTTATAAAATATTATTTTTTGATGCAGAGGGTGATAGAAAAACTTTCCATATAAAATGTTACATTTTGATACCTTTCAAAACATGGGAGATGGGAGTTATTAAATTGAAGCAAATATATATGTTTTTCTTTTTTTTTTTTTTTTGACAACAGAAGCAGCAACAATATAAAATTGTTTTCGAAAAGTTTGCTTCATGTAAGTCTTTCAATATAAGAATTTATTGTATTTGTTTTTACTTATTTTTTTCTTTATAAATAATTTGGCAATATGAGAAAACTTTGATAATAAACTCACAGAGTTTATATTCAACGTTTTAGGTTTTTTGCTTCTCCTCATGTGAAACTTAAAGGTCAGAAATATTTGCTTCATACAATTTGGTCTTATGAAGTTGGTTGGTAAATGAACTTGTTTGAAAGATTTTCATTATAATTATTTTCCCCTTTGTGTGTACAGAGTTATGGAAAGGTAGGCATTTAGTGTTTAGCTGTTGTTTGGGATTATAAAGTGTAACTCTGTTATTATAACTTTATTTCGTTTATTTGTAGCAAGTTCTGTAGGATGGAGAAAGTTCAAAAGTTTTTCCTAAGCTTTGAAAAAATCAAACATGAAATACTATAAAACCTTTTAAATCACAGAATATATTTGCTATACAGTAAACATGTTAAAAATAACCGATACGTGGTAACATGAACTTGGTTCAACGGTCTGCCTTAGACGGACGAAACAGCTAATGTAACCTACAATAGACAGTTGCGTCTAATCGGCAGACCTATTATAAGGAAATTTTTTTCTACAACAGTGCAGCACTAAAAAAAATTATCACAACGTTATAAAAGATCAAGAAAAAAGAATACACGTGTCTCCCAGTTTTGCTCAAAGTCATGAAATTTATTTTTATGGGCCCAAAAAATATTTGGGGCCTCGTTGTCATTTTTAGAAAAAAAGTGATAATTTTCTCAGGCTCATATCTGGTAAACCGTTCTTTTCATGAAGAACAAAAATTGTGAAGATATCAAAACAAAAAAACTTCACCTTCAAGACCAAAATCGCAAAAAATTGAAAAAAAATACGATTTTTTTACCTTTTTTTTCTTTGTTCAGGTTCATAGCTACCAAACCGTTCAAAACTTAAGAAAACAATGAACTACAAAAAGTTATCTAAGATCTTAATAAACAACTTTCTAAAATATATGAACTTCCTAGTATTTATTCTTAACACCCTTCAGGTAGCGTTTAAGTAGCCCCAAAAGTAAAAATTTCCCGAAATTTACCTGAGCGCTACCTGAACGGTGTTAAGAACCATTCCTAGGAACTGTTATATTTCCATTACACAAAGAGTATTTGATACTCCTATCTTAAATATCACCCATTTTAGCCATAAGTGAATACATGACAAGGAGTACACACACGGTAATCAAAGAGTATACACACTCCTACCTATTGCTTTAGTGAACATTTAAAGGTGAACGAGTCTTTTTTAGTTTTTTCCAATACCCATCTTGAGTATTGTAATCTTCATATGAAGGATTCTGAAGACCATGGCGATTTATATATACGGAATTGGACAACATTTTCGTATTCATATTTATGAATTCTATGTATAACATCCCCTTAGTTAAGAAGGTAATGGCTTACTAGACAAGAGCTCCGGGATCAAAAGCCAGCTCTGAAATCTTGAAAGAAAGAAATGTGAGAAAATATTTTGTGTGATTGCGAGAGTATAATTGCCATGAGAAAGCTTCTCAAGTTTGTCGTTCAGATTTGACGTTAAACTGTAGATCCCAAAACTCATAGAAAAAAAAATTGACAAACACAATATGGGTGCAGCCCGTAACTCTGAAAAGGGTCATAACGGCCAATATGTGTCAGCATATAGACGATTATGTGGGTTTTGTTCTGAATGTTCGTCACTCTTTACATCTACTATATTAATAACATATTCGGGGTATGTTCCACCACAGTTCTTTGCACAATAGAACATTAGTTTAGACCTTTACTTTCCTGCTAACAGTAATAGTTAAAAATATTTCAGAAAATAAGTTCTGTTTCCATTAAATTCATTTATGTCTTCTTTACAAGTAGACATGGTGTGTTGGCTAACTAACACAAGAGCTCACCGTTCAAACCCCAGCTCTGACATTTTGAAAAAAGAAATGTTAAAAAAATATTTTTTTCGGCAAATACCTCTCAGCAGTCTTCTGGCAAAAGCTCTGGGAGTAATTGATTGCTCTGAAGAAGCTACTCAAATCTGTCGTTCGGAGTCGACCTTAAACTGTAGGTCCCGGTACTCATTGATAAAAATTAATACACACAACATGAGTGCCGCGAGAAGCTAGGCAGTAACCCTAACACAGGGTTGTAATGGCCAATTATGTATGTTTGTATGTATCTTCTCTAATATGGACACAAATGTTTTACTTAAAATTCAGACACTTTCACAAATTTGTGTTATTTGACAAAAACAAAAAAAGTAACAATTTTTCAATCAAATAATTTACAAATGGGTTTGATTTCTCTTTTTATTATTTTTTGTCAATAATGAGCATAAAAATTATTTGGAAAATTTTTATTGAAACTTTTGTTTGATAAAAGTTTTTCTTGTAAATTTTATACTCAAATAGAAATACAAGTTATGGCATATGTATGTGTGGTGATAAAGAAATTTATTGAACCACTAATCAAATATTTGCTGAAATGAAACATAAAGTTTTTAATATTTTACCAAAAATAGAAAAGAGAAAAGAAACTTCTGTTTGACTTGTTTGTTCATAAATGGACAAAATGAGCAAACAAACCACATAAAAAGTTTATCGGTTTCCAATACAAAAAAAGAGAGTTTGTGGTATCTGTAACTGAAATGAAAATTTAAAAAGGGAGAAACATTTACAAAATATCTATAAAATTTTATATATTTTTGATTGCATCAGATTTGTTAAGAAGAAAACATATTAGAGACACAGGTTATTTAGAATATAGTAAATGACTAAGGCCAATATGATAAATTAAAGGCTCATAGAAAGCCTCCTACAAACATAATTGGCCATTACAACCTTGTGTCAGGGTTGCGGCCTAGCTTCTTGCAGCACTCATGTTGTGTGTGTTAATTTTTATCCATGAGTGCTGGGACCTACAGTTTAAAGTCGACTCCGTTCGACAGATTGCCTTTTCATGACAATCAATTACTCCCAGAGCTTTCACTAAAAGTCTGCTGAGAGGTAATAGCCTAAAGAAATATTTTATTTATATTTCTTTTTATCAAGATGTCAGAGCTGAAATTTGAACTCGGCGCTATCGTCTTAGTAAGCCAACACACTAACCACTAGACCACGGCGATTACGCTGATCTCTGATCTTATTTGACTGATTTAAGCCCTACTTATACCTGCAGAAACTATTTAAATATTTTCCCCTCTGCATTTTTCCAATTTTCTCATTTATTTAATGTGTTTTTTTTACATAATTGCATTAACTTTTAAAGTCAATTTCTCTCGAAACAATGTTGAACAAATTTTGAGCTCAATTTCAATATCATTAATATTCCTCTAATACATCTGCACTTCTAAGCCATTTATTTTAACGGCTTTAAACAGTATACCAGGTAGACCCTATAAAGTATACCTCACATAATATGCCTTTATACGTGCTTTTAAGCTTAAATGTGTTTTTAAAAACAACCTATTTGCGTTATAACATTAAAAAGATAACATTTTATTAATAAACTTATATGATTTAGGCCTAAAAGTATTCTATAAATGTTTATAAATATTTTAAGCATAAATGTATGTATTCTTCCAAAAGCCCATATTGTTTTAAATAAACATTAGGGGTCATTTAGAAAATTGAATTAAATTGCCAAACAATTACTGCCATATGGAAAGGAAAATTAAAACAAAGTAAATTCGTAGCATACCTTAAGGCTTTCAACATGATTTCATCTCAAATTTTTAGCTGTTATTGCCTGAGATCATAATTAAATATAATAAAAATCAAAATAATAAAAATAAAATATATTTTTTCCTCATAGCACTCTAACTAAAAAGCATATTTTTAAAACCAATTTAAATACATAATAAAAGATTAGAAATTGTATAAAAACAACTTAAGGACAACAAATTGTTTATTTAAATATTTAAAATGTGTGTTATGGGAGCTAAGGATTTACGAAGACCTTTTATGCTGACCTTAGTGTATAAAGAGTGGTCAAATTTGTGATAAGGAAGTAAGTTGGGTCAAAAACACATTTTTTTGTTTTTTGTTTTGCCAAACTCAGTTTTATTGATAAAAATTTAAAGTAGAAATAATAATTGATTAATTTCCATTAAATTTTAAACCACATTTTCCAACAAAACTTGGCTTATTTCGTCAATGCAGTGCCGAATTTTATCTTTCAGAGTATCAGGTGTTTGTGGCTTGTTCACGTAAATTCGGTGTTTCAAATGGCCTCTAAAGAAAATAATTCAGCGCCGTTAAACCACAAGACCGAGGCGGCCAATTGACATCGCCGAATCGTGACCGAGAAATTTTTCAGACAATAATTAAATTGTTTTGCAAAAGCTGTGAGAGTAACTGATTGTCACGAACAAGCTCCCCGTGGGTACAGTAAAGGCTGCTGATGATTAAGTCCCATCAGTGCCCTGTTTTCTTCGGGGAATATGAATAGGGAGTTCACATAGCTCTGGATGGCCTGGCACTCGCTATAGGCAAAAAGGTTGATAATTTACTGACCATCTCAGGGACTGACCAGAGACGCCAACTCTAATCTGGTACTACGGGCATCAGTAAGCCCCCGGTTTGCTTGATGGTTTGGGTGCGGCCCCCCGGGGAGTACTCGTAGTGGCTGTGATAGTGCTGGGTAGAAACCCCTCAACAAGGGAGGTATCACTACCCGGGCAGTGGTAGTGCTAAATTGCTAACTTGGTACTATGGGCTCTCTTCTGAACAACGTGTCCTCGAGCATGATTGAGATTAGAGGGCATCGGCACTGGGTGGTGGTGGTTGGACGCATGCATTCAACTACCGCCCTGGAAACGGGCGGCGTGTGGTAAGTCTCAGGACAGGTACGCACGTTAAACCCTATACAGTTGTCATGAACAAGCTTCTCAAAGCTGTCGTTCAGACTTTAAACTGTAGGTCCCAGTACTCATTTACACACACAATATGGGTGCTGTAAGAAGCTAAGCTGTAACCCTGAAACAGGGTTGTAATGGCCAATTATGCATGTATGTATGATGTCAACATATTGGATTTAAATACTCGTTTTAATGAATGTAAGTACATCTCATTTTATCTTTCACTGAAAATTGATATCTCATATCATTTTAAGGATAAAATCCTAGACAAGGTGTTAAGTGTTAATGATCTCGGAATCTTGTTAGATCATAGACTTAAGTTTTGTGAAAATACTCCAATGATGGTGAACAAAACAAGTAGATTTTTAGGATTTATAAATCGTTGGTCAAAAGAATTTACTAATCTGTAGGTAACAAAACAATTTTACACATCTTTGGTGCGTTCTATTCTTGAGTATTATATGCAATCCATACTCCTCACTTACGTTAACTTAGTCGAATCTTTACAGAAACGTTTACTTTTATTTTGCTGGATAGAACATGGATGGAACTTGTTTGTTTTCTTTACTTTGAGAGCAGCCTCGTTTTTATAAAACTACCTACGCTGGAAGCATAACGCTTCTTTTAAGATATAAACGAGTGTAACAACATAGATCTCAAAGGGTATGTCATTAACATAAAATAATACAAAAACTTCCAAATTATTAATATCAAATAGATTACACTGGTTTACACTAAAAATGTACATTTGATGAGATGTGATTTTTCTTATGTATTTTCTTCCGCTGAATTCAAAAATCAGGGTTAAAAATTTTTTTATGGAACAGTTTTTGAGATATGGTCCATTTCTTATTTTTTCGACCTTTTTTCACTTGACAAATTATATCTCGAGATAGATATGTCCTATTAGGTCGTTCTTGATACCAAATGGAAGGTATTAAGATGACGAACAAACATGTATAACTGGATTTTTGATCTGTAAAGCGGTTCAAAATATATTGATGAAAATATGACACATTTTCAAAAAAATCATATTTTACAGTGCTTCTGTGCCGATGGAAAAGTACAAGTCGTCGAAAAAACATCTGGTTTCTCTTCATGTACGTCAAGATGATACTTCTACGCAAGAGCTAACACCAACCAGAAGAAAATCGAGCGAAAAATGACAAAGGTATAAGCTATTGAGTGAAACAATCAAATCCCATATTTTTCGAATATTGTATTTTTTTTTACAATTTATTGGGTTTAAACGATTTTAATACATACGTCAATCATACGCCACAATGGCCAAATACATTCAATATGAGTATCACAACTGGAAAATATTTTGGTTTGTTTCACTCAATAGCTTATACCTTTGTCATTTTTCGGTAGATTTTCTTCTGGTTGGTGTTAGTTCTTGCGTAGAAGTATCATCTTCACGTATATGAAGAGAAACCAGATGTTTTTTCGACGACTTGTACTTTTCCATCGGCACAGAAGCACTGTAAAATATGATTTTTTTGAAAATGTGTCATATTTTCATCAATATATTTTGAACCGCTTTACAGATCAAAAATCCAGTTATACATGTTTGTTTTTAACCTTGATTTTTGAATTCAGCGGAAGAAAATACATAAGAAAAATCACATCTCATCAAATGTACATGAAAAAAATTTCATTTTGTAAACTAGTGTCAGAGAAAGAGGACCAAAAAAAATACCTACGTACCCACATTTCCATCACTGTCATCTGCCAATTCAATCTTTACGTAATTCTCCTTTTACACGCATTTGATTTAGAATGAGTTAAAAAGAAAGCCAAACACATTTTACACAAATTGTTGCGTTTCAGCCCGATTTAATAAATGTAAACACAAAATTCTATGAATTTTTCGTGTGTCTTACAAAAAAAAAATCAACTCTGTTTGCACGACCCCACTCAAAGATTTTTAGCATGTCATCATTTATAAGTGATTTATTTATGATTTTTACTCCTACTCTGTGTCTTAAAAGTCTTTCGATCAAGTAAATATGATTTTTTTAAGAATTTTGTGGTATTTACCAGCAAAATTCTCAAAATTATTCATATTTTAGCATTAATTTTAGCCTATTTTCTCCCTCTCTCTCTCTCACACTCTTTGCTATCTTTTCGATATTATTTTTTATTTTGTTGTTTTTTAAAACCATTAGATGGAAAACATTTTATGATCTTATGCCAGGCTTTTGTATTTTTACAATTCTATGGAATCTGCCAGTAATGTAAAGTGTCTTGATTTTTATGGAAAAAATTCAAAGATTATTAAAAATGTATTGGAAAGAAAAAATAATCAAAATCTTAAAATGATTGATAAATTGATAAGAAAAATAAAACAGACAACAAAATAAAACATTTATTGTATATGAATTTATATTTAATCTAGATAAGGAAAGGAATTTTTTATGAGAGTTAATAGAAGAAAACAAAAATAAGTTGATGTGTAGAAAAAAAAAACAACTGCTGGCAAAATAGACATGAAATTGAGTTCTTTTGTAGTTTTTAAGGCCGTTTTTTTTAAGACCAATACTCAGGGGTAAGCCCCTACTCATGCAGTGCATTGTATTGGAATTCGAAGATGGTTGATAGAAGATTTTTTTTTTTTTTTTTTTTTTTTTTTTTATTTTGAGACCAATACTCAGGGGTAAACCCCTACTAAATGCTGTGCATTGTATTGGAATTTGGAAAGGACAGTACATATATTATTATTAATTATATTATTATTAAGCGCCTAAGGAATGAGACAAATTGCTGTGAATTGATCATTCAAAGGCCAGTGTTATACCTTCACCCTTGAATGATCAACAGCAATTGCCTCATCGTTGCATGTTGATTGTGTGGTGAGTGTTCCTTCGCTAAGTAGGTTTGGCTGTTATCTGCTACTTCCCAATAGGTGGCGCTTTTTTCCTGATCATTCGTTTTTTGTTGACATTAGTTAAGGTGGAATAGAGTGGAATGACTGGGGAGCGGTTTCTTTGTAGATGGTCGTCTGGGAGGGGGGGGGACCTCTTTTCTTTTAAATTATAATTTTGAAAAACCGCAAACTAACTTTTTAATTTTTCACCTCTTCTGGGATTCGAACCTGGGACCTTTGAGTTTTTGTGCGAGCGCTCTAACCACTATACCACGCCTATTTTTTTTTTTTTTTTTGTTGATGAAACAAGTTGCTGACAATTTTTCCACTCAAGAGCCAGTGTTATACCTTCACTCTCGAATGATCAAACAGCAATTGCCTCATCTGTCGGTGGATGTTTGAATGTGAATGGTGAGCGTCTTCAGTAGATTAGCTGTTATCTTCCCAGAAGGTGGCGCTTGTACTCCTGATCATTGGTTTCTGGTGGAATAGATTAGAAATGTCAGGGAGCGATTTCTTGCTGATGGTCTTGCTGGAAAAAACAAAAAACTAAATACGTTGCCAAACTGCTGTCGAAATATAAAGAGTATTCCAAAATTAACGCAAGGTTTGAATTTGCTACCATATTGGCAGTAATTTGTCGGCAAATTGAGCCTTAAGAGTTAGTAAAACTGGAGTACATAAATCTTAAAAGCTAGGAACCGCAGTTCTAATATTGTATATAAAAACTTGCCAGTTTTGATTTATTCATTCAAGTTTAGTTGAAGACCTTTAAAATACCAGTCGTCTAAAAACAAGCCGTTGAAATATAGATACCGAAGCCTTGAGTATTAATGTTGGTGAAAATCTTGATCTAGGAACATCAACATCAACATCAACATTAGGCGTCGTGGTAAAGAATTTCAACAAGCACTCTACAGAGGGGAAGGGCATTGGAATCATTGGGCATATATTTCTCTCAAAATAAGGTTGGTCAACGGGCAACTGTTACTAGTGTTTGCTATGGCAACATGATAACACAGTTCTTTCTGTCGAAATCGGATGCTATTGATATGGTAAATATGAGGTTTTAACATGACAGTCCCCAATGAAATAATTCAATTACTGCATGATCACAATTGGTCCCTTAGATAATGTGATTTAACATATTATTTGGGATGCGTAGCATACTGGTTAGATCGCTCGCATACAACTCAAATCTGACCAGGTTCAAACCCTAGCAAAGGAGAAAATTTAACAAACAAACAAAATTGCGTTTCTTCGAGATTTTAATTTAAGAAAATAAGGGGTTTGCCCCCCCATCCCCCCTTTCCAAGGAGTTCATCCAAAAAAACCGCCATCAAAAACGAGTGAACAGAAGAAAAGCGCTACCTACTGGAAATATAACAGTTACCAACTTAGCCCAGATCCTAACCACAATCAACATCCAAAGACAGATCGGGGCAATTGCTGTTGATCACTCAAGGTTGAAGGTATAACACTGGCCTTTGCGTGATCAAACTGACAGCAACTTGTCTCATTTGTAAGGCGCTTAATACAAAATTCCAATAAAATGCCCGGCATGAGTAACAGTTTACACCCCTGAGTATTGGTCTCAGTATAAAAACAAAAACCTTAAATTTCTTTTTATTAGAAATTAAATTATAAATGTCAACTAGCTCATACCAACCACACCTGCATTACAAGAGGAAATCAAAAGCTGCATCGGCAAAATTTCGACACTATTATGAAGAAAGTTAATGAAAAATTTCGACGAAAGCATGCGTATGTGCCAGCAAAGCAATTCAAAAAATTCAAAGTAAAAATAATAATTTAATTCAAATATTTCGTTAAATTTGGGACTTCCTTAATATATACACTGGACTTTTAATTGTCTGGGAATACAAATTTTCGGTTAAAGTTAAATTACACTGAAGCATGCTTATAACGCCCTCATACAACCTGCCCTATTAAGTTTAGTTTTGGTTTTTTTAGGTGGACTAAGTTTGTTATAAATTTTCGTTATAATAATAAGCAAAAAATTTACGAAAAGATATCTCTATTAAGCAAATACTGCTGAATTCATCATAAACCTATTTCACTGTATAATATTAAACTGAAACTATTACAATACTTTCATTGGTTTACAAAATACTTTGATGGGTATCACGAGTATATTGATAACCACAAAATATTTTGTTTGCCTCAGTACTCTAGTAAGTGGAGTGCTAGTCTGTAAATTAAAGTATTTGGGGTCCAACTCACACAAGAAATTCGTTACAAATCGAATATTGTATTATAGTTCAAATAAATTCTTACTTTACTACCTACCTTCCCATTTTCTCCTACTCCAGAACATTCTACTAAAAATATAATCCCAGTAATAGTAATAATTTTTTTCATTTAATTGTGTCTCGTCAGAAACTCTTACTGGCATTCGAACTTTGTTTTAAAACAAAAATAATTAATTTTTCTTTCACTAAGAAGTAAACGCCTTAATTTTTTTTTTCACTACATTACAAATGCTTAATTTTTATATATTTTATTAAAACTTGCACTTTAATTTATCAATAAATTCTTTCCTATCAATCATTTCAATTATAAAAATGATTTTTCAAATATGTCTAAAAGTTCACTTTATCAAAAGGTTTTTTACAAATCCCTTAAAACATACTACAATAAAAAAAAACATTATTTTTCTCTGTAAATATACAATAATTTTTCTGTTATTAATTTATACTCTGGGGTATAAAATTCTACCTTTTTGACCAGTTATGAGAGAGGTATGTAAAGGCAAAAAAAATTATTCTTTATTATGGCTCTTTGTAGAGACCAAAAATGAAATTGCGTAAGTAAATGGAAAAAATTGCTTTAGAAATAAAGGGGGATTTATTTGTAATAAAAAAATGAAGTATGAGTGACGTTTATGATTAAGTCTTTTTGTTTGTTGGAAATAAAAAAAACAAGAAAATGAACAATAATAAGAAAAGTTTATTTATGAAGCCTTAATTTGAAGTGCTTGTTTTTATAAAAAGCCTTAGTTACCCGCCAGCCTGCCTTTATTTAAAAGTAAAAATATTGTCAAATATGTTAAACAAATATGGTCTTTATGATGCCTGTTAATTTTTTTTGTGCTTTTTTTACATTGAAATGCTTTTGCTCAAAAAGAAATTATTTTTTTTATTAACAATTTGTAATGGTTTCGTAAATGTATTTCTAGTTCTTTTTTTTTTTTTTTTTTTTTTCTTACGTCTTTATTTCTCTTAAAATCCTTGAAAGTCTAAAGTATTTACAAATTTATTTTTAAATTGTCAAATGTTCAAATGTAACACAAATGGAAATTTGTTAGCATAACTTTATTTGACCACCACCACACCTACACCCACTTGCTAAAGTCTGCTTTCTTAAATACCTGCTTATGCCCTAAAAGGCTCTATAGGAATGGAATGACAGTAAGAGAAGAAAAAAAGCAAACAAAAAAACTTTTTCATTTAGCCATATGTCAAAAACATAAATAGATTCTAATTTTTGTTTGTAGTTTGTTTTCTCTGTTTTTTTTAACGAAATCAGCTTTAAAACTTAAAATTGTTTCCTTTCTCTTACATTTGTTTTGATGCTGTAATTGAAAATTTTTAAAAAGTAATCTGTTTAAAATTTCTAAGAAAAATAGAAGAACATGACCTTTTAAGAATTTTATTTTCTTAAATAAGTACGAAAGTCAAAACAAACCTGATTAGAAAATTCTGTACAGGACAGTGTTCTTTTCACCGAATAAGACGAATAATTAAGGAGGTTTAGAAATCAGCGATTTTTTTAATGCTCTAAAACAAATTCAACTACAACCCTGTTTCAGAGTTACGGCCAAGCTTCTCCCAGCAACCATATTCTGTGCTTCAATTTTTATTAATGAGTACCGCGACCTACATTTTAACGTCGACTCCGAACGCCAAAGTTGATAAGCTTGTTCATGGCAATCAGTTACTCTCAGAGGTTTCGCCAGAAAACTGTTATGAGGTGGTTGCGGATAGAAATATTTATTCATATTTATTCTACATGTCAAAGTTGGGGTTTGAACTCGGAACTCTGCTCTAGTAAGCCTATTCAAATTTACAATCGTTAATAAAATATATTCATTTTAGTTAAGCCATTTCAAATAAATTTGTTTTCATTTGATCAAAAAATTAAAAAGCCCTAAAGTATGCTAACTTTACTTTAGAATATTTGTTTTATAAACATTAATAAGGAGTAATCAAATTGTTTTTACACTGGCAGGAAATGATTTGTTTTTGTCAAGGTTATTTTAACTGTAACTCGATGTTTCTTTATACGCTCAATATTCAGTACTCATATTTAGAAAAGATGCTGTAGATATTACCGTCTTTATAGATTTTTATGCAATAATTGTATGTTTTTAGAATCAATTTTGACTTTTTGTTTCTTTAAAAAAGCCTTTTATTTTTAATTATCTACCGCTGACACCCGCCTAAAAACCAAAATGTACTGTATTCTTTCATCAATAGGTCATCTAAAAAAGCGCGATATCACCACCCAGCAGAAAATGTTTAAAATTCGTAAGCAAGTTTGGACATTAGCTATTAACCGACTTAAAGTATTTTTGTTCAAAAAATATGGGATAATGGCATTGACGGTCTAAAATCGTCAACAAACTGTGTCATTTTTGAAAGGCATTAAACGCCTTTAAACAATTTTTTTTTGTTGACGCAACTATTCATACAAAATAAGCCTCATCAGCAGAAAAAATTAATTTTTAATTAAAATTGGAGTAATTTTTAACTATTTCAATAAAACAATTTCATCATAAGCACCTGTCTTTGAATACTACAACTATCCATGTTGATGAAACAAAATAAATAGCAGTCAATTCAAGAGGTGTGTTTAAAATAATATAGCGGCTGCTATCAACTATCAAAACTCTATTCAAACACCAATTATTTTTTCCACATTCCACCAAAATGCTTAGGCGATATACTGGTATCAAATCTGATTTCGTTATTCGAATTTAATTGGCTGTTAAAAGCTTTTCTATTAGCCCTTCTGAAGAGGTGATAGAAAATATGTACGCCATTTTGTTTTTTTTTTTTTTTTTATTTGAGACCAATACTCAGGGGTGAACCCCTACTAAATTCAGTGCCTTGTATTGGAATATTTGGAAAGGGCAGTACATTTATGACAGAATATACATTTTTTTGTTTTTCTTATATTACTATTAAGCGATTTAGGAATGAGTCAAATTGCTGTGAATTGATCATTCATAGAACAGTGTTATGCATTCACCATTAAATGATCAATAGCAATTGCCTCATCATTACATGTTGATTGTGTGGTGAGTGTCTTCGCTAAGTAGGTTTAGCTTTTATCTGCTACTTTCCAATAGGTGGCGTTTTTCTCCAGAACATTCGTTTTGTTTTTGTTTTTAACATTGGTTAAGGTAGAATAGACTGGAATGTCAGGGAGCGGTTTCTTTGTAAAAGTTAACGGGATAATAATGTGAACTTCTTGGAGTCTTTAGTTATTGTTTCAGAAACAGATTCAATCCCACATAGTAGGAAAATTATAAAGATTTAATGTTTCGTAGAACACAGAATACTTTTATTGTTTACTGTAGTTTACTTTGTTTAAAAACTTTTTTATAATTATTGTTTCAATGAAAATTTGTATACTGATATTTCAAAATTTTTTAAAAAACTTATTCATTATTATATTGACTAGATTCAAGATCGCATTCTATTTAATTTTATCAATTCATTTCAATATAAAATATAATAAACTAAAATATAAATAATAACGACGAAAAAGATTAAAAAAACAATTGTTTAAGTTGAAGAAATATTTCTGGAGGATAGTCGAGAAATAAATTGACTTAGATGGTCTTCCTTGAAGGGGGTGGGACCTCTGATTTTTAAATTATAATTTTGAAAAAACCGCAAACTAACTTTTTTATTTTTCACCTTTGCTGGGATTTGAAACTGGGCCGTTGGAGTTTTTGTGCGAGCGCTCTAACCACTATACCACGCAGTCCCCCAAAATCTTTTCTATCGAGATATAGAAATGCCTCGATCGGTTGATAAAGTTTCGCGTGTATATTCGTGGTTTGTATAGTAAGCTGCCAGGCAACGGATGCATTGGCTAGTAAGGGATCTGCTACACCTTTTATTGGTCTGGAGTCTTGGTGTACAGCAACGCTTTCCACTATTCAGAAATTGATTAGAGAATGCGAAATTCGCAAATGCTTGGAACATTGAAGTGCTCAGGTGGGTCTCAGGCACGCCAGTGCGGTGATCCATCCGCAATTTGGGGATAAATCTAAAGTTCTGAAGTATAGAAGGGCAGACCTGAAAATCGCAACGGAGTTTTTTACGGATCATTGTAGTGTAAAGCGCATTTGAAGAGAATGACGATCACAGATGTAGATGGTTGTAGACTGTGCTCACAGACATCAGAAACTCCCAGCAGAAATTAGTGCTTACCAATAAGTTATTTTGTAAGGGAGAAATTGTAAACCATCACTTACTCGAGCGCATCAATAATGCGTGATTTTTATATGAAATGAGCCGCTAAAATGCAATAGAAACGCAAATCTATTGCAACCAGTAAGCAAATAGTAAAAAAAAATCAAAAATAATACCTTTTCCTTCAGCATATTTGGAAGCTTTTATGTATAAAAAACCATATAATGCTTTCATTACTTTTTACAATTTTATTTATTGTTTCCAAATTTAAAAAAATTTCTGCTGGGCTGCAGAGCACATATTGTGTAAATGTGTAGCTCTCGATAGATATAGATGGATGGGTGTAGAAAGACATATGGTCTCACTAGCGGACTTATGCACCACTAAAGTTTTAAACCTGCTGATGTTCATAACGAAGGCAGTTGGTCTAAACATACAATAGACTCAAATAGGCACAATGCATCGTATAGGTCGCAGTGTCTTGCCATTGTGCTAAGTTTACATTAAATACTAATATTAGGGATAATGATAAGCTGCCATACTAAGAATATTCGTATTGCATTCGAAACATCTTAGGATATTGCAACAATCTATTGGCAGCCGAATGAAAAGTTTCATTTTTGAATTAACGGGAAATTACTCACAGTGAACACTAAAGGTGAATAAGTTGTTATTGTTGTAACAGCTCTGCTTTTGTTTGAAGTTTCTCTCTGGGGAAACAATTTCCGGATTGTACTGCTTTTGCTGAGTTGACAATCCTATATAGTTCTCGGTATTCTAGCGGGGCTATACCGACTAAACCGCAAAAGATGTGCGAAAAAGTTAAACACTTCGAATGGCTGATATTACATACATAACATATATAAATGGCCTTTACAACTCTGTGTCAGGATTATGGCCTAGCTTCTCGCAGCACTCATGTTGTGTGTGTAAATTTTTATCCATGAGTACCGGGACCTACAGTTTGATGTCGACTCCGACATCAGACTTGAGAAGCTTGTTCATGGCTATTAGTTAGTCTAAGAACTTTTGCCAGAAGACTGCTGAGAGGTAGTCGCCGAAAGAAATATTTTTTTCATATTTCTTTTTTTGAAGATGTCAGAGCTTGGTGTCGAACCCAGGGCTCATGTCTTAGTAAGCCAACACACTAACCACTAGACCACAGCGACTACATGGCTGATATTATATTCTATAGATAGTGAAATTTATAGGCCTTTCAAATGATTAAAATAAATTTCTTGTTCTTTTGTTATTATCTTGCACGTACTTCGATTTATTCAAATTTAAAGATAGTAAACTACGCTGATTGAAAGGTTTTTTATTCCCGTACAATTTCAGTAATTGTCAAAGGGAAATATTTTTCAAATAAAAGCTATTAAATTTCTTTTACCATAACATAAGTATATTAAAAATGTAATATTTATGTCTTTGATTACTTTATTTTCAACGTTTTTTCTTTTTTGATTCATATTTTTGAAGATGGGATGAAATATTTTATTGCTGTGTTTTTATTTTAACTCCAAATAAACAAATAAAAAACAACGCCAAATACAATATTTCATTTCATTTTAACAAAATTTAATTAAAATTTATATAGATGTAGTTATTGTAGCTGTTACTGTTACTGCTGTTGTTGGTTTATTTATTTTTTTTTTATTTTCTGTTATGAACCGACCATGTTTATCAGGCATCAAACAACAAACACTCATAAGCAAATATTGGCAGTACCAGCAATAAATGAAAAGCAGTTAAAGTGAGATAGAGAGTGAGAGAGAGAAAAAAAAACAAATAAAATAAAAATTCAGTTAAAAAAAAAAGTAAAAATATTGGGCCTTTTAAAAAAAAAAAAAGAAAACCAGAGTAAAAATCACAGAGAGAAACACCAAAACAAAAAATAAAAATATACACGAAAGGATAGAAGAAGAAAAAAATCCATTGAAATGGTAACAAATCACCGTCACGTCAATAACAGTTGAAAAATTGTTAAAATTGAATTACTGTCGCAATTCATATTCCTAAGAGACTCAAGGATGTACAGCCATACAAACAAACAAACAAACACACAAATACATATGTATATGCACATACATGTGTAAATATGTACAAGCATAGGAGGAGTGAGTTGTTGAATGCAAGCATAGGCTGTGTGCTCTATATAGAAACACATCAAAACCACATAAAAATCAAAATCAATGTTGAACAAGCAACCAGCAGTCAATAAGCGAAGCTTTAAATGGTATGCTTGTATGTATATGCATATGTGTTCGCGTGTATGTGTGTTTGCTTGTTTGTTTGTTTGTTTGAGTGTACAACTGCAACATGATATCGTTGCATAAATATATACAACAACGGCAACACAGCAGCTCAACAATGAATTGTTAAAATCAAACATTTCAAAAGTATCACTAGTTTCCCTACAGCAACCTACACATACTCATGGTTTCATATACAGTCATACACATACATAATTATGTACGAGTATACCCAATTGGCCCAACCGTCGTGCATTACATTGTTATCAAGGATGTCTTTAAGACATATCACTAACGGCTGTAGACAAGAAGGCTAAGGCCTTCTTGCACGATATTTTGTGGTCTATGGTAAAAAAAAACAAGCTTCTCAACTCTGTCGTTCGGATTCCATGTCAGTCTTTAGGTTTCTGTACTCATGAATAAAAATTGGGTGCTACTTTAATATGATTTTTCACAAAGTTAGAAGATAAGCACAATTAGCTCTTAGCAAATCAACTTTGTGGTCGCCGTAGTCCTGTATGTGCTGTATTGGCTTAGCAGACGAGAGCTCTGGATTCAAACTCTAGCTCTGACATCTTGAAAGACCACACCCAAGCAGTCTTCTGACAAATACTCTGAGAGTAACTGATTGCCATAAACAAGCTTTTCAAATCTGTCGTTCGGATTCGATATTAAACTGTAGGTCCCGGCATTCATGGATAAAAATTGACGCACACATTATGGGTGCTGTGAAAAGCTAGGCCAGCTATGTATGTTTGTATGTATGGATGCCAAAGAAAATATGCTTATTGCGATCGGTAAAAGGCTCAGTGACAATGTTTTGCGACATTTGCTTGAAGACGCCATTGACAAACTCTTGTAGCTGTCGTCTATTCGTCGTGTAGGATAGTCTATTGTCGTGCACTCACATTTTCGAGATCGTTTTTAAAACAAAGCCAACTGGGTATCTGTATATGCATATTCTTGTGTGTATAGCACGTTTGTTCATATACGCGATATATCAATGAAATGAAAGAAAACAAATATGCCTGCAAATATGCACACACGTTTTATGCATTTCTTCTTGTTTTCATAGTCCTTTTGTATAAAACTTTCTCTTTCTCACCTTTACGTTTGTCTTACTAAAGCCTGTGTATAGTGTTCACGGCCATACTGTGTCAGTCACAGTTGAGTATTTCTTAGCAGTTTATCAATATGCTGTGCAAATTGATAAAATGATATTGATGAATTGCCTGCAACATCTGCTGACAAACTAACGAGATGAGCCAGTGGTATACATAAACAGAAAAAAGGCAACAATAATAAACCAGCAAAAATATTAACCGTTTTGGATAAAACTCATAATGCAAGAGTAAAAACACAAGTGAAAAATGACTACGTTTTGGGAAACAATTCATTTTGCATCAAACCAGGCCTATTTGACTGCCTGCAATACGGAAAAGTTTTTAAGATTTATTTGATAATATTTTTTTTTATTTGGCATAAATAAATCGCATAATACTTTTAACGACGTACTTAGTTAAGTGGTGTTTTTCAGAGGCGCAAGGTTTCCGATCAGAATCTATGTTGAAAGACGACCTTTCGCCATCATACTAGTACACTACCCTCGTATATACTGCGTAACTTTATTTGATAATAGTTTTAAAAGTTATGTTTTCCTTTCATTTTAAGGGATCTTTTTGGCATAAACTAATCGCATAATTCTTTAAAGAAAGTACTTATTTAAATGATTTATTCGAATGGAAAAACTTTAAGCCTAGTTTTTGACTCTTGTTCAGAGCCGCAGCGTAAACATAAGACTTTATATGACAATCTCTGTTGGAAAAAATCCCAAGCTTTTACTGTTTATAACTAGTAGTTGTTAATTGAAAAACATTAAAACAAAAAAATGTTGAAACGGAAGACGATATTGTATTTCTCTTTAGAAAATCTTTATTTTACTAATGGGTCATACTACAAAAAGTAAGAGTATACTCAGTATAATGTAAAATTTATCAGAAACACCGAACTCCTAACTTAACTACGTTATATATTACACACTAACTGGAAACTTTGTTTTCTTGATTCAAATGTTAATGCCATGACAGAAATGGTTATGTATAAAAATAAATTGAGGATGGAGTACTATATTCCGCCTAAAAATATTTCGGTTAAACCAAGACACAAATTCTGGTTTTACCAGACGTGCAGATTGAAAGACAGATGCAGAGAGGATACGTATAGGAATTGGTACAACAATAAGTCCGCACATACTGATTCGCTACGCCAACAGGAAGGATCTTCGTGTGCCGCAATACTAAGACGCGAAAAAGCTTTAAAAGAGAAGCGTTTTTGTGCCAAAGTTCTTTCTTTTTCTCGGGGAAATAGAAGCTTTTGTTCTTTCGTTAAGAAAATAAGAAATAATGCTAGTTCGGTTAAAACTTGTATACAAATTGAACAAGCATTTACGAACCCTGTTGTAAAAGCTAACCTTTTAGCTGAATTATTTGCAAAAAATTCATGTTTACCGGAGAGTGTTCAACGGCTGGCTGCACTTGAAATAGTATCAGTAACTATGCTTAATATATTCCTTGGAGCTCGTGAGGTTCTTATAGCCCTTACAAGCCGGTAAGTATACCAGCATTAGTCTAAAACCAGTGCTCAAACACGCTTGTACGTTCATTGGCTAACCTTTTCAGTGCGACCTATTGTACCGCTGTGTACCCATTTAACTGGAAGGTTTCCAATGTAACGCCAATCCCTAAAACGGGTGGGGTTAATAAACCCGTAAATTACCGCCCAATTGCAGTATGCTCAACACTTCCAAAGTTATGGAATTATTTAGAGTCAAGTAGCTTGCTAAGTGATCGTTCGTATGACTTTTAAGTGGCCGCTATACTGATAACTTGTTAGCACTCCTCTCCAAGAGGTGGAGTGCGTGTGTTCACCGCTTTGGTGAAAGCAAAGTTGTTGCTCTAGATATCTCAAAGGCCTTTGATAAAGTCTGGCATCATGCTTTTGGTGTCGGTAATCGTTTCTGTCGTTTCATAATGAGATTTCTCAGGAACAGCGCTATAAGAAAGGTTATAAACGGTATTACTTGCAATGTGTTCAGGTTAAATTCGGGAGTACTGCAAGGCTCTCTTCTGCCTCCTATACTATTCCTAAATGACTTTTATCAGTAGGGTTCATCCCCTGAGTGCTGGCCTTAATCATAAAAAAAAGAAAGGAAAGAGTTAATGCCTTATTATTATTTTTTGCAGTAGTAGTAGAGTAGGTAGCTCAGGTGGCCAATTTATCAGAAACTCGATTAACTAAAAAAACATTGAGAGACCATTTTGATAACATTTGCTAAATCACAACGAATCACGAAAATTGACAAAAAACTGCAACTAATTTGAGTGGAGTAGAACAAAAGTATACGTCTTACTGTCAGATCTGAGCAAACACAGAGAAAATTATCTACAGTTTTACAGAATTGAGCTGCACACCCATTTTTTCTTCATAATTTATTATTTCTTGAAGTTAAAGCAGCTTAAATTTAAAACTCTCTTAATGCCATAAAAAATGACAGCAATCAAGTTTGCCACCTGATCACATTTTCACAAGTCATTATGGAGACTTAAACCGCAAGAAATCCTTTTAAAGTCGACTTCAAAGCGGCACTTTGCTGATGGTAACTAATATGGCATCTAAAATTAAGCTTTGAAGTTTTTTTTAAATCAAATCAAACCCACTGTGCAATACAGCCCAAAAAATTTTCTGAAATCAAAAGTAGAAACAAGCAATTTATTGACAAAATGTGGTTTTAATTTTAACACCAAAGAAAACTAACATTTTCCATCCATAAAAAACACACCTATTTGCCAACAAAATATTTATCAAAACAAAATTAAAAAAAAAACAGAAAAAACACTGCAAATATATAGATAAAAATATACCAAATCCACATACAAATGCATGTAAGTCAACAAGAATAAAAATTTGTAATTTTAGAGATTTAAACGCTTTTTGTGATGACACTTGTGGATTGTTTACTGAACTTGTGGCGTAAACAGTATATGGTGTAAATAGCGATAAATTTGCTTACACTGTGTGTGCCTTTTTTAACTCAATTAAGGCGTTATCTGTGCAAAATTAAAGTGTTTTGCAATTAAACTTCAAAAATGTAGCACAACGAATACTATTTTATTAGAAAATATTTGCTTCAATTAAGATTTAATTGTATTTGCCTTTAAGTATGCAATAGTTAGAATTGTTTTCTTTTTTTTTTCAAACATATGCTACATATTAGTGAAAAGAAATGATTTACCTAAAAGTAGGCTGTAGTTTTAAAACCATAGCAACAGTATTATTTTGAAGAACCTATGTCTTTATGAACAAAAATAAATTAATTTTATGCTTTACATGGCTTCTAAACATACAAATTAAAGTGCCTTATATATAAAAATTTATGTTTTTGTGTGTTTTTTTGTTTGTCTTTTTGACGTCTTTAATCAGCTAAACCACCAAATCCATTTTATTGAAATTTTTAATTAAGACTCTTACTCTCTCTATGTCTGAAAAGAACTATAGGCTATATAAATTTTAAAAATTCCAACTAAGCCGTGTCATATTCATGCCAAGTTAATATTGATTTCTCAATATCTTTGAAATAGCAACAGTAAGTCTCTTTATTTGGTGTAAATAGCTCTATAATTAATACAAATTCTTAGTCACAAAGCGCGCAGTATCATATAAATGGTAATGGTACCTTCCAAATAAAGTAAATACTGATTTTTGTATACCTTGAAAAGGGTTAAAACTAAGATTTCTTAATTTCATCCACGTAGGTCCATGTAGATCCAAATTATCAGTCGAAACTGAATGAAACATATGGACTTAGTACCTCTTATACGAAGTAAATGTTAATTTTGTTCTATAAAGAAGTAGCGTTACGGTGTAAGTTTAAAAAATTGGTACAAATAACGTTGGTATACATCATCCACACATTATAGTCCCCGTAGTCTATTGGTTAGTGTGTTGGCTTACTAAACAAGAGCTTCGGGTTCAAACCCCAGCTCTGACATATTATGTATAGTAATATGAAAAATAAAAATAAAAAAATAATGTAGTCGCCGTGGTCTAGTGGTTAGTGTGTTGGCTTACGAAGACGATAGTGCTGGGTTCAAATCTCAGCTCCGACATCTTTAAAAAAAAGAAATATGAAACAATTATTTCTTTCGGCGACTACCTCTCAGCAGTCTTCTGGCAAAAGCTCTGGGAGTAATTAATTGCCATGAAAAAGCTTCTCAAATCTGTCGTTCGGAGTCGACTTTAAAAACAAACTGTAGGTCCCGGTACTCATGGATAAAACATTGACACACACAACATGAGTGCTGCGAGAAGCTAGGCCGTAATCCCGTCACAGGGTTGTAAAGGCCAGTTATGTATGTATGTATGTAATATGAAATAAAGTTTTCATTCGGCGACTACCTCTTAGCAGTCTTCTGGCAAAAAGCTCTGAGAGTAACTGATTTCCCATGAAAAAGCTTCTGAAGTCTGTCGTTCGGAGAAAAAATTAAGCTGTAGTTTCCTATACTCAGGGATAACAATTTTTTCACCATTTTTTTGCTGCGAGAAGCTAGACCGTAACCGTGAAACAGGGTTGTAATGGCCAATTATGTATATATGTACTATACATACATCATCCAGCAAACAATGGAAGAGTTAGATTTCTAAAGTGGCTCTCTTATTATACCTAAACTTATATTAAACTTTTTATTTAATTCAAATAAGAGTAGTAAAACACTACGGAGTTTACCTTTTTTTTTTTAGAAGTACTAAATTATAAAAATTATCTAAAATAATTTATCAGAATAAAGGTTTGAAATTAACCGCAACTAACTCGTATTATCATATGTATCGTATCATAATTATGCCACAATTAAAATTTATAAGAATTGTGTAATTGACCCTCAACGCAATGAAATTTTGAAAACCACCACCAAGAGTAATACTGCTACCGCTAACACTTGTAACCATTACCATCAACAATTTATCAAAATGGTTCATTAAACAATTTTGTTCAACAGTTTTTCTGTAAATCGACTGAATTTGAAACCCAATTTATTTGTAAAAAAAAAAAAATAAAACAGCCAACAGACAGACCAACAAATAGACCGGCACTTCAAACATTGTATAAAACAAAGTTTTGAAACAAAAAAATTGGTTTGGCATGTAAATACAGAGTTTGTCTGTTTATCAATCATTTCAGTCTGTGCAACACATCTAAAAACGTACATGCCACTCTCACTGTGTATATTTTTAACCTGATTGTTGTTGAGTAAGCGAGCTGGTATTTTATGGCTTCCATATGTTTATGCGGAAGTTACGCATCGAGCACGCAAAAAAAATATGTGATTTTTTTTTTATCTGTTGAACTATTTTCATAAATTTTAACCAAAGTTATTGTTTTAAATATTTCAGTCTGTCTGTTTGGAACTCAATTTTCTTCTACAAATATTTTCCGCTTGATATGAAACCATGAATTTGTTGCAACATACATATGAGCACACACGCACATTTACTTTGTGTATTATGTGCTGCAGAGTGTTTGTTACAAGTGCACATAAAAAATCATAAATATGTACAAAAACAAAAAAGAACTAATTTTGTTAAAGTACATTTTTGGAAGGCAGGCATCAATTACAGTAATAATTTGAGACTGAAAGCACCAAGTCATAGCAGCTTGGTTAGCACTCTGTAATAGGCAAATGGTATGGCAATAGAAACTAGCTCAGACTTTACCTGTAAAATGGTTTTTTAATACTCTTTTAAAGTACACTTTTTTTAAATTTTAGGAAAAGAAGTAAAAATCTTGCTATGATAGCGGTTGAATGTTGTGATATTGTAACATGTTAGTGTCCTCTTTCTGGTTTTCTGGTTTTTTTTCATCCAATATTTGTTACCAATTATTATCCCTTTTTATTAATGCTTGTAACACATATCTGATGTACAAAATTCTTTCATTTCGAAGCAAAACTCGCTAACAACCGTGTCGTGCCTAGAGCAAGCGAACCAATTTAATATTTACCTGTGATAATTCACTTGATAAATTCAATGTAAACATCTAGGCCTCAAAAACTTTTTGTTTTCCGAATTTCAGAAATTTGTACAAGCCGTTTGCACAAACATTAGTACAAACATATTGTGTTATTTACTAAATACTACTCTGCGAAAATATTGTGCAAATAAAATAAGGTTTTTAGAAACAAAAATGTTTGGTTCCTTTTTATTTTTTACAAACAGTGCACAAGCCATCTGTACAAGTGTTCTTTTTTTTTTTTTTTGTAAAAAGCAAATAAAATACAAATTTAAAAAATCACTTCTTCTGTTTAATAATCAAAATTGTTTATGGTTATTATTATTTATTATTATCTGGTTTAGACCCAGCACAAATGCAATACACTGCGACTTATAAGATCTATTGCCTTCCTTATGAACACCAGCTGGTCCGAAACTTTATTGGTGGATATGTTCACCAACGAGATCATATGTCTCCGTAAACACATCCATTTAAATCTATCAAGAGCCGCACATTCACACAATATGTGCTCTGCCGTCTCTGATGCTTGTGAGCATAGTCTACAAACATCTACATCTGTGATCGCCATTCTCATCAAATGCACTCTCACACTACAGTGACCCATAAGAAAGTCCGTTAGGATTTTCTGGTCTGGCCTTCTATACTTCAGAGTACCTGAGACCCGCCTGGCCGCTCCAATGTTACAAACATTTTGCAGTTTCCCACTCACTAATTTGATTGAGAATAGTAGAAAGCGGTGCTGCACAGCAGGGCTCCGGACCAACAAAAGTCGTCGCAGACCCCCTCCTAGCCAATGCATTCGCTTCCTCGTATCTGCTTATACCACAGTGTACAAGTACCCTGTTTATAAGGGATAATTTTTGCAACGTGTCGTAACAATATTTGACAAGTTTATGGTTAAATATTTGCAAAAACTAGTTGTCAAACCCATTATACAATATTTTGCTAAGAAAAGTTTCGAAAAAACCCAACAAAAATAAATATTTTTCTTAATAACAATACAAGCTTATTTGACAAATTCATTCTGTAATCAGCATATAGAAATAATTTGATAAAAAAAAATTTACAAGGCACATGCTGAAAAAGAAAACAGAAAAATCAAATGAAAGAAATTAAGCCGATTGTGTGTTACAACCTTAAAATATTTAGATAAAAACTATACATTTCAAGATCATAAATTTTTTTTTTTCTTGATAAACCACTTTATTCTTCTGCTTACTTGCGCAAGAGGCTTATCACAACCCATTGTTTTTCAACACAATGCTTTGTACCATAGTGATCGAAGTAACGACTTTCACAGTTGGAGTAATAGTAACAACTAGTTTACTATTACAAAAAAAAAATCGAAAAATAAGCTGTCAAATAACATTTTTGTTATTCAAAGATTACACAAATCAGTTGCTCATTTCGACAAGCAATCTTTTATTTGCAGTAAAATTTAAGAAAACAACTGCATTTAGAGTAAGCCACAAGCAGAAACAATTTTATATTATATTCCTTTGAATGTGATGTCCACAAATTTGTTTGACAAACTAATTGAGCAGTGCAGTTTATAACATTGGACCATCTATTTGAAATATCTTAAAATAGTTTAGAAAGATTTTTATATTTATTTAACGCAAACGAACAAAACAATATTTTATGTTTTGAATTTAAAACTCTTTTTTAAATTGTTTGTTTAGCTTTTTGAAAGAACTTTTAAAATAAAAAAAAAATTGATAAAAGGTTTTACAAGTACATGACTACAAACTTAATTTATCTATTGAATTTATCTGTTTGTGTTAAAAAAATGCTGAAATTGTACCAAACTTTGGCTTGTAAACTACAAAAATTGGATTTGCTTGAGTTCTAAATTATACAATCAATACACACATGTTTTATAAAAATGATGCATTTTATTATTAACAATTACTTGTTTTTAATAAAATATTTGAAGTACATTTTAAATTGTTCTGTTAAAGAATGTTTTTTTGAGACAAGCCACTTGTGCAAATTTACAAGCCACTTGTCAAAACCAGTGATACAAAATAAACCATTCGTTACAAAAGAAAAAAAAAATATCTAAAATTTATTACGCCCAATTTCTATAAAACTTGTTGACACAGTTTTTGGGAAATTTACTGCCTGTTCATAAAAGACAATTGGTTTGAGACATTCGTCTTTTTATATTGAACGTACTCAATAATTTTATTTGTTTTCGGTTGTTTCTCTTATAAAAAGTTTAAAATCTTAAACCATCTATGAACAGGCTGTTAGTGAATCTATACAAATCTATAGAAATTATGTAGAAAAAAAACTGTTAAGTTTGTAAAGAAAAAATGTTTTAAATATATTTCGAAAAGCTTGCTGTTCTTTCATAGACAGACTGTAGGGTATGGGCATTGTTATTTTAGCAACTGCAGATGTTTTATGTTTTCTAATAAGCCAAAAAAACAAACAAACATATGTACATACGAGTACCATACATATACTTGTACAATGAATACAGTGCCAACAAAAATTATATACAAAATCAAAAGGTAATATTTTTCTCTTCATTTTTTTGCTTTTTGTTTATGTTTTGCTTTTTCATTTTTTTTTTTTCCAGTTTTCTTTTTTTTACTGCATTTACTGTTAGAGGTCAGTGAGCCTGTACTATTCATAATTTACATATTCATGCATACACCTACACACATATATGTATGTAGTAAGCAATGCTCTTTCTCTGTCTCTCTTTCTTTCACTCTATAACTGAGTATAATGGGTAGATTTGTATTACATACGAAATGATAAGTAGCACTAACTGGACTCTGACTAGGTATGTATTTCCCTTAATTAGTCTGTTATAATTTTTATAATCATTTTTGTATTGCTTTTATGTAGTGCAGTATGTGTATGTGTATTTATTGTTTTAACCCTACAGGAAATATTGGATTACGTAATCCATTTAAGTTTATAGGGAGTAGTTACAACATAGACCATTGTAAACCAGATATGGATGATGTTATTTTAAAACAAGTAGAAAATGCTTGGGCGAACACCGTTCGTTTATTTACGAACGCAAATTTGATACTTGGCAACTCAATAAAAAAAACTGCCCAGTTTAAACTATTCCGTAGAGTATTAACACAAACTAGTTTTTAAATTAGCAACCGAATGTATTCCATGGAGTACTAAAACAAAGTAGTTACGAAGTTCACCCTATGTGCATACTCCAAGGAGCAGTAACATAAAATAGTTTTTAGATTACATACATACATAATTGGTCATTACAACCCTGTGCCAAGGTTACGGCCTAGCTTTTCGCAGCACTGATAGTGTGTGTGTGTTAAGTTTGATCCATGAGTACCGGGACCTACAGTTTAAAGTCGACTCCAAACGACAGATTTGAGAAGCTTTTTCATGGCAATCAATTTTTCAGACATTTGGGTTGGTATACTCGGACTGGTTCTAGTCTTTTATGTACAACTCTTTGCACGTGTGTACTGAGTAGCCGCATTTTCTGCAGGGAATAACTAATAACGTATTTCACGTGCATGTAAACCTGCATAATAATTTTTAGTCTTATCATTTGCACTGTTTTTAATTCAATTCGCCCTATTTTATTAGGCTGGTAAAGACAAGTAGGAATTTGTTGTTAATTTACCAGTACGAGACTATGGATGCATGCTTGGCTGTGTGTTTGTTGAGATTTATTCATAATTATTGTTCCTACTTTTTTGTTGTCTTTGTCTTGCTGTTGATTTTTTTTTTGTGGTGCTTGTTGGCTATATTCCTTTTGTTGTTATTTTTTCATTTCTAATCACTGTTGTATGTTCAAGTCTATTTCCATTTTTTTTTAATTTTTTTTTTTTTTTTTTTTTTTTTGAAGTACAAATGTTGCTATTTTTTTTTTAATATTTTTTATACTGCTGTGTTCTGTCTCTCTTTCTCTTTTTCCCATTGTTTTTCTCTAATTTTCAATTCAAATGCATTGTTTACACTTGATTTGTATATTCCCCTGTGTGTTTTTGGTTTGTTTACGCATTCTGTGTTTATATTATAAATGTTGTTGTTGTTTTATTTATTATTGTAGTGATGCTCTTGCGAATGAAATATTTGTTTGTTAAAACATACATGTATGTGTGTGGCTGAGTATAGATATGTATGTATGTTTTGTGTTGCATGCAACATATTCCAAGTGTGGTATATTTAAAAATAGATTAATTTTTGTAATTTTTTATTGTTTTTTTCTTTTTTGTTCACTTGACTTTACAACTGGAATTCATCGACGATTTATTTATGGACAAAGTCATAATACCTATATTCGGTGAGTATTTATTGTGTAAAAATTTACACTTTCTTACATATTTTGGTATTTTGTACTCGTACTCGTATATTTGCTTGCTTGTGCTGAAGATTGCAACACCTTAAAACAATCGTCATTTTAAGGTTTTTCTAACGATGGCCAATCCAAATAGTGCTTTTTTAGGAGTCTTTTCCGAATTCTATTAAATTACTCCTTCTTTTGTCAAGCTTCTTAAGCAATTACTATATGAAACACTGTCTCCCTTAAACTGGCGGACATCTTTCGAATCTTATCAAATATCGAATGTTATGGGAAGTTTTCGGTAAATTTTAGAATTTGAAATTTTATTTAAAGGAATATTTGTCTTGAATGTTGTCGCTGTGGTCTAGTGGTTGGTGTGTTGGCTTACTAAGATGATAGCGCCGGGTTCAATTCTCAGCTCTCACATCTTGAAATATGAATAAATTATTTCTTTCGGCGACTACCTCTCAGCAGTCTTCTAGGAAAAGCTCTGGGAGTAATTGACTGCCATGAAAAAGCTTCTCAAATCTGTCGTTCGGAGTCGACTTTAAACTATAGGTCCCGGTACGCATGAATAAAAATGAACACACAGAACATGAATGCTGCGAGAAGCTAGGCCGTAACTCTGAAACAGGGTTGTAATGGCCAATTATGTACGTATGTAATAAATTACATATTTTTAGACGCAGCTACACAAAGCAGTAGCGAATTACCGATATAAATGAAAGATTTTTTAAAGCACATCTTAAGCTTAAAAATTATTTACATGTTGTCATTATTCGTTTCCCATTTTTCTTCTAACATTTGTTTTTATAGCTATAAAACATGAGTTTTTTATGATCGAAAATAAATTATAAAGTTTAATACATGGAGATTACAAGAATGTTAGCAAGTAGTCAGGAGTCAAGGTTTGTGAGTAAAGGTTCTATATTTAATGCTATTGACTTCACGATAGGAGGTACTTAATACGATTTAGTGCTTTTAATATCGGGAAGTAAGACAAAGTACATGTTGTTGACGAGTTGGCCCGTAGAATGTATCGGCTCTAAGGTTACAGCCAGCAACTATACATTCGATGTGGTAAAGGATTTCATCTACCTTGGCGCCGCCATTACCAGAAAGAATGATGTCAGTCTGTAGATCTAGCGAAGAATCACATTGGCCAACAGATGTTACTACGGTCTCGATAAGCAGTTAAGAAACAGAGACGTCTTCAGTCGCTTATTATTTCGGTGCTTGGCTATGGTGCTGAAGCAAGGACGCTGTCTTGTTCAAATACAGCTACAGCGGTCCTGGTAGTGTTTTTCGCAAGATATTTGGTCCTTTGGCGATGAGTTTCGCATTAAAACCAATCTTGAGCTGTATAAGCTCGTCGGCGATGTGTACGTTATCCACCGCATTTAAATACAGCGGCTACACTGGCTCGTCTATATTATTTGAATGGAAGAAACTGCTCCAGAGAAAAAAATTTTCAATGCGAAGGTCACTGGACGTCGGCGTAGAGAAGGACAATGTTTACATTGAAAGAACTAGTTTGATGAAGCCTTATTGGTGTGACCAACTGTAGAAAGTTCACCCTAAGCAGAGGCATCTGAAGGCAAGTGTTAAAAAAGGATAAAGCTCATTAACGGCCTCATCAAAGGCCAGTATTATTCCTTCTCCCTTGAATGATCAACAGCAGTTGCCCCATTTATCGGTGGATGTTGATTGTGAGTGGAGAGCGTCTTCACTAATTAGGTTAGCTGTTATTTTCCCAGAAGGTGGCGCTGTACTCCTGATCATTCGTTTCTGGTGGAATAGACTGGATATATCAGGAAGCAGTTTTTCTTGCAGATGGATATCTTGATGCAAGGGGGAAACCTCTTATTTTTAAATTATTATTTAGAAAAACAGCAAATTTTATTTTATATTTTTTTGTCATTTGTTGGTATTGAACCTCAGTCGTTTGAGTCCCAGCCCCCCTATACAAAAATATTTATTAAGTACGACATTTTTGATCTGCAGTATAGAAAAAATGCTCTCTCATGTTCATCATCGTAATACGACAAGCAATACAAATCAAATCTGAAAACCCACTTCTCAGGTACTTGTAAGTTATTCGTTGAGCAAAACTCCAATGATTTCTCAAGTAATAAAATCCTTTATATGGTCAAAGACAAGACGCTCGACAAATATGTGCTTTGAGCAGGTAATAGACAAAGTAAATAGATAGTCGTGTTAAACGATAGTTGGTTTATTTTTCCAAAACACAAAATAAATATTTTTTATAAAATCAACTAATTTTTTTTAATACAAGAGCCGTAAAATATCGATAAATAAATTATTATTTAAAAATTTAAAATTATCTTTATATAAACAAGAAAATTTCTAATTTTTATTAATTTTTCTATATGATTTCTAATTTTTATGATTAATTTCTAATAGTTAATAGAATACAAAACCTTTTACGATTATTTCTTTCCAAGCACACAAGCTTTTGTCATAGTAAACATAATATTACAAAACACACTTCAAAACTCATTTTAGAAGGAAAATATTAAAAGAGAGAAAATCCCATTTTCTTTTATTTCCAACACATTTTCAAAGGCAATTTAAGAGAATTAAATTTTAAGCTCTTTTTCTAATGTTCCCAAAGAAGGATATTCTTTCTATTCATAAAATATATACCCGTTAAACGTTGTACACTGGAAAATGGAAATCAAAGAATTTCCCCTTTTTATGGAAACACGTGTTCATTTCGCCGGATATAAACAACAGCTGTTTAAAAAGGAGAACGCCATTTATTACAGGTGACTCTTAAAAGTATAATGATTTAAAAGAGCAACATGCTAAGAGAGAGAGAGAGTACATAAAAAATACTCGTATATATAAATAAATAAAAAAATAATAAATATTATAGAAATAAAAGTTAGAAAAATAAAACCAAATACGAGTATTACAAACCTGTGAGAGCATACAATTTATAACTCTCCAATATTATAAATTTGTCATGAAATATTTTGCAATGCAAATATGTACGACGAGAGATAATAATGATGATGAAGACAATGATTGCTTTTGTATATAAGGATGAGTAAAAAAAAAACAATGTTGTTGTTGTATACATAGCATATGTATGGAAGAGAATATATGAATGGATTTGTTATACAAAGATAAAAATACAAAAACAATTTTTGTGTTTTTTTTTTTTTTTTATTTTTTCTTTTATTTTTCCTTCGTTTCATATTTTTAGGAGTATACATACGAGTACGAGTATATTAGCGTATGTGTGAGTATGTGTGTGTTTATCTCAATACACACAATATCCATGTGGATACCACGGGTACCGCCCAAATGATTTTCACCACAAATACATAGAAAGTCTACAAACACACTCACTTATGCAAATACAATGAATGAAAAAATAGGGAGTCCCTACAGAAAAAACCAACACACACTTCAACGCACATGTTTTTCTTTATTTTTTTTCTTTGTTAACTGTGTGCGTTTGTATAATAAAGAGCAGAAGGTTGTTTTTCTCTTTCGGTGAAAGGAAAAATAAAACGCTATTGAGGAATATAATAAAATTCACTGAAAAAGTTGTTTAAAGAAGACATCTTTAAAGAAAAATAGAACAACAAAACGTGAAAACGTAAAAATTTATTTTATTTTTTTTTTTAGTACAAGACCTGTTTAAAGAAACTAAGCATCATTGTTTTGTATGTGTTTGAAAAAAAATATTTATTGTTGAATAAAACTGCTGTGATTTCAAACAAATAATTTTGAAAATTTTACGATTCCAAGAATTATAGCTTCAGTTGTTAAAATTTTGAAAGCTTTCAATGAAAGAAAATACAGCAACGTTATCAAAAATATTTCACACAGAGATTACACTGGTCAACAAAACTATTGTTTTCTTAAATTTTTTTCTATTATTGGCTACTTCGGTGGCCCTAATTATGAAAAAAATACTAGGAGATTGCCAACAGCTCTACTTTTTGAAATATACAGTTTTACTATTTTGACGAAAAAGTACAAAAAATTAATTCATATGTTAACAAAATTTCTATTGAAAACTATCAAATGATCTTTTATAACATTTCCATGAATGAACGACTTTAGGTAGATCTCGTTACAAACTCCAGCAGAAGTCTACCATAATATGCGAGTCCAAACTTTCCTGATATCGCTCTTCCATTGTCCGAAGATCCTAATGAAACCTTTCACCCTGTTCTTTACTAAAATAACCAAGATTTAGCGGAAATCGGTGTAAATGCGGGTAAAGGAAGTGTAATATTATGCTCATGTTGCACCCAAGCTCTTGTAAGCTCGAAATTGACATGGTCGTCAAATTTCTTTTTGCCTAGGAAATTACTCATAACCAAAACAAATAAATGCCAAGCTTTGGATTCGGCTTCTGTCATTGATTTGACAAAACTAGGTTCTTTCACAAGCTCCCTAATCTGCGGCCCATCAAAAATGAAAACTTTCGTAAAAGAAAATTGCAACATTTGCCACTTTTGTCAAGCGCCTTTACAAACTGTTTTATAATGCCGATATTTTTTAAATGTATATTCACCACAGGTATAGTAAAAACAATCAGGATTAAGCAGGGAACATGTTCTTGACGAGACCATATTGGAAACATCAATAGAATATATTTTAATGTTCGATAAATAATGAAAATCTAATTAAAAATAGTATGTGAGGGCAGTTAGCTATAACTTAAAAATAAGAGCTGTTACGGAAAACCTGTTGACGTATTGACGAAATACACTTCATTCTGATATAAAAACAAAGAAAATCGCAGAAAACAATGAATTTTTTGTCTTTTGTTGACCAGTGTTATTAATCACTCTTATTAATCTCATCATATAAACATGCACTTCCCCTATGCTCTACACGAACGTTGCTTATCATACATGGTATTAAAAAATTACGCAAGGGCTGTGCTCTGTCCTTTTATATCGTAAAATCTCGAAATATTTAATCCGCGTAAAAGATCACAGTATTCTAGAATCAATGTGCTGCTCTGGAATGTTACTTTTTGGGGCATATGATTGTTTTCTTTTTAAAAAATAGTTTGTCTGATTTGTAAGAACAAAATTAATGATTAAATTTTACAAACTAATCATTATTTCAAAGTGTCTGTTAATGACAACGACAAATCAAATATCGAACAACATATTTAGTTATCGAAAGTTAGCAAATTGAAAACAGTTTGCAACATACATAATTGGCCATTACAACTCTATGTCAGGGTTACGACCTAGCTTCTCGTAGCGCTCATATTGTGTGTGTTAATTTTTATCCATGAGCACTGGGACGTGCAGTTTAAAGTCGACTCCGAAAGTCTGATTTGAGAAGCTTTTTCATGGCAATCAATTACTTCCAGAGCTTTCGCCAGAAGACTACTGAGAGGTAGTCGCGGAATGAAATAATATTTTTATATTTCTCTTTTTTTTTCAAGATGTTAGAGCTGAGCTTTGAACACTAACCACTAGACCGTGGCGACACCTACAGGTGATAAATAATGTAACACACTTGGCAAAATTTGTCATCGAAAACCGCACGAAAATGGTCAAGACTTTTGGCACATGCACAAACAAAGAAAAGGAACACTTACTTATTCATGAGATGAACTTTTAAACATTGTGTACAAATTAAATCTAATTTTTTTTTCATTTTAAAAAATCCTGAGAAAAGAAAGTAGTTTAGAGAAAATACGAGTAGTTTAGACAACATCGGCTCAGTTTTTCGAGATTATTATGTATTGCGTATGCCATACTTAAACTGTGGCTACACAATTGTTATCAATCATGTGGTTGGCGAAATATGTTTTTTGGTTAGCTCCTGGTTTTCGTAAACTCCTGACTGTGTAATCTAAATTAGAGCGTAAAGTGCAACATAATTTGGCGCTTACCATTCATTTATCATTGCAGCAATGAGCAACTTAAATAAAAGCGTCAACGTTGTATTAAGAATAGTGATGTTTACTTACTATGTTTGATAAAAACCGCTAAATAACCATAATAAAGAAAAATAAAATATGTTACCAATATAGGCATATGCCGCTTCAGCTTGCCATTTCGAGTCTATAATTGTAATCTGATAGATAATCAGACACGTTGCTTATTAGTCTTTATCTTTTTAATCACACTTTTCCTGGTTTTTTTATTATTCAAACACTTGTCCAAATTTTTTTTTCTCCCAGCTGTCTGTATTTTTAAACACCGTATCAGTTTTATCAATATTTAATGAATATTGAGTTTTTCTCAGTTATTTGTAAATTTTTATTTTTTTTTTTTATCATTATTGTTAAATAATATTTAAAAATTATAAATCATGTTTAATAATAATAAAAATAGAGAAATTTAATTAAACTTGTCCATTATACATACATACATACAGTGGTGTTCTTTAAAATAGAACCAAGCACTTGTTTCGTGTTATTTTGCTTGACTCTCTCTCTCTCTCTCTCTCTCTGACACACAAAATTCCAACTGTAGACTTGTCATTGGTTTGTTTTCTTTATGAAACCATAATTTTTATTATATTATATTATATCCTCCGATATAAAGTGTTCCTTCAAATAGAGTTGCTACAAAAACATAATTCTGTAAAAGTTAAAAACTTTAATTGATTAAAAATTCTAACAAAACAAACGTAAATGTATGTTCTTTTAATTGCAATTGTTCTAACAGGAATCCTGACTGGATAGAGTTAAATATTATACTCAAGAACTTAGGAAAATTATAAAATATCTTTAGAAAAAGGGTAAAAGTCAAAGAAAACTTGCAGATATTGTTGGGTGCTCTCACAAAATTATCGAAATTGCAATAAAATTTAAGTATAAAGAAGAAAAATGAGAATGAAGTCTAAAAATCACAAAATCTGCAAAAAGAAGACTTATACGCCACATAAGGAAGGATCCATTCTTGATATTTACCGACTTAAAATAGGAAGACAATCTGGACGTAAGAACTTCAGCAATACGAAAACTATTAATAGAAAGTCAACAAGTATAAGAAAAGAACATGGCCTACAAAAAAACCACTTATAAAAATGTTACAGTTTGTCTGCTAGCCATTGGAGAAAAATTTTGCGATTGATTTAATTCTGATAGAAGCAGTGAGTATTTAGGAAGTACACCGCACATCTTTTTTTCTTTCTTTCTCCGTATATCATAAAAATAATGAAACACGGGGCGTGTTTCTGGTGTAATGGAAATGGACTTTATAAAATCCTATACGGAATAACAAATACCTCTTCGTTGGTCGTTTCAGCAAGACAGTGACGCCAAGCACAAATCGAACCGGCCAAAAAATTGGTTTCAATGCAATGAGCTGAAGGTTTTGAGCTGACCTGCTCAGTCGCCAGACTTAAAGCCCAGTAAGAATCTATGGCAAATTATAATAGTAGCTTTTAAGGAAAAATATGCAACGAATAAAGATCACCTGCTACATACACACATAATGGAACAAAACAAACCTTTTTCAGAGTTACGGCCTAGCTTCTCAAATGTGTGCATCAATTTTTATCCATAAGTACCGGGACCTGCAGTTTAACGTCGCATCCGAGCGACAAACTTGAGAAGCTTGTTGAGGGCAATCAGTTACTAGCAGAGCTACTGCCAAACACTGCTAAGAGGTGGTCGCCAAAAGAAATATTGTTTAATATTTCAGAGCTGCGGTTTGAACCCGGAGCTCTTTTCTAGTAAAACAACATACTAGCCTACGGCGACCACAAAGATCGTCTGTTAATATTAGTAAATGAGATGTGGAGTAGTATCTTAACTGAGACATGCTCAGCTATTTGAAAAGATTAAATATTGAAATCGCTCATCTCTGGCTATTTAATAAATAATTTTATTTTTTACATTTATTAGTGAAGAGTGGCTCTATTTTAAGGAATACCACTGTATAGTAGGTACATACATATATAAATGGAAACAATATTTAAAAGTAACTGAAATTTAATTAATCTGTTTTTCACAATATGTATTTTTTTGTTTTTTGCTCATGTTTGTTTTTATTTACTCCGGCATATCATATGATGGTATATTTTAAGGAGCAACACCCACACAATACAAACACAACGTGTATCATAACAAACTTATTATATTTTTGTAGATATTATTGATGACATGTAAATTTGTGTGTATATAGTATGTATGTGTATGTGTATGCATGTAGGTTAGGTTTTTTAAATGTAAGCTGATGATATTAAATTTTCCTGTCAAATTAATAATATTAAATGAAAAGTTTTTTCATATTTTTTTTTCTATTTGTTTCTCGGTTGTAGGGGAGTATAAACAGCCACATACAACTAAAATCTCGTATAACAATAAATTGCATATTTAAGAGCAAGGAAGAGAGGGAGAGAGAAAAGTTTTTGTTTTGACAACAAAATGAAATTATATAGCATACCTTTAGGCATTTAAACAAAACCTAGATGATATGATACACATATATGTACATTTATAAATGTGTTACGCGTATGTTTAAACAAATAAACACTCACACACTGACTCTCTCTATCTTTCTATCTATCACTCTCGCTCTCTTGTTCTTTGTCTTTCTTTATACCACACACATACACACACCCTTCATTCAATATAAACGGCTTTCATATTAATTAACCATCAATTTCAATAATCAACTATTGTTTGGTTACAAAAACAACAACAACAACAATAATGAAAACTATTTTTGTTATGAAAGAGAATTTATTATTGTTTTTGTCCTTCCTGTTATTGTTGTTGTTGTTGTTATTATTGCTGTTCTAGTTATAGGATTTTCTTTTCACCAGCAAAAAACAAAACGAAAAAAAAATATTATAAAAATAAAATGTCGAGTGTTGTGTTTGATTATAAAATAATTATATAAACAAAAGTTTCATTGTTGTTGTTTTATATTTTTGTCTGTAGTTTTTACCACTTTTTATTTTAGTTTTGTGAAGTTGTTGTATAACATTTGTCATCATCTATCAAAAAATATTTGTGTGTTTTGTTTTCGGCGTTATTGTTTCATAATATTTTGTATTTTCATAGTTACGTTTGAGTATTTTATTGTATAATATGTGCTAAAAAAATAACCCAGTGAAACACTATCACACGTTTTCTTGTAAAAGGAAATTTTGCAAAAAGCCTTTTGCTCTACTATACTGAGTCACACAGTAAGAGAAAGAGCATAAAACCCCAGTTTATATAAATTTAAAACAAATAAAAAATGAAATGATTCTTTTAAATTCATTTTACAGCTAAATTGCTTTTAAGAAACGCAACGGTCTTCTGCTCCTAGCAAAGCATTGTTAATATCCATTAGAGGCATTGCATACACAATGAATTCAACTGGGTACTGTGATGTTGTTTACTGCACAGTATATACCAAATACACGAATTAAAACGGAGAGAGACAAATTTTATTCAACTTAAACAATGTTTTATTCTCCTAAACATGAATTCTCTTACAATTGACCACAACAAAGCAATCAAAAACTGTATATAGTAAACCAAACACATTCATTAATTAAAAAAGCAACAGTGTATTCATTCATTCATTCACCGTGGTCTAGTGGTTAGTGTTTTAATTACTATGACAATAGCTCGAGGTTCAAACCTTAGTTCAGACAAAACAAAAATATTTCTTCTGACAAAAGCTGTGAGAGTAATTGATTGATATGAAAAAGCTTCTAAATCAAGTCTGTCATTCGGAGTCGACTTTAAACTGTAGGTCCCGGTACTCATAGATAAAAATTGATACACACAACATGAGTGTTGCGAGAACCTACACAGTAACTCTGACACAGGGTGGTAAGGGTCAATTATGTATGTATTATGTATGTATTCATTCAAAAACTGTGTTTTTATTTTTTACAGAGTTCAACAAATTACACACAAAATATTCACTATGTACTTTTGAAAAACAACGCATATAAGTGTCTCTAAATTTTGCACGATACTGATCATATGTAGTAGTGCATAAGTGTTTTTTGTTTTAATATTTGATTAAATACACGTTCATACACGTATAAAAATATAAATCAACTGTTACAATACAGTGAATACATACTGTGAAGTATGAATATTCATTGTTGTTTTGATTTGGTGTGCTAAGGATTCACTGCACACATAAATATAACTGAACGCAGAGCAGATAACAATGAAAATAGAATTTATCAAAGAGATAGACACACTTTTTCACACATATAGAGAAATTAATGTTATGAAAACAATATATGACTTAAAGCGGTGTATACAAGTCACTGGCCGATCGGTAAACACTCAGAGAGGTTGGGTCTGCCCTTTAATCGGCACTGCAGAAGTTGCTGGAATACTTCTGAAAGGAAGACTTTGGTAGTCAGACGTTTAAAGTTTTTTGGGGTGACTTTTTTCGAAGGCTTGGCGCAGTATGCTACCCTACATCCCCTTGCTTTACTCCACTTTATAGACAGCTCTGTTTGGCTGTAGTTCTTTTCCTATTTTAGGTGATTTCAGTTTGGTCCTGCAATGGTTTCAAAACGGCACTTTGTGCTAATTGTAGTTGATCATGTTTTTGGTTGACTAGTCATTTGACCTACCTACCTATGAGAACAATAATTCATTTAAAAGTGAATGCACAGTTTTGTGATGTGACTACTTGCTTCATGAAGCAGTGGAGTGAGGACCACAAATTTTACAGTTTTTATTGAAACAAACAACTCTACTAATACTCTACTGACTATAGAGAAACAGAAATGCTACATTCTCCGTTTCGAGTTCTACGAAAGTAAAAAATTGTCAAGCTTGTTATCTATTATGCGATTATATAATTACCGATTATTTTTGTACTTTAAAACAAAAGAATCAAAATGAAATTTAAGCAAAATTAAAAAATAGTTTTATCGACTTATGGAATTGTTAAATCTTTAAGCATTTTAAGTTTTGGTATAAACAAACTCGGTTATATTCAAAATATATATCTAGTGGGCGTGGCCCTATGTCTATAAGTTAAGTGTTATATTTAACTAAAATGTTTACTGGGTTATTATCATAACAATTATCACATATAATGATTTGTTTATGCGTAACAAATGCCAGTTCGATGGAATCCCTTAAGTATTTCTTTTTTCTGGAACTTTATTTTGAGTCAGGCTGTCTGACTGTTTGTAAATTAGTCATTGATAATTATTATCATCGTCAGCAGCAGCATAACAACGTATCAGGATGTTCTGTGTTGGGTAAAAAATGTCAACAAAAAATCTCTTGTGGTTGAAATTAATGAAAATTTTATAAACTTGCCGAAAAAATTATAAACTCATAATGGTTATGATACAGATTTACTTCCATTACATTCCATACATACATACGTACATACGTGTGTATATGAAACATAATTAATAGGCATGTTGAAATTAAGGTTGAGGTCGGGTAAGAACTTAATTTTTATCTTTTGTTTTCTCACACTTAGTTTTTTTTCTATTCTTTTATTTTATACTCAGGTTTTGTTTTGTATAAAAGAATTTCAAATAAAAAAGAAGCGAAACAAAATATCCAGAAAGCCATAATGAGTTTAAAAATGGTTTAATTTTTGGCACTGCTTTTTGACCACATTTAGAAAATTAAAAAATAAATTAATAATTTTACTCAAAAACATGTGGTCTAGCACAAGGTAGGCGGTCTATTCAACTGAAGCTGAAATAGGTGTGTGTTTCTTTATGAAAACATCGTACACAATCATTTTATTACAAGTATAAGCATACTTCGAGGCTGAAACACGAAATCTATTTAGAGAGCATACTTTAAGGGATTTACTTTAACAAACCTTTAACTTACTGAATACTACACTTCATTTTCTTAGTTCTGTGTAAGTATAGGCTCAAAACTAGTGTTATTACCATATTTTTATAAACAGTTTATATTAAATTGTTTTCTAATCAATTTATTCAGTTTTGGTTAAAAGTCGTAAAATTTTTTAAATTTAACTCCCGATTTGGGTTTAAAATATTACTGCAAGAGTAACCTTTTAAAAAGTTAAAGAAGAAAGTAAATATTTGCTGGGGTAGATAACCAAAAAATAGTAAAAATCTACTGATAGAAACAATGAGTAACAAAATAATGTGGCAGAAGATAGATGGAATCAATGAAATAAAAACCATGCTGCTATAAAGTAGCAGAACTCACTCAGTCACATGACCGAAACTTACGTTAAACCACCACACATAACAAAAATAATTCTCCCAAAATGTAGGACAAATGTATCAAAAGTGGGTGAAAGTCTATTCCTTTATAATGTTGCATCAGTACAGAAACGTCTATGGCTTGGAACCCGAAATTAAATAGCAAGTACATGCATATATAAATGGCCATTACCACCTTGTATCAGAGTTACGGCCTAACTTCTCGCAGTCCTCATATTGTGTGTGTTAATTTTTATTAATGAGTATAGGGGACCTACAGTTTAATGTCGACTCCGAACGACAAACTTGAGAAGCTTTTTCATGGCAATCGGTTTCTCTCAGAGCTTTTGCAGGAAAACTGCTAAGAGGTAGTCGTCGAAAGAAATATTTTTTTTTAAGTAACAGAGCTGAGGTTTTAACCCGGAGCCTCCGTCTTAGTAAGCCAGCATAATAACCACTAGACCAGGGCGACTACAAATGACAAGTGGAAATGTGAATACTATGCCATTCAGTCATACGACCAAAAGCTGCTTAAAACCAGCAAGACTTCTTGAACATAGATAACTAAAATAATTCTCTCACACTGCAGGACAAGTACATGAAAAATTTATGATTGTTGTCTCTGTTACAATGTTGCTTCACTATAGCAACGACTAAAGCCTTTAAAAGGAAAACCTATCCCTGGGACTTGGAAACCAAATCTGAACTCACAAGTTAGAGCACTCAAGAATTCACGTACCCACGTTCTAAAAATACCAAACAAAACATGCAGTTCTAGGGAATGTTAAACGAGCCCACATTATACTTTCGCCACTTTAGAAATAAATCCACAACTAATGGAAGTACTTTTTGTGATCTATTACATATTAAAGTTTACAAGGATTACATAATTTAAACTCTCAGCTAAATAATTGTTTTTGGCTTCATATCAAATGAAAGTATTCGCTTTTCCAATGCATTTACGTTTTATAACAAGTATGTATGAGTTGTCATAATTGTGTTACAGTTTTTAATATCACTTTTGCTATTTAATAACTCTTAAGGGATGCGCCACAGTAACATACTTTTTCTATTTGTAAGGTTTTTGCTTTCATACTAGAAAAACAACAACATCAGCAACAAAATAACAAAAATGAATACACAAGAAAAAGAACAGAAATTTGAAAAGGGACACTATTATTTTGCTATTGTTGTCATTAATTTCAATGACGGCTACAACATCCTACGCCTTATGGTAACTTTGTTAAAAAGGCAAAAAAAAAGAAATTCTAGCAACACCACCACTGCTACCCTAAGAACTAAATATTTATCGAAAAAATACATCGTTATACTATTTTTTAACCACAACCAGTTTATAAACTGGTTGTCATGAATGAATATTGTGTTCTATTTACCAGTATTTTCCCATTACACTACACTTCCCCTTGTGGTCTCTTTGTTACTGTTGTAGTGTTCATGTAATAAGAAATTGTTGCTTTCACTCACCCTTGCCAATTCTATCACTAGGACTCTGTTGATAAATTGGCGACAGCATATAAATTAAGAAATCGTGCACTAATTGCGTAAAAAGGGATACAAACAACTACACAGCATAATATTATGTGATGTATCCAACCAACTATATGGTATTGTAACAAGTTGGTTGGTAAGAGAAAATAAAATAAGAAAATATGAGCAACTACGCACTTCCAGATATAATTTTTTACTTTATTTTTTATAGTTTAAGATTTAAATTTTTACCAGTTTTTTATAGAATCTTATAAAAAAAAATTTTAGTTTTTCATTAAATGCTTCCTATCTTTAAATCAAAAAAAAAAAAAAACAAATTGTGTGTGAAATATCATTAACGTTTTTATACTTTATTTGAAAGACTTATGAATGCCATTATGAGTGGAATATAATATCGATGAAATAACCGCCACAGCTCCGGTGGGTGGAGCTCATTCGAAATGCCCAATTTTTCAAGCAGATTGTTTACAGTGATGGCCTGACCAATACTGTGCTCAAAAAAATACTTACGTGCCCATGGCGATGTCAACAAAAAATCCACATCAAATAGTAACTTCTTTGGGTGTTTTTGACTCTCATGTAGATTGGTATCATCCCAAATTCGACAATTTATTTGTTCACGAAACACTCATTTGGAAAAAAAATTTTTTATTATTTGAACATATTGTTGAATGCTACATTCGTCCATGGTGATTTGGCCAAACTGTCTGAGTAAGCGACGACTAATTTAATTCAAAAAGATGGTCAATATAAAAATTCTCTGCGAGAAGAGCCTATACTTTGAAATAGTAAAAAATAAGCCGTGCAGCCCAATTATAGGGGCAAAAACTTTTACTTTTTTGCGGGGTGCTGGTATAGTGGTTAGAGCGCTAGCACAAAAACGAAAAAGCTAGTTTGCGGTTTCTTCAAAATTATAATATAAAATTAAGAGGTCCCCCCCCCTCTCTACAAGAAGACCATCTACAAAAAAACCGCTCCCCCACATTCCACTCTATTCCACCTTAACCAATGTCAACCAAAAAAACGAATGATCAGGAGAAAAGCGCCACCTATTGGAAAGTAGCAAATAACAGCTAAACCTACTTAGCAAAGACACTCACCAGGCAATTGCTTTTGATCAATTGGGGGGGAAGGTATAACACTGGCCTTTGAATGATCAAATCACAGAAATAAGTCTCATTCCTAAGGCGCTTAATAATAAGAAAAACATATATGTACTGTCTTTTCCCCAAATAGCAATACAATTCATTGCATTTAGTAGGGTTTTACCCCTGAGTATTGGTCCCAAATAAAAAAAATTAAAAAAACTTAAGGGGCCTGGCCCTAGAACAACCAGTTTGGCCAAATTTTTTCGTAACCAAAGAACTAATGTATATTGTTTATGGTGTGTTTGATAAAATTATAAAGCATTTTAACCAACTTCAACCTGTCAATACTTTTTGTCAAACTCCACTTAAAATATTTAAGCCTTGATTCTTTGTTGTTTTTATTATCAAACTAAATTGAAATGCAGTGAAAATCAAAGCTTTTTTACTACAGATCTAAAAATACTAACCTGGAACTTCTGATTTAAAAACAGGGTACATTAAAACTATGCGTGTGAATTTTATTTTCCTCCAAAGAGGTAAAACTATTACGAATTTTTCTTCTGATTAGCTGTACCTACGCAGCAGAGAGTTGAGTTTGATCTGTATACATCAATTTGTCAAAAACTGTTTTATTATATATGTATGTTTTTTTTTTCTGAACTATAGAAATTTAGGTTGACCTGTGGCCAAGCTAAGCGAAACAAAATAAAGCCAACGAAGTATTGATTTTTTTTTTATCGAAATTGGTCGATAGTACTTATTTAAGAGAATGAGTGACATAGCCTATGAAACATCAGAAATATGGCACGAGCAGATATATTATGATCATTTGAAGAGAAAATGATGCAGTCTGGCCAGTGGAGTTGTGTGATTTGACCCCGTTAAGGCCAGCAAGAAAAAATAAGAAAATATGAGGGAAAGGGTAAAAGAGTATGCGAACTTTTGATTTAAATTTACTAACATCGCATCTGATATCAGTTAGAAAAAAATAAGAGTCCTACTTTAAAAATGCGAACCACAAGAAAATCGGTTGCTGTTGATTGATTATTCAACGACCAGTATTATACCTTCAATACTGAATAACCCAACAACAATCAACCCCAAGAAGCCCGCTCTGTAAAGTCAAAAATTTTTTTTAGTTTAGGCGCGATATCATAATTTAAACATTATGGCCTTTCAAACGAGTAACAAATTTCTATGATACCTCCATACACTTCGTTTTGTTGAGGTTTAAAATATCAAGTATTGAATGAAAAAATAAAAAAATGTATTGCCTACTTTTGGGTGCCAAAAATTTGTTTATAATACAGCATAGATTTAGGCGTTATATAAAAAAAATATTGTAAAAGACTGTTCTTTTACAAAAACACTTTAAAAAGGGATCACCAAACATAGAATATATTCAAGGCCCTAACTTTATTCAAGTAATAAAAGGAGTCAACGAATTTAAATACAACTCTGTTAGGTTTCTGAAGAGTCATGACTGTAGGCAACAATTGACTACAAAGTTGAATATTACCGAGAAAACATATCTTATAGAGAGATATTTACCAGAAATCAGTTTTTTATTATTTTATTATAAAAAATTTTGTATTTGCGAAATTGGTTTTACACAACTGGCCATAACCACCATTTTTCACAGCAACCATATTGCGTGCATCAACTTTTATCCAAGACTATCCACAATTTAACGTCGAGTCCAAACGACAGACTCAGTACCAATAGCACTGATTTATTGATAAGAAAACATATGAAATTCATAAAATATTACAAATAAAACCTTTTGTTAAGCGAGTCTCATATATTTTTGCTATTTAATCACACTAAAAGGGTTAAGTACTGTCTTTGCAATAATATTAACACACTATGTTTTCACTTTATTCTACGTAATCATCTTTCTTCAGTAAATATCAGTAACTTAAAGGACTTATCTAACAATTATATCACATTCTCTCTCCTCCATAACTTATCAGTTCATACCACTAAACACACTTGCCAACATGCCACCAATTGTCTGTCATCTAGCGTGTTACTACAAGTAAACACTTGTATGGACGAGTCTTATTTTGAGAATAACAAAATATATGTATAAGTCTGTTTGTAAGGGTATTGGTTAAGGTCCTTGTTAATGTTAAACATGATTTATCGATTTTTTTCAGACATTAGACACTTTTTATGTAAAAAAAAAAAAAAAAAAAATTATATAAAAAAGGAAATTTGTTGTTTAAATTTTTTTTCTCTTCTTTTTTTTGTGAACTCAAAGAAAACAACAACAACTAAAATGTTGTTTTTCCCATTTTCTACCCTAGAAAACACGTTTTCCCTTTAAAGGATTTGTATTGAATAAAAACAAAGTAAAACCACAAATTCAAATAAGCTTTAACAACAATAATAAAATACTTAAAAAAGGCTCCAACATTTTAAAGAGCAGATAGCAAAGAAAGTTGCGTAAAGACGCAAAAATTTAAATCGTTAAACAAACTAAAAGGAAAAAAAATATTTTTAAATTAGAGAAAAAGATTTTTGGGGGTATAAATTCAATGTCCTACCATTTATTTGTTTTAAAACGAAAAAAAAAATTATTTGTTTTCTTTTATTTTTTATTGAGAAGAGTAAATAACTTCCTTTGCCAATAGCAGTTTCCTACTGCTACTGTGTTTTGCTGTGTTTAACACTGTTGCCTGTTTTAATGTGCTGACAGTTGGCTTGTGAACATATGTATTTATTGGTATTTAATATTAAATTTATGTACTCGTCTGATTGTTGCGATGTAACTGTATGTGTTGTATTATTGTGTATATATATGTAAAGCATACATTTAGGCGAAACTGTTGCTTTATGTATTCTATATAAATGTTTTGTTTTATATTGATTTGCAACAACACGAAAATCAATTATGTTCCATTCTCTTTTGGTTTTCCATAATGATTACAAGTCAGTCAGCTTACTGTCAGTTAGGAGACATATAGGCCGATATTTAGTCCACGTACCAACTATAAGTCGCCTATATAATGCTACTGACTTGTATTAAATTCTCGCTTTTTATTCTGTTTTTTCTTTTTTAGCAATAAAATTTATTCCATGGACTTATTTTTCGTTAATAAAATATATTTATAAGTACATAAACATAAAAAAACAACAAATACCAAGGCCAAAGCCTATTTTAAGGGGTTTTTAAACAGAAAAACAAAATATTTACAATCTTTAAAGCCTCTTTTAGCTTGCTTTATAAAGTTTTAAAAGTTTTAGGTGTGTTTTTAGTCTAAGACAAAAATAATGGAGTAAACTCTCATTTTAAAAAATCACCAAAGTTTTCGTTTTGTTCAGTTAACCTCTTTTATATAACGCCCTACATTCCACTGTTATTTATGTAACAATGCATGGTATGGCTATAGATTATAAGTTCCATCGAATTGTATAATTTGTACTCTCTTAATGGGTCTTTCGTGCAAAGACTTAAGAAACCTTCTTCTTAACGCATAATACTCGTATTTATTTGGTTATAAGAAAGTTTTTTTTTGTAAGGGCAAGCACTCAGGGGATGATGACCTTTACTAATGCAGTACATTGTGCTGGTCTAGGAAAATATGAGGGCAAGAGGGAAAGACGGTATGGACTTTTGATTTAAACTTACTAAGTAGTGTCGTATATAAAATCTGTTAGAAAAAAATAAAGGAACTACTTTAAAAATGCGAACCGCAACAAAATCGGTTGCTATTGATCAGTTATTCAATAGCCAGTGTTATACCTTCACCACTGAATAACCCAACAACAATCAACCCCAAAAAGCCCGCTCTGTAAAGTCTAAAATTTATTTAGTTTAGACGCGATATCATAAATTAAACATTATGGCCTTTCAAACGAGTAACAAATTTCTATGATACCTCCATACACTTCGTTTTGTTGAGGTTTAAAATAGCAAGCATTGAATGAAAAAATAAAAAAATGTTTTGCCTACTTTTGGATGCCAAAAATTTTTTGATATTACAGTAGGAATTTAGGCGTTATATAAAAAGAAAGGACCGTTCTTTAATAAAACACTCTATAAAGGTATCACCAATATCTTCTGATATCACCAAACCTCTTCTGCATAGAATATATTCAAGGCCCGAATTTTATTCAAATAATAATAATGCAAAATTCTATCTGATAAGAAATCGCTGAGATATGGCACCTCGAAGTTTAAAATTTGCCTATTTTTTACGTTTTTCTTAAAATTTTTCAGTTTCATTTCAATTTTTTCCTACGAAAGTGATAAACAAGGTGAAAGATTTCACCAGGAAATAGAAAAAAAACGAGAAACGTTACAAAGGCTGGTGGGATGAACAAATGATGAACAAATTTTCCAGCATATCGACGGAAAAGGCCTTCAATTACCTTTCCATCGATATGCCACTTATCTCGATCGGAATTTTCGGTTGGACTCCACAAGGGTTTAAATGGGACCATAGACCGAAAAACACAAAAGTACCGTTATCTAAAAAACGGTACTTAGGAAAAAAATAACAGCGTTTTTCATGCTCAGGAGGTCCCAATTAACTTATCTAGGTATGTGGCGTTTTTGGTATTTTTTGGCTGTAAACCAGTGTAGTTGACCATTATAAGCCTTTTTCGGAGCTTAGCCTACCTCCTTACAGCAACCATATTGTGTGCGTCAATGTTTCTAAATGAGAACTGCGAAATACACGACAAACTTGAGAAACTTATTCATGGCAATCAGTTACTCTCAAAGATTATGCCATAAAACTGCTCAGAGGTAGACGTATTTCCAAGATATCAGATTAAAGAATTTTTAAAATAAGAAATTAAATAAAATAAAACAAATACTCGTAATAGTCTAAAATCGATTTCATTAGAAATGACTTCAAAGTCTACAGATTTAGATGCTCGTAGTTCTAGAATGAAATAGTTGTCAATGGGCTGCTGGAGCCTGACTATTTGAACAAAACAATCAAGTATTTCATTCTTGACACAAAACAACGACAGACTATAAACAACTTTGATGATTTAACAGAAAGTGGTTGATTATTCTGTACCCAGAATATGTCCACTATACTTCTACAATATGTTTTTCGTCGCGTTTACTGTTTTTATAGAATTCAAATTTTGACAAATGCGAGATTTAATGATGCTTTTAATAATTTAAAAATCTTGTACTAATATTTTGTCTTTGAGTGTAACGAAGTCTGTTTTTAATTTCTATTATTGATATTTATGTACAAACATGTATATCAAATGGTTTATTTATTAAGTTTTTTCGATGTTCACTTTTTTTATTTCGTTTTTCCTGCTATATTGTATTCCGTTTTATGTAAAGCTTTTTTTAAAGGTTTACTATCCCAGTGACACACATCGTTTTTTCGTGCTTTTGTTTTTTCTATAGGAAACTTTTTGTGCGTACAGTGCGGAAGGGTAGTAAAACAAGAAAAAAATGTGAAAATAATAAAAGAGAAACGCACACATACACACACAACTATACCTCCTTATGTATTTACGTGTACAGAGAGATATTTTTTTTTTTTTCAAATTAATACCATCAACGCATTTTTATAACGAAAAAAAAGATGTTTTTCTTAAGCGCAAACACACATATACACACAGCCATACATCCTTTCAGTCACAATGTATAAAAATGCGTTTTTCTTATAAAATTTCTGCCAATGGCACGTACCATTTGGCGTCCAGTCATACCTTTTGTCTTAAGCAGACAAACACCGACACACACCCACCCACACAAACAGGCAGACAAACGTGTATAGATAAAATAATATGGTCTTGGCTGAAGAAATTTAGGACAATAAGTTAAAATCTATAAAACTGGCAATAATAAAACTAGAAAAGCAACAGTCACAGAACATATAAGTATATAAAAACGTTTAAGAAAATTACCAGAAATTGAGAGAAAGAACACAATTTTAATTATTTTAAAAACCTCATAATACAGAGTAACCAAGGAGAGAAAGGGCACACACACGCACACAGTTTTAATAATTTTAAAAACAAAATATGGCAAAGAAAGTTTTTTTTATATGAAACAAGAAAAAAAAATATGATTTTTACTAAAAAAAGAAAAAATTTATATCGATTTTTATCTAAATATGTACTTGCTTAGGGTTTTATTCGTATTTGAACATCCATTACTTATTTGCATGACTGTGTGTGTGTACCATTAAGTTTTTTTCAATATCTTTTCAAATATAAAAGCTTTAAGTCTGATACATACATACCTACATACATACATATACATATACATATACAAATATATTTATAACTATGTAAGCCGGTTGTTTTTCTATGTTTTCTTTTATTTTTGATTATTTATTGAAAATTGTTGCTTCTAATGTGTTGCCAAAACAAAAAAAAAACAAAAACAAAGTAAATATTCAAAGCCATACATTTTACTCTCTAATTATTACATTTGTTCTCTTTTACTGCGTAAAAAAACTCTCTTACTCATTGCTAAAACAAAAAATTCCGCGTTGTTAGATTACAAGAGTTATCCCCAAAATAGGATTTTTTCCTGTAATGGGGACAAAAAAAATTACCTTTGGGAATGAGAATTGTAATATTACGTTGGAAAATATTTAATTTGCCAAAAAAAGGGAAAAAACAAGATCTCGGAATTGTTGATTTTTAATTTTAATTAACTAATGGCTATAAGCAAGTGTGTTCATATATGTTTTTATTACTTTTTTTTATTTAAGACCAATACTCAGGGGTATTGGAATATTGGAATATTGAATATATTGATACATAGAGCCTTATGTCAATAGGATAAATTGCTGTCAATTTGATAACTCAAAGGCCAGTCTTATACCTTCACCTTTGAATGATCAACAGCAACTGCCCCATCTGGATGTTGAAAGTAAGTGGTGAGCTTCTTGACTAATTAGGCTAGCTGTTATTTTCCCAGAAGGTGGCGCTGTGCTCCTGATTATTCGTTTCTTGGTGGTATAGACTGGAAATGTCAGGGAGCAATTTCGTGAAGATGGACTTCTTGGAGGAGGGGAAACCTCTTTTTTTTTTTAAATCGCAAATTTATTTTTTTTTTCTCCTTCGCTGGGATTTGAACCTTGGTCGTTAGAGTTTCTGTTCATGCGCTCTAACCACTATACGACGAATGTAAATGTAAACAATGTCCATAATAAGAGAAGATTTGAGTCATGTATTGGGTTCTCTAGGTATAATTTGAGTGTACTAGCGGGCCTTATGACGGGGCACTGCAGACTTAATAAATGAGATAAAAATCGCTTCGTGCAGATTCTGTAGCAAAGCGATCGAGAAAACAGAGCCACATACTGGGCAATTGTGCAGCATTGATGCACAGTAGGAAAAGGTAACTTGGTGACTATCAGTTATCATATAACGAATACTCGGAGTTGGCACCGGCCGACATTTTAAAGTTCATCAGAACGACGAAACTGGGCGAAGGAGATATTGTAGGAATCCATATTACCTTATATTTGAATGAAAGAACCTCGTCAATGTCTTGTTTCATATGTTGTGTCCAATTCTGGCATACTCTGTCTAACATATAGAACGGTATCATACAAATAAATTACATACTCATACTTTTTCTGTCAACCAGAGATGAGTTTCGTCGCTGAACACAATGTTTCGAGATAAAATGTTGTTTATCCTTTTGAAATCTTTTAAAAGGGTGTGGAATGTTTATATCAGAGGTTGTATGAAGAGCTTCTGCTTACCGACATAACAACATGCATATCTCAAGGGCAAGTCAACGAAGATTGTTGATACTTTTTTATGTAATTCCGGTTCTCCAGTGATTTAAAAACATGTTCAGCACTGCTCTAGTTGAGATATCATTGCAATAAAAATCTAAAGAAGTTTAATAACAAAACAAAATTTAATTTTATGATTATTTGCCATGATGCTCGTAGCCTCCTCAAGAAAAATTTTCTGAAAAAAAAATTAATAATTCCAGGCGATGTTATATTGCAGTCAACTGTGATACTTTTATTTCAGCCAGAAAAAGTTGTATTTCCTTTACATTTTTTGTTTTTCCAGACAAAACAACATAACTGAATAGCGAAATATTCAGTATAGAAATAAAATACATAGGGCTGATACAGTATCACCATGATCTAAAATCTTTGAGACCGAAAAACATTGGAATTACTCTTATTTTTAATAAAGTTATGACCTTGAGTCCACAAGATTTTAAAACATTTCGATTGGCACAGGGCCTCTATTTAGAATTAAAGGTGCATTAAATATTTTAAATGTCATCATGATGTTTTATTCAACACGATAATGACCCGAAACATACATCGAAGCAAGCAAAAGCTTGGTTTCGAAATAATGGCGTCAAGGTTTTAAGCTGGCATACACAGTTAACCTTAAATCCTATTGAAAATTTATGACAAATTGTCGAAGGGGCTCTACGAGGCAAAACTTCTTCCAATTTTTTAAAATATTATTTTATAAAATTTTAAGCATTTCATTATTAAATAAATAAAATGAATTTATAAAAAATATTTTTGTTCTCATTAAATTTCAAAATGTTTTTTTTTTTTTGTTAAAGAATAATTATTTTGCAATAACAAAACAGGCAAAACATTTTCACTCAACTCCTATTACTTTGTATTACCTATACAATTTATGACTTTTTTATAGGCATACCTGGACAATTCCACATTTTGCTTCTGTGAAGTTTTACTTTACTTTTTTAATTTTTCTAACATTTTTCTATTCAATTTTAGTAATTTTGACAATTTTAGAAACTTTACCACATGGTAAGAAGGGGAAATTAAAATGAAGCGAATTAAGCTGTAGCAAAACAAACGCAAAGCCATAACAGTAAGCGAAAACAGCAAGTATAACATACTAAAAGTGATACTGATGTTAAATAATGTTAAATTTGCGGCAATTTCACACGTAAACACACAAAACGGAGAAATAAATGTTAGTGTGTTATCAACAGAGTGGTTTTACCACACTGTTAAATATGATTTCTTTTCTTACTGTTAATGCGTAAGATTACCTTTTAGTAGATTATAAGAAAATTTCAGTGGCGGTTTTTATTAAATTCTAATAAATAAATAAATTTGAACTTTTTGTAGGAAGCATATTGAAATGGTTAGTAAGTACATATATTGTCGTACAAAGAGCTATTTTTTGAATCAATAATTTTAAAAATTGCCTCTAAAAAAGTTCAATTGTTGTAAGAGCATCCACACTGTGTGAACTTCTTTTTAAAAATTGAATAGGTGGGTATATGTACCTAACTAGCTAGAAACTAGCGAATTTTAAATATCAAATAGGTATTTAAAATTTTGTATTAAAACGGTGTTAAAAATTAAATCCAAAACTCACAAAAATTCCCGCTATAGCGAAATTAATATTTGTACGGCAAAATGATATTAAAAATCATTAGGTTTTACATTTTCTCGTCAAATTGGCAACAGTTATATTTAAATTAAAAAAAAGAGAAAAATTTCATTAAATTTCCAAATACAATAACAACAACAACAATAATATATTGTGTTAATAAAAGCAGAGTAAAAACAAAAACAAAATATTGTCACTTTGAACAGCTACGCAAACGCAACTCAGAACTAAAATACCATACACACATGCATACATATGACAAGTCAAAACGAATTCGCTTCACCTTATACTACATACCTTAATTGGCATCCAGCAAATTATTAAGGGGAACATACAAACACTCTCCCAAACAAGTAAGAAAATACTCAGATTGCAATATCACCTGCTTAAGCAGAAAGCCATTGAAAAAAGAAATACATACATTTAAATTCTAAAGTTTAGAAAAGCATATGGGAAAAAGATAAATGAGTGGATTTTAAAAACAAAAACAAAACACACTCAAATTATTACTGGAGCAAATATTTCAAGCTTTATTAGCATTTGTTCTGTCACTATTAGTTCTGCCATATTCTAATGCAGATCTTGAAAGATTGTTTAGTTTACTGAGTTTCATAAAAAAATAAAATTCGAAATAAAATTCAACCCTAATAATTATATGCAAATATAAAAGTTCGAGAAGGATTAAAACTTCACTAAACTTATTGCAATCATGCACTACTTCATTAAACTTATAACTACAACAAAAATATGTGTAAGATTAGTTTGAAGACAAGAAACATAAGCAACTCAAAACATTAACCAACCACGCATAACGAACGAACGAAAATAGCCAACTAAAGTTTAAGATGAATTCTCTTTAATTCTTTATTTAAATATTAACCAACCAATTGAACCATCAATTGCCGGGGAGGGCTAAAACTTCACTTTCAAATAAGGAGTACCTACTAAGTAGTAAGAAATCATATCATACTGCTGTTAAATGAATGTTCAAAAACACTGTAAATAAAAACCTCTTTGAAGGGGGAAAAAAAGAACTCAATTGGTTCATTAGATTGAAACAGAATTGTTTTTTCGTGCCAAAACCAGTGATGCAAAATATGGCACATTTGTGCTATTTGTGGCACTTTTGAATACTTGATGGCATTGATTTAATTATCTTGGCCCTTTTATCTAAAATGCTTAAAAAGTCATACTTCCATACGAAATTCTATCACCGTATGTTCCGAATGTAAGAAATCTATCGTTTATAATTAACAAAAAAAATTTTAAATCGCAGAAAACTTGTTTAATATTAAGCTTAAATAAATTAATAAAAATAAAATTCCCATCCCCAAATGAATTGGAATTAAAATCGCAGAAAAAATCCCCATTTTGGGGCAAATTCCCTTAATCTGACAGCACTGAAAAAGTGCATCATCTGCGCATATGTTTCGGTTTTATTTAAACTGCGTTTCTTTAACTCTTTGCTAAGAGAACATGAATATGAGTAGAACGGTCAAAATGCATAATGATAAGGGGGTGTGTGCATAAACATTAATTGGTGTCAGTGTTGTCAGATTAGGGGATTTATCCCCAAAATGGGGATTTTTTTTCTGAAATGGGGATAGAAAAATTCATTTGGGGATGAGGATTTTATTGGGGATGATCGACAAGTTTTCGGTGATTTTTAAAATTTGTTTGCTTGCTTAATTATACATTATAAACTTCTAACATTCGAAACACACGATGAAAGAATTTCAATAGAATTTCAAGATTTGCTTATAAACTTGCTTAAAATTCATACTTTCATATATAATTTTTGCAACGTGTGCTCTTGGTTTTAGTTTGATTTATTTTCTCATATAAATAATAGCATCACCGTATCATTATGTTTCCGCCACCATTTTTAATGGTTTTTATTGCGGAGGAATTCAGTATTAGAGGGTCTTCTTACAGCTGAATTACTTGTTTCGTAGATAAACAAACTAATTTTAGTTTCGTCCGATCACAATTGCTTCTCGACTTATATTTACTTTATGGTATGGGAATGTTATCTATAATATGGCACAGGACATCTATTTAGAATTGAGGTAAAATAGATGTAATACTATACAAATATTTCCAACGACATCATGATGTCTTATACTGAATATGAAATGGCACAGCGATCAGTATTTCAACAAAATAACGACCCGAAACACATCGAAGCAAGCAAGAGGTTGGTTTAAAAAGAATGTCTTCAAGATTTTGAGTTGATCTGCACAGTCTCCAAGTTTAAAATTTACATATCAAATAAAAAATATGTACATACATCCAAAATTATTGACGCAGTTTATCTGAAGATTTTTGGCGATGAACTAATGAAGGTTTTGGGGATTTTTGGGGATATAAAGTTCGAAATTGGGGATAAAAATTTAAAACTATCTGACAACCCTGATTGGTGTGAAAAAAATAAGCCTGAATGTTACCGCAGTTATTATTGTTGTTATTTATGAGAGTTTTATATCGTCTCTTAATTGTTGTACTATTTTAATAAAGAGTTTTATATCATACAGTATGTTGCATTGGTAATGATTTCATATTGTATGTATAATATAAATATACATTGTATATACTTTAGTGTGAAGCGGCCAAATAGGTAAATGCAACAGAAGAAATCAAGATTTTTCATGAACTTCAATTACATTTTTTTTTTCTCTTAAATTTATAAAAAAAAATTATGGTATTGTACACGAGGCTATCGCATGGTTAAAAAAAAGAAATCATAAGAAATTAATTTAGTAACTGATGTTGTTGTTTAATTTACGAGTAGGTATGTAGGTATTTCCAGAAAAAATTATTTTAAAATTTGTTCTGAAAAGTATACCCTTTAAAGAAAAAAAAAGAAAACTTTTTTTCTCGTACATACAGAATTATTATTATATATTGTTAATTATTTAGTTTAAATTTTATTCCATGGATTGGTAGATAGTATTTTACTAGAATGTAAAAAAAGTTAAGTAGAAAAAGTTTGCAGAAATGATGCCTTGATACTCGTATTCTTCATTTGTTCATTATTTTTAATTGTATTGTTTTATTTAAGTATTAAAAAAATTCATATTTTACATACCTTTGTGTGCGAGGGAGAGAAAGACAGTGTGTGTGCGTATGTGCAAACCGGTTAGCATTACAAAAAAATAAAATTGAGCGACAACGACTAACACCCGCACGAAGTATGCTGCTATAATACCCGCCTTTTTTTGTGCAAAAAGTTTAAGAAAAAATGCGAAATTATATGACAGCATAAAAATATATTTTTTTTCTTACTTAAAACTCCCGTACGAGTATTAAGAACAATGCGTTTAATAAGAAACAATTAAAAAAAAAATAGAATATCAAACTTTAAAGCTTTAGAAACAAATTTCAATAATGCAATACTTCACTAAACTTATAATTACAACAACAACACACTATTAGCCTTAACACAAGAACACACAAAAAAATTAAAAACGAATTAAAGCACCAACGCAACCGCACACCGCGAAGTTGAGTAGCAAACTAAAGTTTAAGATGAATTCTCTTTAATTCTATACTTAAATATAAGCCAACCAATTGCATTATCAATTGCAGTGGCGTGAGAAAAACCCACATGTACTAACAAATAAGAAGTACTAAATAATAAGCAATCATACCATACTACTAAGTGAAGGTGCAAAAAAAACCTGTTTTCTTGAAAAAAAATTGTTTTGAAAAATTAGTAAACTTGATCTCTTGTTGTTGTATTTTGTTCTTGTATATACTGCTTTACTCTCTATTTAAATTTTAAAAATAAGAAGTAGTCACTGCTTATGTATGTACTTCCGTTTTATTTGTGTGTTTCTTTCACTTTCTATGAGCAGTGTTACTGTTGAACATTTTCAAAAAGGTTCTTTTTGCAAAAAAAGGGTATTTGAAACAAAAAAGGGTAATAATAATGGCATATACCTACATAAACATATGAAAAATATTTTTACTTAATATTTCAAGAAAAATCCTTTTTTTAATATAAAATAATAAAAGCATACAAATAAATAAAGGATTATTCGTTTTGCGGTTTCAAAAGTAAAAAACACATATAAAATATTTTTTTCATAATATTTCTTGTTTATTATAAAGTTTGAACGTTGACATTATGTGTGAAACACTATTTCATTTAAATGCCTCCACGCGAAGTGTTGCAAGCATTGATTCTTTTGAGGTAATTTTCGACCACTTTTTTACAAATATTGGGCGGTATCTCAGCCATAACTTGACGAATGTTGGTGTTTAAGTGCTCACGAGTTGAAGGTTTATCTGCATAAACACGGACTTTCGCGTAGCCCCACAAAAAAAGTCTAATGGTGTCAAATCGAAAAATTGCCCTCCACCTCCTGTTGTTCAGTCACCCATTCCACGTATCTACGACGTTGGGAATGCTCAGCTGGCTTCAGTTGTTGCGTGGGCTAGATGTAGGTGTAGACCTAAATACAAAATATGCCATAATGTGCCGTAAGACAGTCCTAATTCCTGAGAACGACCAGGAATCGACACATTCGGGTCTTCGACAACACTTTTACTTACAACAGCGATATTTTCAGTTTAACAAGCGAAACGATGATGCACAGGTCTTAAAATATTTGTAACTGCTCCAGTCCCTTCAAATTTCTTCACAATTTAGTTGGACGATTATATCAACCACAATCTTCTGTTAAAACACGATATGTTGCTGTTGCAGACATACCACTTTTGTAGAATGTTTTAATAATTTTTATGCGTTGTATGATAAGTTAAGCTATCCATTTTCGTGAATGTCAGACTTTCAACTGAAAAGAAAAAAATTGGTTTAACAACTTAGTTTGACAGATTTCGAATTCCAGTCCCATACTTTTGAAACCACGAAATGGATAATCCGGTACATAACTGGCCATTACCACCCTGTCTCAGAGTTACGAAGTATACATTAAACTGTAGGTCCCGGTACTCATCAATAAAAGTTGACGCACACAACATGAATGGTGCGAGAAGCTAGGCCTTTTTTTTTTTTTTTTTTTTTTTTAAGACCAATACTCAGGGGTAAACCCCTACTCATGCAGTGTGCATTGTATTGGAATGTGAAGATGGTTGATAGAAGTTTTTTTTTTTTTTTTTTTTTTTTTTTCATAGATTTTGTATTTTTTTTTTTTAATCCTGATATAGGGTTGTAAAGAACGGTTATGCATGTATCTACTTGAGTACGGTAAATTTAAAATTCTAATTAAAAATTAGATAATTCCCAAAATGGATTTTCTTTAATTGAAACTCACTTTTATTTTTTGATTGGCCAGCACTATAATTGTCCGCCCAGAACTTTTAGCCTCTTTGTACTTGCGTCAGTAAACCACTTTATTTACAATTGAAATCAATGGTGCAGAGTTCACATAGTATTTATCAGCCTTATTTTTCGACAAAAATAATGTTTACTGAGCCCTCGCAATTCAGTTTTTGCAATTTTTAAAAAAATACACGAGCTTGTATGTTTTGGACAGGTGTTAAAGGCGAATTAAGTGACGGAACTTGCTCAAAATTTTACAATTTTACTTGATGGGAGCAGTGTTGCATTTTATATAAGTTCGAAAAGTCACGAACTCATTAATCCGCCCTCGTAAAAAAACCGTGTTTTAAAGAAAAATATTAAACAATATTGTCTGCAACTACGATTTGTAAGATTCTTTTGAAATAATCACTTTTATTTCTCAAAATATAATTTTGTCTGACTCATTTCTTTCAATGACTTTTCGTTATAACGGCATTTCCCTTTTCAGACAATCAATCAAAGCCGACTTATTTAGATGAACATAAAAATTACTATTTGTTATCGGTCTACAATGGGGAATTTTAAACAGGATTTACCAATGCAAAATAGCAAAAAACAACGAATTGTACAGAGATAAAGTAAAACCGCTACAAAAAGTCCTTATTAGATGCTGGAAAAATATTAAAATTTTTAAAAAGCACTAAATTCACCATGGGAATATTTAAAAAGCACCAAGCTAGTGGTTTTTCTCTTTTTGGCACCAGTGCTAAAAATTTGGCGTTTTGGAACACCAAAAAGCACTAAAAATAGTGCCAAAAGCACTAAATTGGCAACGCTGTAAATGATGCTGTTGATATTATCTTTGCTAGAAGAATAATACTACCCTACAGAAAATGCGACTACTCCGTACACTTGTCTAATAGTAGTATGTACATAAAAGACTAATGGCGTTTTCGTTTCTACAAAAATGTGTAACATTTTATTATTATATGACATAAAAGTAGGATGTTATATATTCTTTTTTGATATCGTTTTATTGTAATCGACATTTTTAATTGTTGATGTAAAGGATAACTTTTAAAAAAGGCAATATTTTGTCAAGATGAGAGAGATAAATATATGAAAGGCAACATTTTTTGGTAGAAACGAAAACGCCATAAGGCTAAGGCAATGCCAAAAGCGAGGATTACATAAACCATTACATAAGAGTTATCTTAAAACTTTTTTATATTAGTACTCCATTCTTTATACATATATGTACATACATACATATGTATATACTACTATATGGAGTATACACATAGAGTTAGCTTCGTACCTATTTCATATTAGTTAGTACTCCATGGAATATACTCGGTTGCTTGTTCTAAAATTCCAAGGAGTAGTTTAAATTAAACAGTTTTTTCTTGGAGTTGCCAAATAAGTAATGTTTTTACATAAAAACTTTGTTCGTAAATAAACGAACAGCCTTCGGCCAAGCAATTACTGCTTATTTTAAAGTAAAAAAGCACATTAAACTACACTCTAAACCACTTTTGCTGAAAATTAGGTCGATAATAGTAGGCAACACTTTACAGACTGTTTTCGACCTAAAATTAGGCATCTAGTTTTTTTAAACATTTGGTTAGTTTTTAAGCAAAATATGTCTAAAATTAAACAAAAAATGTTTAAATATTTTAGGCAATTTGTGTCTAATTTTCCCCCCTTTGATATATTTATTTTCAACACTCCTTAAATAAAAATGCCTAAAATACATATTTTCAATAAAATTATTTAATTTATTATAAATTATATATCTTACAAACTATCTATATATACTTATAAATAGATATAAAATACAAATATGTATATACATATGTTTTGTCAGTTACAGCGATCTTTAATTCTTACGACGAAATATAGATGATAAACTTTAAAACTTTGTCATTTTTTTTCTGTAAATTTTGCAACAAACACTTTTTTTAAAATAATTAATATACATTTTAATATATTTAATAAACTAGTTATAAATTAAAATAAACATCACCAGCTGAATACAAAACACTTTTTTTAAATACATATATATATAAATGATGTAGCCACTGCAAATTTAATATTTTAAAAATTTTCAGAATACGACGCGACCCTTTTAAACTTTTTATTTCAAATAAATGCTTCTTCTTTTTTTCGTAGCTTTCCAACTTTTTTTACTTAAATGTTCTCAATATTACACATTTATAACTATTTTTAGGCAAAAGTGTTTAATTTTACAAATTTTTTACTGATTTCAAGCAAATGTGCTTAATATTAAACATTATTTAGTAAATTTAAGCATAACTTGTTTAAACATAAACAATTTTAATAGCAAATTTATTTTTTTGTGTAAATTTTTTATTTTTTTTAAAATTAAGACGGAAATTTATATAATTTTAGACAACAACAAATTTTCAACACCAATTTAGACATAATATGAACCTAAATTTTGGGAAAAAATTTAGAGTGTATTTTATAATTACTCTCTATAAACTTGGTGTCGTAGTCCAATATTTTCTACAAGGTAAGTAGTTTGCTAAAATAATCCATATGGATTAGTAAAATTGAGTTCTCATTGTTTTTGTTTTTACATCATCACTTATCAGCGTTGCCGTTGTTGTTGTTAGTTATTTTTCGTGTTTTTATAATCGTTTAGTAGTTTTGTTTGGTTTCTAGGTTTTTGGTAGATTTTCATATTAGAAACACTATTTATAATTTTTAAGTTAGGAAAAAAAAATTTTTTTCGATACAGTTGATCATAACATTTTGTGCCATAAGTTAAGAAATGTGTTTTACTTTTCAACCACAGCAACGAAATTCTTCTCATCATATTTATGTAACAGATTTCAATCAGTTCATATTGGTAATGAAAAATCTAAAATCCGTGCGATAAACAGAGGAGTACCGCGAGGCTCAATTCTAGGAGACGTTATTATATACAATATATGCTAATGACTTACCATAACAAATAGATTATTGTAATCTACACATGAACAGTGGTGGCCATATAATTAGAAACGATGTGTAATCAAAATGAAATCAAAATGTAACTTCTTTTAAAAACATTACTAAAAATTACAAGCACCGCTATTCGAAAAGCACACAATCCACATTATTGCCGCTGCAAAAAGTCTTTGAAATTAAGTTAATGACATACTAGATTCCGTATAAAAATATTGACTTTTTTTACTTATCATTGTAAAATTTTTATCTAAACCCAATTGAAAACTTATAGGCAATTGTAAAAAGGAATCACCCGAACAACAGTCCACAAAACAAAAAGTCTAATAGTTCCAAATGATGCAGCAAACCTATGGAAACATGTCTCTGTAAACATGCCAGCATTTAATACAAAATTTACAGAGAAAACAAATATTAGCCAATATTGTCAAAAATAAAATATGTAAGAGAATATCCTATTAGAGATATACCAATTTTTGTTTACCTTTGTAGGAAAAATTTTAAGTTTTGTGAAAACATTTGTGTCGTTTCTAATTATAAGACTAACAAAAAAGTGCTATATATTGTTTAAAATTAATTTTTTTTAAAATGTTAACTCAGCTGCAAATATTTTTATTATAAATTCAATAATGATTTAATACTTTATAATTTAGAGTATTTACTTTATGTATTGTGAACTTAATTTTTAAAATATATTAAGAAAAATGTGTGCTGCTAAGTTGTTTCTAATTATATGGCCACCACTGTATGCGGATGACGTACAACTCTATATCAGCTGTTCACCGTTAGACGTTAATGATTGCATATTTAAAATTAACCATGATCTTCATAATGTGTATAAATGGGCTTCAGCAAATGTTGTTAATATAAATGTGGGTAAATCTAAATGTATTCTGATTGGTAAAAATACTAACGCAATCACTTTTCCCCTACCACCGCTGTTCGTTGGTGACTCAACTATTGAATTTGTTGATCAAGCGAAAAATCTCGGAGTTATTTTTAATAAACAGCTTAACTAATCAAACCATGTTAATACTATATGTGGAAAAACTCACAACGTGCTGAGAACTCTATGGAAGATACAATTTTTTACTCCATTAGGAATACGTTTGCTTCTGGCAAAGACTTATGTATATACTGCCAACACTTATGTATGGTTGTGAAATATATGCGGGCTTGGATACAATTACAAGGCAAAGATTGAATGTAACATTTAACAATATTGCCAGATATATATATAAGCAAGAAAGATTTAGTAGTATATCACATCTATCTAAGCGCATATATAACTTATCATTGGACAACTTTTTAAAATTCCGAGTACTTTTACTATTCCATAAGATTATATACAGAAGGCAACCAGAATATTTATTTGAAAAAATTGAATTCTCTCGATCTAATAGAGGAAAAAAAGTAACTGCTATAAGATAAAATAGACTGTTATCTGAGAGACATTTTTTCGTAGTATCGACACGGCCATGGAACCAACTTTCCCCTAGTATCCAAATTTTAAGCAATGTTAGGCAGTTTAAGAAAGTATTAACTCGATATTTTAATGAATGTTGAATATGAATATGAATATTTTTATATAATTTTTTTGTTATTTATATGTTAATATCTATATTGTGTTATGTTATTTATTTTTAATCTCTATAAAATTCGTATCATAAACTTTAGTAAAATTTTCTTTATCTACTCAGTACTTTAATGTAGGACACAAACGTCTTTTTGTACTGTTTTACGAAAATAAATAAATAAAATAACATAAATAAACAATTTGCATTATTGTTAACACTGTTTAAACATTTTCACAAGTGGGGCAGCTATGTATAAAACATCTATTTTCAATTACATAGGGATGATTTAAGGTAGAAGTACCTATATATACCATGCGTTGTGCCAATTGTGTGTTTTGCACTGCTGTCAAAAAAAAAGTTAAAGTAATGAATTTTCAGAAAGCAAATTACTGGGAAAATTGGCAAATTATTTGACGTATAGAAGTTGAACAATTTTTACAATTTAGATTCGTTGATAGTTGGACAGTTGACTTGCACTGTAGATTGTAACCGCTATTAACGACGTAGCGCATGGTATTTACTTCTACCTTTAAATGCAATTAATTTATAATATGGTCTTAATCATCTCTGTTTAAAAAAAGAAACTCATAATGTAATTTAAAATAGAAAACAATTTAAAAAAAAACATGTTTTATTAATTAATTACTATATTCAAAACATATCTAAATATATGTATATAAACATAAATTGTAGATTTTTATCAAAAAACACAGAAGTCGAACGAAACTGCAAATTTAGAAAACAATATTCTAACAACAAGGTAGGAACAAACAATTACAGTTTGTTTCTAAAAGTTTCTACATAATATCGTCGTGCAGGAGTTTAAGTGCTCTATCCGCCATTTCATATTTTTTATATATCTCGAGTTAATGATGCCACTTTAGGTTTTCGACCCCAAATTTTTCAAATCTATAATACGTTTTAGGGTATCTCGTCAAGTTTCGGAGATAAATAGGCAAAAACAGATCGGAGATTTTAAAAATTTTGCTGTCAAAAACCTAAATTAGCATCATTAACTCGAGATTTAAAAAATGGCGTATAAAGCACTTAAACTTCCGCACGACGATATTCTACTTCTAGTGATGAAAAAAATAATTCAATAAAATAAAATTTAGAACCGGGTGGCTAAATGTTTTTGACTGGCTCCAGAAAAAGTATGGTTGTTCCTTTTGCATTTAAAATCTTAAAAATTATCAAAATACTATGGCAAAAACCAAGCAAGTATTACACAAATTTTGATCGAAAATCGTTACACCATTTAAAAGTAAGTATGGTATGCTGAATTAAGTTTAATAATGTTTTGCATTACCCACAACCTAACGTTTTTGTTAATAACGTAACTGCTGAATGTTATCCAGACTTTGACCTCACAATATTATCAGGGCTGGCCACAGATGGGGCTAATGTTATGGCTGGAGACGTTGGTGTCTTAAAAATTTTATTTGAGAGCTGATACTGAAATTATTATTTTACAATTTTTTATATTATAGAGCTTTGGTAGGCTACAGAGGATTTTGGTAGATTTTTTAAAATTTTTGGGTAGGAAAAAAATTTCTTCTGTGGCAACGCTGTCACTTATTTACTATTCGAAAAAAAAGCCTAACGTCTGCACATGATTTTCAGTTTTAACATTCATATAAAAACTGTTGTACATAGTTATTAGTTTCTCCTAAATGTTATACCTACTCTGTTAATAAAGATGTAATAGCTAGTGTTGCCAGAGCTTCTAAATATCCGTCACCAAATTTTAATTAAAAAAAAAATAAAATACATAAATTTGATAAAAACGAAAAAGAACCAAAATTTAAATTTTATTTTATTGACTTAATTTAATATTTAATTTATTTATAAAATTTGCGAAAATCCAAAAAATCGCTACGCAAAATTGCTGAGATAGTCTTATTTTACTAAAAAAAAATCAGTGTTAAGCATAACAAAACAAAAAAAAAAATTGCTAATCATACAAGATGAGGACCTAAAGGCGTCCTTTCTTTCTGATCCTCAAAGCAGATTTTGCGGGAAGTAAAAAAATCGAAAATTACAGGCGACAGAAATAACGAGAACTAACAATAAATACTTAAAATAAAAGAGTATGTCCAAGTACATAACGAAAAGTACTTCCTGGGGATGGGTACAGCAGTCTTTTTCCCCAAAAAAAACTACACATTAACAAAGCAAGCAAATCAACCTTTGAAACAGAGCAGTTTTTACAGACGAACGCCTAGTGGATCTATGTAAGTTTGGAGGTGATGGGTTGGAAATTTACAGATACATACTTAATTGAATAATGGACCACAAGAAGTACAGTGACATTATAAAAACGCATCTCCATCCTAGTGTGGAAAAAATGGGTATTGAGGAAATCTTCATGTTTACCTAAAACAGTAATTCTCAACCTTTTTTTTTGTTCCCTTAACTTTGTCAAATGGTCCATTACAATTATTTTAATAGTTTTATAACATCCCTTTGGTACTGACTCAAACTTTTCTAAATTGCCTTTCTGAGCTTTATTCTTCCATAAAGTTATTTGTTTTTGGATTCTCACAAGCTTATCTATTGAGTTTAAGATATATTAATTAAGCCTTTGTATACTTGAATTTATGTTCTTAAAAATAACAAAAATGTCTGATGATTAAGCCAGTCTGGTACACCATATTTTATCTTTCAACAAATGAACAAAATCATAATTTTTATCTTGTTCAAAAAACATTTTCATTTCGTCTTTTAATTCCCGCTAAAGGAAGTTTGAATTTTTTTTGGCGGCACACTTTTAGAATTTTGCGGCACTTTGGTTGCGAATCACTGACCGAAAACAACGACACCAAAAACACGGTCCATAATACCAAGATATGGATGCACACACTCGATCATCAGATATGAATCCTATTGAAAATTTGTGTGATCACTTAGAGAAAAAAGTTAGAGAGAGAAAGATAAAAACAAAGACTGAACTCGTAACTGCTTTGCAGGCAGAATGAGAAAAAATTCCATTCCAGCTGGTCAAAATTTAGGCAATTCTCTCCTAGAAGACTAGAAGCTACAGTTAAAAACAATAGATCTCATACAAAATATTAAAATTTTTGTTTACCGTGACTTTCTTGTGAAAATTCGACATAAGCACTCGTTTTTGAAGTACAAAAATTGAACTTATTTTGCTTTACGCCCTAAAATTCAGAAGTTTTTAATTTTCTTGTTTTAATTTTTTAAAGTAGTATTTATTACTCAAAAAGAAGTGAAAAGGTGGTGAAATTTTCTTTTTGATTTTCAGTTTAAACATGTTATGTGGGTGTGAGCACTCACACACTCTGACACACTTGTCTATTTATGTCAATGACAACTTTAAACTGAATGCTCTTTTTTGTGGAACATAAAATATATTTCAAGCGTGAGTTATAATTTCCAAGAGATTTAAATTTCTACTGTATCAGGCATGTCTGAAAATGGATCTTTGTCAGAGTGAATGTTCTGAGCGCAAAATCGTTTGAAATTTTGTGATTTGAAATCGTCCAAGCAAATACTTGTCGATAACATATCACTTGCTTTTTAAACACTATTGTGCTTACAATTCGGCAAAAAAAACTGTAACAAATATATCATTTGTTCTCTATTTATAATTAAAATAAAAAATTATAGGTAATTTCATTCAGAAAAATCTCCAAATTTTAAAATTTCAAACACATTACAATTTTCATAAAATTCTTTAGGTTTTGCTACATTTTTCACAATTTTCTTTTATTTTTCAAAACGACTTTTAGAGGTGCGAAACTAAAAAAATTTTCATTTTATTTATATAAATTTGTCAATTAAATTAATTAATAAAAACAAAAATTTATAAAATTTGTTCATAAAAATTAATATATTCGAAAACAATTTACATAGATTGGTCTAGTGGTTAGTGTGTTGACTTACTAAGACATGAGCTCCGGTTTTAATCCCCAGCTCTCACATCTTAAGAAAAAGATATATAAAAAACTACCTCTCATCACTCTTCTGGCAAAAGCTCTGAGAGTAACTAATTGCCATGAACAAGCTTATCAAATCTGTCGTTCGGAATCGAGTTTTAATTGTAGGTCCCGGTACTCATGGACACAAATTTACAAGATAGGTGCTGCGCGAAGCTAGTCCATAACCCTGAAACAATGTTGTAATGGCCAGTTACGTAACTACAAAATTCGATCGAAAATGTTTTCTCAGTGTATTTGAACACTGCTTCATGCTCACCGTTGGTACAAACTTAGAAATAAATTAATTATTAAACTACAATTTAGTTAAAATGAAATCAATATTTGGATAAAATAATCAATATTTGTTTTATATTTTAATCAAAAATTTTGGCCAAGATCTTCCGATTTTTATTATGATGGATTTTTATTATAGGTATTGCACAAGTTTTATTGTACACTTTTAAGACGTACTACGGGTATTAAATCTTGGCTTTGTTTATTAATGGTTACCATTTTAACACTAAACATTTAAGGCGGGTATTAAAGAAATATTTTTTTTTTTGTACGTGCGAGTGTGGTTGTGTCTCAATTTTTTATTGGTGATTTTTTGTAGTTGATAAACTAAACAGTAAAAGTAAAGTAAAAACAACCAAATGTGAACAATAACAACAAAGTTGTTTAACAAGTTCCCACTTAAAGGCATATAAAACATGTCGTTTTCAATATGGGTACCTACTCTTTATCTTATAGGCTGAATCTGTGTATGTATTGATCAGTGCTGCCATTTTTTTTTCTCTGTCTCAGCCCCTAAATTCCGCAAACAGATATTTTCCAAAGAGTTATTTGTTGTTCAAATTGAAATTTTTTATAGCCGAAAATCTCCAACAAGCATATTCTGTATCAGTTCCGCTAAATCTTTAAACGGCTTTAATGCTGACGCATCTTGATAAGAAAAAATATGGGATCAAAAAAGGCTTATGTTAGAATGGCACATCTGATTTCAAAACAGGTTTTAGTAGGTATATTGGCACTTGAACTAGAATTTAGCTGTCCTATAGGATTACAGCAGACTTAAAATACAAATTTATTATACTTTTTATAACTTTTTAGATTATCACAGGATTTGTAGCAGTAAGGGTTTCAAATACAAAAAGCAAGTTTTTTTAATTTTAAATGTTAAACCTTGTGGTTGTGTACTTAGTTCTGCTTTAAAGTCATGTGCTAAATTTATTATTTCTAGTGATAAATTGGCATCTTCATTTTTCAACTTAGATATTACCGATTTTAATGCTCTGAAAGCTCAGGATAAAATATTTACGTAAAGTGTTTCATATGAGATTCCAGCAACCATTCTATCGCTCTAGATATTTAAGTTCAAGCTAATTATTTCACATAGTATGGGCGATATGAATAGTAAATATAATCGGTATTCTTCTTTACACATTATTTTATCAATAATTTGTGCAGTCTTTTCCGCCTCTGCTGATTCAATTATTGAAATGTTTAAAAATTGCTAAAAAAAATTGCAATATTAAATCCTTACGATTTAAAACAGAATTAAGTTTATCCATATTGCCCAAAAATCCCTGAAAACCGCCTTTCAATATATATTACGTTCACCAAATATCCCCTTGTCCCAGAATAAATATTTTTTCGCTATTATTAAACTGGCAACTTTGGTATTGATCTCATTTATGCAGTGTTGTCAAGTTATGGGATTTATTCTCAAAATGGGGATAAAAAATTGCATATGGGGGATGGGGATTTTATTGGGGATAATCGACAAGTTTTCGGGGATTTTTAACAATTTTTGCTAATTTATTTACATTCGGAACACACGGTGAAAGAATTTCACATAAAAGTGTGAGTTTATAAGCAAGACATGCTCATAGACTTGTTTAAAACTCATACTTTCTTATAAAATTTTTGCAATGTGTGCTTTTGGTTTTAGTTTGATTTATTTTCTCATATAAATAAAAACATCTGCATTACATTATGTTTCCTGCCACCGATTTGAACTGTTCTTATTGGGGAGAAATTCAGTATTAGAGGGTCTTTTTATAGTTAAATTATTCCTTCGGAGATAAACAAACTAATTTCAGTTTCGTCCGAAAACAAATTACTTCTCCACTTATACTTAATGGTATGAGAATGTTTTTCATACTATGGCACAGGATATCTATTAAGATGTGAAGGTACATTACTATACAAATATTTTAAATGACATCATGATGTCTTATGCTGAATATGAAATACAACATCAATGGACGTTACCGACTCGAAACATATATCGAAGCGAGGAAGAGGTTGGTTTCAAAATAATAGCGTCTGCACAGTCTCCAGATTTTAATCCTATTCAAAATTTATGGCAAATTATCAAAGGGCTCTTCAAAGAAAAAATCCTTCTAATAGGGAACTGTTGCAGGAATTTAATAAAGATGTGTGGAATAACATTGCATTTGATATGTTTTAAAGACTTGCGGACTAAATGCAAAAACTCTTGTTACCTATTAAGAATCAAGGTAATTCCATGGAGTACGGAGGTAAATAAATGGTAATTGAAAGAAATAATTTGATTTAATTAATAAAAAATGTTTCTTTTAAATCATAAATTTTGGTGACTTTATTTTTTATTTTTCTACAGGCAAAATTAGTTAATTTTTAACAAAATTTTTGAATACATGGGTTTTTAAGCTTTAAACTTGGAAAGTTTTGTGTTTCTCATATTGATATAAATATCGTCTCAAGAATTAAAGAACGCTGTAACCGACAAAAAATCAAAAATACGTTTTTTTTTGTATCATTTTTATCAGAAAAGAAAATACTCGTCGATTGGTCCCGGTCCCAGATTTCTATGATGAAAAAAAATTCACTTACACCGTCTGCATTTTAAAAAATACCAGTGTCTTCTTTCTACTTTCTAAAAATTGAAAACTATCTGACAGCCCTGAACTGATTTCAAAAAAGACATAAACTAAGAATTAGTTACTAAGTAAATAGAACACACAAACAGTGTTGCCACAATTTTTTAATTTTTGTAGCCAAATTTCAGCAAAAATGTAACCAAAATGGAATAAAAATAACCAAATTTTTAACTCATAATTCTGATAAAAACTACAAAGGAAATATTGTTAAATCATTAAATTAAATCGTATTAATTATAAATTTTTGGCAATGTAATATAGTAATAGAATTGTATTTCGACTTCGACTAGTCTGCGGTCAAAATATAATTTTAAGTTAAGTTCTGATTGTATAGGAAAAAAAGCAAAATATGTGTGGATGGTTTAGTTTATTTTTAACAATTTTTTACATATTCTTTTACGTCATCCAAATCAGTGATCTTCTCAATATGTGGACTCCTTAGACTTACTCTAGGAAAACATATTTTGATTGTAAAATATTTGTGCTGATTATATATTTTTTATTTTTTTTTATTTATTGGGTCTATAGACACTAAATCCTTACAGACTAAAGATTTATTACAATAAGTGTTACATAATTTAGGAATTCAAACATAAAATGAATTTCTTTTTCATGAGTCTAGTACACTCAGATAAATCTATTATATGATAACGTCTATTAAGATTTATGGCAATACGGCGAAAAGGATGATTATTTGCATAAACAGATCTATGACAGTTTAAGCTTAGTAGTTGAAAGTTTCGTGTAGGTCTTGTTGGAACTCAGAAGTTTATTTTACTCAGTAGAAATTCAGAATCAACGTCATCACTTATCGAGACTCGACGACTTTTTAATGTAGGTAGTTTGATAAGACCCTAGCAGACTTGGTATCGTCGATTGAATTAAAGAAGGCTGTAACTGACAAAACATTTAATGTTCACCAGAGCCAAAAAAAAAATGTATGAAAGTTAAAAGAAGACACTGGTATTTTTTAAAACACAGACGGCGCTAGGGAATTTATTTTCATCTTAGAAATCTGGAATCGGGACCAATCGACGCGTATTTTTTCTCAAAAAAAAAAAATTATGCAAAAAACTTATTTAAAATTTTTTGTCAGTTATAGCGTTCTTTAATTCTTGCGACGATATGAAGGCAGTGCGAAAGAATTCCATCCTAAACCTCTTAAACAAAATAACAGGAACCGCTTCTGAACAGATTCAATGCTGTCACTTTAGATGGTATAGCAGGGATCCCATATAATCGATACATACTCAAGTATTGGACGAACTAAAGACGTGTATAATTGTATCGTTATATAAGGATCGGAAAACTCTGTGGACCAGCGTTTCATAAAGCTAAGCACACCATTATCTTTATTAACAGTTAAAGCTATATGATCATAAAAATTCAGTTTTTGATCCAACAAAATACCAAGATCCATAATGTTATTCACTTCTTCAAGCATTGTACCATTGATATAGTAAGTGGGGGTCAATTTATTTATTCTGAAGAATGACATGTATTTAAATTTTTTAACATTCAATTCCATTAAATTAATTTGACACCAGTGAAAAAGTTGATCAACATCCGATTGCAGCAAAATCTGATTACTAGAGCTGTTCAGAGCTCCTTCTAAATAAGATAAAGTCATTTTAGCTACATACATATGCAACTAATTACATACATATTATCAAAATAACAATTCAAGATAGATTTTTTATAATTATAATATATATTATATCTTTATTTTTCAACAATTGAATTACTGTATAATTTAAATCAAGAGAAATTTCGTGTTCGTTTAAAGCAAAACTTAATTTTTGAAGTTGAATTGTATTTATATCCATACTTTTATAATTAAATTATGACCCTGGCCTAACGGTCCTAGGCGGAAATCCATCACTGTAAATACTATTTTGAATTCAAATCGTTTACATAAAATTAACTTATTTTGTCACAAAGGAAAAATTAACCAAAGCGAAAAAAAGGGTCACATGTACACATTGCAGAAAAAAATTACCAATTTTGGTTAGAAATAACCAAAAACGGCAACGTTGCACACAAATAAAACTGAAGTACATGCCCAGACAATACTCACTTTTTTTTAATTTACATAGAGAGTAAAGCAGTAAATACAAGAACAAAATAAAATAAGAGTTTAGGTTTACGAACATTTTGAAAGAAAAAAACGTTGCTTTTTACAAATAAATAAAAATAGGTATAGTTGTTGTTTTTTGCATCTTCACTTAGTAGTATGGAATGATTTCTCACTATTTAGTACTTCTTATTTGTTAGTACATGTGGGTTTTTCTCACGCCACTGCAATTGATGATGCAATTGGTTGGCTTATATTTAAGTATAGAATTAAAGAGAATTCATCCTAAACTTTAGTTTGCTATTCAACTTCGCGGTGTGCGGTTGCGTTGGTGTTTTAATTCGTTTTTAATTTTTTTTTGTGTTCTTGTGTTTAGGCTAATAGTGTGTTGTTATTGTAATTATAAGTTTAGTGAAGTAATGCATTATTGAAATTTGTTTCTAAAGCTTTAAAGTTTGATATTCAATGTTTTTTTTTTTTGTTTCTTATTAAACGCATTGTTCCTAATACTCGTACGGGAGTTTTAAGTAAGAAAAAAAATATATTTTTATGCTGTCATATATTTTCGCATTTTTTCTTAAAATTTTTTCACAAAAAAGGCGGGTATTATAGCAGCATACTTCGTGCGGGTGTTAGTCGTTGTCGCTCAATTTTATTTTTTGTAATGCTAACCGGTTTGCACATACGCATACACACTGTCTTTCTCTCCCTCGCCCAAAAAGGTATGTAAAATACATATGCATTTTTTTTAATACTTAAATAAAACAATACAATTAAAAATAGTGAACAAATGAAGAATACGAGTATCAAGGCATCATTTCTGCTAACTTTTTCTACTTAATTTTTCTTACATTCTAGTAAAATACTACCTACCAATCCATGGAATAAAATTTAAACTAAATAGTTAATAATATATAATAATAATTCTGTATATAAGATAAAAAGAGTTTTTTTTTTTTCTTTAAAGTTCTTTTTTTCTTTTCATAACAAATTTTAAAATAATACAATAATACATACCTACTCGTAAATTAAACAACAACATCAGTTACTAAATTAATTTCTTGTGATTAAGCACTTTTTATTTATTAACCATGCGATAGCCTCGTGTACAATAGCATAATTTTTTTTATAAATTTAAGAGAGAAAAAAAATGTAATTGAAGTTCATGCAAAATCTTGATTTTTTCTGTAGCATTTACCTATTTGGCCGCTTCACACTAAAGTATATACAATATGAAATCATTACTACGGCAACATACAGTATGATATCGTAGAACTATAAAACTCTTTATTAAAATAGTACAACAATTAAGAGACGATATAAAACTTTCATAAATAACAACAATAATAACTGCGCTAACATTCAGGCTTATTTTTTCACACCAATTTATGTTTATGCACACACCCCCTTATGATTATGCATTTTGCCAATTCTACTCTTATTCTTGTTCTCTTAGCAAAGCGTTAAAGAAACACAGTTTAATAAAACCCAAACATATGCGCAGATGATGCACTTTTTCAGTGTTGTCAGAATTTAAATGTATTTCTTTTTTTCAATGGCTTTCTGCTTAAGCAGGTGATATTGCAATCTGAGTATTTTCTTACTTGTTTGGGAGAGTGTTTGTATCTTCCCCTTAATAATTTGCTGAATGCCTATTATATTATATCGTATAAAGTGAAGCGAATTCGTTTTGAATTGTCATATGTATGTGTGTATGGGTATTATAGTTCTGAGTTGCGTTTGCGTAGCTGTTCAAAGTCAAGAATGATAAAAATAATGCATATATAGCATTTTCAGTTTAAATTAAACCTTTTTCAAAATAAATGAAACCTTTTTCAAAATGAACGCAACCTTTTTCAAATTAAACGAGACCTTTTTCAAATAAAACGAAACTCTTTTCAAAATAAGTGAAACTCTTTTCAAAATAAATGAAACTTTATTCAAAATAAATGAAACTTTATTCAAATTCATTTAAACATTTTTCAAATTAAATTAAACCAGTTATAGAATTTAATAGAAAACAAAAGAAAAAAAACATTCATTTTTAATTATGGATAATGCCAAAATCCATAAAACCCAGGAAATTCGAAATATGGTGGATAATAGTAACTGTACGCTTAAATTTTTACCACTTTATTCTCCTATGTTGAACCCGATAGAGAAAACATTTTCGAAGATAAAATTCCACGCCCGATCATTATTAAAGTGAAATTACCACAGAACATAACATAATAAGTGTATATAACACTGGTTTACAGCCAAAAAATAAACAAATGATTGCGGACTATTGTTGGTTCCTCATTAGCGCAGATCCATGCGAAAAAAACGCAAAAGTTCAAGTAGCTGGTCATTTTAATTTAAATTTTTTGAATTTACTCCGAATATACTGTGTGTGCAATGAAAATGAAGATATTGTCGTTCCACAAAATCCTTAATAAAAACTTGATTTTTCATCCGATTTTTTTCAAAATACGCTTAAAATATTGGTAATTAAATAAACTATTTGGTAAAAAAATAAAACATTCCAGATCTTCAATATAACGTAGGAAAAGATTGAAATGAAAATGAAAAATTTTGAAAAAAACGTAAAAAATAGGCAAATTTTGAACTTTGAGGTGCTGTATCTCAGCGATTTCTTATCAGATAGAATTTTCCAGCATATCGGCGGAAAAGAGATTCAATTACCTTTCCACTTATCTCGATCGGACTTTGCGGTTGGACTCCACAAGGGTTTGAGTGGGGCCATACACCGAAAAACACAAAAGTACCGTAATCTAAAAAACGGTACTTAGGAAAAAAAACAGCGTTTTTCGTGCTCAGGAGGTCCCAATTAACTTATCTAGGCATGTGGCGTTCTTCGTATTTTTTGGCTGTAAACCAGTGTTATATATATACACTTACTATGTCATGTTCTGTGGTAATTTCACTTTAATAATGATCGGGCGTGGAATTTTATCTTCGAAAATGTTTTCTCTATCGGGTTCCACATAGGAGAATAAAGTGGTAAAAATTTAAGCGTACAGTTACTATTATCCACCATATTTCGAATTTTCTGGGTTTTATGAATTTTGGCGTTATCCATAATTAAAAATGAATGTTTTATTTATTTTTTCTTTTGTTTTCTATTAAATTCTATAACTGGTTTAATTTAATTTGAAAAATGTTTAAATGAATTTGAATAAAGTTTCATTTATTTTGAATAAAGTTTCATTTATTTTGAAAAGAGTTTCACTTATTTTGAAAAGAGTTTCGTTTTATTTGAAAAAGGTCTCGTTTAATTTGAAAAAGGTTGCGTTCATTTTGAAAAAGGTTTCATTTATTTTGAAAAAGGTTTAATTTAAACTGAAAATGCTATAATATAATAATATAAATAAAATATATAATGCATATAATATAATATAACATAATAATGCAAATTTTATCATTCTTGGTTCAAAGTGGCTATATTTTGTTCTTTTTTTAGTCTTCTGTTATCATCACAATATATTATTGTTGTTGTTTTTGTATTTGGAAATTTAATGAAATTTGTTCCCTTTTTATGAACTTATATATAACTGTTGTCAATTTGACGAGAAAATGTAAAACCTAATAATTTTTAATTTGCCATACAAATATTAATTTCGCTACAGCTGGAATTTTTGTAAGTTTTGGATTTTATTTTTAACAGCGTTTTAACATGGTGGGTACATATACCCACCTATATAAATTTAAAAAGAAGTTCACACAGTGTGAATGCTCTTACATCAATTGAACTTTTTTAGAGGCAATTTTTAAAATTATTGATTCAAAAACTAGCTCTTTGTACGACAATATACATACATATGTACTTACTAACCATTTCAATATGCTTCCTACAAAAAGTTAAAATTTATTTATTTAATAAAATTAAATAAAAACCACCACTAAAATTTTCTTATAATAACCTACTAAAAGGTAATCTCACGCATTAACAGTACGAAAAGAAATCACATGTAACAGTATGGTAAAACCACTCTGTTGATAACACACTAACATTTATTTCTCCATTTTGAGTGTTTACTTGTGAAATTGCCGCAAATTTAACCTCATTTAACATCAGTATCACTTTTAGTATGTTACCCTTGCTGTTTTCGCTTACTGTTATTGCTTTGCGTTTGTTTTGCTACAGCTTAATTCGCTTCATTTTAATTTCCCCTTCTTACCATGTGGTAAATGTTGGAAAATTGTATAAATTTGTGAAAGTTAATAAAAAAAGTAATGAAAAACCGAAAAAAACATAAAATTGAAAAGTAAAATGTTGAAATTGTGTACGTATGTCATAAAGTAATAAATTGTCTTCATTGAAGTAGTAGAAGGTGAGTAAAAATCAAGATATTTTTGTAATCATTTTAAAAAGAAAATTATAAAATAGCAAGATAAAGAGTTGTTATTAGAGGATATGTACATTAGAGAAACAATTTTTTTTTTAATTTTTGAAAATATAAAAATAACCCAATCCATACCATGTAGTGCCAAAAAAAAAAAAAAAAAAAAAAAAAAAAAAATAAACAAGAATTGCATCTTTAGATTTTCGATATCGTTAAGTAAGTTCTAAAAAAATGAAAATATTTTCTTTATAAATTCATTAAATGATAAATAAATTATAAGTTTTTCCATTAAATATTGCATAATATTCTGTATAAATTCAATTAATCGTGATAAATATTGCGACTTACCTACGCTGTCTTATACATACTTGCGAAATATTATAATTTATTGCTAAAAGTATAAAAAGATGTCGTTAGGTGTAAACTTAGACAAATTTTTGTACTTTAATCATCATATAAAGGAAACACTTGTAAAAGCTAGAAAAGCTTTTTATGTTTATGCTCCCTTATTTCATTCAAAATATATAGAAACTAGAGTTAAAATAATTATGTACCAAGCTCTAATTAGACCAATTTTAACTTACGGTTGCCCTATTTGGTTCAACATTTCTCCTTAAATCATGGAGAAAATAAGAAGTTTTGAAAGAAAATGTCTATGAGCTTGCACAGCACTATACAGATCACCACAAAGTGGATACACAAAATATATATCGAACAAAAAATTATACATTTCTGCGAATGTAATAAGAATAGATAATTTTATTTAATGATAAAACAATTAAATTCAATTATCACCAAATGGACATGAGATATAGTACAAGTATTTCAGACAAAGACCAAAGATTGACTCAGAAAACAAATTCTGGAAAATTTTGGTGGTTAACTGAATAACTAAATTATTTATTTCTCTTTTTCTTTTTACCCTTTCACACACCCCGTAATATATGGATCTGGATATTTAAGCAATGATTTCATTTTTTATTTAATTAATATTTTTCATTGTAATATACCTACATACATAACTCAATAAATGGATACCATGTTTATCATAATTTAAACGTTAGTGAACGCTAAAAGCAACATTTTATTATAAAGTGTGATTTTTTAAGAGCTATAGGAAAGTTTAAAAAAAAAACGAATAAAATTCAGAAAAATTAATGAAATCTTTATTTGAATCGATAGTACGGTTTATATAATTTATTGTTTGAAGATTATTTCATGCAAATGTTGACTGTGACTGCGCTTCAAATGGTCCATCTGCTTAGTCCAATTTTGGTATACTCTTTCCAACATTTCGGCTGGTATCTCACGAATAAATGCTTCAATGTTGTCTTCCAATGCGTCAATTGAAGCAGGCTTGGCTGTATAGACATGAGTTTTAATATAGCCCCACAAAAAATAGTCTAAGGGCGTTAAATCGCACGATCTAAGCGGCCGGTCCCGAACGTGAATATTTTACATAAGTATGTTTTTCTTTTGTTTTGTAAAGAAATATAAATGCAATTGAAATACCTACATACGTACAGTGGAAAGCAGATGGGTACACGTGTTTGAATTATCTGGATTTGCAGTAGCATAAAAATAGTAAAACAAAGCAATTTAAATTATTTCTTTTTACTAATTGTGTGGTTGATTACAATAATGTTCATAAAAGAACGAAATAAAGTAATAATAACTGCTAAGTACCAACTCAATTTAGCTTTTCAAGGTAGCAGTTTAAATATATGAAATTTTTTTTCAAGCCATCTATCTTTTCAATTTAAATTTAAAAACAATGATTCGCGATAATCAAACATCTTTCAGTTACTATGGTTTAATTTAAAGTTCTCTGACATCTCGAAAGAAAGAAATACCTACCTATAAAAAAAGTTTTCGACGACTAGCTCTCAGCAGTATTCTGGTAAGACAGTTACTGATTATCAACAACAACAACAACTGATTATCAATCAACAAGTTTTTCCTGTTTGTCGTTCGGAGTTGACATTAAACTGCGGGTTCCGGTATTCATGGATAAAAATTTACGCAAACAGTATGGGTACTCTGAGAAGATAGGCCATAACTCTGAAAAAAGGACTAAAGAATACTTAAAATATCAGTTCTGTACGATTGTACGTGCACCAAAGAAACTTGGTGTAGCTCTCTCTGTCTGTAGAAAAGTATAGGTATGACAGACAATATTTTCAATTCGTACTGATAATCTGTTCTCTTTAGTTTCCTGAATATGAAATAATCTTTGAATTCACAAATTGAAACTTTATATATAAGTTTTTAAGTAAAATAAATACCCACCTGCCTATTTAAAAAAATAGATGATAATTTCATTTGAATCTACACTTTTAGAATGAAAAAAAAATACTCATATACATATATGAACGAAGGGGGTTGTCTTTAACTTCAGCTTGAGATAATTATTTTCATGAGGCCTATTTAGTTGTCTAATCGATTTTTACTTTTCAAGTTTATAAAACAGGTAAATACCTACTACTTCTCTTCTATCCAGCAGGTTTTTTTTTCGTAAACAACTAAAGGGTATTTTTTAATGTTTAATAAAATGTTTTAAATTTTTTAGTTTTCAAATAATAACAACAACAATGATAACAACATTTTATAGTGTTAGTAATGCCAACCTTTTCTCTTATTTTATTTGATTTCTGCTTCTATTATTTCTTGTTTTTGTTGTGTTGTTTTTTTTTTTTTTGCGTTTTGTGGCAGGCAAAATTTCATTTTTTTTTCTAATTTTGTTGTTGTTTTGCTTTAAAAAGCAACAAACAAGAAAAAACGAAAAACAAAAACAAAAAACCAATAACATAACTATTGCTATTTCTCTCTAACACTTACATTCAATAATATAAAACAGTATTAATAATAACAACGATGAATAACGGTAAAATACCGAACACATGTACAAAAGGAAAAGGCAAATGAGAATAATAACAAAAAAAAAAAAAAAAAATATAAAAAAAGGAAAAAACAAAAATAAAAAACAACAAACCCTACTACGGCTACCACTACCACACCAAGTGTAACTATACAACACAGATTCATTTTTAGGGGTTCATAACAGCAACATCAAAAGCAACAACCAAAAAACACCGACTATTACAATAACACAATTATAACTACTTGAACGAACATGTTTAACAACCAAAGGAACCAACAAATATTAACCATTGATGGAAAATGAGATTTCTATTTGAGCAGCAAAAAAGTTTCTTAACAGTACTTTTTCAGTCTCAAAAATACCAATCGCACAAACACTCAAACGGCCCCGGTTCGAATCCCAGCTGAGGTGAAAAATGAAAAAGTTAGTTTGCGGTTTTTCAAAATTATAATCTAAAAATATAAGAGGTACCACCCCCTCCCACCCCAAGAAGTCCATCTACAAAGTAACCGACATTCCACTCTATGCCACTTTAACCTTTGACAACGAAAAACGAATGATCAGGAGAAAAGCGCCACCTATTGGGAAGTAGCAGATAACAGCTAAAAACCTACTTAGCGAAGGCACTCACCGCAATTAACATGCAACGATGGGGCATTTGCTGTTGATTAGTCAAGGGTGAAGGTATAACACTGGCCTTTAAATGATCAATTCACAGCAGTTTGTCTCATTCCTAAGGCGCTTAATAATATAAGAAATACAAAATATATGTTTGTGTTATCATAATGCGCTATCCTTTCCACAAAAATTTTAATACAATGCACAGTACTTAGTTGGGGTTTACCCCTGAATATTGGTCCTAAAAATACCAGTAGATATTAACAGTGGTTCGAGTAGTACATGGTGGCGCAGAATGAGCTATACGGTTGAAATGGTATATGCGATTATTACAATTATTTTTTAATACAGTATATTATTGGAAATTTTTTTTTTCAATTAGCTTAGAATAATAATATCCTGTAAGTGATGTCCACATAAGTACTCTTTTTAGCAGATTTTCTTTTCGGAAAATTTGGGGTGTAATGGCCATGATTTCATTTGACTGTTGGTTTTTAGTTGGAGTATGGTTCTTGGTTTGTTAACGTACACTCTGTCTTTCAAATATCTCCAAACAAAACTGTTAGGAGCTGTGGGTGCAATAACGACAATTCAATTATTTTTGTACGTTGTTCGATAGTGTAATGATTCATAATTAATTCCCCAAGTCTTCTTCACAAAATACTAAAAACAGAAAAAAAAAAACAGAGAAACAAATATGTATATGTAGTTAAGAAAACTTAAATACATACGCTCAAAAAATTTAAGGATTCTGTCTACAACATATTCCAGCTACAGCCAGTGTGTTTAACCTAAAAAATAAAAATAAAATATCTCCAATTTTGGGTTTTACTATGTAAAAACTACATAAAAATCATTTCAGAAATACACAGGGTAATATTCTACATTTGCTTTTATTAATTTGAATTTCCAAAAGCAATAGTTACAAATAGTGTAATAATAAATAAATAAATAAATAAATAAAAGTGTTGTAAATTTTAACCTTCCAAAAATCGTCAAAACAAATAAAAATTGTCCAATTAAGAGCAAATATCGTCAAATTATCAGTATGATAAATCGTCTAATCTGGCATCTATGTCAGTGATTAATTCCATAAAAATAAAATAAACAATTTTTGTTGGAAACAAACACTAATAAGTATGATTGTTTATCATACAAATGAGAGAAATTATCTTTTTACTGAGAGTAACTACATATTCGGTTTTTGTTTACACTCTTATTCGTTTTTCTTAAACAGTTGTTTTGTTATTGTTTTTGTTGTTATTTGTATAATTTATTGCGAGAGAACTTAAGCATATCCATCAAACATGCACTAACATTTAAATTTTGTAATGATGATGACATGCATGCATGTGTTTTTTTCTTTTTTGTTTTTATTTCAAATTCGGTCTCTTATCATTAATCCCTTTGGTTGTATGATAATCAAATGGTTCGATGCTTATGCTGTTAAATTGTTGGATGTGATATTATGCATGTGTTACGTACATACTTTGTGTAGAATTAATACTCGTATCTGGACAATAATTAAGTCTTACATTTTCATGTTATAGGTATAAAACGAAATATATTTTTTTCCATTTTAAATTAAATTTAATTAAGAAAATAATTTTTCGAGTACTTAACTATATTTTACATGAAGAAGAATTCACCAGTTCAACTCAACTGAATTAAAAGTCGAATCAATGCATGATTCAAAGACGATTTTTAGTGTGTTGACAGAAAATATTTTCAGTTTTGTTGTTTATTAAATTCATATCATGGTTAATTATAAGTATGCACACTATTTGATAGCTTGTATTTAAAAAAATTATGAATTTTTTTAAAATAAGGAATACATTTAAAATTAAATCAATGCATGCAATGCTATGCTATATCTGTTAACAGTTGTTCCAGTTAAGGTAACAAACGATTTTTTTAATTTACTATATTTCAATAGTTGACTGTAGTAGGCTAGCCCTATTTGAATTGAATAAAACGTTTAAAATGTATAGGAGGAACCACGCCCACTTGTCCAATTCAATGCAAATTTAAGTATATAGCTTCAGCGCCGGAAACTTTGGCCACTTGTCCAATTATGGCCATGAACCTACTTGGACCAATATAAAAAATTCCATATATACGTAGTTCGTATGGGAAATAGCATGTCCACTACCTACTTTTTGGCTTCAACCGGTCTTTGGAAATTCAAACATCAATATTTGATTTTTTCGGGAAGTCCCATGGTCACTTGCCCAACTCCAACAATTTATAAGGTGATGTTTTGTATTGATCGTGAATATATTGGAATCTACTACTACCGTCCTTTTTAAATATTCAAAAGACTATATTTATTTATTTTATATGGAAGGTACCAAGACGATTTATTCGAATCCACCCACATTTTCGCTGATGATTTGAATTGACCAAGAGGTTATTGGGAATAATTTTAGAAACTTTATTTACCTAATTGGACCAAATTTAGAGACTCTAAATTTCAGCATTTTGAAGATATTGACAAATAAATAATTGTCGTGTATGGACGTGGCACGGCTTAGTTGGTATTCTTAAGCTTTGTATATATATTCAGACATACAGAGAGATACTGTACAAATTTCAAGAAAATTAAACAAATAAAAAAAAAACATATTAATTTTTATATCTAAGATGCCTTAAAGCCATTATACCGTATATTTTGATAGATTCCATCTCTACAAAATATAATTTCTTTTAAAATATTCAATCAGCAATACATGACTGTAGTAATTAATCAATCAGCTAATTAGTCATGTGTTTCAGAGTTACAATCTAGCTTCTGGCAGCACTCATGCAGACTTGAGAAGCTTGTTCATGGCAATTAGTTTCTCTTAGAGCTTTTGCCAGAAGACTGCTAAGAGGTTGTCGCCGAAAGAAATATTTTTTCTTTTCTTCAAGATGTCAGAGCAACACACTATCCACTAGACCACTGTGACTACAATCACGTTTACGTTTTTAAACTTTCAAATATACTTTTGATTTTTTTTTATTCTTATTTTTCTTTGCGCCAACACTATATTTACTTGTGTGGTACATGAAATTAGCTTCTCGATTAAAAAAGTAATATATTCTTAAGGCAGATATTAATTAATTGATTATAAAATTAGGTAATCATTTTTTCTATTTCACGACCGCTTTCTGCAGCGTTTTTATGTGTCAATTTGTTGGAAAACAGTTCGAGTTCCAGTTCTGTTTCATCATTTACTGTAATGCTAATGTAAAAAAATGCCAATTAAAAAAAACATATCTGTGGCATTTTGACAAAAAAAAAAAATGTTAAAAAAAACTCGGAAAAAAATCATTTTTATAAAAAAATAAAATAAACCTAAATTAAAGAAAAATTTCTTCTATAATACAAAATGTAAAAAACGTACACAAAAATGGTTTTTGAATACAAATTCGTATCACTAACAACATTTTTTTCAAATTTTTAAATTCGATTAAAGATGTTTTGTTAAAATGCCACAGATATATATGCTTACATATTACGTATGTGTTGGCAAAAGTGATATCAAAAATGGGTTTAAAGATATCTTTGAGGATTTAAAAAGTAAATGGCAGATTTTCCAGTCTTTTTCCTATAAAACTGATCAAATTTGCAGATTTGACTTGTAAAAATTCTGGCAACCCCATCCCTAACCTTTCCCTCTAAATATTCAACATTTTTTTTTAACGGTCTAAACAACGTGTTGCTTTACAACATGCATGACAGTCTCATTATGAGTTTTCCAAGATTTCCTTATACTCCTACTATGTACATATTTTCTTTTTTCCATTACAGCCAGAAAGAAACAAGCCGTTGTTTGTTTTGGTTGTCTGTTTTGATGGATTTTTTTTTGTAGTTTTTAAACTCGTTGTTTATTGCTGCAATTCGTAGCTGAAATCGTTTTGTTTGTTCGTTGGTTCGTTCATACATACGAGTACTGTTAAATTACGTTCGTTTATAAATCGCTCGTTTTAAAACATTTCGTTGTTAAACAAATACTTCATTCGTTCGTTATACATATGCCATACCAATTGCTTATAACCATGTGTATGAGTGTGTATGATGTTGGTTGGTTGGTTGGTATGTTCATTTGTTTGATTATGAGTTTTTTGCTTGTATTTTTGTTGTATTTCTGGTTGGGCACGTTTGTATGTTGGTTGAGCTTTAGCTCTTTAATGACTGGCTGGTTGGTTGCCTGGCTGATGATGCCTGCCTTGCCTGCCTGCTTGCTTGCCTGATGGCTGCTGGCTGAACAAATCGACATTAACGAATGCTTTTAGTTTTTGTTTTTTTTTTTGTATACTTTTTACCGTTTACTTTTTCTTGTTTTTCCAGCAATGTTCTTGTTAGAGTTTGCCTTCCTTTTTCAGTATGAAATTGAGTTTTGTGTAGTTAAGTCAGCTAAAGTTTCCGTATTAAATTAAATTCAATACAATTTTCAAAACAATTTTTTTAAATTCAAAACGTGTCAGTTTATAAAAAAAAAGTTTTACTTAAAACTTTTTCATGAAAAAATAAAATTCAAAATTCGCAAATAATAAAAATATTACAAATAAATATTGTATAAATACATAAACACAACTATATACATATAAATACAAAAAAAAGAAAATTATTAATTAAAAATAAATAAATAAATATTTCATTTGCATGTTTAAATAATAGAAATAAAAATATTTCATTTAAACGAAATTTATTACAAAAAATAAAACAAGTGTAACATTTTATTATAAAATTCTAATAAAAAAAGAAAAATATTGAAAAAATAATTTTTAATAAAAATATTGCCAAAAAGAGTATTAATTTGTGAAAAATTAAGCAAAAAATTATTTAAGAAAAGTGTTATAAATAATAACTTCACAACTTCACACATATGCAACAAAACTTTCAAATAAATAACGGTATTTACAGTACAATTTGATCTTTAGATGTCTTTCTCCTCTCGGTGTAGTAGAATTTAAAATATTTAAAACAATTTCTTGCTACACATTTTTTTCTTTAACAATTTTGTTTTCTTTAATTTTTAATTCTATTTTTATCAAAAAAATTTTTTTTCTTTTATAAACAAATCAATTGAAAAAAAAAATTTATTTCATGCCTTTTAATTTAAATGTACATACTTATTGTACTTGTTGTTTTTGTTGCCTATACTCAATATAAACAACAATGTTTCGTTTTTCACTTCAAGTGTTTTCAAATTATTTTCAATAACTTGAGAATTGAAAATTTTTCTTACATCTCCAGTTCTTTAATGAAAAACCGAAAACCATGTGTATGAGAGCTAGTGTATTGACGCGCTGTGTGTGCGTGTGTGTGTGTATTGGAATTTCAGCTGAAGATTTCTCAATGTTTATCTCTTTGTGTTTGTATAAATTAATATTGATGTGTGTGTCTGTGCTTATTTTCAATATTGTAGAGGCAAAAATTTAAGAACAAAAAAAACCGTTCAATTGTTTATTTAATTTTTTCTTTTTACATTTCTTTTTAATAGAAATTTAAAAGAAAAGAAAAAAAATTCATTTTTATTTATAAAATTTTATTTCATTTTTAATGTTTTCGTTTTTCTCTTATTTAAACACTAATTTTGTTTATTTTAATTTTGCCCCCTATTAATCACTACTGTTTTTTCTTCTTTTTTTGAAAATTTAATTTCTTAAAAAAAAAAACACAAAAACCAAAATCTTAATTTATCTTTTTCTTAATGGAATAAAGGTAAATGCTTAAATTCTATGCCATTAAATTCTAAGCAATTTATTTTTTAATATACACACTGGAAAATTTATTAAACCGTGGCTAACATATGTTTTTCTAAAAAGCCAAAAGAAAATACTTGAAATGAGAAAATTATATCAAATCTACGTCATTAATAATAAACTCAAGCGATTTTTTGAAAAAAAAAAATAAATAAATAAACGAAAATTGGAAAATTAGAAAAGTATAGCCTACACTTAGGTAAACCTTAGAAATTATGTGTTTTTTTCAATTAAACATTTTAAAATTTCAAGAAAGCGTTACAAAATTTAAACTTTAATAAAAAATTAATCCTTACATTTTGACAATCCTAAGTAAAAGCAAACAAATTCTAAATTTGCAAAAAAAAAAAATATGGAAAATTAAAGCAGAGATATGTAGCACCACAATTTTTGTTTTTCATTTCAATAACAAATTTCAAAGCATGGCATAAAATTTTCAAAATCAAATCTTTAATTAAAATAAAAAGGAAATTTGCAAATTAAATTAAGAGAAGCCTTACGATTAAATTAAAAATAAGCTATGAAAGTATAGCATATATTAAGGCTTCGACCCGAAATTATGTTTAAAATTTTTTTATTTTAAATTCCTAAAACAAAATTTATCACAAAAAAAAAGGCTTTAGTGAAAACATTAATAATATTCAAAAAATTTAAACAAAAGTCAAGTTAGAAAATTATGTTGAAAGAATGTACAAGAAACTTTCATGCGAAATTTTCGAAATTACACTTCCAATTAAAACATTATTAACACATTAGGCAAATAGTTGACGAAAACAGCGTAACCACAGTTGTTTTTTTTATTTTTTTCAATATTTAATTCAAAAGTTTCGTTTTATGTAAACATTGTCCATTAAAAATCCTTTTAAATTAGAAAATTACTCCATAATATATCCCAGAAAATATATATATTTGTTTGTTTGTGCATTGAAAAAAAAAACTTTTAAACTCTCAAATACAATTCTTAAATAAAATCATTTTTCAATATACTTAAAACACATGTTCTTAGAAAATCAAATTTTATTAGACAATAAAAAAATGTTAAGCTCATATACAAACTTTTGGATATATACGGATATGCTTTGTAAAACGAATTCGAGTGAAATTGAAATCGAATGAAATTTTAAAGAGTTATAGTTTTAAAATGTGAAAGTTTTAATACTTTTTTTATTCATTCGCTTCGTCATTAATAATATAACTTAATTGAAAATTAAAACTATAAAATGATTCGCGCAATTAGTCTTTGAAATTTTAATTCCATTCGTATTCGTTTTACAAAACATATCCGATAGTTTTCATTAAAACCATTAAAAGATATGAGAAAAATTATAAAAATCTAATAATAAAAAAATGTTAAGAAAATGGTTTTAAAGGGCTTAAACTTTTTAAAAATAAATTTTGGTTTCAAAAAATTAAGCGTTTTTTTAAAGTATTTTTTATTTAAAAATCGTTGCCTATATTTCGGGGCTTGGAAAATTTTTTTCTCAATCTTTTTTTGTTATTTTGATTTAAAAAACGTTATAAGCCTTCTAAAAATCAATATTATTTTTAAACAGTTTGCCTTATAATTGATTTTGAAAAGTAAGACGTTGATTTAGGGGTCGTCGGTTGAAAATATTGTAACATACCTCAGCAAAATGTTATAATAACCGAGTGCTTTAATTTTACTTAAATCATTTAAATTGTTAAAAGTTTTAAACCCTTAACGAAAGTTTATTCTAGAGATCAAAAATACACAACATGTTTATTACTATTAATTTTAAAAATGAAAAAAAAAAAAAAATTAATTTGCGGTGTTAAAACATCTTTAAAGATTCGTGAAATTTTAACTGCAGAAATCATGTAAGAAAATTATTCAGAGCACAATTTCTGGACTTAATTTGTGGCCATATTTTTTTTAAAATATATTTTTTTTAAGTTTTCATGAAAGTAATATTTCCAACAATTAATAACAAAAGTTATAATTATAAAAGAAAAAAAAAAAACAATGTTATACAGAAATTGTTTGCGTTTAGTATTTTATAGTATTATTTATAATGTTTTTCTCATTGGCTCATATTTTTGAATCATAAAAATTGGATAAAAAAGTTTTTACTTTTTTTTAAGTTTAAAAATCCATATTGTTGCATAGTTTAGAGATAAAATAATTTATAAAACTAATTGTGATTTTAGGCTGTATTTGAATTGTTTTTTAAAACAAATAGTCACACAAAATACTCGTAGAAGAAAAGCTACAGTACAGCATTGGTGTAAATTTATTGGGCTATACAGCTAAAAAGTTTACTTAAAAAAAATTTTTTTTGAGTTTTTGTTAATTGTACAATATGTTTTAAAATACTTCAATGAAGTATTAAGAAACTTAGAAAATTTGTATCTTTTTAATTAAGCGAGATATCGCTTAAGTACCTGTTCTCAGCCGTTTAATTTTTATCGTGTTAAAAAAATTACAGTAAGGCTTTAATTAAAGCTTTACTAATTTATTTATTTTATTGAAGATGTTGAAAAAAATTCAAATATATAGTGATTGTTCATTTATTCATACTAGTATATTTTTTGGGTAAATTTTAAAGTGTTTAGTGAAATTTTTAAAAATATTAAAAAAATTAAGATAAAAAAAAAAAAAAATATTTTAATTAAAATATTTTTAGAATGTGATGGAAATCGATTTTGATCAAAATGAAAATAGTGTGAAATTTCAAAACTGAAAAGATTTGTAATTCTTTTTTTACTTATCACTATTTCTTTGTATATTAAAATTTCAAAATAATTAAAATAGATAAGTTTTGTATGACTTTGAAAATACAAACGATTTCAATTTCGATTCAAATCGTTTGTCATCACATACCGGATTATTTAGTTCGATTTTGTTGCAATAATTTGAAGTGCTGTTTACAGATTCTTTTTGAAGCATACTTTTGTGCTTAAGTTAGAAAAAGTTTTAAATTTTTCTTTCAATTTTTAAAATCAAGTCATTTATAAAGGATTTAAGTTTTGAAATTTTAGGATCGAGAAACTATAGAAAAAATGTAATATTTTCATACTCTTTCTAAAATTATTTCAATCTATTTTAGGGCTTTACTAAAAACTTCACAGCTATCAATACATTAAACTTCAAGAAATCAAAAGTAACTTAAAACTGTGCTTAAATTAATAAAATTAAAAAATTTACGGCCGTATTTATAATAAAAAGTTAGCAACTGGTTAACATATAGAACGAAAAACTGGCTAGTTTATCATCCGGTATAGACTGATATTATTAAAACTTTCCATACCTCCTATCTGATAACTGGTCAGAGAATCTAAAAAATTAATGAACTTAAACGTTTGAGTAAGAATTTCCACATAAAAGAATGACAAACAAGCTGCTAATTTTTTATTATAAATAAGGCTGTGACAGCCTTAAATATTTAAATTTAATATTTAAAAATTCGTTTATAATATTTGAGCTGAAAAATTAATTTGCTAATAAGAGACATTTTTAAGAATAAATTAAAATTATAAAATATCGTTAAAAATTATATGTGAAAGATGTGAAACCTTTTAAAAAAGTTTGCTTTTTTAGTAATTTTTTTCCTCATAGTTTTATTTATAGTGTTTTTTATTTCAAAAGTTACGGTTACATTTGGTAAATATTTGATGAAAAAGAAATAACCACTATTCCATGAAAGTATTTGTTTAATAATAATAATATTAATTTAATAATAATAATAAAATATTTTTTTAATGATAATGTTTTTAAATAATTTTTATAAAATGTTTACATAAAACGAAATATTTGTAAAAAGTATTACCCAAAAACAAAAAAAAAAAATTAATAAATAAATTAAATAGGGGTTGTGACTTGTCATTTAAATGTTGCATATTTAAGGGCTCTTATTAATGAAAATATGAAAGCATTATTTAAAAAAAAATTATCAAAATTCTTTATAGAATTTAACTTTGATCTAATTAAAGCATCTCCGAGGAAACAAAATTAATTTAAAGAAATTGATCACTTTTCCTGGGGCTGGAGCTTGAGTCTTCAGCATATAATACATATTAACTAACGTTTCGAATTTTAAGTAAATTTAATAAACAAATTTTTTTTGCATTTTTTTAATGTGCAATCGAATGATAAATTCTTAAAAAAGTTTTACAAAAATGTTGTCTACTTTTAGGCTTGCAAATTTTTGTTTTTAAAAACATTTTAAGTTTAGTTAGAAAATTTATATATAAAAGTACAGAAATACATATTTTTGAAAGATTAAGTGCTTGTTTTTTTAAGACCAAATTTTTACGGCTGTATTAAAAAAAATATGGGTTTATTAAGGGCTTATTTGACAAATACGGTATAGAAATTTCTCCAATAAGCCTGTCATAAAACTACTACAGCAGTTAGACAACAAAAATTCAAAAATTATTTAAAAATTAAAATTTTTCTAATAAACTTTTAAAATCTTTTAATACTGTCTGTCTGGCAAAAACATGCAAATAAGCTTAAAAGTACGCAACAAGTGAAAAAGTTGAATCAGTGCATGTTTTTTTTAAGGAATTAACAGCTTTAATATTTTTCCTAAAAATGTTCAATAATTTTAAATTGCTTGTGTGTTTTTTTTAGGTTTGTGTGAAAAGTGCTTTCAAATATTTAAAAAAAAATTTTTTTAAAGACCTTTAAATCCACATTAATTTTAGTTTTTAATTGCTCAGTGTTTAACGTAATTTTATGGCTTTGTTTTAACAAAATTTTCCAGTGTGTATGTTAGAAAATATTTTTTTTTCCAAAACAATTTTTTTTTTCGAATAAGAATTTTAATGTTTTCTGTGTATTTTTACTTAATTAAACATAAGTAATCGCTTGAAAAAAAATGCCTCATTTTCATTTTCTCTTATTTCTTTTCATCTGATCCACATTTCTGATAATTTTCACAAAAACAAATAACAAAAAAAGTGTAAATCGACATCAAAAAAAGCAGCAGGCAACCAAAAATTGAACGAAAACAGAAAATCAATACAATTTAAATAAAAATAAAAAAACACTGGGAGAAACGAAATAGTCAAAATACAATTAATCCAAATAATCAAAAGTGAATCATCAAAACTACAAAAAAGAAAAAAATAATAAAAAAAAAATAATTACTTAAAATAAATTTTAAAAGTGTTTAATAAAAAGAAATTAAAAAAAACCCGAAAATATTATAACCATTAGACCAAGAAAAAATTACGTTTTTGTTTTGGCTGTTGCAATATTTTCAAGTGTTAACAAATAAATTGGAATCAAAAAATAAATTACCATACAAAACTGTTATACTTTAAAAACGAAAACTTAAAAAAAGAAAAAAAAAACAGCACAATTAAAGCCAAAAATAGTGAAAAAAATTGTTGTTGTTGTTTATTTTGGCAAACGTTTTACCCACAAATCATTCCATATGGTTCATATTATTGAATTGGTCGGCCAACCGAAGGTTGAGTTTGCTCAACAAGTTACTGTGAGTATAACTCTTCATATACTATTACTCGTATAATTCTATATATGTTTTGTATAGCAAAAAAGAAAATACTAACGATTATAGAGCAAAAACAAAAAATATGGGAAAATATTCAAAAAGAAAAACTATAATTTTCGCAAAATAAAGTTTGGAAAAAAAACATTTTTTTTTCCTAAATTCCCCTCAGTGTTTTTATATAATAAATCTTGTGTTTGTAGTCACGTAATGACAACTTAATATGTGACTTTTTGTGTCTTTCTAGTGTAAATAAACACATTAGGGTCGTACTTTTATATTTACCCAATAACAGTTATTATTTATTATTATTTAAGCTAAGCTTGGGTTTCCTCCAAAGGTTTTTATTCGGTAGCACTAGAATACTATACTAGAAAAACTCAGTTACTATAATTTAACCATTCATTTGTGCTTTTTATAAAAAATCTTGTACATTTATTACGGACTTATTTGATAAACTTCTAATATGTACTTGACAAATACAATCTTTATAAATTTAAAGCATTTTTTTATGAACACAGCAGCTAATCTATAGATTAAATTTTTAATATTATTTTATGTTTTCATTTCAATCATACTTTGCATGTTAATGGCAAACAAAGTGTATCATCGTATTGATGAAACTATATTCATAGATAGCATAGAAGACACATAAAATATGACAAAAATTTTTTTAATTACGTACGCCATTACATTGACGTCAGTTTTTATCTAATTGATGACGTTTATCATAACATTGATGTCAAAATACTGACGTAAGGGCATCATCAATATGAATATTTTTCTATCAGTGTAAAAGTACAAAATTTTAAACATAATTGGATCGAATAAAATTTCAATTCGATATAATTGTAAAATCTTCGTAGTCTAATCAGTCAGATCAGTGTCATGGCTTACTAAGACAAAAGCTCCGGGTTAAAATCCCAGCTCTGACATCTTGAAACAAAGAAATATGACAAAAATATTTCTTTCGGCGACTACCTTTTAGCATTAGCAGTCTTCTAGTAAAAGTTCTGAGAGTAACTGATTGCCATGACGACAAGTACTTGATATAATTTTTAATCCATTCTCTAAATACCCATTACCATAACTTCTATGATCATCAAAACATTAATTGCCTTTGAAAAAAGGCACTCGATTTTAATTTCACTCGATTATGTTTTTCAGAACATACCCAAAAAAGTTTTGTGAAAATAATATTTTTTAAGTCAACCTCTACTTTGAACAGCAGAATATTCTCTTTCAATTTGATTTTTCATTTACTTCGTTTTCTATCTAATCTTGTTTTAGCACGGGTTCTGTTTGTTGCACGGTTGGCAAAAATATACTTGTTCTTATACGATTATTATTCGTTTGCAGTGACAAGTGATGCCACATATTTATTTTGAAAATTTTGTGGTTTATAATAGAATATGAACAACGAAGTCTAATATGTAGTGTGTTTAATTATTAGACCAGACCTCCACGTTCAAACCCCAGCTCTGATCTTATTATACTTAAAGTAATATATTTAGCGCATTGCCTGTGTACTTATATAACAGTCGACAGCGACTATATGGATGACCATAGCCAACGTTGTTAGTGGTGGTCGCTCTAGGGCTTTTTTTTATTTTTTTATTAGTGGCTAGAATTTCTGGTCACGAAAATTCCGCTATAACTTAACTATTCTATTAAGAAACAATATAACAGTAGCAATACTTTTTCTCTAGAGACTTATTTTTACATTCTCCAATAAATTTGATTTAAATTCAGCTATAGTGTACCAATCTGCTATGAGAGAAATTTTTTTATCACATTATTTTAATATTGAAGTTCTCACTGGTATTTTACAGACGTTTCAATAGTTTTTTATAGCTTAGATATCATTTTTTATATTGGCTGCTTGAAAGGTTAACTCGGAAAATATATGCGAAAAAAAATATTTATCAAAATGGGGTTCTATTTAATATTAAATATTATAAGGGTTGTCTTTTCAAATACTTGTTTGGGGCATAAAATTAGAGCAAATTTATGAAACATAAAGAGATAATTAAATAATATTATCGAATGCTAAATCACTGAACAATACTTAATGAACGTTCACACTATGCACGTAAAACTTATGTGTACGTATCTTCTGGCAGGACTTGACTTTTTATTATAAATCTTTATTTTCATAGGCATGGTTTCTTATTTGCTTCGTTCTCACTCAAACAAATTGGTCTACCCTAATATACATACATATGTACATACTAATTTTATATAACATTAATGTTTCTCATATTTTCTCTTCATAATCATTTTTTTTTCTAAAAGGGGTGTTGGTATGAGTATGTTTTTATTATTATTTTATGAGTTTATCTACCGGTTTTTTCATTTGCCTTCCTATTTTTTTTTAATTCTCAACAGTACCTTACCAAGTTTTGTGTTGTTTTGTTCTGCTGCTGCGGTAAATGTTGATAATTAATCATTTTGGTTTAAGTATATAAATATCAAAAAAATACTAACAAATCATAACAAATCGTATATTCAAAGCAAAGGAATTACATAAAAAAAATAAAACCACTCACATAAATCAAGGAGTAGTTCATATATGGAAAACTAAATTATTAATAAAGTATACTTTTAGGTGTAGAAAATGTGTTAATAAAGTTATAATTCTTAGTTTTGAGCTGTCTGTTGATTTGGTTTTGCAAATAAAACCATACTTTCTGCATAATTTAGCAAATTTTCAATTAAGGGCGTTATTTTCTAAAACACTTAGGTGACTTGTTATCTAAATAACGCAACGCATCACATACGTTTTTTGTAGTTAAAAAACATATTTGATATACATATGTAGGGTTTCCCAGAACTCAACCCATCCAGCCGAAACCGGGTGACAGGATGGATTGTAGCTATCATGAGAAAAGTTAGAATAAAAATCTATCCCATGCAGTTTGAAACTTATGAGCATTTAAGAAAAACCTAGAAATTTGGTCACACTGTTAACATTTATCGGTTATTGTGATTAATTTTTATTATTTTTGTTCATTTAAATTTATAGAATTAACACTATTTGTTAAACTATGAACTTAAAATTTTAAAAATATTTCGACTTTGAAAGGCTCTACTTTAAAAAAAATGCAGTATACTGCCTTCTCAAGTACAATTCAAATTTCGCACATTTATTGAGGATTGTAAAATGGTACAATACTTCATAGTTTCATACTAAAAATAAGAGTAAAAACTAAAAACTTCAAGTAACTCGATTTTTTCTAACCCATTTTAACCAGTCCAAATATTTTTTATTCGTTTTTTATTACGTTTCGGTTAGACATTGAGTTCTGGGACACCCTGTACATATGTATTTGGAAAAAACAATATTGAATTAAATTGAAATTTGTTATAATTTTAGCTCAAACCTAGAAAACCGCTCTGTGACTATTCTCTGCTTAGCTATTTTACGACATTAACTGGAATTTATTACTTACTTTTAGGGGGTTTTATAAAATTGGAAAATTTTTAAAACTCTAAATTTTATGAATTATTTTTATTAGAAATAAAATTCCTGTTAGAAAAAAGAACTTGCCACCCGTCATAAGCAAAATTTCCGATACAATCAACTTCAAGTAATTTTATTTTCTGGTAAAACACCAATGAATTTAATATGTGCTTGTCATAGAACGAAAGTGATATAAAGACCTGAATTCGTGTATTTATTTTGCTAAAAACGAGATGTTTGAAAATATTTAATTCAACTTTTAGAAAAACTTGGTGTTAAATGAAAATGCTCTGATTTTAAAACAAATTCATTTTTTTGCTGGAAATTTTTTACATTTTCTTATATAGTAAATCATTCTATACAATAATTTCCCCCTGCCTAAAACTAGGCAATACTATTCTAATTCTATATTCTATTATTCTATAATATTTCTATGTTTTTCTTATATTAAGTAAAGTTTTCTTTAAACATTTTAATTGTATTTTTAAAAGGATATAAAACAGGCTTTTCTAAAAATTAAAGAAAACAAAAAAAAAAAAAACATCAAAATTATTTCATTAACAATATCTAGCGTATCTGTAGGAGTTTTAAATTATTTAATTCCAAAATGTTTTTTTGTAGTCGCCGTTGTCTAGTGGTTAGTGTTTTGGCTTACTAAGACGATAGCTCTGGGTTCAAACCTCAGCTCTGACATCTGGGAAAAAAGAATTATAGAACAAAATATTTCTTTCGGCGACTACCTCTTAGCTCTGACAGTAACTGATTGCCATGAAAAAGCTTCTCAAGTTTGTCGTTCGGAGTCGACTTTAAACTGTAGGTCCTGGTATTTATAGATAAAAATTGACTGCCAGAAGCTTGGCTGTAACTCTGATACAGGGCGATAATGGCCAATTATGTATGTATGTATGTGTTTTTTTTAAATTTCTGTATCAGAAAAAAATCATTTAATAAAAAATTATTTATAAAACTTACAAAAATTTAATGCTTTCTTTTACAAATCTTGTAACAAAATTTTATATTTTCATTTTACAATTAAATTCTAATTTTCATTTTGTTTATGAAAAAATTTTAAAAATTATAAAAAGAAATAAAATCTAAAGTCTATTTTTAGGTGGCTAAACATAATTTTCCTGTTAATTTGTTATATTTTTGACATGCTGTTTGCATACTTTTTGCCCAATCAATTTTATTTTCACTTTGCCATTGTTATAAATGCCATATGACACACAAAATTTAAAATAAAAACAAGAGAAAAGAAAAGAAAATAGCAAAATTTAAGCCAAATAGAGAGAGAGCCAGCCTTTAAATAACTTTATATAGTATTTTTCCTTAAAATCTATACCATTATATTTTAATTCTATATATTGTACGTAAGCCATGTTGTGCGTATGTCAGCACTATTATTGTGTCTATTTTTTTTTTCTTCAACGATTTTTTAGGGGATGTTACATGATTATGTGTCTCGCAGTCTGATGTTTAGGCTGTTAAACTGGCGTTCTGGCTATAATTTGGCTGCCCGACTGTTTTCTAAATTGATGATACATATTGCGGGATTTTTTTTTTATTTTATTTTATTTTGTTTTGTTTTCTTTTTTTTTACTTATCGTGTATTAAAAATCCACCACTTCTCTTAAACTGCTGGTGCCAGGTCTTTGGCTTTATTTGCTTTCAGAAATTGTGCTTCAAATTATTAGAATTTTTTTGTTTTTGGGTGCTTAAACAATTTGATTATTGTATTGGGTGGCTATGAGTGAGTGTTGAATTTTGCTTAGCAGTTGTTGTCATCTTTTGTTTTGTCACTTTGTTTTGTAACTGATTTTAGGATTTTGAAGAGTATCTTTTCTCTTTTTTTTGTCAGAATTTAGAGCAAAGTTGTTAACAAGGGTTTATAAACATTTGTTTTTTATGCTTTTAATTTTTATTAAAAAAATTTTTTTTCTTGATTCTTCAAAAATAGCAATCAAGTGCAGACTTTTTTGGGTCTATTTTTTTATCTCTCAACACAACAAAAGGCATTGTAAATAATTTGCATATTTTTAGGCTCTGTAAATAGAAAAAAGTTTAATAATTAAAAGACTAAAACAACTTTAATAATTTTTATATATATTTTTTTTAATTTTTTCTTTGATATATTTTGGCAAGTTAAATTTATAATATACTGTTCATAAAACAAATTATGTTTCTATTTAGCCAATATTGTACCAGACTAAGGTCACATTTGCTCCTGGGTATCATCTATGAATTTAATCGTATTTGTACTAGGATTTGTGGAAACATGGTTCTGGTAGTAGATACAATTTCTTTTACGTTGATATGGCTGCCGCTGAGCAATCTCCTGATTGATAATGTTCTGTAAAAGAATTATCTGCTCAGACTTTTTAAAAGCACTTTTGATTGTGTTTTTATTTTAAAACTTTTTAGACTGTTTGATTTTTAGAATTTTTTTTTAAAACTACAGTCGAACTTCCATAACTCGAATCACCATTATTCCAAAAAAACACTTCGATTTACGGAGACTTCGAGCTATAGAATGTTTTTCATTATTATGCATTTTTATTTATGTATGTATGTATGTATGTATATGTAATAAACAAGTTAAAACGTAATAAAATAATCTGAAATTCGTGACTGAAAAATATTTTTTTTCTATTATTTTCGATAGAAAATGCTCATCAGTTTTAGTAGCCTTCGTTTGCAGATATATGTATGTAAGCTCAAAGTTCGTAAAGAATTTTATATGTATTTCGTTTGCAAAAGATTTCTTTCCACCGAATTCTCTCCATCACTCTCTCTTCCACTTAAGGCTGTGTCATGTGATTAAAGGCAGTAATTCTAAACAATGCCATCATTTGTAATAAAGCCTTTTGCTTAAATCTCATTATCTAATTCAACATAATCTTGAACTATAGTATTGCAAGTTAGTTTTTTCACTTTTTACCAGCCTTGTCACCACTTTTAATCAGCCTCAAATATAATTAGTACCAATAAATTCGTTAAATTCCCTTTGAGGAACAGTAATTTGTATTGGTACAACTAAAACGTTGTTCTCTAGATAAAATATTTTAAATAATATTACCGGCAAAGATAAATAATCTATTAGCAAATTCTTTCGTTACATACAATACGTAAAACGAGAGAGGAGAGAGTTTAGCTGTTTTATAAAGCAAGCTTGTTAAAAGAAACAAATTTTTTCCTATACACTTTTTAATAATTAGTCTTTTTAAAATCTCCAATCCTCTCATCATAGTCTTTGAAATGGTGAACCATATAGGGAACACGTATAATAAAATTGATATATATAAGCAAACAGTGTTTGTCAAACAAGCTCGAAAATGGTTCCTTAACTCTGTTGGCCCTTTCTAGACTGTTTAATACCTGGCCTTTAAATTTAAACGGTTTACTAAAATTAATACCGATTTATTCTTTGTTTTACTTAAACTCAATTTTGCTTCCATTTTAAAATAATTTCAACATTTTACTTTCCGGAACAACATAATATTTACATTTAACAGAAGGGTTTCTTAAACGAATTGCACGGGTCTCTTAAATTTTCTAACAGAGCAAAAAAAAAAAAAGATTTTTTAGATCTAAATTTAAAGCCTATTTTAAGGATATTTTTTTCTGTTTTTTTCCCCAAAAAATTTAAATAAAGAAGTTTTCTTAAAAGGTTTAAAAAACTGTTTAATTCCAAGATTTTTATTGAAACAACAATGAATTAATTTTTTTAAATGCAGAAATAACCAAACGGATCACTAAAGTGATTTGCACTATAACCCTCTCAAATAAAAAAAAAAAATTAAATTCTTTATTTTCTTTATTCGACTTTTTTTTAAATATAAAAATTTATAATTTTAGAAATATCTTTGGGAAAAGTCTCTCGACAAAATGATCATCGAGATATGCTTATAAGCAATACATTTCATTTTATTTAAATTTTTTATATTTTTACCTTTTTAAGCGAATTATAATTTAAAAAACTTTCAATAAAATTTTTGAGTTGATAGGCTTTCACTATATTCAACGAAAATTTTATAGCATACATTAGGGATAATTTCATATTCCTTAACAGTAATTAGTACTGTTTCAATATTACAAAATTCAATTTGAAAAGAATAAAATGTTGAGAAGAAATAAATAAATATGGACTTTATTTATTATCATTTTTTCGTTTGTTTTACAGCCGGTTCATAGAAGACGAATGGTTTAAGATGTTCGTTCTTCTATGAACAGGTTGTTAGTTTCACCTTTTTATTCTAAATCTTAAATATTTTAACATTTTCTAAAGCTTTATATACTTTGTTTCTCCTTTTATAAATACGAGTATATGGCTCCAATCTTTTTTTTTTGTAGTAATGTTGGTAAAACAAAAAATCCCTGTGCTTAATAGCTAATAATTTTAACAGTAAGTACCTTGTTTATTGTTAACACATACGCATTAACAAAATATATAAAATAAACATAAAGATATTTAATATTCATGCACCCACACTCACATAAATACACATGTACTATATGCTAAAATATTAGCATACATACACATGTAAACTGATATAAATGGTTATAAAAATAGCAGGGATGGCTATCCAATCAATATATTTCCATATGAAGGGCACAGTATGCGAATTATAAATAAAACGTAAGCCTTAGCCTACTTAAGGGGGACTATATACTATTTATTTAAAGTATAGTTCAAAGCTTAAAAACTGCACTTATTTCAAATGAAATAAATTGTATGCTTCAAGTTTCATGCTTATACATATAGCACCATTAGTTTTCTTTAGCATACTTTCCTGTTTTTTCATTTTCCCTTGCTGTGGAAAAGTATAGTGGTGTTGATATTTTATTAATAAAAATTACAATTGCTTCCTTTCTGTTGTTGTTGCTGTTGCTGTTTCTGTTACAGTTAATATTTTTACTCTAATTTTTTTCTTTTGCTTTTTTTATATTGTTTCGCTTACGCCGAAGAAAAAAAAATTAGAACGAAAAATCTTTTAAATATTCCATTGTATTTTAAAGAGATGTACGATTATGTGTAAATCTGTTTGCAGGCTTTAAGGCAAAAATTTATATGGCAATAGGCCTTTTATATATTAAAAGACGTCAAAGAAAAAAAAAAAAGAAAGAAAAGAGAGGAAAATAATAATAAAAGTGGAGAAATAAAATTGCAAAAAGGGTCTTATATTAGAGTTGACATTTTTATTACAATGCTAACGGCATTTAGCAGAAAAACAACGGCATTTGGCAAAAAGAAACAGAAATCTTGCTAGCGAAAATATTTACAAAAAAAAAAAAAATAAATAAAAGTATTCATACAATTATTGTTGTAACATTATGCAGTAGTTAAGAGTTATTTAGGGGGTCTTCTTGGTTTTTGAAGAGAAGATTATTAGAGGTTTTGATGATAATGGTGGTGGTATAAGCATTACTGTTATTGTATTAACTTTGTGGTGGTTAAGACTAAACAACACCCTTATACAACCTTAAGTAGTTTCCCATAAAAGTTTCACGTTGTTTTTCTCTCCACTTTATTTATTTGTTTGTTTTGCTATGAATTTTTATTCGAAAAAAAAAACATGAATAATCAAATCAATAGTATAAGATTCTAAGCTGGTTAAAAAATAAAAGAAAGTATTTTTTAAAAATATTTTATTGAACAACAAGCTATAATGCACTACTACATACTACTACTTTGCTGTTTAAAAGTCAATTATTTTAATTTTTTCATATCAATTTTGGTGAATCCAAGATATTTGTGAATTAATGCAGATTTTATTTCTTTAAGTTGGATTTTTCGGTTATGGTTTAATTGTTGGTTCCAGTGTTTGTATCAAAATACGAAACACGAATGTTAAAGGTGTTCGGTAAACATGTTCAAAAGTGTGTACCTAGAATAAAGTTCATAAATATGTTTTGTTAATATTTTTTTTGTCATATTTCAGTGTTTTTTTCTTTGTAGGCTTTTTTATATATATATTTTTATTTTAATTTTACATTCAGAAAAACTTGCAATACTTTTCTTATGGTTTTGCAATTTTCAAAATATTTTTCTCAATTTTTTTTTTGGTCTGTTGAAAATTCTTATAAAATTTCCAAAATTTCTGATTTTAAATTTTGGCCAATAATTTATTTGATTGCCTTATTTAAATTATTAATAACACTGAACAAAAAAATCATTCTTTTTTTTGGTTTTTGAGGTCAGGAAGTAAATTGGCTGTAGTCGCCGTGGTCTAGTGGTTAGTGTGTTGGCTTACGAAGACGATAGTGCTGGGTTCAAATCTCAGCTCCGACATCTTAAAAAAAAAAAGAAATATGAAACAATTATTTCTTTCGGCGACTACCTCTCAGCAGTCTTCTGGCAAAAGCTCTAGGAGTAATTAATTGCCATGAAAAAGCTTCTCAAATCTGTCGTTCGGAGTCGACTTTAAACTGTAGGTCCCGGTACTCATGGATAAAAATTGACACACACAACATGAGTGCTGCGAGAAGCTAGGCTGTAATCCTGTCACAGGGTTGTAAAGGCCAGTTATGTATGTATGTATGTAAGTAAATTGGCTTAAAAACACATTCTTTTTTGATAAATTTAGTTTTATTGATACCCATGTAAAATAGAAATATAGGAATTAATAATTGAATATAATGTCTGTCAATTGTCCACCTCTTGTATGTCAGTAGAAGTCAGCACTTTTCACAAAATTTTGAACCACATTTTGTAAGAAAGCTTCGTTTATATCGTCAATGAATTTCATCTGTTAGAGCGTTACACAGTTGAAAATTTTAGTCCTTATCGGATCAAAAATCTGTAACTTTTTTGTTGTTAGTTGTTTGAGGTTTGTTCACGTACACCTAGTCTTTCAACTAGTCCCAGAGAAAATTATCGAGCGACGTTAAATCACACGAACTAAGCGGCCAATTGACATTGCTAAATCAAAAATTAACAGAAATTTTATATCCCTCAATAACGCTAAAAAATTAAAAATTATTTATTTATTAAAAAATTATTCGCATATTAAATGTCATTGTTAAATGTACCGTCAATATTACAAAACATAACTAGAGAAGAAGTAGTAAAATATTAAGTTTTTATAACAAAAATTGTGCAAAAAATATTCAGTAATTGCTAAAAAAAAGTTTCATTAAAAACAACATCTACTGCCAAATGAAAAATTTTGCTACAACAACTGACAAAATTATTTAAGAAGTGAAGAAAATTGTCTTAGAAATAGTGAAACCTATACAACATACTATATACATACATTATTGGCCATTACATCCCTGTTTCAAGGTTACGGCCTAGCTTCTCGCAGCAGTCATATTGTGTGTAAAATTTCATCTATAAATACCGAGACCTACAGTTTAACGGCGACTCCAAACGACAGACTCGATCAGTCAATCAGTTACTCTCAGAGCTTTTGCCTGAAGACTCCTGAGAGGTAGTCCCAAAACAAATATTTTTTCAAATTTATTTCTTTCAAGATGTCAGAGCTGGGGTTTTAATCCGGAGCTTTTGTCTAGTAAGCCAACACAATACAAGCTTTCCTTTAATGCCAGTATGTTGTTTACCTCATGGTTAGTTGGCAGAAAAATGTGAACTGGTTAAAACAATTTTTATGATTTACATTTAGGAGTCAGTTTGAGGGGAAAAAATACAAATACATTTTTAAAATTACTAATTAGGAAAGAGCAATCAGAATTATTTGTTTTATTTCATAGCGCTGAGGAGTAGTTAATTAAACATGACTTTCAGCCATACTTTCCGATGCGCAAAATAAGCCCGCTACAGCTGTAAACAGCTGGAACGTTATTTCATTTTCTTTGCAAATGCCCTGTCTTATGAAGGAAGAAATTATAAACTTTAGCTAAACCACTCTTTGATGACATTAGGGACCTGGCTAATGTGAGCATTGATTGACTTATGAAGTTTCTAAAACGCAAGGACTGGCTATACTTACGTAATGCATAAATGTTTCTTTTAAAACAAGTTAGAGGCAAGGTAGCAGGATCTTTGGATCACTACGAAAACCAACCAACCAAGACCAGTGATGGTCCATTATGAATAGGCATCTCCTAAAAATTAGATTGTGGTCTCACTAGTTCTTGTGTATGAGAATGATAATAAGTTTCTTTTATAAAACAATGATTTTTGAAAAAAAAATTAGTTTTTTCTGTACACAGTTTTTATAAAAAATATTTTATTATAGTAAACAATTCGAAGGACCATTTCTTTTACGAGTATATTTAATATTAGGCCATATATACAATGTTTTTTATGTTTACGTTCTAACCTTTCTTGCCATTATAAAAATGAGTTATTTAATATTTTAAAAGGTTTTTGTTCAAAGAAATTTACTATTTGAAACTCTCAACAAGTTATGGCTTTTTTTGTTAAGGTGATAAATCATAGCAACACCTTTTAAATTTCATATATTCGTATATGCCTAAGTAAGCACTTGTTCAAATGCTGGTTTTACTGCTTTTCCTACCAAAAGTACAAAAAAAAAAAACACCATTGAAAAACATAAATTACCTTAAAATTGGTTCTAACACCTAATAATGCATTAAAAACAGTCTAATAAACCTAAAAACACTTCCGTTTCATATCAATCAAAAAAAAAGAAAAAAAAAATTCGTTTACAAGAAAAACAAGCAAAACATAGTAGCAAAACCCCCAAAAATATACTTCAAAAAAAGGTAATCACACTCAAAAGAAAAATTAGTTTTTAAATAAAGCTGTTTGGCAGCTCATAAAATATATAAAAGAAATATTGTTAAGGCTTATTACCTTTTACTAAAGAAGGCTCTCTCATTCTGGCTAGGCAGTAATTTATATACGAAAGAGAAAACGGTATACGAGTTTTAATGCCTTCTGCCCGTCTAGAGGAAGTCAAAATACAAGTAACACACACTTACTTCCGTCACAGCCAGTAAACATGTCATATGACAGGTAACAAATAATTTAAATAAGAGCACACACACACACACTCACCACATACACTTGACTTTTCCAATACTTCTGCACACTGTAGTGGTTTTATTAAACCCCTGTTCGTTTGCCATCAAATATATTTTTGTTATTGCTTCACTTGTAGTTTTAGTTTTTGAGTATTTAAGACTAGAAATTGACTTGAAATGAAATGTTACCCATAAATTGTTGTGACACACAATTTGCATGCAACACTTAATTAAATAAAGGAAAAATAAGAAAAAAAAAAATACTTGAACAACATAAAAAACCAGCTTATTAAGGGTAATATTATATAGCCTCCTTCGTTCTGAGGATTTATTTTTAGTTTTCGTATACAAATTTTTATAATGAACCTTTATGTTGTTTTTGGTATAAAAAAATAATAAAACACGCTTGGAAATTATTTAATAAAATAAGCAAACACTAATAAAATAGGTATTAAACATGAGTTTTTATATTTACAACACATCGTTTTTACACTTGCAAAAAATTCATAAAAATTGTACAGCTAAGAAGCAAGTAGCTTAAATGAAGAAATAAAACAACCCAATAAAAATAAAAATATCAAATTGCTAAAACTTGGGCACAAATATTTGTTTTTTAATACCCAAGTTATTTACTTCAAAATTCTTTTCCTCAGACATAATTAGCAGTACCTAAGGTTTAGATAACTATAAAAGGCTATAAGGCAGTTTTTGCTATTTAAATCAAAGCAAATTTCCTACTTTAAAACCTATGCTTACCATCTTCGCTACAGAGAACATGAATTTAATATGGCGAGTTTCCACTTATCGGACACAAAAAAACACTTTATTCAGCGCATATGAAATGAAGCATTATTAACCGCAGAATATTCTGTGGTTTCGTGCGTAACAGCTTTACGTATTCAATTTGTTGCTGTTGAATGCCGTAACGCTTAAAAAAGTTAAATTTTGTTTAATAGTTCGGTAAGAACTTCTTCACTTTCTTTATTGTTTCTCTGTGTGTTTTATTGCGTAGCGCATAAATTTGCGCTTTACTTAGCAAAATAAGAACATTTTTAATTGGAATCTAGTTTGCATCAGTTCTTTAGAACTAGAAATATTATTTTAATTCAAAAACCAAAATAACGCTCGAAGGCCCAACAGTAAATAAACAGCTAAGCAACTTGGGTCTTTTTAGGGTGTTAATAATCAAACTTATATAAATGATTTAATATGTTCAAAACAATTTTATACATAATAAATGTGGTTGTGTTCAATAAACTTATGTTTTATATCTAAGGTACTTCGAAAAGTGTTCTTTTTAAAAGTGGCAATATTTTATATTAAAAAATCATAAATTTTAAGAAATTTTCTTTATATACACAGAAAAAATTATTGCTGGAATATTTTCAAACAAACGCTTGTTCAATTTTTATTTCGTTTTCAAATAAAGTTTTGTTTGATTCTATTAATAATTTTGTTTGAATGTATTTTAAAAGTATCAATGTTGATAAAACATGATATAATAAGAACACGGCTTTTAATTTAACATTATTATGCTTTCTTTATGTACAAAATTTCCGCACATTTACATTGTTAAAGCTTTTATAATTCTTTTCAAATAGTAAGCAACACTTTTTTATGCTCACACATTTAATAAAAAAAAAATAAATAAAATAAAATAAAATAAAATAGAACAGAGAAATAGAATTAGAAGTTTTTGAAAAACAGAAATGTATTGCTTTGTAAATACTCTTGTTTGGTTTTTATATATTAAAAGGATATGATTCGCATTTAGTTTATAACTAATTTAACATAAGTATTTATAGTTTTGAATAACACCTTTGGGAAAAAGTCTCCTGACGAGTCTCTTAAGCAGAGACGAAATAGCCATAGAGACATGCTTATCCCCAAAAGCATACATTTCATATTACATTAAAATAAATAATATAATAATAATATTAATAATACTATTAATAATAATAAAATATAAAAATAATTTACCACAAAAAATTTAAATTTGTAAAAAAATTATTTGAATTTTCTGTCAAATTTCTGAACATTATTTTGTTGTCTCGAATAATTATTTGTTCAATTTTGGATTCATTTTTAAACATTTTATTTTTTTAATTCGCAACTTTTTTCTCTAAAAACAAATTTTTTTTCAAAAAATATATTAATTGGTTTGACAAAATTTTTGTTTGCTTAGAAACGTAATATTCAATAAAACTTTTATCTACTTCTATTAAATTTTTTGTTTGATTCTTTTTTGTGACTCCAATAAAAACGTTTATTGAATATTGCAACATTTTTATTGAAAATATCGCAATTTTTTTTTCAAACAAAAAATTACAAATTTGTTGTTCGAATTCACAAATTTCTTTGTAGGACCGAAATTAAACAAAAAATTTATTAACTGAGTGAATTTCGTGTCTGAATCAAAAAAATAATTTTTTCTGTGTACATAACTATTTATCTGCATCAGCTAAAAGCGCCATGCTAAAAAAAATTACTTGAATCACATTTAAACATCTTTCAATTACTTTAAATAAAGCTTTTGAAAAAGTCGAAGCTTGTTTGAAAGCATGTCTTTTGAAGACCCGAAGGACCATTGAGATAGAGGAAGGACCATTCAAATACAATTTTGTGATAAAATCCTAAAAGGAAATTTATAAAGCTCGCAGGAACTTATTACAAAAAATATATATGTACATATCGTCATATTAAATGAAAACGGACGTAATTAGACTCTTTGTTTTTTTTACAGGAGAAGCAAAAAACCTTAAAATAAAAACTTTTGTAAATCCTGAAAATCATATAATTTACAGGAACGAGATAAAAAGATTGACATCCCTATATACAGTAAACGAATTTGTATATAAGGTTTTCATTATGTCTTCTTGTATTTCGAAATACACACAGTTATAGTTACGTTTGAATTTCGTTAATAAAATCGCAATTTTTGATCGTAGGAATATAAAATTTTGCACGAACATGTATTTTAATAAAACCAACCATAATTAATAATAATCTCAATTTCGAAATTTTGTGTAGTTACGTCCCTTTGCATTTAATATAACGATATATAGGTATACATTAAGATCACAGTTGTTCTATCGGATTTAGATTCGGCGAGTGAGAAAACCATTTTCTTCAACCTAACGTTTTGCTATTTTCTCTATGTTCTAAGGTTCGTTGTCCTGCATAAAGATGTCATTCCTTCCCTCCTCTAAGCCAAAAATATTGAGGCTTGTAAAATATGAGCCTTTTATAATGTCTGTAAAACCTGTAGCGTACATTTTGCCTCTGATTCGGCAAAGTACTCTAAACGGGTTTCCGCGAAGGCTTCGCCAAGCCATTAATGAGCGACCTTAATGTTTAATATTTCAACGTTATGTATGTTTAGACAAATGCAGTATTTATATATTAGTAAGCCTACGGTCACAATAGGCAAAAATTTGATGTAAAAAGCGTAACCACTATTTTTTGCAAATAGTTTGTTTAAATATTTCGTTTTATACTTACATAAATATTTATTTTTAAAAGAAGCTTTAAAAAGTGCAAATATTTTGCTATTGAATTAATAAAACGTAAAACAATGGAGTTTAAGGAAATAAATGATTTTCACAAAATAATGGGTGGTTACGCTGTTTTCTTCAAATATTTCCGTAATGTGACCGTTGCTTAAGGTTTAAATTTTTAGTGTCATAAAGAATGCAGCAATCAGTTAATAAGAAATTAAGTAGAAATAATTATTTCTATGGCATAATTTTTTAATTTTACAATAAGTACTTATAATAACCAACATAAAATTTTACCCTCACATTTTTAATGCCCATATATCTGTATGTAGTGAAAATACAATGTTTTACTACCTCTAAAATACCTGCGATGAAAATCAATAAAATATCGATGAAATCATTGAACCAAAACCACATGCCAACAGCAAAAACTTAAAAGACGGCTGAACGTATAAACGTAAAAGTGTCAACGAATGTATGGCAAGTGTGGCAAAGTTATATCCTAACGGGGCTACATACAACGTTTTAAAGTTCTTAATAAAAAAAAACAGCTTCGAACGCCGCAACCATCCACTATAAAAAAATTTTTTGATGGAAATATTGAACTTTGGTTAGAAATAAAAAACAAAGACAAAAAAAAAAAACAAACTAAAAAAGTGAAAAACGTCATAAATACACGAGCGCGCCTCTGATAATTTTCAAAAAGACTTTTACAAAAAAAAAATACACCATTGGATAGACGTAAGGACAGACTTTTACGTTTGTTTGATAAGGCATACAGAAGACAACACCTGGTATAAAGTGTGTAAATGTAGATAAATTTACTCAATACACATCCATACGAGTATGTATGTATGTATGTATTCTCTCTCTATACATACTTCTATGATATGAGAATCTGAAGAGCTGAAGAGTACACATTTTAATATTTATTCATGTGCATGTGTTGGTAAAGATAGTCAGTTAATATTTTTGGTATTTTGTGAAGACTTCTTTTTTATCTTTCATTGTTTAAATGACATTGTCAATGACATTATTCAGTCAACACTCAGAAAATTTTGGTTAAAGGAATTTTCCATATGTTAACGTTGTATATTGGTTACGAAAACGAAATTTTTTTTTTGTTACTCAATATTTTATTATTAAGAAAATTTATTAGCTTAGTTAATTAAATAAAATTTTTGATACAATTTTCATATCAATTTAATTTAAATACGAGTAGATATATATTTCGCGTAACATTATGTTTTAATTGTTGTAGAACTTTTGTGATTTATAGGCAAAAATCTAAAACAAGTAGTTTACTTTGATTGGGCAAAGTTTCTGGCTTGGCCTTATCTTGATAGGAGGCAACACTTTTATTAGTTGTTTGGTGAGAACTTAAGGTCATGATTTTTGATTCATGATTTTTGATTCATGATCTTATCAAGTTGTAGCTGCTTAAAATCGATTATTCTCTTGTACACCGTAAAATGCTGATTATAAAACGTCTTGTGTATGGTCATCTGCTTTAAGACTATGATTGTTTACTTTAACACTTATGTTTTAAAACTATTTTTAAGCCCCTTTAAGATAAGTCTGAAAGTAATTATGAAACGTAAAAAAAAATTTCGGCTCTCATTCACAGTATTTTGGGGGGGGGGGGGGGGTCGTGGCATACTGGTAGAGCGCTTGCACAGAAACTCACACGACCAAGGTTCAATTCAAGCGAAGGACAAAATTATAAAAATAAATATTTGCGGTTTTCTAAAATTACAATTTAAAATTAAAAATTAAATTTAAATAAAATAAGAGGTTCCCCCCCCCCCTCCAGCAAGACCATCTGCAAGAAACCGCCCCCTGACATTTCTAATCTATTCCACCAGAAACCAATGATCAGGAGTACAGCGCCACCTTCTGGGAAGATAACAGGTAATCTACTAAAGACGCTCTCACCATTCAAATTCAGACATCCACCGACAGATGAGGCAATTGCTGTTTGATCATTCGAGTGTGAAGGTATAACACTGGCTCTTGGGTGGACAAATTGTCAGCAACTTCTTTCATCAACAAAAAAAAGGCGCAAAAAAAAAAAAAAAAAAAAACTTCTATCAACCATCTTCACATTCCAATACAATGCACACTGCATGAGTAGGGGTTTACCCCTGAGTATTGGTCTTAAAAGAAAAAAAAAATACTTTACACTAACTTCTAGCAGTTCCTTTTGTTAATTTCTTGCACTGGTTACAGAGTATAAAACAGTATTGAATCAAAAATGTGGTCGCCGTAGTCTAGTATGGACTGTTTAAGCTTACTAGAGGAGAGATCCGGATTCAAACCGCAGTTCTGACATTTAGAAAGAAAAAAAAATATAAATAAAAAACATTTCTTTTGGCGAGAGTAACTGAATGCCATGAACAAGCTTCTACAGTCTGTCGTTCGGAGTTGACTTTAAATTCTAGGTTCCGGTACTCATGAATAAAAATTTACGCACACATTATTGGTGTTGTGAGAAGTTAGGCCGTAACTCTGATACATATAATTATGTTGGTATTTACTGAATCAAAATACTGTCTTAAATGCCGGATATTGTTTTTATTTCCAAATTACTAAAACTATATTAATTTTGATCAAATGGTCCTTCGAGCCGTAGTTTAAAAAGAGTTTAAATTGTTTTAATTTTGTTGTTGCTTCCTTTGTGGCAACTTACCTAGACATACATCCATACATATGTACATAAGTGGCCATTAAAATCCTGGTTCAGGGTTACAGCCTAACTTCTGTCAGCACCTATGTTGTGTGTGTTAATTTTTATCTATGAGGAAAACCAGCTTAAAGTCGACTTCGAACAACAGATTTGAGAAACTTGTTGATGCCAGCTCTCAAAGCTCTTGCAAAAACACTGCTGAGAGGTAGTCGCCGAAAGAAATATTTTTCTCATATTTTTTTTTTCTTGAAGATGTCAGAGCTGGGATTTGAAGCCGGAGCTCTTGTCTTAGTAAGCCAACACACTAACCACTAGACCACGGTGACTACACACATATACATAAGTATAAGCAAATAGTCCTTCGACCCATCTGTAGAACAAATTTGTATCAATTTTTATATTTTGGGTTAAAGTTTTTGAAAGATTTAGATTTACTAGATTTACTTTACTTTAAAAAATAATAATATATGTACACGTGTGATGCACTGGATGGTTCTACGCGCTATATACCGATTACATTTTTTTTCGAAAAGTAATAATAAAAACAGAAACGCAAACTTGACTTTGCTATACCAGTTGAAGCAAATGTTGACTACTCGACTAAAAGATCTCATCTTCTGAGTTGTTGTCCCAAAAAGGGTCACTCAGAGCTATTTTAATTTTACTTCCTAAACACAAGTGCACGTGAGTGATCCTAAGATCCTTTTCGTTAAATAATAAGTATATACGTTATATTACAAATTGCTATCCTGTTACATTTGAACACTTAAGGACCACAGTGTGAAAACCGCACAAGCCGTTGTATTAAAAACAGTCAATCAGAGTTGCCTCCTTAAAAGCGTTGGCATAAATATTATTTCGCATGAAAAGGTTTTTAAGAGAAGTTTGTGTTTTTTTTAAGTAAATAACTTTCAAAAATACAACTTCACACAATAAAGTTTTTATTTAATTTTATATATGAAAAAAATATTACCAAAAAAATCCATAAACTGTTCTTTTATGCAAATATGGAAAAGTTTGCTTCTCTTATTAGTTTTTCATATGTACATATTTCATTTGCTTTGTTCATCCATCTGGCCATATGACTACGGTTTGTCAATTGAAATTATTTTTTTTTTACTTTTCCATAATTTCAAATTATGATTTGAAAATACAACTTTATATACTACTTATTTAAAATATGTGAGAATAAAACTTTCAAATAAACACATGTGCTCAAAAATGCATATCAAATAAAACTCTTATACACCCTCAAATACAAACATTTATACGAGTACATACACATTTATAAACAAACGGTTATAATCGCCTCAAACACCATATGTAAGTTTAGTTTTATTATGCTTTAGATCAATAGAGAAAATATGTATTTAAAAGCAATATATTCTATGCTATTGATTCTTTTTTCTTTTCTATTACGAATTGTATTTTCGAAAAATCGTAAAATACAACAGATACACACATATTGGTGTACAAAAACTAAATAAAAATATTTGACAAATTTATACATTTCTCTCTTACAACTATACTTTATATGCAAAAAGAAAAAAATATATAATGAAATGTGTTATTGTACCATAAAATGAATCAAGTTTTATAAATAGTAAAAATATAAATGAAATAATACACTGTTTAATAAAAAAAAGTTTATCAGTTAAATACGATTTAGAAAATAAATGTTATGTGGCCATTAAAGCATGCTGGAGGTCTTTTAAAATGTTAAAAATGTTAGTTCTGGTCTGAAATCATAGTCAGCTGGTAGTTTGTTAAGCCTATATCTAACTTTTATATTAAAATATTGTAAGATCTGAGAATCTGCACAGAGTTTGGGCACAGCTTTGTTTCAGCAGTCTTTTTTTTACAAAAAGCCCCTGATAAAATTTTTTTAACTGCTCATTAATATTGGTCGGAGAAAAGTCTACATTTTGTACTGTGTGTCATTTATTATCCTCTTTCCTTGCCTAACAATGCACTGATTTTGCCTTTCAAGGTCTTTAAGCGAACTACACAATTTAGAAAACTTTCTAAGAATTTCTCGATTTTTAATATTATGCCTCTAGTCATGTTTCCATAATATTCTTTACAGACCATTCCAAAAAAATAAATTTAAGACGTTTATAGACCAGGCCATAAATAAAAATTCCACGCCCCTATCACTAAAATTGTTTGCCTTGATTTTATAATTGTAATCGTAAATAACTCTTCCTTTAACTTTACCTTTTCTGATAATTCAATCCGAAATGCTATCCATGACAAAATTTCAGCATAATACTCTCAATCATAAGTATATGTATGTATATCAATCATAATCGTATATTGTAATTTCTCTCCTTAGTTTTAGTTGGCGAACTAAATAAAAAATTTTAATATTTGAGTATTTTGTTTTCGTAGTATTCTATACAACGGCTGAGAATATAGTTTTTTAGGGCTGTGCCAGTAAAAAATAACCCAAAGAGATTTTATTAAAAAAAAATTGCTGTCTGTCTGGGCATGGTATGAGACGTGATCATTATCGCTATAAATGTTTCAAATGTAACCAATTTGGACATTTTGCTCGCAACTGTCCCGAAACATCGCAGCGCTGCTATCGATGTAACAATATTGGTCATATTTCCAAGGACTGCTCCCAACCAGATAATCCTACTTGTTATAAATGTAATAAAATTGGACTATGGGCGCGAAATTGCCCCGATGCATTAAATGATCGCGGATCGAGCAGTGTCTCATGCTACAAATGCAACGGCACTGGACACATTTCTACAAATTGCCCGGATACTACAAAGACTTGCTCTGGCTATGGCAAAAACGGGCACTTAAGACATGAGCGCGAGGAAAAAGGCAGCCGTAACTAGAATGCCGTTAATACTAAAAGACACTCACTTTCAAATTAAACCTTAGCGAATCGTGGACTCATTACTATAAACCTTTTTAAAATATAAAATATAAAAACAACAACAAATGGCATCAATTCTAAACATTTTCACAAAAATATTAAAAAAAAAAACAACTTTAACGACACTTAATTTGGTAATAGTAATAATAAAAGTACTTTGACCTGAAGATCTATTGTATAGACTTCAACATTACTAAAGTTTCTGTAGTATCTCTCGCCAGTTTCGTCGCTTTCACGAATATGAATTCACAGTTCCCTATCTGACACTTGAGAATAATTAAGATGCCTCTTCCTACTTTGCACCAGAATGTCTACTAAAGACTCTGACGTCTCATCACAAAATCTGCACAAATTAATTGAAACGATACCTATTTTATTTAAATGTCCATTGTGTCTTCAATATCTGGTCAGAAGTTCCATGCAAAACCTCATGCTGTCCCAAGAGTATATAGTGCATGGCTGAAATTACCTTCGATCATAGTTATCAAGTAGAAATTTTAGAAGCTTAAAATCTGCCTAGCTCGAGAAGGGTATTCGCCTCTCCTTTTCATCTATACATAAGCTTTGAATAGTTATGCATCGTTATACATGGACCTTAGAGGTTCATACCTAAATATTAATTCTAAGCTTTTGATTTTTATTTTTTTATTTGCTCTTGATTTGCAAAAAAATTATACCTTTTGCGTAGCTTTCAAAAGGGTGCTTACCACACTCGTGGGACTAAGAGCCATGTGATTTCTAGCAAGCGGAAGTACTAAAAATAAGTCTCCATTCAGATTAAAATAATTAAAGATACACAATAAAAGACAAAATTATATAAAAAATTTGTCTTTTGTACGATTGAAATGCTGCGATTGAATTGAGAATCATTCTGAGAATCAGTCGTTTGAAAAATAATTCCTGTCCGATGGCAATAATAAATGTAGTGATAATACTGTAGGCTAAATCCGGTGAATATGGCGGTAGAGGTACCAATTCGTAGCTGAATTTATCTAATACGATATTGCCATTGAGGCTGCACACATGTGCATCCGTGCATTATCTTGATGAAAAATATTTTTTTTGGCCGTATGGGGTCGTTTATTTTACCTTTATGGTACCTACTAATACCACTACGTCATAGCCTTAAAATTGCCTGCAAAAGTGTAGTTGTTTTAAAAGCATATAAATTTGAATGCAACGAAATACTTTTTTTGTATTGAAAATCGGTTTTAGACTCTCTACCCTTTTAAAAATATTCCTTCTTATTTAATAGGTGTTAGTTTCTATATGGTTATGTATGATGTAGGTAGGAGTGTGTACATAAATATTTGTCTTAAAATATGCACAATATTTTGTTGGGTATTTATTTGTTTTTTCAAATTCAAAATATTTGTTTGCCGTAATGTTTATCGATATCATATAAAATGGAAATTTTACATATTCATCATACTTTTTTACCCTGAGCTGCACTATCTGCTTTACTTGTTTTCTAGTTTTTATTTTCTCTACTATTTATTTAGGAAATCGAAAAATAAAAAAAGGAACTCGCATATATAGGGAAAAATTTACTCTAGATGGATTGTTATTCATAGATGTATGCAGATGTTTTAAAAACACTATGTTCTGATGTAAGTGTTGTTATTTTTATTGTAAATTTTGTTGTAAAATTGTTGCTGTAATATGCAATAATAAATGCGTTTTGTGCCATAACAAATTCTCTTTTCCCCAGTTGTCCCCTTCTGTATCACCTTGATAAAATAAAAAGGAACACATTTTTTCAAAGTATTTCGAATATGTAACTCAGCAAACATTTATTCTACAAAAGTTCAGTTTGTAATAATAAAATTACGAATAAAAATTAATATGCTAAGAATCTTTAGATTTCAACTCATAGAAGTAAAATTGTGGGATATACACAAGCAGATGCCTTATTCTGTAACTCTCCTAAGCTAAAACTCTATCGCTAAAAATTTATAAACTCTATTTGGGACTTCTTGGCTACGAATACAATTCTTGCACGCGTATGGGAATCTAAAAGCTTCATGCTTATTATCTCTAAAATTTTTAATTTTATATATTCTAACGCCCAGTCTGTTTAAAAAGCCCAAAATTTTATCATTTAGCTTAAGAGAATTACAGAATGAGTATTATTAAAATTGTTAAGATTCTTAATAACCTCTTTGGTCAGTTTAAAAATTAGGCAAATAATGGAATTTTTGCGCTAATGCAACTGGAATAAATTATAAATTTAATATGAACCATTTGTTGTAATGCTTCAAAACAAATCTAAGACCGAAGGACCATAGATATCACCTTTTTTGATTTTTTCCGTTTTATGAATCCACTAAACTGAAGCTAGTATAAGAACTCCGGTTAGCTTTGGTGATATAAATTGCATCGAATTAAAAATAACCTAAAAAAAAGCTTGATATTTGTAGCGAATAACTAAAAATCTTTATTTTTGTTCGAAGGATCATTGTTTTGGCTTATGTAATTGTATTTACTTTTTTTCATTTAATAAAAAATGAAAAATAATTCAAGTTTCTGATTGATTTTAAAATCAAAATTTAATTTTTCTTATTTAAATTCAATTATTTTATATTGAACTTTAGAATGAAAGTAATACAATTTGGCTCGAAGGACCATGTTTTCGGACTGCTCTCACAATTAAGGTATTTTAATATTGATGATAGCACTCATTTTGCTTGTATTTTCTCATTGAGATTTGTCAATTTTTTTAACTTCTACAAATGGAGCCATGATACGAACTCCGGTCGGATTTAGTGATGAAAATTATATCGAATTAAAAAACACAGAAAAGAAGAATAATAATCTATGGAGAATAACTAACAACCTGTTTTTTTCTTTTATTTGAGACCAATATTCAAGGGTAAACCCCTATTAAATTATGTGCATTGTATGGAATTTTTTGGGAAGGAAAGTATATTTTTTTTATATTACTATTAAGCGCCTTAGGAATGAAACAAATTGCTGTGCATTGATCATTCAAAGGCCAGTGTTATACTTTCACCCTTGAATGATCAACAGCAATTGCCTCATCGATGGAGCAGTTTCCTTGTAGATGGTTGCTTGGAGGGGGAACTTCTTTTTTTTAAATTATAATTTAAAAAAAAATCTCAAATTAACTCTTTAGTTTTTTTCCTTTGCTGGGATTTGAACCTAGGCCGTTTGATTTTTTGTGCAAACGCTCTAACCACTATAAAAAGCACAGAAATTTTTTGAAGCGAAATTATTTTGGCTTAAGTAAGTGTATTGTCTTTTTCTTCGTTTTATGAAACCAATAATTTCAAGGGGTGAACTTTGAACAAAACTGTAATCAAAAGTTTTTCTCGTTGCTCTACCTTTCTTACAAAAATTTTTAAATAATTTTAGATCTCGATTTTAAAATTTGTTTTTATAAACATTTCAGTTTTATTTGAATAGTTTGTGCTCGCAATTGTGTAGACTTCAGTTGACTTGAAATCTGTCAAAAAATTTTTAAAATTATTAGTGGGCTATGTGCTTAATGTCTATCATGCAGTGTTATCTACCGAAACATTGGCAATTCCAATTTAGTCAGCAAAGTGTTTTTAACATTTTTTTTTTCGCAGCGTGCCTTTTTGTAAGATTAGATTGTGTCCTCTATTTGTCTCATTTTAAATGCTGTTTACTTTTACGAATGTTATGCGAAACTTTATGCAGAGTTTTTACATTTTAGTTTTCTATATTTTCTTTTTCTATATCTTCTATATTGTTCTCTTATTTTCTGTACAATATGTTTTAGGTTTTTTATTTTTCGTATCCATTTTTGATAGATTTGTTTAGTTTGCCAGTTTGTCAAAGTATTTTATGTGCACAGAAAACGTATAGCTATAAAGAAAGTCAGTAATATTTAATGAAGCTGTTTGTGTAAAAATTATACTTTTTAATTCATGTTTTCATATATAAAGGTTTTTAAATTTTTTAGTTTTAAGTTTCAGTTTTTTGTATATTAAAGAACTTTATCAATCATTGAGAAATATTAGTTTTTTCGTTTCTGATTCGTCTTTCTTATTTAAATTCACTTATTTTATACTGAACTTTAGGTAAAAGTAATAAAATTTGGCTCGAAGGACCATGCTCTCACAATTAAGGTACTTTAATATTGCTGATAGTACTTGAAATTGGCAAGTACTCTTATTCAAGGAATATTTTAATTATAGGCATTTTGCATTTTGGTTGCCAGTTGTTTTGGTCCAAATATAACGAAGGAAATATAACTTTTATGACTTTCAAATCGGTGGTCTGTTTGAAACGCTTGTGTATTAAACTTCAGTGCTTTCCTACCTATTTAGTTGCATGTAATCTGTTTTGCCTTTTTAAAAGCTTTCTAGAAGTTATTCTCTGGTAAAAAAGAAAACGATGGTCCTTCGAATCATTAGTATACTCGTACTTCTATTTGATTTTAAGCATAAAAATTCTGTGGCTAAATAATAGTTTCAAATTCTTTTTAAACCCAGTCATTTAAAGAAGCTCTGTTTGAAATAGAGTTGTAGTTCTTTAGGTAATTCTTTATTATTTTTTTATATATTTTAATTACAAATGTTTTTCATTGCAAATGGTTTCTGCGAAATGTTTAACAATGTGTACTCTTACCTTAACAATAGGTTTTTTCTTTCCAAAAACCTTCATGTTTATCAGTCTCGTGTCACGGTGTTTGTTGTCAAACTCCTCTGAAATGGCTCGACCGATATTCATAAAATTTTGTGGGTATAAGTATGTATATCGAACAGGTCTGAGAATCGAGCAACATTCATTTTTCATATCCTTAAATGTTAAGGGTGACCCAAGATAGATCTGCGTACCTATCGTTTAGGTTTTTTTTTTGTTTTGTTTTCAAGAAGCACTAAGAAGCTTACCTCAGCTATCAAACTGAAGAACCGGGCAATCATTGATTAAAACTATCAGTTACGCAGACATTGACGTTGATAATCGTTGAATGGTTACATATTAACCTCTGCTGAGTAAAACATTCAATGCTCATTTGTAGTTCGATGAAAAGTGTCAAATATATTTGAATTAAAGAAATATTTTCTACAAATAATTTACTTATATGGCAAAACAACATATGGCGGGTCAACTAGTTTTTTCCTAAAATTGAATGTGTTTTCAAATATAGTCTCTCGTACCATATAAGACCTTTATATGCTTATGACCTTTTTATTTATTTTTATTCATATGCTTTTTAATTCTTAAAATTAAATTATAGTTTTCAACTAAAGTTCAACGATAATTCATAAATACAAGAATCAACAAGAAAGAAATAAAAACACAACATGCTTTACTATACTTTACACCACCAGCTTTTAAAATACTTTACACTTTTCTGTTTTTGTTTTAAATCCTTTTTATTTCAATTTACAATTTGCAAACAAAGACGACGAGAAATAAAATAAAAGAAAACAGGGGGAGGAGAATTGTACAGTGAAAACACATGACCAGAAAAATAGGAGTTTTAGATTTCAGATAATATTTGATACGAAATAAAAAAACAAACAAAAATAATAAAAAAGCATACTTTTCTACTTAGTATCCTTTTTTCATATAAATTTATGAACAGGGATGCTACTTCTCGCTCCTTTATATAGAATTCGTTGGTTTTCAACTATTACGAATTTAACATGCGCAATTCATGTATTATGGGGTAAGAGAGAGGATAAAAAATAAAAATAATGTAAATAAAACTACCACCATGCCACAACTACATTAACTCGTACTAGTTAGTATTAAAACTAACAACAAAAACTTTTATATATACGAGTACTATACGTATATGTATAAAAAACTATATAAAAAATGACAACTAAACTAAGTACATAGTATTTATATACTCTATATATATGCAAAAACAAAAATAAACTGTAGGTATCATCCCTATTAATTCTTTTTACAAAATTCGCATATTTGTTGCTTCTTTGTTTTATTGGAATATTTTTGTTAAGCCTAAAAGTAGACCATGCAATTTTTTCTTTTATTTTATATTTATAAAGCGGGCTCATCAACATTTATTCTCAATTTTATGATACACAACAGTGTTGTACAGCGGCTTTTTTCACTCACTTTTGTTTCTCATACCAACACGCCTTTTATGTAGAGTATTAAGGCGTAAAATATTTGTTATATATATACAGCATACCTTTAGGTGTAAGCTTTGTTATACGCACGTACAGTGCTATGTATGCTTTAGAATGGCACACTAAAGCAACAGGTTAAAAGTGTACGTTTTATTTATAAAAGAAAAAAAATATAAAAATTTAGGCTTTAAAGCAAGTTTAGAATAAAAGGAAAATAAAATGTGTGGTTTAATTTTGGATTAACAGATATTTTAGGAATTGTGTATAAAATGGTTTTTTTTTGTAAATTTATATTGACGTTTGTACTGAATGAAGGCCTGCAAATTAGTGGGGTTCTAAAAAAAATAATCTTTGAATATTTCCGTGTAAATATTCTTAAAATGTTTTTGATTCATTATACAAACGTCTAATATCTAGGAATGTGTTTTTAAATACTGTCTCTTTTACAAAAAAAAAAAATAAAAGTTAAAACTTATTAAATTTCTTCTTTAAAATCTATCCAATGCAAGACTTTTATGACTGGGTTCATAAAAATAAAATAAATTTGAAGTCAAATTAAAGTTTTATGCAATACTTCTTTTATTAATATCTAGTTTTAGTCTATAGTTATTTATCTAAGCGCCTTATGTCAATCTGAAAAATTGTTGTCAATTTGATCACCCTAAGGCCTGTGTTATACCTTCACCTTCAGCAATTGCCCCAACTGGTTTTTGAATGTGAGCATCTTTTTTTGTGTAGGTTAGCTGTTGGCGCTGTACTCCTGATCGTTTTATTGATGGAATAGACTGGAAATATCAGGGAGCGGTTGCGTGAAGATGAACTCCTTCGAGGGGGGGGGGTCCTCTTATTTTTTTTTATTGTAATTTTTTAAAAACTGAAAATTTTATATTTTTTTATTTTTCTCCTTCGTTGTAATTTAAACTTTGGTCGTTAGAGTTTCTGTGCACGCGCTCAAACCACTATAACATGACCCCCCCCCCCCCCCCCCCGCTTCCCGCACCGCATATATATTACCAAAGGATGTTGGTTTAAACTCTTTCAATATTCATATGGTGCGTACTTTAAAACCTAACATACATTGATAAAGATTTTCCTTTTAAATTTTTGTTCTACGTAAAAAAACTAAATTGTCGAACTTGGAATGAGAATAATCGAGATAATTTTGACAAAATGTATTGTTTGTTGCGTTTGATGGATCGGTAGTGTATATGTCCTTAAAAGCGATGTTATCCACACTGATACTGTCATTGAAGAACAATGTAGAGACAAGATTATAAATAATTTCGTAGCTCAATTAGCCGACATTGTGGTGCAAAACGAATGAAACCACATTTCACACACCATGCGCTAGAATTGATTTATTCAAATAAACTTCTAACGGAAGAACAATTTACGTAATAGCCAACTAAATTGGCAAGTGATTTAACCCCAGTAGGATATTTTCTGTGGGATTATATGGAAGGACTTGTCTACGTCGTAAAGCGAGAGATAATTGAATACATAGAAATTAATACTCGAAGATTTATTGACGAGCCACATCTGCTACGAGAAGTTGCTGAATATTTTAATTATTTACGAGCAAGCGCGCACTTCTGTTCTCCACGAGAGCTTCTTTTATATTACACTTTTAACTTCTTATAAACCCTGTACAACCGATGGACTTTTTCCACTCAATTGTCACGCCACATTTTTTCCCGTTACATAAGTAAGTGTAGTCGCCGTGGTCTAGTGGTTAGTGTGTTGGTTTACTAAGACGATAGCGCCGGGTACAAATCTCAGCTCTGACATTTTGAAAAAAAGAAACATGAACAAATTATTTTTTTCGACGACTACCTCTCAGCAGTCTTCTGGCAAAAGCTCTGGGAGTAACTAATTGCCATGAAAAAGCTTCTTAAGTCTGTCGGTCGGAGTCGACATTAAACTGTAGGTCCCGGTACTCGTTGATAAAAATGAACACACACAACATGAGTGCTGCGAGATGTTATGCGGTAACCCTAACACAGGGTTGTAATGGCCAATTATGTTTTTATGTATGTATGTATATACATGAGTAAGCCTCCTGTATTGGTGAACCGTCGTCTGTCTATATAAAATTTTAAACATGATTTCAATTTCGAAAACAACACATTCAATTAATTTTTGTTTGAAAATCATCCAATGAATGATAATTGCTGAAACAATTATAAAGTTAATTAAAATAATTATTCTATATTTTCGAACTAAATTCGAATATTTTAATGGATCTTTATTATACTTATATACTTTATTAACATCCGTTAAGGATGTTAATTCTCATAAGAATACCAGTATTAGGATCTTAGGCTATTAAAATTTCATACGTTAATTAAAATATTTTTCTTAAATTTTTTTTTGTTATATAGGCCAGCACCCAGGGGATGAACCCTACTCATGCCGTACATTGTACTGGTCTAGGATGTGGACCTTTGATTTAAACTTACTAATATCCTATCAGATATCAGTCAGAAAAAAAAACAAAGTTTCTACTTTAAAAATGCGAACCGTAAATCGGTTGCTGTTTGTTGATTATTCACTGCTGAATAATCCAACAACAACCAACCCCAAGAAGCCCACACAATGAAGGTACTATTATGGGAAAAATAAAAGAAGACAAAGATATTGAAGATGATGTTGTATTTTTTTGTCACTGATCCGTAATTCTAATTTACTGTTTCTCAACTGCCTTTCTGGCATGGGAGACTCTGCCAGAGGGCTATTGCTCCCCGCCAGCTTAGCCAGTTGAGTCCTTGCAGTGTAAACCTCTACACCACAACAAGATGATTATCCCACTTAGTTAGTAATAAGAGATATTGTTATTTTGATTAAATCAATTGTTGATTCAATTAAAAGTTAATTTTTTCATTACAGGACTTGTTTTCTTAATGATTAATAACAACACATGTAATTTTAGGCTTTGGTTAAGATATACGTCTATTCTTCTAATTGCTTTGCAGAAAACAATTACTAATTCAGTATTATTTATAGAAATATTGGAATAATTTTTTAAGCTTCGTGGTGTAGAAGTTCAAGAAGGATGTTGTAGTAGAAACCTTAAATAATTTGTCAGACATTACAAATGTTTTTTTTTTCCTGCATAACAATTTTAAATGCTCTATGAAATGTCGTTACAGTTTAAATTCGTAACAAGTATTTGTATCAGACTTTTTAAACAAATTGCAAAAAAAAAAAAAAAACAAATTTTGCAATTAGTTTTAGAAACCTACGTAAAGCTCTTCAATTTTGCTTTTTCCAGAAATCAATAATTAAAGTGTAGAGTGATAATTAACGGATTTAACCTTTGCTAAATTTCTTTTTTAAATGTCTGCTTGTTTTTATTTTTCTTATACTGTGTTCTTTGACGTTTTTTTTTTGTAACCCATGTTTAGGCATCCCTTACTCACTTTGACAAAGAAAAACAAAAATAAAATCCCCTGTCTTTAGCCAATTATGTTTGTCTTTAGAGATAAACTCACTGACAGACAGGCTGACAGTAGGCACACAGGACATTCGTCTATAAAAATTTTGATAATTTCGTTATATCCCTAAAAATCCCCCAAAGAATTTCCTTAATTACTATCAGTAGACCAAACAAATATAAGGAGGTCTTATAAAATTTGTCGCAACACATGTTAGTCAATATTGTTTAAAGGTTTCTTTTTTTTTTGCTTTTCCAGCATTTCCTGCAACTTTTTCTTACAAAAAAGCAAAAAAAAAAAAGTTTTAGAAAAATATTTCTTCAAAATTTGTTTTTATTGCTGTTGCTTTTGGTTTTGTAACAAAATTTTATATAAAAAAAATAGTACTAAGAGGAAATTTGTAAGCCAGTATGAAGGAAAACTTACACACAAAATTTGAAAGAATTGACAACTACAGCAGAAAACTCTGAGAAGAAACACAGAAAAAATTTACTCACCAACAAAAAGTTTTTAATGATGAACAACTACTACTACTGCTGCTCAGCTCAAACCAAATAAAAAAATAATAAAAAACCTACAAGAAAAAAAAAAAAAAAAAAAAAAAGGAGAAAACTTAAGCAAACTCTTGTATAAAAGACATCCAAATAAAAAGTTTGTGCTGCTACCCATTTATTTTTCTTTGAATTTTTTTTATTCACTGTTGGTTGTGTCTTTTAAAACTGATGTTATTTAACTATAAACTCTATAAGAAACAGGCAACAAGAGTTGAGTTTTTAATAGAGGGGGAGAAATAAAAACCAGCTAAATGTGGCCAACAATCAGCAAAAGATTTGAAACATATTTTTGTTTACTTAACAATGACGTTTTTTTTTTCTTACCAAATCCACTCGCATTCTTTCTACAGGACACTAAAACTTTCGTTAACATGTTTAACTTCTCGTAAATAAATAGAAATCTTTGCGTAGAAAAAATAAATAAATTTAAATTTTCAACTCAATAAAAAACCTTAATGAAAACTGTAATAAAATTCAATAAATACTCGTATAAAAAAAAAGATTTTTAAAATACCAGACTGATGAGCCTCCTTCTATGCTGTAATTTCTTTTACCCTTTTTAGATGTACACACATATATATAAATTGTGCTTCTGTTTTCTTTTGTATATGACTGACAACATTTTAAATTCACCATAAAACAGCCTATAAGTATGCTTTTATTTATTCATATATTAAAAGCCTTCAAGTATACTTTAGAGAACAAACAAATATTTTGAGCATGATTAGATTATTTAACTATAAAATAAACGAAATTTTATTATCGCCATTATTTATTTGTAGACATGCCGTATACGCAGAGAAAAGGGTTGCTCATGATAACCTGCTTACCATAAATTTATCTCATTTTTATATATATATTTTATAGCATATTCAACGGCTTGCTAAGAAATACGACTATTAAATAAAGGCTTTATGAAATGCATTGAAGTGTATGTTAATGTTTTATGTTCTCATAAAATCCAAACTCTTTTTTTTAATATTCTTTTTTTTTTAATTTAAACAAAAAGTACTAAACGCTGGAGAAGAGGGATATAACAAACAAACTCGCGCTTTGAAAATATTGAAATGAAAATAAATGAGCTTTTGTACACATAAAAAGTTTGTTTAAAACAAAAATTAAACATTATTGCCTTTTACACTTATTTAAAAATTTTAAAGCATACTTAAAGGCTTTAAATAATTAATTTGGAATATGCTTATACTGTTATAGATATTTTATGTATGTCTAACCTTTTACTTTTTATCTTACTTGCAAAAGACTATTTTAAAGCTTTTAATAAAGTAATTTAAGCAAAAATTTATTTTACAAAATAACTAAAGCCTACATTCAGGCTTTTGGGAAATAAATTAATAAAAATAAATTAATAAAAGCATACCTTTAAGCATAAATATTATTTTTCATTAAATATAAGAAAAACAAAAATGTATTTTTTTCATATTTTTTAAATATTTTCTTAAATTTTACTCCAAGTCGTTTAACTCTCTTGACGCTGACGCCCGTCTACATTTCAATCCTTTTTCATAATAAAATCTCGTTTTTTTATGGTTTTAAACTGTCATTAAACTTTCTTTCTTCCTTTGTATATATTTTATTGCCACGTATTGATGCATTATAAATAAATACGCTGTCTTTGTATAGAATTTGGCTGTAGGAAGCGCATGGGGACAAAACTTTCTTATTGGGATTCAGTTTTTTTATACACTTTAAATCTCTGCCATCAAGGTGTATTGTTGAAGTCTCCGGCCTTTTTCGTTGGCTGCCGGCTCAGTAAAAGTTTTTAACATGTCATTGCAATTCACAATTGTATTCTTGTTACAATAAATTGTTCAAAAAAGTATAAATGAAAGACGAAAGACTTTAGTTGCAGTAAAAAAATAAAAGAAGAAGAAAAAGAAGAAAAAAAAATAACCACTTTATTTTTCTGGCGTTCTCAATTTACGAAAAGAGAAGTCTTTTTGTTACAATTGCTGCCACAATTGCAGAAAATGCGGGTTATTTTAAACAAAACTGAGGTAGAAGCACTATCTCATACCACTTGCTACCTACGACGTTCATGGGTAAAAATGGCAAATCATTTATGCTTTTTTTTAACAATTCTGTTTTTAAATAGAGAAGTTGGTGGTTATTGTGGCTGTAAGACGAAAAATGGCAGAAAACAAAATTGATGGCATTTATTTGGGAGTCTATTTTAAAGTTTTTTTTTTTAAACTTTAATTGAGCTTCAAGACTTGTTAAAAATTTAAATGTTCAGAACTTTATAGAAATTTGTCATGATTTTATTTTAAATAATGGCATACTTTTAGGCTATTTCTTTAATTAACTTGCAAGTTTGAATATATTTTTATAATATTGTATAATAAATGATTTGTAATTACTGTTTTCAACTTGGTAAGAAATTATTAAAAACGCCAAACATTTATGCCCGTATTCATAAAAAATAAAACAGTTTTATTTTTTGCTTATTTGACAATTACTCCATAGAAATATGTCAAATAAGCACTCTATAAACCAATTTTATTTTGTATGAATACGGGCATTTGAGTTAATTTTAAGCAACAAATTGTTTGACAGAAAGCCATACTTTTAGGCTTATATTTAATGTACATATACAAACATGCATACATAATTGGCAATTACAACCCTGTTGCAGGGTTACGGCCTAGCTTCTCGCAGCAACCATGTTGTGTGTGTCACTATTTATCCATAAGCACCAGGAACTTTAGTTTAACGGCGACTTTCACATGCTATGAGGTATACGCCAAAAGAAATATTTCTTCATATTTCCTTTTTCGTAAGATGCCATTTTTTTATTGAAACCGATACTCAAGGGCAAACCCTTACTGATGCTGTGCATTGCATTAGAATTTTTGTGTGAAAGACAAATTTTATTTATTATATTATTAAGCGACTTAGGAAATAAGACAAATTGCTGTGAATTGATTATTCAAAGGCCAGTGTTATACCTTCACCCTTGACAATCATCACCTCATCGTTGCATGTTGATTGCGGTGAGTGCCTTCGCTAAGTAGGTTTTTTTTACCTGTTTTCTACCTACTTCCCAATAGATGGCGCTTTTCTCCTGATCATTCATTTTTTTTTGTTGATTGGTTAAGGTGGAGTAGAGTGAAATGTCAGAGAGCGGTTTCTTTGTAAATGGTCTTCTTGGCGGCGAGGGGGGGCGAACCTATAATTTTTAAATTATAATAAAAAAAAAAACCGCGAACTAACTTTTTAATTTTTCATCTATGCTGGGATTTAAACCGTTTGAGTTTTTGTGCGAACGCGAGCGCACCCGCATTGTAAATTTCAAAATAAAAAGTCCCTACTATTGTTTTCATCAAATTGCTGACTGCTTTTAGGCATATTTTTTATATATTTAAAGCTCACTTGAAGTCTTTTATGTTTTCTTAATTAAGTATTTAATTTTATTTTGAATTGATTTTATGTCTTTATTTTTATGGCATTATTTGAAAATTTTCCTTTTTTCTAAGAGATTTGATTTAATTGTTTTTAATTACAATTTCCATAGCATACTTTTAGTGAGGTTTTTGTGGTTTTCTAACAAAATTTTCAAATTGTTTGCGGTAATCACAGCAAGAAAAACAACAAAAAAACAAACAAAATTTAAATTTTTTACAAGTTGCATTGTTTATGTTGGATTTTACATTTCTTTAAAATACTTTAATGGCAATTAAAATTAAAATAAATCTTCAAAAATATTTGAAGAAGTTTCTAGGCGATGTTTTACTAAAATTAAAAGTATGATTGCATTTTAAATTGGTTTGGCCTGCACTGAAATAAAAAATTTTAAAATTAAGTTTATGAAACTAATAATGACAAGCATCATAAAAATGTATAATGTTAATTTTTCTCATCAATTTCTGTGGAAATATTGCCAACGATAGAAAAACTTAGCTGACCATTAAAAAGTCTGCGTCACAGGTCTAGAGCGGTTTTGATATCATTTGTTGTTTACGCTCTCTTTATTTCTTTAGTTATATTACATCAGTTAATATATTCTGAGACCTTCTTTATTTTCAAGGTTCGTTGTTGTGATTTGTTCTGTTCCCTGGAAGCATAAATACTTTTTTCTAGTACACCCTAGACTAGACACTTTAAGTATTTAAATTTGTTATCTTCTCTTACACAAGCGCTGAGATTAAATTTATTTAATCATGCCCCGAACACAATCAACCATCTTATTATCAAAGAATCGATTCTGTTTATTGTTGCTTTTAAAAAAATTCAACGTCCAAGTTTAAGTTTAACATTTTACAGGAGTTCACTCATTCATTCATATCCAAGATACAAGTATTAAAGTACTAAAGTACAGTCCTCAACTTTTCTAAAGTTTCATCGCTCTAACAAATTTCCAAATTTTTTACCCAATATTTGATAATCACCAAGTTGACTTATCCTACTTTGCATTAGTGCTGCACAGGTGCCCACTATGTGCTCTAATCTGTTGGAAACAATTTCTATTTCATTTAAGTGCCTATGGTGTCTGCAGTGTCGCGTCAGGAGCTCCTTAAGCTGATCCTAGAGAATCCAGTGAACGATTCAAATATCTTTTAATCATAGTTACCGAGAAGAAGTTTTAAAGTGTAAGACCCGCCTAGCCTTAGAATAGTATCCGCTTTTACTTTTATTCTCTTTCGCTCAATATGTCCCTCTAACCTTCCCTTTTCATATTTCATAAGTCTTCTGGCCTCATAAATATTATGGATTCGCTCCCTTTACCAAATTTGTTCATTTCTTTTCCCTGAATACCCACATGATCTTATAGTCTCTGTCCAGCCAATTCAGTTTTACCAGACAGTCCCATAATCGCTCGGGTGGCAGCCTGAATATCAGGTAGTAAAACTATCTCTTGCCTTTTGTACTTTTTGTCCAGGTTGAATTGAGCGCATCTTTCAATGCCATAAACCACCGCCTACAAAATACTGGCTCAGAATATTTCGTCTCAAGTTCAAATATCCCCGCTTTTTGCCTCATCTGTATATCACTGGATAGCTCCTTCCGTAAAAAAGTATACAACCTTTAAGCTGCTTCACTCACTTTTATTACTCAGCTAAGTTTTAAAGTGCTTTTCAAAGTCATAGATTATCACGATTCTATCTAAGAGACAGTCAAGAAATGAATTGTTTCATCCAATCGGCTATCTAAGTCACTATACATTCTTAAAAGTCAAATATTTGACCTATTTCCCATTATCTCAAATTCGGTCTTCATAGCTTTGTTGCACACTACAATAGTAGAGCCTCCAGTGCCGCAACAGTTTCTTATGGCATCAGTTTTGATCATGCCAGCAAGTCTCTGGACCTTACTCAGCTCAGTCCTGTTTGTACTGAGACTCGTTTTTTCTGCCCTGACATTAGACTCTCATGGTATACCTTGGGTTGCACCTTCAACTTTTTTCCGTAAACCTTACCAATAAGTTCGAGTACACTACAGTATCATAGGATTGCACTTAAAGTTTTTTTCGTAAACCTTGCGAGCACCAATTAGGTATGTCTGGCTTTTTGCGAAAAGCTCTCGATATTAGTCCTTCATACATACATACATACATACATACATAATTGGCCATTACAACCCTGTGTCAGGATTACGGCCTAGCTTCTCGCAGCACTCATGTTGTGTGTGTTAATTTTTTCCCATGAATACCGGGACCTACAGTTTAAAGTCGACTCCGAACGACAGATTTGAGAAGCTTTTTCATGGCAATTAATTACTCCCAGAGCTTTTGCCAGAAGACTGCTGAGAGGTAGTCGCCGAAAGAAATAATTGTTTCATATTTCTTTTTTTTTTAAAGATGTCGGAGCTGAGATTTGAACCCAGCACTATCGTCTTCGTAAGCCAACACACTAACCACTAGACCACGGCGACTACACGTTAGTTTACTACCGATTATTATTCCCAGATATTTAACGGCTTCTCTGTGCAAGAATTCCTGATGTAATATCTCAATAATCCTACATTCAGTGAGGCACCTTTTCCTAGTGAAAAGCATTATTGTGTGGTCTTATCAGGGTTATTATGGAGCACTATTCATGTACACCTATTTGCTATTATAAGCCCTCTTTGGTTAATGCCACAAAGTGTGTCTCCGAACATGCCTTTTACCCCTAACACAATATCAACCACATAGCCTTAGTAGTCAATGCCCACCACAGACAGCTTCATAAGGATTTTGTCCACTCCGCCCTGTGGACTGCCTCTAGTTGTACTCACCCTCATTGTTTTCTTTTTCATATTTCACTACAGAAATACAAATTTGTATCCTTTTCTTATTTAATTACTGTTGCATTTGAAATAAAAAATTCAACGTCGAAATTAAAGTTTTAAATTTTGAAAGGAGTACCATTTGTTTTTTTTTTTTTGTATTTTTCTTTCAAGTTTTAAAACTTTTTTTTTGTTTTTTTCTTTTTGTTTTAAATTGAAAAAAAAGGAAACTTTTTATTTTACAGTTATGAGGAGTTAAATGCTTGTTGTCGATAACTACAACAACAAACAATTGTTGTTGTTTTTCTTTAACTGCTATAAACGCCCTTCACTGTTAAACTCCTCATAGTGAAGTAGCTGGCTATTGTTGTTCTTGTAGTTGTATTTTCTTTTTCGCTTCTGTTGCTATATTGCATTGTATTGTGTGTTAAAAAAAAAGTGTTTTATACTTCACTTTTTAAAGTGAGTTTCTCTGCATAGTGTGCCAAACAAAACAAAATCAATCGATACTTAATGGAAAATCGTTATTAATGAAAAACTTTTTAGAGTTCTTGTTATTATTATTGTTGCTGTAAATGCTGGTGTTATGTTTCTTTTTCGTGTTCTTCATCTATGGCAAGTGGCAAAATTGTGTGAATTTTCAGAAAAAAAAAAGAAAACAAAAAATGAAATACAATTGAAAATGCAGTCAGCCATGCGTTAGAAAACAATGATAAAGTGCAAAGCCAATACTACTCGTACTACCAACAAAGTAAAAAAGTGCACGTAATTTGAAAAAAAAAATTCTTTCTTTTTTTTTCTACTTCTCCTGATGTATTTTCTAAAAGCGTTTGTATAGAGCGAACGTGTAAAAAGCATTCTGGTTGAAAATAAGTTAAAGTTTTTCTATTGTTCGCATAACAAGCGGACGCTGCAAAGGAAGAGAATAAAAAAAATAAATAAAAAATGCAAAAAAGTATGAAGAAAAAAGAACTTAAAAAAGTTTGCCAAAAACCCTTAACAACAATTTGTAATTATAATATGGGAAGTGTGAAATGCTTTTTTTCCTTCTTTTGTTGCTATAAAAAGAAAACTTTTTGATTGAGGCCAATATGAAAAAAATAAATTATTAGAATTATGGAAGATATGTAGAGAAGCAAAAAATGTGAAGCAAAACTGTTAAGCGATGATTCTACAGAAAAAAAGCAAAAAAAAAAAAAATATATAAAATATTTTGTTTTTATAATTATAACCAGGGCACTCAATAGCCCAAAAATGGTTTTGATCAAATACTTTTACGAATTGAAGAATTTGCAACAAAATGGCATCAATTTGTTTTTGCATATTTTTGCATATTTTGCTATAAATGCATATTTTCGTGCATATTTTAAGGTTTATTGCATATTTTTTACTTTATTGTATATTTTTGTAAATTTATAAATTTTATTTTTGATTCCGAAATTTATTCTTAATACTTCAAAGGTAAAAATTTGCAACTCTGTTGTTTATACAACACTGCGCTATAAAGAAATAAGAAAAAGAATAAAAATACAAAAATTCGTGGTACATTTGATTTGAAACCATATGAAGCAAATCAATTTAAAAATGAATATTCCCCAAACTATTCTTTAACTATGGTCCCATAACTTCATTAGAAGTTCATAGAGCTCACAAAGTTTTGTACTTGAAAATTAAAAAAAAAAATTATTTAAAATTCAAAGATTTTATAACTCGTAGTTTAAAATAGACTGAGTAGTTGTTTTTTTTAAGTATTTCTATATATCGGGTGCTGAAAGTGAACCACACCACATTTGACATTTCCCAATTTGAGACTAACTTAATTAGAACCATGAAAAGATACACAATTGAGCAAAGCGTTAAAGTTATTCAGGCTAATTATGCACTTCGGATTTTTTCGGTAAATTTAATCGACCAAATGTGCGGAATCGGTAAAATCGTGCAAAAATTTGAGCAAACCGGGTCTGTAGGAGATGTGAAAACATGAGTAATATTGCTGCTGATCGCGATAGTGTGGCTAAGGAGCCGTCCACCTTAACTCGTCGTCGTGCCCAACAATTACACCTTTCATAACATGAACATTATGCATAAAGACGCTTACAAGCTGCAATTGACTCAAGAACTAAAGCCTCTTGATCATTCCAAACGTCGTCAATTGTCAGAATGGTAGCAAGAAATGATAACAGTGGATGATTAATTTCGAAGAAATCATCTTCAGTGTTGAGCACATTTTCCCTTCAGTGGATGCGTCAATAAGCAGAAATGCCGCCTTTGGGCGAATAATAATCCAAAAGTGATGGTCGGATAACCAATGCACCCACAAAGAGTGACTGTTTGGTGCGGTTTATGGGCTGGTGGCTTCATCTAGCTGTATTTTTTCCAAAATGAGGCCGGCCAGGCAGTTACTTTAAATGGTGTTAGCTATCGTGAGATAATAAAGAACTTTTTATGAACCGAATTGGAAGATAGGGATGTGGACGCTATGTATTTTCAACAGGACGGTACCACTTGTCACACAGCTAACGAAACAAATGCTCTTTTGCGCTACAAATTCAATGACCTTGTTATATCACGTGTTGGCGATGTCAATTGGTCACCAAAATCATAGTTTACTTCTTTCTATTGGGATTTTTGAAAGAAAAGGTGTTCGTCAATAAGCCAGCAACAATACAAGAGCTGAAGGATGAGATAATTCGGCACGTTAGGGCTTATCGGCGTCGGTAGGGTATCCAATTCTATTGATTCGTTGGAGCATCGGCGCAATGTGGCGTGCGTTTCATTGTTCTATCGATACTACCATGGGAGGTGCTCTGATGAGATAGGGGAATTGATTCCGAGTGGTCGCATATTCCTGCGGACTACACGTACCTCTCTCAGAGCGCACCCATTTGTGGTTGATTGTTCAGCGAATCGCACAATGCATTATAGAGAGAATTTGTTCTTCAGCCGCACCGCTCGTTTGAGGAACAATCTTCCGGCGAAGGTTTTTCCTGCCAATGACGATATCAGTAGGTTTAAATCAAATGTCCACAAACACTACTCCCTCTTTCCCCCTTCCCACAACATATTTTCCTAGACCAGCACAATGTACTGCATGAGCAGGGGCCGTCCCCTGAGTGCTGGCCTTAAAAATAAAAAAAATAAAAAAACCATTAACCTCAAGAATCATTAAAAATTTTGAACATCGTATGGAAGTGTGCCGCTGAGGTCGCGTCGGTCATTTGCCCGATATTTTGTTCCATACATATGATATGGTTCAACCATACCAAGTTATAATAATAAGAAATGAAATAATTTCCTAAATAATTTGTGTTTTATTCAAAATCAACATCGGTCCTTAAAATTTGCCCATCCTTTATCTTGAAATACATATTGTAACTAGTGGTTAATGTGTTGGCTTACTAAGACATGTCCCCTGGGTTCGACACCCAGCTCCGACATTTTAAAAAAATAAGAAATATGAAAAAAAATATTTCTTTCGGCGACTACCTCTCAGCAGTCTTCTGGCAAAAGCTCTGAGAGTAACTAATTGCCAGCTGCCAGCTTCTCAAGTCTGTCGTTCGGAGTCGACATTAAACTGTAGATCCCGGTACTCATGGATAAAAATTTATACACACAACATGAGTGCTGCGAGAAGCTAGGCCGTAATCCTGACACAGGGTTGTAAAGGCCAGCTATGCATGTATGTAACTATAAAAGATTAAAAAATATTTAAATGTTTTTTTTTGGAGCATTTTTCCTATAAGTGCATATATTTAGTGCATATTATTCATTTTATAGTGCATATTTACGATTTGTTAGTGCATAAAAGTCGCTACCCTTATAATAACAAAAATCACCGGTAATTTCATAGAATGAATTAAAAATTTAAAACACAAATACCTATTTCAGAGAAATGTTTTCTTTTAAACTATTATTAAACTGTGATTTCAATTTAAAACAGAAAATTAAGTATCTCGTTTATGGTAAATTTACAATTTGATGCCTACTGTTGAATTGTGATACGGCAGTACCATAGAGCTCCTTGATTTCTGAGGTGTTTTTGCTCATATTTTTAAACTACTCTTTAAAAAACAAACCAAGCAATTTTTTTTCATGTCTCTAAAGTCTTGAAACGTGCATTGATTTTCCAGGTTTTATTTTTCGTTAAAAAAAACAAACCATAAAATATTTTCATTTTTCAAATCTTTATTATTTTTATTACCACCCTTAGTTTAGAGCCTTAATCTCTAACTGTCCATAAAAAAATCATATGGAGAACCTGTCTAAACCTCTGACCAATATAAATTATTACTTTTATACAAAAAGCAACTGCAACATTGTTACGGAAAGTGTTAGCATGATTTAAGATTCAAATGCAAAGCGCTGCGTTTCCTTTTTTATTTTCACAAATGTTTTGGCCATTGTTTTCTCTAGAGCTTCTCACTACTCCTCACACACATACATACATACAATATAGGCTGATATATGTAAGTACGCATGCAGCGATGTTAAGGCATATATTTTATCGCGGAAGTGTAGCAAAATATTTTATGATGCTATAAAAATTAACAATTTCCTTAGTCCTTTTTAACACCTTCAAAAATTTATAAAAAATATAGACTTCAAATGGAAAATGTAGCAAAAAAAGAAAAAAAAAGAAAAAAAAAAAAATTAAAAAAACCACTTAAATTGCTTTTTATTTATTTCTGTTGCATTATTTTATGGCCGCTAAGTTTTCCAAAAAACTGAACTTTTTTAAAATTCCTAATAAAACACAAGAAAAAAACAACAGAAAAAATTCATAAAAAGTAAAGAAAACATGTATGAAACCTGGAACTGTGTTTGTACTTGAAAATAAAAACAATTTTTTAAAATAAAATCACACATCCAAACCATAAAATATGCCAGAAAAATGTTATTGTGGTTCTTATTTAGAAAACCTCAAAAATATGCTTTGATTTTATGTGTTATGGGATATTTATTTGGTAAAACGTAAAGTAAAAAATAAAACCTTGGCATAGTTTAAGTGTTCTGACCCTAAATTGTTATTAAGTAAAGAAAAAAGAAAAGAAACTGATTTTATTTTCTTAATTTGTTGCCTAAATTGCTAAAACCATAAAAGTATGCTACATAAATTTTTTAAATTATTAATGCCTTGAACCTTGAATAGAAAATATGTTTTATTTTTCTTCATTCTGTGTTCTACGTAATAGTTTTTGCTGAAAATAACGAGAGGAATGAAGAACTCTATATTGTGGCACTTCTGCTTTAAAATTCTTAATTTAATTTAAGCCAGAAAAAGTTGCAGTAAAATTAGTTGTAAGATTAAGTAGTTTTTGGCTTGGAACAACAAAAATGTTGATTAGATTTTATCCTACATCACTATCAAACTAGCAATACTCAGGTACTGTAGAATAAAGAAACGCAGCTTTTTACACACTAATTAGTTAAGGGATAGCTATAGGATACATTAATCTTTGATAGTGTAGGACACAACAGATCTGGTTAATAATAATAATATTTTACAAATTTATTGCATATCATAAGGGTCTTTATATGCCAAATTTTTATTGCATATTTTGAGGATCTTAGGCGACTTGTAGTTTGCTTTTAACCGTTTTAAAGGATTTCAAAGTATGCATTTAAAATCTTTGTTTGTTTTTCTGTTTTTTCTTCTTGATTTAGCCAGCACTCAGGGGATGACTTCTACCCATGCAGTACATTATGTTGGCATAGGAAAATATGAGGGAAAGGGGGAAAGATTGTGTGAACCTTAGATTTAAATTTACTAATATCGTATCTGATATCAGTCAGAAAAAACTGTTGATTATTATTGCTAAAGACTCGAATTCGAACCTACTGTTGACTAATTTTTCAATAGCCAGTGTTTTACCTTCACCATTAAATAATTCGACAGCAACCAACCCCAAGAAGCCCGCACAGTAAAGTTTAAATTAGAGGAGGAATAAGAGATGACAATGATATTGAAGACGATGTTGTTGTTGTTGTTGCCCTTGATCCAGCCTCCGATATAATTCTTAGTTATTGCTCTCCGCCAGCTTAGCCAGTCGAGTTCTTGCAGTGTAAGTCTCTACACCAGGACAAAGTGATTATTCCAGGGAATGGATATACATACAAACATATATAAAATTTAAAGCAAAGAGTTTACCTTTTTGGGCTGTTTTTTTTCTTTTTTGTTTTATTATTATATTTTGAAATCACTAACTAACCCTTACGTAGCCCTGGGTACTATAAATTTTCATTGCCTACTTTAAGGGACTGTCGTGCACTCAATTTCCTTTTTTTTGTAGAGGCAATTCGATAATTATTCATTAAAAATTCAAATGCTACTTTATGCTCTGTCCTGTTTTTTTTTTTGAAAACTTACTCTGCTAAAAACCAATTTATTCCAATTGATTTTAGTCATACCATTTTCTATATTGACCTACTCTGATATGCCTCTTACAAAAACATATTTACACCCACATTTAATAAATTTATAACCTTTTCTAACCATTTTTACTCTTCTTCCACTTTTTTTTTTTTTTTTTGGAGACAAACTACCTTTTTGGTCAATAAGAAAAGCATTAGTGGGAGAGGGAGCAACATGATTTTGTGTGAGTGGGAGCAAAACCAAACAAGATAGATATTCTAAAAGTGGTAAAAAAAACAACGACAAAAAAGCTGCGTGTGGTTTATTTTACATAAAAACTCAATAAAAATAATAATGATTTTTTAGTGTCTGTGTGTGTGAGTGTGGGTCGAAAAAAAAGAAAAAAAAAAAACAGGTTAATGGACATTAAGAGTCCACCATGTCTGGCCAAAAAAATAGAAAGAAACGTAGTGAAATTATCGTAAATATCAACAAGATAGCTTTGTTTTTGTACTAACCGAACAACAACATTTATTGTAATAAAATCCTACATTTTATATGAAAAACTTATACTTGTGCGTTCCATTCCTTTCTATCTCTCTCTCTCTCTCTCGGTCTCTTGTCTCTATAACATGTTAAAAGTATTGGTAATGACTTCTTTTTTTCCAATATTTGTTTTCTATTTTATCTATACTTTCTTCAAAATTTTGTTGTTTTTGTATTTTAGGTCTTATCTTTATTATTATTTTTGTTTTTGTTCTTGTTTTCTATTTTTTTATTAGTGTCATGTATTTTTATAGTTCAAAGGACATTTGAATGATTGAATGAGCGCATGATTTCATCCCTATTTGCCTGATTGTCGTAACTTAAAAACTAAAAGAAGAAAAACAAGAAAAACTTTTCTAGTAGTTGTAGTGTTTTTTTATGTACGTATGTACGTTGGTGTGGTTGGTGGTCTTCGTTAAAGTTCATGTTTTCTAGTCATGACAGTATATCAAATTACAGGACCCATACCCACTATATAAAAAACTCATATGCAACTAGCAACTACCATTAACTAAGGACGGTCTTTAGTTCATACAGTGGGGCATAAACAAAAAAAAAGGAAATTTTAAACAAATTTTTTATATATTTTATTGTGAGTGTTTTCTTATAGTGGAATGTCCCTTGCAAACATATGTACTCTCACATATATAGAATCGTTTGTTAGAAGAACGGCGCACTTAACATGAGGTAACTTTGAGATTACAACAGAGCTTTTTGTTGTTGGTTAGGGTACCGAGCAGTCGAAAAAAAACCAAAGCGAACACTGTGAAAACAAAAGTTATTTATCTAAAACAAAGAAAAAATTGACAACTCTCTTCACAAATTGTCAAAAATAAAGTAGCTCAGTTGGTGTGTTAAATACACCGTATTCCTTCTTAGTCAGAACTTTATCTAAAAAGGCAAATAGATCAGAAAGTATATCTGCTATGTGCTCTTTATATAAAATACTAGCTGAACCCGGTGTGCTTTGCTACCCCCTCGTTATATAATATAATTTAAAGTATTTATATATTTTGCAGACGGTTGTGTTAGAAAGAGAGTGAGGCTACCCCACTATTTTAATTCAAATGAATTTTAAATTTGAGGTAAAGTCGTTAATTAACGTAGTAAAGAAGTACCAAATTTGTATATAGAACAAAAAGTTTAAAACTTTCAAACAAAATTTGGCGTGAAAAGAGGCGTGAAAGGGGGTGTGGTGTAAAAAATATGTATTTCTACCTCGCCTGGAGTATAATGTGTATACAATTTGAAGTATATCTTTTAAAAACTATATGGGAGCAAATACATAATTTCAAAAAAGTGGGCATAAAAATGGGCGTGTTCGAAAAAAAGTACCCTTTTAATCATGCCAGAGTTCCAGTTAAATGCTGTGAAAATTTCAGGAAGATCGGTCTAGAGGTTTGGTCTCCAAACAAACAAACAAATAAACAAACACACATTCAGTTTTATATATTTAAATGTATGAGTTCTATCATAGCCTTCAAAAGAAATCTGCATCACAAAAAAACTTCAGGTTTTATCATTCCACTCTCCTGAGTTCAAGTTTGGCATACTTATGAAGATCACCTCTAACCCTTCCAGAGCGGGTTTAAGAGTATCTGCGGGTTCGAATGTTTTGATAGAACAGCCTTACCCTAAATAAAAGCTATTTCTTATGGTTTGAACAAACTCACGTTGTTAGAATCTTCAGAGTCGTCTCAAAGATTTCTGGTTAACCCATTTACATATAGTTGTCCTAGGGTGTTTGATGACCTATTTCACTGCCCAAGAAAGCTTCGATCTTCCCACTCCAAATACTTTAAACTCTTTAACTATTTATTTATTTACTAATACCGCCCTTGGGTGCATGTTTTTTTCCCCCAAATTATGGATTTTGCTCCACTGTTTAGTAGTGTCTTGGCTTTTTTTTTTGTTTTATTATTTTTTTTTTTGTTTTATTATCAAGTTACTCATATTTTGTAATTTTAATGATGACGTTGTTGTTAATGATGACGTTTTTTTGTTCTATATATATTTTATTCAACGTGCCATTTGATTAACAATAAATTAAAAAAGAAATATAAATTTCATAAATTTTTAAAATATCGCTATTGAAGGGAAGCTATACCAGGCAATTTTTCAAATTATTATTATTAATAGACATGTTTTAGTAATTTTTTTGTGATCCAAGAAATAATAAATCTTTTATTTTTTCCTTCTTTCTTTTTAGGTAAGTGTTTGCGATAAACAATTAATGAACTACGTAAGTAATTAAATTAATTCAAAATTATATAAAATTTTTATTATAAATTTAGTTTTTATTTTAAAAATTTCTACAGCTTTTTGAATTGTTTTATAATTAATAAATCCCTCTTTTTAATGAGAGTGATGGCGATATACTCTGATTTTGTCTGATTTATGCAAATGTAACTGTTTTGTAGATGATGAACAGCATAGGTTCTTCTTAATCGTATGCTAATCAGTAGTTGCCTTCTGATTGGAAGTAATCGATTAAACTTGCTTTGGTGGAGAATTTTCCACCCTTATCGTGCTTGGCGTAGTCGTTGTCATATTTTGACATTTTTGTTTTGATTAAAGTTATCAAGCAAAATTTGTCATTAATCTTTTACAAAAATGTTAAAATAAAAATGTTCGTCTGGGAAAGGATCAATTTTATGTAGTTATTGATTGGAAGAGGAGGTTGTGACTACGAAGCTGTTTAAGACCTAACCTAACCTATTTCCCCCTTTTCACAACATATTTTCCTAGACCAACATAATGTACTGCATGAGTAAGGGCGGTCCTCTGAGTGCTGGCCTTAATAATAAAAAAAAAAAACAAAACTCGGTCATCGTAGTCTAGTATTTAGTGTGCTGTTTTACTAAAACGTCATCTTGAAAGAAAGAACACCTCTTAACAGTCTTCTGGCAAAAAACCTGAGAGTGACTGATTGCCATAAAAAAGATTCTCAAGTCTGTCTTTCAGATTCGGCGTCAAACTAATTGCGTGAAGTAAGGCTGAGTGAAAGAAAGTTGTGCTGCATATTGCTCTAATAAATCTGGAGTCTAAGAGTAGCATTTGCAACACTTTAAGTAGAGGCGACTATGATCTCGTAGTCCCTTACGAGCACTTAGTATATAATTGGCCATTACAACCCTGTGTCAGGGTTAAGGCCTAACTTCTCGCAGCACCCATATTGTGTGTGTTAATTTTTATCAATGAGTACCGGCAATTGGTAGGTGGTCATCTCATTCTTCCTTCGCTTCGTTTTTAATAGCTTTTGTAGAGATTTATAAAGGGAAGCCACCTCGCACGACCACATTTACTTTCGATAACATCTGAGATATTGCTAAGTGAGTTATTGCAATGGGAAAGCAACTCTTCTTTTTACAGAATTGTCTGTCACTGACAGGAGATCTAGCCAGCTTGTGTTTCCGTACCGACCATGAGACCTCCCATAGAATACAGTTGAAGACACCTATGGAAAACTTAAATAAAGTTTTGCAGAGAAAGAGCAGTCACATCAAGTATATAAGCATTTCTCTACTCAGCATGTTGCCCGGCTAGAACGTTCGTGTGAAAATACTATTTTATTTTATTGATGCCACAATTTACGGGCCAAAGAGACCTGAATTTCGGCACTGACAATGCGTTTAATGTCTTGGTTTTCAGCAGCTCACTAAGAGTTTTTTAAAGCACTTTATCTCTTCGATGACTAGATTTTGTGTGCCCAAGTTGCCAATTTTGCAAACCTATCAGACTGTCTAAGTTCAATTTCCCCTGGGGGGAAAGGGCTTCTAGTAATACGTCACAACAGCGGCCTGTACTCACCGGGGAATATGGAGCTCACCTAGTTCTGGGTGGCCTGTCACTCGCTATAGCCAGATAGGTTGGTAATTTATTACTGACCATCTCAGGGACTGACCAGAGAAACCTACTCTAATCTGGAACTACGGGCATGAGGAAGCCCCCGGCTTGCTTGTGCTCCCGTCATTCGGGGAGTGTCAAACCGGCCTGATGTTTTGGGTGCGGCCCCTCGGGGAGTACTCGTAGTGGCTGTGGTAGTGCTGAATAGAAATCCCCTTAACAAGGGGGGTATTACTACGCAGGAATGGTACTAATATGCTAATTCGATGTCCATGGGCCTTCTCCCGACCGGGGTGTCTTTGACATTTCCGAAATTAGAGGGTACCGGCTTTGAATGGCGCTGGTCAGACGAGGCGTATTTGACCACCACCCTTTGCAACGTAGTGACGTGTGGTAAGTCACTGACAGGTACGCACGTTAAACTCTATCTAGTTTTCTGCGTTCAATTATAGATCATATTCTAATGTTTTTTATATGGAAATGGTTTTTAGAGACTAACTCTCAATATGATCCCTTGACTAGCATTGTGTGTAAATGCAACTACTCGTACTCTACACTTACCAGGCATTGTGTCTAATCAAGCATTAGTTATAAAGCATAATGCTTTATAACTGCAGTGCTCGTCTACCTAGTGTGTAGTGTACAGTTTGAGGTCAATTACTCTGCATAAAATTATTTCAATTTAATTTCAAATCAAGGTTTCGTTTATTTTTTTTTACCATTTTTAATACGTCTGCTGAAAACAGAAAATTTTGTTTATTTTTATTTCATTTTGCAACGCGTCAGTTTATTTTCAGACAATTTGAACTTTAAGTAATTTTTGCCCTGTTATTTACAGTCACTCCATATTTGTTTATAATGTTGTTACTCTTCATCTTTTTTATTTCACTTGTTTTTTTTTTGCTGAAAAGCAAAAAGTTATAATTTTTGTTTCCTCAAAATTCCTGCAGTGTAAATAATTTGCATAATTTTCAGCTGCTGTATATAGACGTACATACATATGCATGTAAATATGTATGGATATGAAATTAATGAAAGAAACAGCTTAAACATACACATACATATACTCGTATATTAATACGAATGTATATACCGACATATGTATATGGAAAAATAATGAAAATCATATATGAACACCCGGTTCAGCTTATACTCATACATGCAAAACCCTTTAACACTAGCTTAACCTTTAGCCATGTTTTTCTGTAAGTTTTATTAACATAAACAAACACATTTACTTACTTTATTTACAAGTTTATACTGTAACAATATACGAGAGTATAACGTCATTTGCTCTCACTCTCTCTCTTGTTCTTATTCTTTTTCTTTCATCTTTATATATTCTGTGTCGGTTGCAAGATCCAGTTTGGCCGAAAAAAAAACAAATTAAAAACGTTTCATTTTTTTATTTTCTTTTTTTTTATAAAACCAGTATGTTGGGGTAAAAACAATTTTTCCAAATATAACAGAAACAATAATATTTTCTCATCCTGTGTTTCTGTAATGGAAAAATTAAATTTTTCTGTTTTTTTTTTTTTTTTTTTTTTTTGCTAAACCCCACATCATCGGCTGGATAACAAAGAGTTGATGAAACAACAAATGCAAAAATTATATCCGAGCATGAGCCTTCATTAAAACTTACGTTTCCTTTTGCATTAATCTGTACACAGGCTCATTCATGTTAATTTTTGTTGCCGCTGCTGTTTTTTTTTTAACTGTTGTTGGCATTTTTCGTTGTATAATTTTTTTTTCTGCTCATGCACGAGAGAAGTGTTATTTGGTATGCATGTGTGTGGTTAAGTGTAGTTTATTTAGCGGTAGAAAATTAACTTGCCTTCATTATTATCATCGTCATTATTATCATCATCATATCTCTCATCACCATCAGTGTTATCATGTTGATAATGAGAGCCAAAGAACCTGAGAGTACAAAGTATTTTAATATTGCATATGTTAAGGAGCCAATTGTAAATTTAAAGAAATAATAAAGAAATTTGTTTAAAACAGCAAAAAAAAAAAAAATTATAAAAGTTTTAACGCTTTTTTTCCTTAACAAAATTAAATAACGAGGTTTATTTAAAAAATAAAGTGACTTTTTAAGTTTTTCACTAAAATTTTTTGTTTTCTTTTTACAAAATCTACTTAAGCCAAGAATTGTTGCAGTTTTAAGAAAGTATCTTGCTAGAAAATTTTCAAGTTAAATATGGTTTAACTGCTTAATTGTTACAAACTTTTAGGCTTCAGAAATTATAGGTAAAATAATAATTAAAATTCAAAGAAAAGTTACAAAGTTATGTATTGTTAAAATTTTCAAATGTTCATAAAATATGTTTCAGTAGATAGCACTTAAATAAGCTAAAATAAACCATTAAAAGAGAAATATTAAGAACACCTAAAAATACGCACATTTTTGTTTGTTTGTTTGTTTATTGTAAAGTCTAACAGGCTGTTCTATGATATCGAGCGTTTGCGTTTGTTTGTATTCTCAACGTCAGACAGCTGTTTCGCGTCCCAGTGACTATTTTAAGTACGACAAATCTAACAAAAATAAATTCGAACAATGACGTAACCGCTAAACCGAAGCATCATAAAATTTTTTAACCTTCTGTCTATTTCCAACAATATAAATAAAAAAATAATACAGAAATTCAAACAAACGAGTTAGATATTAATATTTTTATGCTAAGGTTATGCCTTTTCCCATACAAAACGTTTGTACATACCCAGGTATGCTGCTGTTGACGTGCGTAAAGCAATTCTGCTGTTGACATAAAGATTAAACAGTTGAGTCACCAACATTGAAATTTGAACATTTTATATATTATTGTCCAATCTTACTTATTATATTATTGTAAAATTATTGAAAACAATTTAAATTATATATGAAACTAGCTGAACCCGGTGTGCTTCGCTGCCCCCTCGTTATATAATATAATTTAAAGTATTTATATATTTTGCAGACAGTTGTGGGAGAAAGAGATGTATTTTAAATTTAAGGTAAAGTCGTTAATAAACGTAGTAAAGAAGCGCCAAATTTGTATATAGAATAAAAAGTTTAAAACTTTCAAACAAAATTTGGCGTGAAAGGGGCCGTGGCGTAAAAAATGTGTATTTCTACCTCGCCTGGAGTATAATGTGTATACAATTTGAAGTAAATCTTTTAAAAACTATATGGAAGCAATTACATAATTTTAAAAAAGTGGGCGTGGTCGAAAAAAAGTACCCTATTAATCATGCCAGAGTCCCAGTTAAATGCTGTGAAAATTTTAGGAAGATCAGTCTAGAGGTTTGGTCCCCTATAGGGTACAAACAAACAAACAAACAAACAAACAAACACACATTCAATTTTATATATTTAGATATTAATTACACTTTTTGACACACATTGGGCGGTATCTCAACCATAACTTGACGAATGTTGGTTTTTAAGTGCTCAACAGTTGAATGTTTATCTGCATAAACACGGTCTTTCTCGTAGCCCCACAAAAAAAGTCTAATGGTGTCAAATCGCATGATCTTGGTGGCCAGTTGATATCGCCACGACGAGAAATAACGCGGCCAGGAAATGTCTCTTGCACCGTCTTGTTGAAACCACTTATTCTTCAAGTCGTATTCGTATTCAATAGCAGGCAAAAAAAAGTCGGTGATCATATGACCATAACGCTCCGAATTGATGGTGACAGTCGTTCCATTGTCGTTTTCGAAGAAGTAAGGTCCAATCACACCTTCGGACCAAAGAACGCACCAAACAGTTACTTTTTCTGGATGTAATGCACTCTCTTCAATTATTTGAGGATTTTCAGAACCCCAAATACGAAAATTTTGTTTATTAACATACCAACCGAGTGAGAAATGTACGTCATCGCTGAAGAAAATTTTGTTAGGAAAATTGCCGTCCACCGCCAAGGGTGTTCAAGCCCCCATTCCACGTATCTACGACGTTGTGAAAGGTCAGCTGGCTTCAGTTGTTGCATGAGCTGGACCTTATATGGATATAGGTGTAGATCTAAATGCAAAATACGCCATAATGTGCCGTAATACAGTCCTAATTCCTGAGAACGGCCAGGAATCGACACATTCGGGTCTTCGGCAACACTTACACTTACAGCAGCGATATTTTCAGCGGAACGAGCGAAACGATGATGCACAGGCCTTACAATATTTGTAACCGCTACAGTCTCTTCAAATTTCTTCAGAATTTTGCCAATTCTCTTAAAGCACGTTATGTGGCTGTGGCAGAATCACCATTTTTGTAGTACGTTTTGATAATTGTTTATGCGTTGTGTGATAGGTAAGCAATCCATTTTAGTCAATGTCAGACTTTTAACTGAAAAGAAAAGAGTTGGTTTAACTTTGTTCGACAGATATAGAATTCCAGTTCCACACTTTTGAAACCTCGAAATTCATAATCCGGTATATCCTGACAAGAGAAGAAGCTACATAAATATTTTATTAAAGGTCATCATGACTTTCAAGTCTCTTTTTTGCTGTAAATAGAAATAGAAATAAAAAAAAAACAAATTTTCATTTCTATTTAATACCGATTAAAGTTTATTAAGTATTCATGATTTGCTGGGTATTTGTTTTTTTTTTCCTTTTAATTAAATTTTTTTTTTAAATTTGCATAATAATTATAATTCTGTATTTTTTTTTTCTGGAATTTGTTTTCATTCAGTTCAGTTCAGTGCTTTAATTTGTTCGTTGAAAATATTTAAATTAAAAACTGAAATATTTTATACCTAAAAATTATGAAACATTTGCTTGTGGTTTAAGAAATAATTTACATGAAGCAAACAATTATGCAAAAGAAAAAAAAAAGTAGAAAAGTAATAATATATACATACATACATACATATGTACGTATATATGTATGTTTTTAAAACCGCCTAAAAGCAATTTTCAATTAAGCCATCACCTTAAATTATTATTCCACCATTCATAATGAAACTTAAACTCGTACTGTTTTTTGTCTTTCTTTTCTTTCTTTCTGTTTTTTTTTTGTTTTTTTTTGTTTTTTTGTTTTTTATTCATAATTTCATTTCACACCATCACGTTTTAGGACTTTATCTGAAAGGTCCTAAATAATACACTCGCATATACAAAGTGTTTGCCTTACCTTTCACTTGGGTATCTTCATAAAGTGTAGGTTTTGAATTGAATAAAATTTGCACTGAAACGTCTGTTGTATGCCGCCGCATTTACAAACAATTTTTTGTGGAATATTCTTGTTTTTTTTGTAATTTTTTTTCCTGTAAATTTTAATTTTTATTGCCGGACTACAAAATATATGCTCAACCACTAAATTGTTGTATTTTAATTTTAATGTTTTCATCATTTCATATCTTTGCCATACAATTTTTTTCTGTCCTTTTTGTTGTTGTTTTTGTTTTTGCTTTTCTTTGGAAAGGAGTGGGATCCTTTCTTCTGTCTTACCTTTTGAGAAAAACTTTCATTTGATTTCTTTTTTTTTTTCAAAATTTACATATAAATGAGGTTGCATTGTATTATTGTGCGCCTGTTATTTGTATAGTCCGTCTCTTTTGGCAATTTTTATTTGAATTTTTAAACATAAATTTCTTTCCGTAAGCGGCCAGAAAAACAAAAAAAAAAAAATAAAAAATAAAACAGACAAAATATTTCTATTTTACGCCAGAGGCTTTAAAGTTTCCATTTTTTTGTGCTGCAAATTTATAAAATTTTTATTCTAGGGCTTAGGAAAATAAAACCAGTAAATACGGTCATAAAATATCCTTTATCACTTACTGGAATAAGCTAAAAATTAATTTAAGCAAAGAAGTCCTAGCAGTGAAGTTCCTAACATTCCACTCTATTCCACCTTAAACTTTGACAACGAAAAACGAATGATCAGGAGAAAAGCGCCACCTATTGGGAAGTAGCAGATAACAGCTAAGAACCTACTTAGCCAAGGTACTCACCACACACAATCAACGTGCAACGATGAGGCAATTGCTGTTGATCATTCAAGGGTGAAGGTATAACACTGGCCTTTAAATGATCAATTCACAGCAATTTGTTTAATTCCTAAGGCGCTTAATAATTTAAGAAAACAAAATATATGTTCTGTTGTCATAATGCATTGTCCTCTGCACAAAAATTGCAATACAATGCATAGCATTTAGTAGGGGTTTACCCCTTAGTACTGGTCTCACTAAAAAAGAATAGTTAAGAAAAGAAAAGTTTTTTGAGTATGAGTTACGATCATGAAAACTAAATTTCCAATTTTATGTTGGAATTTACCCAAAATCATAAAACAGTTCTAACCGCAATACATACATACGTATTTGGTCATTACAACCCTGTGTCAGGATTACGGCCTAGCTTCTCGCAGCACTCATGTTGTGTGTGTCAATTTTTATCCATGAGTACCGGAACCTTTGAACGACAGACTTGAGAAGCTTGTTCATGGCAATCAATTACTCCCAAAGCTTTTGCCAGAAGACTGCTGAGAGGTAGTCACCGCAAGAAATAATTTATTCATATTTCTTTTTTCTTTTAAGATGTCAGAGCTGAGATTTGAACCCAGCGCTATCTTCTTAGTAATGCAACACACTAACCACTAGACCACAGCGACTACAATAACGCAATAACACCATTTATTTTTACTAAAATTTAAAATTTTTTATTAATTTTTTTTTTGCTAAGAACAATACTCAGGGGAGTAAACTTCCACTCATGCTGTGCATTTTATTGGAATAGGATTGGATTGATACATTTTTTTTAATTCTATTAAGCGTCTTTGGCCATAAGACAAGTTGCTGTCAGCTGATCACTAAAAGGCCAGTATTATTCCTTCAACTTTAAAGTGATCAACAACAATTGGCTCATATGTCGATGTTAATTTTGTATTGTCAAGTGGTGAAGATCTTCGCTAAGTTGGTATTTTATGATCCTTGCTTAGTTCTGTCACTTATTACTTCCCAAGTAGGTGGCCGTTTCTCCTTATCACTCAGTTGATGCCAAAGCCAAAGGAGGAAAGGGGGGATTGTCAGGAAGCGGTTTCTTACGAATGGACTTCTGGGAGGGTGGAGTCTCTAATTTTTTTTATAATTAAAACCTTGATATACCGCATTTTTTTTTTTGTGATTATAAAATGCTGGCCACACCAGTTTAATATTAAAAAATTAATTGGTATCGTTATGTGATCTAGAGACCCGAGTTCGAATCCCAAAAAGAGTGAGTTATTAATATTAATTATTTTTTTTTATAAATAAAACACATAAATAGAAAGGTTTGAACGAATGCTTTTTCTTTTGGCAACTACAATGAAAATTTCATATGAGCTTTTGTTGCCAAAAAGCTATTAATTTGTTAATTGATCTTATCAATATTAATCGTAAGAGCAAAACCAGTAAACTTGGTAATTGGTATTACAAACATAAATCCAATTTTTCAATTAAAATAGATTTTTAATTTGTTTTTTTTTGTGTAAATTGAATTACTTTGTCATGACATTTTTGTCATGTAATATTTTTCTGAGTAAAAATAAAATCTCCACTAAACCTGGTTTAAGCGTTACATACCTCAAAACAAACACACGATACATACCATTACCGTTTACGTTTGCTTAGGATATAAAAATATAGAATTTCAACTGTTTATTATGCCATTAACTTTGCCTTTCTTGTCCTCATAACCATTTGTTCTTTGAAAAAAGCATACCTGGTCATAAGACCTTTTTTCAAAAACAAAAACAAAAAAAGGATATCTAAAGGTCATATTATGTCAGGGGTCACTTGGCAAATCTTAAGCTTTTCGTTTTTTAATATTTTAGAATTTAAATTCGTTTTATATAAGTTTCCTTTTTCGAATTATTATGTCAGTTGTTATTATTTATTTTCTTTGTATAATTTGCCTTAAGAAAATTCATAACAAATTATTTATAACAACAACAATAACAACAATTATAGTAATACATATTGTATAATTTATAACCTTGATTTGTACTCTTAATGGCCTAAATATGAATTATGCAAAAAAGAGCAAAAAAAAATTTAAGAAAAACTTCTTTGACAAAAAGTGTAATACGATTTTAATGTTTTTTTTTAGCAGACATTCTTTTTGTAAGACAAACTTTTTATTAAAGTTTTTAGGTTATATTGTATAAAATTATGAATTCATTGAATTAAAGTATAAGTATAGTTGAATTCGATTCGTTTTATTTAATATGTCAGAAGTATTTTTTTCCAGACGGTTAGATTTCTCGAAATCTTTTAAATAAAAAATAATAAAACACAACATAGTCGCCCGGCACTTAATACGGTCAATGACGTCCGTAAAGTACTGCAAAATGGATTTTTTTTTTTGCAAAAATGTCCATTTTAAAACAATCATGCTATGCTATGTCATGTCGTTTCAAACACAGTATCACGACATGTCATGCCAAGCCATCATAGTGTCATTTGAATGTTACTGCAAATCAGCTCAGTTGTTGTGACTCGTTGTGTTGAATACCAAGTCTATGAATGTTTTTTATGCATAAGGTTGCATAATTCGATACGTTACTCGGCGTTACAGGGTATATTTACTAATATAACTGGAGTTTGTAAAACTATATATACAACATATATATAGTAAAAAAATATGAATGTTTTGTTAATCTGCTAGTGCTATCTTTCTTTTTGTTTTATTTATATTTTACAATACCATAGTTAACAATAATTATAAAATGTTTATTCGAAGAAAAGAAAATTATAAAATATAAAACATTTTTCATCTAAAAATAATCAGAATTTATTATTAAGAACATATGTGGCATGAACCGCATGTGTTGACATGTTAATTTTCTATGTTGATGTGTAAACCACAAGTATAAAAACAACGTATTTTGTATTGTCGAACATGTTTGAGCGACATAACACTGCATCGCAATTGCATGATATGACACTTTTTACTCTGTATAAATCAACATGCGTAGGGGCTTACTTTTCACTAATACCGAATCCTTGACAAAGCCCTGAATACCATGAAAATTAGAATAATAAGTCATGTCACCGCATTAAATTATGACTCATTTAATTGCCATGGAATATAAATAAATTACAAAAATATTTATTCAATTTGTCGACTCCCACATCGTAGACGCACTAGAAGGCATGCTATTCAAATCGAAATGAATAATTTCTATGAAATTTGCACAGATGATAGACAAAATAAAATAAGATCATCTTTGCGCTCTTCTGTTTTCCAATAAGAAAGCATTTCGGCACGATTAATAAAAATTTGTGGTAAAATAAAATGATCATTATGGGAAATGCAAAATTCTCACAAGATATACTTAATATGCACTTAAAGTTCACATATTGACGAACACTTTTAGATTGAAACTTTATGCAAGTTCATGCCTAATCACAATTTTTGTCCCACAGAACGTATAGGTTATGTTGAGATTACAGAACTAAACAACTATAGTTTTAAGAACTTTAAATAAAAGTTCAAAAATACACCACAAAACTATGCATTTTGGGCTACATTGTCCATTTTTGAAATATTTTGTATCTTTATTTTTTAGGATAAATATATACTGTTGGCTTATAGGGATAAGCATGTCTCTATAGCCATTTCGTCTCTACTCAGGAGACTCGTCAGGAGACTTTTTCCCAAAGTTGGGAAACTATAAATTCCTATAAACTAAATGAGAATTATATGCCATTTATTATATACAAAACAAACCAAAAAGTTTAAAAGCGATGCACTCCTGTTTTTAAAATCTAAATTCTATTTTTCTATTTTTTAAGGTTTGCTGGTTAGACAATTGTTATATTATTTTAACACTAACTTGAGAACATGAGTTTGAATTTTCAATTTTGACAGCCTAGCAGACCGGCAGTATCCCCAACTGTTTATTTTTAACATAGTTTGTTGATTGCTTGAAGTGCTGCCATTAAGTAAATAAATTAACTTTTAGCAATTTAAAGAACAAAATTTTTTTTATTTCAAAAATCTATTTCAATACGGAACATATATTTGTAATAAATTTATGATCAAATTAAGTAATTTTTTTGATATTGCTAAACATGTTCTAGAAAATTATTTTATGTTCTCGAATATAAAAAATTAAACAGGAAAACCAATTCTTTAGCAAACAAATTATTATATTTTTTTTTTTTGGTACACCAGTTAAAGGCCAAACTGGAAAAGTATGTACGTTTGTATTTTCTGTAAACTGAAAATATCAAAGCTTCATATATTTTTTTTTATCCAATACTCAGGACTCAGGGGTGTGAAACAATGCATTGCATTGAAATGAATGAATGCAGATACAGATAGTTTTTTTTTTAAGCGCCTTATGTCAAAAAAAGGAGTTCCTCACTCAAAGGCCAGTGTTATAGCTTCACCCTTGAAAAAATCAACAGTAATTGCCCCATCTGTTGATGTTAATTATGTTTTTTATTTTGAAGTGGTGAGAATCTTTGCTAAGTTGTTGGTAGGTTCCATCTCTTGCTTATTTCTGTCTATTACTTTCTAGTAAGTGGTGCTTTTTTTAAGGATGACCTACTTCTTAGAGGTGGGGTGAAATTTCTTATTTTATTTTTAATTATAACTTCGAAATACCGCAAAAATTTTTGCCTTCATTTTCTCCAGTGCTGGATGTTGACCCCACGCTGCTTTGTGTTGAAAGCGAGCGGTCTAGCTATTTAATTAGGCCCTAAGTTTGAGTATGGCTTCATTTCCCATACAGGAAACACTTGAAATTAATAGAACCAGCAAGCAAGAATGACTGATATTCAACGTCTATGAAGGCGGAGGGGCCTTACAAGTGCTCATGTAAACCTAAGCATACGGTAATAGGGCACAGTGTACTTATATGCTGTTAATTCGTTTCTTAATAAAATTACTACCTTTTTCTAACTCTTGAAATAGTTCAAGTTTCTTTCTTCTACTCGTAATACTGAAATATAATATTGCAATACAGTTTTCTTAATAAAATTCTTTGGCTTTTATTGTTTATGCTACTTTATGCAATTTTTTCATTAAATTTCTATTATCCTTCGACTTAACTTTATAACGGTTATCTTGTTTTATTATTATTGCGTATCTTCTAATAACTTTTAATATTGGCTTAAGTTTACTTTATAAAAAAAAAATAAAGTTAACCCACCGCCCTCAATATTTATTAAATATTTTTGAACGCATGCTAAACTGTTTTAGCCTTCTGTGTCTCTCTTGGCACTCAGTTCTATTAAATATTTTATTGTTTAGTATTTCTTTTTTTCTTCTGTTATTCGCTTTGGTATAATTTATACTACAAATAAGTAAATTAAAAATACTTGTCTTAATATCCGGCCTTGTTTTTCTTTCATTGTTTTTTTTTTGTTTTATAAAATTGCTGCAAGACATTTTGTGTCCTCTCGTCCTTGTAGTTTGCTTTTAATTCACTTATACCACCAGTATGTTGAAGAGTATTAATACACACACATACAATTGTTCATATAAACATACATACATACATACATACATACATACATATGCATAATAAAGAGTAGCATATCCTTCCGTTATTGTTTAACTGTTGTTGTTAATGTTGTATAGTATTTAACTAAATTGTTACTCCGCTCTCTTCTTAACTCTCTCCCATGCTTTTCAGTTCTTTCTGCCAGTGCAACACTCGACAACTTGACTATATTTCATCGTTTGTCATCTTATAAAGATGATGCCACTTCTAAAATATAAAGTATTGTAATGTTTATGACTTGACTTTGCCATATACTCTTTCTCATACTCTCTTTCTTATTCTTCATATAACCTCCGTATTTATCCTTTTTTCTTTATTATTTTTTTTTCAATTTTGTCCCGGTTCTGGTAGCATTGCTTTCAGTAAATTATGATGAAACGTATAATTCTCCGTTTAATTCCTTTAAAAATATTTTGCTTCTGGCTAAAGAGTTGGTAGTGGAGTGGAGGGGTTTTTTTAGCAAATATTTTACCATATTTATTTATGATACTTTTCTTCTTTTTGTTGTTGTTTTTATTTTTGTTGGACTTTAAGTACGCAAAAAACAAAAAACAAAAAAAAAAAAAAAAACAAAAATTTAAAAAAAAAAAAATTTATGCACATACTTCATATACAAGAAAAATACTTGTACGTACTTGAGAGAGTTACTTACAGCATTACGCTTAAGTGCCGTCATATATGACTAAATGAATTAGAAGAGGGAAATATTTTATGTTATAACCCATTGTGAAGCGACAGGGTCATATGGAATGGTTTTAACTTGACTTACATACGTGTCTAAAGGAAATTTAACAAACATTAGGATTTTTAACGTAATGAATGTTTTACACCAGAGCCTCTTGTGAGAATAAGGCCCAAAACTATCATACTGTACTACAAAAACTAACTCAATTAATTTTTGCTTGAAATTCCTACAATTAAAAAGACGATTGATTTTTTTTAAACACTAACTGCTGTCTTGAAAAAAGAAATATAAAAAAAATATTTCTTTCGGCGACTACCTCTTAGCAGTGTCCTGGCAAAAGCTCTGAGAGTAACTGATTACCATGAACAAGCTTTGAAAAGCCCTCTGTCGTTCGGAGTCGACTTTAAACTGTAGGATAAAAAATTAACACACACAACATGGGTGCTATAAGAAGCCAGGCCGTAACCCTGACAAAGGGTTGTAATAGCCAAATATGTATTCACAAGAATATTATAGATTTAGGAAAGACTTATTTGACAAACTTCTTTACAATACTTATCAAATATATCATTAATAAACCAATAATATTTTCTATGAATACAGCAGTAAGAGAATTGTTGTGTTTATCAAAGGAATTATTGTTTCAATTAAAAATTAATTGAGAATAGTTTTATTTTAAAATAAATTTTTCCATTAGAAGATACGTTTGTTCTATGAGACTATCAAAATTACCATTTTGTATGGTATGATTTCTTATTCCAAAAACTGTTGCTGGTTTAGACACACTTTCTCCATAAATTCGTTTTAAATTCAAAGCTATAATAAAAGAAATTGCCTCAAGATAATCGCTTATAATCTATAAGTAAACGGTGAATAAATAAAACTACCAAAAAAAATTTATACTCGTAATATATCCTTTCTGTACAAGAAAGTAGCCTCTCAAATTAAGCAAAATGGCTACGGAAAGCTTTCAGGCAAGTGTTCGGAATGTGTATGTCAATAGTTTTATCGCATATAGAACAGTTGTAGCACTGCCTTGTCATCTTATATCTATTGCAACAATTGTTTCAACATTAACCTTATGTGCTCTTATGAGAATATAATCTATTGCATGATAAAATATATATGAATACTAGTTAACCCAGAAAACGTTATTTTGCCATATAAATTTGCTCTAGATAACATTTTTTTTAGTTCAAATACTTTTGATACTCTTCACAGAACTCCAAAAGTCAACAGTGATATGAGCAATCAATGCCTATGTTACTATAAATTTTAATAAATGATTATCCGCCATTTTCAGTACTCCAGTTTGATAGTTGGGAATAGGGAGAAATATCTCCTGTATCGCTCCCTCTGAGTACTTCTTTAAAAAAAAAAAAAAAAAAACTTAGCCGTATGTGTTCTACGGTACGCAGATTTAGCTAGTTTAAAATTTCATCAAAGTCGGTACGTTATTTAGGTGAGGCATAAATTTCCCTTTGGGGAGGGTCACCCTAACATTTAGGGGTATGAAAAATAGATGCGAAAATTTACATTTGTTAATCTAAAGTTGTATTAAGACACCAACAAAATGTACGAGTAATCAAAATCAGTTTGTTAGTTGAGAATAGGGAGAAATAGCCCTTGTACCGCCCTCTCTGAGTACATAAAAAAATAACATAAACCATATATGCTTTACTGTACGTAGATTTATCTAGTTTAAAATTTCTTCGAAGTCGGGACGTTATTTAGGTGAGTCATATATTTCCCTTTGGGGCGGATACCTTAACATTTGGGGTTATGAAAAATAGATGCTGACTGGTTCTCACAGTCGTACTGTGCTTACTTTAGTTTACAATTATTTTATTTTAATATTATATTTGGGACATACACAGAATGTGTTATGCTGTCACTATGTCATAAATTTAGTTCATTTTCATTAATAAAAAATTTTTCTTATTACTTAAAACTTACAACTTTATGACAATACAACATAATAGCACACACTGTGAATATCCCAAATATGTTTTGCATATTTAAATGTCTAACACACTCCTACTATGAAAACATTATTATCTATGCAATGCTTGTTTTGTTTATACAATGTTTTTGTTTTATTTCAAATGATGCACTAGTAACTGCCATATGCAATACTGTACAGTAGTTTAGTTTTACTTCCGATAGGTTCTATGTATAGATTTCTTTTCCTGATTTTTAGGACATTTTTGCTATAAGAAAATCACTTTTGAAAGCCGCCCGTAAAGGGTTCATATTTATTATCTTACAAAATGGATTTTGCTAAAAAAAAAACATAAATTATTGACATTTTTGCTTTTAATAAAAACAAAAGTACATTCATGTTGGCTTATGCCACGCGTAGACGTCATCGCTGTTGCTTTGAGGGTTTCAACAATACGAAGATGATTTTTTTTTGTGTGTTCTGCACCGTTTTTATGTTATTTGTGTGGGAGTATGCTTGTCCTCAAGAAAACGTTTAAATGTACAACAGAAAATTCAAAACCAATTTTTTAAATATTTTTAGTACTTTTGTTTGTTGCTCTCCTTACAGCTTGTATAGCTTTCTTTCCTATATACTTACGAGTATATGTACATGATACGACTATAAAGCAACCAGTAGCTTTAATACTTTTGTGACTACTCGTATATCACAAAATAACATGTGAATGCTGTTGGGGGATCTTATTGGTACAAGTAAGACTTTCTTAAGCATATCCTTGTTGTTTTTTTTTATATCAGAAAGCGAGACATATTACAAGAACGAAAACAACATCGGAATTAATAAATATATATGTATATTAAACGTACTTTTAAAAACTAATACCTTTGTGTGTGTTATTTTGACTGGATTTCTTAGCTTTTCTCCACTCTGTTTTACGAACTCTCATATCTTAAGATACATGTTATTTGTAACCTTCTGCATTTGCACAGCTCATATATCAAAGTTCTAAATGAAAAGCGACAGCATGGAATGCAATTTTTAAATTACATTCATTTTTAGCCAGGAAAAAAAGAAATTACAAAAAAGAAGAACAGCACAGCACGGCACAGCACAGAAAAGAAAAGAAAAAAAGGAATAAATATAAAGGGAAGTCATTTAATTCCTTTTGAAAATTTATAAGTAAATATATCGTATATGGCAAATACGAGCATAATAAAAAAGAACTGAAGAATTACGCAAAATATGTGCGCCTTCTTATTGTTCAAATAGAAATACGAGTAAATGCCAGGAAATAAATAATAATTTTTTTATTATGCTACTTTATTGTGCTATTTGCGTGAGTTGATGTTGTTCTTGTTGTTTTTTTTTTTCTTGGTTTCTACTTGTTTTTAAGTACTTACAAGACTCCAGAGTTCCGGTATTTTAAAAAACATAAATTTGTTAAATTAAATAAGTTAAATAATGCTTATGAAATGAAGGTCAGCACACAACTTGGGCGCCAAGTATTATTTAAATTAAAATTTTTAAATGGTTTTAGTTTTTCTTATTTTTTCGAGTTATAAAAAACAGTTTGATAATTTGATAACTGGTTCGTTTTGCTGGTCCTAAACAGACTAATTCAAATTTTTTAATGAATTAAAACAAAACAAGAAAATACATAGAAAATAGTGACAGAACTTTTGTAAAAATCAATGCAATAATTTCTGTTCTCTTCGTTTGGCTTTACTCGAGTCATCTTTCGAAAAAAAAGCCGAAACACAACTGCTAGAAGTCATCCGTAGTATAAATGTTTACAGTCTTGTGTATCGTATCGCTTCAGAGACTGAGTCGGCACTCTTATAAACTGTTGCCAAAATCGGTGCAGTTATTTTAAAGTTTACCATATACGAACATTGAAACTGGTTTCTTTGCTATATAGATGGAATGACGACAGACAGCGGCTCTTGTAGGAAAATATATAATTTTTTTTAGCAATTCAAACCAGTTCCAATGAAGCCATGTTAGAAAAACCGCCCAGGTTCAAATCCCAACAAAGGTGAAAAATTAAAAAGTTAGTTTGCGATTTTTTCAAAATTATAATTTAAAAGTAAGAGGTTCCCCCTCTGCCCTCCGAGATGATGGACCATCTACAAAGAAACCACTCCCCGACATTCAACTCTATTCCACCTTAACCAAAGTCAATAAAAAACTAATTATCAGGAGATAATTGGAGAGTAGCACATAACAGCTAAACCTACTTAGTGAAGGCACTCACCACACAGAATCAACATGCAACGATGAGGCAATTTCTGTTGGTCATTTAAGCGTGAAGGTACAACACTGGCCTTTGAATGACCAATTGGCAGCAAATTATGTCATTCCTTAGTCGCTTAATAATATACATAATACATACATACATAATTGGCCATTACAACCCTGTATCAGGGTTACGGCCTAGCTTCTCACAGCACTCATGTTGTGTGTGTAAATTTTCATCCATGAGTACCGGGACCTACAGTTTAAAGTCGACTCCGAGCAACAGATTTGAGAAGCTCTTTCATGGCAATCAATTACTACCAAAACTTTTGTCACAAGACTGCTGAAAGGTAGTCATATTTTTATTTTTTTCAAGATGTCAGAGTTGAGATTAGAACCTGGCGGTATCGTCTTAGTAAGCCAACACACTAACCACTAGACCACGGCGACTACAATACTACTTAATAATATAAGAAAATAAAATATATGCTCTGTTATCATAACGTACTGTCTGTTACAAAAAAAAAAAAAAAAAAAATCAAATACAATGCACAGCATTTAGTAGGGGTTTACCGCTAAAATTAAATTAAATCGCTTCCAACAACCCACAATCTTTTTCCATATCTGCAATTTTAGGTGTCTAAATAATACCATGGCATACTTTGAGGGTGAAAACTAATTTTAAAACTTAAACAATTTTTTTTTGCTAAGATTTTTAATTCATTTCATAGGTACTAGAACATGATAAAACAATGCAAAAAAAAAAAAAAACTATTTTAGTTGCCTATCTTTAGTGAGTTTTTTTTTGGCAAAATTGCATTACAGTCTTTTAAAATTCCTACTAAAAAATTTTTGCACAGTTTTAAATACAATTTTGGATATTTTTTAAATGAATAAATTTATGTACTAGTTTTTTTATTTTTCTACTACTTTGTCAAATATTACTAAAAATATTTGTCTGAAAGTATGCAATATTTTTTTGAAAAGTCAATTATAAAATAGTAATCTTACTTGAATGACTTGTTAAATAATTGCTGCCTCATTTATTTAAACTTATTGCATAAGAAAATCCTGACGCTGAATATAGTTTTTATATTATTTAACTGAGAAGAAAATATATATATTTTGGATAGCTGGCCAGTCAAATTACAAGAAGTCTGTTATTAAAGCAATTCAGATCATTTGCTTTAGAAAGGGACGCTGTCTCTAAAGAACTTCTTTGTAAATAATTTGTTTTTCAGTATTTTCTTAACTTTTCAACTTTTAAAATCTATGCTCCTGATATTATATCCACTTAGTTACTTCTAATTTCAATCTTTACCCTGAAGACATATTATCTTAAGCATTTCCTTTTTAACTTTAAAAGCATCGCTGTAACCTCACTTTCATAATTCATTAAATGGCCTTGCAAATAACATTTCACCTCATTATCGTAATAAGCATTTATTAAAGAACAAATAAAATAATATGAAATGCAAAAAAAAGGAAAATAAAAGCCCAAGTATTATTTACGCAATTTACCACCACATTGTATACACAACTTTACTTACTTGACAACCAACTCATTTCCCATACATATACTACAGAAGACTAAAAATTTCTCTCTCAGCACACATTTGGCTTTATAAATTATTAACGTATTTCTTTTTCTCATGTTTCAACTTTTGGCAACAATAAGGCCAAATAACCAAAGACACAAACTGAACAGAGTAAAAGCTTACTACTGACTGATATAAAATATGTGTAGGCAACCAACCACATATCAACATTTTCCTTAGCATACTTAAGGGAGTTTGATAAAGCAAGTGTATTTTCTTTCTGTACCAATCTTTTTTGGGAATATTGCAATGCATTCTTTAAGTAGCGCGTTTATAAGGCATAAATTTCAATGTTTGAATCTTGCTATTGTAAAACAAGTCTTTTTGACTTTCAAGACAAGCCATAAAAATCTTTAACATGTTAAAACATTATCTCTTAGCATTCAGCTCTGTCGTTATTTGCTTTTTTCTCTCTCTCTTTTTTGGCTAAATGATATGAATTATAAGTAAACATGAGGGAAAGTTTCATTTCGAAAACCCTGAATAATACAACAGGTTTTCGTAAAAACGTTTGCCTTTAGATTTCTCTAAATACATATAAAAACATAAAGTATAGGTCATGGGGTATTATAACTCGCTTCTTATCTAGCACATTAAAACACACTGACGTTTATTCCAGTTTGAGACTGTATGTAGTAGCTGCTTAATATAACAGTTTCTTGTAGTCTGAAAAAATAAAACTTAAACATCTCCCATAGAGATTTTTAACGTGATATTTTTTATTTATATGACTTGAATTACCTTTTCAAACGTGCCACCTTATATAAATTACATACTCGATTTCTAACACTAACCCTCACATGCTGTTTCGCATACTGTTTCTCTTTTTTTTTTCACTTAAACACTCTAAAATCATTAATAAATAAAACGGCTTAAGATATTTTTGTTTTTTGTTTTTTTTTTTTTTTTTGCTTCTCTACTTAAATAAAATAATACCAGGCATGTATTTAGATGAAAACGTTGGGGAATTTCTCAAGTTTTAAAAGAAATTGTTAGAAATATCTTGAATTAATAAAATTGTAATTGCTTAAATTACTCAGTAAATCATACTCGTGTCTTCTCATTGCATAGTTTAGGGATGATTTATTAAAAGCGAAAAAAAAGCGGCATATTTTAAATATAAAATTTGGCATTCTAAGATATGAAATAGCCTATGCACAGTAGTTTGAAGTTAAAATTTTAAAACATAGGTCAGTTAGTAGGTCAAATGGCAAACGTGATCAAAAACCTGATTACTTAATTAAACTGAAACCACCCAAAATAGGAACAGAACTACAGCCAACCGGAGCTGCCTATAAAGTGGAGTTAAGCAAGGGGATCTAGGTTTTCACATTGCGCCAAGCTATCGATAAAAGGCACCCCAAAAAACTTTAGTTGTCTGGCTGCCAGACCTGGGTAATCACAAAGAAAATTAACTATAGTGCCTGAAGTATTCCCGAAATTTCGGCAGTGCGGATTAAAGGGCAGGCCCAAACTCTCTGTGTGTTTATTGTTCAGCCAGTGACCCGTATAAACTGCTATAAGTCTGAACAAGGACTGGCGAGGAATCCCCAAGATTCCTAAAGTCTTGCCCCGGTTATACTGAGGCCAAAGTGTCCTTGAAACAGCTCTGGAAGTGATGGAATTCCCTCTGCTTAGTGCTTGAATATTCGAGTAGGAAGCAACAGACTTCCCTCTGGCAGAGGCGCTCCTAGCAAGCCCATACACCTTCTCATTTCCCATGATATCCCTAAGACCCGGAACCCAGACTAAGGATATGCCACAAGCATTCCCAAGGAGCTTTAGCTCCTCTTGACAACGAAGACAGGACTCTGATAGCGGCTTTCAGAAAAACCCTAATTTCACTCCCGATGCATCTTTCCCACAGTATCCTCAAAGCTTGTAATGTAATAGCAAATACCTCAGCCTGAAAAACACCGCACGTGTCCGGCAGTCTAAAAGACTCTGCCAATTTGGCAGCCTTAGAGAAAAATTCTAAAACATAAACAGATTAAAAAGTGTAGCATACAATTGGGTAACTTTATTAATAAAACTCCATTAAATTAGAATCAAATGGCCAGCATTGAATTAAATAAATCTTTGAACTTTATATAAAATTTAACAAATTTCAACCCTTTTCTATATACTGATTCTGCCTGCAACTAAATTAGAAATTTTTTTCTCTTGTTACACAGTAATGATTACTTAGAATTTAAATAAAAATAAAATTGTTTCAAAATTATAATTCTGAAACTTTAGCTCTGTTAGCTGAATAAAAGTGTTGAACTAACGGGTATATTTATGTATGTGTGTGTGCGTGTGATAATAAAAGGCGGCAGTTTTACTTTTAACTATGGCACGCACACGTGCCGTTTAGAAAATTACATGGCATTGAAAGCACCAAAAGGGAAGTTGTTACACTCAAATCAAATTTTCTAATTGGAGTACTCATTTTCTTTTGAATTCTCAAAAGTAATTTAGATATGAATGTTGTAATGCCAGAAACCATATAAATCAAATCAACCCCTAACTAAGTTCTTTAAAAGACGCACACACACACACATACACGTTATTTTTTTGTTTTACTAATTGCCGCAAAAAATAGATTCATTGAATGTCTTACTCGTTATTATAAAAAAAAAAAATATAAAATAAAAAAAGGAAACCTTTTAAATTAAACACTATTCATAGAGGAAATTTGATTATAAAAATTTCAGCAGAACTGCTTATTTAACAAGGTAGAGTAGTACTATAGCTTTATTTAACTATTTTAACTGAAAATGTAAATAAATTTTTTGATATTTTTGTTTTATGCTAAGTGTGTCCATAACAAAAATTAAAATTCCGTACGTCTTCCAAATCTAAAAATAAAAATCGTGATAAAAGATTTCAGGAATTTGCGATTTTGGTAATAAAAAAGAGTTCTCGATGTCCTACCTATTGGGAAGTAACAGATAACAGCTAAAAACCTACTTAGCGAAGGCACTCACCATACAATCAACATGCAACAATGAGATAATTGCTGTTGATCATTCAAGGGTGAAGGTAATGGTTTACTCCTGAGTATCATGAGCAAATATGGTGGTTAAAGGTTTTGGTAAAAAAATCTTATATAAAGATATTCTGTTTATATATGTATTGTTATGAATTATCCTTTATAATTCGTTTTATACTTTTAGGCTTCATTGATTATTAAATAAGAACGCGGGTGTGTTCGTCTTATAACTTTATTTACTTTCTTTAAACATTTTTATATCACCGATTAAATACTCCACAACAGTTGTATTTATTTTTTCTTCATTCTATATACCTTTGCCTGTTTATACATAGAACTAATATCAAAACTAATATAAAAAAATGTAGTAATGATTTAACCTTAACAAATGTTTTCTTCGTAACAATATAATCGCAACCAGTATTTTTAGGACTTTCTAATACAATGCTAAGCCGACACCACGCAATGAGCAGCAAAGCGGTGAGCGCAAGAGTGGGGAGCGGCAAGAATTTAAAACATATGAATCACTATTGAAGTGGCCACGCAATGATGGTCATGTGAGCGCCAATTCTAAGCGACTAAACGACGCCGCTCAGGAATAAAACTTGTTCTAATTTTTAGTTGTTTTGTGAGCGGCAATAAATAAATATGGCAAAACTGTACAAAGCCGACCGCTATTAAACAGTATAGGCATACATCAAACGGATGCATCAAAATTGCGTACGGATTGATAATAAATAATTACTAGATGACCTGTGCGAATATTTCGCACCGTTAGTTGTCATTTTTGTAACATAAAATGAAAATAATTAATAGAAATTTTAGTAACTTCAATACATTTTATTAAAAGTATGAAAATATTAGAAATCATAATATATCATACATATGTTTAAACGCTTTTATAATACTTCTTTGAATACAATGTTAGAGGCAATGACATAATCATCGTTAACTTTTTGCCCGTACAAATCCTTGATACAAACAAAAATATCTTTAAACGTACAACTACTGCAAAGTATTGCCAAAACAGCTTTTTATAGTTAATAGCGGTGTTGCCTGAATAGATTTTAATATATACATACTATATTATGTAGAACTGTATTACCATTAAGCGACCCTGTATTACCACATTTGAACAAAAACATATAATCATAATGACAACATTATTATTATGCAGTTCTATATAAAATATAATTTTTAACAATGAAAATATTAATTTTTCAATTTCTAATTAATGTTCATCATTAGTGTTAGAAATAAGCTTTAAAATGAGATATCATTCATTAAATTTGATGTGCGATAAATTTGGTGCTTTAGAAATAATATATATGATTTTTTAACGCTGGTTTGAAAAATAAAAATATTTGATCTTTAGTAGCAAAACATTTCATTATTTGTGATTTTTTTTCTTTACTTATGCAATTATTTTTTATATATTTCAAGCAGCATGTTCTACTACACCTTTGTTAAAATCTATTAATCTGCATTGTTTAAATTTAACACTATAAACTTTAATAAATTCGTAAATAATTTTTTTCGGCAATATTTAACACTGCATAACAAGAAAAATATATATTTTGTCGCTGCAAAGTCTAAAAATATGAAGTTTGAATTATTTGCCCGCATACACTTCAAACTGAGTAGGTAGGTACAGACATCGTGTAGTCAAAAGGTTGCTGCCGATTAACTATATCTAAGATAATCGCATGTCTGTAGTTTCCATACTTCTATGCTCTTATAGCGTGAAATCTTATTGCCGCATTTGCGGCTACTTGTTCCGCCATCAGGTCTGGTGGTTGTTTGTTGAGGTGGTTCTTAGAGCATTTGTTATCATAATAGCCACCATTCTTATAATGAGCTCGAACCGGATTTGATGGTTTTCCTTTCGTAGAGCCAAATAATAAAACCCAGCACCGTAAGAAAGAGTTGGTTTGTAAATGTTTTAGGATTCAAACCCCAGTATAGACCTATTACCTTTTTACAACAGTATAGAGCGGTAGCCGGCTTAGAGATAGTGTGTTCGAATTCCAAATTAATTTGCTATCCAACATAATTCCAAGGTATTATCGGATAAAGTGAGAACTACTTCATTGATCTTACAGGTAGATAATTTAGGGATTTTGTATATTCTTGTGAATAGTACCAACTCTGTCTTGACCGGATTAACTCCCAGCCTACACTCGTTGCACCATTTAGAGAGTAATTTCAACGTCGATTCAAATTGCTGAAGAGCGATAAACTTAATTTTTTTCTTATTAAATTTAAAAATTGTATTTTATTTGCAACTGAACAAATACCAAGAAATACTGTCATTGTTTTAGAATTTGTTGGCAAAATCAAAATCAATTTGAGTCAATAACGACATAAAGTTGTCTGTGTAAATACCAAGTCTACGTCAAAAGTATCGATAGTCGTCAATAGTGCCTACGGTAATATCATTGTATTATATTGTTATTGTATTATTGACGTCATATACGTCGCCTTTGACATTCGCAATAGAGGTGATGGTGTAGCATTGAGTCAACACCTCGAAAGTTACGAGTAGTATTGAAACATCGCAATATTACAATTCAATATCAAACATACATATCTGTGGCTGTAAATAATAATGGCTCATGTTGACATAAGTGCTCTTTAAAATCTATTACTCGGTTAACTTTCAAGTATAAAATGTCTTTATTAATAAAACTATACTCATTTATATTTTAAGTTAAACACACTCGAACTCTATCTGGTTTAGACAAAACCTTTAATATCCTAAAATACGGAATTTCAACTTAATTCTCAAACATTTTATGCACATCGTTTGTAGATATTAAACAAAATTTTGGAAATATTCTCTTTTCTTACATACCACGTATATTAACATATATTTTGGTCACGTGTTTACATTTAGAGCATATCCTCTAATTTACATGCCCACTACCACCGCTGTTATCAACAGACAAAATACTCTCTTAATTATAGTATTTTAATAATATCTGCCGTTGACTTTAAATCTAATGGAATATAAAAATTATGGCTTTTATTTTTTGTATATTTAAGGTTAAAAGTAAAACGAAATAAATGCAAGTTATTGTCAATATCCATTAAAATACTCATAGCAACCCTCTTACGAACAAGGCTATATACATTCTTTCTTTTAAATATTAATTTACGAGCATTATTCTATTCTATCTGTCAACAGAAATTGTTGTCGACAAGTTAAAGAAACTGACAGAAAGTGGTAAAGTGTAAATATTTGCCAAAAATTTTGTTTTATTTTATTTTTTTTTTTTTTTTGAATTAAAAGTCTTAATTTCATTTTCAAATTTTCTATCAATCATTTGTAAATGATGTTACAGATATAGCAAAAATAAAATAAAGCATACTGGTATACAAAGGGGTTGGTTTTAAGAAATCTTGAGTGATGGTTTTGTATTTTTTTGTAAAATACATAACAAAGTGATATTCTTTTTTGTTTCTACTACAGCCTTTCTTTAGGGCATTGTTAGTTGGAGCTTCTAAAATTATAAATTGCAAACCACATTGTTTTTGTGACACCTTAATAAAAGCATACGAAGTCTGTTATTATTTAAGTAAAATAATATTTTACTCTTAAGTTTACGTTTATAAATATCTTTTTCAGCTAGTCTAGTAAGTAGCTGATCGTTTGATGAAATAAAATCTTTGCAAATAAAAGTCACGGTTATGATATTTATTACTTTTGAAAACTAACATACGTTCGTTTTATGTCTTTCAATTTATGGTTTTGCTAATTTTGGGCAACAAAAACGTTTGAATTTAGAGATAAGCAGTTCAAAACTTATTAGTTTCGCTGTTGTACAAGTTTATCCCCATCCGTAGACTGTGACCCCCAAAAAATCTTTTTTAACTTACAACACTGGTATTATTAAAACGACTATTTAATCAAGAATTGGCTTAATGACACTTCAGTGTTTCGAAAATCATATGAATTGCCTAATATGTATATATGGTTTATGTCTCTGCTACTACTTATTAATATTTTGCATCAGTAGCGCTATTCAGTGACATATTTTTCTGCTATTCATTATGTTTTGTTTACGATAGTCCCAATAGCTATTGGCGTAAACTAGCGACAACAATTTTTGTGCTGTTGGAAAATCGTAAAATTTTTATTTTGAAGTTTTGTAGAGAGATGTGTCTACGTTATTGACTAGTTTGTTTGAGAACCATTTTTTTATGCTTTTACACTTAAAGAAACTAGAGGTTTGTAACTTTGCTCACTTTCTATCCATTTTAATTACCAATGATCCAAAAACTGACGGATTTTATTTTTGTTGCCCCATTATTGTCATTTAAACATAAAGAGTTGTCGGCTGTCACTAATGTTTTTATTTTTTCATTTCTATAGAACGTTAAAATGATTAAAAGGCAACCAGAAATAATTAATTACGTCGAAGTATAGTACATATAAATACGCGACTATCCTTTATATCAGTTGCGTCCTACACACAGAAATTTTGATACTTGCATTCGAAATAAAAAACTTACAATTTTACATTGACTGGCCGTTGTTTCTTTGAAAAGTAAACGGCGAGAGATGTTGACGCCGAAATTCGATTGGTATAATCCAGCAGAATATTTTTAAGATTTGGAAGCAATAAATAAAATTGTAAGCAATAATAGAAGCATTATATTGTTTTTTATATATTAAATCTTCCAAAAATGCTATAGGATAAGGTATTATTTTAATTTTTTGTACTATTTGCTTACTGATTGCAATAAATTTGCATTTCTATTGCATTTTACCGGCTCATTTCATATAAAAGACATGCACTATAGATGCGCTCGAGTGATTGTTTACAATTTCTCCCTTACAAAAATAACTTACTGGTAAGCGCTATTTTCTGTTGGAGAGTAATATAGTAGATCTTGCCCCCTAAAGTTATGCAATAATTTCGATAGCATTTCAAACATTTTATATACTACTACGTAGCAATAAATTAACAAACAAGAGCAGTATATAATGTGGCAGCATTTTAGAGAACAATTAACAACAACAAAGTTAATCATCTGCGATATACACGTAGAAAAGCATTAAAGCAACCATCAATAGATACATGTTAGAACTTTCCAAACAACATGCAGACATAAACGAAAATATAGAATTAAGCGAGAGTATAGTAAAACTAAATTTATACTAATATTACATGTTATTAAAATTATTATTATTATTAATGTTCTCTCAAAGATTTTTAAATAAAGAAATCCCTTAAAAGAGTGAATAAAAATTCACGAAACGTCGGAAAAATATGATTTAAAAATTGGGCCTTATTAGCTAAATCGAATATAAGAAATAGTGACTAAAAAATTTATTTGGCCAATACACTAAAGAGAAGTAGTTTTATTAGTTGCGAGTGTCCTTATTGGAAACTTCAAAACCACACCCCATAGCAGTACAAAGAGCCGTAACACATCAACGGTGAAATGCAATGACAACGTTAAGATCATAGCAAAGTTTGATAAAACAGTTTGTGAATTCTAAAAATCGATAACTGAAAAATAAAGGCGTTATTTCAACGGAATTATTTGTCTAGTTTACCAATTTTTAAAGTTATATACAAATAGAGAAATAATTTAGACGGACATTTAAAAAAAGAGTTTCAAAAGATTTCTTTCGGCGAGCACCTTTAAGCAGTCTTCTGGCAATAGCTCTGAAACTAACTGTTTGGATTCGAGATTACACTGTAGGTTCCGGTACTCATGGCAATAATTGATACACACATAATACGGGCGTTTTGTGAAAAGCTAGGCCGTAAGTCTGAAAAAGGGTGGTAATAATCAATTATGTACGCATGCTGCATTTAATCAATTTGCAATCATCGAGCCCACAAAATTAATCGTTTATATTGAAAACGTTCTAAAAGATTTAATGTAAATTCATGAAATATACTTTTACAAAAAATTTCTATTTTTTTTATGATTGTAAATGGTGATAATAAAATTTGTTCCTAAAAGTATGCTATACTGCTGCATAATTTTTTTATTAAAGCCTATTTGGGTACATCTTAAACAAGTTTTATTAAATTTTATAGACTTTTTTATGATTTTATGATTTTTTTTCTTAAAATCATGTCTCATATGAATCAATTTAGGATTTTTTATGACAAAATATGTTTATTTTTTTAAATGTCTAAAGATATGATTGATAAAAGGTTTTGCTAAGTAGAAAGAGTTTAAAAATAAAAAAAATATATATTTTTTCCTTTAAGATTTCATTGGTAATTAAGTGGAATGATTTGATATGAAATTTTATTTTACTTTCAAATACTTAAGTTCACTTTAACAAATAAATTTAACTTTTTTATTTTTCTTTTTTGCTAAACTTTTCTAAAATGCATGCATTTTATAAAGTACTTTAATATAATCTACAATATTTACTCAGTTTATAAAAGTAGTTTGTAAATTTGAATTGAAAATTCTCGAAAAAACAAAACAAAATACAGATTAGAAAAAAATGGAGAACAACAAAACTAAAAACTAAATCACTTTGTACAATATTTCCAGAATATGTTTCTGCCAACACATGAATTTTTGTTTTGAAAAAGGGCTCTCCTGTCAGACAAAAAAAAAAGAAAAAAAAAGGAAATTAAAAAAGTGAGTGAAAATAATGAAAAACTAAAACAATAAATAAATAAAACTGTTTGTTGTTAATAGTAAGATTTTGATAAAAGTAAATTTAAATGATTACTTAATACCAATTTAAAGATATTCAAGGGACATCCTTAAAGTATGCTCGTATATATAGACAACAAGTTTATTTCTAGTAACTTTTTATATGATTTTATTGGTCTTTGTTGTTATTTGAAAATACATATGGTACGTAAGTATATAGTACATGTAAGTATGCATGAATACCTAATATAGTTCGCATACAAACAGATGAATTCATATGAATACGTACATATGTATGTAGATTTTATTTTTTTTTTGTTTGTTTTTTTTTTTTTTTTTTTTTGGTATACTCGTATTCAAAAACATTCATAAGAAAAAACCCTGTAAAAGCTTATGTTTTTACACATGACTACATGCAGTAGAATTCATTCTATGAACGTACAAATAAAGAAAATCGTTTTTAGAATTTCAAATGTTATGAATTTTCAAAAAGCAAATGTCACTTGCACAAACATATACTCATTTACTTATTTATATACTCGTACACACACACATGCATTCTTCAACTTTTTCTCAGCTTTCTATAAAAAGCATTTTCGGAAAACTGTAAAGGATATCATATAACAACAGCAATAACAACAACTGAAACACAACAAAAAGCTTTGATTTTATTTTTTGTTTTTGTGACGTAACATAGAGATACTAAGCGTATGTACATACATATGTATGGTTATGCCTAAATGTATGTTAAGAGTTTTGCTTTTTGTTTGTTTCTATTTGGAAATTAGAAAATTGTTTTTTGAATAAAAAAAAAAAAAAACAAAGACGAGAAACTGTATTTTGTTTGTATTGTTTGCGTTATTTGAACTTCAATTAATTAGTTAGAAAATTTCTTAGAAACAAATTCAAAAAAAAAAACAAGAAAACAGAAATTGAAATTTTAAACTCCTTATTGTAGGCAATGTTATTACGGAATTCTGTTTCGAAGTTATTTTTTTGTTTTTTTTTTCTTTTTTGAAATTTAAAATATAACAAATTTCTTTGACCGCCCTTAAGTAGGCAACTACTTTTTTAAATTAATTTAGACCAATATTCAGGGGTAAACCCATACTAATTCTGTGCATTGTATTAAAATTTTTGTATAAATGACAGAATGGTTTTTTATACAATTAAGCGCCTTAGGAATGAGATAAATTGCTGTGAATTGATCATTCAAATGCCAGTGTTATACCTTCAGCCTTGAATGATTAACAGCAATTGCCCCATCGTTGCATGCTGACTGTGGTCAGTGCTTTTGCTGAGTAGATGAGCTGTCTACTACGTCTCAATAGGTGGCGCTTTTCTTCTGATCATTCGTTTTTGTTGCCAATGGTTAAAGTGGAATAGCGTGGAATGTCAGGGAGAGGTTTCTCTGTAGATGGATTTCTTGAAAAGGGGGAAACCCTTATTTTTTTTTAATTAAAATTACGAAACCCCGCAACATTGGGTCGTTTTAGTTTTTGTGGGAGCGCTCTAACCACTTTACCACGCACCCTTCCAAATGGTTTTTTTATGTTAAATTAAGCCGATTGTTTTGGGTTTTCTAGTTTTTAAGTAAAATATTTTCTACCTGTGACATTTGTCACAGATGTCAAATGTTATAACAGTGTGAATCAGCAAATAATCTTGACTTTTTCCTTCCACTCAAATAAAAGCCAATAATTTTGAAATTAAAAAAATATTTTAGCAAAAACTAATTTAATTTCTGACACAAAGCAAATTACGCAAATCCGTTACAAAACACCCAAATATTTCAATTTATGTTTGGTTTTTACAATGCATATATTTTACCATTCATATTCATTTGGTCTTTTGGAGAGTGAGGTGAGAACTCAAAACATGAATGACAAACTCACAAATAACCTTCAAATAATCTTCAAGTAGGGTCCCGGAAACATATAGTGTGTGCAAGACTTAAAGCCTATTTCACAATGTCGAGTGAGTGCTTTCTTTCGCTTGCTGGGGAAAAAAAAATTATTTTGGTTTCTCTACATCAGAATTGTGTGAGAACAAAACGAATAATAAAACAAAAAGAAAAAAACGTAATGATTTTCATACAAAAACTAATTTCACAATGTCGAATACACGCGAAGGCAAATGTCAAAATGAGTCACTTGCTTTTTTGCTTTCGTTTGATGCAAAACACAAAATGGTTGTATACACAATAGTTGTAATCACACATTGTACAATAGATACGTGCAAGCAGATCTAGGACAACAAAATTATGCCGATTTCAGTCTAAAAAATTCACATAAGCACATACGTTTTTTTTATAATACAAAAGCACACGCACACAATTACAACATAAAACTGTCCCAATCACACTGCAATTTGCTTAGAAGATTGAATAATATTTGTTAAACGTTGAATGAAAGCTGGGAGAATATATTAGTTAGCACTTTTAAACAGAGTTGCATTTGTTCACAAGCAAAATAGTAGTTTATTTTCTCTTTTTATTGAGTTTTTCTTTCGCTCAGTGACTGTTTGTTTCGTCATTGTGAAATAGTCTGTTAGTGTAGTTATATCACAAACAGGCGTAGTACTGATGATGCCATCTTGTCATCTGTGACTATATTTAATGTAAATATCTTGATGTTCTGGGCATAAGACTTAATTATGATGTCCGTTGGATCACATATTTCGATTGTCGAAAAAAGATTGAAGTGCGTCGGTTTTTTAAAACTATGCAAGGAATACTTCGCTCCATCTGCCATTCTCAATATTTAAAACACTTTTATCCTACCAAGGATGGGATACAACTTTCATGTGTGGGTCGATTCTTTAAAGTCTGTTTTGGGGCTTCTCGACGATGTACAGGAAAGCGCGAAGGTGCTTAACAGCTATGTGGCGTGTGTTTCATTGTTCTATCGGTACTAACATGAGAGACTCTCTTATGAAACAAAGGACTTGATTACGGATTAATCACATGTTTGTGCGAACTATTCGTACCCCTCTCAGATCACATCCTTTTGTGGTCGATTATCCAGTAAATTTCACAATGCATAATAGAGAGAATTCTTTCTTTTGCCGCACCTCCTATTTATGGAACAATCTGCCAGCAAATGTTTTTTCTGCCAGTTCCGATATCAGTAAATTTCAATCAAATGTCCACAATAACTACTCCCTCTTTCCCCCTTAACATAACATATTTACCTAGACCAGCACAATTTACTGCAGGAATACTGTTCATCCTCTGAGTGCTCAGCTTAATATGTAGATAAAAGAAAAATAGTTGTAACGAAGTTAAGAAAGTTAGGTGTACTAAGAATAGAACCTCGACTGAAATTCACGAACGGATCATGCTTAACTTATATAGCTGATTTACATAATCTAAATAAATAAAATAAAGGGAGTTTACAAGTTTTGACTTTAATTGGTGAGAAATTCCATGTATTGCAAAAGCACAAATTTTAAAATCTGTAAATTAGAAATTTTTAAATATTTTGTTTTGTTGATTATAATCAAGAGCCTTTAGGTATTCAATGCTTTATTTAGCTTTTTATTGGAAAACGTTACTCTTCTTTTAGAGCTATCAGACATTTTAAAATTACTCGTATATTAAAAGAACTTAATGAAATTCATTGAGCCTAAAAATATGCAATTATTTAAATCTTAATAATTGCTCTTGACCCGCTTAAAAGCCTTGCCGTTAACACTGGCAGTATAACTTAATTTCCTAGAAAAATTTTTACTATTTTTTTTTCTTTTTTTAATAAAGCTTTTATTTATGTTTTAGTTACTTTTTAAATATAACCATCCTTTAAAGTTTAATAAATTTCGCAATTTAATTTTCTTTCATTTTGTTATAGTCGTTTGTTTTTTTATTGTTAGAATTTAGACAGTTTTTAGCTTTTTTTATCTTTTACTCACCAAAAAATATTATCAAAGATAGAGCCAAAAAAATAATAAAATTCTGTTGAAAGCTTTAATAATTCAATTGTGAATTTGTTAGCAATTTTCTCTCTTGATCCAATTTTTTTATGATTTTGTACTTTTTTTTTAAATGTTTTTTTTTTTTATTTTTTTTTCCCTACAGCCAAAAACTCGTTGATTTTTTTTTATTATTATTATCACTTTTTTTTTTTTTTTGAGTATTTTTTTTCTTGTTGAGTAACAATTTAATGCTTAACTGCATTTGCTGTAGCATACTTTACAACATATCGAACTAAATAGATTTTCGTGATTTTCCATCATATGGTTTCAATCCATATATGAACAGGAATTGAGAAAGAACAACAGTATAGGGCTAACAAAAAAAAAAATTCATCTTTTTGTGTTTTTCTTTTTTCTTTTTTTTTTTCTATTTGGCAGTACTAGAGTGTAACTGAGTATATTTGCTTTCAGACTCCTCACGATTTTCCAATTGAACTCACATGTGTACATAGAAAACAAATATATTTAAACATACATATGTATCTGTACATATGTATCTGCTAGTAATTCTTTTATTTTATACATACACAATTACACATTGCAACACATATTTGTAATTGTACATATAGAAATCATGTACGAATATAATCATGTACATTCGTGCATGCAATCGATACGTCGTCATACTCATCATCATCAACATCATTGGCATCAAACATTATTAACAGAGTTAAAAATTGAGTCCATATATGTACACTATGCTATGATTTCAATAATATTATTGGGTGAACATCATTATGCTAAATGAATATACAAACACAGGCATATACATACATAGTACGAGTGTATGTATACGAGGGCGGATTGATATTGAAGCTACCTAAGTAGGAAAAAAACATTTTTTTTTTCACAAAAACCATTCATTTCTCAACATAGTCTCCTTTTAGCTCAATACACTAAGTAAGACGGTTTTCCAACTTTTTTATACCATCTGAATAATACGATTTTGGGAACTCCTCAAAATATGCATTAGTTTCGGTAATCACTTCTTCGTTTGAGATGAATCTTTTTCCTGCAAGCCATTTTCTCAAGTTTGGAAACAGGAAAAAGTCACTAGGGGCTAAATCTGGACTATAAGGTGGATGAGCAACCAATTCAAAGTGGTTTTCTCGTAGCTTTAGCATCGTATCTAATGCTGTGTGAACCGTTGTGTTGTCCTGCACTTTTTTCTTGTTTAAATGTGGTCGTTTTTCCTTGATTGATTCAACCAATTGATCCTATAATGCACGATAATACTCTCCTGTGATTGTGGATCCCTTTTCAAGCTAATTGATGAGAAATATTTCGTGTGAATCCCAAAATACAGAGGCTATAACCTTGATAGCCGATTTCGCTTCTTCGGAGCACTTCCACCAGCTTCCACCCATTGCTTCAATTGATTTTTGGTTTCAGGTGTGTAGTGTTGGACCCACGTTTCATCAACAGTTATTAATCTACACCACAAATCAGTAGGATTATGCTTTATCATGCCCAAACACCGCTGTGAAGTGATCTATTGAACTCGTTTTTGTTCAACACTGAGCAAACGCGGCACCCATCTTGCCGATAGCTTTTTCAAATGCAAAATGTTGAACACACGTTCACATGATCTTTTTACAATTTTAGCAATCTCACATATTTTGACCCGGCGATCATTCATAACGATATCACGGATTTTCTTGATATTTTCTTCTTCTTTTGGCTTTCCTGTTGATGGTATTGTTGCAGTGCTTGTTCGGTCCCGTTTAAATTCAGCGATCCAATATTTTACCATAGAATCTGCTGGAGCAGATTCGCCGTAATGTCTATCAAGGTTTTCTTTTGTCTCTTTCACCGTTTTGCCTTTCAAATAATAGTGTTTAATCACTACAAGAAATTCACTTTTTTCCATTTTCCAAGAAACACAAAAGTTGCTTACTTCAAACGACTACAACAAATAAACTAATCAATGAATTTGGCTAAAATTTTAACAGCTGACGTTTGACAGATTGTAATTTCTAAGAAAGAAAAAGTTTTTGTGTTTGTGCTGCAATCTAGCGCTAGGTAGCTTCAATACCAATCCGCCCTCGTAAATATACTTTTAAAATTTCCTCTCCACTGTCACACCAATTGTACTAGTATGGCAAGACATCAGAAAGCATCATCAGTTCTTCATTTTTCTTTTTTTTTTTTTCCTGTAAAACAGAGTTAAAATTTTTGGTATGTGCATTTATACTTTGCTGGCTGTTTTCTTCTCTGTTTTTAGTTGATAGAATGACAGCAAAAAAAAAAATCCATTGCATACTTTTAGGTTTAATAATTGAACATACACTTTTCTGTTTGTGTGTGTGGAAAAATAAACAAACATTTGCTGTTGTGTTTTTTTAGTTTTGTGTCTATATGTGCGTATATTTCATTACTATGATTGGTTTGCTAGATATCAATTAAAATACGTGCCGAGCATAATCAATTCTTGGAAAGAGTAGTCATAGAAAAATAAATATTAAAGGCAACAAATTCAGAAATTGCAACAGTGATTGAAAACTAAAGAAATTGAGTGTAAAAGTTATTGCTAAAAATTTACATCAGTAAAGCAGAGTTGAGTAATTAAAAAAAAATTTGCATTCCTTTAATTAAATATTTGACATAGCCGCCTAAAAATACTACACTTTTTCCATAAGAATTAGAAAATTTTGCAAAAATTCCCCAATTTATTCATATAATTAGCACTACAGCTGATAACTTGTGTAAGTAAAAAGTATTTTTTAAAATTTATTATTAAACATCTAGAAGAAATCAAAATGAAAGTATCAACAAGCGGCTTCAAATCCAAAGTGATGATTTGAAGAAAAATGGTTATTTAAATGTCGAATTAAACAATATTTTGTCACACAAAAACTCAAACGGCCCAGCAAACTGCCTCAGCAAAGTTAGTTTGCGGTTTTTTCAAAATTATAAGTTAAAAATACGAGGTCCCCCTCCCCCCCTCCAAGAAGTCCATCTGCAAAGTTACCGCTCCCTGACATTCCACTCTATTCTATCTTAACCTTTGACAACGATAAACAAATGATCAGGAGAAAAGCGCCATCTATCTATTGGGAAATAAATTGGCTAAAAACCTACTTAGCGAAGGCACTCACCGCAAGCAACATGCAACCATGGGGCAATTGCTGTTGATCATTCAAGGGTGAAGGTATAACACTGGCCTTTGAATAATCAATTCACAGCATTTTGCCTTATTTCTAAGGTGCTTAACAATATAAGGAAAACAAAATATATGTTCTGTTGTCATGATGTACTGTCCTTTTCACAGAAAATTCCAATACAATGCACAGCATTTAGTAGGGTCTTAATAAAAAAAAAAAAATTACTGCCGTTTTAATTGTAGTCGCCTTAGTCTAGTGGTTACTGTGTTGGTTTACTAGACACGACTTCCGGGCTAAAACGCCAGCTCTGCCATCTTTACAACAAAAGGAATAATTAGATAAAAATTGAACTACACAACATGGGTGCTGTGAAAATGGCCAATTATGTATGTATATTATGCCGTTTTAAATTCTAATCGTTTGCTATCTTTTGGTTAATCTTGTTGTTCTTTAGTTGTATTACTGTTATGGTTTATTGACAGAAAACTTAAGGAGGTGATTTTTTTTCTAATTTCATAGCCCCGAAAGAAATATTACCCAGTCATGCGAAGTCTGCATAAAATTTTTTCAATGTACTGCAGAAATTTTGTAGCGGTTTTATAAAGAAATATATGGTCTCGAATTGTCTTATGTTTTATTATTGTATTCCAACACGTCTCTCTTGACCAATGCTGGTGTGTTTGTCTTAATAGATTAAATTTAAAATATCTGATCAGTTGCGTCCAGAACTAAACAGACATGTCAGATTTTAGCAGTTTAAAAGTCACCGTGGTCTAGTGATTAGTGTGTTGGCTTACTAAAGATAACGCCGATTTCAAGTCTCAGCTCAGACATCTTGAAAAAAAAGAAATATAAAAAAATTATTGCTTTCGGCGACTACCTCTCAGCAGTCTTCTGGAAAAAGCTCTGTGAGTAATTTATTACCATGAAGAGGCTTCTCAAATCTGTCATTCGGAGTCGACTTTGAACTGTAGGTCCTGGTACTCATGTATAAAAATTAATACAAACAACATGAGTGCTGCGAGAAGCTAGGCCGTAACCCTGACACAGGGTTGTAATGGCCATTTATGTATATATATGTATGTAAAAGGGCTGTATTCCTATTCATTTAGTTGACTTTGCTAGAGTACCGTATGATTACGAGTACTTATATGTATGCTGCCGTAGTCTACTATGTGATTTAATGGCTTACTCGGTAAGAGCTTCGAGTTTAAACCCCAGTGCTGACATCTTGAAAAAAAGAAATATGAAAAAATATGTCTTTCGGCCTTCACTTTTTAACAGTCTTCTGGCAAATGTTCTAAAAGTAACTGGTTGCGTTATTCGGAGAACGACGTTAAACTGTAGGTCTCCGTACTTTGGAATCAAAATTGGCGCACACAATATGGGTGCAGTGGGAAGCTAGGCTGTAACTTTGAACAATTGCTGTAGTCGTTATTTATGTATGTATATTTTAGGGCGTTTTAAAAATTACTTATATTTTATCGTTTGACAAAGTTTTCATTTAAATTTTTAATTAAAAAAAAATTCTTTTTATTCAAAAGATTTGTGATATATTTATTTTCCAATTTTTTGCATTGCAGATTATAATTAAAAAAAAATTGTTGCCTAGTTACAGGCTTAAAAAAATAATATTTTTTTTCTGTATTATATTTAATTTATGATTAAATTACTTGCTTTTTAATAAAACTTTACATTTATTTTTCATCTCCATAACGCATATCAATTTCTAACATAAGTTGCCAGGTAACCTTTTAATAATTGTAATGGTAACTGGCAACAAAGAGCAATTGAAAAGGCTTTATTTGTATGCATATGCAGTATGTATGTTTGTTTTGCTTTTCTTTTGCTTGCCAATATTTTTCAAAAGATTTTTTTCTTTAATAATTTCTTTTCATCAACAACAACACCAGGTTTATATTGAAATGACATTCAATATGCTTGTCATGCATAAGGTTTTCTATGAATAAAAGTAGGTATATATGTCTGTGTGTATGTGCCTGTGCGTGTGTGTTATATAGAAATGTACAAATACATCATATTACATTGAAAACTAATAACACATCAGAGAAGTAAGAACACATTTAACACACAAAAAAAAGGAATATGTGGCACCAATAGTAATAGTCATTTATATAAGTATGTTTCTATGTATGTATGTGTGTACACCCCACAGAAAGGTATTTGAGTTGGTATGCTTTTAAACCAAGAAAAACTAAATGTCCTGTTTGAAGTGGCTCTATATAATACGATATTTCAAAATTTTTCTTTTTTTCTTTCCTCTTTTTTATGATTATATTTTGACATTTTTGTTATACTTATTTGGAATATTTTCTACAAATTTATTGATATTTTATACAAATTTTTTTTCTCTTCTTTGATAAAGGCATACGAGAGTATTTATTATCAGGCCACACTATGCTTATGTGTTGTGTAATACTTTTGGGTATGATATGAGTAGGCAAAAATTTGATGAGTGTGTTTATTGAGAGCAAAGGCTTTTGATATATGATTGGCAATGGAAATAAGTGTCTGTTTATTTTCCCAAAATATAAAAAAATTCGAAAAAAAAGGAAACTGAAAAAGCCAACACTTTTATATGAAAGTAATATTATTGATTGCTTAATGGAGATAAGAGACTGCTTATAATGAATGAAATGGTAGGAAGAATAGTGTGAGTAAATAATTTAATAGGTTTTTTTAGTTACTGAATATTTAAAAATGTAATTAAAGTACTTAATACAGTGAAGTTCTGATGGCCCTATGAACAAGACAATTCAAGTTGTAAACATGATATAATCCAATATCTTCTTTTCACATCAAGGAATGTTACAACTTTGTGTAAAATATTAACATTAATATTTCAATTGCTTTAGTATGCGAAAACCCGTCTGTAGGTTCCGGTACTCAAGGATAATAATTGACATACATAACATGGGTGCCGCGAGAAGCTAGGTCATAACCAATCTCGTTGAGAACGTTTAGCGACATTTGTGCTTGTGCCACTTAAAGGTTTAATAAATTATGATTAAATTTCGATTATTGGGCAAACACTCGTACTGGAAATTTTTTTCAGAGAAAACAGGTCCATAATGAAAAGGAAGGCTGCAGCTTCACAAACTGTCATTTCTTGTTTTTATATTTCTTGGATGTAAAACTATAAAATAATTAAGTTTGTGGGAGGTTTTGCTAAGAACTCATTTTATATTTTATAATTTAATCCCTGTTTACGTACTTCTTCAGTTGTTTTGTCTACATAATATCCCTCAGTTTATTTTAAAAATCAAAAAATTATTAATTTATTGAAACTCTCAAAGGTTTTTTTGATTATTTTTGTTTTAATTTTTCTTTTATGCCAAAACTAAAAGGCATATTGGCAAAAGCAATTTATCAAGCTCCAGTTCTGTTTCATTATTCCTGCGTGAGTTTATGTGCTCTATCCGCCATTTCATATTTTTTATATATCTCGATTAATTAATGATGCCACTTTAAGTTATCGAATCCAAATTTTTCAAGTCCAGTTTCGGAGATAAATAGCCGAAAACGGATTTCAGATTTCAAAAATTTTGGTGTCCAAAACCCTAAGTGGCATTATTAACTCGAGATATATAAAATGGCGGATAGAGCACATAAACACCCTCCATCTAACTACAATTGCTGTACTTAAATGCGTCTCCATGAGTGAATATCAACGATTTATTATTTGCGAGTATCCTAGTAAATCGTTTCCATTTAAAACCTCTAAAACCAATTTCATCAGCCTGAACAAGAATTCATGTCTTTCGCTTATAAATCAGAATGGGTAAGATAAGTGTGATTTTCTTTTATACAGAAGAGATTTGCTTTAGAACTGCTTACTTAAAGTAAGTATCTGCTACCGAGAATGTTTCTTTGCCTTGTCTTCCTGATGTTATTCGTTTTACATATGGATGTCAACCTCAAGATACATGCGTATATGAATTCCTGGTAATCAAGTTTCTAGCAACTATAATTATTGAAACCAACCACCTAACTAATGCTCTACATTGTATTGGATTTTTTGTGAAAAGACAGTCTATTTTTTTCTTGTATTATCAAGCGCTTTAAGAATGAAGCGAATTGCTGTGAATTGATCATTCAAAGGCCAGTGTTATACCTTTACCTTTGAATGATAAACAGCAACTTTCCCATCGTTGCCATATTGATTGTGGTAAATGCCTTCGCTAAGTAGGTAAGCTTTTCTTTACTACTTCCCAGTAGGTGGCGCTTTTCTCCTGATCATTCGTGTTTGTTGTCAATGATTATGGTGGAATAGAGTGGAATGTCAGGGAGTGGGTTCTTTGTAGATGGACTTCGTGAAGAAGGGAAGGGGAGGGGGGTGGAGGGACCTCTTATTTTTTTTTTTTAAATAAAATTACGAAACACCTCAAAATTTTTTATGTATCATCTTTACTGGGATTTGAACAAGGGCCGTTTGAGTTTTTGTGCGAGGGCTCTAGCCACTATGCCACGGACCCATGTGCCATCTCTTAATTTTCGATTCATGATGTAATAAACAATGGCAAAAACGAGCAGCATGTACCTTTGCAGGCAGCAACTGCGGATGTTGGGTATTTAAAAGTTTTGAATGTTATTCAACACAACTCGTGTCAGATTAATTTTACAAATTTTTGCAATATTTGTGAGACTAAGAACCAAAGGCTACATCCTGGACATCTGCTTGGGTATGAAACTATCAAAAGCGTAGTTGTAATCAAAGGATTAAATGACAATACTTGACACTTGGACTCAATGTCTACTTATAAAACGTTTTGCAAACATACCTCGTATTATTACATATTTAATTGATTTTTTTTCTTTGTTTTTTTTATTTCTCCCCTTTTGCCTATATGGTATGTTTGCACAAATTAAGCCTTAATATTTCTAAATTACCTTAAAGCCATAAATATTAATATTTAAATATTTGGCTTACTCCCAGTTTTTGACATAAAAACCGTATAAAACTAACAATAACAGCATACGCAAGAATAAAATATACAAAATATATGCCATTATTATACGGTGTGTCACTACAATTTAAATAATTAATAGTTTAGTAATTAAGTTAATTTTGGTACAATTAAAAATTCAAAAAAACAAGACAAAAGAAAAAGAGACACAGCCTTTAATGTTTGTATTACGTAACCGTAACAAATAAAATGCGACCAAAATACAACCACTCTGCTATGTGGTAACGCTCCATGACAATAATTTATAGCAATTTAAATAGCATTGAGGAAACCAAAATTTTGTAAGAATTTTTAATATAAATTTGTGTGTATTAATAATTGCTTTTATTATAATATATTAAAATATTAGCATAAAAATTAGTTTTCAAAAGGCAAAACGCCCAAAAGTATGTTTAATAAAAAATAATTATTAAAACAAAACTTAGGCTTACCCTGAAAAAACTTTTTTTTTGTACATATTTGTGCCGAAAAACACATAAAATAATAAAATAATTTTACCCACATACATATAAAAATTTCGTTTATTAAAAATTATTGAAAAATTCTATTTTACAAAACCCTTAAAGTATGCTACATTTGTTAAATCATTTTGTACAAAATTTGGGTTTTTATTTAAATACCACCGTTAAATAAATGAAAGTTTATTAAAATATATTTGGGTAGGGTTTAATGGTAATATTAGTGCCACAATTCAGCACAAAGTAAAACAAACAAAAATTTAATTTAGTTTACACGCCTGTAATTAGGCTTTAATTTTTGGTTGGATTATAACATAATTAAAGCAAAAATTGTTGGTAAATGAACATCAATTCTACACAAAAGTCAAATAAACTAATTACTAAAAACAGTAAAACCAATTTTTTTTTTTTTTTTGTAAAATGAACCTATAAAAGTTAACAAAAGGGTTTTTTTTTGGCATACGGAAAAGTATACACATTTTGTAAATGATAATAATTATTTAAAATTTTATAAGTGAAATATAACAAAATGGATTAATTTTGCCTGTTTGCATGCTATAAATACTTATATTGTTATAGCATGACTTGATGACTTTTTTTCACACTTGCATTTTAGCACCATTGCTTTATTAAGTATTTTTTTCTCAGCCTTTTACAGAATTATTAAACTCTAAATTTTCTCACGTGACTTGCTGGAATTATTATTGCAAATCACTAAATTAAGAAAACATAAAATAAAACACTTGAAATATTAATATTAGCAATTTGGAAAATAGAAAAATAATGGGGCATAAGTTGTAAAGACATAATTTTTTTTTTTTTTTTTTGGTGAGAGGGGAAATGCATTTACGCACTTAGGTGGTTTTTGCCACCCGTCGTGCCGGACTCCACGCAGTTATTGCGTGCCTACCGGCTAAAACCCCTCTCTATATCACCAGGCTCCATCCTGGAACCGTCAATTTATGACATTACTTCAGGATGGAGCCTTATATGCCGGTCCAGTTGGACCCTACGGCTCTGTCGACCTTGCCAGGTCTCTCTCCTTCCGACGAAGAATCCCCCTCGCAAAAAAGGCGATCCTACTCCATGCAGCAAGGTTTCCTAACATGACTCCCATGATGGTATTGGGAGTCAAGATGCCAAGATCCCTCTCCAGTGCACGCCTCTCCAACATCCACTTCTCACACTCAAAGAAAGTGTGGAAAGCGGAGTCGGATTGTGCTCCACAGTAGACGCATGTGGGACTTACGGCCTTTCCTATTTTAAACAGGAAAGACCGAAAGTGCCCATGGCCCGTCAGCAACTGCGTGAGGTAGTAATCTACCTCACCGTGCTGACGATTTAGCCAAGCGTCCACTTGAGGGACAAGGGCGTAAGTCCACCTTCCGCGTGTCTCAGTATCCCACCGTAACTGCCAGTCACGGAGGGACTGAGACCTTGCCACAGATTGTGCGCCTTCTCTACCAATTTCGTCCTTGTGTTGGTGGACGAATTGTCGCTCCCTAGCGAGGAGGTCGATGGGTATGACCCCGGCGACCACCAAGACAGCCGGCTCCGATACCGTGCGGTAGGAGCACGATATGCGGAGCGCTGCTCTCCGTTGCACTGCCGCCATGCGCTTTCGGTACTTTTCGACCCTGAGCGCATCAGCCCAGACTTCAGCTCCATACAACATCACAGACTCGGCGGTGCTCAGCAGCAAACGTCTTTTACAGGGAAGAGGGCCCCCAATGTTGGCCATTACCCTGCTCAACAACGTCACTACTGAGGCCGCTTTGTCCGCTCTGCTGGATATTTCGCTCCAGAAGGTTAATCTGTTATCCAAACTAACCCCCAGGTAGCGAACGGCGTTCTTCGTCTGGACTCTAACCTCTCCTACCTGCATGCTTCTAATGAGCGGGATGCGCTTCTTAGTAAGAAGCACTATCTCGGTCTTAGTCAGTGCCAACTCCAACCCGTGGTCACTCAGCCAGAGAGTAACTCGACGCATAACCTGGTTGAGTCGCAGTTGGGCCGCATCGACATCTTTGGCAATAATAACTGCCGCGATGTCATCCGCGTAACCAACCAGGAATGTCCCTTCGGGCATCTCCATACGTAGAATCCCGTCATATGTATAGTTCCATATGTCGGGTCCCAGTATGGATCCCTGGGCCGCCCCTGCCGATAAGACTTTCGTCTCTCGGCCATCCTCCGTGTCATAGAGTATGGATCGATCTTTCAGGTAATCTCCCATGATACGCAGGAGGTACCCTGGGAGCCTGAAATTTCTCTCCATCGCGTATAACGCGTCCTGCCAGCGGACAGAGTTAAACGCGTTTTTCACATCCAGTGTGACCAGCAAACATACGGGACGTGAAAAGTGGTTTCCACGTTCCGTGCTCCTACCTGCATTAACTACCTCCTGGATAGCCGCCACAGTCGACCTGCCCCTTCGAAAGCCGTACTGTCTTTCGGAGAGGTCGCCTGCCGCTACTACTGCAGCCTGCAGACGTGGGCGAAGAAGCTTCTCCAGGAGTTTCCCCGCGTTATCAAGCAGGCATAGTGGTCTGTATGACCCAGGAGCGCCGACTGGTCCCTTGCCCTTGTCAATAAGTACAAGTTTAGCCATCTTCCAGCGGGAGGGAAACACCCCGGCCTTTAGACAGGCGTTGTACATATTGAGCAAGAGCTCTGGATGACTCCGTGACACGGCTTTCAGCACCTCTGCTGGTAGACCATCAGGACCTGGTGCCTTCCCGCTGCGCAAACAACGGGAGGCACACTCCAGTTCCTCCAAGGTGAAAGGCGGGATTTCCGTTTCTTCCGTGACCGATGTTCTATCGACCACTGGATGATCCGGAAAAAGGGCTTCCACTATTGGCCGAATAGTATCCGCATTCAGAGAAGCGTTTGGCTTAAACGCCCTCAATTTGCGGAGCACTATTTTATAGCCCAACCCCCATGGATCCCTATTTAGGTCCTCCGTTAAGTCCTTCCAGCATCGGCGCTTACTTCTTTGGATGGCGCGGCGAAGATCTTTTTTCGCCGCCTTATATTCGTCGGCTTTACGGGCTGCGTCATCTGCGTTTCCATTAGCGCGTTGTGCCAGCCGTCTACGACGGAGACAAATACGCCTCAGATCCGCAATTTCGGTCGTCCACCAGTAAGCAGGACTTCTCCCTTCGTTCGGACCCCTCCTCGGTACAGCGCTTTGACAGGCCTGATGTATAAGACTCATGGTTGAGTCCACAAGTACATCAGCCCTCTCAACAGGCGGAAGATCATTACGGATCCCCTCTGTGGTCATACGTCCCCGTTCTAGGGCTAGAGACAAAGCTTCAACGTCCATCCTAGCGGCATTCCACCTAGCTGGTCCATGATGTTGGATGGACCGAGCTGGCGCAATATCACGCACACGGAATGTGATATACTGGTGATCGCTGGCCGTAAAGTCCTCGATCACCTGCCATTCCTGCACGAGTGCCGCTAGGTTTTCAGTTGCCAGAGTGAGATCGATAATGGTCCCCCTTTGGCCAGATCTTCGAAAGGTGGGCACGGAGCCGTTATTTAATACAACCAACCCCGTCCTGGACATAAAGTCCAAAATTCGCCCACCTCTCGAATCGGTTCTAATCTCGCCCCACTCTACTGCTTTTGCATTGAAGTCTCCAGCCACTACCAGATGACCTCCCATGCTCCGTAAGACATCCTCCAAGTCGTCTAACTTGGTTTGGAAGTCCGAAATACCCTCGTTTGGAGTAAGATAGCAGCTAAAGTAAGTCACCAAGCCGCTTCTCACCCAAACGAAACCATCTCCAGAGCCATGGGCCGAAACACAGAAGCGTCTCGGGTCCGGGATCCATATCGCCGCTGTACCGAGGTTGTCCCTAAACCACGTAGGCGCACATCCGTCTCGGTACTGCTCACTGATCAAAATAAGATCAGCTTGTTTCTCGAGACGGATTTGCCCCATCAGGTCGTGAGCAGTTCTGCTGCGGTGCATGTTGGCCTGTAGGATGACCCTCATATTGTCCGCTTAGCATCATCTAATGCCTTGCGGAATACTCCGCAAGCGCCCGAACCTGCAATATGGTTGCGGCCATTTTCCCCTATGCCGGAGCATAGGTAGCATGTCGGCTGTGACTTGCAGTCCTTTGCCTTGTGCCCTTCTACCCCGCATAGGAAACACATATTGCCTCGTAAAGACATAATAGATTAAGTTTTATGACATTAATGAGAGGGTTTAAAAGTGTTAGCAAATATATAGAAATAAAGGTGTGCTTATAAGCAACCTAAGATAGACTGCATTAAAATGCTGATTTGTTCTCTTGTTCTCCTATATTTTTAAATTCAAGTGCGCAATTAAAGTTGCCTGGTATAGTGGTTAGAGCGTTCGCACAAAAACCCAATTAGTCGAAGTTCAATCCCAGCAAAAGAAGAAAATGAAAAACTAAATTTGCGATTTTTTCGAAATTTTTAATTTAAAAAAAAAAATAAGAAAATACTCATAAGAGAGAAAAAAAAAATTACACCGTGTTACAGTAAAAATTTAATTTTGGATTTGTACTATACAGGTTGTACTATTGTCAAGTGCATCAATTTTGAGAAATTTAAGCTTCTGCTCCTCAAAATAAATTACATTGTCTGGCCTTGTTTTCGACGCACAATATATTTCTTATGATTTTTAGTAGATAAACGCGAAACACACATGATGAGAAAACTAAAAATTGCTAGTATTTATATTTGCTTAATATTAAAACATTGCTTTTAGTTTTATTATATATTAGAGTGAATTATTATCAATGCATTTAACACATACGTTTTGGTTATAAATATATGTTTTTACATGAACTTTTTGAACAAAAGCAGCAAATAGTAGTATAAATGTTATTTTTTGAAGTAGAATTCATTTCAAAACATATCGAACACCTTTCTATACCTTTAATTTGTGAAGGAACGCTTTTTGATCTCTTCGGTGAATATGGTAAAAATGGCAATTCAATACAATGAACTTGATCGTAGCTTTCCTGTTCTATTTTTCATACAAAGGATAACCCCGCTTCCCCTAGAAAATTCCTTTTTATTGTAAGTTTATGTATTGGTTGGCAATTATAATTAATTTTTTAAAAATAATTAAGGCATTCAATGCAGCCATGTCGAATATATTCGCAAATACAGCCATCGGCCTCTTGCAACTGTAGCAAGAAAGCATCTTATCGACCCTATCGATATAGTCTATATTGAAGTAACAAAACTATTTAAAATTGTGGTTTTGTTATAATAACTCATAATTGTTGGCAACCTTTAATCCCCGGGTTCAACTTTTTAGAGTTATGCAATATATTTTGTAAAATTGTACACTCATATTTTCTACCAATATATCAAACAAGTATTGTATTGATTGTGAATGCAAATGTTGATTTTTGCAAAGGTAAAAGCTAATATCATCATCCAAAGGAATAACTTCATTGACATCTTCAAAAGTGTTTTTCAAAAATTGCCCTTAACATAATACGACTATACTCTGAATCGAATAAATCAGCATTTGATTGATTTTTTGATTTAAAAAAATATACAACATTCATGTACCACGAGTAGTTATATCAAAACAACCATAAAAGCTGGCAACAAACTGGAATCACTTTGCAAGAAATCGTCGCCATTCTTAGCTTTGGCAAATGCATTTGTATGCCTTAGAAATCCGCTTTCGAGATGCAATTCGTGTGACGACGGGCAGAAGATCGATAACATTTTTAGTTCCAAACTTACCACCTTGTGGCTGACTACACTACTACTAACTACAGTATTTATGACATCAGAAAAACTGTAGTTATTTTCAGCTTCACTTTCATTTAGAAGAGCTCCTATTTCTTCACTTGAAAAATATTTTATTTTCTTCTTTTTAATTATGTGATATATTTTGTTTACAAAAATGACTTTATCACCTATAAAAAGCACAATGACTGGTTAAAAAACAAAATTGCCCGCCAAAAAACATACGCTTTTTCATATGTGTCGAAAACGACGCATGAGGGTAGCCAACGTAACTTTTTAGATACAATAAAAAAAATACAAAATTTATAATTCGAAAATAAGTCAAAATGTGCATATTTACGCTTTCTACAAAGTCAGGAAATTTGACGAACTTTTAGCTAACCATATTAATAAAAATTAAAAAATCGTATTGGGTATGCGTCGTTTTCGACGCAAAGAGCAGATAAAAGTTAAAGAAAGAAGCTCATTACTGCTTAAAAATGGTAATGCTTAATGTTTTTTTCTTATTGAGACCAATACTCAGGGGTAAACCCCTACTAATGCTGTGCATTGTATTGGAATTTTTGTGAAAAGGCCAGTACATATTTGTTTTCTTATATTATTAAGCGCTTTAAGAATAAAACAGTGTTATACTTTCACCCTTGAAAAATCAACAGCAATTGCACCGTCGTTGCATGTTGATTGTGGTGAGTGCCTTCTCTAAGTAGGTTTAGCTGTTATCTACTACTTCCCAATAGGTGGCGCTTCTTCGCCTGATCATTCGTTTTTTGTTGGCAATGGTTAAGTTGGAATAAAGTGGAATGTCGGGGAGCGGTTACTTTGTAGATATCTAGGCGGGGGGGGAACCTCTTATTTTTAAATCATAATTTTGAAAAAACCCCAAAGTAACTTTTTTATTTTCGCCTTTCCTGGAATTTGAACCTGGCCCTTTTGTGTTTTTGTGCGAGCGCTCTAACCACACTACTCGATGTTATAATTGTTACACTAAAAGATGAATTTACAAATTTCAACACATACTCTCAGAGCTTTTGCCAGTAGACTGCTGAGAGGTAGTCGGCGAAAGAAATATTTTTTTTTTATTATTATTTTTTTTTCTTTAAGATGTCAGAGCTGGGCGTCGAACCCAAAGCTCATGTCTTAGTAAGCCAACACACTAACCACTAGACAACGGCGACTAAAAAATAAAAGCAACTCAACACAAAAAACCGGCTAGAATTTCATTCGAAGGAGCAGAAAACATATCGTCGATAGAATTAAAGAACGCTGTAACTGACAAAACCTTAAATGTTTACCAGAGCCAAAAAACTTTCATAAAAGTAGAACAAATACACTGGTATTTTTCACTTCGCAGACGGTGTAAGTGAATTTATTTTCATCGTAGAAATCTGGGACCTGGACCAATCGACGCGTATTTTTTTTTCTAATAAAGATGATGCAAAAAACGTATTTTCGATTTTTTGTCAGATACAGAGTTTTTAATTCCATTGACGATATAATTCGCACAATCTAATTTTAATAAATGGTGTAGGGTAGATCGAAGACTAGGTAGATTTCGCTAGTGCTTATATCCATTCCATGGATGGGGTACTTCGGACAAGGCAAAGTCTCTGATTGGGGTCAACCTGGCGGCCTCCAGAACGATCCTTGTTCCCGTTGTATTCAAGTCGACATACAGCCTCCACGCGGCCCTCCTGGATGACATTCTAGCACCCGCTAGCTTGTTAACTAATGTATGCGGCGATTGTCCAATCCCCTGGACTTTAAATTTGGGTTGTGCGTAGGGCTTGAAACCCACCACGTAAAAACATTTTTTCAATGAAAACCAATACAATAGCCTCTAAACGGACCCCCTTTTATGTTGACGAACTTGGCAAACGTTTTAAGGACTATGATTTACGGATATGCACCTGGAATGTGAGAACCCTTTATAGGGAAGGTGCCTCTATCCAATTGGCGGATGCTCTCACGAAATGTTGGGCTGACATCACCGCCATCCAGGAAATGCGATGGATAGGACAAGGTTGTATGAGGCAAGCAACATGTGACATCTACTACAGCTGCCATGAGAAGAGACGCGAACTTGGCTGCGGATTCGTAGTAAGTAAGAGACTGCGCCATCTTGTCTCGGAGTTCACCCCCGTGAACGAAAGAATTGCTACGATCCGAATAAAGGCAAAGTTTTATAATATCAGCCTTATTTGCGTGCACGCCCCGACGGAAGAGAAGGATGATGCGGTCAAAGATGCTTTCTACGCAAAGCTCGAGGACGTATACGATAGGTGTCCGGCACATGACGCCAAAATTGTCCTCGGCGATTTCAATGCGAAAGTTGGACGTGAAGGTATCTTTGGCCCCACTGTCGGACAGTTCAGTCTTCATAATTCCACCTCACTGAACGGCATGAGACTGATCGATTTCGCCGCGGCGCGAAACATGGTAGTTTGTAGCACCAGGTTCCAGCATCTCGATATCCATAAGGCCACCTGGCTCTCTCCTGATCGATCTACCAACAACCAGATCGATCACATTGTGATTGATGGAAGGCATGTATCCAGCATACTAGACGTGCGCACATTTAGAGGTCCAAATGTCGACTCGGACCATTATCTTGTCGCAGCCAAGATGCGACTGGGTATATGCGCGTCGAATACGACACGTTCTAGTGTGCAAGTGAAGCTGGACATCAAAAAGCTGCGATCACAAGAGACAGCCAGGTCGTTTTCCGATCGTCTTTCTAACGAGCTCAATTACATCCCATCCTCTCTCGAAAGTATTGGTGGACAGTGGTCTCACATCGCTCACTCCCTGCGCAGCGCTGCCGAAACAGTTCTTGGTTTTGAGCGTCCTCCCCGCAGAAACCAATGGTACGATGAAGAGTGCCGTGAGGCCACTGCAGCAAAGAACGCTGCCTATAGACGAACATTGCAGTCCACCACTACAAGAGCAACGGTGGAGGCGTATAGAGAAAAGAGGAGGGAAGAGAGACGCCTATTTAGAAAGAAGAAAAGAGAGCAAGAAAGGCGTGATCGTGAGGAAATCGAGATATGCAGGAGTAGAAATGATGCTCGAAATTTTTATAAAAAGATAAGGCGTCTTACTACTGGTTTAAAGCCCGGAGCAACCTTCTGCAGAGACGAACATGGTAACCTGGTTACAGATGCACAAGGAACACTAAGATTATGGAGACAGCACTTCTCTAATCTATTGCAGGGCGATGGCGACACAAATTCCGCCTCTAGAGATGCTGTGCCGGACCCAATCATTAACGACGACGTCGAGATCCCGTCCCCCAGCCATGAAGAGGTCAAGGTTGCCATATGGCGACTGAAGAACAACAAAGCAGCTGGACCTGATGGTTTGCCAGCTGAACTCTTCAAGTATGGAGGCGATGAGTTGGTTAGGTGCATGCACCAGCTCATTTGCAGAGTATGGCTGGAGGAAAGTATGCCCAACGATTGGAATCTTAGTGCTCTCTGTCCCATCCTGAAAAAGGGAGATCCCACGATATGCACCAACTACAGGGGTATAAGCCTCCTCCCTATCGCATATAAGGTTCTTACGAGCGTATTGTGTGAACGACTGAAGCCATTCGCCATCTCACTGATTGGACCTTATCAGTGCGGCTTCAGACCTGGTAAGTCCACCATTGACCAGATATTCACACTGCGCCAAATCCTGGAGAAGACCCATGAAAGTCAAGTCGACACACACCACCTTTTTGTCGACTATAAGGCAGCCTTCGATAGCCCAATAAGGGATCGCGTTTATGCCGCAATGTCTGAGCTCGGTATTCCTGCTAAGCTGATAAGGCTATGCAGAATGACGCTGAGCAACTCCTGCAGCTCCGTCAAGGTAGGAAGAGACCTCTCCGAGCCTTTTAATACCGTGCGAGGTTTCAGACAAGTCGATCCCTTATCCTGCGACCTCTTCAACTTCGTCATGGAGAGTGTTCTGCGAAAGGCGGGTGTACATCGTAATGGCACTATTTTTAATAAAAGTGTCCAGCTCCTTGCGTATGCCGACGACATAGACATCATTGGGCATACCAAGCGAGATGTCACCGCAGCCTTTAATGCTATTGAACGAGAGTCTGCTAAAATGGGTCTGGCGGTAAATGAGAGCAAGACGAAGTACATGTTGTCGACGAGTAGGGATGCTGATCGCATCGGCTCCCAGGTTACAACCGGCAACTATACATTCGATGTGGTCAAGGAGTTCATCTACCTTGGCACCGCCATTACCAGCAAGAATGATGTCAGTCTGGCGATCAAGCGAAGAATTACACTGGCCAACAGGTGCTACTACGGTCTCGGTAGGCAGTTTAGTAACAGAGACCTCTCTCGTGCGACGAAGTTAACACTCTACAAGTCGCTTATTCTTCCGGTGCTTCTCTATGGTGCGGAGGCATGGACGCTGTCTCGTGCCGATGCAGCGGTCCTGGGAGTGTTTGAGAGAAAAATTCTTCGCAAGATCTTTGGTCCACTGAAGCAAGGCGATGAGTTTCGCATAAGGACCAACTATGAGCTGTATGAGCTCCTCGGCGACGTAGATGTTGTCCAGCGCATTAACATCCAGCGGCTGCGCTGGCTCGGCCATGTTGTTCGGATGGAAGAATCTGCTCCAGCGAAAAAGGTTTTCGATGCGAAGGTCACTGGACGTCGGCGTAGAGGACGTCCATGTTTACGTTGGAAAGACCAGGTAGATGGAGCCCTGTCATCAATTGGTGTGACCAACTGGAGAAGGCGTGCGCTTAGCAGAGACGCCTGGAGACTAGTGTTGAGGCAGGCCGAAACCCGTTAACGGGTTGTTATGGCCAGCTAAGTAAGTAAGTAAGTTATATCCATTCCTTAACGGATGTTAATTCTTACAAAAGAAGACCAGTATTAAAATCTTAAGGCTAACGTAATATTTATACAATACATTTTAAAGACATCTTTAAAATCTGAACTTATGGCCTAAAATATTTTTAAAGGATTTTAAAGACAAAATTATTCTCAACTCCACACCTTTTGCTATGGAAACGGCTTAAACATTTTTTTTTTTAACAATTTTATTTGGCCTATAAACTACATAAAATAACTCTTCTGCGTGAGCTATTTTCGTAAGTATGTACTTATACAATATATCTTAAAAACAGAAAATTTTTAAATTTTTTGGCTTAAAATAGAAAAATACGTTTAAAATTTCCTGCATATTTTAAGGATGCTTAGAAAAATTATTGTGCTTAAATTTATTAAATTCAATTGTGTGTGTGTGTGTGTTTATTTTTTCAAAATACCCTTTTTCAAATAAAAGCTATTGTTTACTTCAGAAAATTAAAAAAATAGAGAGTATACCTTAGGGCTGTTTGCGAAAAACATCTTCTTTCTTATTGTTAAAAATTTCACAGACGGACAGACAACTTTTAGAGTAAGTCAATTACAACAACTACAAATCAGTTGATGTACTTTTTCAACAACTTTTTAAAAACGTTGCTGTTGCTGTTTTTGTTCACTTTATTAAGTACTGTTTACTGTTTGCTGTTCCACCCTCCCACGCAGAAAAAATAAAGAACAGTGAATAGCCGTTTGCAACACAAAAAAAAAAAAACAAAAAAAAACTACCCTCCAGTATTACATATGTACTCGTATAACAAAACAACCATATGTGATTGACTGATGCACTTGGTATAGAATATGGATGTTTCACATACACTGGCGATGATAATGATGATGATGATGACGATGTGCCTTTGTTGTTGATCAAATGCAGCTGGTGTTATAGGTATTGCAAAAAAAAGTATATAAAACTTTGTCGTCCATAAACTGTCCGCATAAAACTTTCACTTAACTTTTGATTAAGCAGCATTTATCCTTGTCATACTCAATACAATTTGTTAAGGATTTCAATTTTTCTCTTCTGCTTCTGCTTTTGTTTTCTTTTTTAGATTTATTTCCTCACTCATAACCATTTATTGTTTCGTTTTTAGTTTTTTGCTTGGTTATAACAATTGCACCAAATGATGTTGCCTTTGGTTACTTACTGGTAAAAAAACCATATTCACTGAAACTTTTTTTCTTTTGGTTTTTATCAAAGAACAAAAAAAAAATAAAAAATAAAAAATAAAAAATTTAAAAGAATATGTGAAATTTGATAAAATTTTACAGTGATTTTTTTCACATAAAAAAATTTTATATTGAAAAATTAAAACTAAAATATTACAGATTATCGAAAAAAAAGGAAAAAAAATTTAAACTTATTTTTTCTGTATACAGATGTCCCAACGATTATATACTTAAAAGTGATTTAAAGATAATGCAGTGTAGATAGTTCGATAAAAAGAAGAAAGGGTATAAACCTCCTCCCTATTGCATATACTATTCGTAAGAGCGTACTGTATTAACGACTGAAGCCATTCGCCATCTCGCTGATTTGACCTTATCAATGCCGCTTCAGACCTGGAAAGTCTACAAATAACCAATATTTTCACATTGCGCCAATTACTGGAGAAGACCCATGAAGACTAAGTCGACACACACTACCGTTTTGTTGATTATAAGGATCGGAAATATGCCGCTATGTTCCAGCTCGGTATTCCTGCAAAGCTGGTAAGGCTGTGCAGAATCATGGCAACTCCTTCGGCTCCGTAAAGGACTGAAAAAACTTCTTCGAGCCTTTTAATATCGTCTGAAATTTCAGACAAGGAGATGCCCTTTACTGCGACCTCGTCAATTTCACCATGAAGAGTGTTTGGCAAAAGGTGACATCACTTTTAGCAAAAGTGTCTTGCTCCTTGCGCATGCAGATGACCTTAGCTTTTAATACTATTGAACGTTTACTCTTAGAAGGAGTTTGGCGGTTAATGACAGCAAGACGAAGTATACTATGTTGCCAAGCCAAAAACAAGACAAGCCTGTCAAATTTGTGCATCCTTGAAATGTTGTCCACTGCAGTCTGTTGTTTAGTTTTCTATAGTTTTTAGGCAAAGTTTGTTACGAAAGTTTTTCAGTGTATGCACAGAAAAACTTTTGAACGAAGTTGAGAAACTGTTAACAAAATCCCAGTGTTAATTCTATATCGGCTTTAAGTAAGAAAACTATATTAAGTATTTCTTGATTTAAAAGTAGTTCTTGATGTAAAAGTGTGGTTAGTGTGTTGGCTTACTAAGACATGAGCCCTGGGTTCGACACCCAGCTCCGACATCTTAAAAAAAATAAATATGAAAAAAATATTTTTTTCGGCGACTACCTCTCAGCAGTCTTCTGGCAAAAGCTCTGAGAGTAACTAATTGTCATGAGCAATCTACTCAAGTCTGTCGTTCGGAGTCGACTTTAAACTGTAGGTCCCGGTACTCATGGATAAAAATTGACACACAAAACATGAGTGCTGCGAGAAGCTAGGCCGTAATTCTGACACAGCTTGCCAATTATGCATGTATCTGTGTATGTAATGGTATTGGAATTATTGCGTTGTAAAGCTTAGTTTTTGAGGTATATGGCTATTAGATGCAACTATTGACCTGCCTATACTTCGGAAAATTGAATAGTAGACACATCGACGTACGTTCATTTAAAAACTTTTAGAAGAATGTGTGCTGATGTCAACACTCTTTTCTACCTCATTGACTACTCCTTGTATAATGCGACAATTGAATTCTTGAGCCATTTATGTTAAATATTTAATTATTATTAAAATATTAATTTTGTAAAATAGCGTGTAAGAAATTATTTAATATTTGCAATAATTAATTAAATAGTGGAAAGTGTCTGCTGCTGATGATTCGTTTAGTTAGTTTCTGTTAAAGTGCTTCAATGCTTGAGAAAACAGTACCAAAAATTAACCAATCTAAAGTGTCTTAAGTAGAAGAACATTAACTGGCACAAATGTTTTAAGGCTTTGAACAAAGTTTTCAGGGAAAAACATTGAAATATGTTTTCTTAGAATTTAATTTTCTTTTTATTTTTCTAAGTTTTCGTTTCATTTTAGAAAGAACTGGTTACAAAAGAATTAAAAATTACGAAAAAGGTTTTTTCTTAAAGTTTTTGTTTCCTCTTCTCACATTTATGTTTAGACTCAAGACGTTATTGTTTAAATCCAAAGCAAATCAAGTTTTCACTTATCCAAAAAAACATTGCTTGCTGACCATTAAATATGGTTTTATTGTAACCCCTTACAAGCTAACCACTTTAATCTCTCATTTGATTCAGTAATTCGTTGCTCTCCAAAAGTTATTCATCCATAATTATAAATTTTCGTATTATAATTAACATTTAGTGTTATTCAGTGCAACCAGCCAAGAGAATACAACATACAAATGCAATTTTATTTTCGTTTTTTGTTTTTTTTTTAAATACCGAATCATGTTTGGTTTCTTACTTTAGCCAAAAAAGATTTGCACACTCTTACAAATGGACAGACATTTTTGTTTTAATTCATACCCTAATAAAACCCATCAAGGCAAAAGGCAACCAGTAAAATGTACAAATTTTTTTTGCTTGCTTTCTCAAATAAAATCTAAAACTATAACCATATAATGAAGTTGTTGTTTTGCATAATACATAGAGAGAGCTTTTACTAATTACACAGTTGTTAAAATCCAGAGAGACAGGCAGACAGAGAGAGAGAGGAGGAGAAAGAGAAAAAACAAAAAACTTTTTGCATATTTTTAGGTTTATAATGACTGTATGTGCACAAGTCGAAAATGAAACCATGACTACAAAAATTAGGACTAAATGAAAAATACTGCAAATGAATATAAAATTTGTGAAAAAAAAAACAGAGAATACGATGATGATGACGTACCCAAATTAAAACTCATTTTGCAAAAAGGATGACTTAGAAATTAACATTTAATTAGTAAACATTAACTAAAAGTATGTAAAAGACTAAAAGAGTAACAAAAAAAAATCTAAATTTAAGAACATTTCTGAGAACATTGTAAATAATTTTTAGTGGGAAAAAAAAAGAAAAACAAAAATTAAAAATCAGCTTGGCGTGCTCAGTAAAAGTTTACGAAGCCCATTTTAATGCTCAAATATTAAAGCATACTGGTAGGATGAATATTTAGATTTAAAAGTAGGGCATACTTTAAGGGTTTAAAATTTATATTTGTCAGAAAAAGTTTAATTAATTATCGTACCAATCACCGATTTTCATTCTATTTGAGACTCATTAAAAATAAAAAGCGACATACCAAACTTAAAACTATTAATAATAAATACCTTAAGCTTCTAACCATATGGTTTTTCATGTATGATTTTTAAAAGTCTTAAGATCCTAATACGAGAAGCTTGGCCGTAATCCTGACACAGGTTTGTAAAGGCCAGTTATGTATGTATGTATGTAAGATCCTAATACTGGTATTCTTATGAGAACTAACATCCGTTAGGGAATATGTACAAACACTAGTAGAACTGAACTATTTCCACCCAGCTACGAAAGGTCTCATCAGAGTTCTTTGTATTCATATTTTTATATTACTATTTAAATCACAACTATTTGAAAAAATATGTTGAATTTAAAAATTTCAACGAATAGTTGAATTTAAAATTTGCAGTTCATAAAAAAAAAATGGTGAGAATAACATTCAAATATAATTTACATAATCTATTTCCAATAAATATTCGAATTTAATTCGAAAAAATATAAAGACTAGTGAAGATGGCACGAATAATCAGTATATATCCCCGGATAGGTTGTTGAAAATCTTTTTTTAAAATCAGAATTACGACAGAAACTCTAACGACCAAGGTTCAAATCCCAGCGAAGGAGAAAAAGTTTAATAAAATAATAAACTACGGTTTTTCGATTTCGCCTCCACAAAGAATATCATCATCAAAAAACTGTTACCTGACATTTCCAGTCTATTCCATCAGAAACGAATGATCAGGAGTACAGCGCCAGCTTCTGGGAAGATAACAGCTAACCTGCTTAACGAAGACGCTCACCATCAACATCCACCGACAGATGGGACATTTGCTGTTGATCATTTAAAGCTGAAGGTATAACACTGGCCTTTGAATGATCAAACTGAAAGCAACTTGTTGCATTGACATAAGGGCTTAACATTTCACTTAACTATCTATAATTTCAAATTCCAATGCAATGCACTGCATAAGTAAGCATTTACCCCTGAGTATTGGTCTTAATACAAAAAAAAAAAAAAAGTGGGCGCGGTACCTCCCATACCAACTAATAATTTACAGATTTTTTTTTTTATCTTGAGAATGGTAAAAAGCGAATATATCTAAATTGGTCTAAATCAATAAGGTAATATAACAAAGAACATCTGTCCCTGAAACGACACGGCCAACACGAAATACAGTCCGTGTAAGTCATGCGATTTGAATAATATTTCGATTTATTTAATACAAAAGTTATAGAAGTTCTTCATTACCTTAATTTGCTTTTTCTTTGCATAGCAAAATAAAAAATTGTTCCAATTCCAAACCAAAAGGGTAATGATGACATCAATAGCTTTTGGTCTAGTTTTTACTTTTCTAAACTAGGAAACTTATTCGAGAAGATAACTCGTGAGAAAATGGTTGTAGACATAAGCAAAGTATACATTTTTCAGATTCAATTCGGATTTCAAAAGAGTAGCTCTACTGTACATGTTCAAGTTTGCAATCCATATTCGGATATCTCGTCCAGTTCGAAAACGGATTGCAGATTTTAAAAATTTTGGTGTTAAAAACCTAAAGTGGCATCATTAACTCGAGATATATAAAATGGCGGATAGTTCACATAAACCTCCGAACTACGATATTCGGAGTACGGAGTATACGGTAATAACATCCTTTATTATTCCTATATACATATCTTGGAGTGAATGTTACTAAAATTTTTAGGCTCAGTTAACCTAAAGCCTAAAATTTAGAGATAGCAAATCGGGTTAAGATGGCATTTTTAAGCTATTTAATGACATACTAAAAAATTACGCGTATTCTGTTTTCTGTGGCACTTCTGTATCTTTCTTAAACTCTTTGCTTTTCTATTGCACTTGCACTTGCTTTAGGGTAAATAAAGAAGACTAAAAAAGTGACAAAGAGGAAGTAATCCAAACACGCATTATTTGGGACGCTTATAATGAACGCTGAACGATTTCGAAAGACCGTTTTAAAGAACATTAAACTACAGGATAGGCTTTTTTTGAGCTCAATTCAGAATTTTATTTTAGATTTTGCAGCATACTATCAGGATGTTTGCTTCCTGTTTCCACTTTAATTATTTTTTAAAATTGTTAAGTTTTCTTAAACAATTGCATGAGTTTTCAATATATTTAAAATTAAATTGTTTATATTCATTTGCTCCAAATAGCACCTTTTTTCTTTTCTTATTTTCGAGTTTCTTTCTTGATTTGTGTTTTTATTTATTTTCTATTTAAAATTTATTGTATATTTGGTGTTCTGTGCAATATTTTCTTTCTTTTTTTTTCTTTTGGTTCATTTATTTATTTGTTATTCTATTCTGTTCTCCCATTTAATTTTAAATACATAAAATGGCAAAACGTAAATGCAATTAAAAATACGTTTTATGGCTTTGTTGTTATTATTGTCTGAGTAAGTGCATACGGTACTTGGAGGGAAAACATATGTACGTGCAAATGCACAAACACACATATGTAAGTGCAAATAGAAATTAAATAAACAATTTTTTTTTTGTTTGTTTCTTTATTTGTTTCTCTCACCCACATCATATGCCATGTTCTGGCAATACCTTCTATAATGTGCACTGTTCCTGAGTTCTTTAGCGCTATTGTTTTTTCCAGATTTTATTTTTACTTTTTCTTTTTTCTTTTTCACCAACCACACTAATACAAAAGCTGTAAAAAGTGTTTTTCATTGTTAAAATAAAAATTGTATTTTCGAAAAATCTATGGAAAGTACAACAGAAATTAAATGAAGAAAGAAAAAAATTAATCTAAAAATCTAAAGTGTGGCGGACAAGGTGATTTGGTAGCAACAGAGCGGGACCACTGCTGATAAAGAACACTCATATGTTGTACCAGTTGAAAAAACAAAACAACTGAACTTTAGTATCTTGTTTAATAGGTAAATATATAGAGTAACTTGTGTACTATATTTATATATTACTGGCTATCTTTGAAAGTTTACAATAAACTGGGTATTGAAGGTTAAACATTCTTTTCTGATTACATAAGAAAGGAAAAAATATTATTGAAAAATTAAGCAGAAAACATGTAATTCATTGAAGTATTTTTGGTAGCATTTCATTCATAGTAGCAGTTAACAATTTATTGCTATTTTAGTAGTGTTTGGTAAATTAATATAAGAGCGAATGCTATTAATATTTGAGGATATTCAAAGAAGTTGGAGTGGCTTAATATTGTTTTTATGGCATAAAAACACGGTATGACATAGAACTCAGTGGATTGTGAAGGACGTTGTTAAGAAATTTGGCCCATCCCCTTGTGGGAGCATCGCGGTGGCTGTGGTTTAAACCCAAATCGCGGGGAGAGCGCAAGCTCGGTGTGGTGTTGCATTGCAACCGGGTGCCGTGACCCATAAATCGGTAGGAGTTTAGATAGTCTCCGACTCTCAACCAAGGAGTGAAGTTTATGCCCAAATGCATGGCTTCGAAATCGGTACTCAACATGCTTGCATGTTGGGGGCGCTGGTAGACGCATTGTATCCACCCGTGTCTCGGACACCATGTGTTTGTGTCTTCGGACGGGTACGAACGTAAAACCTGACATTATCTGTTTGTCTTTTGCCTAATATTGCTTGTCTTCTGCATACACATTGCACACAATCAGTCCCTACAAATCAAGCACCTTACCTCTATTGTTTTGTTATTTTGCGGAGGGGTCAAACCTTTGTCAGCGTTTTTTGAGCAAAATAAGGCAGCCAATGTTCAAACAGTAGCCTGGAGGTTGAGGAGGTTAAACTACTATCCAGCATATACCACTGCCACTACGTGCACTTCCCGAAGGACCGCACCCATCATCAGGCCGATTTACTTCACTCCCCAAATGACGGGGAGCACGAGCAAACCGGAGCTTCCTGATGCCCGTAGTATCAGATTAGAGTAGGTTTCTCTGGTCAGTCCCTGAGATGGTCAGTAATAAATTACCAATCTCTGTACCTATAGCAAGCGCCAGGCCACCCAGAGCTAGATGAACTCCATATTCCCCGGTGAGTACAAGCCCCTGGCGTGACGTAAAGCACCAGAAGCTATTTACTGTACAACCGGAGGGAGTAGCCTGATTATTCGAACGGAAAGAAAGTGTAGTTCCAATGTAATATGAGAGCTAAAACCAGCCGAAACAATAAAATTATCCCGCCATTATTTCCTTTCCTTTGGAAAAAAAAACAAGGGCTCCTTTTAACTAGTCCATCGACGGTGTGAAATATGCTACCACTTATTTTCAAAACATTATTAACTGATGCCAATTAGTTGCCATGTGGTTTTTGTGTCTCCTAGTTAGACAAAAAATTTTTATTCATTTTGCGCGAATAAGGAATTCGCTAGGCATTTTGAAATTGGAATTGTTCTTTTTAGTGTTTTGAAATTAAATACCTGTTACGTTTTTTTTCTTATAATCGATGCTTTTTGTGAAATTTGCCAAATTTCAGGAGTAGTCAGAACCTTTGGACCTTTGGTTTTTAAGAAAATTTTGTGCAGTATTCCTTAAATAGCCCATGACAGGCCAAACTTTGTCCTTCATTAGAATGTAACAACAATATGAAATTCGTAAAGTGGGCGTGGCAGTCCGTCACCTTTTTGTAAAATAATCGACAACTAACCAAGGTTGTAACCCATCAAATCATATTGATTTACGATTATTACTTTACGAGTTATTTAGCTTACATTTAGTTGGTACACCTCTTTCCATCACAGAAATTTTACAGAACTCTACAAAGATTTTTCACAAAAAAATTCCACTCTCTTCCACCCTAACCTCTAACAGCGAAAAACGAATAATAAGAGAAAAGCGCCATCTATTGTGAAGTAGCAGATTACAGCTAAAAACCTACTTAGCGAAAGCACTCACCACACAACCAACATGCAACTATGGGGCAATTGCTATTGGTCATTCAAGGGTAAAGGTATAACACTGGCCTTTGAATGATCAATTTACAGTAATTTGTCTCATTTCTAAGGCGCTTAATAATATAAGAAAACAAAATATATGTTCTGTTGTCATAATGTACTATCCTTTCCACCAAAATTCCAATACAATGCACAACATTTAGTAGGGGTTTACCCCTGAATATTGGTCTCAATAATAAAAAAATAACATACATACATACATAACTGGCCTTTACAACCCTGTGTCAGGATTACGGCCTAGCTTCTCGAAGCACTCATGTTGTGTGTGTCAATTTTTATCCATGAGTACCGGGACCTACAGTTTAATGTCGACTCCGGACGACAGACTTAAGAAGCTTGTTCATGGCAATTAATTACTCTCAGAGCTTTTGCCAGAAGACTGCTGAGAGGTAGTCGCCGAAAGAAATATTTTTTTTCATATTTCTTTTTTTGAAGATGTCGGAGCCTGGAGTCGAACCCAGGGTCTTAGTCTTAGTAAGCCAACACACTAACCACTAGACCACGGAGACTACATAAACAAATAAAAAAATTAAAAAATATAGCCAAATATAGCTTAAGTAGTTTCTTAGTTATATAAAATTCCTTAATACCCTGTTTCATCGTTACGGCCTAACTTTTCGCATCACTCTGTTGTGTGTGTCAATTTATATCAATGAGTGCTGGCACCTGCAGTTTAATGTCGACTCCGAATAACGGAGTTGAGAAGCTTGTTCATAGCAATTAGTTACTCTCAGAGCTTTTGCCAGAAGACTTGTTACCCGCCCAATTTTTCTTTTTTGTAGAATTATCGACAATTATGCTAAGATGATAGCTGTATACCGAATTATATTCGTTTGTGGTTCTAACTAACTCACTACGACCATTCTAAGTGGCCGACAAGCCATTGGCAAAAGTGCAATTTTTTAATGCTTGTATTGAATTTTTAAATCGGTGAAGTAGTTCTCGAGTTATTAAAATGATAAGCACACGAAAAAGTAATTTTGCTATATCTGTGTCGGTGTCACAATAAAGGAATAATTTAAATCAAAATTTGTATTATTTTTCCTATAACTACATACATACATACATACATAATAATACTGTACAATTATAATATTCTGTTTTCTATGAATCTACTAAAATATGAAATTGATTATTTGTGCAGTTGAACTACTCCACTTGTATTATTGATACGATAATATTAATAATGGAAATTAAGTTGTAATAACTAAAATTAATGGACTTTTAAAATATTGTATATGTGCCAACGTATGATCACTTCTTTGTCCCTGGCATTTAAGGCTTTTATATCATACTTTTTCCTTTTTTTAATATTTCCAATATATTTTTGTAGATAGTATATGTAATTTTCTTTCACAACAATATAATTAGTACCAGCAAATTTTGCTACAAAGTAACAAAGCTCTTAACATGAACCCCTAAAAGTACGCTATTGTTTTTAATTTTTAATTTTCCTTGCAGTATACAATTTTTTTTGCACTTATTATTTAAGAGCCGAACATGTACAATTATGCCTTTCATTTAATTTTAAATCAATAATATTGCATTAAGTTTTCACTGTACATACTACCAGAAAATTACATTACAATTTTGAAAAACTACACACAGCAGAATATTATTTCTTTTCCCCCTTTACACATTTTCATTATTAGACTTTTGTGCACTTAAATTCATTTTAGTGTCCCTGTTTTCATCTAGTTTGTATTAAATGTTTTGGTAACTAGAACGGTAATAGGAATGAAAGTGCTGTTATACAGTATGCACAGACGTATATGTAGGTATGTATGTAGTATATGAGTGTATGGTAAAATAACAGTACCCATTAGAGAACAACAAGCAAAAAAAGCTTTTAAACTAAATGTAATCAAGCGTTTAAGTGCAATAATACAAAACAAAATTTTCCAATTTATTGAACGTTTACAGCAGCAACTCATACAGTTGCCAGAGTCTAAAACCTTCGCTACTACAATACAAAATACTACAAATTTTATTACACCACCGGCATCACTTGTGTGCTATGACTAAAACAGCAAAATGTATAATATTTTTTTGCCAACACAATCAGAAACACAATCAGCCAGTTAGTTAGTCATTCAACCATATAGCTAACGAAACAGCCAATGAACGACAAATTTTTCCTTTTTTTTTTGTTCTCAATTTCATATCAAAAAAGACACTCATGCCCATATTCATGTATTTCTGATATTTTAACGAAATATCAATCATTAGGAAAACAAATCAAATTCTATAATAATGTTGAAATCCCATATATGTATATATGTATTTAAATACATACTTATATAGGGTGCTTAATATTAAAAACTAAAATTTTAAGTCTTAAATGAGTATGTTATTGTATTACGATTTATATATACATACAAAACATTTCAACTAAATTTTGTATTTTTAAAAAACAATTTAAAGTTAAAAAAAAAAGTTTTAAAAGCTTTATAACACTGTAAAGGGGTTTAATTACGGCAAAGGTGGAAGAGGTCTAATATATAATTGGCACTTAAAAAAGTCAGTCACTAAATATAATTGAATTTTTTTTTTTTTTAAATTCAATTGTTTTTTTTTTCAATTTTTAAAATTAAACATTTAAAAAGTAGTTATTTTCCATAACTTAAACGAAAAAAATTTTTTTTTGGAAAATAACGATTTTGTTTCCTTACGATGTTTATTTATTCCACAAATATGGTAACAAAAGGGCTACAGTGGCTTTTCTTTTCAAAACTTAGCATTTCTGTTTTATTGTTAGAAATATTATTTATTTCAATCAGTTTCTTAAAATCTAGAGCCAAATCGCCGCATTCGTGATCGAATGACTTTGATCGAAATTTTAGTTTTTGAGATCGCGGCATACGTTATCGAATGTCTTCTATCGAAGTTTAGGATTTTGGCATTCGATAACGAGTAGTTGATCGAATGATTTCACTCGAAAAGTTATACGATAGATTTAGAGCTTTGGTAAAAATAATTAATGTTGTCAACATTTTATTTTTATGGCCAAATAAGCCGATTTAACGCTACTACTAAAAAATAAAAGTAGACAACATTTAAAAATACATATGTATGTGTTTTGTTTGAATTTTTTTAATTATATTATTCCTACTGTTTGCTTTACATATAATAATAATTTTTTTGTTTTAGTTTTTAGTTTAGGGGGTTAAACTTTATGAATGTTGAGCACAGTTTAGACTCCAATTCCGCAATACATCTATCAACGTACTTACTTACTGTACTATGGCACATGCCCAGCAAATAATCGTTTCCAACGATGTGCTGGAAACTTCCACCGGCTAAAAGCGACAATGTAGCCGCTAATTGCAGTTTTAGTGACACTGCTGTTGACATATTGTTTTTTAAGTCAAGTTGACCTAGCACAAAGTTGAATGCCTCCTTCGTTAACCTAAATGGTTTTCGAATCCTATCAACATAGATTTTTTATAAAGAACCATACGAGTAGGTTGTGAGTTCATTTTCTACTTACGCTGTATCTGATAATGACAAAAGGTCGCTTTTAATTCGCATTTGTCTTCTAATACTCGTGGTAGGTTGTACTTCTTCATCAGAGGAAGACAAATAAAATAAATATGAAGAATTCATTATCTGTAGAAAATAAGTAGTTTAAATCAACTAAAATATTTAATTTTCAATCTTTAAGTTTCGTGTAGGCTTGATAGGAATGCAGATGCTACTTTTGCTAAGAAAGAATTCAGAATTTCACCATAAATCATCTAAGTAAAAAAGAAGCACTGAGCATTATTCTACAGCTTTCCAAGGTAGGCAACTTAATATGAGCAAGCCTACTAGTATATAATGGCAGTACGAAAGAATTCCAACCAAGATCTCGTAAGCGAAATACCAAAAACTGCTACACTGTTACAGATTCAATGCTATTAATATGAACGTTATAACAGCGCTCCCATATAATCGATCTATACTCAAGTATTGCACGAACTAAGGTTTTGTAATATAAAGGTCTGAAGACTCCTTGGACCAGTGTTTCATAAAGCCAAGAACACCACTAGCCTTATCAACAATAAGTGCTATGTGATTACGAAAATTAAATTTTTGAACTAACAGGATACCAAGAGGAATGATGTTGTTCACATCTTCAAGCATCGTTCCATTGCTACAATAGCTACCTATAGAGTATAATTTTTTTTTTTTTCATTGGAAAAGTTTATAAATATCTGACTGCAGCATAACTGAATCATTAGGACAATTCAATGTTGTACTTTGTCGGCTTACATTAAAACTTTGAAATATACAATTAGGGATGGCAAGTTGTTAATGACTGATTAATGATGATTAACAATCAGAGTGGGCAAACAAACAAAAGATTTCGCCAACGTTACCACAACGTCATACACTTTTCAAATTTTTTTTAGTGGTATTGTACATGAGCAAAACCAAAACAAATACTTTCTAAATGAGAAAGAGCACAAACGAAATAATTCGCTTTTCGCTCTTGTCCTTACTTTGTTATTCCGTTACAATCGTATAATTTGCTCTTTTTTCTCTTCTTCTGTTCTCTTTCTTCTCATTCATTTTTTGTTGTAGCTACGCACATTTAAGTTAGTGTATTTGTAGTGCTCAAAACCAAAACAATATACAAAAATAAATGGGACAATCGTTCTCAGTGTTTTGTTTTGTTTTTGCCTTTCTCATTGTAAAGAGCAAAACAAAATGAGATCAAACGTTTCGTTTTGTTTATTTTGCTACTCTGATTTGTAACTTCAATGATTATTTTGTCACATAACAAATGCAACAGCTAAACAATCCCCAATGGTTCATATCAAATCTTGATGTAATTATTTTGATTTCATATGAACGCATGAAGCCGAAAGAACCAGCTTAAGGCGTCGCTGGTCATTTACCGAGAGACATGTTTTTCCTTTTTAAAGTGCCAGGCCACTCAGGCTCTAAGTTCTTCCATATAGCCTGAGTGCATAGGCATCTGGTTAGAAAAAATAGCAGAACCCAATCCGTACACCTGATATTTAGGGTATATAGGTTCTTATTAGAATCATAATATTATCCCTTGCCTCGTGTAAACAAGAACGTAATTAATAAAGCGCTTTTTAGTTTAATGGTGCCATTAGATAGCTTTATATCGACGATGGAATTAAAGAACGCTGTAACTGACAAAACCTTAAATGTTCACCAGAGCCAAAAAACTTTCATAAATGTAGAACAAATACTCTGGTATTTTTTATTTCACAGACGGCGTAAGTGAATTTATTTTCATCGTAGAAATCTGGGACTTGGACCAATCTACGCGTATTTTTTTGCTGATAAAAACGATGCAAAAAACATATTTTCGATTTTTTGTCAGTTACAGCGGTCTTTAATTCCATCGTCGATATGTAATCTGTTCTTTGTATTTAAGATACATAAGTTTTTATTTTAAACTGCTTGTTGCATATACAATACAATCTCCCTTAAAGTAGGCTTTACAAATATTTTAATAAAGATGTCTTAAAATAGGCAAAGAACTTTAGCTTTTAACAAATATTTCATTAAAGCTCCCTTAAAATATGCTTTGTTTTAACTCTATCTCTCTCTCCCTCTTCCTTTCTTTCTCCCTGTCTGCTTTTAATTTTTCTGCTTAATTAATTCAAATGTGATTCCTATTTCCAACGAATATACCATATATTTACGTGCACATATCCCTTTGGGCTGCTATTTGGTGATCATAAGTTGTTAAAGCAATTTTTTTTTTTATTTTCAATTAAATTTTAATCAATGTCAGGGCAACGTCATTTAGCCGCATAATGTGCTCTGCCACTAGATTTTCTTTTCTGCTCTTACTTACTACTTATTAACTGCACCAGCGTTCATGTCAGCGTTTTAAATTATTTTTATAAATAATTTGCTGAATACGTTGGAATATTTCTTTTTGTTTTTTGCTGATTTGGTTAAAACGTTCTTTACGCTTTAGTGTTACTAGAGGAGACTGACTATTTTGGGTTTAAAAAAGAAAACTGTTTAAATGCAATATCTGCTTTAACTTTAGCCATTAATAGTGGTGGTTCAATATCATGGCTTGACTCATTGACTGTTTTGGCTGCAAAGCTGAGTATGATGATGCTGCTGCAGCTGCTGCTGCTGCTATTGATGCTTCTGTTGAATGTGCTCTTCTGATAGCACCACACTTTAGTTGTATGATGGTTGGGAACACTTTATGATAACTTATTCATTATGCATTAAATGTAAATACGTTAAATGTTGTCCAGTCATTAACATAATTGAATTACAAACATGACAGAGTCATATCGAAATTATGTGCTTGTGTGTGTGTATGTCTATATGCGTGTTTGTGTAAGGGCATAAGGATTTATTTGTAAATGTAGGACAACAGCTCATAGCATACTATAAAGCTCGTTTGCCAATAAAAAGCATCATTAAAAATTTTGCTGTATTTGGTAATGCTTGAAATGCTGTGATGTTTTCGTTGCTGTCGTTTAAATGTTGTTGACTGCTTCTCATTCATGTTGCTATTGTTGTTTGTTGACTGGATACTATATGATTAGTGTGTATATACTCTATATATACTTATATATAAATTTTTGGTTTTGCGAAATTGTTGTTGACGTTAGTGTTGATGCTTTAGTACCTCATGTTTGGTTTCCCATTGGTAAACATTACTCTTCATTGATTATTATTGAAAGGCTGCATTTTGTATACAAACCTCTACATAACCCTATAGCCTTACAAATATTGGCCTGTTTATGCAATAGGTCTGAGAGTAGAAATTGTGTCTGACACTCTTACCCTTATGTGCCAATAAATATTTTTTTTTTCATTCTTTCTTCATAAACTGCTGCTATTTGTAAATGTTTGTGGTATGTTTGTATGAATGTACAAGTATGTACTTCGTATATACATTTGATTTTAATGGTTTTTCAATTTTAATTACTTTGCAATTTAACAAGAAAAAAAAAACAAAAAGTATTAAATGAGTAAAGTGTAGGAAACCATATTTTAAATAATTTTTAACAGTTTATGATTAGTGAATATTGAAATCGATTACTGCATCCATAAATCGATGGAAACACAGAGGTAGTAAAATTGTTTTAAATGGCTTGAGCTATAAATAGCCATTAAAAAACAATATTGCAGCACACATTTCATAAAGTGTTTGGATTGTTGAAATATTAAAAAGGGCGATTTTTTGTTTTTTTTGGGATTTGGTAGCGAAATAATTTTTACTTATCCATGAGTAAAATTCGTTGTGCAAGAAAATATGTCGGAAATTTAAATTTATTTTTAAAACCAATTAATGTGTGCCGTGTGGCAGCTTAAAAATAAAAAAAAATAAAAAAATCTGGGATTATTGTTATCTTTACAGTCAGAATTGTATAAATAAGGCTTAATTAGATCTTGTTCTGGCAGCTTAAGTAGTCCAGTGAGTAGTATGTTGGATTGCTAATGCCAGGATTGTAAATTCGATTCCCACTACAGACATACATACACAATTGGCCATTACAATCCTGTGTCAGGGTCACAGCCTAGCTTCTCGCAGCACTCATGTTGTGTAGGTTAATTTTTATCTATGAGTACCAGGACCTACAGTTTAAAGTCGACTTGAACGATAGAATTGAGAAACTTGTTAATGGCAATCAGTTACTCTCAGAGCTTTTGCCAGAAAACTGCTGAGAGGTAGTCGCCAAAAGAAATAATTTTTTTCATATTTCTTTTTTTCCAAGATGTCAGAGCCTGGTGTCGAACCCAGGGCTCATATCTTAGTAAGCCAACACACTAACCACTAGACCACGGCGACTACAAAAAGCGTGTTACTTTATCACTTATTTAGCAAATCTATGGTGTGTTTCCTGGTCAGACGACCTTAAATGCTGCGTGACTTGAAACTTATATGGATTCAGGTGAAGTTCAGAGACATAACACACCATATGTCGTCGCTCGGCATTACATGTGACAATTTAGCTTTGTTGCCATAACTATCGAGTAAGAAATGAGCTACATCGCTGAAGAAATTGTTTTTTTTATAAAATCAGTATTGAAATTCTGTTTCGTTAGCACTTATTTGGCAATCTATTGCGTATGCAATGGTCAGCCGACCTTAAATTCTGCGCGAGTTGTATCTTAGAAGGGTGCAGGTCCAAATACAAATGCCATAATGTACCTCGTAAGATAGACTCACGTGTCTATGGAATCGACAAATTCGACTTATTCGCTATAGTTTGACAGATAGAGAATATATTTTTGTTAGTTTGTTCCATACAGGCTTGTCTGTCTGTTATATGTGTTGGTAATATCAGCCATTTTGGATTGTCAGTTTGTTTTTCACAGATAAAAAGGTTATTCGTGTCTTGGTGTGCTCTTCAATTTTTTACTATTCGAAAAAATAGATCAAAGAAACTGTATTAAGTTTTGTGTAAAAAATGAAATTAAATGGGCAAGGGCATTTGAAATGTCGACTGCGCCGTTTGGGGAGTCTACTATGAGCAGAACACATGTTCAATTATGGTATAACCGGTTTAAGGAAGACCGAGAAGATGTCAATGACGATGGATTTTGCACCATGACAACGCACCAACACACACAAAAACAAAACTGTTATCATGTGTCAACCACCGTATTCAGCGGACTTGGTCCCCGCTAACTTTTTCTTCTTCCCAAAACTGAAAACACCGATGAAAGAAAAGCGTTTTGCTACGATTGAGGAGATAAAAGAAAAATCGAACAGGAGTTGTTGGCGATACCAAAAGGTGCATTTCAGAGGGGTTTCGAGGATTGGAAAAAAAGTTGCCATAAGTGTATTATATCTCAGGGGGATTACTTTGAAGAAATAAATATTTTATGAAAAAAAAAAATAATTGAAAATAACGGTTATTTTTTTATCATACCTCGTATTTTACAAATTCCTTGGGCAGTAGGTGAATAATAAAGAAGCACCACTTTTATAAAAAGTTTTATAAATTTTGACGGTCTGTTCGGTTGTTAGAAATTCATATTCGCTAATAGCAAACCCTTCTTAAAATACGACCCACAGCCCATCAAACTGCCTGCCTAAACTGGCGATATGGAAACCACTGTATGCATAACCTCATACTGATACTGTCAATAACCGTTTAATCTACACTTTACAGCCAAAAACAAAAACATGAATTTTTCTTTTTTTTAAATCATTTGCCTTTAATTTGATAAATTGCCTGCCAAATGTCTTTTCTGTTTTTGTTTTGTTCGTATCGACAATTTGAATTTATTTCTCAAGCATAGTTAAAGTATATAGTTTTGCCTTTTTAAATTCCTATCATTTGTGAAGTAGATAATTTGCTGCCATTATGGTTAATAAATAATGCAAAAATAAAAGGTTAATACTCGTAAACACCATAAAACCTAAATCAAAATAATAAAATATTCAGTAGTCCACTAACAGAGTTAAAGGTCATATTAATTTATTATTTAAAAGTTATTTAAAACTAAAATATTTATTAGTTTTTGATTTTTTCTTATTTATTTCAGATGAACCGCGGTTTACAGCTCAAGCCAGCTGATACTGAAGGCCGCAGCGGTAAGTTTGATTTTTTTTAAACATTCATTTTATAACTAAAGCTTAACTTTAGTCTTTAACTAATTGTGTGTTTCTTTAACTGGTTTTTAATTCTGAAAAAAAAAACTTCATTACCACTAACAAAAATATATCCAAATGACTTGTTTTATTAAGTGTGAAAGTGCCGTTTTTAAATGTGGTTATTTTTAATGTTTTTCTAATGTAAGGCTTTAAAATTTAAAGACAACGGAAACAAATTTGAAATAACCAAACAATACTATTGATACACATTTCAAAATATATGAAAATAGTAGCTTAGTGAGAACAAACTAAAGCATATATTTAGGTGTTAGGAAAATTTTTCAACATTTGCAAAATCAAAGTATATTTCTTAGTAATGAAAAATTTTGAAAAAAGGTAATATGAGTCTCATTTTGAAAATATTTTAATTAATTAATGCCCATGCACAAATTAATTATAAGTATATAAAAAAAGAAAATAATTTATATACATGGCCTAAACAGATTTTCAAAAATTTTCTAACTTTCGAAGTCTTAATGTGGAATATTAAATACAGTTCTACCTCGATAATTCAGACACCCTACAAACAAAAAAAATTTGAAGCGTATCCGTATTACTGTAGTATCACAATTATAAATATATCTTCTTTTATTACTCTAAATGGAGTAGTTTTACATTAAAGTCCTTTCCTAAAATTTTCCACATAGTTGAGTAACATAACCCTAATTGCTGCGAATGTTGCCCGCCTTTCTATAATTCATAGTCCTCAGCAACACTGGTGAATATAACTGTAATATTTTTCTCTGTCCACACTCTGCATGTTGTTGGTTTAGTGTTTAAGAATGTAGATGGCCCACACTGGTGCACTGTCTTAACTTACCATGAATTTTAAAAAATAAAAAATTCAATAATTTACAAGTGTTGTTCGAAAAATCGAAAATACCATTTTTGCATCATTTTTATCAGAAAAAAAATACGCGTCGATTGGTCCCTGTCCCAGATTTCTCCGATGAAAATAAATTCACTTACGCCGTCTGCCTTTTGAAGAATATCAGTGACTTTGTTCTACTTTCATACAGGTTTTTTGGCTCTTGTGAACATTTAAGGTTTTGTCAGTTACAGCGTTCTTTAATTCCAGCGACAATATGTTTCGCAGTAATATAGTATTATATGAAAATAGCTAAGCTGTCAGTAATAAGAAATGCCCAAAAGAAAATTGCTAAAATGTCAGAAGGTATTTGTAATATATGGGCCAGTCCGTAAAACAAAAATCGTTTGAAACTTTGCCGAATTTATTTTTTTGTTGTGAAGTACATTTGTGCCAATTAGAAATGAAATATTATTTCATTCATAGGAGTGCCGCGGCTGTCCTCACAGTACCCTAGTTGAACGGTGCAGTTTTCAGATACCTTTCCAAGTGTATAATGGCGTATCTAAGCAAAGACATTAGGAATGTTGGCTTTCAAATACTCAATTGTCTCTGGTTTGTCGGCATAACACTTGTCCTTAACGGTGTCCCACAGAAAATAGTCCAACGGTGCAAAATCGCAGCTTCTGGTCGCCCAATTGACATCACCATTACATCTAATTAAACGGCCATCAATCGCTGACGTAATAAATCGATTATGGCATGAAATGTGTGGCAAGTTACTGCATTTTGAGAAAACCAATTATCGCTCGCATCAATACGATGAAGAGCATACATAGCTTCTCGCAGCACTCATGTTGTGTGTGTTAATGTTTTTATCCATGAGAACCGGGACCTACAATTTAAAGTCGACTCCGAACGATAGATTTGAGAAGCTTTTTCATGGCAATCAGTTCAATACTCTAGAAGTGCTTTTGCCAGAAGACTGCCAAAAGAAATAATTTTTTCGTATTTTCTTTTTTTCAAGCTGTCAGAGCTGAGATTCGTACCCGGCGCTATTGTCTTAGTAAGCCAACACACTAACCACTAGACCACGGCGACTACATGTGGCGATGAAGAGCAATTACAAAAAAATTGGTTACCATTTTTGCGATAGGTGCCTCCTTTGAGCGTAACTATCATTGAGCTAATGATACCTCCACTCCACAAGGTGCATTAAATAGTCACTTGTAATAGTCTCTTGTAAGACCACGTGTGGGTTCTCTGAGCCCCAAATAGGGCAGACTAGCTTATTAGTTTACTTACCCAAATAAAAATGAGCTTCATCCGAAAAACTATGATTTGTTTTTTCATTTTCGTGCAATTTCCGACCAACTGTTTTTGTTTTTGGAAATAAATTTCCAATAAATCCCAACGTTGCTCAAGTGTAAATCTATTCATTCCGTTCAGTGGAGATAATATAGTGAATTTTTTGATAGAAAGAATGTCAAAAGTTTTGCGGAATGCGAAATAACCGGTGGTTCAAATTTAAACCGATAAATGGCCCACTGGCTTTTTAAAGTATGCGTCAGTTTTACAAATTCAGCACGGCAATGTAAAAACCCTGTTACTAATAAAGTAGGCTATTGCAATTTTATTTATTTATTATATAAGTTTTGGTCATAAATATGTAAATGCCTAACCTATCTCATAATCTTCTGCATTTTAAAGAAAAGTTTTAATATGGAAAAGCCAACTTTTAGGCGTGATTTGCAAATTAATTAGGCTTTATGTGAAAATATCGAGAAAAACCATATTTTTTTTTAAAATAATTTGTTTCTGTTTAAATTCAATACAGTATTAGTGAGTTTTAAATTTGTGTTTCCATAACTCTACAATCCTCAGTGGAGTACTCTTATGAATGAATGATTTGATCTTTTCAACTCTTTCCTAATTCTGTGGCAGATGTCGAATGAACATGTTTTTATTCAACGAATGTTTGATGAAGAAAGGTAGGCTTTAAAATGTGCTTCCAACAAAATACAATGTTTTGACAGCAAGACTTTAAATGTCACTCGTATAGGTTTCCTGTAGAAGACAATAAAGCGAAAATGTAAAAGTAATTGCGAATTTTGTATAAAAGTAAAAAAGGCCTTTAAATAAAATAAAAATTTTTGTCAAAAAAATTAAAAAATTGGAAATATTTTCAGGCGTCAGTTTTAGTCATTAAAAGTGTTTAATATTATTTTAAGCTTTTTTCATCTTACAACATGACCTTTAAACTTTGTCAAAGGTTATTGTATTAAAAAAAACCAAAAAAAAAAAACCAAAAAATTCCGAAAACTTAATTGAAAACATTTTACGTTTTCTTTTATATCCTATAGAGAATTTTTTGTTTTATTTTCTTTATAGTTTTTAATTCTTGGTCTCAATTACTATCTACTGTTTTAAGAAGAAAAGACAAGAAACCATTCTTATCTTTAGCAAAATACTACTGACTTTAGTATTATTTTCTACAGCCTGTACGTGTTGGTGTACTTGTTATTGTTGAAATTAAAACAATTTAAAGTTTCCTTCTTAATCCTTAAAGGAATTTAATTTTGCTCTTCTTTTCTTACTTATGTATGTTACCAGCATATTGGTGGTGGTGGTGTGAGTGTTAATAAGCGAGTAATTTTCCCGTTTTTGTTTTCTATTTCTTACATTTATACGTTTTGCCAAAATGAATCTAAAGCTTAAAAAGTTTTCTTTTTTGGCAACAACACAAGTACAAAAAAACAAAAAACCAGTTAAACAACTTTTGTGAAAAGATTTGCAATGTTCAAATAGTTGTTGGCTGCTTTTCGTCTTCTAAATACTTCTCTCTTTTAAATAGTTTTCTTTTTCTTACCCTTTCTACCGTTTCCTTTAGTTTTCTTTTAAACGTTATTGTTGAATAGCACAGCAAAAGGCTTTATGGCAAAAGTCTTAGCTTATCTTAAGCAATTTGCTAAAAGTTCTTTGCCAACTCACACACACACATACATTTAAACTAAATTTTAAGAATAAAAAGGACATCTTGCAGAGTGTATACATTTTTGTGATTTCTCTGGGATATTTTTTGTTAAATGAAATGATCTTTTTTTCATCTTCTTTGAAGTCCGTAAATCGTTGCTTTCTTAGGCTGCTGTTACGACTGCCACAGTCTCAATTTCTGTAATGCTGTTAAATGCCAAACTGAAAATGCAATTATTGTGACAAGTTTAATTGCTTGTGGTTAAAGCGGTATGGTTTCTTTAACTCCATCTATTGGGTTTGCCTTGTCTTTGACAAAGATTTGATTATCATTAGTATTTTTAGTAAAAAGGCCAAATAAGAAATAAAGGGACTTGAAAATTGTCTTCTATAACTAAAAGAATAAAAAAAATAAAATAAAAAAATAGAAGACTTGTATGGTTAAATATATTTGAAACTATTGCAACAAACATTTTTGTATGTGATCAAATGAACTGAACAAAGTTTATTAAAGTATACTTTAAGGGGTACAATCTTTTACTCATGCTGACAATGTTTACATTCTTAAATTTTCATACTACAGTTTTCTTTTAAATTTAATTAATCACAACGTTAAAAATAATGTATTCTTTTAGGAGAAAAAATTTTTTTTGTAAAAGTTTATTAATTGAATTTTGATTTTTTGTTTTTAAATTAAAAGTTAAAATTATGCTCATTTAAACCAGATTAAACGCATATTAAACATTTTAAGGACTTTGTTGTTAAGTTGTTAAGTTAAAAAAAAAAAACTGTAGACATTTAATTTATTTTTATGTTTCTCTACCTATTTTCCTGACAAATTTCTTTAGATTCTTTTTCTCTCTCAAACATTCATATTTTTTCATAAACTTTTATTACTGCAATAGTAGTAAAAGCCAAGCACTTAAGCTGGTATGTTTTAGAGTATAAAATAAAACTGATTATTGTTTTGTTGATACCTTTGCATTAATATTGCTCCGTTTAATTAGAAAAATAAAAACTTTAAATGTAAATATATTTTTCATTGACGTCGGCTTCAGTAGGACCCGATGATTATGGACCAACGAGAATCATGCCAGTTTTCTAAAGTTCTTAAGACTATGATGTTTGAGTAGTTTACTTTTTATTTAAATCAGAATAATCTACAATCTGCATTATCATCTGGGCTTCGTATTACTCATAGTCATACTACGGCAGCAATAAAATTTACTGATGATATACGACGTGAATATGACATAGGAAACCTATTTCTCAAGGAAAAATATTCTGCCAGATGTCTTTAAGGCTTTTGATAGAGTATGTAACTCAGTACTTTGCAAAATTCTAGGACATTATTTTGGTTTAACGGGCATCTCGTTAAGTCGTATGAGAAACTATCTATCTGGCTAAGCTGACAAACTAATCGTGGGTAATTGGTCATCAGGATTAAGAGGTGTTTCACAGGGGTCAGCCTTAAGTCCCTATTATTTAGAATATTTATTTTCTCTGCGTAAGTATTCTCAGATACATACATATTTAGGCAATTTCCAAACTTATATAACTAATCGTCTTGGTTTTAAGACACTATCGGGTTTTTCAATAAAAGCGCTACAAAAGTTTTTTTTTTTAATAAAACAAAAACTGTTTTGAATATCAATGAAATTCTTTATTCCTGTAAAAGTACGTTCCATGTAATTATGTAAGGCACTCGACTTATTTGGCATGGTCACCACGGGCACGCTTGCAGTAGTCCGTGGTGAATTTTGCGAAACGCTTGAGAACGACGTGTGAGATACACATTTGGGCTTTTTTCAATTGAAGCCTCAGCGGCAGCAATATTCTCGACACTACGGGCATTTCTTTGTCTCACTGGCACGGGAAAATTTTGTAATGTGCTTGTGGATTCAAATTTTTTCACTAGACGCTCAATTGTTGAACTGCTAGGACGATTATGACGACCATAAATTAACCTTCAGGCGACTGATTTCGAATTTCGGTAGTAATTTTTAATGATTTCGACTTGTTGTTGGCTCGTATATCTCTCCATCATGAAATGGCATACTTTGCTGAAGAGAAATGTCAAAAGAGCGGCAAGAAATATAGCTCTCCTGTCGCTCTACTTTTGTAGCGTCCCTTTTGATAAACCCTGTATTACCAAATGAGGAGAGCTTAACTACTTAATACCGGAAAGTCTTATGGTTTATCAATTATTAGTAAAAGTAGTTGGGAAACACAACTCTTGTTAATTCCTTAGCACTTCCAGTTAGTCATGCGCATATCATAATCACGGTGTTGTAATAATCATATATGAGAATGTTATCTGGATTTCAAGCGTCTGAGTTTGAAAATCAACTTCTTAATAACTTGGCTAAGGTATACAACAAACCGGATCTTTCAATGCAGAAGTTACAGGTATCTTTTAATAATGCTACGTGATACATATATAATCTGGTGCGGCTTCGTTGTATATCATTGTGAAAAGAAATGGCCTTGGGTTGTGATTTAATTGGTTACCTTTGCATGCCAGACATAGTCTGTTTTAACAGAAGGAACCTCTTTTTAGACGATATTCTTAAATAATACAATCGATAATAAATATATTAAAAGCAGACTGTTTTATATTTTTTAAGCATACTTTTAGGACAATATATTCCTTTTAATTTTTGAAGCATAATTTTGGTGTAATTTTTTTCTGTGTTATATACGTACTTATGACATTAAACGTAACCAGTTTTTTTTATTAAAAATAATTGTTTTTGTACGGGTTGAAAGTCCTAATTTTCTGCATTTAATATTAAAATGTTATGAAAATAATTTTTAAAAAATTAAAGTATACCTTTTACGCAAGTTTTGTTTAATCTCTATACAGTTTATAAAAATTTTTTGGAAAAATAACAAATATGGTTGGGAAATTTTCAAAGCTTTCTTTCTTAATAAACTTGTGCTGAAACTCTGCATGCTTTTAGGTGCCTTTAACAAACTTTAGTAGTATTTTATCTTTATTTTTCTCTTAGTAAGACTTTTATTGGGTTATAAATATTGTTTCTTTATATGTACAAACTAAAATGTTGAAAGCATTTTAATAGAAATGAAAAGCCAGTTCATCAATTTCAACTTAAGATTTGGTTTTCCACAGTTGTAAATCTTATCACAAACATACAGCTGGCAACGAACACGTGAGAATGGCTAAGTAGGGGCATATTATTTTAAGTTTATATTCATATACTGAAGCAAAATCAAAGCTGTTTTTTTTGTTGCCGTTTTTTTTAATGATGTTTTATGTTTTTCAAGAAAAATTTGTTCTCATGTCTATAGACATTTCTTACCTTTATGGAAAACAGTTTTTCATAGCATATACGACAACATGCTGAAGATATTTTTCATCATTAAAGATATATACGAGTATGTATGTTGTTGTTGTTGTTTTTGTATAATGTATTGTATTACCAAAAGTAGCAACTAAAAGCAAGTTCAACCTCCAGCTTTATTTTAGTTTTCTTAGAAAAAAATTTACAACAACAGATATTTTCTTATTATTTGTGTGCATTAATAAAAAAAAACAAAAAGATTTTCCATTTTTTCTAACTCTCTCTCTCTCCTCTAGTTAAAACTTATATGTTTTTTTTTTTGTAAAAGAGACTTTTACATTTTTGTACGATTTTTTTTATTTTCTCTCTCTTGTAGCAGCAAACAATAATGTGTAATTTGTTTCTGTCTTTAGTTTGACGTTTTAGTAAGGTTGTTGTCACGTTCACATTTCGTGTTTTTCTTACAGCTTTTCAGTCAAATTGTTACCAACATTCTTACTTACGTATACACGCCTTCTTATAAAAACAGAAAAAAAAAACATCCATATGATATGCTTAAGGATATCAAGTAAAACACAATTTCACCCTCTGCTGTTGAACAAACAGAAACAAAACAGAGATGCATACTCACACACGCCAAAGAAAATATTTTTAAATTCATTTGGCATGAAATTAAAATTAAATGATGCCTAAATTGCACGTTTGAGTTGATGAAAAAGATCGTGTTTTACTTCTTTTCTGTCTGTCTTTATGATGCGCAACAAAACCTGTATTAAAATAAAATGCATTAGTTGTTTTTTTTTGTTCACCCTTAAGATATGCTTTAATTTCTTTTTAAGTAATTTTTAATGTCAAGTATGTTAAGTAAATTGTTTTCAATGCTCTTAAGTATGTTGAGAAAATGTTTTTTAAACCTAAAAGCAGGCAAACAGATATTTTTTTAAAGTCATTAAAGTTAAAGGGAAATTTAGATATTTTAATAAAATAATTTTTGAAATTTAAAAGACACACACTCACTACATAATAAAGTGTTATATTACTATCCAATAGTTTTTAGCTCTGATTTTTAGTTTATATACTTACATACATACATAATTAGCCATTACAAACCTGCGCCAGGGTTAGGACCTAGCTTCTCTCAGCACTCATGTTGTGTGTGTAAATCTTTATCCATGAGTACCGGGACCTACAGTTTAATGTCGGCTCCGAACGACAGACTTGAGAAGCTTGTTCATGGCAGAGCTTTTGCCAGAAGACTGCTTTTCATATATATTTTTTTTTAAGATGTCGGAGCTTTGTGTCGAACCCAGGGCTCATGCCTTAGTTAGTCAACCTAACTAACACTAACCACTAGAGCACGGCGACTACATCAAACATACATACATACATACCTGGCCTTTACAACCCTGTGTTAGGACTACGGCCTAGTTTCTCGCAGCACTCATGTTCTGTGTGTCAATTTTTATTCATGAGTTGTTAAAAGTTAATAATCAAAGGCCATTTATAACGTAGTAGTGGAATTGTTTCTGCTGATTTTTGGTAGATAAAAACGGCTTTAAATTATTCTGATTTTCCGTTAAATATAAATTACAAGCAAAATTGTCAAAAAAATTTAATATATATAAAATAATTTTAAATTTTGTCTGCTACCCAGTAGAAAATAGTGCTTACCCGTAAGTTATGTTGTAGGGAAGAAATTGTAAACAATCACTTACTAATGCGCATCAAAAATGCATTTTTTTAATATGAAATGTGCTGCCAAAATGCAATAGACCTGCAAATATATTGTAACCAGTAAGCAAATAGTAAAAAAATCAATAATAATACCTTGTCCTGTAGCATATTTGGAAGCTTTAATGTATAAAAAACAATATAATGCTTCCATTATTGCTTACAATTATACTTATTGCTTTAAAATCTCAAAAATTTTTTGCTGGGAAAGTTGTTTTTGATTATAAGATTGCTCCTCAAAATAGGCTTTTATTAAAAGAATTAAATATTTTTCAAAAGTCTTAATATATATATATTGATATATTTATACTATAACAAATATCTTTCTAATATTGTTGAAGGTTCTTGGTATTATTGCATATACTCGTAGTAGCGGGATATTTGGTTTTATCGCTTAATACTTTTTCACAACCTAAAAGTATGCTACATGTATTAATACTCGTTTATCTTTTAAAGCTTTTATTAAAAAAAACTATTTTCACCATTAGTTTTCTCCCAAAAGTAGGCCTTTATTAAACTGATAAAATACTTTTTATGAATCCTAATATTTATTGAAGTATATTTATTTTACGTCTATGGAGTAAATAAATTCATACAGTCTGAAGAATTACCATAAAATTTTATCAAGTTTACAATTAAGTGTTTAAAAATTAGATAATTTTCTTCTTTAAGACTAATTTACATTCACTTAAATTTATAACAACATGAGATTTATCAATATTTACACAAATACATCGAAAAAATATATTATTTTCATGGAAAGATCTATGATATCTAATGATAGACTTCAATTCATCAGATGTTAATTTTACTAAGAACGAATTCAGAATTCACTTCACCATAAATCATCCAAGGAAAAAAGAAGTCCTTGGACCTGTGTTCATAAAGCCAAGAATAGCAGTAGGCTTATTAACGATTAGTGATCTGGGATTACGAAAATTACATTTTTGAACGAATCAGATACCAAGATAAATAATTGATACCATAGCTACCTATAGAGTACAATTTGTTTCTTCTGAAGAACAACATATGTTTACATTTTTTAATATTTAATTCCATTAAATTAATTTGACACCATTGGAAAAGTTGATCAATAACCGACTGCAGCATAACTGGATCATTAAGGCATTTCAATGTCTTACATTGTCGGCATACATTAAAACTTTTAAATATACAATTAGGGATGGCAAGTTGTTAATGACTGATTAATGATGATAAACGAATCGTTAATAGTGGGCAAACAAACAAAACATTTCGCAAACGTTACCACAAATTCATAAACTTTTAAAATGTTTTTAATCGTATTGTACATGAGCAAAACCAAAACAAATACTTTCTAAATGAGAAAGAGTGCTCTTGTGCTTGCTTTGTTATTCCGTTACATTCGTATAATTTACTCTTTTTTCTCTTCTTCTTTTCTTTTTCTTCTCATTAATTTTTTGTTGTACCTACGCACATTTGAGTTAGTGTATTTGTAGTGCTCAAAACAAAAACAATATACAAAACTAAATGGGACAATCGCTCTCACTGTTTTTGTTTTGTTTTACTCATTGTGAAGAACAAAACAAAATGTGATCAAACGTTTCGTTTTGCTTATTTTCCTACTCTGTTAACGATTGACCTTTGGAACGCCGGATGGAATCACAATATCTTTTGATATTACATTTCTAAATTTTACTTGTTACATTCTGTTAGAATAATGTCACTGTAATGTAGTAGAACTGAGATCCATACGCTACTACTTAGTAATGAAAATACGGTATTTTACTTTGTTGAATGTTTTACTAAAATCTGTGTAAATTACCTCACTTTGTTTTTTATTAAAAAAACCATCATAAACCGCACTTTTCACAAAATACTTTCCTAAAAGTATATTACAATTATCCAAAGTCGTTTAAGTTCTTATACAGTGGGCTACTTTTTTAATTTTTTCTTATTATTCTAAAAAAAAGAACAAATTAAAAATTTTTTTATTTGATATGGTTTTTCTAAGAACTCGCAGAACCCCTGAAAATATACTCTAAGTATTTTTATTATTACTATGAATAATTTCCTCAAGCTTCTTTACTTATTATAACCAAATATGACGTTTGCAGCATATTTTTATTTCTTAATATACTACATGCCTCTTATGCCACTTAAATTCATAAAAATATTTAAAAGTTTAATAGTCGAAGATAGATATAAAGGCAATAAGGAAATAGGTGGTGCGTGGTATAGTGGTTAGAGCGCTCCTACAAAAACTCACACGGCCTCGGTTCGAATCTCAGCAAAGGTGAAAAATGAAAGAGTTCGTTTGAGGTTTTTTTCAAAATTATAATTTAAAATAAGAGGTCCCTCCCCCCCACCCCCTACAAGAAAACCATCTAAAAAGTAACCATTCCCTGACATTGCACTCTGTTTCACCTTAAATTTTGACAACGTAAAACCAATGACCAGGAGAAAAGCGCCACCTATTGGGAAGTAGCAGACAACAGCTAAACCTACTTAGCGAAGACACTCACCATACAATCAACATGCAACGTTGAGGCAATTGCTGTTAATCATTCACTGGCCTTTGAATGATCAATTCACAGCAATTTGTTTCATTCCTTAGGCTTTTAGGGGTATAAGAAAAAGAAAATATATATTCTGTTATCATAATGTACTCTCCTTTCTACAAAAATTCCAATACAATGCACAGGGTTTAGTAGGGATTTACTCCTGAGTATAAGTCTTAAAGAAAAAAAATTTCTTTTAAATATTTAAAAAATATATTTTTAATTTTTTGCTTTCTTTTCTATAACCGATTTGCTTTCTTAATATGTTTCAATTATCGTATTAGTTTTCTTAATCTTTATTGAGGTTTTTACTTAGCAATTACAGCTTCAAATGCGCCGAGACATTATTGATATCCTAAAAGTATACTTTTTTGTTATTTTTTTCTCTTTATATTATACCAATTTCATTATTTATTTATTTTTTTATTATTACTGGCTCTTACTAGCCTAATATTATCCTTTACTAAACAATTACTATTTATTAAGCGTTAGATGTATGCCTTTGCCAACGTAAACATATCGTCATATTCAATTACTTACAAAATAACGTTTTTCTTTTGTAGTTTTTTCTCTCTGTTTTGTTTCTGCTACTTAGAGACAATTTTGTACAACGTCATCAATATCCTTAACAATTTTCTATAACCTTATTAGTAATTTTTCCATTTCTTTTACACTTTTTTCTGTTGTTTTTTTTTTTTTTTTTTTTTTTTTTTGTGGCTCTTTAGTATATTCTTTTTTCCTCTTTGAGAATACAATACAAAAAGCTTATTAGCAGGAATATAACGAACAAATAAAAGCATTTTGTTTTCTAAAGGAGGCTTAAGTTCTTTAGTTTTCCTTTTGCCTCTAACGTTTTGCCTCACCAAAAAAACTCTCATATCATTGACTATAATTTTGTATTTATACGTTTGAATGGAAAATATTGTTTATAGGGAAAATTTTACAGGGTGGAGAGAAAGAAGAATGGAATTATTGGTTTGTATAGAATGTATGTTTAAAATTAACTGAATGAAGCTCCTAAAATGTTGATAAATTCTAAACCTTGTATTTATAACATAAATGATTTTTATATATATATATTTTGGTGTATAGAGATATAATTTCAATTGTTGTTGAATTTCATACAATCCTTCAAAAAAAAATGGCATTATTATTACACAGAAACCAATCATCATCAACCAGAATGTATAGAATTCGCTATAAATATTAAAGACAATATGGTAGAGAGTAAAAAGAAAAAAAAAAATAAATTACATTTCATTTTACAATTGAAATTCATATAATTTCTCAACAATTGTGATATGTTTTTATGGCCGGACAAAGCTTTAATATGCTTTCGATTATTTCGAGCTAAACATGAAAAATCAAATCATACATACAAACTGGCTTATGAGCACAATAATGACTGAATTTGTACGGAGTCAGCAAAACTTTTTGTTCGTTTTATTATTAAATTAAATCTTTAATTTGATTGAGAGCACTAAATTGAACTAAAAATTTAATAAACTAGAATTTGTAATTTCAAAAATCATTTCAAGCAGCAATTTTAAAAAATTGTAATTTTTGCACGAATTCATATAAAGTGATAGCAAATGAATGCGTTACGATAATCTAAATTGAAAATATATCTCTTTAGTTGGTTCCAACCAATCGCAAAATCAGCGGAGAGCTGCTTGAATGTTATAAAATATCACTTTTTATGAAATGTTTTCCGGCGATCTAATATGAACTTACTAAATTAAATTAAAGGTTTAAGGTGTATATAAACCTAGTTAGCCAACTTAATCGAATCATTTTATAACGTGTTATTATCTTCTGCTGAGGTAGTTCAGTAGCTTCCAGGGTCAGTGTTATCAGATTAGGGAATTTATCCCAAAAATGGGGATTTTTTCTCTGAAATGGGGTTAAAAAAAATCATTTGGGAATGGGGATTTTATTTGGGAAAATCGACAAATTTTCGGCGAATTTTAAAATTTCCTATGAAAGTAAGATGTGCGTCACTATAAACTGTAACACATCAAAACTCAAATAAAAACTGACTGGAGTAAGCTAGAGTTAAAAATAAAAGAGTTTTATTTTGCATTTTTATTACAGATTTATATTCTGTATTATTTTATTTAAAAATTAATTTAATTTTATAAAATTTTTTATTTTATTCATTATGCCATCCATAAGCAATGTCATAGTGTTTTCGGTGATTTTTTTGGTACCAGCTGTCCATTTATATCGAAAACTAGTAATGGTTTTGGGAACAGATGTACTCTTCTTTAGTTCTCTTTTGACCAGAGCCCAATATCTTTCAATAGGCCGCAGCTCTGGGCAGTTTGATGGGTTAGCCTCTTTTGGAACAAAAATAACATTATTTTTATTATACCAGTCTATTGCGCTTTTACTGTAGTGACATGTTGCCAAATCTGGCCAGAAGAATGTTGATATGTTGTGCTGTCTTAGAAATTGGGAGCAACCTCTTTTGAAGACACTCTTTGATATAAATATCTGAGTTTATTGATCCCAATGTAACAAACGATGCACTTCTGTTGCAGTAGCTACAAATAGCCTGCCAAACTAGGAACTTTTTGGGAAATTTTGATAGTTTTTTAGTTCGGAACTCTTCAGAAACATTGCCTCTACTATCCGCTACATAAAACTCTTGGCCAGGAAGCTGCGCAAAGTCTGCAAAAACGTAAGTTTCATCACCCATTACACAACATTCGAACTTTTAAAAAAATTCTTTTTTGAGAAGTTTTGCTCTTTTTTTTGCTTCAATATTCTTCTTAGCATTTCTATCCGGAACTTTTAAGACTTTAAATGTTTTAAGGCCAGCTTTAGCTTTAACTCGGCGCACAAAACTTTCCGAACATTGCACGCGCCGGGCCACTTCGCGACCAGAAATGTTTGGAAGAGCCAGCTAAAGCTTCTCAACCTTTTTGGCTTTCGCGTCGTTCGTTACCAGTTTTGCTTTACCTGTTCCAGGCTTTCTTTCAATGCTTATGTCTTTGTTGATCTTTTTGACGACTCTGGAAACACATTGCCTGGTCACGCGGACTTCCCTAGCAACTTTTGTATAACTCCAATATGGTTTTTTTGAATTATTTGAATAATTTTTGTATGCACTTGTCTTTGATTATCCATTGTGAACTAACTAACAAGTCAAATTTGACAAACTGATACATTTTAAAATCTGACACATTTTTCAAAGATATTGTGATTAAGAAAAATAATTTTGATTAAAGGTGAAAAAAGTTATTAAGAAAAATGGGTGTTACACTTTATAGTGACGCACACCTTATGAGTTTATAAGCAAGTCTTGTTCACAACTCATACTTTCATATAAAATTTTTGCAACGTTTCAGTTTGGTTTGTTTTCTCATATATTAGAGGTTTAGTTTCGTTCGACCACAAATTACTTCTCCACTTAATGGTATGGAAATATTCTTCATACTATGGCACAGGACATCTATTTAGAATTGATGGTACAATAGATGCCCTGTACTATTCAAATGTTTTAAACGAAATCATGATGTCTTATGCTGAATATAAAATGGCACATCGGTGGGTGTTTCTAGTTAACGATCCGAAACACACAAAGGTTGGTTTGAAAATAATGGTGCGAAGGTCTTTACAGTCTCCAGATTTTAATCCTCTTGAAAATTTATGGAAAAGTGTCAAAGTGGCTCTTAGAAGAAAAAGCCCTTCTATTAAGGCACCTTTGTAGGTATTTGTTAAAGATATTTGGAAGAGATTGCAATCGATATATTTTAGAAATTTGTAGACTCAGTGGCAAAACGCTTCTTGAAGCTTATTAAAAATTAGGGTAAATCCACTAAGTATAGTGGTAAATAATAAAACATATGTATATATGTACATGCAAAATTAGTGATGCACTTCCTGTAGGGATTTGTGGGGATATGAATTTCAAAATCGGGGATAAAAATTGAAAACTATCTGACAACCCTGTCCAGTAATCACACAATGATTTAACTATTTATAAGGGAGTTAAAATATTATTTATTTAATTAAATTTTAACAATGGTAACAATAATTTACAGTAGTTGGAAATACGAGTATGAGCCAAGTCGGTTAATATCGGATGAACAGGATTCGTTGGTGTCTCCATAACAAAGCAGCAGCAGCTTCAGTAACAGGTTCGGTGATTAGTAACGTGCATGTTCGGTAGCAGGTTTGGCAATTAGTTACGGATAGGTTTGAAAACAGATTCGGCAATTAGTAACGTGTAGGTTCAGTAACAGTTTCGGCACCAACTAATGGTGATTAACAGTGATTAATGGCGTCGAAAATTGGGGAATAGATTCAGCATAAATGATTAAACAGAATACGACCGCAACTTCAGGCAAAAACGACTCTCAGAGAAAACGTGCCCAAAATTAAATCGACAGCCGCAACTTCACGAACTGTCATTTAATGTTTTTACATTTCTTGTATGTTAAACTATTAAAAATTAAGTTTGTGACAGTTTTTGTGAAGAGGTGAATTTATATTTTACAATTTAATCATCTTTCCGCATTTTTTCAATTATTTTTTTTATAATATCACTCATTTTAGTTAACAAATTCCAAAATTTATTAATTTATTTAAACTTTCAAATTTTTTTTCGATTTGTTCTTTCTTTTGTTCTTATTTTTCTTTACTCTAACAACAAAAAACAAATGGGTTTGTTTACAAAATGTATGAAATTTAATAAAAGTGTGGTAACATTATTGAGAGAACTTGTTTCCAAAAATGAGAGCATAAGAAATATCGCTGTCAAAATAAAATAGATTCTATTTTACGACTGTATTCACCAGCGTTTTTATATGTCAATTTGTATGGGAAAAAACGTCATGCCTCAGTTCTGTTTAATCAGTTAATCGTTGCCGCTTATCGTCGTCGGGTATTGGTTAATCGTCGCCATAGGTAAAATCAAAGCCTGACTAAAATATTTATGAAATCAGTCTAATGCTCTGTATTTAATATGACCGGATAAGTGTCTCACTAATATCTCATATCATCTAATATCTCTCGGCACTCAAATTTATATCGAGCAAAAATCCTTGTATCATGCGGCTATAGATACAGCTTTAATATATTTTTAAGAAAGCTTATTTGTTTATAGCAATGCAGAGTGCTCACACTGGAATATGTTTTATAATAGAATTAGGTAGGCGAAAAGCAGTGCAAGTTATACTTGAGGTGAAAGAATGAACGCCAAATTCAATGGACGCAAAATTCAAGTTATGCAACAAATATGAGCAATGATCATACTTAAGAATGGCTAAAACTTTGAATTAAAATTTCACAATAAATATCTAAAATTAAAAAAAAATCTGCACACCTTTTTTTTTTTTATTAAAACCAATGCTCAGGGGTAAACCCCTACTAAATGCTGTGCATTGTATTGGAATTTTCGTAGAAAGGACAGTAGATTATGACAACAGAACATATATTTTGTTTTCTTATATTATTAAACGCCTTAGGAATGGGACAAATTGCAGTGAATTGATCATTCAAAGGCCAGTGTTATACCTTCACCCTTGAATGATCAACAGCAATTGCCTCATCGTTGCATGTTGATTGTGTGGTGAGTACCTTCGCTAAGTAGGTTTAGCTGTTGTCTGCTACTTCCCAATAGGCGCTTTTCTCCTGATCATTCGTTTTACATTGTCAAAGGTTAAGGTGAAACAGAGTGAAACGTCAGGGAGCGGTTACTTTGTAGATGGACTTCTTGTAGGGGGCGACTTCTTATTTTTAAATTATAATTTTGAAAAAACCACAAACTAACATTTTAATTTTTCACTTTTGCTGAAATTCGAACCTGCGCCGCACACCCTAACTTGATTACAGTATTTCTTTTTTATTTGACAAAGCACCAACTGAAAGGATATTGGGTATTGTCAAAAATATTGTAGATTTGAGGTTTTAGTTCAAAACACATAATTTTTGGTTATGATTAGCGAAACTCTAGAGATTAGTATTTGTGGTATGAATTCCACCACGGTTCTCACACTAGCAGACTAGCACACGATGACCGATATATTTTGTAAGATTTTTACAAGTTTTTTAAAGTTGCACAGTTCAGAATAACAAGATCAAACTCACCCTTAAAGTAACATGTGTGCTGCAATTCACTACTGCTCTCATAACCAATACATTCGCTCTGCCTAAAAGATGTGATGTCTGTATTTGTCCTTTATGTGCATAGGGAAGATTGTTTTTTTTTTTTTTTATTTATTACTTTGAGACGTCTTTTTTGGGTAGTGTTGGTAATCACAAATTTATTAATCACCTACACGTTTAGAAAGTAAGTCGAAAACGAGTCGCTCTTTTGTTTAACAAGTGCTTAATTCAAAATCAAATAATTGATTGCATACTTGGAATAAATTGGTCGTTTAAGTTTTTAAAATATGTAGATTTGTTCCGCTGTTGGTTATATTTGGCTTGTCTAGCTAGATGATTGAAAATTGCTTAAATAATAAAGCTCATAATACCTGAAATATTTGAATAATGCACAATTAAATACATTTTAAGCCAATAGATAATTAAATACTGTTCGAAAGTAAGTATAGGAGTAGTTTTAATTTAAAACTAAGAGATTGTTCAGTAGATAGAATCGTGGTGTTCAAATCTATTAGACCGATTTTAATCGAGTGGAATTTCAAATTACCATAATTGTTTAAGGTGCAATCTTTTAATACTTTTTATAATTCATTCACTTAATCAGCATTAATGTAACTTCTATGAATATCAAAACTATAGAAAAACTCGCGAAATCAATTTATTTATATATTTGTCTTTCGAAAAATACTCGAATTCGTTTTTCTGAACAAATTTCTTTTTTTATTGTAGTTTTCAATATAAATTTCAGAAAATTTATGAGCGAATTTTTTGCAGGATAAGTGTATTACAATTAATTTTGTAATAAAAGAGCTTTATATTAGTTGGTGGGATTATAAAAATGTAAAAATAAAATGTTTGCTGGCATTCTCTCCTAAATTCCGAATTCTATTCTAGTGCTTGAATTTTTCTAAAACATGACAATGCTTTAAATGTTAATAATGAAGAAATACTTATATAGTATATCCTTGAATGTTCACACATACTTATGCATAATAAAGTAGAATCTAACCTGTACAGCCTCTTCTTTTAACAAAAGCTTTTACTAATAAATTTATAGCCTACTTTTAGGTGTTACATACGAGTAAACTATACTTGTATGGCACATACTTTTATGTACGATAATACTATTTTATTGGGTGTTTAATTTTCTTGTTTTTATTTTTATTTTTATTTTTATTTTTATTTTTTGTGTGTGTTTATAGTTTATTATTTCTCTTGTCTTTTGCTAAAATAATAAATGAAATGGCAACAAAATTTATATGTACAAATATTTCCTTTTAAATAACTTTTCATCTAAAACACACCTACAGTAAAGAGATTAGAATTGTTATGTGTGTATATACACTTTATACACCTTTATACATCATTTATCTTACTCATAAATATTCATTTCCTTTTTTGGTATATATCCTTAACGTATTACCAACCCCCACTGCCACAATTTGTTAAGTACCTACAATAGCTAAAGAAATGAAACCAGAAAAAGAGAATTCTAACTGGAGGAACAAACAGTTTTCTTTTTTCTTTCATTGTCATAGGAAAGGGTGTGTGTGTGTGTTTTTATTTTGAACATGTGTAGAGTTGACTGTATGTATGTTGGCAAAGATGATATGAATCCCTTGTTGCAATAACTTAAAATGATTGCTAAAGATTAAAAATCAACATTATAAAAAATTGCTTATACACATATCACCTTGTAATGATAAATTATATAAATTTCAACACAAGACAGCTAAACCCACCCATGTACCATATAACTTTTTACCTATATATACATACATATGTACATATGTATATGTATGTATGTATGCGTACATGATCACATATATTTTAATATATAAATAAAAAGAAACACACAATTTTATCTATATTTTGCGTACTTTATTATTAACACAAATATTAACTCTGAACTTTTAACAATCAAGCAAAAAGAAAAAAAAGTTCATTAACGCTTAACATACTTTAATACACGATGTGTTGAATATTATGAAAAAAAAAACCAAAACCATAAACCCATAAAATGGTATTATAAATATAAATACAAAAAAATATGTCTAAAAGTCGGCAACACTAAAAAACTTAGCACTTGAAATACATAATACTTATACTTAAATAATATACAAATTAAATAGAGGTTCTAAAAGTATGCTAGATAATATTTTGAAAACAACTGGTACGAAAAATCAGCTACATTTCTTAAAATAAAACTACTGTATAAAAATATTCCTAAAATGGGCCACAGAGTTACTTTTCCTAAATAATAAGTTATTGTTCTTTTAAATTTTCCCCAGACTACTCGTATGACGGTTTTAAAAGTCTAGCTTTAGGAGCGATAATAGTTTATCTCTCTGATAGGAGTAAAGTGGTTTGTATCCGACCAACTAAATCCTAACTCGCTAGATTGTATATCCTGAATTATAGTACTGCCCTTGAAGAAAATTTCATTGCCAGTGATTTTAGCTATTACAAATCTCATACAATAAGCAACAACATGTTACATATGTTCTAAATATAAATACAAGGAGTGTTTTTTTCTAACATATGCTAAGGAGTTGTCACAAATGCTTTACATAAATTTTCTAAATTTAAAATTACAAATTTTATTAATTAAACATTTTTTTTCTAATAAAAAGCGGGTTTGAAATCTCTTCAAATAGATGGCAAAGTGCTTTATTATTAAAGTGCTTTATTATTATAATTAATGTTAAAATTGAAATTTTTATGTCCTTTTATAGGATAATGAAATTATATAGTTAACAAAAAACATAAGCATACTTATAGGAGCCTAGTTTTATATTTTTTGCCAGAAAATCTCTGTAGAATTTTTCTTGCCTTTTATTTTTCTTGTAAAGCAAGCTTGCTGAAAAGAAAAAACACCTTAAAGTATGCCTAAAAATATGTCAAAACCTAATGGTTTGCCTAAAATATTAAAATTCACACATAATTTTGACAAAATTTGTGTTCATTTCTTTAATCTTTGTTTTTTTTTTAATTTCTAAATATCAAATAATTATTTATTTAACCTATTCTGTTAATCTAATATTATTTGGAAAATAAAAAGTTAATCACAAAGCTTCTTAGTACGTTTTAAAGTATGCTATTTAGGGCAATAGTCTTGCAGATAACTTTTGTTATATAAAAATTCCAACTTTTTACACCAGCATTATTATGTTTCTTCACATATATATATACATATTATACATAATTGGCCATTATAGCCCTGTTTCAGGGTTACGGCCTAGCTTCTCGCAGCAGCAATGTTATGTCTGCTACTTTTTATACAATTGACTTCGAACGCCAGACTTGTAAAGTTTGTTTATGTCAATTAGTTATTCTTAGAACTTTTGCCAGAAGACTGCTAAGTGGTAGTCGCCGAAATAAATATTTTTATTTCTGTTTTTGTTAAGCTATCAGAGCTGGGGTTTCAAACTGAAGCTTTTGTCTTAGTAAGCCAACAAACTAACCACTAGACCACTTAATACCAAAAATAATTGTTGTATATGCTATGAAACCCTCAACTGTATATTGTTTGTACCATAAGCTCTCTATAGGGTTAATAGAATACATACGGCATACAAACAAAAAAGTTTTTGGTGAAACATAAAGATAGAATATAAGTAAGAGAGAAAAAAAAATATTGTAACATATTTTATGGAGGTTATTAGGTGCATTTATTTAATATATGGAGATTAAACAAAAATAAAAACAGAAAAAAGCATGAAAGAAACAACAAAGTTTAAATTAAATGTAAATATTGAAAATTTTCAATACATATGCTAATTTGAAATTAAGTTTTGTGTAGATCCTATTTTGCCTATCATTTCTTTTGTATACGAAAAAACCCGCATTATTTTCATTTCTATTAAAGCTTCCCTCTTGACTAAAGTATTTAATATCATTAGACTGGTTTTTGAACCTTTGATAGTATATTGTCTTATTGGTAAAACACTGCAAATGATAGTAGACCTTTATGAAATTTTGTATTAAGCGTTTTGAGCATACCATATCAACCATTAGTTCTTTCTAAATAATCATACAAACAAATTGCTTCCAAACAAGTGACTGCGTAATAAAAGAAGCAAATAAATAAATGAATGACTTTATAGCATTCAATGTGTTTATATGTGTTCTTTTTTAGGGAAAGAGTGACTAAGGGCTGTATTTTATCTGACTCTCTAGCAGCCTGCATTTCTTTACCGACAGAACTACAAACAAAATTGTAAAAAAAGTTGTTTTTTTGTTCTTATTTATATATTATTTCATTTTGCTATTTTTATATGCATATATTTATTATCTCTATTTGTATTATTTTCCATTTATTATAGACATCTATCAAATTGAAAATCAATGAACTATGAAAATAGCAAAATAACAACAGAGACAAGATTAATAGAAAACGTACATACATATGTACATATGTTTGTATGTATATGAAATAAAAAAATATGGGCAAACATATAGTAATGTTGTTTTTTTATTATAGTTTTTTTAATTTTCATATCCACACACTTCAATATACGTAGAGAACTATGAATATTAACACAAATCAAACGCCTAAAAGTAGACAACAAATATTTAAAACAGAACACATAAATGTTATTTAATGTCTACTCTTAAAAGTATGCATCGTTTAATACATAGATAGACAGTTATTTTTATGTGTTTTTATTTTATTTAAAACAATAATGCCAATAAAATCATTGTGTCTTGGTCATAAAATGAAAGCCAGGCATGAATTTGAATTAGTATTAGAAATAGTGAGTGATTTCAATATGGCCAATCGAGCGCTCAACTGCTCAATAATTAAATTGTGAAAAATAAAATTGAATATTTATTGCATTTAACATCTAGAATATTAATTAAAGTTTTAAAAAGACAATACAATAGAAATATTGTCTTTTTCTATAAGAAAAACAAAAATATTAAAAATTTTTAAAAAAGGCGCCCAAGCTTATGCTATACAATTTTAAAAATTAAAATTTTGAAACAAAATTTTGTATTTAATATAACAAAAGATATGTACATTAAATTTTAATTGTAATAAAAAAATACTTTTGACACCTTTAGATATGCTACAAAAATTTTATTTATTTATTTACGAAATGACTATACAGTATTAAATTATATTCTAGTTAATTACAACAAGCGGAGTGACTAGGACCATAGCCATCCATGTTTCTATATCCATATAGAAATTATGCGCGCTTTTAAGCATATATTCAGTATATAAGAAAAAATACTACTTACAAGCCCAGAGCTGTAAACCAGAGTGTTTAGGAATTTATCTGATGATCGTAACACTTTCAGTTCTGCACACTATTTTCTTGTGTCTTAAAGTCCCCTCTTTAATAAGGAGAAGTGGTGTGTTTTTTAGTTACTATGCATTGTTGACTTTCACAAAAGTATTGAAATATTATTAAAAATAATTTAGAAAACACAACAAATATGAATATGTTAGGCATGCATACTCTGTGAGAACTTCACCATAATTTCCATCTCCTTCTTGTCCGTTGTGCCAGATCACCGTAAATAGACTAATTCTTGACCATCAACTTTGAAAATTAATTAAGAAATTTTTTAATACATTCTAAATAAAATTTTCAATCTCGCTCAAATTATTAAACAAAATTATACTCGTTGAGTTTATCATCATACATACACACATACAAGATGGGTCATTACAATCCTGATCCAAAATTACGGCTTAGCTTGTCATAGTTCTAAAGTCAGCACACTAGCTAATGCACTACGGTGACCACAACATCAATTAGACTGTTTTAAGCACTCTTTTTAATTAATTATTTACAGTATGCTTTTAAGCTTTTGTTAAGGAGTTGTTTTCTCGGCTTCTCTTGGACTCCTTTAAGTATGTTTTTCAGGCCAGCACTTAGGTGCTACTCCTACTCATGCACTGCATTGGGCTGGTATAAGATATTATGATATCGAAAGAAAGAAAGAGAGAGTAGCACTTGTGGAGTCTGTTCATATCGTAATTGATAGGAAAAACGTTCACCAAAAAATTATAACCTGAATGCACTTTGCAGCTAAACGAATTTATCAACTATAAAATGATCTCCTCTATAAGAGGTACGAGTATTTAGTAAGAATATGAAATTTTTTGTAATTTTGAGGGGTGCGTGGTATAGTGGTTAGAGCGCTTGCACAGAAACTCAAACGGCTCAGGTTCAAATCCCAGAAAGGGTGAAAAATTGAAAAAGTTAGTTTGCGGTTTTTTCAAAATTATAATTTAAAAATAAGTGGTTCCTCCCCCCCCCCTTCCTCCTTCTAAGAAGACCATTTCGCAAAGAAACTGCTCCACGACATTCCACTCTATACCACTTTAACCAATGTCAACAAAAAAACGAATGATCAGGAGAAAAGCGTCACCTATTGGGAAGTAGCAGACAAAATAAAAATTTGCGGTTTTCTAAAACTACAATTTAAATTAAAATTAAAAAAAAAAAGAGGTTCACCCCCTCCAGCAAGACCATCTGCACGAAACCGCTCCCTGACATTTCTATTCTATTCCACCAGAAACCAATGATCAGGAGGACAGCGCCACCTTCTGGGAAGATAACAGCTAATCTACTGAAGACGCTCTCACCATTCAAATTCAGACATCCACCGACAGATGAGGCAATTGCTGTTTGATCATTCGAGTGTGAAGGTATAACACTGGCTCTTGGATGGACAAATTGTCAGCAACTTCTTTCATCAACAAAAAAAAGGCGCAAAATAATCAATAATCTCTAAAAAAACAAAACAAAAAAAAACCTATTTAACTACTACCTACTAGCTTAACCTACTTAGCGAAGGCACTTACCACACAATCAACATGCAACGATGAGAAAAGTGCTGCTGATCATTCAAGGATGAAGGTATAACTCTGGCCTTTGAATGATCAATTCACAGCAATTTGTCTCATTCGTAAGGCGCTTAATAAGAGTATATAATGTAATTATTCATCTAGGAACCTTGGGCTCCACTATACGCTCAACGACTGGTTTTTTAGGCAAAAAAAAATGTAAACACTATTTAAGAACGCCTACTACTTACAAGCCCAGAGCTGTGCACCAGAGTGTTTAGTGCGAATTTATCTCAATTTCTAAGTACTGTTTTGCAAAAATATTCAAATATTATCAAAAATAATTCAGAAAAAAACTGAATATGGGGACAGTTTACAAAAATTCCAATACAATGCACAGCATTTAGTAAAGGTTTACCCCTGAGTATTGGTCTCAAATAAAAAAAAAAAAATTTTTTTTAAATTAATTTCTTTATTCCATCAGAGCATCTCTCACAACAACACCGTAAAAACGGGGAAAATCACTTCCCATTGCGTCGATACTCCAATAAATCGGTAAATTTGGATACTCTACCTTCATTGATAAAGACTTTCATCATTGCGTTCGAATAGCCCCAAAATAGTCTTTAACGCACCGACCTATACATGACATTTACATTCCATCGTGTGTCGGATAAAGGTCTTTTAAAAATTTAGAACATTAAAAGAAGTGCAGTAGTTCCTGTATCGTTTTAAGATACTCAGGCACATAAATGTTTTTTTGATACTCAAAGTATGTGATCATTCCAACGAACATCACAATTAATTCTCATGCGCAGAACATCCAGAGTATTCTATCTACTCTTAAGTTAAGTTAAAATAAATTAAGAAGAAAGGGTGGTAAAGAAATATTAAAAATGGAGTAGTTATTTCCAAATCAAACTTGAATTTATCTGAAGAAACTCGACTTTTATAGGGCGATCCCTGAAGAAGTTGGTTATAAAACAACAGGAATGATGAACGGCGCCTAAAGTATCACGTTTAGTGTTTAATTTAATATTTCTAATTTTGGATTTCATTTAATTAAATTGTAAGGTTTTCTTATTAATTGGCTTACATGGTGGCATATGTGTTTTAAGATGTCATTCTTTGCTAGGATTTCACCCCCTCTTAATAATGTTTTAGTCACTAATCGGTGTCATAATTATGTTAAACAATGTAACGTACTTGTATTTGAATCTACTTTTAGGGGTAAGAATATACTACAAAAGAACATAATAATGCATAATCATAATAATAACAATGACAACAACTACAAAAATAATAGTAATAATGCAATTCCAGATCTTATCATATTTTGTTAACATTACATTATTAAATATAGTCAGTAGAGTGGTAAAAGACAAATAACAATAACAATTTCAATATTGTTGTCTAAATAAAAGGCTTGAGTAGAGCTACAGCAGGGTTTAAGTGAAATGAAGGGAAATTATCTATCAAAAATACCTACACCACCTGTACAAAAGCTAATAAAAGACACACCTTAATATTGCTTTTTCTATATTTGCTATTATATTTGTTGTTATACTTTTGTTTATAAAATATTAAGCGTTGAGTTTAATATTAAATGTAATAAAACATAATATAGCATGAGGCGCAAGTAAACTAATATTTTATGTAAAAATGAAAGGCAACAACAAAATTTAATTAGAAAAATTGTTTGCTATTAAATAAATGAAATGAAAGAAATAGAAAATATGTATATGTGCAGTATACTATTAGGGGTATACACTCAGCACTATTTGTTTATTGGTAATTATCATTATCATTATTTTTAATTTTTGTTTTTCTTCCCTTAAAACATTTTATTTCCATATTATTTTTTTATTTATTTATTTATTTGATAAATGATATAAAAAATAATTTCTTGATTTTAATTTCTGCTCTTAAAATTTATTTTCTGTATATCAACTTAAGTAAATAGTCTAGGCCAATATTTGCTATAACTAATGATCATTATTAAAGTTTCTTCCATTTATTTATTGTTGCTGTTGCTGTTGCTGTTGTTTGTGTTATTGTCTCTTTTTATAACGTTTTTCCCCCAAGTGTTAAAATAATATGTTTTTTTGTAATTCGTATTGATGTTTATCTTGACATGACAGGAAAGAAAAGTAGAAAGAGATTATTAAAAAATGAGAAGGCAAAAAAAAAATAAAAAAAAAGAAATGATAAGTTTAATTTAAAGTGTCATGAAAAATTGCACACACACACATGCGCTTATATTTCCACCAGTGTGGGAGTATTGACAAATGTATGTATACGTATATACGTACTTTACTAAAGTATACTCTAAGGCAGATAAACTCAAAGAACTTATTGTAGAAATTAAATTAAAATTACAGAAAATATTGTAAGAACGTAGTAAAACAAATATTTGATTAAAAGTGTTTGTTAAAGAGAAAAAATAAAGCTTACTTGGAGGCAAATATACCTTTAAATATAAAATAAATTTTTTATATTGAGACCATTACTCAGAGGAGTACTACTCATGTTGTGCATTGTCCTGGAATTTTGTGACGATAGAGATTTTTCCTTAAAAGCGCCTTACGAATGACATAAATCTCATTCATGTATGTATATATGGACTGTCCATTACAAAAATTCCAATACAATGCACAGCATTTAGCAAGGGTTTACCTCTGAGTATTGGTCTCAATAGAAAAAAAATCATAGGTGGGAGTGGCATCTCCCACATAAATCAATATTTTTGTTATTTTAGAGAAAAGTAATAGAGAAAATATAACACCAGAATAATTTGATAGCGTTTGTATAAAATATAAAAACTTAAACTTATCCTGTAGTATTATACAGCAGCGTAAATTGGAGTACGAGTGTTATATAAACGTTTTGTTTAAGTTTGTTAAGCGGCGAATATTTATTTATTAAAAACAACTAAATCCATTTTATTTTAGAATATTTAAAAAATATATATTGCCTACTGTTAGGCTTTCATTTATGAAAGCTTCTTTTTTATTTTTAATTATTTTGTCGCTCTAAATAACGATAAATAACAATTTTTTGCTTTACTTTATGTCAAATTGCAATTTCCTTTTTCGTTTATTGACTTCATCTATGAGTATACTGGTATAGAGTATTGCTTTTAGTCTCACATTTTTCATCGTTTGATAAATAATGTTAAAAGCAAACAGCCATAATACAAACATTAAATTTACATTTTTTGTTGTTGTTTGTGTCCATTTGCCAGCATGTCATTTATAAAAACTCAAAACAAAAAAGGAAAGAAAAAAGGAAAAAAAAAAGCAAAAAAGATATTAAATTTTTAAAAGAGGACACTAACTTTCTAAGATATAGGCACGATTCTCGATTTTTTATTTTTTTTTTTGGTATGGAAAGTAATAAAAAAATCAAATGTACGTACTACTGCTAGCAATGTTCTTCACAGTATAAATTGTGCGTTTCCGTTGCCTTTTGCGTTTATTTTTGTTTTAACAAATCGTTTTTTTAATATTATTTGTCAAGTAAAATTAAACACCTTAAAACACGCAATTTGCGAGGCAAAAATAAAAGCCTAAATATAGACTTTAAATTTTGTTCAACTTTAATATGACAATTCTGCTTCAAAGCCGTTTCTGCTTCAAAGCCTTATTCACTTAATGCTTTGAACTTATTTATTTTTTTTGCTTTTGTCAATAAAGGTTATCCATAAGTATTACACACACAAATACATCTATATACTTTTTTTTTAAATTTCATTCATTATAAATAAAATTAGACTGAAGTTGATGGAAAATCTGAAGCACAAAGGCTATATTATGAAGAGTAAACAAGAAGAAAAAGATAAATGAGAAAAAGAACTGAATGTGAATTCAATCAATACGTGTGAATTTAAGCTGATTAAGGGTATTTGGCTGTTTTATGATTTCTTCTTTTTTTTTTCGTTTTCCTTTTCCTTTTTGCTTACACAGTAAATCTTTTTTAAAGTCTGCTTTTAGGCTTGGGTAGTAAAAGAAAGCTGTGTATAGAAAAAAATGAAAGTCTTTATAATGATGTGACTTTCATTTCATTAAAAAGTTTAACAAAAGTCCTTTTTTTTCTTAACTTTGTTGCTTCTTCTTTCCAAGGATAACAATGATTAGTTGACTTAGTTTTTAAAAAGAAAGTTTTAATGATTGTAGAGCAAAAAAAAAAAAAAAAAAAAACAATTGATTTAAAATGGAAAAGGAAGGTGTAAAATTTTCTAAAGCATATTTTAAGGAGTAGAAATTTTCCAAAATTTCAAACACAGTTTCAGAGCAAAAAAAAATTTGGCATTTTTTCGTCAATATTTAAAAACTGCTTCACAACATGCTAAAATGTTTTAAAGATACATATGCTGGCGAATTTGTTTTTATTATTTCTGTAATTTCTGAAAGACCCTTTGTAATGTTCAAAATTTGTTTTTTTTTTCTTGCTTGGTTTTAAACCTCTGGTATCCTTAATGTTTGTGGCCAAGAAACATGCAATTTCTATTACAAAATAAAAAGCAACAAACAAGTCGACAGAAGAATATAACGTTATATCTATAAAAAAGAAATTATCTAAAATCACCAATTGTCACACAAAATACGCTTCATATAATTTAGAAATCAAGATTAAATTTTCTTTGTAAAAAAAAAAAAAAAAAACACTGACACACTTACTTTCGAGGATTTCCTGCAAAATAGTAATAAAAGTTGAAAATAGCCAAATAGCTTTTCAAAATGATGGGGTGTATACGTAGTCCGTGTGTGTATGTAGTTTCTTAAGAAAAAAGAAACGAAAAACAACAAAAAAACATAAAGTAATAAACGTCATTGCAGGACACATAAAAATAAAAGGACCTTTTGTTTTCAGTGCTTTTTTATTATTTTCTTTTTTTAATATATGTAAAATCAATATTAATTTAAAGACATTATGGTTATGGTATAGACCAAAATTGTAAAAACTTAGTCACCATGGAAAAAAAGAATAAGAAAATAGCCAAAAATCCTTGAAATATTATATTCAACGACATCATAAAGAAATTAAATCAAAAATTTTTTTTATCAGTAACTAAGTAAAGTTAATAAAAATATTTTCATTTTTACAATTGAAAATATTAAAAGCTTTCTGAATTGAGTTATTTTTAAACACTTATTTAAAACAATAACTATGTAGTCTACTTTAAGGATTAAAAACCACATTTTTTCTGAGGTCTTAGAAAATAAGTAGCGCTTATAATAGCAATTAAATAAAATTTAGTAAACTTTAAAAGAAACTATGATCGTCTAAATAAATAATACCGCAAAGCATTCACACAGCAACACAAACGAACTTTTCAAAAGAACATGCAATTCGGTTTACATACATGAATAGTTGGCCATTACAACCCTGTTTCAGAGTTACGGCCTAGCTTCTCACAGCACCCATATTGTGTTCGTTAGTTTTTATTCATGAGTACCGCGACCTACATTTAACGTCTCGACTCCAAACGACAGACCTCGGAAGCTTGTTTATGATAATCAGTTGCTTTCAAAGCCTTTGTTAGAAGATTGCTAAGGATTGATCGCCGAAAGAAATCTCTTTTTTAAGAGGTATTTCTTTCTTTCAAGATGTCTGCCAACATTCTACATACCAAACTACGGCGACCACAATTCCGTATACAACTCTTTAAATTGGAAGCATTCCTACAACCCACAATTATTGAGTTGAGAATAATTTATTTATTGAGACTTTATTTTCTTACATAAAAATAATATTTACAAACATGACCAAACAAAGAAAACTTAAAACTATTACGTATTATTTGAAAGACATTAAGGTTGTTCCAATGCTACTAGCTTATTTGTTTAACTAGGAAAACAATTTAAATAAATATTTAAGAATTATGCATGCTCCGGACATTTATCATTACCCGTAGAGTATTATCTATATTGAATAAACTTAAACCTTACACAAATATAAAACTTAAGAACTATACCTTAATTATAATATGAAAAACAAAATAATAAAACTTAAAAATACATAAAAATGTACCCCCTGTGAATGTCAGGAGTAGTATATGAATAAAAGTTTTGACAAGGCAAATCATTTACTCGTTCCTGAAGGATACAGATAGGACATAGGTAGTTTGTGTTCTAACAACTAAATGCCAACTCGCTGGATAGTATATCTCGAATTATATTTCTGACGAATCTTCTAGTCAGTTCGATAACATAAGTAGAAATAGCTAATACGAGTAGTTTGGCGTCTGAGTAAACAAATTCTTTTTATTTCGAGTCTTATAATTCTTTTCTATGCATTTCCAAACTATATGCCATTTAAAAACCCACGACTATTGATTAAAATGGATTAAAAAAATATTGCATACTTTTAGGATGTTTTCAATAAATAATTTGTTGCACACTTTTAGGTCTTATTTCTGTCTTTAAAGTGGTAATCAAATTTCTTTCCTTTATTTAATTACCAATAACAAAGTAGTTTTACATACACACATACATACATACATACATAATTGGCCATTACAACCCTGTGTCAGGTTTAAGGCCTAGCTTAACGCAGCACTCATGTTGTGTGTGTTACTTTTTATCCATGAATACCGGGACCTACAGTATAAAGTCGACTCCGAACGACAGATTTGAGAAGCTTTTTCATGGCAATCAATTACTCCCAGAGCTTTTGCCAGAAGACTGCTGAGAGGTGGTCGCCGAAAGAAATAATTTTTTCATATATCTTCTTCAAGATGTCAGAGCTGAAATTTGAACCCAGCGCTATCGTCTTAGTAAGACAACACACTAACCACTAGACCACGGAGACTACAATGAGAACTGCAGATCTTTAAGATTAAAAAGTTTTAAGTATTCATACAAACTAAAAAGAAAATGTTGCATACTTTTAGGTTTTCTCTTATATTTATGAGATAAAATTTGTAAACTTGAAGAATTTTTTTTTTGTATAATTTCTCAATAATCTTTAGATTCTGAATTTGGTATTTTTATAAGAATTACTATGCTGGTAAAAAAGTTGTACAATAAATTTAAATAACAAAAATTTACTTTGAAAGTCCGAAAATATATAAATACTTTCTAGGTATTATTACAAAATCTTTAGTAATAATTTCAACATTTTATATGAGAAACTGTTGATTTAAAAACAATTGAATAGTGAAAACCCCTATTTATAATTCTTTAAGAGCGCTTTTAATTTTTTAGATAAAGGGTTTGTAGTTTGGCATAAAACCGGTTCTAATTTTATGGTGTTTTGTTAGGATTACCTTATAAAATAAAAAAACATTGATTGTTTATATTTCGCCAAAAATTTATTACAAAATGGTTTTATTGTTCTGTAATTAAAAATTACCATTTTTACTCAACGTTTTACTACTTAAAAAAGGAAAATTATACCGATTTAAATAAGACAATTACTCTTTTTACAGCAAGAGTAAGATAACACTTTAGCTTCTACTCCCTTTATAATATTTAATCAACCTCAAAACAAACAATGCTACTGTTACTACTCGTACTGTATGCGTGTGAACAGCGAAAAACACTTAAATAACAGCTGCTACAAAATGCTTTTAATAAAGGTATGCACACATACACCCATACATACTTCTGTGGACAAAGCCGATGACATTAACTTATACACTTACCCACACAACAACATAAAAAATATAATAATAAAGCAAAGTACTGGTAATTAACGTTTACAAAATAAGAAGAGTAGAATACTAGGAAAGAGTGACAATATCTGTTGCAATACTTAAATACTCATAATATTTTCTGAAAATATTTATCTGAATAATAACATAAAAGTGTGTGAGGGAACAACCTGATTTCATAATTACAACGTCACATTGTCTAACAGTTACATTTTACTACCGCTCTGAACCATTAAAAATTAATTAAAAAGCAAAAGAAGAAAAAACAAAAATTTGTTTTTTTTTTTGAAACGAATTACTACCAAAAAATAAGAAAAAATTAAAGCAATAAATGTTTTATTAATAACATTAAATCTCGTAAAACTGTAGTTTAATAAAAGTTTATCTGCAAAAAAAATATAATATAAGAAACCCCTAGAGTTATGCTTTAAAAATAGTTTTATCTTCTTTCTTTTTTGGCTTAAATTATTGTATATCTCAACTCTTGTATGGCAGAGTGATGCAATGCATGTATGCGAAAGCGTTTAACCTTTTAAAGTCCTTTAACAATATGACTTTTATTTGACATTCATTGTACATATTTTTTTCCGTTACAAAACACACAAAGAAATCTTCAGCATAACCACCACACCACCAACAAACGAACAAACAAATAAAAATTGCATATAATTTTATTTCAACTCAAAGCTTGGCAAAGCCATATAAAATGAGGGGAATATATCAGCATCTCTATACTCGTACTTCATGAAATGAACACAAATTAAAATACATAAGTAAGCGAAAATGTCAAACAAAATTCCACTTCTCGTACAAAGGAAAACTCATAAAAAGAAATAAAACTATTTACTAGAAATTTAATATCCTTTTCGCATTCAATTCTTTAGTATGTTTTTTTTTTTGTATTAACTTAAGCTCTGTTTAGCTGATTGATAATGATGATAATAACATGCTCATTATTTTCCATACATTGATGCAATTACAATTATGAAAATCTCAAACATTTTTGTAAAGAGTTGCTTTCCTCGCCTTCTTAATTTTTGTCTATGTCTACAGGAAGACAGAAATAAATGGCATTAAGACATTACATTATAATATGTGTATTTGCAATACACAGTTAAAATACATATATATAAAGAATACACAGGATATAAAAAATTATATCCTTGCTTTTAACTTCTCTTTCTACATATTTTTTTTGTCTTTTGTTTTCCTTCTCATTCATTACAATTTTATTTAATACTGTAAATAGCATAGAAGGGGGGGAAACATATTAAAGATGTTGCTTATTTTTTAAAATAACAATAAATAAAAATATATTTTTAAGCAGAGGCGTTTTGTAAATCTAAAACGGGCAAAAGTTCAAGTATTTATTAATGCTAATAGTCAGCTATTAAGTAATTAGCTCAGCATCACAATATGATTTGTCGTTCACTATTCGTTCTATTGTTATTATCTAAGACTATATTTTAATGAAATAAAACCTTTTTTTTTATAATTTGCACTTTTTTTGGCAATACTAATCTTATTAAAAGATACTTTTTAAGAAGGAACTAAGCTTCTCTCCCTTATAAAACTGCCTAAAACTCTGCTTCTAATTTTTGCTGTGAAGAGGCCTCTGAGCGTCATAAAATAAAAATAAAACAAGTGCTATAAAACAGAAGAAAAAAAAAACAACTTAAGAGTCCGGATTTGTACCGCCATATGACTTTGCAGAGCCGACTAGTAGCAATCGTAGCAATCGTTAGCTAATAACGGTTATAGTTTCTTCATATGAAATTAACTAAAATAAAATATCTTAAACTTTCATGAAGTCGACCCAGAGAAAGTATTACGCATTAGATGGCAACAAATGTTGATATTTAGTGCTAACAAAAAGGGATCTAAGTGCTAGTACATACGTACATAACTGGCCATTACAACCCTGTTTCAGGGTTACGGCCTAGCTTCTTGCAGCACTCATGTTGTGTGTGTTTTTAATTTTTATCCATGACTATCGGGACCTACAGTTTAAAGTCGACTCCGAACGATAGACTTGAGAAGCTTGTTCATGGCTATCAGCTACTCTTAGAGCTTTTGCCAGTAGACAATTGAGAGGTATTCCCCGAAAGAAATATCTTGTTCAAACATATTGCTTTTTTTAAAATGTCAAAGCTGGGGTTTTCTTAGTAAGCCAACACACTAACCACTAGACCACGACAACTACAACTATTTCCCTGGAGAAAGACTATCATAAATCTTTCGTACTCATATTTTTCACTCTGACTCTTATTTTAATGTTTTAGTTTTTTTTTATAGGCGTGAAATGAAACCGAACTCTCAAGAGTTCAATTTTTCGCCAACTTCTTACAGTAATAAATGGTATGGACTGAGTAGTCATTTAAGTTTTGTATACTAAAATATACTTTTTACTTAATTTTAGAAAAAGTATTGCATTAAAACATTAAGTCCTTGTATTCACACACACACAAAATTACCTAGGAATTCTCAAATTTTTGCTACCTCTTCATTTTGTAGGAGGCCAAAAATCGTTTGTGAAATTTCAGTGACAAAAAAAAAATTTTAAATCAAAAAATAATTTCTATTTAAAATGCCTGGCTATTTTTAGTAAGTCAAGATATTAAAAAAAAATTGCAGCCTACTTTTGCGATCTGCAGAGAAATTTTTAAATTTCAATTAAATTAGAAAAAGAAATTATTGCCTATTTCTACAATAAAAAAATAAAAAAAATTAAAATAGTTGCCTACTTTTATGAGGAAACATTTTTTATATAAAGTTTATAAAAATTATTGCCTACTTTTTAGACAAAAATTAATTTTTAAATTTTAGTTCCATAAGAAAATAAAATTTGACTATTTTCAGTTAAGCAAGAAATTAACAAAAGAAGCGGTCTACTTTTGTGATCTCAGGAAAGAGTTTTACATTTCAATTAAATGAGAAAAGAAAATTACTGCCTACTTTATGTTGGGCAGGATATTAAAAAAAACTTAGCCTACTTTTGTGGTCGGAAGAATGAGTTTTACATTTCAATTAAATGAGAAAAAAATTACGGCCTACTTTTAGTTGGGTAAGATATTAAAAAAAATTAGCCTACTATTGTGGTCAGAAAACTGAGTTTAACATTTCAGTTAATTGAAAAAAAAAAAAAAAAATTACTGCCTACTTTTAGTTGGACAAGATATTAATAAGGAGGTTAATAAGTTTGTCGCCGTTTGATTTTAGGTCTTTTAGTATAAAATTTTTCATTATTTATATTTTCCATATTTCACTATTGGGATATAAAAAAAAAATTTAAATTTTAAATTTAAATTTTTGTAAAACAAATAAAGCCTCAATAAGTTTGAGGTTTATTGACAATTTCAATAAAAATATATATAAAAATTAAGCAGAAATTATTCTTAATATGACATCTGCTAGGAACACAATTGGGACGAACGACGAATTTCGTCCAGCATAACGAATTCGTTGTTGAAAGTTCGTCGCGTAAATTCGCAGTCTGACGCACAATAAGGACGAAAAAATAACAGATGTTATAATAAACAAAGTTGTGTGTGGCAAAAAATAAATACTCAAGTTCAAGTTTAATTTATTGAGAATTTTTTCTAGTGTGTGGCAAAAGTGTTACCGTTGGGAAAAAATAATTGAATGCAAAAATTAAGCATTAACAAAAAACAATTAAAAAGCAATTTTATGGTAAATAATTGTGTGTATTTAAATTAAATTGTGTTATTGAAAATCAAACAATTATAAAAGATTGAAATATATCTTCTTTTACTAGTATGTTTGAAAACAAAAAAGAAACACGGTAACTCTGTACTGATTTGTTCGTCGTTCGTCGGCGTTAAAAATAGAAATAAATCTATGGCAGTGTTCGTCACGCACGACGAATTTTGTTTGACGGCGGTATTCATAAGCACAAATGTGTTTTATCTTTGACGACGAAAAGAAAAATTCGTCGTTCGTCCCAATTGTGTTCCTAGCAATCCTTTGGCCGAAGGAACTTTTAATATCAAGTTAAAAAATTTCTTATTAAATTAAAAATAGTTTCAAATCAAATATAAGTAGACTTTAAAAATAAATTAATTCATATTTTAAACGAGCTTTTAGATATATTTTTTTTAAGCTAACCGTTGCCTACTTTAAGGCCTAAAACACGTCTCTGTTTAGATTTTTTTTTCTTTTTACAATAGTATAAATACCGTTTTGAGTTCCTTTGCTTACAATTATTTTCTCACTGATAATTTTTTTCTTTTTTTCTGCCATTCCCTTCTCTTATTGCAACGAAATAAAAAAAAAACACCAACAATTCTATGTTAGAAAAAAAGGATAAAGTCATAATTGCATAAGTACTGTTGTAACTCACACAAAACAAAATACAAATATAAATACATTGCGAAGAGAGATGGAAAAAAAATTACAACATTCATCATAATCAAGTGCTTTTGTAGTCCTTGTTGAAACCGTTCAGTTTTACTGTGTGTGTGAGTGATTATTGTTTTTTTTATACTTTTTTTCTCCCCCTCTCTATACATGGCAACTTTGAAGCAACAATAAATACAACAGTGTAGAAGAGAGTAAAACAGAAAAAAACAGAAAAAAGTAAAACAGAATGAAAACGTAAAATTACATAATGAAACAAAGTATTATCAACGATAAGGAAGTTGTTTTGGGTTTGTTAAGTGTTGCTTTACTAAGTAGTAGTCGTAGTAGTAGACTACAGTGGAGTAGTAGACTGACTTTGAATTAAAAAAAAAAAAAATTGAAATGTAGGAGTACTTTTAACTCGATTGTAGACTACTTTGGTAACAAACATGAGTGGCAATAACGAAATACAATTACAGAAGTTTAGATGATTTTATTATTATTTTTTTTTTTTTTTTTGTTTTAAGTATCTCTTGCAATACGCTATAGTTAGTTAAAAGGATATGAAATTAAATTCTTGCTACGAGTAGTTTTATTTTATTACTGTTTGTGCTTTAGTACACATTTCTCATTATAGAGTTTCTCTTCAATTCGTTGTCTATGTACTGTTTTTACCTCTAAGGTACTATTCAATTCCTTGTTATCTCATTTTTCAGATCTTTTTATGTCAGTATTATTAAGCTTTTTGTCTCTTTGTTTTACTATTTTTTATTTTTTTTTTTGTCTTTTTGATTTTTGTTTTGGCTAAAATTTCAAAATGCCGATACACTGGCAAACATGTTTTCTAATTGTATATCCTGATACTCTGCTGCGTATGTAGGTTTGTATGTATTTATGAACAATTGTATCGGCATAAAATAACAAAGTTTTGTATACGATTTCTGTTGGTTACAATTAGATTTGTAGATTGTTTAAGCTTTAAACTTTTATTTGTCATTTGACAATAATAATGATAATGATGAGTTGTTGCTGTTACTCTTTTTTAAAAAGTACTTAAAATATAGCTTTAAAGAAAAACAGGGAAAAATTTCATTCTAACTGTTTCTGTCTCTGCTACTCTTTTATATGTTTATTTACTGGTCTGTCTTTATGACTGTTTTGTTTAATGTCAGACTTTTTGTCACATTAAAATGAAAATGTCTTTTATCTAAACGAGATTTTTATAAAGTTTTCAGACATTATTAAAGTTCTTACTTAAGGATTTTTTTTTATCTTGTTGTTACCTTAACAAAGTTGTTAATAATTAACCCAGAATAAAAGCAAGCACAACAAAAAAGTAATAAAGTAATGAAAACTGAAACTTAATACATTTTTTTTTGCCGCAAAGTATGGCTTATAAAATGTCCGCCGTAAGGTATGCTACAATTAATAAATTAATAAATTTTGTTTAATATAAAGCTACCAAACACTTGAATTTTAAAATATTTACAGACATACATACATAAGTAATTGGCCATGACAACTCTGTTACGGTCTAGCTTTTCGCTGTACTCATTTTTTGTGAATGTTAATTTTTATCCATGAGTACCGAGATCTACAGTTTAAAGACAACTTTGAATGACAGACTTGAGAGGTTTGCTCAGGGCAAATAGTTACTTATAGAGTTTTTGCCATCAGACCGCTAAGAAGTAGTCGCAGAAAGAAATATTTTGTTAATATTTCTTTTGTTTTTTTTTTCAAGATGTCAAAGAGCCACATACTGTTACATAGTAAATGACATGCCATTTTCATGCCTTCTGATCTACCTGATTTTTTTACAGTTTATAATAAACAATCTAGTTATCATGTGCCAAAAATATTAGGCTTATATCTTTATTACTTTTTAGTCCAGAGACATTCAAAGTTGACCTAAGTGAAGGCGTTTGAAATGAAACCTCATTATATATGCTACATTCTATCGCTTCATGCTTTTAAAATACTGTTGTAATGACACTATAAAGACTTTTTTCGTGCAATTGGACGTTATTTATGATATATTTGCAAATAAAAAAATTTTCAAATATAAAAAAAATAATTTTTTTTACTACAAAAAATTGTCCAAAAATATATATTTTCTTTAAATTCTATGGATTGCCTTTAATGATCTCCATCGACCTCCAGCCAGATACTTATATCAAATTAAAGCCTGAAGTCTCAGCTAAACTAAAACTAAAAATAGTTAATAAAAATTTCCTTCACAATCATGTAATTTCAGTTGAGGTTTGTATTAAAATCTGTTGCATACTCCTAGGATTGCACTTTTTTATAATTTTTTATAAGTTATAATGGCAATGTTATAAAAAAGTACAATCCTAAGATTATGCAACAGATTTTATTACAACTTGTCTGCAGTTTTTCCGGCCCTTCTAAGAAAATTCATAGGTTTGTTCGATGATCTGTAAAAATTTGTGGATTTATTTGGGTAATTTCAATGACTAATGCACGTATTCATAAAAACTATTTTAGGTTTATTGAGGGTTTCTTTGACAAGTATTGCATAGAAATTTGTCAAATAAGTCCTCAATAAACCTAAAATAGTTTTTATGAATACGGGCATAAGCTTTTAGAGTTCATTCGGTTCTAGTAATAAGGTGAATAAAGCTGGTCCTATCTTTTATTTAAAAGAAAAACTGCAAATTTTGAAGCTTAGAAGGCAATATTAATTCGGTCATATCTCCTACACTACATACGCAATCTAAGCAACTATTTCCACGAATTATAAAGGAAGTGCTGTATGTCAATAAAAGCTGCTTTGAAAAGTTATCAATTAAAATATCTGACATATGAAAGCTACTGAACTCTGAGAAAATTTTCCTCAGTTTTTGTTTTACAATATTTAAGTGACTTCAGTATACTTTTTCCAAGACAAAGTATTCCTTTTTAATCAAATAAATTATGAATTTCTCTCAGAGAAACACTCTTCTTTGAAACGGAATTATTTGATTTGTAAGAAATAGTTTTAAAAAATCGAATTTTAGTCACCAAAATACCGCCTACACAGAGTGCAAGATGGTCCGATGGGCGTGGCAGATTTAATAAAACTTGGCAGGCGTCTTTTGTTTTTTCTAAGTAGTATATATACTAAATTTTAAGACTTTTGCTTTTATACGAAAGGTTTTATGTGAAAATATCCTTTTTGATTGTATAGGCGTTGGGCGATGTTCGGGTCTGATTTTCATGACACTATTTTATTTTTACTTTAAAAAATAGTTTGTTTTAGCATTGTCAAGAAAGTTCACTTGTATGCCTAAAACACTATATTTGTACATATCGTCGATGGAATTAAAGAACGCTGTAACTGACAAAAAATCGAAAATACGTTTTTTGCATCATTTTTATCAGAAAAAAATAAAATACGCGTCAATTGGTCCCGGTCCCAGATTTCGACGATGAAAATAAATTCATTTACGCCATCTGCGTTTTGTTCTACTTTCATACAGGTTTTTTGGCTCTGGTTTTGTCAGTTACAGCGTTCTTTAGTTCCATCGACGATATGATTTTTAGGTAAACCCTAAAAGTATGCTCAACTACAAACGAACATGCACACACTGATGCATATGCATACTTTTCTCATTTTTAAGTCCTTAAGGTTTATGTAAAATTTTGAAAAGCAATAATATTTGTTTATTTAAATATGTATACATGTGGATGTGTATGTATGTGCATGGGTATGTACATATACAATATATTTGTATAGTAGTTTTGTAAATATAATGTGCGATAGAAAGAAAAAAATCCTTTTGTATTTATGTATGTTTGTTTCTAAGAATATGTCTGTGTGTGTAGCAGCAAGTGTTATTTGTGTGAGCATTGTTTACTTAACAAAAGCTTAAGCCGCCTTCAATATCAAACGACAACACATCATGTGACATAAACTGATGTTGTCAGGCCAAGTTGACCGATCGCCGGTATGGATTTTAAAAACGCCCTTCTAACTAACTGACTGACTAACTGACTGTGTGTCAGACATATTTTCTTTTTTTTAATATTTTACTGGGCTCACATTACATTACAAACTGTTGAAAGTTTAGGCTATGGCTGTTTTTAATGTTGCTTACTTATGTCGATGTTGATGTTGATGTTTTTGTTATTATTGCTGTTGCTGTTGCTGTTATTATTGTTATTGCTGATGCTGATTTTGATATTGTTGACGTCACCACCCACTGCGCTTTATGACAGCTAAAACATTCTTTCATGTTGCCATTGTATGGCGTATATTCATAAATGTTTGTAAATCTCAGTTTTTTTTTTCTGTTATGACTGTGACCATTAGAGTTGACCAGTGTTGTTGAGCTGCTGCTGCAACTTATGCTTTAGATGCTGTTGTTATATTCAAAAAACGAGACAAAAGGCTTAAAAGGATGCACGTACAGGTCATGCACTCTTTTTAAATTTTGTGCTTACACACGCATACAGACAGATTTAAAAATTTTTTCTCAAAAACACAGATATTGTGTGCCGGATTTTTTTCTATATTTTAGTCGGGCATAAACAAATGATGTAGTAGTACATTCTAAATGCATTGTTCCAAAAACTCATACTGTTAAGGTATGTTTTATTTCTCTCTCTCTCTCTCTCTCTCTCTCACGCTCTTTCATTCTGTAGTAAATCTTTGATTTTTGCATACATACATACGTTTACACATACTTATACTTTTTGTTTTTCTTCTGTTTGTTTTTTTTTACTTTTTTTTTTATTTTTGCTAAAAATAACAAGCGTATACAAAAATATTTCTAGTTGAGCATGATTCAATTGTTTTTTTTTTTTTTTTCTCTCTCTCTCTCTCTAAAACAGTTTTTGCCTTCATTCAAAATATGTCAGAAGCCATTGTTGTTATATTTTGTTTAAAGCTTACAATGTAGTAGAAGGCTTTATTCGTCTATATGGATTTTGTTGAGGTAGCAGAAGGGGTTTAAGTATAAGAATAGTTTGATAGTCAATGTTGTTATTTTGTTGACCAGGAGACAGCAGTCTATTGTGTTAGTTTAGTTGCTGTTGATGTGCCTGGGATGAAATATCAAAAAATAACTAAACAATCGAACAAACAAACAAACTAACGCACTACTACTCATAACAGCCATAGCAGCAGCAGTAGCTGCCACTACCACAGCACAAATAACATACTTATGTATGCGTTAAGCATACAATATTAGATGAGGCAACCAAATACCATGTTGTATAGTATCTATGGAATTTCAGGCTACCAAAACATACACAACAACAACTGAAATATCAGCCATAATAAACATGAAACTGGGTATGACAGTTTGTGAATTTTTTTTCCTTCTTTTTTTTTATTTTATTTAGAAAATTGATTTAAAATTTAAGCCTTAAACAAAATATTAAATAATTTAAAACTGGAATTTAAATTTTTCATTTTTAAAGAAAAATATGTAATACTTTTAAAAGCACTACAATACGTGTACAAACGTATTTTCAATATATAATACATAACGTTATAAAAACTTATTTTGTTAGAACCTCTTAATATCCATATATCCTTTATAAAAAGAAACAAATCTAAGTTGAATTTTTAACAATGAAATATAACCCGGCTCATTAACTTTAATAGAAAAAGATTTGAGTCGTGCACTAGAATCACTAGGAAAAATCTAAGTTTAGTAACAGGGTCAGATGCAGATTTACTAGATATTAAAATAGGATACAAATCAATTTGACTGGTTTGTGCGGATTTGTGTTACTGTGAGTACTTTGCCATAAGAGCACATACTAGACACTTGTGCAGCATTAATGTATAAAAGGATATCGGAAAGAAAAATATCAAGGTTGGCACAACTGATATTTTGAAATTCATTAGAGCTGCAAAACTAGGAGGCATACGAAAAGAAATCTAGATAGGTTAAAGGCTGTCCGATTGATTTATAGGTTTAAGTACTTTTATTCGTCATGTGTAAATGCAGGAACTATGATTAAGTTTGTTTTTAATAAACGCAAATATTTTTATTCTACACCATGTATTATGTAACAAGAATTTTTTCTTTTCTCATGAAGCATAGACCACTCATTTTCAGAGCTATTGGTGGCTTCTGACAGCACCCATATTGTGTGCGTTAATTTTTATCCATGAGTACCGGGATGTACAACTGTGTATGGGTTTAACGTGCGCACCGTCCGTAGACATATCACACGCCGCACGTTGCCGGAGCGGTAGTTGAGTTCAATGCGCCCAACCACCGCCACTCGATGCCGGTACCCTCTAATCTTACTCATGCATGAGGGCACGGCGCTCAAAAGAGAGCCCATAGCACCGAGTTGGCAATTTAGCACCACCACTGTCTGGGTAGTGATACCCTCCTTGCTGAGGGGTATCTATTTAGGTACTTCCACAACCACTACGTGTACCTCCCAAAGGGAGGACCTCACCAATCATCAGGCCGGACATTACTTCCCGAATGACTGAGAGTTATCTGTACCGGGGGCTCCTGATGCCCGTAGTACCAGATTAAGGCATCTCTGGTCAGTCCGTGAGAACACCAGAAATGCGTACAAGTACACGTGGCATTGAACGACCATGCACCACATAATCGCCATTAAAGGCGTTCTCTGCCTATATTGAGCGCCAGACCACTCAGGGCTAGGTCGAACCCAATATACCCCGGGGAAAACAGACTACCGACGGGGACACTCGTCAGCAGCCCTTAAATGTATCCCCGGGGGGGACCGGGATGCACAGTTTAACGAATAATCCGGACGATAGACTTGAGACGTTTGTTTATAGAAATCAGAGCTTTTGGCAGAAGGTAGGTGAGAGATAGTCGCCGAAAGAAATATTATTTTTTTCAGAAGTCTTCTTTTTTACGATGTGACTGTTGGTGTTTTAACCCAGAACTCTCGTCTGGTAAGCCAACACACAATATATGGCACCACCCTGACCATATTTTGCTACAGAAAATAGACAACCTCTTGTATTATTTTATTGTATAACAAGAAATAAATGCAAATTTTTAGTATGAAATTGGTAATAAGGAGATATTTTTTTAATAATTGTTTTATTATTGAAACACAAAACATAATATATGAAATGTATTGCTTTGAGGATAAGCATGTCTCTATGGCCATTTCGTCTCTGCTTAATAGACTCGTCAGGAGACTTTTTCCCAAAGGTGGTAAGCAAAAATACAAATACATATATTCAAATAGTTATAAACTAAATGCGAATCACATTTAGTATATAAAAACCAAAACAAAAGTATTTACAAAGCAATAAAAATAAACGAAAAAGGAATGTAATAAAACCCTATAACTTACTACTTGAAGTACTTTCTAAACTTTAATGGTGTTTAATTTCAAAATTTTTAGAAAGTACTTAAAAATCCTTTCCATATGTCCTTTTGTTCGACTTTAGAAAATATTTTGTATATCCATAATATTTCGTATATCCATACATAGTTTGAAAGCAAAAATTATATAAAAAAGTGAGTTATCAACCGACATAGTGTTGTTGAAATCGATGCTTTTAATGATTCAAACAAAAGGTTATTAATTCCTTCATTCAATTAGGAGGCACTAAAAATACTTATACCTGAAGTACTACTATACAAACCGCAACTAAACTAGGGTTTCTACGTTATCTACCCCAGATACGAATCTTAAAATGTGGGCCAGTGGTAACCGTCATAGTTCCCTATAGGATATTTAGTAATCACCAAAAATGTGCAGTGATAACTCAATTGCGTTATCACAGAATTTGCGCAAATTTTTTTTTTGTTTTTTGTTAAGACCAATACTCAGAGGTTTACACCTCTACTCATGCAGTGCATTCTATTGGAAGTGGAAATTATAGAGTTTTTTGTTTCTCTTTTTTTAGTTAAGCGCCTTATATTAATGGGACAAGTTGCTTTCAGTTGATAACTTAGAGAGCAATGCTATACCTTCACTCAACAGCAATTGTCCCATCTATTGATGTTAATTTTTGTTTATTGTGAAGTGCTGTGAATATAAGTTGCTGGTAGGTTTCTATCTACCACTAGGTAGCGCTTTCTCCAGATCATTCGTTTGCTAAGTCAAAAGGTAGAAGGGTTGAATGTCAAGAGGCGGTTTTCTAAAGATGGAGTTCTTAGTACTTTTGGAAGGGAGGGGGGGGGAGCCTCTTATATACGAGACAATTCCTATTTTATTTAAATGTTTACTAAGTTCCATAGTGATCTGTCAGAAGAGCCGTTAAAATATTAAGGTTGTCCCTAGAGAATGTATTAGAGGAATAAAATCTCCTTTGATCAGAGTTACCAAGTAGAAGTTTGGGAAGTCTATGACCTGTCTAGACCAAGAAGAGTATTCGCCTCTTCTTTTCCTGTCTTTCCTTTAATATGCCTTTCCAAACTCTCCCAAACAAAAGTCGTTTTGGTACTGTTTTTTATAATTTTTGCTATCATTCACCATAAGTTTAACCATATTTTTCTTTACTACAACATGTACATATTTTTTTAAATGACATAACTTTGTCAAAATTTTACTGTGTCCTGTTCTTATATCCTTTTTCTATAGTTTGCGAAAATTTTATTTGTAGCACCCGTTATATAATAAATAGTGTTTGACAAGTTGTTAATACACAACCATTTTTTTCTTAACACACAACTACTTGCTGCTAAATATTGAAATATTTTTATTATGGGCGTGTTGTTGTAGATGTAATATCTGCTGCACCCACTGTTATTGTGCAAATTTTGCTTCTGCTCCATCATAAGCCCAACAATGACCAAATAACACTTTACGATTTCTATTTTATTATTTCTGTTTTTAATAACCCATATAGGTTAAGCTCTCCTAGGGAGATGTAAAATATTTGCATTTTTTATATGTTTAAAAAGAAAAAAAAAAATAAGAAGAAAACAACCAAAAATGTCTGTGTGACATGTTCCCCTAAAGAATCTTGTAATAAACTTGTTCCCTCTTAACAAAAATTGCTTTGTATTTTAAAGTATTTCTCGGTTTTTTTTCTGTACTAAAGTTCATTGTCCAGTATTGCTCCCTATTGTGAACAATATGACCCTTTTACTTTAAACAGTTGCAGTTGATTTTTAACAAAATATTATTGTATTCTTTTGCTTACTATTTTTCTTCTGTTGGTTACTGCCATCAATCATTTTTCATTTTGTTGTTATTGTATGTTTTATGGTTAGTTAAAGACTTTTTTCCTCTGGTTAGCTTGGTATTGTATTGTTACAAATTTGTTAAAAAGAGTCCTTTTCTTCTAGAAATGATTTTCATATTTCATTTTCTTTTTTTTTCTTATATTTTTGTATTAATTTTTTATATCTTTATGTTGACTTTGAATACAATATTAGTAACTGTAGAGAGAGTGAGAAAGAGAGAGCGAGAGAAAAAAAAGGATAAGTGTCAAAGTCTGCTTTTGATAGTTCACTGTGAAGTATGTAACCAAATTTATTGAAAAAAATTGATGAAAAGAAATATTTGCCAATACATTAACAAAAAAAAAAAAAACGATTGAAAGCGTTGAACTGGAAGATACTAAAGGGCTTTTAGAAATATGCTTTTAATATTTATTAAACAAAAAATGTTTTTAAATAGAAAAAAAAAAAATCGAAATTCTGACATTTGGAAAAAAAGAAATATGAACAAAATATTTCTTTCAGCAGCTACGTCTAAGAAGTCTTTAGACAAAAGCTGTGAGAGTAACTGATTGCCATGACGTTCGGAGTCGGCTTTAAACTATAGGTCCCAGTACTCATGGATAAAAACTGACGCGCACAATATGGGTACTGCGAGAAGCTAGGCTGTTACCATGAAATAGGGTTTTAATGGCCAATTATGTGTGTTTGTATGAAAAATGTTTTTAAATAGAAACAAAACTAAATTTCTATAGAATTTTGTCAGCTTTGCTCTCCCTTAGAAAGTCTTTAATAGGCGAAGGGTATACACAGAAATTTAACTAAATCCGCACAGTTATTGTGAAATTTATAGTTTATTTTACAATTCACACCATATTTTTGTTAATAAGGAAATATTACAGATATATCCCTGGGTACGATGGGAATATAGAAAAACCGTACAAGATTTTTTGAGTTTCTAAACTTTCTCTAAAATTTTGAATTTCGCACCATCTCTCCAAAATAAAACAAAAATTTCAACAACTTGATTTAAGTATAAAAAAAAAATATTTGATTTTGTTCATATGTTTTTAAAACATTTTAAAATAGAAACAAAAAATTTTTTTATATATTTTTTTTATCAAAAGTTATTTGTGTTTCAACAATCTAACTACACCACAACTCGTAGCATATACTACTTTATTAATTAACATACTTTTTTTAACCATGACGATTAAAATTAAAATGTTGAGCATATATCCTTTTTTTGTACTAAAAAAATATTTTAAGGTTTTGCAAAAAAATTTTTTTTTCTATTTTGTGATCATTTTATTTTGTTGAACCAAACACTGCAAAATAAGAAAATTGTTTTTTCGATTGATCAAACATTTTTTCAATTTATTTACTTATAATACAGCAGTTCTAGTTAGCTATAAAAATATATTGGCTTTCGTTAAGTCTGTTTTTGAAAACTTTTCAATCTTATTATTTTTTTCTTCTTAATTTTTGAACAGATATCGTTTGAATTTTAAAAATCTAATTACATCACAACTCGCAGCATATAATACTTTATTAAATGACATATTTATTTTAACTATGACGTTTAAAATAAAAATGTTGAGCATGTATATTTTCCCCAAAAAAAATTTTTTTCTATCTTGCTGTCATCTTACTTTGTAGAACTAAAAACTGCAAAAGAAGACAAATTTGTGCTGAATATAATGCTTTAATTTCGACTAATCAAACATTTATTATTTAGTTATAATGCAGCAGTTCTAGTTAGCTATAAAAAAATATTGGTTTTTTTAAGTCTGTTATTTAAAAAATTTTCAATCTTATTTTTTCTTCTTAATTTTTGCACAGATATCGTTTGAATTTTAAAAATCTAATTACATCACAATTCGCAGTATATAAAATGCTGTTAATTGATGTAATTTTTTTATCCATGACATTTAAAATCAATATGTTGAGCATATATCCTTTTTTTATGAATTTTTGAAAAATTCATATATTTTTGTTTTTAATAGTTTTTGTGGTTATTTTGCTGAATCAAATGAATTGCAAACTGTTTTACTGTAAAAAAGTGTTTCCTGATAATTTCAAGTAAACGTTTATCTATCAACTGCCCAAAAAAATAAAATTTTTTTTTTCAATATTTTCACTCATTCCGTCTTTAAATGTCTTTGCATAAATCTGTTTAATTTTTTGTTTAAATAAAAAATTAATTTTTACACCTTTATGCTCATTTTTCTTTTGTTTTATCTTTTATTACTATTTTATGGTTGGCGATGTTTTATTGTTTTCCTTTTGTTTTGTTTTTTTTTCAGCTGAATTTTATAATTTTATTCATATCATTTCCTTGGTCATGCTCATATATAATATCCCTTTTTTTGTCTTTATTATAAAGTACTTGCCGGTGTATTAAAACTCCTTTGTGTTGTTTTCATAATTCTTTTCTACTTTGCAAAAGTATGGCTGACAAAGCATGAAAATATTAAACGGATATCCTTGCTTAAAATAAAAGAGCATATATAACCTACCATTGTGTTATTTACAGATTTTTTTAAAGCTCAACTATACTTTATCTTTCTCTCTTTCTCTCTTTCTCTAGCTTTTTGTTTTATTTTCACTATTTTTTTTTATTAAAATTAAGCACGCGTTACGTCTTCGTTTTCTTATGTTATGTCCTGTTGTAATTTCAGTTTCTTTTATTATTATATTCTTTTCGTTGTAAATATAATTTCATTGAAAAAGTTTGTCCTTTTAATAGCTTGACCGTTAGTTTTGTAAGGCTCTAAGGAGTTGTATAATAAAATTACAATACCTCTCTTAAGCTACACACTCATATTCTCTTATTTTGCAAATTTTTTCCGTTCACTTGAACTGCGAAAAGCGATAATCATAAATTTTAACCAGCAAGCTGCAAAAAAATTACAAACGAATTAACAAAAATAAAACTCAAAGCCAGAGAAAAGAATAAGTGAAAGCAAAAACAGCAAATGAAAATATTATAAAACTTTTCCACTTTTATAAGACAAGAATTGCTTAAAATAAAATAGAGAAAAAAAGGCAAATAAAATAAAAAAATAGTGGGTAAGTATAACAGTTCAAATGGCAGGGTACAGTAATATAATTGTCTTTTTTGTGTCAAAAAATTGTAAAAAAAAGAAGCAGAAAATTATGCACTGGGGATCATATCTATTTTTGCTTTACACAGCCAGTGGTAAAAAAAATTCTGCGTATATTTAAATTTTCTTGTTGTGTGTTCTGTATACCAAATTATAAAGCTAGAGGAAGAAAAATAATAATTTAATATTTAAGAAAAATTTTAATAAATTAAACAAAAGCGTGCAGTTAAAAGTACCGCCTTAAATCTAGGAAATTATTAAAAGCATATTACACGGTTTTTTTTCGTTACATTTTATATAAAAAAGTTGTTTTCTAACTGGTTGTTATACGTATATCCTTTGCTTCACATTGAAAATTATTAACGAAAGCATATATTTTTATTACTTTTATTTATATACTTAAAGGTTAAGAAAAATACGTTTAAAATAAGGAATATAGGGGCATACAATTTTGTTTTATAAACAGTTTGCCTTTAAATATTTCTATATACATAGTTAGAAACAGGGGACACCCAAAAGACGAACAATTAACAGCATTATCATAACTTCTAACAAACCATATTACGAGTAGCTCAATATGATGTACAAGTGAGCTAGTGAGCAAGAGACTTTTTATTGTAAACTTTAGATAAAATGTGACACCATTGTTTTATAAGAAACTATTGAAATGACTTCTCAGACATTCTCAAAATCCTGGACTACAAGTAAAACACCGAATTTTTATTACAGATAACTATTAACAACCTTAGGAATAATTAAAAATTAGCAGGTCCTTGTACACAGTGGCTAAGTTTGTCATTCTAATACATGGAAATTCTTACTCAAAGGTAGAAGGTATTTAAGTTTTTTGAATATCTGACTAGTTATCAAATAGAAGTTTTTTTTTTTTTTTTTTTTTGTTTTTTTGTTTTTTGTTTTTTTGGTGAGAGAGGAAATGCATTTACGCACTTAGGTGGTTTTTGCCACCCGTCGTGCCGGACTCCACGCAGTTATTGCGTTCCTGCCGGCTAAAACCCCTCTCTATATCACCAGGCTCCATCCTGGAACCGTCAATTTATGATATTACTTCAGGATGAAGCCTTATATTCCGGTCCATTTGGACCCTACGGTGCCACCGAACTTGCAAGGTCTCTCTCCTTCCGACGAAAGATCCCCCTCACAAAAAAGGCGATTCTTCTCCATGCAGCGAGGTTTCCTAACATGACTCCCGTGATGGTATTGGGAGTCAAGATGCAAAGATCCCTAAATAGAAGGTATGGAAAGTTTTAATAATATCAGATTATAGCGGGTGATAAACTTGCCAGTTTTACTAACGAGTTGCTAATTTTTCATTATACATACGGTCGTAAATTAATATAAACCGGTCCTTTCGAATGTCATATGTTATATATAATTCAATTTGGTTAAAAAAATCTATATGAATTTTAAAGATAAACATATTTTCTACAAATAATAATAAAAATACTGTGGTAGCCGTAGTCTAGTAAGTAGTGTGTTGACTTACTAGACGAGAGAGCTCCTGGTTCACATCACAGCTCTGACATTTTGAAAGAAAGAAATACGTATTAAAAATATATTTTTCTTTGCGGCCACCTCTTAGCTGTCTTTTGGGAAAAGCTGATAGAGCAACTGATTGCCATGAACAAGCTTCTCAAGTGTGTCTTTCGAATTACACGTTAAAGTGTAGATCGCTGTACTTATGGATACAAAATTGATGCACATTATTATATGGGAGGTTCGTGGTATGGTGGTTAGAGCGTTCGCAAAAAAAAAACTCAAACGGCCCAGGTACAAATCCCAGCAAGAGTGAAAAATGTAAAAGTTAGTTTACGGTTTTTTCATAATTATAATTAAAAAAATAACAGGCTGCCCCCCCTCTCCAAGAAGACCATCTACAATTAAACCGCTCCCCGACATTGTACTTCATTCCACTTTAACCAATATCAACAAAAAAAGAAACTAATGATCAGGGAAAAAGCTCCACCTCTTGAGAAGTAGCAGATAACAGCTAAACCTACTTAGCGAAGGCACTCACCACACAATCAACATGCAACGATGAGGCAATTGCTGTTGATCATTCAAGAGTTCAGGTATGACACACTTCTTTAAATGATCAATTTACATTAATTTGTCTCGCTTAATAGTAATATGAGAAAAATATATATATTTACTGTCCTTACCAAAAAAATCTAATACAACACATAGCAATAAGTAGGGGTTTACGCCTGAGTATTGGTCTCAAAAATAAAAACAACATGTACTGTGAGAAAATATGTCGCAACTCTGAAAAAGGATTGTAATAGTCAATTATGAATGTTTCTATTTAAAAATACTGTCAAAGTTAAGAAAAGGCTCGGCATAATTAGTTTGAGGCTTCAAAATCGTTCCCTTGCTATCTAACATCTTGCAAAAACAAAACAAACAAAACACAAATATAAAAAAATATTTCTTTCGGCGACCATTTCTTAGCAGTCTTCTGGCAGCTCCCGATACTCATGGATAAAAATTGACACACACAATATGTTTGCTGCGAGAAACTTGGCCGTATAGTAATGTCAGGGTGGTAATGGCCAGTTATGTATGTATATGTATGTATACATACATATACATAATTGGCCATTACAACTCTGTGTCAGAGTTAGGACCTAGCTTCTAGCAGCACTCATGTTGTGTGTGTAAATTTTTATCCATGAGTACCGGGACCTATAGTTTAAAGTTGACTCCGAACGACAGATTTGAGAAGCTTTTTCATGGCAATCAATTACTCTCAGAGTAATTACTACACATTTTTTCGAATTCAAAATTCCAATATTTATTGGATCTATATTTATTTATATTTAATATTCTTAAAATCTTTAACGGATATTACTTCGCATTAGAATGCCAGTATGAGGATCTTAAGACTGTATGTATGCTATCTGTGAATTGGTGACTTTTGAGCTGATTTATACAACTAGATACGCATTCTACCTGCAAACTTTTTTTATAATGAAAATACTTATAAAACAATAATATTAAAAAAAAAAACTCTTCTAATTGTAATATGTTTCAAAATATAATCCTTCAAGGGTTTATTTGATAAGCTTTGGGTAGAAGTTTGTCAAATAAGTCCCTAAGAAGTGTACATACTTTATTTTTTACATGAATACAGCAGTAAGTAAGAATTACATGCAAAAATTTTTCTTTGCTTTATACATTTAAAGTATATAATTTTTTTTAATTTTTATACAGCCTATTTTTAGGCTTTCATAAATACCCAACTATAAAGCATACTTTTGGGCTTAATGAAAATGTAACCCTTGTCTGCTTTAATACAATTTTTACACTTATGCATATAGTATATCGTTGTAAGTTTTGAAAAAATGCGAGTTAGGGCCTTTCTACCTGAGACCAACGATGTGTACAATATATATATATTTTTATAATTTATGTACGGTTTTTTCTCCCCACTTACATATCCAATTCAATTTCAGTAATTTTTCAACTAATTAAATTTTAAAATATTTCGAAATACACAGATGTACATCTTTTCATATCTCTTGTACTCTTGTACTGCCTCTCGTTCTCTCCGCTAATTACTCTTTGCTTTATGTTACTATTATAACAACACAGTTTGAAACACCCGCACAACAATTATTGTTTTTTGTTTTTGTTTTTAAATATCTTTTTTGTGCAATATAAAAACCACAATTTAAAATTTATTACCATGGCGCCCAAGCGGGGCAGTCAAGCAAAAATGTCACTTAATTGCAATTTACTAAATTGTTTCTGTTGCTATATACAATACATATGTATAAGTATAAGTGTGTGTGTATCCTTAACATATAAAAAAACACTGTTAAAACATTAAATACAATAACCTTATAGCAAATTCCAAAATTATAATAAAACAATATAAAGACATACATAAACATGAACATGAACATACATATGTAATTTAAATAAATGCATTTATATAAAAGACTAATTGTATATGCAAGTTTTTACAATTACTTATACAAATGTCTGATTTGATCATGTACATACATACATACATATGTACATATGTATGTGTGGACATATCCATACATATAAAAACCATAAATTTTGCGTTGATTTATCTTAATTTAAATGTTGCACACATTGTTTTAAATACTCACATGTACACTTATAATATGACTTTATATAAGTATGTATGTATGGCTGATTCTATTTCCATATAAATAAGTATGTAAGCCTGTGTGCATATACGCTTATGTGTGTTTGCCTGTTGTTTTGTTTTGTAATAAAATCAACAGACTTTAAATAACAACAAGTACAATACACAAGTAAAAACACAAAAATCTGCCTGAACACCACTAAATGGTATTGTTTTTTTTTTTTTTTTTTGTTTTTTTGTATGAAAAGAAACAACCAAACAAAAACAAAAAAATATTTAAACAAAGAAGTGGACAATAAAGTCTACACTTAATATTATACTTCATGCAGGACAAAAACCAGAGACAAAAGCACATATATTTTTAATGTATTAATAATTAGAATTTAAAACTTAAAACCATTCAGATCTTAAATAAAATTAAAATTTGTAAAGAATAAAATTTAAGAAAAGATTATTGTTTGCTAGACTTTGGTCTGCTACACTGCACTGACATGCACATGCTCTCAGTCACTTTCCCTTGTAATCATCATTAGAATATAGTTTAATATTGTAATGTAATTGGTAAATAAATACATATAGAAATTCCAAATATATATCACATTTCGCTAGCAAAATTTGTAAAAAAAAAACATATTCAAAAATAGCTTAAGCTTGTGGCTTATGTTCAAGGTTATCTACAAGGAGTTTGCGCTTCTAAACTAAGTTATCAGTTTGTAAGTAGAGGAAAAATGATTCTTTAGTTAAGATTTTAAAACATATTTTTTTGTAATGACTTTAAATATTGAAGATAAACTGCTGTATTCATAAGAAATATTATTTGCCAGGTATTGCATAGAAATCTATCAAATAACCCCTTAATAAACGTACATTATATTTTATGAATAATTTCATGGTTTTGTTTAAAACATTTTTTTTGTCATTAAATTTTTTGATTTTATAAAGCGTAATATTTTGTTTTTGGTAATGTAAAGGAATAAAATTCAATTAAGAGTTAATATTAAAAGTCTTTACAAAACGGGCTTGAAAATATATTTTTTAAAAATAGTAAAAAAAGGATATATTGACAGGTAGTAATATGATTTATATTTTTCTTTAAAAGTAACATCAAATGCAAGTTATAAATTTAATACAAGTTGTAAGTTATAAAAAAGGACATTTGAAGTTATGGAAAAAATTTTTTGCACAAGGACAAATAAAAAGTTTTTTTTTTCGATTTAGATTTTATTTATATAAATATATTTTTTTTCTTTATTGCCATTTTAAAGTGTTAAAAATACGTATATTATACTTATTTTGGTTTTGTGTTTTCTAAAGATCTAATTTTTTAAGACCAGACTCATTCTGTACATGTGACTGGAATTTGTAAAATGATAGAGACATTTTTTTTTGTCATTGGCGTCTTACAAGTGAGACAAATTGCTATTAATTGAACATTTAAAAAAAATTGTCTCATCTGTCATTGGATGTCTTTGTGGTGAAGGGCTTCGCTATGTATATGTTGATGCTATTTTTACTACTTCCCAGTAGGTGGCGCTGTTTTTCCTGATCATTTATTATTTTTTTTTTTAAATTTTGATTTAATTATCAGAAATTATTTAAGGTTTAGAGCCTTTAAATAGTAATTTATTTATCAAATATACAAAATATAATTGTGTAAACAAATGGTCTTTGAAAGGTGTAGCGAAGTATTCATAAACAAATTATTTGCCCTTGAGATTTTAAAACTGCCTACAATATTAGCATTTTTATTATTTAATTAAAGGAGGGCATATGCTTTGCAATTTTTTTTACTTTATCAATAGCTTAGCCTTACTTCTGGTAAGTTTTTTTGTCGTCACAAATGTCGTCACAGCCGGTATATGGTGTCGTCACTAAAAAGCCATCTTCTTTGGAAAAATCGCTTCATCATTAGTTCGGATAGGAACTCAGAGTGAATAAACCGTTTTCCAAAGTTACTTGCATCCAAGCGAATCCTTCTGGTGGATTGTCCATATCCACCTCCCTGGTCTTAAGGATATTTTCGACATATTTTGCCACATTCTTCTAATATTCTTTGTCTCGCAACATTTTGTGCACTATATATCCCGCGTTAGTGGGTGTGATGTCGCTCTCTAGCTTACATCTTTCATTACTTCATTGTTCACATTCAAAAAATGTGTCTACTAAATAGTTGATTGCTTTATCACCATTCAAACAAATTGAATTCTCCACCTTCCTGGCTCAAAAGAGATATTTTTGAAAATAACCATATCCTACCAGCACATATCCTCGTGCGAGAGTTTATGTGCTCTATCCGCCATTTTATATTTTTTATATATGTATCTCGAGTTAATGATACCACTTTAGGTTTTCGAGCCAAAAATTTTCAAGTCTGCAGTTTGTTTTCGGATATCTCATCCAGTATCTGAGATAAATAGTTGAAAACAGATTGCAGAATTTAAAAATTTTTGGTGGCATCATTAACTCGAGATTCATATATTAATGGCGGATAGAGCAGGTAAACTCCGACACGATGATATGTGTCAGTTAATAATTGACTTCACTATCTTTTCTGTTATACCAAATATCAGTTTTTGTTGTAAGCTTGGCACTCCATCTTCCATTTATAGAATTCTCCTGCAATTTTCGCATTGTTTTATATCTATTTCATTTCCTTGCTTTATTTTCGCCCATATTTTGCATCTTATCTCAATTAAAAGATCTGTTGGAATAAAGATACTGATTATCATTATGGCATTCCAGAACACTCTCCTGCAAGCCGATGACACTCTCAATGCCGATGGTTTCTGAACCACTAGAAGGATCTTTCGTCTGCTTTGGCACGTAAGAGATTTGCCCCAGACTTCATTCCTATACAGTAGCACTGTGTTCGCAGTGTCCATTAACAATTTCTACTTAGGTTGTATTGGTCCTTTAACGTTAACTATGAGTGTGTTCAGCATTCCTATTATTCTTCCAGATTTGTTTGCTGTTCGATTCACCTGTTGATTAAATCTAAATCTGTTGTCAAAAATCATATCTAGATGATATGACTGTTTGACTTGTCGTCACCATCCCAGCAGAAAAATTTTCAAATTTAGAAGCAATAAATAAAATTGTAAGCAATAATGGAAGCATTATATTGTTTATTCATACCTTAAAGCTTCCAAAAATGCTACAAGATAAGGTACTATTTTTGATTTTTTTTACTACTTGCTTACTGGTTGCAATAAATGTGCATTTCTATTGCATTGTAGCGGCTCATTTCATATAAAAATCATTTATTATTGATGCGCACGTGTAAGTGATTGTTCACAATTTTTCCCTTACAAAATAGCTTACTGGCAAGCACTAATTTCTGCTGGGTCTGTTGTCAAAAATGATATATATATTTCACTGTTTGCCTTGTCGTCACTAGTGTGCCCAGGACATCCAAATCAATCGTCAGGGGAATATGTTTACTCGTCAAGAGTATCAATTCGATTTTCTCTTTGGCGAGATTTAATCCATGCTGTTCCAGCCAGATCTTAGTTATAAGCATTATCATTCTTAGTTTTCTCTGTACGATGTCTTTTGGCAGCTCTCTGTACGAAGTTGATAACAGCTGCTATATCGTCAGCATAGCCAACCAGGGGGCAAATTACGTCATTCGATATCAAATGAAATTTGTATGAAAATTGTTTCAAAATTGTATAAAATTTTGCTCGACATCAAATGCCGTGATTTGTCCCCAGGTACAAGGTACAGGTTGGGCATTCCCAGTCTGACAATTTGAGCATATGTTTAGATGCGCCATTGATTAAGTTTATTATGTTGCATTCTATTAGAAAGATCAGGTTTTAGTGCCTAAACAATTCTGCAATTAAATTTAAATTTTATTGTAAATGCTTAATTTCTTTTAATTTACTTATATTATTATAAATAAAGGCTTGCAATTAAGTTTTAGTGTTTTTATTGCCACAAACAAATTAATTAACAAAATTCTGTTAAACAATAATAAAATATGTCTACATTGAATAGCATTTGTAAAAAAGAGAGAGAAAAAAATGGCAAAAAATAAAGCAATAATTGAAATGTATTGTTTTCCATATAAAAGCATACATTTAGGCGCTTTATATTCTCTATACATACATACATAGATACAGCAGTATTAAAACAATAGCCAGTTTACAGCCATAAATTGTTCATTATTTGTTTATAAAGTGTATATATAAATATAAATATATACTCGTACATATGTAAGTATGTATATAAAGGTTGTGGCATTGTATGATGGATGCATAGAGACGAGCCCTGGGAGTATTTAAATTCAATACAACACAAGTTTGTTAAAACATAAATTTTTTTCTTTTTTGTTTGTAATTTTTTGTTTTGCCATCATCTTAGAATTGCTTATATGGAACAAACCATTCATGCAAACTTACATAGTACTCGTATATAACATGAATTAAATTCAATTTAGCCTGTATTAACATGTTGTTATTGTTGTTATTTACTTGAGTTCTCCTGTTCCCATGTATACAAGTATGTAGTACTGTGTGCATTGTGTAAATGCTGTTAACGTTGTAGGGATATTTATCTTGGCATACATTGTTCTTGTGTATGTACAAACAGTTACTGTGCGTATTGTTATTTTGCATTGTAATACAGACACGTGTGAGTAGGTGCAATTTTGATGGATTACTTTAGCAACAAAACTTTTAACAAAACAAAAGAAGTAAAGAATGTAACAAATTTTAAAACAAAAGAAAAAACCAAAACGAAAAAAAATTAAATTAAAATTTTCCTGTATGCATGTATTAAGCAAAATAAAATTGTGCAACATCTGCGTTTAACTGCTTTTATATAAAAAGTCTTGAAACAAGTCTTGAAACTTGTGAACATCTATCGTGTAACAAAACGTCTAAATAGTTTTAGAGGTTATATAGAGGAATTCAAAGTTTAAAGCTAAACTTTGAGAAAAAAAAAAACAACTTAAAAAAGGCTTAAAAAGTTTTTTAAAACAATAAGCAATGAAGCTGACTCTTGTAAACTAATATTAATAATATTACAATTTTTAATAAATATAAGCAGTTTGCAGTGAAATGTTCCAGTCAAGCATGCTGCTCTTAATAATTCTTAATTTCTTAAAGCTCTTAATGGTGTACACCAATTGTGATTACTCATAATATTTTTACGGCTGTATTTATAATGAAAAGTTAGCAGCTCGTTAGCATATCGTCGTGCGGGAGTTTAAGTGCTCTATCCGCCATTTCATATTTTGTATATGTCTCGAGTTAATGATGCCACTTTGGGTTTTCGACCCCAAAGTTTTCAAATCTGTAATCCGTTTTAGGATATCTCGTCAAGTTTCAGATATAAATAGTGGAAAACGGAATGTAGATTTTAAAAAAACCAAAATTAGCATAATTAACTCGAGATTTAAAAAATGGCGTATAGAGCACTTAAACTCCCGCACGACGATATAGAACAGAAAAACTGGCACGTTTATCACCCGCTACAGACTGATATTATTAAAACGTTCATTATCTTTTATTAGATAATTCATTTGAGAATTCAAACAATTAAAGAACTTTTACGTTCGAGTAAGAATTTCCACATAAAGGAATGATAAATCAGCAACTACGTACAATGAGCTGCTAAATTTTTATTATAAATAAGGCTGTTATACTACAACTTACAGCCATCATCCGTAAGTAAAAGCCACAAACGTTTTCTAGCTCTCAAAATTTCTCTTGTTCATACAATTTGTATGGAACATCCCAAAATAACGCTTTGCAATTGGAATATTCATTTTTTACAGAGCGTTTAATAGTGAAGTTAGTTGCAAAAGGCAGCTGAGCTGTATACAAATAAAAAAGCAGGGTTGTGATATAAACATATATTGCTTGGACAACCCTGTTTTTAATATTTTATTTTGGTATAATGGTTGAGCGTAAGAACCAGTTCTGCTTGCCCCTTTTATTTAGGGATGGCTCTGAGTCCATTTGAGTCTATATATACCGTCACAGTAGGCTAACATCTAATTAAATATTTTATACGATATATGTATATTTATTATAAATGATTAAACAGAATACGACCGCAACTTCAGGCAAAAACGTCTCTCAGAGAAAACGTGCCCAAAATTAAAACGACGGCCGCAACTTCACGAACTGTCATATATTGTTTTTACATTTCTTGCATGTAAAGCTATTAAAAATTAAGTTTATGAGAGTTTTTGCAAAGAATTGAACTTATATTTTATAATTTAATCACCTTTACACACTTCTTCAATTATTTTTACTAAACTATCACTCATTTTATATAACAAATTTCAAAATTTATTAATTTATTTAAACTTTCAAATGTTTTTTCGATTTTCTTTTGTTCTTATTTTTCTTTGTGCCAACAACAAAAAACAAAAGGGTTTGTTTACAAAATGTATGAAATTTAGTGAAAGTGTGGTAACATTGTTGAGAGAATTTGTTTCTAAAAATGAGAGCATAAGAAAAATCGCTGTCAAAATAAAATAGGTTCTATTTCACGACTGCATTCTCCAGCGTTTTTATCTGTCAATTTGTATAGAAAAAAACGTCACGCCCCAGTTCTGTTTATTCATTAAGACGATTGCCCTCAAACGATCGTCGATATGTAAAACAATATAGAAACACTAAAACTTTTGAGTAGTTTTTCATATTAAAAGACGCTCGCATTCTATATACAGGCTATTATTAGCAAATATTTCATTAAAAGTTATTTAAAAATAAAAATTAGTGTTTCTAATTGTTTTCGTAAATAAGCAGTTTATTTTGAAAGCCATAATTAATACAATTTTTAGAAAGTGTTAGACTGTCCAAAAAGTCGTAGAGTTTTTCACTTTTTTTTTTAAATGTAATCGAAAGGCATTTAAAACTTAGACAATGATGTTCTAGGCATAAGAATTTACTGTGATGCTCGTTGGAATGATTAAATTTTTCGAATGTCGAAAGAAACATTCAAGTGCTTCGGTTTCTTAAAATGGTGTAAGAAATTCTTCACTGCATCTGATCTTTTTTAGGGTTTACATCCCTATTCATTTTATGTATTGTCTGAAGATATAGAGATATTGTTCCATTATGAGCGCCTTATGTTATTGGGACAAGTTGCTGTCAGTTGATCACTCAAAGGCCAGTATTATACCTTTACTTTTATAAAGTTCAACAGCAATTGCCTCACCTTTTGATCTTAAATCTTTTTATCTGTTGTAAAGTGGTGAGGATCTTTGCTAAGTTGAATTGTAGGTTTTTATTCCTTACTTAATTCTGTCTATTACTACTTCCCAGTAGATGGCGCTTTCTCATGATCATTCATTTGATAACTCAAAGATGGATAGTGTGGAATTTCAGCAGGTAGCTAAGAGTGCCTCAAGTGGCCTCTGAGAGTGCCTCAAGGCACGCAATACAAAACACTAATTAACTCAAAAAGTAATTATAAATTTTCTTAAAAATTTTAACGGTGACTTTAGTAACAGATCTGCTGACATTTCTCTCAAAGGTTAAAATGCATTCTGACATTTGGTTTTTGTTCTGTCAGCTGTTTTGCGAAAGAAATCATAATCTTAGCACGTGAAATTTTTTTTCTTTTTTCAAATCAAAGTTATACGATCTTTTAGTCGCCCGATCTATTCGAAATAAAATTTTTATTTTTTTGGTAAGGCATTATTTTTTTAGTGTATGCGTTTGTAAATGTTAAAAAATTAAAAACACTGTGTTGAAAACGCCCTGAGGCACTCTTCACCTTTTGCATCTGGCTCCTAAACTTAATTTGCAAATTACTTTCCGATGGCTTTTCTAAGTTTATTGGGTCATAATTACCTGGAAAAAAAATTATTCAAAAACTTTTTTAGCTTTTAAAAATTTGTGGGTTAGAGGGTTAAGATTAAAAAGATCTTTATCCGAATCGAGATGGAATACACATCTGATGCATGGACCGCTGCTTTAAAGTCTATTTTGGGACTTCTTGGCAGCATACAGAAAAAGATAAAGATGTCTATCTGTAACGGTAGGGTATCCAACTCTATTGATTTAATGAGGCATCGGTGAAATATGGCGTGGGTTTCACTGTTCTATCAGTACTACCACGGATGGCTCTCTGATAAAATAAAAACATTCGGCCTTATTCCAGTAAGCGACGTCGTTGTCGTCTGACGTCATTTTTGTAGCAGAATAATGAAAAAAATTTTCATCTGCCTTTAAACTATAACAAAAATGTTGTTACACGACAACGACGTCGCCAATTGGAACACGGCCGGCCTATTAATTCTAAATAATCGCATATTCCTACATACTACTCACGCCTCTCTTAGAGCACATTCTTTTTTAGTTGTTGGCCCAGTGGCACAATACATTGTTTTAATTAATTTTTTGCGTTTTTCCTGCGAATATTTTTTTTTTCAATTACGATATGAGCAAATTTCAATTAAATATCCACAGACACTACTTCCTCTGTCCTCTTCCTCATAATATTTTTTCTAACACTAGTACAATACCTGCATTATTAAATATTTTGTGGTGAAGGTATAACACTGGCCATTGCATAATCAATCAACAGCAACCGATTTCCTTGCGATTCACATTTTTGAAGTGATACCTTTATTTTCTGACGATATTAGTATAATACGTTATTAGCAAGTTTAAATCAATTCTCTAGATCAGCAAAATGTACTGCATTAGTAGGGGTCATCCCCTGAATAATGATCCCGTGACAAATTACAGTTGTATTAACTGAGTTTACATAGCTATAACAAAACAAATAAGAAAACATTTGGGACAGCAGGCTTTCTATTGTTTTTGGAAAGAAGAACAATCAGCAAAGTTCGATGCAGAAACGTTCCTGATTTATTTTTCATGTTTGTTTCTAATTCATTAGAAAACTTTTCGTATTTTTTTTTTCTGTAGCCAAATAGCTTAAACAAAATTCAAAAATTTGCAAGCTTTCAGTAAAAGCCTCTTTATATTTCAGTTTTCATTAATGGTGTATGTAGTGGCTCAAAATCAAGAAGGGGGAAACCCCAAAACCTAAAAAAAAGAAATTCTACAGTTAAAACCATTTTATGGTCTAACACCTTTATTGTTTTTTTTTTTTTTTTTTTTCACCACATTTTGTAATGTTTAATAAAAAATAAAGGAACTGAAATGAAAGCAATGAAACTCCCATAAAATATAACAAATGACTAAAAACTAAGCAAACTAACTTTTCGCCTGAAACATAAAACATTATGAAACCCTTTTTTTCTGTCATGCATTTATTCATTCATTTTGCAAACGTCTGTCTGTTAGGAAACTAGGAAGACTAACATTAGGCAGCAAAAGTACAAAAGGCACAAAAAATATGTATATGGATGACAAATGGCAGTCAATCATGCTAAGCTGTTATAGTGGTTGGCATACCTGGAATTGTAATAAAATTAAGCCAATAAAAAGGTAAAGCCAAAAACACTCACAGAAAAAAAAACAGGACAATTTTGTAATGAATGTTTTAGCCAAGATAAAATAATCCTTTAGCAATTTACAAAAAAAAAAAAATCACGCCAATGATGTAATAAATCATAGTGAATGTTATAAAAAAGAAATGGTTTTGTTTTCCAATTTCTATATTTCATACGAAAAAAAAAAATAAGAAAAAAATAATAATAAACTGCTATTTTTAATAGAAAGGATAATTGTTAAACTTCAAGACTTTCAAGAAAAACAACATTCATATAACTTTTCTTAGTAAATGTTTACTTTTTATCTAATTTGGCACAAAGCTTCAAGTCTATTAAAATGCACAACACAACTGTGTAATGTAATGTAAACAAGTTTTAGCATAAAAATATTTTATTTTTTTTTTTTCTTAAGATTTTAGATTTTTGTTTGTTAGATTGTTTGTTTTCGTTTTGCCATAAATTGATAAGCTGTAATACAAAACAAGAACAAAAACAAAAACAACGATAATAAAAAAGAAGAAATTCTAAAAACATTGAAATGAAATTTATAATATAAGGATTACGTTTGTTTTGTTGTTGTTGTTGTTGTTACAAACTTTTCAAAATGGTCATAAAATAATAAACAATACAGTTAGAGAAGCAGACATTTTTATTACTAAAAGCTTTTGTTATAACAGCACAACAGCACAGTACGAATATCATCAACACAATACCAACAGCAACAGCAACAGCAACAACAACAAGAACAATATGAGTATGAAGAAAAAAAAAAAAAGAAGAACGTAAAGAAAATGTGAACATTATTGAAAAGTATAGAAATAAATAAAATTAAAAAAGTTTTTATATTTATTTTTTATTATTATTTCGTAGCTTATAAAGAAAATAAAAACGAAAATGAAAACTCTTAGAAAAATTGAAAAACACCTTTTAAATAATAAAAACACAAAGCAAAAATAATAACAATATAGTACATATTTTTAACACTTTAAAATGGCAAAAATAAAATATAAACAAAAATTAAAACAAAAAAAAAAAAAAATGAAAAAAAAAACTTTTCGTTTGTCCTTGTGCAAAAATTTTTTCAATAACTTTTAATGTACTTTTTTATAACCTACAACTTGTATTAAAGTTACAACTTGCATTTGATGTTACTTTTAAAGAAAAAAATAAATCATATTACTACCTGTCAATATATCCTTTTATTAAAAATTAAAAAAAAAAATATTTTCGAGCCAAATTTGCAAAGACTTGTGAAATTAATTTTTAATTGAATTTTATTCCTTTGCATTATTAAAAACAAAATAGTCGTTTTACGCTTTATAAAATCAATAAAATTAAATTTAGAAAAAATGTTTTGAAAAAAACTTTACTTTTATAATTCTTATCTTCAATATTTGTTACCCACAAGTTACATACAGTGGTGGCCATATAATTAGAAACGACTTAGCAGCACACATTTTTCTTAATATTTTTTAAAAATTAAGTTCACAATACATAAAGTAAATACTCTAAATTATAAAGTATTAAATCATTATTGAATTTATAATAAAAATATTTGCAGCTGAGTTAACATTTTTAAAAAAATTAATTTTAAACAATATATGTTGGTCTTATAATTAGAAACGACACAAATGTTTTCACAAAACTTAAAATTTTTCCTACAAAGGTAAACAAAAATTGGTATATCTCTAATAGGATATTCTCTTACATATTTTATTTTTGACAATATTGGCTAATATTTGTTTTCTCTGTAAATTTTGTATTAAATGCTGGCATGTTTACAGAGACATGTTTCCATAGGTTTGCTCCATCATTTGGAACTATTAGACTTTTTGTTTTTTGGACTGTTGTTCGAGTGATTCCTTTTTACAATTGCCTACAAGTTTTCAATTGGGTTTAGATAAAAATTTTACGATGATAAGTACAAAAAGTCAATATTTTTATACGAAATCTTAACTTAGAATTTCGGATTTAGTCGTTATCAAGTTGAGAACGAGCATATTCTCAAAAGAAATACTGTTCTATTACATTTTTTAAATTGTTTTGTTATTGATGCTTATCAACTTTTTTCTTTATTCTAAGAATGGGTTCACACCACACCACGAAATATCATACCAAGTTATAATACATCACCACTGTTTTAACAAAATACCTAAAGTCTTAAGGATTTTACTGAGGAACATCTTAGGTAAGATTTTTCGTCAGGTGAAAACAATATATTCTTAAATTCGTTGCTTGTGAGAATTCTATTTCTGATAACATGCATCTTTGTTGAGCATTTTGCTTGCAAAGCGTCTTTGTTTTTTAATATTTTTTTGCGTCATGCGGTTTTTTTTATACTATACATTTACGAAAGCCAAAATGCTTATAAACGTATTGTTATTGTCCGTGTAAATATTTCTTCTCTTATTTGTTGCCCAGTTTCATTTCAATTTTGTGTGAATTCAGAAATTGATTACCTTTATTGATGCTGCAAATAATCTTATCTTCTACTTGAAGAGCTTTTCTAGCACTGGGCTTCCTGGCTGGGGTTGCAAACTTCTTTTGTTTAATTTTAGAAGTGAACTGCACCAAATTTCACTTTTTTGGATTATGAAAACCTTTGTGCGATAGTCCACATTGACAGTATTTCCATTGGATACGCCTTGTAGAAGATATGGAGTAAAGCTTACGCACTATGACCAGCCATCGAAAAAAGGTATCCCAAAAAACTTCAAACATCTGACTGCCACACCTGGACAGTCACAAAGAAAATGACCTGTTGTCTCTCTCTCCGAAGAATTCCCTCAAATTCTGCAGTAAGTATTAAAGTGCAGACCCAATCTTTCAGCGTGTTTACCTATCATCCAATGACCCGTATACACCGCTATAAACTTAGACAAATATTGACGAGGGATCGTAAAGATTTTCAGGGTTCTGGCCCGGTTATATCAAGGCCAAAGTGTCCTAGAAACAGCACATGAAGTAATTGAACTCCATCTACTCTGTGCTTTTTCACGGAAAAACCTCGACATCTTCTCCTTAATAAAAGTCATAGGACAGCGTACATCCAAGCAGGAAGGAACAGACTCCTCTCCCTCAGAGGCGCTCCTAGCAAGCCCACCCGTGTAGTATTTATTTTTAAGAGACTTTTTGAAACCATTTTTTTTTCTTCTTTAAAATAATAAAATATTCTTTCATATTATAATTTTTTTTTTAGAACTTTCTTATAATTCTTATATGCTCAGTTGAGCAGTCCCAAAATATACTTTGAAGAACTGGCCCATATATTATAAAGGTCTTGTAAACAGAACGATATTGTGTCTTGGCGACAATAAATTCGACTCTATTTGCATTACCGACTCCATTTTGATATTGTCTACAAATCGTTAGTGAGAATGCCATTTATATACTGTCGGTGCACCCCAATCTCCAAAAGCCCCGGACCAAAGTCAAATGAATATAAGTGAGAAATGTTGCTGTCACAGATAATGGCAGACCAGATAAGATTTGAAGTAAAAGAGAGAGGATTGTTAAGAATCATCAGAAATAAAATAGAAGACATAACGCAGTCCTGTGGCTTTTCCGAATTTAATTTAAACTTGTTGGTAGAAATACCGTCTATAAACACTCTTATAGTGAAATCTCTGAGAACTGTGGATATAACTCGTTTGAAATAATTACCGCCGTCAAAAATAGCTTGTTTTGAAATAAGCAGCTTCTTCCAGGCTCTATATAACGCTAGACCGATACATTTACTTTCACTTAATCGGTGGAGAAACCAACCACGTTTTTCTGAGAGCGGCCATGACAAAAGCTGTGCGGGCGGTAACATTTCCAGTGAATAGAATCTAAACACAATGACCTTGCAGAGTATTACATTAACAGTGGTAAATTTCGGAATCACTCACCTCAACCTTTCTGGAGATTGGAGTTATATTACCAATCTTCCAGCAAAAAAATTCGACCATACTTTAAAATAGTTTTGTAAGGGAGAGAGAAGCTAAATTCCTCCTTAAAAAGTTCGTTACACAAAGCATGATTTTTATATGGCGAGTTCTTTTTTGGTAGCAGCCCCTACATTACAACCTGCTTTCACGTAAATGAACAGATGAAGCTGTATAATTATTGATATATTTGTACTATAGTGTTTTAATGTCATGAAGTTGTAAATTTTTTATTAGTATGAAATATTTTTTGATAAAAAAAAAACAAATAACAACAACAATAAGACATAATAGCACAGCTTGATATTACTTTAGAATTATAATAAGAGTTAACTGTAGGCAGGTAAATTAGTTTCGTTTAAAACAATGGCCCGCTTCTTAGTAAGCCCTCATAGTAAGCTAATACATCAGCACTTAAGTTCCTTTTAAGCTGCCAAGAGTGTGAAATTTTTTAACCATACGCCGCAGAGAGAAGATATGTTTTTAGGCGTACTAGCGTCGAAGAACACTACTTCCAAGCTATTGCCGGTATACCATCCAGATTAGAACACTTGTATATACTTATAAAGATTGGCAAAAACCCATCTGATAGCGTAGGCTCGAAGGAATTAATTAGACAATGAAAAACGAATGATCAGGTGAAAAGCGCCAACTATTGGGAAGCAGCAGATAACAGCTAAAAACCTACTTAGCAAAGGCACTCACCACAATCAACATTTAACGATGAGGCAATTGCTGTAGATCGTTCAAGGGTGAAGGTATAACACTGTTCTTTGAATTATCAATTTACAGCAATTTGTCTCATTTCTAAGGCTCTTAATAATATAAGAAAAACAAAAAACAAAATATATGTTCTGTTGTCAGAATGTACTATCCTTTCCACAAAAAATCCCAATACAATGCACAGCATTTAGTAAGGGTTTAATCCTGAGTATTGGTCTCAAGAAAAAAAAGACAAAATTTGAACACTTTCTGGTAATCGTTAATTATTTGTAAATAATTCAGGTTCGTGAATGGTTTGTCACTTTTGGTTGTGTTGGAACGGCACAAAATAAAGCTTTTTTGCATCATAAAGATAATCTCGCCTGTTTGCGTTGCGTATCAACATCTGCAAGTCCGAATAAACCAGGAATGGCTGAACCGAAGTATGTTTAGACAGAAGATAGATCTCCATCCCTTGCTTTATTATGTTGTGAACGTACATATATCATTTCAGGAGTGGCTTTAACATTTCTCTCATTGAGCTCAGTCTAATGATCATAAGTTCGTTACTAAAAACAGAGTTTCGTAGCTGTTGGTAAAATCTCATGTATGCTTACAATATGTGTTTTTATAAGTTCTTTACTATAAATAAAGGACTAAATATTTTTTATTTTTCTTATTTTGAGACCAATACTCTGGGGGAAACCTCTACTAAATGCTGTGCATTGTATTGAAATTTTTGTAAAGGACAGTACATATATTATTAATATTAATTATATTATAATTAAGCGTCTTAGGAATGAGACAAATTGCTGTGAATTGATCATTCAAAGGCCAGTGTTATACCTTCACCCTTGAATGATCAACAGCAATTGCCTCATCGTTGCATGTTGATTGTGTGGTGAGTGTGCCTTCGCTAAGTAGGTTTAGCTGTTATCTGCTACTTCCCAATAGGTGGCGCTTTTTTTCCTGATCATTCGTTTTTTGTTGACATTGGTTAAGGTGGAATAGAGTGGAATGTCGGGGAGCGGTTTCTTTGTAGATGGGCTTTCTGAATACTAATAAAACTGTGCTTATATTCTTTTTTGAGACTTTGATTATTTTTTCTAGAACTTTAAATTCTATTTAAAAGTAAAGCAGAATTTTGGCTCTTAAAGCTCTCTGTTAACAAACGAGTATTTCTAGGTTTTTGAATGCATCCAAAATGTTTAAGCCAAAGTAGTATGAAAAAACAGAAAATTGAATACTGCACTATAAATGTTTCAAGTGTTAAGTAAACATTAATTCGTTTAATGGTTCCTTTTTTCTAGTACTCATACCGTCGGCGTATAAAATGCAAAAGAAAACACGAACAAACTCTTACCATATGAATTAAATCAAGCTAAAAACCATGAAAAATCAACAATAAACCCAACACTGAACAAAAAAATAATAAAAAAAAAATTCTGAAATCAGAAAAGAATTCTTTAAATATTTGTCACTTGCAAAGGCTAAAATAAAAAAAAAAGATAAAAGCAAAATGCAAAAAAAAAAAAAATATGTAAATGTTTTGCCTATTTGTAAAATATGGAAAGATGTTCACAAAATGGAAGCAGCCACAGTAACATCTAAGTTGGTAGCAAAGATGTACAAACACCTCTTGCACTGGCTGGCTGGCTGCCGATGTTTAAGTAAAAGACTAACACATGCAGTTAGTCGACTCGTATTTCTACTAACACAGCCTTAGCTTTACTAGGGCTTATGTGTACGTTGTATGTTGCATACAGTCACTTTTTTTACAGTCACTGCTTTTTTAATACACTTTTAAGTTCTTTTAAGTGCTGCCCTGTATGTAGATTTTCAGTTTGTGTTTTTTTCCAATTTTTTATTTTTTTTTATTTTTTCATTGTGTTCAGTAATGTTTAAGTAAGAGATTTTTATTTGTATGTTCTTATAGGTTTTTTATGTTGATTTCCAGTGTTTTTTTTTTATCTTTTATTATCGTATAACATTGACTGGTTCAGCGTAATGTTTGGTATTGTAGTCCTACAACGACTATTCATTTTCATTTTACCATTTTCCATTAAAACGAATTATTTTTGTTTCTCCCTACCCTACCCTACCCTACCCTATCACAGTCATTCGTTTTGAATTCATCTCTTTCTTTTTATTATGGCTGTCTGTTTTACTCTTTACTGTAATATTACTGCCAATACATCTTGTATGCAAAAAGTCATCGTTTTAACGTTTGACTTGATTTGAATGCACATTCATTTCGTGGGTATTTAAAAAAAAAAAAAAAAAAGATTCACATTTTTTCTTTTCAAGTTTCATTCATTTATTTGCCTCCCTGTGCCATTTCTATGTTTTTTTTTTTTTTGCTTTTAAACTTAAAGTATTTTGTATGGTTTTGTGGCTAAAAGTATGAGAGAGAGAGAGAGAGAGAGAGAGAGAGGGTAAGAAGTCTGTTTCTAGTGGGTAAGTGATGTGATTGTATTTGTGTTTGAGTGAAGCTGCTTAAGTTTCAAGTATTTTATAGGTCTGTGACATTTTTAAGGACCTTACAAAATACACACACCAACAACACACACATACATACATACCTGCATACAATCACTAACATTTATCAGTACTTATGCATATCTACTCTCAATATTTTTAAACGCCTGTTTGTTAGTGTATTTGTAAAGTTGATTTCAAAAGTGATTGAGTACTTAACGTGGCAGAGGTAATCAATTTAAAATCCCTATTAAACTGCCAGCACTATAGGTGGAAAAAAAAAGAATATTATATATAAAGAGAAAAGAGTACTTTAATGATTTGCATATACCTTAAATCAGTTTATAAATGAGATTTAATTAGAACGTTTTTCTTTTTTTTTCTCTCTCTCTCTGCCATATATTATACAACACAAAAGGTATTTGCAAAATTAATAGCAGAAAAAAACCAGACAAAGACATTAGATTGGGAACAATAAAATCAAGATGTTATTTAAGTTTGAAAAATTTTATTTTAATTTAAAATAAAACACAATCAAATTAAGAATAAAGAAAAAAAAATATTTCATAAAAAAAATTAAATTCTGAATTTCTGTTCGGCTCAGCAATTTAAATCGACTACAGTTTGTTAAATTTTGTGAATTTTTTAAAAATATTTAAAAAGTTTATTTAAGCAATAATAAAAAAAAACTTACGTATATAGACTTTTTTTTAGCTTTTTTATAAATAAAAGCAATTAATTAAAAATAAACGCCCATGTTTTGTCATTCGCAAGTTTTGGAATACACGGAAAAACAAATCCAATTATGAAATAGTTAATCAATAATTTAAATTATTATCAACTAGCCTAAAACCGGCATGCTATGATACTGTACCCACCATTACCATTTGCTCACATTTTTCGACTGATGATTTTTAGTGACTACGAAGTACATAATTCAGAGGCCTTATTCTGTAACTCTCTTAAGTTAAAACCCTTTCGCTAAAAAGTTATAAACTTGATTTAAGAGTTTTCGTAGCCAAGAATACAATACTTGAACGCATACTGTAGTTTAAAAGCTTCATGCCTATTATCTTACATATTTTTAATTTCATAAATTCTAACGCCCAGCCAGTTGTAAACGCCAAAAATTTTAGCATTTTAGCTTAAGGGAATTACAGAATAGGGCTCCAAACCAAATTCAGAATTATTAGCTATACACGATCGTAAGATATTCAGAAGTCAATAGTTAGTTTATGTGGAAGGTACTACGCCTACTTGGCTGTCCGTTTTTCTACAGAGAATTTAACTTTAACACTTCTCCAGATATAAAAAAAATCAATATTTAACTAGATGACACGTGCGAATATTTCGTACCGTTAGTTGTCATTTTTGTAATTAACAGAAATTTTAGTAACTTCAATATATTTTATTAAAAGTATAAAAATATTAGAAATCATAATATATCATACATACATACAGACATACATACATACATACATACATACATACATACATACATACATACATACATACATACATACATACATACATACATACATACATACATACATACATACATACATACATACATATGTTTAAATGCTTTTATAATACTTCTTTGAATACATTTTTAGAGGTAATGACATGATCATCGTTAACTTTTTGCCCGTACGAATCCTTAATATATCTTTAAATGTACGCACTCAAGAAAAAGCCACGTATAACTGCCCATTTGAAAAGACCGGTTCTTGTAAATACAATCCTACCTTTACTACACTTCATAAAAAAAACAATGCTATGACAATAACGGCATTACCTAAATGGCTTTTACAACTTTATATATTATGTGGAATAGCATTACAATTAAGCGACCCTGTTTACCACACTTGATGTAACAACTACTGCAAAGTATTGCCAAAACAGCTTTTTATAGTAAATAACGGTATTGCCAGAATGGATTTTAATATATATGTACATACTATATTATGTAGAACTGCATTACTATTAAGCGACCCTGTATTACCACACTTGAACAAAAACATTTAATCATAATGACAACAGTATTATCATGCAGTTCTATATAAAATATAATTTTTATCAATGAAAATATTAATTTTTCAATTTCTAATTATCTTTCGTCATTAGTGTTAGAAATAAGCTTTAAAATGAGATATCTTTCATTAAATTTGATGCGGTGGTATGGAAGATATTTGCAACCGACAAAAAAAGTGCTTTAGAAATAAAATATATGATGATGATTATGTGCAACTCCGTCCACTTTTGTCTGATGAGTTTCCTTGACCATGAAGTCATTCAGACCAAATTCAGAAACTTTAGCTTTAACCGTCGTCAAGATATATGTACAAAAAACATTATTTAGTTAGTATGGGAAGTACTACGCCCAGATTCAATTTAAAAAAAAAAACTGAACCTATTGCAGTTTTGGTAGTTGAGTCGATCTGTGTTCCAAATTGCAACAAATTCGGTTCAGTCGTTTAGGTATGATTGACCGACAAACAAACCAGCAAACAGACTTATAAAGAGATTTATAATATACATATATACAGGGTGTCCTCAACTAAACATGAAGCCGAAACGGGGTGGCATAAGGCCTTATTCCAATTGTCGTTGTCGTCTAAAAATATTTTTGTTATAGTTTAAAGGCAAGAGAACATTTATTTCTCTCTCTGTTACAAAAATATTTGTGTGGTACGCTCGCACAAAAGCTCCAACGGCCTAGGTTCAAATCCCAGAAAAGGTGCGAAATGAAAAAGTTAGTTTGCGGTTTTTCAATAAATAATTTAGAAATAAAAGTTCTCCCCCTCCAAGAAGACCATCTACAAAGAAACCGCTCCCCGACTTTCCACTCTATTCCAATTTAACCATTGACAACAAAAAAACGAATGCTCGGGAGAAAAAGTGCCATCTATTTTGAAGTAGCAGATGACAGCTAAGCCTACTTAGCGAAGACACTCACCACACAATCAACATGCAACGATGAGGCAATATTGAAGGGTGAAGGTATAACACTGGCCTTTGAATGATCAATTCACAGCAACTTGTCTCATTCTTAAGGCGCTTAATAGTAATATAAGAAAAACAAAAATGTATGCTCTTTTATACATGTACTGTCATCTCCAAAAATTCCAATACAATGCACTGCATTTAGTAGGGGTTTACCCCTGAGTATTGGTCTCAAATAAAAAAAAAGATGACGACATCTTCAACTGGAATAAGGCCTGTAAGATTTATCATTATTCATTATAAATATTTAGTCCTTTGTTTATAGCACAGAACTTATGAAAACAGATATTTGTAAGCACACATAAGATTTCACCAACATCTATGAAATCCTCTGTTTTTAATAAAGAACTTGCGATCGTTGGACTGAGCTCAATGATTTCTTTTGTCTCTTTATTTGAAACTTTATATGCTGTCTAAAAATACTTTGGTTATACTAAAACACAAATTCTGGTTTAATCGGATTTGCAGATTTGCAGTCAGATTCAAAAACGAAAAGTATGCACATAGTGCGCTGCGCAAACAGGCGATGTCTTTATGATGCAAAAAACCTTTATATTGATCATCCGTTATGAGCATAAAAAATAATTGCGTAACCAACCATTGACGAAACTGAAGTATTTGCAAGGAAACTAACGATTAAGAGAAAGCGTTTAATCGCTTACATAGCTCAAAATATGCACAATTAATTCCTTCGGGCCTGTGCTGAGAAATAGCTCTTTGCGAATCTTTTTACAAGGTGTTACTAAACTCAATGCCAAGCCGAAACGGGGCACAGTGGTAAGGCTTCATAAATTTTTGTGCAAAAAATTTTAGGAATGGACCCAGAACCTTGAAAATTGGCACTGAGTATATTATATTGACTAAATTAGGCAAATAAAAGAGCTTCATGAAAAACAGCCACGCCCATCGCCTAACGCCCATACAATCAAAATGGAAATTTTCACATAAAACCTTTCCCATATAAGCCAAAGTCTTAAAATTTAGTACATATACTTCTTAGGAAAGTCAAAAGATGCAAGCCAAGTTTTATTAAATTCGACCACGCCCATCGCGCCCTCTTGCACTGTGTGAAGACGGTATTTTGGTGACAAAAATTCGATTTTTTAAAACTATTTTTTACAAATCAAATAATTCCGTTTCAAAGAAGAGACATTTATAACTTATTTGATTAAAAAGAAATATTTTGTCTTTGAAAAAGTCTATTATTTATTTTATTTATTTATTTAATAGATTATAAAACAATATATTACAATATAAATGAGGATAAAAGTATTATCATAATCTATTATTGGCATAACTTAAAAGTTGTGAGCCAGATTGGCAATACAAAGCTATAATTGAGTTGTATCAACATATTATGTGCTAAAAAAAAAAAAAGGTTTTACCATACAACATTAGATCAGAACAAATATTATAAATTATGTTTACAGTTGTTGTCTTAAATAAAGCTAGCAAAATTCATTCAGTATAAGTTTTCTATATTTCAAAGAAATTTCAATATATCGATATAAATTCTCATAATCAGTTCCATTAAGTATATCTAAAACTTCATTTAGATTTAAAACTGGTTTCTTGAAGAACTTGCAGCGGATCTCCTTAAAGATAGGACAGACACCAATAAAATGAAACGTATTCTCGGATTCATCCAGGTTACAGAGAGTACATATACCAACAGATGTGAGCCTAAATGCTCGGCTATTAAGATCAAGAAGGCCACCTCTCACTCTAATAAGAAGACTTGTTGCACGCGAAGAAAGCTTTAAAGAGCAAATGCCATTACTATCGTATGTTAAACGTGGATACAAATCGTGAAATTGAGAGTTTCTTGCGCTATTTATGCACTCGTTTATTTCATGTTCCTTTAGCCGATTCAATATTACTTTCCAGTATTCGCTTATAGGCCTTAAAGAGTTATCTGGAATGAACTGGATTCTCTCACATATGTTTTGCCACTCTGAGGCCCAGAGAGTCTTTGCATCTATGATTCTCTCAGCTAATTGTCTCGGTAATCTCCATTCATTTAGATGTAGAACTCTATTAATGTAACAAAAATGGTGCTTCAGAGTTTCCGTATACAGGGACCTTAAGCCAGTTTCTAATTCAATCACGTAATTAGGTGTATTGTTAGGTAAAAATAACATTTTCTTGACAAAATATCTAAGGAGTTTTTCCACTTCCTCATATTTTCTATAACCCCATATTGGTGAACCATAAAACATTATAGACCTTGAGGCGGCACTAAAAATCTTAAGCTTATTGGTGTTTGATATTTTCGGATGATTAATGTAAGATGACCATTTTGACGCAATTGCCATTTTCGATGTTGACAGCTTGTTTTCCAAATGCCTCTTAAAAGATAAATTGTAGTTTAGATCTATTCCTAGATATGTATAGTTATTAACGATTTGGATATTATTTTCACCATAATTCCATTTTAAATTATTTGATAGTCTTGTACCACTACGAAACACAACTATTTTTGATTTTGAAAGATTTACCTTCAAGCACCACGTCATGCAGTAGGTAAAAAGAGAATCAATCATTAATTGAAGGGTGCTCGGGGAATCAGCCAAAATTACAATATCATCAGCGTAGAGAAGTATTTTTATATGTATATCTGCAATACTTATTCCACCAGGAAGAAAATCAGCTAAATCATTAAGGTACAGTGTGAATAAAATTGGACTTAATATACAGCCTTGTTTAACTCCAACATCAACATTAAAGGGATCAGAAAACAAACCACCGAACAAAACTTGGCTTTTTTTTTTTTTTTTTTTTTTTTTTGGTGAGAGGGGAAATGCATTTACGCACTTAGGTGGCTTTTGCCACCCGTCGTGCCGGACTCCACGCAGTTATTGCGTGCCTACCGGCTAAAACCCCTCTCTATATCACCAGGCTCCATCCTGGAACCGTCAATTTATGACATTACTTCAGGATGGAGCCTTATATGCCGGTCCAGTTGGACCCTACGGCTCTGTCGACCTTGCCAGGTCTCTCTCCTTCCGACGAAGAATCCCCCTCGCAAAAAAGGCGATCCTACTCCATGCAGCAAGGTTTCCTAACATGACTCCCATGATGGTATTGGGAGTCAAGATGCCAAGATCCCTCTCCAGTGCACGCCTCTCCAACATCCACTTCTCACACTCAAAGAAAGTGTGGAAAGCGGAGTCGGATTGTGCTCCACAGTAGACGCATGTGGGACTTACGGCCTTTCCTATTTTAAACAGGAAAGACCGAAAGTGCCCATGGCCCGTCAGCAACTGCGTGAGGTAGTAATCTACCTCACCGTGCTGACGATTTAGCCAAGCGTCCACTTGAGGGACAAGGGCGTAAGTCCACCTTCCTTTTAATTGATAAGCTTTCAATGCGGTTTTTATAGAAATACAGAACTTCCTTTATGGTTTAAGGAACAAGATAATTAGATTCCATATGTAGTGAGCTAAATAAAAAGGCCTTAAGAAAATTTAAATTTGCAGTCTTCATTAAAGAAAAAAAGAGCTTGAACCCCGAGCTCTTGTCTTCTAACTCAACACATTAGCCGGTAGAATACAACACGTTTTGGTGAAATTGTAGTCGCCGTGGTCTAGTGGTTAGTGTGTTGGCTTGAAAAAAAGAAATATGAAAAAATTATTTCTTTCAGCGACTACCTCTCAGCAGTCTTCTGGCAAAAGCTGTGGGAGTAATTGATTGCTTTGGAAAAGCTTCTCAAATCTATAGTTTGGAGACGACCTTAAACTGTAGGTCTCGGTACTCATGGAAAAAAATTACACACACAACGTGAGTGCTGCGAGAAGCTAGGCCGTAACCCTGGCACAGGATTGTAATGGCCAGTTATATATGTATGTATGAAATTGTTTTAAAATAAGAAGATATCAGAAAAAAAATATATATTTGTTTTTAGTGAAATAAAAATTTGGAAAAACATTTCATAACCGTGCAAAATGACAATTTTGGTCGAATGGCAATATGGTCATGTTGTTACATTTTCAGTTTCAAATTATTTTTCTTATAAAATACTTTTATATAGAAATTCGTTTCTTATTTCTTTAATGTTTTAAATTTTATAATACAATTTTCTATTCAAATTAAGTTGTACTTTTAACAAATTGAATTCACTTCTCTATGTATTTCAACAATTTTCATATATTCCTTTTTCTTATATTACTTTTATTAAATTAAAAAGTAAAGAAACAAAAAAAAAATCAATTGAAAACTTAATTTTACTAATGTTGGCTTTTAAAATCATAAAACAAAAACAAAAAAAAAAAAAAAAAAAAAAAATTAAAAGAATTTTAAAACCAAATACTTAAAATACTGTTGGCTTTTGGCCAACAATTTTGCTTAAAATTTTTGCTGTAATTACCACATAAAAATATAGAAAAAAAGAAAGAAATATACAACAAGGAAATAAACTTAAGTGTTAAAATTTTGTAAATTTACTGATTGCTTGACTTTTTCACACTTCCTTTAAAATTCTCTAACCCACAAAACAAAAAACAAAAAAAAATTGTTTCTTTTCTATTTTTCAAATTTACTATATAGTATAAAAAAATATATATTTATTTTAAACATGAAAACAAAATTAAGCAGAAAACATAATAATATTTGTTTAAAAGAAAAACACTTGTTTCTCTTACTTCTTTTGCAAGCAAAATTAAACTTCTGCCTAAAATAACAAACAACACAATACTGACAAGAAGAAAGTACTGGTTTGAACTACTCACCCCTTAAACAGAATTCTAACAAGAAGCCCATAGTTTTGCTTGTAAGCAAATGTTATTTCCAATGTTATTTCACATCTTTACACAATTGGTGGCACAAAAACAAGAAAAAAAAACAGGAAAAAAAGAAAAGAAAAACATAAGAAAAATAGAACCTTTTTACTATATTTGTCAAAACACTTAAAGTTATTTAATGCTTTTGTTTGTTTTTCTTTAAGTAAAAATAAAATTCTTGTCACCAACAGTTAGAAGTTGCCCTCTTTTAAATATCTATGCTGCTGTGCATATAAGTTTGTAGCCCTGGTTTTACTTCTCTACAGTTCTCTACAGTAAAGTTCTTAAGATACTAAAGATGTTACTTAAAGAGAAAATATACTACAGCTTAGCATATATTATTGACAAAGTACTTGAATGAGAAAAACGAAACTAATATTTTTAAAATTTATAGTTCTAAACAAATTATAGAAAAAGGTTTTACAAAAAGAAAAAAAAATCTTAAATTTAAAAGTTTTTGTATTTAAGCAAATAACTTATAAGATACGTATGTTTGTATGAATAACTGGTTACTACAACCATTTTTCAGAGTTAAGGCATAGCTTTTCATAGCACCCATTTTAATGAGTACCGAAAACCTAAAATTTAATGTCGAATACAAATGACAGACTTGAGAAGCTTGTTCATGGCCATCAGTTAGTCACAGAGCTTTTGCCAGAAGACTACTAATTGGGTAGTCGCCGAAAGAAATACTTTTTTCATGTTTCCATCTTTCAAGTTGTCTGAACTAGACTACTTTATTTGTATATTTAAAAAAAGAAAGAACGAAATACATTATAGATTCGGTTTAAGTAGAAGTATACTTAAATTAAAAAAAAAACAATATATTAGGAAGTAGCAGAAAACAGCTAAAACCTACTTAGTGAAGACACTCACCACAATCAACATGTGAAGATTATCTTGATCATTCAAGGGTATAACATAGGCCTTTGAGAGTTCAAATAAACTGACAGCAACTTACGTCATTCGTAAGGCGCTTAATAAGTAAAAAAATCTCTATCCCACCCAATCTTATAAAATTCCAAACCAAATTCCAGCATAAGTAGGGGCTTAGGATGTTGATTGTGGTGATGATCTTTACTAAATCGGTAACTGTGATCTACTACTTCCCACTACGTGGCGCTTTCGTCCTGATCACTTGTTTTATAATGTCAAAGGTTGAATAGAGTGGAATGTCAGGAGGCGGTTTCTTATCTATGGACTTCTTGTAGGGGGCGAACTTCATCCTTTTCTTTAATTAAAATTTTGAAAGACCTTCAATTTTTTATTTCTCGTTTTTCTTCTTTGCTAGGAAAGAGCAGCAAGGGCTGCTTTGAGTTTTTATGCAAGCGCTTTAACCAACCACTATATTACGAACCCCTCATATTCTAATATCTGAAAGTGTTTGTTTCTTCCTGCAAAATGATAAGAAATTAATTTAATATATAAATTTAATGCAAAATAATAGTGTGGTTTTTTTATTATGAATGCCAGCACTCCGGGGATCACTCCTAATTAGGATGTGCATTGTATTGTGGTCTAGAAAATTAGATTGTGGAAAGACGAATAGTGGGAAAGAGGGAGCTGATAGTGTTTGTGGACATTTGATTTAAAGTTATTAACATCGTAATTGTGAAGAAAAATTTTCGCTGAAATGATGTTCCAGAAATGGACAGTGTGGCTAAAGAACGAATTCTCTTTAAAAGGAGTGCTACGTCAGAATTAATTCCATATTCTTGGAATATTGGAATTAATGTTTTTGGGTCAACAAAGGACATCCCATGGTCAGAGACCACATTGTGCCGAAGCTCCAAAAAATGTATAAAGTTGAATACCCTACCGTCAATGGTAAACACCTACGCACTTTCCTGTACTCTGTCGAAAAGCCAGAAAACAGACTTTAGAGCACTGGCTCTTGCATGAGACTTGTATTCCATCTTGGATCGAATAAAGATCTTGTAAGTATAAAGAAGTTTAGATAAAGTGAATCAGTTTTTGCACCGTCTGAAAAAACCAAACCAGTTGAAAGCTTTTATCGACACTCGAAATATGTGATTATGCCAACGGACATGACGACTAATTTTTATGCCCAGAACTTCAAGAGCATACACCTCCCCCACATTACCCATAATCACACAAAAGACAACATGTCAACAATAAGGGGGTTTTGCAAACATTAAATTCGATTCTGCTGGAACAACCGCACTCTGAGATTGTCCACAGGTCGTAAGTGAGCGTATCATAAATATTTAGCAGAAAAAAGATTTGAGCATTCAATTTAAAAACTCGAAAATTATTGGCTTTTTAATTATTTATTTAATATTTTATTATAAATTAGCTTATATTTTATATTTTTTTAAATAATATAAAATAAGGCAAATTGCTGTCAACTTGACTTGATCACTCAAACGCCAGTGTTATACGTTCACCTTTGAATGATCAACAGCAATTGCCTCATCGTTGCATGTTGAATGTAAGTGGTGAGCATATATTTATGTAGATTAGCTGTTATCTCCCCAGAAGGTTGCACTGTACTCCTGATCATTCGTTTCTATTGAGATGGAATAGACTGGAAATGTCAGGGAGCGGTTTCGTAAAGGTTTACTACTTCTACTAATTTTTGAAAAACCGCAAATTTATTTTTTAATTTTTTTCTCTTTCGCTGGGATCTAACCAGCCCCCCCCCCCCCTAAATTAAACGTGATCTCGAGTTCTTGTTGTGTTGGCGTCTTGTTTGTTAAAGTTAGAAGTAAAATATGCAAGAATATAAGCATGATTGCTTATCAGAGTTGCCCACAAATAATTGACGTCGTTAATTAATTGCTGACGGCTTGGGGTGGTGCTGACATATGTATATAAAAGAAAACTAGCTTTTAATTATCATGCTTTAAAATACTTTAAGGAAAAAACCTTTAATAGCTTGAATTTTCGCTTCTAGTTTCAGAGCATTTAAAAAATTAAAATCACAAATTATAATTTCTGAGAGTCGACTGTAATTTCAAAAAACTTTAAGAAATTTTATTGAAATTATTGCTTTTTTATGTATCAAGACTGTTTTATTATATAAACTCTTTCATCTTTTACCTTCGTCCTTTTTTTTTTTTGTCGTATATTTTAATTAAAAAAAAATCTTACTATTTTAGCCAGCGTCTCAGGCGTCTCAGAGTAACCACAATAAGAGTTGCAAGCAGGCAGGCAGACATCCAAAATAGAATTTCTCTTTTCTAAGTGTTAATATTTAACTTTTGTCTGTATTTATATTACAGCATATACAGTAATATTTATATACAACTTTCTTTTTTATAGACACTTTTATAATAAAATTACAACTATAAAGGCATGATTCATATTACGTGAATCATTATGTTGATACTAAAGCTTAAACACAACTTGCCAATGATACCTCCGTTTTGTTTTATTAAACACAAAACAACACACACACACACACGCACACACAAAAAGACACAAGACACTAAAAGAAAAACCAACCAAAAATATTGCCAACGTCAATAACTAAACATATCCTTGCTGGGCAATGTCTCCTTTACGCTGTAGCTAGAGACCACACAAAGGAAAACAGGGCAAATATTAAAGGCGTCCAATTGCTTCTATTTTGTCCTTTTTCTTCTTTACAAATGAAATAAATTTTATAAAATTTTACTATACAAATGAATGAACGACAGAAGGAACACACTGTTGCTGCGTTATACAGCCAAATGCAACAATTGTTTAAAACTAAAGTCATATTCTCGTGTTTGTAGTAATAGCGCCTTTAAAAGTGTCTGTAATTTGACCTTAAGCAAATGTAAATAAACGAATGCGGTCTTTTGTGCTACCCGAAAGTCTAACATACAAATACACACAAACATACTTATATACTATTTTATGTTTGCTTACTCGTATATGTATGTACGAGTATCTTGGTATACAAAAAAGAAAAAGGATAATGAATGGATGAATAAAGTTAAATATTTTCTGTAACTTAATGAAATACTGACCAAAGAACCTCAATATAAATACTATATATACATACAAAAAACAAATACACCTACACAGTTTTTATATATCATACAATATTTTAAAGGCAAAAAAAGAGAAAAAAAAGAAAATAAAGTCATAAAGTCTTTTTAGAATAAACAAAATGAATACAAAACTGTTAGAGTATAAAATTTATTGAAGTCCTTTAAAATGTATGAGCTATTCTACTTTGTATTGGTTATTTAAAAGGAAATACTTGTAGCTTTGAAGAATTAAAAAAGAATTTTTTTTTGTTTCGCCTTCAGGAACATAAATTCTATGACGAAAAAAACTTAGATTCTTTTTTGCAATGATTCTTCAATTAAAGAGGAAAATGACATCGGTAAAGGAATTTTACACTAGCCGAAGTGACCATGCATCCATAAACAATTTTTCTTGATGCCCCACTATACCAGTGAACAGTGCACTAGTCTTCTAGTAAAAGGATTTTAGCCTTACCAGAGATTTCGCTCTATTTTCACTGCACTGTGCTGTGTTTCACTTGGTTTTGACACTCCGCTTGTAGTTAAAATTGTATTGTAATAGGAAATTAATCCAAGAAATCCATCTTCACGAAACCGCTCCCTGGCATTTCCAGACTATTCCACCAAGAAAACGAATGATCAGGAGTACAGCGCCATCTTCTGGGAAGATAATAGCTAATCTACATAAAAAAAAGATGCTCACCACTCACATTCAACATTCAGATGGGGCAATTGCTGTTGATCATTCAAAGGTGAAGCTATAACACTGGCCTTTGAGTGATCAAATTGACAGCAATATGTGCCATTGACATAAGGCGCTTAACATTACTTCTTCATATCTATGTATCTCTATATATCTATATATTCAACATTCCAATATAATACACTGCTTTAAAAGGGGTTTACTCCGGAGTATTGGTCTTAAAAAAAAAATATTTTGGAGATTTTTCAAAAATTTTTTTTTTAACTGAAGAACAAAATTGTCTTTTTATTGCATTACAACTTGGCTTTATTAATAACCTGTGGATTAAAAAATATTCCATTCATATTTATTAAAATATGGCAGAGTTGTCCATATATCCTTTTTCTATATTTTTAAAAATCAAAAAAAAAATTTGTCTAACTTAAATTCAAACTTATAACGATTAAGCTTACAAAGACTCAGAGACCATTATGCAGGCTCTGTGCGTCTCTGGTCAGAATCGTATCGTCGACTCCCACACTAACTGACTAGTCTAGTACGCCACTAAGAATAAAGAAGACATTTGTTGTTATTGGAATTAATTATACATTTTGTTGTCTTACTCGTACCTTCTACAGAGCACATGCTATTGCATTTGATTGTCCAGTGGATCGCAGAAGGCATTATAGAGAGAATTAGTTCTTTGGCCGCACTGTTCGCTAATGGAACCATTTTCCTGCGAATGTTTTTTGTGTCGACTAGCACTACTCGCTTTTTCCTTCTCTTCTTAATATTTTTATCTAACACTAGTACAATGCCTGTCTGCATAACAAGGGGTCGTCCCTTAAGTACTGGTCTTGTGAAGAAAAAAACAAAGGGATCATGATTATTCTTTTGCTGTTATATTGAGCCTTTTAGATCATAAAAAGACTCATATTTTAAACATTTTGCCCTCGACAAGAAAAGCAGTGTTTTTTGTTTTAGGTTGTTTTATTTTTGTTTTTAATTTGATGATTGTTGAGATGACGATGATGATGCTGATGATAACGGTGTTGTAATAAAACCCTTGTTCTCTCACTGCCTTAAATTAAAACTCACAAGCGGATTACATTTTGTGTTAATTCCCCTACGTTTTTTTTTTAACTTTTTATAAAACTAGAAATAAATAAAAGAGAGCAGAAATAAAAAAGAAAAACTGTTGCTTAATGTTTTAATTTACAAGACTGTGTTTGCTAAAGAGTTTTTTTCTATTAAATGTTAAAATTCTCTGCTTAAACAGAAAACCAGTACAAAAAACGTGTTGTAGAAAACAAAAAAAAAAGAAACAAAATCCTTTACAAAATTTAAAACACTGACTGTTACTGATGTATTAACTTCTGCCTGAGTACCTTGGAAACCACTAGCACTACTCTCTTCCTCTTTTTCTCTCTCTCAGTTAAATTCCTTTCGTTGTGTGTTAGTTTTTGAGTTAAATTTTAAAATTGTTTGTTGTTCCCTGTCTGTAAGTATTAAGTTTAATGCATGCAATGCATATACTCGTGTTTTTTTTTATACTAGTCGGAGGTTTTTCTATTATTTTTGCTTTGCCAGTATAGGGTAAATTCAAATTTGATTTTTTTTATTTAAAATATGGTAATTTTTTTTCACTGTTCATATTAAACTGTAAAATAGTGTAAAAGTAAAGCAAACTTCTAACTGAAGTAGACGTGTTGAAGTTTAAAATCTTTTAGCAAAATGCTTAGAAAAAAAAGGAATAAAAGTGGAATTTTTTATTAAAAAAGTAACAACCGAAAAATAAAATGATTATTAATTAAACAAAGAAGGATCAAGAAAGAACAAAAGGGAAACAAGAAATTTTTTGATATTTCCATACAATACAAAGAATTAGAAAAAAAAAGTTCTTAAAACTCTATTAAGCTCTTGTTTTATTCATTAATATTCTTTTTTTCTCCTTAACGCTCTTTAATACCAATGTTGGTATATTAACTTTATATGCATTGAGGCACTTTGTGCTATTTTAGATTTTAAGATTTTTTATTACAAAAATTAGTCTTTGATTTGGATCACTTTTTAGGATGCAGTTTATGTTTCCAGCTGGGGTATGACTCAGTCTGTCCAGGTTCGAACTTAAAGGTCTGCTTCCTTTAAATAAAACACAAAACTCCTTTCGTGTAATATAATATGAACAAAGCTTTATTAGCGAAACCTTAAGCTAACTTATGTACTACTTATTCTATAGAACAGATTCACGTCCTGCAGGATGGTGTTATCAGTTATGTTGTCTCTGCTTTCAGGAATACTATTGTCTCGTTCTATCACTATGACTACGATGTTGGCGTCGGGATATGCGCACAATCGCCTGGTCTAGATAACGAGAAATATGAGAAAACAGAGGTCGGATTTATAATAATTGTTACTCTAAGATTTGGAAATATAAGGTACCACGACGGCAAGAGGTATTCGGGGGCTCTTGTCGTCGGCTACGGTTAGTACGAGTATAAAAGTAATTCGGGGGCTTTTATACTCGGCAAAATACTTAATATACGAATGCAAAAGAAATTCGGACGCTTTTGCATTCAGCTGGATAAAAATAACTATTATCCAAAATTACAGCCATGAACTCTACTATCATGAATCTACGATCATAAAACTACGATCCTAAATCTACGACATGTGTCGACTACGCCGGGGAGTAAGTATCGGGCTATTGGCCGTCGTGTACTAACTCTCTGTCGGCAATCTACGAAATAAACTTAATATAAAATTACGAATGGAAAATGAATTCGGCAGCTTTTCCATTCAGGTAGTTAATAATAAAAAAATAACTACTATACTTAAAACTACTACGTCGGCTATACTGGAGAGTAAGTGTCGGGCTATTGGCCGTCGCTCACCCACTCTCGATTTCATCCATCAAACTCGGACATCTTATGCAGAAAAATATGTTACCTTAATGAGAATTGGTTCATCATATCATTGCAATCTCATTACATGAAATATCCATATTGTTATTATCATTGGTATTATTATTAATTTTCCAATTCCTCTTTGTGCGGTGTCCGTAGGTTTGATCGTCATACTGCTGTTTATGCTTGTAATAACAAGAGTTGTTGTTGTTTGTTTCATTTACATTGATAATACCAGTGTATTCAAAAACTCTAGCTGTAACCGATCTCAAGATATACAAAAGTCAATAGTAATTAATGTGGGAAGTGTCACGCCTACTTGTCCACTCATTTCCCTATTAATGATTTTTAAAGATTACAAAATCAATCACGCTTCAATTCTTCTCAAGGTATAAAGAAATCAATATTTGACTTATATGCGAGAAACTACGCCCACTTGTCACAATCCGCCTACTTTTTGAGTGATGATTTTTCTTGATCGGAAATTCGCTCAGAAAAAATTTAGTAGCTTTGCCTTTAATCGCTCCAAAGGTATAAAAAAGTCAGTATTTAGTACCACGCCCACTTGTCCAATTACTGGCTGATGACATTAGCTTCAACCGTTCTTTAGATATACAAAAATTACAATATGGTTGGTATGAAAGATACCCTTTTGCACCTTTGATGGTGGAAGCAATTTATACGTCAAAGTTTAATAAAATCGGTTCAATTGTTTGGGCGTGATTGTCCGACAAACAAACAGACTTCAGACATTATTTATATATAGTAAATCATATACGAACACAGTCCCCAAAATATATAAGAATTCAAAATAAAATAGAATCAACATTTGCTTATTTCCCAACATAATCCTCTGTTAGCTCTATATGCTTCTCTCAGTGATATTCAATAGTTTCCATACCCTGTTTATAGCCATTATTCTTTACGTTTTTACTATCCACCACAGATTCTAGCTCTTTATTGTTGGGACAATCCTTTACTTTATTTAGTTTAAAAAACTAAGCCAATTATATTATTAAAATTCACCCTATAAAGGCTTTTAGATTGTAGTAGCTTTTATTTTTAGAAGAAAACCAACTCGATAACTAAAAGTAATTGTGTTAAATGGGTTTTTAAAAGTACCAAAAGCTTAACAAATACTTATTTCTACTCGTCTAGAAACTCAAATTCTCTATGCCAACTTTATAAACCAAACTTGACAGCCTTTTACCGAAACAAACAATAAATATTATTAAAACGGTCTTCCAGTAACTGAATATTTTAAATCAATGTGAAATGCTGCTGGCAGCAGCACTTTAACTTAAGGTTGCCTTTAAAAGGATTGCACAAAATCTAAGTTCTAAAAGAATTCCTTGTTCAGCCTTCTAAGGATACTTTTTTTGTTTTAATTGAGACCATCACTCAAGGTTAAACCCCTACTAAATGTTGTGCACTGTATTGGAATTTTTGGAAAGGACAGTACATTATGACAACAGAACGTATATTTTTTGTTTTCTTACATTATTAAGCTCCTTAGGAATGAGACATATTGGTGTGAATTAATCATTCAAAGGCCACTGTTATAACTGCACCCTTGAATGATCAACAGCAATTGCCTCATTATTGCATGTTGATTGTGTGGTGAGTGTCTTCGCTAAGTAGGTTTAGCTGTTATCTGCTACTTCCCAATAGGTGGCGCTTTCTTCCTTGTTGACATTAGTTAAGTTGGAATATAGTGGAATGTCGGGTAGCGTTTTCTTTGTAAATGGTCTTCTTGTTTGGGTGGGGGGAATCTCTTATTTTTACATTATAATTTTGAAAAACAGCAAGCTAACTTCTTTAATTTTTCACCTTTGCTGGGATTTGAACCTAGGCCGTTTGAGGTTTTGTGCGAGCGCTCTAACCACTATACCACTTTCCCTCCCTTTAAATTATAAAAAAATTATATATACTTTTCTACAACTGCTCTCTGCCCAGAAAGTTATGTGCAGTTTCAAAAACAAATAAAAAAAGAATAACTTGTTTCCCAAATAAAACTTAAACTAATTATAGCAAATTAGTTCTTCGTATACTCTTAATACTTCTTAATTTATATTAAGCGTTCGTAAAATTTATATTTTCTCTGAATACACTCACTCGTACCAGTTTGTATCTGTTGTTGGCCTATATGATGCTGCTCTTCGTATAAATTAATATTAATTTATAGAAAAATAAAAATTTGCCAAAAATTCTTTGAGAAAATTAAATTTACAACACACTAAACACTCATAAACTATTTGTTTTTTTGTTTTTTCTATTCATTTTGTGCACATTTATGTTGTCAAAACTTTTATGCTTTAATAACATACAGCAGCAGCTCATAAAAAACTTTATTCTTGGCGTAGTTTTTGGTTTTGTTTTCTATACCAATGATTACTAAACGAGTATGTTATGTTTTAGAATAGTTTTTGGTTTTTAAAGTAAGAAAAACTTTTTCATAATTTTTGTTTTTGTTTGTTTTTTCTATATAAAAAAAAATTTAGGTTTTAAGAGTAAAACACACAAATCTTAAAAGCCTTTAATTTTTTTCGTTTATTTTTTGTATGAGTTTTAGTTTTTCGTTTTTTTTTGCATATTTGCCATAAAGATAAAAGGCTACACAAATTAAGTTTCTGGTTCTTATTTTTTCATTTCAGAATTTCATTTTTTTCTTTTTCTTTTTCTTCATTTTCTCCCTGACTGATATTTAAATTGCCTTCAAAGCTTTTAAGTTTTTATAGCACGGAAATTGCCTTTTTTTCGTTGGTGTACGTTTCTTTTTTGTCTCTTTCTATTTCCATTAAGCAAGCATCCTTTTTTGACAAGTTTTTCTATGCGTTTCATGGTAGTTTTTCTTTTTTCTTTCACTGTTTGGTTATTTTATCTTTAGCTCACTTTTTTAAGTTATTTTCCGGTAGTTCTCCCTGTTGCTTTATCGTATGCCTGCCTCCTGAATCCCTAAGGCAATTGTATTTAACTGTTTGTAGTTGCTGTAGTAGTCGCATAGCATGTTGTTGGCCATATCCGGAAAATTATTTAGCCTTAACCAGGTTACGCTGTTGTATTAAATATTTTGTACACCAGCTTTGTTTATTTTCAAAGCAAAAAAATAAAATTTTTATTAATAAAACTCATCAATATTTTAGTAATATTTTGAAAGTGTACACCCTATAGTGTCATGTATTTTTGTTAAGCTCTGTACCACTTTTGGAAAACAACCATTTGTGTTTCTACTTATGTTTATAGGAATTGGTTTATCGCTTAAAAACCATTCTTTAATGCTAAAGTGCCTAAATCTCAACTTGAACAATGTCAACAAAAAACGAATGATCAGGAAAAAAGCGCTACCTATTGGGAGGTAGCAGATAACAGCTAAACCTACTTAGCGAAGGCACTCACCACACAATCAACATGCAACGATCGGGCAATTGCTGTTGTACATTCAAGCGTGACGGTATAACACTCTCATTCCTAATAAGGCGCTTAATTGTAATATAAGGAAAACGTACGTAATGTTGTGTCATAAATGTACTCTCCATTCCAAAAATTCCAATACAATGCACAGCATCAGTTGGGGTTCACCGCTGAGTATTGGTCGCAATAAAGAAAATTAATTTAAGCGGTATTTGATAGTCTGCTAGTATTGCACAGTTTGTGGGTTTAAATCCCACGAGACATTTTACCCCGCTTTTATCTATGAGTAATGAGAACTACTGTTTAAAATCTACTCCGAACTACAGATTTGAGAAACTTGTTCATGGTAATCAGTTACTTTCAGAGTTTTTGCCAGAACACCGCTAAAAAACAGTCGCCGAAAGAAATATCTTTTCATATTTCTTTCTTTTTTTTAAGATAACAGAGCTGAGTTTTGAACCTGCCGCTCTTGTCTAGTAGGCCAACACACTAACAACTAGACTACGGCAACTACACGAGATATGTTACTGTTGAGGCTAAAAAGACAAATAAGCAGCTGCTTTTTTAGACTATTTTTATTTACACACACCAACGGAATTGAAAATGATTTTGGAAGTCAAAACTTCAATGGAGTTGTAATACTCGTATGAGTTTCAAAGTATACTTTTGTAAGGTTGGTAGGTTTTTTTTTCTCACAGCAGCGTATCCAACGTTTGTCTAGACCGGACTTGATAAGATGCAATGAATATAGAATTAAATGAATATACAATGAGCAGACTATAAACGCTTTATTTTCTTCTAATTTATTTAATTAAAGGAGAGAAAAATGAAAATTAAGCTTCAATCCCTGACATTTCCTTATCCACCTTTGATATTGGCATCAAAACGAATGATCAGGAGTAAACGCCATCTACTGGGATAAAGTAGAAGACAATTTTTTGCTTAAGCCAAGATTATCACCATTTCACAATACACAATCAACATCGGGGCATCGTCTATATCTAACCACAGATGGGGCAATCGCTGTTAATTATTAAAGGGTGGAGGTATAATACAGTCCTTTGAAGTGATCAATTAACAGCAACGTGTCCCATCGTTATACTGTGTAATGTTAAAAGCGCTTAATAGAAAAAAAAATACTTAATCTATCTTAGACTTCAATTTCAATACAATGCAAAGGATGAATAGGGGTTTACTCCCCTGAGTTTTTGTCTTGTAAAACTTGAAAGGAAATACTTATTATAACGATATGTTTCAGACCCAGCACAAATGCAAGACCCTGCGACCTATAAGATCTATTTTGTCCCTTTAAGTCTATTGTTTTTCAGCAGATTAACTGCTTTCCTTATGAACAGCAGCAGGTCCGAAACTTTATTGGTGGATATGTCCACCAACGAGGCCCTAAATCTCCCTAAATACTTCCATTTAAATCCAACAAGAGCAGCAAATTCACACAATATGTGCTCTGCAGTCTCTGATGCTTGTGAGCATAGTCTGTCATCCTCATTCTCATCAAATACACTCTCACACTACAGTGATCCGTAAGGAAATCCCTTAGGATGCTTAGGTCTGGCCTTCTATACTTTAAAACATCAGACGTACTTCCAAATCGCAGACGAAAAAAAAAAATACTTAAACTTACAACACATTTATTAAAGATAAAACAGCTTTGAGATGAGATTTAACATTTTGAAGAAAACTGTTTTATTACGAATTAAAAACAGATTCCAGATGCGAAATAGTCAATCGGGTGCTGATCAAACTTGATAAATAACAAAATGATGATATCAGTCCCTTTCATTTGCCTTGTGTCCTTGATGTATGTAATTTTCTATGTTAAGCTAAGAGCGTTCCGGCATGACTCGATTAGGTAAAGTTGTAAGAAGCGCTGGAGAGTAGTTACAGCACTTAGAAACTGTTGAGCTTATTGTAGTAAGAGGCAGAGAAAGTTAAGCAAAGTTTTCTTTAGTTACATTTGTCTTTTCTGAAAACCCATAGATAGCCACTGAGCAACTTAACAAGATATTCCTGCGTGAGCAAATATTATGGAACAAATTGCAGCAAGAAGCATTTGCTTACATAATAATGCTTTTGCTTTTACCAAAACACTGCTGAGAAGTAGTCGCCGAAAGAAATATGTTTTTCATATTTCTTTTTCAAGATGTGAGAGCTAAGATTTGAACCCAGCGCTACCATCTTAGTAATTCAACACACTAACCACTAGATCACGGAGACTACGGCATTTGCTTACACTTCTACAGAAAAAGATTTGTGGTACCCGTTCAGTTTAATTGTCCTTGCAAGTTCCGACAGCTTTAGTAATAGCCATAATAAGGGCTTATTTTATTTTACAGTGCACTTTTCAGTAGACATGCCTATGAACTCTCCTCTCCACTCCACTCATTTTTTAAAGCATTCATTTGTGCAAGTTGTCGTGCGGGAGCTTATGTGCTCTATCCGCCATTGTTTATTTATCGAGTTAATGGTATCACTTTAGACTTTTGGCTCCAAAATTTTTAAAATCTGCAATCCATTTTTGGCTATTTATCTTCCAAACTGGACGAGATATCCGACAACAGATTTTCGATTTAAAAAATTTGGGGTCGTAAAATAAAAGTGGCATCATTAACTCGAGATATATAAAAAATATAAAATAGCGTATAGAGCATTTAAACTCTCGCACGGCGAAGTGGTACAATTTGCACATCTGAATGTTATTCTCTCATAATGATGGCTTCTGGCAATACAACAGGATTTCTAATGAAAGATCGCTATTCTGTATGAAATGTAGTCCAGAGGCCTTATTCTGTAACTCCCCTAAGCTAAAACTCTATCGCTAAAAATTTATAAACTTGATTTAGGACTTTTTGGCTACGAATACTATTCTTGTACTCATGTTGTAGCTTAAAAGCTTCATGCCTATTACCTCTAAACTTTTTAATTTTATATATTCTAACGCCCAGCCTGTTTTAAAAACCAAAATTTTTAGTATTTTTACTTAAGAGAATTACAGAATAGGGCCCCAGGTATAAGGAAAATAGTTGCACTGTTTATTGAATTTAGAGAGCAAGAGAGAGCCTTTAAAACCATGTGATACTACCAAGGCCTCTCTCTTTGATATAAAAAAAAACTTTTTATTTTTTCTAAAGTCCTAGGGAAGTTGGGTTATGGGTCATTACCCATTTATGTTTTAATGATTTTTAACTATATATTGTTTGTTTTAAAGAAACTTTTATGAAATTGATTTAATATCCATTAGAAAACTGTCTACTGTTAATACAATAAAATTACAAAAAAAATTAAAAAAATAAATAAAACTGAAAATGAAACAAAACAATTTTATAAAGGCGTGTTTTATAGAAAGAAAGAAAAAAAAACACTCACATTTTGCACGTTATACTCAAGGGATTGCTATTAACTAAGCGTACAATCATATTAATAAACCAACGAAATATTTTGCCCATAACAAAATATATATCAAACAGCTGCAGAACAGAACATTCTTTCTCCCACAAGCCTTCTTTTTCAAACGTAACAGAGATATGAAATGAAAACAATGAAGAGTAGAAGAAAAACAAAATTATTGAAGTGTGATGTACAATATACGAGAATATATAGCGACTGGCTCCTTATGGCATTATTAAAACTTAATAGCTGGCCCATAATACTCTTGCTAAAGAATTACAGGACATAGAGAGATGCACAGGAGGAGGAGTTTGAAAAATTAAAGTAACAGAAAACAAACGAAAACAGTAAAAGCAATAGCGTAACAGTAATATTAAGTAATTGATTACATCTCTGGGGACTTTTAAGAACTTTGAAAAACATACAAAAGTCGTTACCACAATATTGTATTTGAAGAAATTATTAAACATTCCGTTTATAAGCCAGGAACAACAATATAAATAATAAGGCCACATACAGGCAAAGAAATATAAAATATTAAATTTATATATACTCACTTATATTTATACAAAATAACTTTTTCAAAAGACAAAAAAAAAAAAATAAAAAATTAAGAGAAAAGGTAGAGAAACCACAAAACCACCACATAGAGAGCTTGAAAAAAAGAAAACCAAATAAAATAGCGAAACTGGGCGCCTTTATGACTATAAATAAACTGAAAGCAATATATTTTTGCTTTTCTTTTTAAAAATTTTATTATATATTGTTATTGCCATTGTTGTATTGCAAAAATGGTTGAAAATTAAATAAAAAAAAGGAATATGAAACAACACAACCAACTACTATACAAACACATGCACAAGAATTTTATGACGACTAATTGCGACCACAGTGTAAAATTATAAAATTACTTTTTGTGGTTACAAAATTTTTATTTATTCTTTCTGCTTTTACCTCTACTTTCATACACAAAACTACACTTTCTGTTTTCTTTACACATACATGCATACACACATATGTACGTATGAACAAGCTTCTTTTATAACAGTTGTGCTGTTAAAATTGTTATTAAACATTTTTATAGTTTATGTACATAAAGGTAAATAATTTATTATTTTACAATACCCACAAAAAAATAAATTTTTTGTAAATACTATTCCCTCGCATAAAAACAAGGATACATTAACAAACATAATATAGTAAATACTCGTATGTAGGTAACAAACAAATTGTAGAAGAACACAAAAAAAACTGCACTAAAAGCTATAAACAATAAATTAAAATACAAAGAAAAAAAGGATATTTTACCAGCATTTAGGAAATTAGCAATAACTTTATAAAAATTGCCAGTTGTAAAGACCAAAGCTAAACCACGAGTTGTAGCAAAAGAAAATTTATTAAAAACTGCTAACAATTGATGGAAAACTAAAGTAGACAATTAAAAAATATTTTCTGCTAGCACAACTCTCGTTCTAATAAATTTAAATAAGGTTCAATAAATTTCATAAAAAAGGATATATGGTCAACTTTTAAAGGATGCTTAAAAAAAATCAAACAAATTGGTAAAATAATAGACTACCAAGTTGCACAAGTTGTGGTAAAAGAAAATCTAAAAAAAAACTAATTAATGTTGTTTTATAACGCATAGGCGTTGTAATGATTTAATCCTGCCATTTGTGCCTATGGGTAATGTAAATATTGAGGAGGCGGACGCTCTTGATATTTTGGGCATGAGAACTAATTGTGATGTCTGTTGGAATGATTACATATTTCGAGTGTCGAAAAAAACTTTCAAGTGCCTCGGTTTTCTAAAACGGTGCCAGAAATGCTTCACTCCATCTGACCTTTTCAATATATACAAGACCTTCATCTGACCTAAGATGGAACACAAACAACTCTAATGTATGGGCCGATGCTTCAAAAACTATTTTGGGGCTTCTCGACCGCTTACAGGAAAGGAAGAACGTCCTTATCAGCGACGGCAGGATATCAAACTCTATCGATTTGTTGGAGCATCGCCGCAATGTGGCGTGCGTTTTATTGTTCTATCGATACTAACATGAGAGGTGCTCTGATGAGATAAGGGATTTGATTCCGGGTGGTAGCATATTCTTGCGGACTACACGTATCTCTCTCAGAGCTTACTCATTTGTGATTGATTGTTCAGCGAATCGCACAGTGCATTATAGAGAGAATTTGTTCTTCAGCCGCACCGCTCGTTTATATAACAATCTTTAGGCGAATGTTTTTTCTGTCAATTACGATATCGGTAGGTTTAAAACAAATGTCCACAAACACTACTCCCTCTTCACCCCTACCCAAAATATATTTTCCTAAAACAGCACAATGTACTGCTTAAGTAGAGGCCGTCCCCTGAATGTTGGCCTTAAATAACCTTTAAAAACGTTTTTATAAAACACTTTTAAGCACAAGACTAAATTCTTGGAACCATAAGGAAGTGATGATATATTTCACAAAAACATACGATGTTTTTAAAAGGATACTAAATTTGTATAAAAAAAATCAACAAAACTTTAAAATTTATTATAAAATTTTTAAAAAATTAGGGTACCTGAGGGGTGTAGTGGGTAGTGTGCTAGACTGCTAGTGGTAGAGTTGTGAGTACGATTTCCAACAAAGGGGTCGTGGTATAGTGGTTAAAGCGTTCGCACTGAAACTTAAACGACCGAGGTTGAAATCCCAGCAAAGGAGAAAAATTAAAAAAAAAATTATAATTTGAAAACAAGAGGTTTCCCCTCTCCTCCCCATCCAAAAAGTCCATCTTCAAGAAACCGCTCCCTGATATTTTCAGTCTATTCCACCATGAAACGAATGATCAGGAGAATAGCGCCACCTTCTGGGAAAATAACAGTAAACCACTTAGTAAAGATGCTCACCACACACTTTCAATATCCAGATGGAGCAATTGTTGTTGATCATTCAAAGATGAAGGTATAACACTGGCCATTTGTTACATTGATATAAGGCGCTTAACATCTTTACATCTATCTATATCTATATGTATATTCAACATTCCAATACAATGCACTGCATTTAGTAGGGGTTTACCCCTGAGTATTGGTCTTAAATAAAAAAAAAGTGCGCTGTAAGTCGGGTGTTCTGATAGAGAATTATGAGGATCATGTTATTGGCGTTCGTATTACTCGCGTTGAATACATATTTTTTGAAATTCTCTCAAATTGTAATAAAATGCTGGTAAAATGTGTCTATAGACCGGATTCTAGAGTAAATTATCAATATTTTCTTTATGAGATTAAGAGCTTGTCAGCTCTTACGGTAATTTTAATTGCAGTCTGCCTAATGCATAGTTAACCAAAACTCTCAATAAATGAAATGCGTCTGTACAACAATTGTGCACAGAAATGAAAATTTGGATTACATTGGCATAATGACATGACTCTCTTATAACCCATACACATCATACTGCAATTATAAACTCTTTGTTGCATCTTGCTTTTGTTAACAATATGTCAAAATTTCTCCTTTACGATCAACTTTTGTGAAATTGGCTTAATTTGACGTTTGCTTTCGCAGCTTTGACATTTTGCTCAACATAGGAAAGCGCATTTTCATACGAAAATTTGTTCATTATTTATCTCGTCTTCTCTCAAGTCATGGTTCGCAATACAATTCTGATATATAGAAACCATAAAAGCATTCCATTGTTAGCATTTTAGCATTTTCACTGCTAGATTTAGCAGTTTTTCCTTCTATGATTTTAAGATATAAATCAAAATTTCTTTTGTAAATTTAAATCTAATATTTGTTTATCTGTATTTAGTATTAAACGCTTATTAAACGCGGGAAACGCTTTTTATCAGTCAATAAGAGTACATGCAATATCCACGTAGCTGTTGTTGAAAAATATCAATTATGGGAATCTCCATTTTGGTGATTAATTTCTTGTGAGATTGTGAATGGTTATGTAGTTTATTTTACATCAGTTAACTTTGAAGAACGTTAAATAGCAGTTTATTTACTTGATAACATCACATTCTAATAAAAGCAATATATGACGGTTTAGTTCGTATAGAATTTTTTGAGCTATAGCATATTAAGTGCTGCTGTACTGAGCTTAGTATACCTGAAAAAACACAACTCAGAATATTTTTTTTGGTTTTTTTCTTTTACTGTACTGTAAAAAATGTTGTTTAAATCTAGTTATAAATATTGAATATTAAAAATTGTTCTTGGTTTTCATTTGGGCATTAATGGGTTAACTTGGCTCAATGAAATGGTGCTATTCAATACAATAAAAGAAACTAAGAATTGTTGGTGGAGACACATTTTTAATACCATGTCCTTAAACAGGAATATTAAAACAAATAAATAAATTTCTTATATTCTTAAATCAGCTTCTGTTTAATAAATGTTTGGGCAGTTGCTAAGATTTTGGTTCTTCTCCTTTCTTTTTATTGGAAGTGCCAGTGTTGTTGTTTCTATTAAAATTGTAATTAATCTACTTTTATAAGTATTTACCTTTCAAATATTTATCTAACAGCTAAGCAATTATTTATTATTACTATTAAACTTCAAAGTAAATCAAAATGAGATTTTTTTTTATTAACATTTATGTAACAAAAACACAAATCTCGGGGGAAATTTTGCATGTAATAAGTCTGTACACGTGGGTATCTGTGTTATGGCGGCAAAGCAATTAAAATATGAATTCTTTTTTGTAATACGAACTCAGCTTTTGTGGTTTAATAAAAGTAGACAGACACATTTACTCTGCTTAAATATATAAAAAGCAAATAAATCATTATACAACAGCAACGTAATGAACTTTATTTGCTAAAGGACTTACAGAGCAATAAGTAAGTAAATCAGATAGAAAGAAAAAAGAAGAAAAATAAAATTAAAATGACATTTCAGGTGAAATTTTATGAAAGGAAGTTATAATAAGAAAAAGAAAAAAAAGCGTGGAGACAGATAAAAATTATTTTTTGGAAATTTGTATACCATGAAGGTGGTGGAGTGGAGTTGGCAATAGCAACCCTCATTAAACGAGTAATACAGAATTCTGTTGAAAAAAAAACGATTTTTTTTTCTTTTTTGCAATTTGATTTTGTTTCTAACAATTTCTGAGAGCAATCACGTAATTATAATATATATTTTTTTCTAATATTTTTATTTTAATATGAACAGGACTATATAATAAATTCATAGTAATTATAATACAAACACTATAGCAACGGTAACTTTAAACTTTACCGACATTTGTTGCTGAATATTTGTTCTAAACTTGTACGATACTAGCGGTTATGTAGTGCTTGTTGTTCATACATGGAAGATGTTAATGAGTTCATGTTAAGGATATTAAATATATGTATAACAACAACTAAAACAGCTCCTAATAATAATAATAATAATGTGTTCATATAAACAACAAGTGTTTGTCAGTATTTATGTAACGAGTTTAAATGAGAAAATACCCTTGAGGCTTTCAAGTGTGTAAAATGTTAAACTATGTATTGTAATATATAAAGTAATATGAATTACATATCGTTGTAGTAGTAGCACAAGTAATAGTAGTAGTACCAGTAGTTGATAGCAACTTCAATTAAAAAACTTTTTAACAAATTGTGCTTATAATACTTACTAAAATGTAATATTATAATTTAACAAATATACTTACTTATGTATATACACTAAAATATCTGCGTTAAATATATATGTGCTCATATATATATGTATATCAAGTGGTGTCTGTTATTTTCTAATAAAACTTGAGATGTTATTATTATTATATCAGGTATTATACGAAGAGAATTAGAATGAACAACAGAATTATAGGAAAAACAAAAAAAAAAAAAAAAAAACAACACAAATTTTATATAAATTAATAGAAATTTCATTGCAGCAGTAAGATCAAGTATTTTTGAACAAGGGTTGCTATGGCATTCATGTTCTAAGTAGCAACACAATCATTGATAATAGCCTCATTAAAAGAAAATAATGCAAAAAATAAAAGAATTAAATCACTCGTGCTGAAATATTAATTGGCCTTAAAATACAAATAAAATAATTCTGGTGAACTAACTGAAAATAATATACAAATAAAAAAAAAAAGGAATTACTGAATTCTAATATGGAAAACACTACACTTTAATTTTCTATTTTCTTGAAGAAAATAAAAAAAATTTTTTTTTTTTGCATAATTCAAAAAAAAGGATATATGAAAAGGTTCGCCAAATATCAAAAATATATAAAAATTTTAGGCTTAAATTAACTAGCACCTATAACTACAAATTGTAGCTAAACAATTTCTTAAGTCAACCTCCTTTTTGAGAATATTTTTTTGGAAAGAAAAATATTAAAAAAAAACAAAATTTTTCAAAATTTTTTTTTTAAGTTTTTCCGATTTTTTTTTTTTTTGCTTATTTTTATAATCTGAACAATCAAACTAATTCTGACGGTACAACTAAATTGATAAACTAAGCTATAATTATGAAAACACCCTCATTATTTCTTGGGTGGCATAGTGGTTAGAGCGTTTGCACAAAAGCTCAAACGGCCCTGATTCAAATCACAGCAAAGGTGAAATGTGAAAAAGTTAGTTTAAGGTTTTTTTTTCAAAAATATGATTAAAAAAATAAGATGTCCTTTACCTCCCCCCTCCCTGAAGTCCATCTACAAAGACACCGCTCCCTAATATTTCACTCTATTCCACCTTAACCATGTCACCAAAAAAACAAATGATCAGAAGAAAAGCACCACCTATTGGCAAGTAGCAGAGAACAGCGAAACCGACTTAGCGAAGGCACTCACCACACAATCAACATGCAACGATGTTGATCATTCAAGGGTGAAATTACAACCCTTGGCAATTTGTCTCACTTCCTAAGGCGCTTTATAATAATATAAAAAAAATGTATGTGGGAATCACTGACGGTAGGCGCTTTACAAGAAGTGGCAACATCTTTTAGGCATACAACTCTGTACACTACAATAGTAACGAACAGTAACGTAATATAATATTAACGAATAAAAGAGAGTAGACAATAGTTTTGTTTGAAGTTATTTAAGTAGAGTTGAGTTTTGGACGTTGAACGTTAAACACCTAAGCATATTACCCTAAAATACTTTTAAGTACACATTTTTACATTAATAAAATATAAGTTTTAATTCAATAAAGTTAAACTTTAAATGGTGTTTTCATTAAAAAAACCCACATGTATATGTACTGTCCTTTCCAAAACTCCAATAAAATGCACAGCATTTAGTAGGGGTTTACCCTTGAGTATTGGTCTCAAAAAAAAAAGTTGTAAATCTGTAAAAGAAACATTCTTTCTTTATAGTTTTCAGTGCAATACATGCATACACAACCTGCCATCGCAACCCTTTTTCAGAGTTACGGCCTAGCTTCTCACAGCGCTCATACTGTGTGGTTCAATTTTTATCCATGAGTACCAGGATCAACAGTTTAACGTCGACTACGAACGACAGACTTGAGAAGCTTTTTCATGGAAATCAGTTGCTGCCAAAAGCTATTGTTAAAAGACTGCTAAGAAGTCGTCGCCGAAAGAAATATTTTTTTTTATATTTCTTATTTTCAAAATGTCAGAGCTGTGCTTTGAATCCGGAGCTCTCAGCTTAGTAAGTCAGCACCATCCATATTGGTATACGGCGACCATGCTATGTTTTCTTTTTTTTTTCTTAATAATAAGTACTCGCTAAGTGTTGATCAGAATATTAATATTAAGAACTAATTTTTCAGATAAATTTCTTTATTTTCTATCCATTTTATAGAGAAAACTTGAACAAATTTAGAAAAACTAAAATTTTTGATTTTAACAAAAATAACAATCACCAGAAAAATTTTATACTCTTAAATAGATTTGAAACAAACCAAAGCAGTGATCTTAACCGAAATAAGAATTTCATATTTTGCTAGATTTTTAAGTAAAAACATAAAATTTTTAAAAGTTCTTTTTGTTTTTTCCTTTTCTATTTAAATAAAAACCAATTATATGGGTATTTTAGTATTATGTATTAAAAAGAAATGAAATAAAAAAAAAAAAATCTTAAACAAATATAATCCTTTTTGCCAGCAAGTATTTATAAACTTTTATTAAAATTTCATATATCGGATATGAAATTTTTTATTTTTCTACAAAAAAAAAAAGAAAAAAAAAATTGTATAAAAAATATGCGGTGTAGTAAAACAACACTTTGGTTTTTATTTATTTAGAGAAATGGTCGAAAAGAAGATTTTTGTTTTATAAAAAAAAAAAATTAAATAATCAATCATAAAATACATATACAAACACATTTATAGGTTTAAAACAAAAAAATAAATGAATAAAAATAAGAAAAACAACATTTTATTTACACATACATATACACAAAGAAGAAATTCATCATTTTAAAGGTGGTGGTGATGTTGTTGATGTTAAATAAAAATCTACACACGTACGCCTACATACATACAAATTATATTATCCTGTGGGTATGATGTGATTGAATTGAGTTGGCAACAGTATATACAATGCACATATGTATACATAATACCATAACTCCTATATATACAAAGTATTTGAATATTTTACATACAAATCGAATTTTTCTCAATTTTAATTGGATTTTTGATTGGTTCTTTCTACTGTCAATGTGTATTTATTATATTGTAGTATTATGAATATACAGAAGTACATATGCATTAAGGTGGGTCAATTGTTTTTATCAAAAGGCTTTTTTAAAAAAAAAGAATTTATTTTCAATATACTTTTTATAAAAAAAAAACTATGCTATTGAAATCAAAATCCAGCCTTTACAAAGAATCATAAATAATTTATTGTACAATGTGGAAAACTAGGTTTAATTGTTGATTTATTCTTATTAACTGGTTCAGATCCAGCATTAATGCAATACACTGCGACCTATAAGATCTATTGTGTCTCTTTGATTCAATTTTCTGTTCAGCAGATCAACTGCCTTCCTTATTAACAGCAGCAGGTCCGAAACTATATTGGTGGATATGTCCACCAACGAGGCCATATGTCTCCCTAAACACTTCCATTTAAACCTATCAAGAGCAGCAAATTCGCACAATATGTACTCTGCTGTCTCTGATGCTTGTGAGCGTAGTCTACAAACATCTACATCTGTAATCCTCATTCTCATCAAATGTGCTTTCACACTACAGTGACTTGTAAGGAAATCCGTTAGGATTTTTAAGTCTGGCCTTCTATACTTTAGAACATCGGGCTTACTCCCAAATCGTTGACGAAAAAAAAATACTTAAACTTACAACACATTTGTAAAAGACAAAACAGCTTTGAGATGAGATTTAACATTTTGGAGAAAAAGATTCATCACAGCCTTGACGCGCCTGAGACCGGACTGGGTGTTCCAATGTTCCAAACATTTACCAGTTTCCCATTCATCTATCAGATTAAGAATAGTAGAAAGCGGTGCTGCACAGCAAGGCTCCAGACCAATATAAGGTGTCACATACCCGCTCCTTCGCTTCCTCGTTACCGCCTACACCAAAGTGTCCAGGTACACAGAACATTCACACCCTGCTACTAAGCGATTAATATTGGTGTTAATTTTTGTTCAATAGTTTTGTTTGGTCACAAAATTTCCAAATTATGCTGATTAGTACTAAATTTTCATTAAATAAATTTAGATTTTTTAGCAGTGAAAATCATGTCCTTTAAAGAACTGTACACTAGCAGAATTAAACAATTTTCAACTCTAGCTACATGGTAGACTCATCAGTGTTCATGTACATGATAATCAGCCACTTTTTAATAGAAATAGTATATTGGAACTATATTTTTTCTACATACTTTATAAATTTGTCGCAATACATTGTATTTGGGTGAATCAGAATTCCAAGCTTTTCCTCTTTTGTACTGTTCTCTTTTTCAATTTATTCCCATTAGTTGGCATTGAAAAATTAAATGCAATATTTTAATTTCATGCGGAAATATCAATATTCTTGCGTTTTTAATCGTATCCTGATTAGATCAGATGTTGTCCCCGGCACAGTTTATACAATGAAGAAACTTCAACAATAATAACAAGAACAATATAAGTTTTGCTTTTCAAGTGGTACTTAATAATAGCTTTTTTCCTTTTGGAGCTGTCATTTGTTTCGTCATTGTATACAAATTTTTTTTTTTGAGTCTAATACTCAGGGGTAAATCCTTACTAAATTCTGTGCATTGTATTAGAATATTTTTTGGAAAGGACAGTACATATACATATATATTTCCTTATATTATTATTATTATTAAGCGCCTTAGGAATAAGACAAATAGCTGCGAATTGCTCATTCAAAGGCCAGTGTTATACTTTCACCGTTGAATGATCAACAGCAATTGCCTCATCGTTGCATGTTGATTGTGTGGTGAGTGCCTTCGCTAAGTAGGTTTAGTTGTTATCTGCTACTTCCCAATAGGTGGCGCTTTTCTTCTGATCATTCGTTTTTTGTTGACATTGGTTAAGGTGGAATAAATTGGAATGTCGGGGAGCGGTTTCTTCGTAGATGGTCTTCTTGGAGGGACACTGTGGTTTTAAGTTTGAAATTACTTTTATATTCACATTACCAGACGTGTTTACTTATCCAGTCACACCATTTTATACCCTAGAGTTAAGTTTTCAATATTTTTGCAGAACATTTTTTCTCTTGTCTGTTTCAGTGACGGCGACATTTTTGTTATTAAAAGTTCTGAAGGCTTAAAATTGCAAAATTGCTTTAACAGATGTAGTGCTTTTATTTGCAGTTTTCTTCATTTCTGCTTAGTTTACTTAATTTTTCTTTTACTTATGTTTCATTTTAATTAATTTTTGCATTCTGTTATTTTACTGTTTGTCGATTAGAACATCACCACGTTAAAAAAAAAACGAATTGCAGTATTTTAAATGACAGATACTTGCTAGTTAAAAGGTCGAGTGTATAATTCTGGTGCCCATCAATACACGGAATATAAGTTGGTGCATTCACTAGTTGCACGAGATGATTGTGTGCGGCAAATAACTCAACATATTGTCCTTTTGAAATCGTGTGGCCAGAATGATATAGCCAAGACGAATTATGAATATCAAGATCACCGACAACAACAATTACACGGTGCGAATTCGTATTATTCGCCGTGGTGTAGTGTGTAGTGGTTAGTGTGTTGGCTTACTAAGACATGAGCACTGGGTTCGGCACCCAGCTCCGACATCTTAAAAAAAAAAAAATATGAAAAAAATATTTCTTTCGGCGGCTACCTCTCAGCAGTCTTCTGGCTTTCTTTTGACTGGATTAATTTGATCCACCCTAATATGCATACACATATGTATACACATACTTGCTCTTTTACAATCATATCATAAAAAATATATATGAAATTTTAAACAGTAATATAATATTGTATGTTATAAATGTTGTCTGTATACAATAAACAAATAACATACTCGTATGAAAAACAAAAAACAAAAAACTCTTCCAAAAGCTTTTCTATGAATTTGCATTCAAGTTTTTATACGTTTTTTTTCAAGATTTCTTCAAATGTAGATCCACCTAACGGCTTGTTTTTTTTAACTTTTTCAAAAAGCAAACAGACTTTAAGATTCTATGGTTTTATAAACTTTTAATTATATTTTTATTTTTTTTTCTTAATAAGAGGATTTTATGGGAATTTCATATTTTATTGAAAAAATTTAAATAAATTCCACAATACATTTCTATCATAAGCAAACAAAAAAATAAATATCTTGTGCAATCCTTATATGACTTATAATAAAAAGAGACAGATAGTAATACAGACAAACAGAGAGAGACTGAGAGAGATGGCAGAGCAATGGAAAACAAACCTTTATTATTATTACTAATGCTTAAATGCATTTATAAATTTTATTGTTATTAAAACTCGCATATATGTATGGACGTATTTTATTAAATATTTTTTTTTTCTTTTTATAAATCATCCAAAAAAAAAAACAAAAACAAAACTTCATGCAGCTTAAATACCAGCATTCTCTGAATTATTTGTAAATGGAAATATTTATGCTCTGGTCTTAAATAATTGAAGATTTTAATTGTTTGTATGTGTGTGTAGTATTTAAAAATTATTAAAAAATATTTAAAACTGTTTTTTTTTAATAAAATTTCTCATGAATATTCTTTTGGAGTAGTTTTTAATAGATTTTTTTAAAACATAAAATCCTTTTAGATCTCTAGGAACAGGATATCCATAAAGGTTGATATTTTAAACTCTGTTTTAAAACCATTCTAAATAGTTTAGACTGAAATTCGTTGTTGCAGCGTTTAATTTTTTCTTTCTATAATGTATGTGTGGTTTATTGTATGATTGTTGACATTCAGAGTTTCCATCGCTCCGATAGTATTCCATCCGACTGCTTCTGTTGGTGGAAAGACCTGTTCTGCAGAAGACATGTTCCATGACAGTTCCATAAGCAGCTTATCTGTCATTTCTTTACCCCCAATAACATTGTGATTTACTCTCAAGCTGTTAGGGGCTTTTTCTAGTCCGCTTCAATAGTTTAAAGCCGGGACTACAGCCTGTGGCTGTGCGAGAGGATATGTGTAAATCTTAAATCCGTAGAAGGTAGCTTCAGGATCACCCTGGAAGACACTGAAAGTATCGGGAAGAAGTACAAAGTTCTAAATTTTCAGTCTATGAGAGTATATACCCGCTTCAACACAATAGTTTATCTTAGAACCATCACTACAGATAATAATACTAAAGTTCAGCAACGGCAGTGTCCGACTTTCTTCTTCTCTGAAAAGAAAGCAAGGGAAGTTTCTATTGAAGTTCTTTGTTGGTGAGCTTAAATCGATTACACCGGTTTAGTTAAATAAGTCGTGGTAATAATTTCACAAGCCCATAGGCTGTAGTCGCCGTGGTCTAGTGGTTAGTGTGTTAGCTAACTAAGATGATAGCGCAGGGTTCAAATCTCAAGTCTGACATCTTGAAAAAAAGCAGAGTTGGAAAATAAACAAAACTGAACGTTTGAACTCTTTTTGTTTTGTTCTTTACAATGAGTAAAACAAAAACAAAACAGAAACAGTGAGAACGATTGTCCCATTTAATTTTGTATATTGTTTTTGTTTTGAGTACTACAAATACACTAACTCAAATGCCTACGCACATTTGATACAACAAAAAATGAATGAGAAGAAAATCAAAAGTAGAAGAGAAAAAAGAGCAAATTATACGAATGTAACGAAATAACAAAGCAAGCACAAGAGCGAAAAGCTAATTGTTTCGTTTGCGCTCTTTCTCATTTAGAAAGTATTTGTTTTGGTTTTGCTCATGTACAATACCATTAAAAAATATTTGAAAAGTTTATGACTTTGTGGTAACGTTAGCGAAATGTTTTGTTTGTTTGCCCACTCTGAAAAAAAGAAATATGAAAAAATTATATCTTTCTGCGACTACCTCTCAGCAGTCTTCTGGCAAAAACTCTAGGAGTAATTGATTGCCATGAAAGAGTTTCTTAAATATGTGATTCGGAGTCGACTTTAAACTGTAGGTCCTGGTACTCATGGATAAAAATTAACACACACCACATCATAAGTGCTGCAAGAAGCTAGGCCGTAACCCTGACACTAGGTTGTAACGGCCAATTAGGTTGAATTTTTCCAGCGTTTAGCATTATTCAGCTGAGTCTCATTGTGCTCAATAACGCTATATGCACTATACGAGTATATACTTGTAACCAGGCTTACATGTGTAAGTAAATTAAAGGCTTCTTAGGGGCAAGATTTAATCACACTCCACGTCTTAACACATACTGTTCTCTGGATTCTTCCAAGCAGTCTAATATGCATTACATTCGGTTAAAAGTAAGATATTTTCAGGGAAGTATTTCCGGCGACCACCTGGTAGTAGTCTTCTGTCAGAGGCTCTGAGAGTAACTGATTGCCATTAACACGCTTTTTAAGTCAGTCGTTCGGCTGCGATGGTAAGCTATATATCCCGGTACTCATAGATAAATAATTGATGCATGCTGTGAGAAGGCAGGCCACAACTGTAAAAAAAGGTTATAATGGTTAATTATGTATGTATGAATGTAATGTATTTATGGAAAACAAAATCTTAAAGAACACACTAGGCTGAATACAGTGCGTTGCTAAAAAAAACTATTTTTTCCGCACAGAGAAAAAATTTTGCCTGAAAAGCAAAAACAAAAAAATTCAAATTGTCTGAAGTGTCTTTAGTCTTTAAGCTACAACTGCAACAACTTGCTTTGTACAACATGTATTCATCTAATTACACCATGAAAAGCCCATTAATAAATTCCTCAGAGTGATGCTAAATTATTTAATTATACTTTAATTTAGAATATTAATTTGAAACATTTTAAGCTAAGCATTACAATTTTAATTAAATATAAAATTTAATTAATTACCTTTACACAGATAAGTTATGCAAACCAATTTGGCAAAAATATATATATTTTTTTTTGTGTGTGTGTTTGTAGGAGCTTAAAAATAAATTCAATAGCCAGTGGTTATAAAAGCTCTTTAATACTCCAACTATCTGATGGTCTTTGCAAATTTCTGGTGTTATGGTGTACTTTTAATCCTTAATTAAAATCAAGGATTATTGCAAACAACATCAATCCCTTTTGCCATAATTAAATTTCCATTTGTTACAACGTAAATAATATTACACAGTAGTTCGTATATTGGCCAGCTTTAAGCTGGAATGGAAGAAATAAAATTGAAAAGGTAGCAATTAAGAAAAAATCTACAATTTCATAGCCATCAGTATAATGAGTTTTGTTAGTTGGTGTGTCTGTGTGAAGAGATTGTTTTTTTTTTTTTGTTTTTTTGTTTTATTAAATACAAGAAAATTGATAAGAATTAATTACAGGCTGTACATATTCGTTAGGGTAACGTTTTATAACGAGCATAGTTGCACGCAAATTAAATTACATTTTAACAAGCTTTTAATACCAAATACAAATACAGTGCTTACTCTCACACTCTCACTCACTCTCTCTCTCTCTCTCTTTGTGTCTGTCTTTACATTAGTAAATGAATGCCCGTTTAAGCCTTATATTTAAAGGTAAATATTAAAAGCGTACAGAAAATTAAAGGTAAATAAATAATTGAATTCATTAAGTAAATGAACAAAAATAAGAAAAATACTGTCAATCTATCTAAAACATATCTGTCTTACCCTAAATTACACCCTCTTTTCTTTAATGCAAGACAGCTTTCTTACGTTTTTCGTTTTTCGTTTTTTTTTAATTTCTTTAAAAGATAAAGTATAAATAAATAACTGACAACCAATAGTATACATATACTCTTCTAGAAATATATAAATTAAAGATACAATTTTTTTTTCTTTAAAATCTTACATTAAATAACAGACAATCAATCCACCAATAGCAACCATGAAAGCATTTTTTTTATTTCCCTTAATGCCAAGTAACAAAAATAAATAAAAAAAAAAAAAAACGGCTCCTAATAACAACAATTTAGGGAGTATAAGAGTGTAAAGGGAGTGTAAGGTGAACAAACAAAACAAATACAGTGAACACTAATAATATAAGAAGACATACGAGTACAAGACTTGCTGTTTTTCAAATAAAACACATTTTTTTGAAAGATTTGACGTTATTCTACACCCTTTTGTATAAAAAGGAATTGTAACAAAAACATATTGACCTAAATCGTAAACGTATGTATATGTTATATATGTACTTATACATACGTATGCGACACTAATATTATTACCAATACTTTTTACCCAACATTGTATGATTGTTGTTTTGAGGGCCTTTGTGGGAAATTGATGATCAAGTGTGTATTGTTAACGCTAGATAAGGTCCTTCTTGTATGGATGTGTAACCAAAACATGCCATACAAAATTTCTAGCTATTGTTAACGGCTTTATTTTTCTGTTTCCCTCTCACTAACCACCACTATACTCTTAACATTTTTATACTCATTAATTTATCTACAATATGGCGCTATACACAAGCAAGTAAACTGCAAGCAAGCTCTTAATCAAATACAGATAGAATGTGTAAAAAAGAAAAGAGAGCAAAAAGATAAAAACAAAAAACAACAACAAAACAAAAACAAAATAATAAATATGTATTTTGTATACAGAGAATAACAAACGAGCCATCACTTAATACAACAGCCATTGTTAAAGCTGTCAATCCAAAACCTGCCAAAAAGTATAAAAGTTTACATTTATTTGTATTAAAAACTAAGGTGAAATAAATTAACGTTTGTTTTTATATTGTTTACTTACAATAACAAAAACAACATACAACAACAGTTTTATATTGACGGCACTTCGACTCTCTCTGTATTTTTTACCTTAAACGTCATTTCTTTTATTTTTGCTATATGTGGCTAAGTGTGTGTGTGTGTGTTTATATGTATAAATATTGTAAAAACTTATTTTGAAAACACTTGTTTTAATAACAACAAACATGTCAAAAACAATAAAATGTCAATTATTTTGTAAGAAACGTATATGTATGTTTTTAAAGAAAATTATATAGAAAAATTGATTTTTTTTGGAGGATACAGAACATAAAAAAAGGATATTTGGCGAACTTCTTAATTTGATATAAATACAATAAAACGATTGCAAATATAGAAATAGCAGACTTAAACTCTAGTTGTGGCATAAACATTTTATAATTAAAAACAAGCATACAAAAAAAATTTCTTAATTAAATTTTTGAAAATTTATTACAAAATATTTGTAAAATTTTTATAAGTGACAATATTTCACGCTCTTCTGACTTGTATTATTTAAAGTGTTCCATTGAAAAAAATTTTAAATTCCTATTCTTTCTATTCTTTTAATAATACCAACAATATAAATATTATATAAATTTATGTGTAAATTTATAAAATTCTTAAAATATTATAAATACTCTTCATTAGTTATAATTATCGTATATTCATAGTTATTAATTACTGTTCAATAAGTTATTTCATAGAAATCATTTAGTAAAACCATAAAAAGAAAATCTATGATAATTAATATTTACCGTATGTCATATAAATCTCTTAACTGGGCACATGTGTGACAGTCCTTCATGTCCTTTTTACTCGTATACATGAACACACACATGTGGTAAATGATTATTATAATGAATCAATATAAAGTATAATAAACATACAAAAATTTTGATTTTGTAAATTATGTTTGGTTTCTAAGGAATCTCTTAGATAATGTGGCTGGCAATAGAAATTATGTATGCAAAGAAATAGAAAAATTGAATTAAAATGTAAATATTATATATAAATATTGAAATCAAAACTAAAGAGTATTAAGTTTGGTCTTAGAGACAGCAGTAGAGACATGACCTAACTCAGCTGCGATGGTGGCAGAGTAAACACTTCCTCTGTGAGTTTTCAGATAAGAGGACTTTACTAAGTGAAAACCTATATTTACCCTAATCAGAGTTCCCCGAATATACATACAGCAAACCGTCACGCCCATTTCCCTGTCAGCTGAACTTTAGCTATGAGCGAGATCTAGTCTTGATGGGAAATGCGTCCCCCTCACTTTGGACAATTCTTATAATAGAGGGTAGACGAGACATTTCAAAGGATCGAAAAACGAACACTTTACCGGTTACAAGACGGCAGTAATGGGTCGATTATGGATGGCAACGCAACTGAATTAAAAATTCATATTATGTACGGCAACTATGAAAAAGTAAGCAATTGTGTTGATTCTTTTGGTGTGAATATTTTGAGAATTTAAAATATAAAAATATAAACTTTAAATAAGATGAGCTAGGTCGATCTATTTTTCATGATAATGAAGAGGAAATGAAGCCAGCATCTATTAGGCGACATTTAAGCGACTATTCTAAATAATTTTCTGCAGTGTAAGTAAATAAATGTCTAGTTTGTTTAAAGTATGGATAGTTTATAATACACTTATACACCTATCCCTTGTTTTACACGCTACTCGTTTTGCACGTTTTCGATCTTACACGTTTTTTTTAAATAAAAATTAAAAAAAAAAAAATTATGTTAAGAATATCTAATTTTGTCTGCAAACGAATTTATTTCTACCTTATTATTATACCTCTTGTACTCTCATGAACTTATCGAGAAAAACACAGAAAATAGGAATTTCCCTTATAGTGTTTAAAGCAAAATTTTATGTGTCCACATACAGGCTAGTTAATTGATTTTAAACAACAAAACGAATATCATTTTTCATAAATTCGTATTAATTCTTACAAATTATTAATTGTTTAATATCGTATCGTATCGTTGTTTTCGTTTTACACGGTTTTTTCATACAAAAAGTATTTTTTCGAGTTAAACGGTTTTATCAGGAATATTTAAGGAATATTTACGTCTTCTTAAGGATGCTGTCAGCCACATACTGGAAATTTAATATAAAGACGGCAGACAAAATTAGTCTACTGCAGTACCGCTGGTTTAAAAAGTCTGTGAGGCTCTAAGGTTTTATGCGGAAGGCAATTTTCAGAAATCTCACGGCAATGATTTTAAATTTGGAATGGTTCAATCCACGTTGTCTGTGGTATAATTTCAGCTGGCCACAAGATTTATCTACTGACTTTACCTTAATGTATCATCACATAACAACCTCGACCTACTTAAGCATTTGTTAGAGTTTAAAGAAATAAATACATTCGCCAGAAGTATTTTTGTTTACTCCTAAAAGTCTAACTTACGCTTTAAAAAATTTTATAAATCAATTAAAACACCTTAAAATATCATTTGTGGTCGCCGTAGTCTAGTATGTTAGTTCAAGCCCAGTTTCAAATCAAATATAACAAAATATTTCTTTCGGCAAAAGTCTTCAGTTTCTGGCAATAGCTATGGTTAGAGTAAATGATTCCCCGTCATTCGTAATCAATTTTAAACTGTTGGTTCTGGTATTCATGAATGAAAATTGAGGCACACATTATGGGTGTTGTGAAAATCTAGGCTGTAATGGTAATTATGTATCTAAATTTTTATATTGCCTGGCTTAGGGCTGTACATATTTCTGTGGACAGGAATAAATAACTTTTGAGACATTTTACGCCTTACACATTTTGATATGTGTATGTATATTTATATTTAAACTGGATATAATTCTCATTTAGTGTATAAGTTTAAGAATATAAGGATTTATAGTTTTGATACCAACTTTGGGAAGACGTTTCCTGACGAGTTCCTCTCTCTCTCTGACGAGCAGACACGAAATTGCTATATAAACATTCTAATTTATAAAAGCAATATATTTCAATACTCGCATTAATATTTTTTTCTTATTTATTTTACAACTTTTTTGGGTCATTTCTATAGAAGTTAAGTTAAATAGCGATTTAATATTCCTTGACGCAGGTCTCGTGCTTAAAAAATATTTCTGCAGATTTAAAAGCCTACTGGTCTTATCTACTACGATTAGCTCATTAAAAGAAATTATAATATTAGAAAAAGAAAAACTGATATATTTTTAAGAAATATATATCGTCAATGGAATTAAAGAACGCTGTAACTGACAAAAAATCGAAAATACGTTTTTTGCATCATTTTTATCAGAAAAAAAATACGCGTCGACTGGTCTAGGTCCCAGATTTATACGATGAAAATAAATTCACTTTCACCGTCTGCGTTTTGAAAAATACTAGTGTCTTTGTTCTACTTTTATAAAAGTTTTTTGGCTCTGGTGAACATTTAAGGTTTTGTCAGTTACAGCGTTCTTTAATTCCATCGACGATATGATCTAATTGACAGCGTTTATACATTATTGCCTACCTTAAGGCTGTATTAAACTTAATATGCAGAATTTGTTGACTAGAATAGCAAGCAATCCATTGGTGACCGTGCAAGCGCAACAAAAATCCGGAGAAAAAAAGATTTACACAATATATAAGAAAATGTTGCCTACTTTTAGGCTTTAATTTATTATTGCTTAAACTGTAGAGGCTTACGTTTTATTATAGTTTATTAAAATTTTATTATCATTAAACTCTTTTTTTTTCTATATTATCACATGTGTGTTAGTTTTCTAAACAACTCATTAACTTGTTAATCCTTTAAAGCTTAACTTAATATCCTTTTATGCTGTTATTAAAGCAATACATAAAATTTCTATTTTTTTTTGTGAAGGTATTGTAAACATGATTAAAAAATATTTCATTAACTCAACAAATTTACACCTTTTTTGTTCAAAGTATATCCTTTTTGTTTTGGTTTTTTTGCATTTCGGTAAAACATAAAACGTTTTAATAAGAAAGCAAATTCAGAGTAAACTTAATTAACCATAGTAGCTGGTATTTTAGAATTTATTGTTTATGAAGCTCACATGCTTGTCGTCATAACGACTAACATCTCAACAACAACATCAACATCAACGTTTTGGCTTCTGTAGAAGCATAAGTATAATGACAAATCCGGTTGCTAAATATGCTTAATACGCTGCAAAGTGCCTCAGAATCTTAGTAAACATGATTATATACTCGTACATATGTTATGGCAAAGGAGTATGCTTTTAAATGTAACAACCACATGTGCTTAATGAAGCTTATAGTCAACATTATGCTGTTTTGCTAATAAAATGACACGCCCATTTCCCTTTTAATAGTAATAATATTGCATTTGCCACCTTTACTTTTGTCACTTATTAAAAGGACTTGCTTTAGAGAATATAATGCTAAAGAAAGGAAACAATTTTGTTGAAAATTTATAATAAGTTAGTCTAGGTCGAGAGTGTTGTTATAATCATAATTATTAAATGCTGCCAGACGGAAAACGGAAATATTTACCTTATGTGCTAATGTTTTGAGTGTAAGTGAGTATAAAACAGGTAATGTTGCATATTGAGTCTGCTGAAGAGAAAAAAACAAAAACATAAAAACATGACAATAATAAAAACAAGAAAACATTGCTGAAAAACAAAGTTTTTAAAGAACTACTAATGTGTGTGCTGGTATGTTATAGTTTAGAATTTGAGGAAAACAAACAAAAAAAAAAGCCAAAATACAGCTAGAAAATCTGGAATTTTATATGCAAAAGCAGCAACAACATTATAACTAATTGTAGGTTCGTTTAAGGTGTAGGCAACAACACTTTGCAATAACCACACTATGGTGGTATGGTTTTAAGTGTTAATAACTCAACTTTTGCTTGCTTGTTTGTTTGTTTGTTTGTGTTTGAACAGGAATGCTATTCGTACACAAGTTGAACAAAATGAACTGAACTCTTCTCAACTCAGCTCTATAACAAAAACAATATGCTGTTGTTGGGATTAAATAGTTTAAATGCTATTAAACATTATTTTCTTTTTGTTTTTTTAGTTTTTATTATTACAGTCTTAATGATTTAATAAAATTTTTCTTTTACCAAATAGAAAATAAAAAGAAAAAAACCCCAAGATTAGAACATAAACTGGCATATTTGAGAAAGACATTATCTAAATATATTTTAAATTTCAATATAAGTATATGGTAATGCACAAGTTTATGAATAATAAGTTCTGTGGTCTTCAACAACACACATACACTTTGGTTATATCCTTAAATATCCTTAAATGAATTTTTATGTACAAGTGTTTATACACAAAAAACACAAACTATAAACATTATTATTTAAATGTTAAGGGGGCTGTATTTTATTATAAGTTGAGATAATATTCTCTTGCTGCCAACTGAATTGTACAAGTCTGGTTAGTTTCTAGAACTTTAAAACTATAAGGATAATGTATTTTAAGCCCTTTAAAATACAAATACAAAAACAAAACACATATATCTCTTATGGTTTTTTAGTATTAAAATTTCATATTAAACATTTAGGTATAACATATAACAATATTTATATATATTTATATATTTATTTTTTGTTAAATTATATTTTATATATTAATAATGCAGTCAGTTCTTAAGAAGTCTACAAAATGAAAGCTTATATTTTACATAAATATGTCTTTAGTAATTAAAATTATTATTCATAATTATGAGTGTTATTGTTATAATTAATAGTTGTGCAACTTAAAACCAAATTTTACAATTAATTAAAATACAATATATTGAAAATTATTCATTAAAACTTTAATTAAAATAAAAATATTGTAATGCCACATGTTGTTAAATATGATTGGATTTAAAAATAAATCAATTTTTTATTTTAATATTTTGTTACACAAATATGTTGTTCATATATCCTTTATTTATGTAAAGTTTGTTAAAATCAATTTGTAATTTCTTTTTCTACAATACAGTTGAACTTAATATATTTACTGCAGTGTGGTCTAAATACAAAAAAAAAATAGTTTAAGATTTCTAAATTATAGCGTAAGACGCAACACAGACATTTTTAAAAACTGAGATCTTTTCTTGTTCCGTTAGCAACTCTTTCTTCACATAGAAAGCACTTCTCAGCGTAAACAATACACACATACATACTTAACGTCTGCATGAATCCACTTGAATTTCGTTAATAATCGTTGTCAAGAAAACATTTTCATGCAAGCAACTTGCAACTTGTTTTTAAATCTTTTAAACAACTACCAATAATAAAACAGTCCAATTCACAAATTATTCGTTGAAATATAACATCAGTTGTGAGGTGTCTTATTTCAAATGCTTCGTGCTTTTTTTTAATTTTATTGAACGTCAATGAGACAAGACCAGTGTTATACCTTCACCCTTGAATGATCAACAGCAATTGCCGCAACTGTCGGTGGATGTTGATAGTGAGTGGTGACTGTCTTCACTAAATAGGTTAGCTGGTATCTTCCCAGAAGGTGGCGCTGTACTCCTGATCGTTCGTTGCTGGTGGAATATCGACTAGAGTCTATGTCCTGATGGACATCTTGGAGTGGAAGGAACCTCTTATTTTTTTAAATTATAATTTAGAAAACACCCCAAAATATATTTTTATAATTTTTGACATTCGCTGGGATTGAACCTCGGTCATTTGAGTTTCTGTGCGAACGCTCTAACCACAATGCACGACCCCCCCAATTGCTATTCAATTTCATGTTTCAAGTCGTTCTTAACACGATATGCCCAATCACGACGATTTGGTTGCTTACAAATTCGTGACTTTTGTGTTCATAATCAAGCTCATTTGGTAATGTTTTCGAAATGTATATGTCAAACGAATTATTGCAAATTTTAAATATTTCAAACCTACTTAGCGAAGGCACTCACCACACAACTAACATGCAACGATGAAACAATTGCTGTTGATCATTTAAGGGTGAAGGTATTACACTGGCCTTTGAATGATCAATTCACAGCAATTTTTCTCATTCCTAAGGCTCTTAGTAATAATATAAAAAAATTCCCATGCGATGTACAGCAATAGTAGGAGTTTACCCCTGAGTATTGGTCTTAAATAAAAAAAAATTGAGTGTTGAGTCTCTTAAGTTGAAGTTAAGCAACTCACGCAGATATTTTTACACCTTTTTTCTAGATCTGATAAGCGACTTTTTGCATTTTGGCAGTAAGTAGTGTAGAGGACTGGCTTTGGTGTTGAATCCTGAATATAAAATTATATTTATACACTTTGATTAAAATTCAACAGTAGAACTATAAGAGAAACGGTAGGTAGTATCAATATTGATAAATATAGGATATCAATACTCGATATCCTGTACTAATCTCAAACAGAGCATCATTACGTCATCTCATAAGAGCCAGACAATTGCAAAGGTAGTGCGGAACTGTCTACTTGCTTCCTATTTATTGAGACAAAAAGTGTTTTAAAAATTTTTAACTTTTATTACTAATAAATCAAAGCTTTTTTTATTTTAAAATAAACTTATAAATGTTTTGAGTAAAATCTAATTTGCTCATATTAAACCTGAAAGTCTGTTTAAATCAGTGCTGCTGCAAAAATCATTATTATTATCATTAGCACTATTTAATCCATTTTTTCTATATATTTATTAACCTAAAAGTAGGCTATAAAAACTACTTACTTAATTCCATTTTCCCACTCTTATGTTAGATCTGTGGCATATCACATTTAAATATGTATTTAGGCATTATCCTTAAAGAATGCAACAATTTTTGTATACTCTGTAGCTCAAATATGCTTAGACTATACAACTGATTTCTGTTACATATATCAAATATATTTGTATATAAGTTAACTTTTCTTTTGACATGACTATTTAATCCGCTTTAAATTGCTTTGACCTTTTTTTTTTTTTTTTTTTTTTTTGTTTTGAAAATCATTTCAACACAAAATAGATGGCGGCTCTTAAAGACAGGCCACCATTAAGTCACGTTTTCGCACCATTAACCCATAAACTTTGTTGAAATTGTTAAAAGAAAAATACAAAAATATCTACAAAACATTTGTAAAATTATTATACTGATACTGAGCAAAAAGAAGAGCAGCAATAATAGGGAAATATATTATGAAAAAACAGAGCACAGACCACAGAGCACAAGTAAAATGTAAAATAAAAACATAAATATTGAAATTTATAAAACAAATTATAAACGTTAGACTGGTTTACAATAACATTTCAGGGCCATTTACTTCTAAACCCCTTTAAATGTATGTGCATATTAGACAAAAAAAAAATTATAAAATAAAATATTTTATATGTAAAGGACATCTCTACAGAGCATTCAGCTAGAGCTGTATTATACACATAGAGATAAAAATCTATATATAGACTTTTGTTATGCCTAAAAGCAGGCACACATTTTTTACTTTAAACTTATTTTAAGGGCAAAAAAAAAAAATAAATAAAAAGAAAGCAAAGAAAATACGAAAAATACAGGATATATGGTATTGCCAAGTCATAAGCTACCCTTGTCTTAGTAAATGTCTTGGATTTTATAAGATTTAATTTTTATTTTTGCGCCTTATTTTTATGTATAAAAGACATACTGTATATGTCATACTATATCTTACAACATGTCATATATACATACATACTCATATACTTATAACACTTATTTGTTTGTTTTTTCAATGAGTATGTGTAGTAGTAGCTAGTAGGTGACAATTTAGAGCTTTGAATGCATGTGAGGGCTTAAATGATTTACTTGCTAGAGTATATATATATTTTTTTTAATTTAAAATTTGTTGCTGTTACTTTCCTGTAAAATATACTCAAGTTTTCCAAAATGATAAGGGTTCCCAACTTTATATTTTTTTTTCGTTTGTTTTTTCTTTATCTTCAAACACGCAATAGGCAAACTTTTGTCAAGTAGTAGATGTCAGTAAACGCGTTTAGAGTGTGGGCGTATATGTGCACGGATTAAGATTTAAATTGAAATTCTGAGTGACTTGCCATATAGATTTTGTCGTAACTCCTTCTCCTACAAGGTTTATATGTTGTTACTGCTTATCGTAGGTATACGTGTTTTTATTCTGACACATGTGTGTGCTTAAAGCTGTTGATATAAAAACTTAAGAAAATTTTCAATTTTATTTTAAAATATCTATTAAAACGAAAAAATATACTCACTCGTACCATAAGGATAGGTTATGTTGAGCAAAAAATGAAAAAAAAAACACGAGAACGAAAAGAGTATGTTAATAATTCAAGCACTTATTTTTTCTTTTTAGTTTCTTAAAGAAGTAAAAGAAAGGAATAAATTTTTTAGTGATTAATTTAGTTATTTTTATACTATTTTAATATTGTTTTATGTTAAGTTTTTAAATTCAAATATTATTTGTTTGCGCACATATAATATCAGAAATTAGCCATACAGAAGACCAATTAGATTCTATGAAATGTAACGGAAGACTAAAAAATAATCTTTAAATGGTTCGACGTTGCGGTTTGAAAGGCATTTTATTTTTAGACGTTCAAAATAAAGATATAATATGGTTTGCTAAGTGGATTTGTTTTCAACAGTAAAAAGAGCGACAAAGTTTTGCAGAGTATGCTTGCGGCATCCCTAAAGTCCTCGCAGATGCCTTGGAAATGCCTCTAGGTTTCTGAGGGATGGAAAAACTTCTGGTAAAAGTTTATACGAAGAATCCGGTGTTGTATTAAGCTGCCAGAAACAACAATTTCTTTGGATCTCATTCATTTTTATATATATTACTTGTAATATTTTATATATATTACTTTTCAACAGTTAAAAGAGCGACAAAGTTTTGCAGAGTATGCTTGCGGCATCCCTAAAGTCCTCGCAGATGCCTTGGAAATGCCTCTAGGTTTCTGAGGGATGGAAAAACTTCTGGTAAAAGTTTATACGAAGAATCCGGTGTTGTATTAAGCTGCCAGAAACAACAATTTCTTTGGATCTCATTCATTTTTATATATATTACTTGGCCGACACCTGTGGGTTCAAATCTCAGCTCTGACATCTTGAAAAAAAGAATTATGAAAAAATTATTTCTTTCGGGGACTACCACTCAGCAGTCTTCTGGCAAAACCTCTAAGAGTAATTGATTGCCATGAAAAAGCTTCTCAAATCTGTCGTTCGGAGTCGACTTTAAACTAGGTCCCGGTACTTATTGATAAAAATTAACACACACAACATGAGTGCAGCCAGAAGGTAGGCCGTAACCCAGACACAGGGTTGTAATGGCCAATTATGTATGTGTGCATTAGTTGGCCCGGCAATCATTTTTTTCCAATATATGTAAATTATTTCAGTACAGGTGTGCACAGGATTATATCGTTCCGACGAAGTTAAAAATTTAGATTTTCCTGCGCACAACATGCCCTAGCCAGATGTTTTTTCTTATTGCCAGAGTTGTATTCTAGAAAGTATTTTCAGTTAAATTTGCAACCTAAAGTTTGTGACTTCAGTCTTAGTGTTTAGCTGCTTATATGGTCCAAAAAAAAGCATTTATTAACCATATAATTTAACCCTTCACCTACACCCTTGCCTACATCCTTAGTACAGCTGTACCACTATATATTTTGTGTTGAAAATATACCCTTTTACATTGAGAACAAGAGATATATGTTAAGTTTTTTAAAGCTTTTCATAACAATATTTTATATTTTCTTTTGTTATAATAAAATATAAAAAATATAACTGCGAAAACTTTATCGCAAATTTGCATACATGCATTTCGAGCTTGACTGTCGTTTTTTACGATATCTTTGACATTACTGACTCACAGCATGCAACAGCTTTTTACTGCAATTGCACCTGAAGGCTTAGGTGCTGAGGCTTTATTTGTTTAAATAACTAATTATCCGCCCATTAAGTCCATAATTGCATTTTTGGTCACTGTCTGAGCCACAATGTTTTTATTATTCATCCGACCGATCAATTTCTTTTTGTACGAGCTCCTTGGAGAGCATCTGTATATTTTCACTTCGGATATCCATTTTGTTAGATGGATGGAAAAATTTGTAGTTAATATACGTAGCCAGGGCTGGTATGTTCAAAATTCATTCAAAATTCATTGTCTTCCTCTTCATCATAATCGTCTGCATCATATTTGAATTTTTCTCATAAACGGGATTTTCATCCTAATCTACCTGAAATTGTTTAACGATGCTATTGTGCTCATTTGACATATACAGGGCTTATTTATCCAACCATTCTCGCTCTTCTCGTTCATTGTTTCGCAAAAAAATTTCGTTAAGTTATCATATCGATCAAATCTTTAGCCTCTGCTGGCATTTCATTATGTTTTGAGCCCATCTCAAATTAACAATAGAAAAACACGTGTTCTCAATCAACCACTTTACTGATGAAGATATTATAATACTTTTATGAGATCTGATGCATTTTTTAAACAAGACTAAGTGTTGTAAATGATATGGCTCGCTCAAAAATCGTTTTATACCAAAATTTTCAGTGCAAATATATTTATGGTACAATTGTAATAAGGATGTTTATAAAGAGTAAGCAACATATGGCACGCCCACGTCGAGGTCTGGAACATGTACATGTAAAATAAATGCCACCACGTCGTTTTCAAATATATAGTTGAGGCATTTATATAGTTCCAGCTCTTAGATGCACAAATAATATATAAATTTCGTTAAACAAAAAAAAAAATCGTTACAAAAGTACCAAGCATTTAACAGAAGGGTTAATTTGCTGTAACAAAATATATAGATTCTTTTATCGCTCAGTCTATAACAAACTTAATTTTTTAAAACCAATAACTTGATGTACCTATAGCTTTCGATCTCTGCCAGTCTCACTTTCAAAATATTTTGCTTTTTTTTTTTTTTTCTTTTTTGAGATTTACAGAAGTAGCAGATAATTCTAAAAAATTGTTTAACATTTATTTCACATTCTTTTTTTAATTTTGTTGTTAAATTTTGCAACATAACTTAAGGCTTTTAATTAAAATTTTTTTTCTTTTGTAAATTCAAGCATACTTTTAGGGGTTTCTTATAAATTTTATTTAAGCCCAACCCCTTTCTGGTTTATGCATCCTCTTATGGATTTTTTTTCTTCTTTTCTATACATTTTCTTGAAATTTATAAAATCAATGTATGCCACAACAACTTAACAAAAATATTTCTTCTGATCTTATATAACTCGTTTCTATATCAAACCAGACTTTTCCACACCTACTCAAAAAACTACAGCATACACAACAGGCAATAGCAGCAACAAATTGTTGCAAAAAAATGTATATTGTATAATGGAAAACGGCTACTGGCAAAGGCAAAAAGGTGGGCGGTGGAGGAAAAGTAGCAATTCAAAATAGAACCTAAGAGTAAATAAATTGGTTTCGTAACCACAAAAACCAAAACTACAATATTTATATCCTCATAGGTACATATACGTCTACAATTCAATCAAACGTCAGAAGAAATTTTAAAATACAAACACAAGCATAATAGAAATATAGGTATAAATATATGTATGTTTGTAACTGCTATTGAACGTTTGTACAATTGCTGGCAATCAGCAAAAACTGGAACGTATAAGAGAATAAAAATCAGTAAAAAGGTAAGAAGGGAGGTTTTTTTTTGCTTTTTTGTTACATAAATTGTATCAAAACATTGTAGCAGTTACGTTCGGTATAAAAGGCAACAACATGTGCTTTAGATTCTAAACAGAGCGGAAACATAACACGTACAAAAGCGATCATATGTTTGTGAAAATAGAAAACGAGAGATTATTTTTTTCTTTCATTTTACTCCCCCCCCCCCTCTTGCTATGTATTTTCTTAGCAAAAGTATTATTCAATCAAATATTGTTAAAAAAAAAATATAAAGAAAAAAAGAAAATAAAATCTACCTGCTGATAATATTACTGCCATTGTAACATCAACCTGAGTCTGATTGTTCACAATAAAGAAAGCACGTTGCATTACTATTACTTACAACGTGTATGGTGGGCTATGACGATGGTTATGTACTATGTACATACGTAATTGTAAAATAGAGCGCATGTGTTGGTCTGGTATAGTAGTGTAGTGTGTCGGCGGCAGCTCGTAACTGTGTATAAATGATAAACGCCTTGTGAACATGTTCATGGCAATGCTATAAATGCAATAAGCTTTTAACTGGCAAAACAAACACGCATTTCAAACGTTTACACGTGACTATTATACAAACTTAGGAGTACATACACGTACATACCTACATACATATGTATATAAATCCCTTGGAATTTTTCTTTTTTAACTAGACAACCTTGCAGTTGTTGATTGGTTGTGTTGGCCACTATTGCTCTATCAACACTAAATATATGGCACTAATACCTGTCAGATAGCGTAGGTATTTTTTTTATTTTTTTTTTTAATTCTTTTACCTCATTTTCTATAATAAATTAAAAGCAAAAGGTACAAAATAATATAAATATATTACTCTAGATAAAATAAATATCTATAACTTTTTATTACATTTTATAAAAATAAAGAAAAAACTAGAAAAACAACAACAACGACGCCGTCATATCCCTCTGACACAAACTGAAGAAAGTTATAAATATTTTAAATAAATTATAACACTTTTATACAGCTTTTAGTGAATGGAAGCAAAACAAAAGCAGATACATATAAGACAAAATTAAATTCCTAAAAGCTGAAATACGTTTATTAAGGACTTATTTGATAAATCTCTGTGCAATACTTGTCCCAGAGGACCTTAACAAACCTATAATAGTTTTACATGAATACTGGCAATTATCTTTAATTAAAATAAAAAAAATTACATATATTTAATATTATAGTCGCCGTTGTCTAGTGGCTAGTGTGTTGGCTTATTAAGACGATGTCGCCGGGTTCAAATCTCAGCTCTGACATCTTGAAAAAAACAAGAAATATGATAAAATTATTTCTTTCAGCGACTACCTCTCAGCAGCTTTCTGGCTAAAGCATTGAAAGTAATTGCTTGCCATGAAAAAGCTTCTCAAATCTGTCGTTCGGAGTCGACTTTAAACTGTAGGTGTCGGTACTCATGGTTAAAAATTGACACACACAACGTGAGTGCTGCGAGAAGCTAGGCCGTAATCATGACACAGGGCTGTGAAGGCCAGTTATGTATGCTATGTCTGTTATACTACGAGCACATCTCTAATTTGTTTGCTGTTTAATTTGGATACTGTTTGGACGCAATAAAAATTGAAATATTTTATACTTTTTAAGTGTTAAAAATTTAAGTTTTTGTTTTTTCGTTTGTTTAATCTTTTATTACTCAGTTCAAAAATATTTCATTTTTCAAATAGAGTGTAAAATATAAAAACATGAAATGAAATCCATCAGCTGTTCTTCGAAGGTTTTACAGCCATTATAAAGTGTAAACTTTTGCTGTTCATTTATTCATTCATATATGAGGTACTAGAGTACTTTCACGTGTAGTTCTATTGTACAGACCTCAACTTGATGGGGATTCCTACAATATCTCCCTCAGTATCGTTGCTCTGACGAACTTTAAACTGTCGGCCGGTGCAAACGCCCTAAATTCCCTATTTGATAATTTTTGTTCTTAAAAGTAACGATATTTCAATATTTTAAAGAGGTGCTTAAAAGAATTCCCACTTAAGCTATATTTACACTACTTAAGCTTCTCATTTGATTATAACAGATTATAACAGTCACAACTCAGACGGCATTAATTTTGAAAATAGAAAATGTTCTATTTTCAACTAAACTCAGTCAAAAACAATAAAAATTAAATTAGACTAGATGACCCGTGCAAATATTTCGTAACAACATAAAATGAAAATAAGTGACCCTTTTTATCGCACTTGATCTAACAACTACTGCAAAGTATTGCCAAAACAGCTTTTTATAGTAAATAGCGGTATTGCCAGAATGGATTTTAATATATACATACATAAGCGGGGTTTAGACGGTAATACAAGTCGTACGTAAAATCAAAGAGAAAATATTACGAAATTCCATCCGTATTTTAAAAATGAGAATAAAAATCTTACGACAGATATTTTTTGCGTTTACACGGTTGGTAAAATACCAAAACAAAGTAAAATGAAAAGATAAAATGCACATACACATGCACAAAAAATTTACATGCATTGTGAATACATTTAACATAAACAAACAAAAATATAAAAATGCATCCCTGATCTAATGAAATGTGATGGTTTTTTAAAAAATTTCAAAAAACAAAGAGAGCCGTACGACTGTCAAATTTTCATCCGTATTTTCTCTCAATGTCGTACGCTCTCATTACATATCAAGTTTACACGATACTATTCATTCTCTTCTACACAAAAATTTGACATGTCGTACGACTTGTATTACCGTCTAAACCCCCCTATACTAATATTATGTAGAACTGCATTACTATTAAGCGACCCTGTATTACCACACATGAACAAAAACATATAATCATAATGACAACAGTATTATCATGCAGTTCTATGTAAAATATAATTTTTATTAATGAAAATATTAATTTTTCAATTTCTAATTATTTTTCATCATTACTGTTAGAATTAAGTTTTAAAATGAGATATCATTCATTATATTTGATGCGGTGGTATGGGAGATATTTGCAAGCGATAAAAAAAAGTGCTTTAGAAATAATATATATCTGCGTCTATGTGAGTGCGCTTCTGATATAAAACTCAGATGAGATCTTAAGTAGTGTAAATATAGCTTAAGAGATAATTTTATGATATGAAAAAAGGATTAATTAGGAACTGGAGGGTGGTACAAGAGGCTATGCTATGATACCTAAAATATGAGAAACGATAAAAGTTTAAAAATTTCCTACAAACAACTTCATGACCAAAATACATCATTAGTCTACTGATGTCGCTGTAATCTAGTATGTACCCAGCAGAAAATTGTTCAAATTTGGAAGCAATAATGGAAGCAATATATTGTTTATTCATACCTTAAAGCTTACAAAGATGCTATAGGATAAGGTATTATTTTTCGTTTTTTATACTATTTGCTTACTGGTTGCAATAAATTTGCATTTCTATTGCATTTTAGTGGCTCATTTCATATAAAAATCATGCATTATTGATGCGCACGAGTAAGTGATTGTTTACAATTTCTCCCTTACAAAATAGCTTATTGGTAAGCACTAATTTCTGCTGGGTAATGTGTTGGCTTTCTAAGACGGGGGCTCTGATATCTTGAGAGAAAGAAATATGAAAAAATATTTCTTTCGGCTATTACCTCTTAGAGAATGCCATGGACAAGCTTCCCAGGCCTGTCGTTCGGAGTCGACTTTAAACAGTAGGTCCCAGTACTCGTGGATAAAAATTAACACACAAAACATAAATGCTGCTAGAAGCTAGGCCTTAACTTTGAAACAATGTTGTAATTGCCAATTATTTATGTGTAAGTGTATGAGGAACTTCTATGGTTGTACACTGGTTTTTATGAAAATTTCTTAGGATAACGCCAAAATTATTTATAAAACGTTTGTGTAGCCATGTCTTAAGACATAAAGTATACAAAATTAAACAAAAAAATGTAAAGAACTGAGTGCTCATTTGTTTATTCATCAAATGTCTTAATTTATAAAATGTTTTTTAATATGTTTTGACGACTTGCTAAAAATAAAAACAAAGGCATTAAAGCCTACATTTTAACATATTTATGTACAGAATATGACAGCAGTTGGTTAAGCCTAAAGTTTCTCACAGGATATATCTGTAATATAAAGAACTAAATTACAAATCGTATAAATACGAGTATTGGTAAAAAAAAAACTGGTTCAAAATCTCTATACAAACAAGAAAACATATTTTTTTCTGTATTGGTTAGTACGAAAAAAAAAGTTGCTTGCGTTATATGTTATTGTATTTACAATTAATTAAAACCAAAGAATACGAATAACTTAAAGAAACTACAAAAACAAAAAAAAAAATTGAAAATTGTTTTTGTTACTACTTGCCAGACATACAAAAAACCCGTCTATTTATATATAGACATGTGTGGGTGTGTTTGTAAAATTTGTTTGTTTTTTTTTTCTTGTGCTTTGCATTTTGACTGATGGATGAGTTTGTTCTTACTAATTCTATTTTCCTCTAAAAGTTTTCTTTCTATACAAATATATGTACGTTCGTTAAAAAACAGAAATTGTGAAAAGAGGACAATAAACTCGTTAAGCTTTAGCTGTGGCACATTGTAATAGTAAAATGTAAAATAAAACCAAAGCTTATATAAGCCAAACCTAGCCAGCCCGGACCACAATTTTATACACATACAGGGGTGAGTGTGAGTGTGTGTAAGATTGAAGAACTCTAAACTAAATATTATGCTCGTTTAGATTGTTGCTTATTGGTGGTTTAGTGTGTTTGTTTGTATGTTTTATGTGTTATTTCATACGGATTTCGTCTATTTGGCCATAAGATATTGAATTTCATTATGGGACAGACCTTTCTTCTCTCTAGTGCTCTGTTTTATCTCGCCCTCCACCTCCGTCTCTGTTTTTTCTTGCACCACTAAGGCTAATGCTTAACTTAAGTTCGAAAATATTGTTGTAAACAAAGAAATTGTTGCCATTAAAGCAAAAAAATAGTGAATACAACAACAACAGAACAACAACATACACATACACAAACGAAATTAATCAACAACAGACGAGACGCGAATTTCCTTTAATTTTTTTTTTTTTTTTGTTTTTCTCTATTTTATATTTGTCGTGCTGGTATTTTTGCCAGTTTCTTTTTTCTTTCGCATTTACTAGCGCAATATGTGCTAGTGATGTGTTGACTGGGTTGGTGGTGATGGTGGTGGTGTTGCTGCTCTACTCGTATAGTATTTTTCTATTACATAAATTGTTGAAAAATCTTGTTATGACTATTGTTTGTGTTTTGTTTTGCTGTTGTTGTTGTTGTTGTTGTTACTGCTGACATTGTTTATATTGTTCTTGGAACGTTATAACAAGTTACTGCCGTTAAGCCAACATAATACCAAAAGCAACAAATTCTTTTAAACAATTCATTTACACCAACACTTCAGCACTAACTAACGACTGATTTTAGTCACTCTTTAAGAGTATGTATGTGTGTAAGTACTTACGAGGTTTTATAGAAAAGTATTAATAATTTTTTGATTATTTCTAACTTTTTTGTTTTGTTTTGAAATTAGAATACTTTGTGCATTTTAATAATATTTGAAATTTTCGTTTAACAAAAAAAAGGATATATGGTGAACTTTATAATTAATAGACAGATTTTAAGGAAATTACATGCAAATGTAAACAACAATCTGTCGTATTCATATACCTAATATGGTAGCTATACGGCAATCCGAAGGGATTTAAATGCCTTAAATTTAATTAGAAAAAAAAATTCTTAAGAAAAATTAAAAAAATTTTTAAGCTTTATTTATCAATATTTTGTTTACCAGTGCTTAAAAAAACTGCAGTTAAAGTAGTAAAAGTCGTGAAGTTTTTTAATTACTGCAACTTTTTCATTTTCCATTAATCAAAAATAAACTGTTGATAGACTGTCCACTGTTGAAGTTCTTTAGGTTTTGCTGTTGCTTCAACATGAGTGCTGCGAGAAGCTAGGCCATAATCCTGACACAGGGTTGTAAAGGCCAGTTATGTATTTATGTTATGCATTGATTGCTTGCTCTTTAACAAAAATTAGTTTTAATATTTTCTAGTACAAACAGTGATACCTTCATTTGCCTTTTATAAAAGAATTGTGCTATTATTAAATATATTTTAGAATTTCCCTACCATCCCTCCTTTACATACGAGTATGTAGTACGAATACTAGAAAATAATTTAACTTAAATAACATGCCAATAGTTCAACATAACAGAGAAATTGTGAACAAAAAAAAAAGAAAAAGAAAAAGAAAACAAATCTATAAAACAAGCCACAACTCAAACTAAACTCATGGCAAAAGCATGTCAATTGTTTTTAGCGAACTTGGGTATCTTGGGTATGTAAATAAATTTTCTATGTGTATACAGCACTTTATAAGGAACACCCTGGAAAATGGGCGAGAAAGAGCAGGACCCGTGAGAGGGTAGATTTTCTAAAACAGAAACTGATGAAAGAGTGAGAATGTATTTGAAAAACAAAATGTATGTGAAAATAAAAATAAAATACGACATACAGGGCTTCTTTAACATCAATATTAAGCTGAAAAGTTCAATTAATTGCGCTGAACTAACAGCATGAAACAAAAAAAGATAAAGAAATAACTTAAACACCCATACATATAAACCGCAAAAATTAAATTAAAATTTATACAAGAAGAATAAGAACTATATGTGTGGGTTTTATTTATTAACACAATTACACAGACATGCACACATACAAACACACTCTCTGATGTTCATGCACATATACATACATACATACATATCTACAGTATTAAAGAAATACTTGTATAAATATGTATGTATCCATGTAAATGTTTAATTGTGTATGTGTGTGTGTGTATGAGCTGGATAAATGAAAGGCAACAAAGCGAAAATGAAGTGAAGCACGTAATGTGAATGACAAGTGTTAAGACTTTAACATTTAATGCAAAACCCCACCAAAGTAGTATAAGGGTTGAGGTTTTATTAATGAAAAATGTATACAAAAGACAAAAATCAGTAACAGCAACAGCAACAACAACAACAACTGCAACAAACATTTTTACAAGCCAAAGAAATAATTAAATTTTTCAGAAAAGAAAATTAAATTAAATTCGAGAGTGTGTGTGAAAACAAAAAAAAATTGGTTTTTAATTGAAAATATTAGCGTGAATTGTTAAATAATTTTCTGCATTTTTAAGACAAGTCTATTACTCAATAAAGATTTCTAAGGATTCTGAAATCTTTTCAAGTGAAAGCTTCTTATATGCCACCACTAAGTGTGTGTGTTTTTATGAAAATTAAATACTTATGAGTTCTTGAACATTTTTTTGAATTAAATTTTAAAACCGATTTGCAGTTTTTCTTTTAAATGCTTTTAGAAATATAATTGTGGAGTGTTAAGAGAAAGCATGTATTGGAACAGAAATTGTGTTAAAATGTATGTTTGATAATAAGACAGCCTCAAACACCACTAATAAAATAACAAAGTTTTACAAACTGTCAAATACCAAAAAGTGCAATCAGTTGTTTTATCATGCAAAAGCGTGGTGCAATCACCATGCTTCGGTTTTTTAAAACGGTGCAAGAAATACTTCATTCCATATAAGTTTTTTTTACATTGTATTGGAATGTTTGAAGATATAAGTGCCTTATGTCAATAGACAAGCTGCAGTCAATTGATCACTTAAAGGCCAGTGTTGTTATACCTTCACTGTTGAAACGATCAACAGCAATTGCCCCATCTGTTGATGTTAAATTATTTTATCTGTTGTGAAGTGGTAAGGATCTTTGCTAAGTTAAATTGTAGGTTTTAAATCCTTACTTAATTCGGTCTACTACTACTTCCCAGTAGTTGGCGCTTTATTCTGATCATTCGTTTGATAATTCAAAGGCGGCTTTCTTAAGATTTACATACATACATACATAATTGGCCATTACAACCCTGTGTCAGGGCTACGTCCTAGCCTGCTAGCAGAACTCATGTTGTGTGTGTTAATTTTTATTCATGAGTACTGGGACCTACAGTTTAAAGTCGATTTCGAACGACAGATTTGAGAAGCTTTTTCATGGCAATCAATTACTCCCAGAGCTTTTGCCAGAAGACTGCTGAGAGGTAGTCGCCCAAAGAAATAATTTTTTCATATTTCTTTTTTGCAAGATGTCAGAGCTGATATTTGAACTCGGCACTATCGTCTTAGTAAGCCAACACACTAGCCACTAGACCACGGAGACTACATTATTAAATATATAATTTTTTATTTTAATAAAAGATAAGATAATTTTAATAAAAATTAAGATAATTGCCAGTATTCACACAAAACTATTATAAGTTTGTTAAGGTCCTCTGGGACAAGTATTGCACAGAAATTTGCCAAATAATTCCTTAATAAACGTATTTCAGTTTTTATGAATACGTCAGACAATTTGTTTTTGCTTGAGCAGGCAGGCCCTTTAAATTAATATTTTATATCCAGATGTTTCATTAATCCTTCATATTGCTTGGCCAATAAATGTATAAAATATCTATTTGAAAGATACCTAAAGATCAAAATATTTAAAAAATATATAGGTTTTCTCGTCTGAAGCTATTTTTTTATTGAGACCAATACTCAGGGTAGACCCCTACTGATGCTGTGCATTGTATTGGAATTTATGGATAGGACAGTAAATATTATTTCTTAGGAATTAGACAAGTTGCTGTAAATTGATCATTCAAAGGCCAGTATTATACCTTCATCTTTGAATGATAACAGCAATTGTCTCATTGTTGCATGTTGATTGTGTGGTGAGTGCCTTCGCTAAGTAGGTTTAGCTGTCATCTGCTACTTTCCAATAAATGGCGTTTGTCTCCTGATCATTCGTTTTTGTTGTTGGTAGTTAAGGTGGATTTGCATTTTTAAAGTTCAAAAATATACAATAACTACTGATTTTAGTATAAAAGTTCTATATATGCACAATTATACGCTCTGCTTAGAAGATCCAGTAAAATATCCGAAAAACCCAGGCAAGTTGAATGAACGATGTACGACTATTTGTGTCATATAAGTACAAGTATTCTCTATTAAACAGTGTTGTATTTGTTCACAACCAAAATAGTAGATTATTTTCTGTTTTTAAAGAATGTCACTAAAAATTTCCATGTGGCATCATTTTATTTTTAAGATATGTAAGAAAGACAAATGCTGACACGTAAGCAAAATAGAAAGGAATCTGATGGCAAAGAGAAACCCAAGATTTCAGTTTTTTTTTTACAAGATGTCTTAGTAATCCAAAACACTAACTAACTAACACGGCGATTACATTTTTAAATACTTGGACATAAAGTCTCGTGTCGCGGTATTTATTGCCAATCTTCCCAAATGGCTCGACCGTTTTGCATCACATTTTGTGTGTATATCGGTTAGATCTTGGAATTTGTCAACATCTATCTTTCATACCCTTGAATATTAAGGGTGACCCAATGGAAAATTTATTTGTAAATAACGTATCGACTTCAAAGAAAATTTAAACATACAGCAGAATACATTTTTTTTTTTATTAAGAAGTACTCAGAGGAGGCGGTACAGGAAATATTTCTCCCTATACCCCACTATTAAACTGAGGCCTTATTCTGTAACTCTCGTAAGCTAAAACTCTATCGCTAACAATTTATTAACTTCATTCAGGACTCTGTGGCTACAAATACAATTCTTTAACGCGTATTGTAATTTAAAAGCTGCATGTCCATCATCTCTAAAATTTTAAATTTTATTGATTCTATCGCTCAGCCTGTTTTAAAAACCCAACATTTTAGCATTTTAGCTTAAAACAATTTCAGAATATTGCCCCTGAAATACCGAAAACGGCGGAAAATCATTCAATAAAACTGTCAGAAACGCAAATATTGACGTTAGCAATCTTTGAGTGATACCATATTCACCTCTGCGTAGCTAAACATTAAACGCTCATACCAATGATGAGTTTTGCAATTCGGTGAATGATATCAAATAAATTTGAACTAAAAATATATTTCCTAGAAATAATTTACATACATCTGGGAAGGGGAGCTAAAAATGAGTGTGGTGGTAGTCACAACTCCATTTAATGAATTGTGATGGCATGCGGTTAAAGCCTGGAGAGAAAAACCTCCCAGTATCTACCATAACCTAGACAAAAGCATGCAGTTCGGTGAAGAAATATAAATAATTTAGATGACAAAACAAATTATATTATCACTGATAATCGTAATCGCTGCGTAACAAATATATTAAAAGAACAAACCAAAAATATTTTGAAATGTGTAATTTGTTTTTTTTAGTTTCAGCTTAGTTTAACGTTGTTTTGTTGTTAGTTTTAAGCATAAATGTTGTTGTATTTTGTTAATATATATTAATTTTTAAAATTTTCTTTGTTAGCTAAAACACAAACTTTGGTGCTTATGGTGTTTTTAAGAACGATTGTGTTCAAAATAAGAATACCAAAAAAAATATTAAAAATTTTAAAATAAATAATTTTTTATATTATTGTTGTTGTTGTTTCATTTTGATGTTGTGCTTAATAATTAAATACTTAATTTATACTTTCCATTACATTAATAGTGTGTTTTTATATAAAACTTCTTTTTTTTTGCACAAACAAATTTTAACTATTGGCTAACAAGCAAAACAATTAAAATGGTGGTTTGAAAATTTAATTTAAAAGAATTGTTTTTTTTTTTGCAGTGTTCAAAGTTTTTAACTTAAAATATAAAAAAAAATTAAAAGTTTTTTATAAAAATAATTAAAAAAAAAGAAAGTTTCAAATTGTTAGCAACTATTTATTGTTTTAAATATATATATGTGTGTGTGTGTAATTTTAATGTGCAGTTTGCTGTAGTTGTTTAAAATATATGTTGTCGTTGCGTATTAAATGAACAGCAATTTAAATACAAAACGCCAAAACGTTGAAATCAATATTAAATCAACATCTTTCTTTCTTCTTTTTTTTCGCCACCCCCCACCTACCAAATTCACTGTACTTTTACAGACGGTACATAAACGTGCAGCTTAAATGATGATGACGAGGCTATTGTGTCAACTTGCAACTGTCGCTGCACTATGAGCACTAACAAGGCTGTATTTATAACAACAGCCACGACTGTCGACGGTATATGCCAGGATCTATAAAAAAAAGCATTAAGCGCACACACAAACAACCAATAAAATAAAATAAATAAAATAAAACAAAAAACAAAATTAAATTTAATTTAAAAGTTAAACAAAAAGCACAAAAGGAAAAAAAACAGCAACAAAAATAAAATTTTAAAAAGCAAAACTAAAACATAAACTGAAAAAGTTTTTTTTAGAGAAAAAAAAAAATGAAACAGAAAACACCTTAAAGTACCAAAGTTATATGTTTATGTAAGAATAATGCAAAGGACCAGTTAAATTCAATTAAGTTTAACGTGTAAATAGTTAGAATACATACTACTTTAAGTAAAAGAAATATTCTATAAAATTGGTGCCTAATGTAGTCGGAGCTTTGCTTTATAGCTAAAGGTCCTTTAAACTAAAAAAAAGCTATAAAAGTAATGACATTATAAAACTGTTCAATTATTAATTAAGCCAGTGAAACTTTTGTGATTATATTATGACTAGCATAAGTACTACAGGGATCTCAATTTATTAATTCTAAAAAAACTACTATAAAAATAATTAAAAGGATATTTAGCCACAACTACACACAAACAACTGAAAAAAGAGAGTGCGGTATTTAAAGTTTCTAAAAGAAAAACAAAATCGTCGAGTTAAAAACCAAAAACAAACGTAAGCATTTGACAAAAAGAAGTTTTTTGTTTTCTTATAAATAACTAATTAAACCTTTTCTTTTATATAAATATTGAAAAACAAAAAATATAATATTAATTTAAAAAATAGGAATGTATGCTTGCTTTTTTATATACTAAATGGTATATAATTCTCATTTAGTTTATAATTTTTCGAACATAAGAGTTTATAGTTTTAATAACATCTTTGGGAAAAAATCTGCTGACTAGTCTCTGGAGCAGAGACGAAATGGCCAGAGAGACATGCTTATCCTCGTTTTTAATACTGAATATCAAAAGTTATGGAATTATTCTTGAAAATGTTGAAATTTTTTTATTTAATACCTTAAGTATTTTATTTTTATTTAATAAATTTTTTAAACTTTCTTCACTTTTAAACAGAGTGGGTAACAAACAAAACATTTCGCAAACGTTACAACAAAGTCATACACTTTTAAAAATTTTTTTAATGGTATTGTACATGAGCAAAACCAATACAAATACCCTCTAAATGAGAAAGAGCGCAAATAAAACAATTAGCTTTTCGCTCTTGTGCTTGCTTTATTTTTTTTTGTTTTTTTTTTCTTCTTCTTTTCTTTTTCTCTTCTTCTATCCTTTTTCTTCGCATTCATTTTTTGTTGTACCTACGCACATTTGAGTTAGTGTAGTACTCAAAACAAAAACAATATACAAAATTAAATGGAACAACCTTTCTCTCTGTTTCTGTTTTATTTTTGTTTTACTCATTGTAAAGAATACAACAAAATGAGATCAAACATACAGTTTTGTTTATTTTCCTACCCTGCTTTTAAATGTCAACTTCAAAACAAATTAAATTTCACAAAAAATTTTTATTTCGTTTTTATAACACTATAATTAGATTAGAAACAAAATTCTATTAAGAATTTAGATGATTGTTCAATCAAAGAAGAAAATGACCTCCATAACTCCAAAAAATAATGTAAAATCTTAAAAGAATTTAGTTTCTAATTTAATTAAGGCATTTTACAGGCTAAACAAAACGAATAAAAAAGATATCACAACAACCAGTCTGGAATTCGATTTCGGCTCTCCAGATCATATAAAAAGTTTTACAGAAAATTTTATAGTATTTGACTTTTTCTATAAAAATACTTATAAAACACTTAATTGATTGTGATTTTAATTTTAATTAATTTTTTAATTGATTACTGTGCTTTATTGATAAAATTATAAAAATTTTCACAAATCAAACAAAAATAACTTAAATTTGAAGTTTTTCTGAAGTTTTTAATTTTTTAACACTTTTTTTTAATCAATAAAAATTTTAATTGTTTTTAATTTCGTTTGCAGTTAAAGTTTTTAATTATTATAATTAAAAATTTAATTAAAAATATTTGCAATTAAAATTGTATAATTGATATGGTAAAATTTGGATGTAGCTTTGCAATCAATTAAAGATTTAATTGATACTAAAAATATTTTAATTGAACTTTATCTTATTTTTGTGTACGTTAGCACACTTACACTTTAGTTTTTAAACTACATTGCTAATTGAGATATCATTCCAAAACAATTTTTATTTATTCGTCCAATTAAAGCGTTTTGTAATAGAACATAAAACGAACGAAAGAACTCGAATATCCAGATCATTTAGAAGAAAATAATTGCATGAATTTTTTTTATTTTTCTCAAATAAACAACTGATAAAATTCATGCACAATTTTAAGAAAAAATATTTAAAAATATTTTATTATAAATATCTAAAACTACAGTTCAATAGCTATAATCCAATGCTGAAATATTTCAGCAGCGACCAATTTACACTAAAGTTTTTGTATATTTCTTTTCTTTTTCTTCAAAAAAATTTATGATGGAAATTTCCATCACTATGCAATGAAGGGTTAACTTTTTTCTACCTAATCTTTAAAATATACATTTTACTATATATTTTATTTCTATATATTTAATGTAGTGTGTTGGCTTTATAGCCGAAAGCTCTAAGTTCAAACCCCAGCTTTAAAATTTAGAGAGATAGGAATATGAAAAAATATTTTTTTTTGTGATCTCAGCAGTCTTCTGGCAAAAGCTCTGGGAGTAATTGATTGTCATGAAATAACTTCTCAAATCTGTCTTTCGGAGGCGACATTAAACTGTAGGTCCCGGTACTCACGGATAAAAATTAACACATACAATATGAGCACTGCGAGAAGATAGGCCTTAAACATGACACATACAGACAAACATTTGTTAAAAACTCGTGGTGTAAACCACTTTATCTTTAATTGTTTTTTATGAAATTATTTTTTTTCTCCAAAAAAGAACAGGAAATAAAAATTTTTTGGAAACTCAACTAAAATGCTTAAAAAGTTCTCATAGTATGAAAAATATAATATCTATTGAAAATGTTTTAAAATATTTTTAAAATTTGTTATTACATACATCTCTGTCTCCTTAAGCGACCTTTTCCATGCATATTTATTTGGTCGTAGGCTGAGCCTTTTGGAGATTCAAACCAGAAGGCAGAATATGAATTGCACACTTACAAATGACCTACAGATAATATCTGAGTGAGGTCGCGCAAAAAGGGTCGAATTGAATGCCCGCAAGACTCAATGTTGTTTCATTACGCATAGGCGTGGTGCTGGTGCTAATGTAAATATCGCGGAGGCGGACGCTCTTGATGTCCTGGGCATGAGAATTAATTATGATGTCCCTTGGAATGATCACATATTTCGAGTGTCGAAAGAAGCATTTAAGTGTCTGGGTTTTTTTTAAAACGGAGCAAGTAATACTTCACTCCATCCGACCTTCTCAATATTAACAAGTCCTTCAATCGACCTAGAATGGAATAAAAATCTCATGTACTGGCCGGGGCTTCAAAATCTATTTTGGGGCTTCTCGATTGTGTACAGAAAAGGACTAAGGTGCTTATGAGCGACGGTAAGGTATCCAACTCTATTGATTCGTTGGAGCATCGGCTCAATGTGGCATGCGTTTCTTTGTTCTATCGGTAGTACCATGGGTGGTACTCTAATGAAATAATGGACTTGATTCCGCATACTAGTAACTCTGTTAGAGCACATCCATTTGTAGTTGATGGCCCAGTGAATCGTACAATGCATTATAGAGAGAATTTGTTCTTTAATCGCACCGCTCATTTATGGAACAATCTTCCAGTCAATGTTTTTCCTTTCGGTTACGATATCAGTAAGTTTAAATCAACTATCCACAAGCACTACGCCCTCCTTCTCCCTCCCTCCCCCCCATCACGCATAACATAGTTTCCTAGACCAGCACAATGTACTGCATAAATAGTGGCCCTCCTCTAAGTGCTGGCTTTAATAATGAAAAAAAACATTTTCAAGTTTATTATTTTATGCCCTTTGTTACGCTACATTTTGTTTTCTTAATATCTAAAGAAAAAATAACGTTCCAATCATTAACAGTCTTTACTATACTACGCTTTCCTTACGTCAAGCAACAGTTGACTTTTCTTTAAATTTTTTTTTTGTACTAAAAAAAAGTACTCATTGATCTTTTCATACATTAATGCTGTCCTTTGGATTTCAAACCAAAATTTATTTATTTGTGATAAAGGTTAATTACCTTTAAATATGCCTAAAAAAAATCTTCTTAATATTTTTTTTTCTTTTACTATCCGCTTACTGTTTTAAAGACAGCTATTGACGCTGTATTTTCAAAACGCCTAAAACCATTTGAAATTTTCTTAAAAGAAATTCTTTTTCTTTTTGATGTTTTAAACAGGGAAACAATTCGAAATAAGGCGAACCTTTAGTTAACAAAGAATAAAAGTCAAAAGAAAGAAAAAAAAACACAAAAAACTTTTATCCTTTTCAATATTAATTAACACTTCAATTCCATAAGGCATTAGAAAAACTTTTGACGCCTGGTTTCCGGCTATGAAAACCTCACAACACAACAACTCAGCCCAGACCCCGGCTCTATAAGAACAGTCATACGCACAAAGGATTTTTAAAAGCGTTAAATAAGCAAAGAAAAAAAAAATAAAATTAAAATAATAAAAGTAAATTTCTACTACAAAAAAAAAGAAAACAAGAAAGAAAAATTCTTTAAATATTTTATAAACATTAAGAACAATGTAATGCTTTTTTACCTAAAAATATACTCCAAATATTTACGCGTTCTTTTATATTAAACGAAATAGCTGAGGCTGACACTAATTAACAATTAACTAGAGTTTGAGTTAAAAAAAAAATAAAACGACAAACAAAATATTTTGCCTTAGTCAAAACAGGCCCATTTACTAGACTAATAAATAATTTATTTAATCCTTTAACATCTCAACAAAACAGCCAAACCATTTAGTTTTAGTGTTGGCTGGTGAGTTTGTTTGTCATGGCATACGGTTTAGCAATAAACTCATCTTTGTAGAATATTACTGACAGCCACTTGAGCTTATTTTAACAAAGAAATGCGCTGCTGACAAATGTCAAATATGTACTACCATCATACTTCCAACAACAATAAGGCCTTATACACGTATGTATGTATGTATGTATGTATGTATGTATGTATGTATAAGCAACACTAAAAGGGAAACAGGACCCCAAGGATTATATATATTTTGATTGTATATGGCAGTTCCAAGAATAGCATAAACGTTCGCTGTGTGAATTCTGCTGTTTTTAAAGAAAAGTTTTTTTTTTTTCGTTTACAAGAAATACGACTAATAAAAAACGACAATAACAACAACCAAACAAATAGAAAAGAAATGACAACTACAGCAGCATTAGCCCAGCAGCAGCTACATAGCAACAGCATGAGTTGGTTTTGGTGCTGGTGTTGGTGGTAACAACAGTGTCAGTGAATTATCACAACTCATGCACAAATATAAACACTTTACAATTTACTCCTTTATATCCTCTCAAAGGGTGTAGGGGTTAACAGTTTTATTTGAACTTTTTGACAATTGTCTTAAAGTACCGCAATTGTTTTTACTCAAACTCATTCATTCAGCCATTTATTCAACGACAGACTCAACGGTTTTATTCTTATGCCGAACAGTTACTCCTTCTCCCCTAGGGAATGTTTAAGAAAATGAAGCTCATTCATATCTAAAGAAAAGGATAATTTTAAGTTTTTTTTTTTCACTAAACTCAAACCCCTACAATAATCATCTGTCTTACTATTGTTTGAAAAAAAAGCCTCACGCGTATAACTTTTACAATGTTTTCAAGATGGCTTGGTGTCGTCTCCCGTTTTTCTCTGGATATCTTTTCAAATTCAAGTTTTGCTAGAAAGCAAGAAAAGTAAAATAAAATCACATTTAAAAATTATAAAACTTGTGAAAGTTATGAAATAACAAAACAGTTCATTTTCATTTTTCGTTAAGTTTAAACAAATTGTAGGCAATAATATTATATTGAAATGGTAAAATGCATAAAAAGTAAACGGAAATTGAAAGAAAGCTTTTATGACATAAAATTTTATGGAATAAGGGGCTTTATTAAAGACACAATTTATCTAAAACTTTTATTTATTTATTGTAAAGGTTGTCCAAACACAAGAATGAAAATAAAAATGTTCAATAGTAGTACGCTAGACTGCTAGTGCTAGGGTTGTAAATTCACTTCCTACCAAAGGCTCTGATCTAAGACATTACACCGAGCTTATGGTCTTTGTCATTCTGCTTTTTATAATTAATTAGGTTATTATTTAACATTGTATTGTATTGTAATTTAGTGTAGTTGCCGTGGTCTAGTGGTTAGTGTGTTGGCTTACTAAGACGATAGCGCCGGGTTCAAATCCTAGCTCTGACATCTTGAAGAAAAAAGAAATATAAAAAAATAATTTCTTTCGGGGACTTCCTCTTAGCAGTCTTCTGGCAAAAGCTCTGGGAGTAATTGATGGCCTTGAAAAAGCTTCTCAAATCTTTCGTTCGGAGTCGACTTTAAACTGTAGGTGACTGTACATTAACACACAACATTAGTGCTGGGAGAAGCTAGACCGTAACCCTGGGTAACACAGGGTTGTATTGGCCAATTATGTATATACGTATGTATTGTAATTTTGCAAATTAATAACTAATTTTTTTTTAGAAATTTTACTGAAAATGTCCCGCCAAAGGATCTGGTCTGCGACATTATACCGATTTAGAATATAATTTCATCCATATCTACATATACATATATTATAAATCTCTTTGTAAGTCTGTTTGTTTATTTATTTGTCCGTCAATTAAGCCTAAACTACTGACCCGATTTTGTTAAAATTTAGAACATAGGGCGGATTGATATTGAAGCTATCTAAGTAGAAAAAAAAAACATTTTTTTTTTTTTCAAAAAACCATTCATTTCTCAACATAGTCTCCTTTTAGCTCAATACACTTAGTAAGACGATTTTCCAACTTTTTTATATAATCCGAATAATACGATTTAGGGAACTCCTCAAAATACGCATTAGTTCCGGTAATCACTTTTTCGTTTGAGATGAATATTTTTCCTGCGAGCCATTTTTTCAAGTTTGTAAACAGGAAAAAGTCACTAGAGGCTAAATCTGGACTATAAGGTGGCTGATCAACCAATTCGAAGTAGATTTCTCATAGTTTTAGCATCGTATTTAATGCTGTGTAAACCGGTGCGTTGTCTTGAAGAAAGAACACTTTTTTCTTGTTTAAATGTGGTCGTTTTATCTTGATTGCATCAACCAATTGATCCAGTAATGCACGATAATACTCTCCTGTGATTGTTGTTCCCTTTTCAAGATAATTGATGAGCAATATTCCGTGTGCATTTCAAAATATAGTGGCCATAACCTAGCCAGCCGATTTCGCTGTCTTCGCCTTCTTCGGAGCACTTTTTACCAGCTTCCACCCATTGCTTCGATTGAGTTTTGGTTTCAGGTGTGTAGTGGTGGATCCACGCCGGTTGACCCGGCGATCATTCATAAAGATATCGAGGATTTTCTTGATATTTTCTTCAGTAACCACCTCTTTTGGCCTTCCTGTTGATGGTATTGTTGCAGTGCTTGTTCGGCCCCGTTTAAATTCAGCAATCCAATACTTTACCATATAATCTGACGGAGCAGATTCACCGTAATGTTTATCAAGCCTTTCTTTTGTCTCTTTCGCCGTTTTGCTTTTCAAATAATAGTGTTTAATCACTATACGAAATTCACTTTTTTCCATTTTCCAAGAAACACAAAAGTTGCTTACTTCAAACGACTACAACAAATAAACTAATCAATGAATTTGGCTAAAGTTTTAACAGCTGACGTTTGACAGATCGTAATTTCTAAGAAAGAAAAAATGTTTGTGTTTGTGCTGCCATCTAGCGCTAGGTAGCTTCAATGTCAATTCGCTTAACTATCGAATGTGCAATAGGGTAATTTTTTTTTCTTCAAAATTGGATCTGGGAGTGGTACCTCCCATACAAACTAAAAACTGATATTTGTAAATGTTGAAAACGGTTAAAGCTAAAACTTCGGAAAAGGTCTAAATAACTTCACGGTTAAGGCAAATAAGCAGGCAGAAAGTGCATGAAACTTGACAGGTGGGGGTGGCATCTACCATATAAACTAAATACTGATTACTTTATATCTTGAGAACTGTTGAAGCGAAATTGTCTGAATTTGGTGTGATTGATTTCAAATCATTAGTACGATGAAGGACTGTACTTTCCACACAAACTAACTATTGACTTCTATATATCGTCGCAAGAATTAAAGAACGCTGTAACTGACAAAACATTTAAAGTTCACCAGAGCCAAAAAACCTGAATGAAAGTAGAAAGAAGACAATGGTATTTTTCAAAATGCAGACTGTGAAAGCGAATTTCTTTTTATCATAGAAATCAAGGGCCGGGATCAATCGACTTGTATTTTTTTTTCTGATCAAATGATGCAAAAAAACCTATTTTCGATTTTTTGTCAGTTACAGCGTTCATTTATTCTCGTTATCGGTTACAGTTAAAGTTCTGAATTTAATGTGATTGATTTCGTACTCAATAAAAATCATTAATAAGAAAGAAGGCAGTATTTTCCAACACAAACTAACTATTGACTTCTATAGGTCTCAGCTCAGCTAAAGTTTTCTGTTTCTGAATTTGGTCTGTCTGCGTTACTAAAAATCATTAGTCACAAAATGTGAACAAATGGTAGTGATAAGTGTAGTAAAGCATGCCGGATTCAGGCTACTAAGTAAATAGATTTTTTTTAGAAATTTTACTGGAAATGTTAGATGTCACCAATGTAAGCGAGTGTTGCATATTTTATAAAGCATATCTGTTAGTATATGTTCCTATGTCTTTATAAAGCCCTCTTACCATTTTACCTTCAAAAGTTTCAAAAATAAACAGCCATTCAATGGCAATATTCAATCATTGAAAGTTTATTAAATTTCCTTATTACTGAAGTAATTTGCAGTATATTTACATGGAATTTTTTGTTTTTGCTACAAAAATCTCATATATTAAATTTATCTTTAATTATGTATTAAATTTATTTTAATTAATATTTTGTAATATAATTTTTTTTACTATTACCCTTATCCTTTAGTCTTAATTGAATTGAAACAAAAAAATATTTTTTTTTTCTTTTTCTTTAAAATTGTTGTAAATAAATGCAACATTTAATTTGATTTAAGTTTTTAATTAATTTGTATAATTTAATGTATAAGAAGTAATAAAAACTCAAAAATTAAGGAAATATTTAAATATTACAGAAGATTTTTAATAAAGCTCAACGTAAATTCCATTGCAAACGAGGGAAGCTTAATAATTCTCTATATTGATTAATAAAATAATAATTAATGTGGTCGCCGTGGTCTAGTGGTTAGTGTGTTGGCTTACTAAGACATAGGCCCTGGGTTCGACTCCAGGCTCTGACATCTTTAAAAAAAAAAGAAATATTATAAAAATATTTCTTTCGGCGACTACCTCTCAGCAGTCTTCTGGCAAAAGCTCTGAGAGTAATTACACCAATACCCCGGTTTGCGTCGCTAATTGGGACTGAAAAAATGAGACGCAAACCGAAACGACGCAAACTGAAGCAAAATTTTCAAATGTATATGTATTTGATTTTCGTTTAGTCAATACAGGTTTTAAACATTTTAGCTTAGAAAGAGGGTTTTTAAATCAAAATATTTTCTTATTATTTTTTGAATAACAGATTTTATTAAAATAAAAATATAACAATTGTGAAGACCACTGATATAATTCGAAACTAATAACTACGCTTAACATGTAAACAATGCTCACCTGCAAATTTGCTTTCTACTAAAGGGGAAATCCCCTTTTTTACCTTAACTTTGTAAAAACATTTTCATATCAACCACGCAAATCGAAGCATATACGACGCAACTTCGAAGCCATGCGACGCAAACTGAAACAAAAACGACGCAACATTGAAATTCCAGAAACTTAAAAAAAGACGCAACTTCGAAGCGACGCAAACTGAAGCGACGCAAATCGGGGTATTGGTGTAATTGCCATGAACAAGCTTCTCAAGTCTGTCGTTCGGAGTCGACATTAAACTGTAGGTCCCGGTACTCATGGATAAAAAAAAAATTTACACACACAACATGAGTGCTGCGAGAAGCTAGGCCGTAATCCTGACACAGGGTTGTAAAGGCCAGTTATGTATGTATGTATGATTAATAAAATGATTTATTTTCAGCAAACAGTTTTAGGTAGACAAATCGTAACAGTTTTAGGTTTTTAACAGTTTGACTATTATTATTTTGACATAAACCTCCAAGACCATTATTTGGGTAAATAATTTTCTATAAATGAGGACAGATATAGAAAGCTGAGAAAATTTCTTTTAAAATAAGCCCTCTTCCAGCGTTACAGGTCAACCATTTACCAATTGCAATGAATTGCAATGAATATTTCCAAAAAAATAGCATTATTTTCGGATGACCTGAGCACCAAATTTTCTCTTAAAAAACCGGAAGCTCGGTTTTGATTTTAGAACCATGGTTTCTTTGGAAAAAGTTTTTAGAATTTCCCGTGGAATACGATTTTGCTATACGCTTAATAGGCAAAAAAATTGACCCACCCTATTAGACACGAATGTAGGTAAACAATTTTACCATATATTTGCCTCAAATGATTCAAATTATGCACATGGTCAGAGTCGGATGTACAAATTCTTTCAGTTAGGCCTTTAAAATGTTTACCTTGTTTAAGTTAGAGACGAATGTAAAGAGATGTGGCATTTCCAAAGCCCATTATCACAAAAAAAAAGATGGTAAACTTGTTGGAATAGCGCCTATCAATTAGTTTTAAATTAGCATATGATTGTTCTTGAACAACGGTGATACTCATAGATAGATATATTTTTGTATTAAATATATATTCACACTGTAGAACTGTTTAACCCATTCGGTATTTTCTATAGCTTGTTAGAAACTAACGACAGTATAAAATAGTTTAAGAAATGTTAAAATTTATTATGTACTACTTATTCTTAATAGAGGAAAACATTATTCTATAACATACACACATACATACATACATAACTGGCCTTTACAACCCTGTGTCAGGATTACGGCCTAGCTTCTCGCATCACTCATGTTGTGTGTGTCAATTTTTATCCATGAGTACTGGGACCTACAGTTTTAATGTCGACCCCGAACGACAGACTTGAGAAGCTTGTTCATGGCAATTAATTACTCTCAGAGCTTTTGCCAGAAGACTGCTGAGAGGTAGTCGCCGAAAGAAATATTTTTATCATATTTCTTTTTTTAAGTTGTCAGAGCTGAGGGTTGAACGCGGAGCTAACGTCTTAGTAAGCCAACACACTAACCACTAGACCACGGCGGCTACCTGACTTGACTAAGTAAAACACTTTTAGTTGTAGTTATACTGGATATACATAAAAAAAGAAATACACGAAATTATTACACCACCCTCGCATGAGTATAAGAGCCATTCAATTCGTAAAAACACTTTACAACGACATCATAAATATTTCAATTTTAAAACTCTCAACATAAATAATTAAAACTCAAATTACTTTACACGTTCAACTGACTGAATATATTTTAAATAATTTATAAAAGATAGAAATTATTACTACACACACATATAACTATACATGGATACGTATGTACGTATACCAGTATGTATATATTTTATGGTTAAAATTTTGTTATATATAAAGTACAAGTGCGAGTGTATGTTTTATAAAATACCTGTGGCAAATTTTTCTTTATGTTTGTTCTAATGAAAATTTAATTACAAATGTTATTTTGTGGTTGATTAATTGAAATGAGGTTTCTTCAACATCTACAACTAACTACTCTACTCTACTCACTCACTCACTCACTCACTCACTCATGCAACAATATTTAGGTGAAATGCCAATTCAACTATAATAAGTTGAGTGGCGTTGTTGAGTGGGTATTCAATTGAATACAGTAGATGATGTTTATAGAGATTTATAAAATAGATAGTTATGACTTTTTTGTTTGTTTTTGTTTTTGTTTTTATTTTTGCTCTATAGAAATTGCGTGTTTTTAGTATTTGAATTTGTAAAGGACTTGTACGTTTATCATATTTGGTTTCTTTTCTATGAACTATTCTATATTGGTTAAGGCGATATCAGTTTTTAGTTTTAAACATGCAGTTCAGTTTGTTTAATTAATTAGAAAATGTTTTCAATATATGTATTTATGCTGTTTCTCTTTTATGTTTGAAGATAATAACTAATTTCCAATTTTACATATTGCTGATTGAATAAAAACATAAACATTTTCCTGTTTTTCTGTTTTTTTTTTTTTTTCATCTTTATAATTAATTAATTAAATTAGAAGACATGATTTTCAAAAAGTCTATCATTTTGACTATATGAATAGGTAAATTTAATTTCTTAATTTTGTTGTATTTTATTTCACTATTTTTTCTTTTCTTCTAATTGCTAAGGACAGGTAGATAATTAGTTCAATGAAAATTGATTGCCAAACAGGCAAATTTCTTTTAAACTTTTGAAAATCAAGTTTTGCCAAATAAAATATTTATAAAATACATGATTTGATTAAAAACTTGCATTAAATGTAACAAAATTGTTAAAGAATTTGATATAATCAAAGGATGTAAGAAGAGCGTTTGAAATCAAAAGAAAAGGCAAGAGTGTGTGAACGACTTTTGATTTAAACTTACTAATACTGAATCTGATATCAGTTAGAAAAAAACAAAGTTCCTATTTAAAAAATGCGAACCGCAACGTTCCTACTTGCTCTTGATTGATTATTCAATAACCAGTAGACTTGTGCCTAATAGCTCATTTATGTGAGCGCTCTTTTTAGTTCAAAGAGAAATATGAACTAGTTTAATCTTCAACTGCGCCCTTGCTGTTATATAGTTAAAAAATATGTATAAAATTTAGTATGTTAGAAAAATTTATTTAATTCATTAATAATTAGAAAACATAAAAAGCTTAAAATAGAAATGTTTAATTGAATTATTTAAAAGAGCTAATAAACATTCTTGTATTTATTCTTTGGATGGCGATACTAACAATAAGAAAACGAAAAAAAAAAACACCAATTATAAAAGAAATACGAACTAGAGACAAGCATGACCAAAAGAATCATGAACTAAAAAGAAACAAGAACTAGAAAGACCTAAAGAACTAACGAACTAAAAGAGCAGATTATTTTTGCCGGCTCTCTTAGTTCATTAGCGTGAGTAGTTTAATTGAAGTAAGTCGTTCATGTACTACACAAGTCTAATAACCAGTGTTAAAAGAGTACCTTTATCACTTAATAATCCAGCAGCAATCAATCCCAAGAAGCCCTCACGGTAAAGTTTAAATTAGGGGAGGAATAAAAAACACAAATGTACCGCTAATGGTGATATAAAAGCACTACAAATTGTACTACTTTTGTTCTTGTTATTACCTCTGGTATTCATCTGTGTTCATAAACGACAATTATATTGAAGATGCTGATAATGTTGTTGTTTTTGCTCCAAACCCTAAGATAATTCTTAAATACTGCCAGAGAGCAATTGATTGCCGCCAACTTATCGAATTGATTCCTTGCAGTGTAAACCTCTACACCACGACAAGGTGATTATCCCACGTAGAGAGATAATTACACATTCTTGGATACTTTGCTGTTTTTGTATAGTATCGTCGATAAATATTAATAATTTTTATAAAACAAAAAGTAACTTTTTTATATCGAAATAATGCTTTAATAAAAAAAATAATTATTTTTGTTTCGTCAAAAACACTTTAATTAGATCAAAGATAACTGCAATAAATATTTTTAGTAATCAAAGGAAAAATGATGTTCGTGAAGGTGACTAGTGTAGTATAGTCAAATTGAACAATTGTTTTCGACTCCAGCTAAGGTAGTCTCATCAGAATTCTTTGTGTCCTGTGCATATTCAAGACCAAACATCAACTATTTAACTCACACTTTTCAAGAAATCACATCTTGAAATTACTTTCTTCCATATGTATGTGTAGGTACATACACTTGTATGAGTTAGTCGAAGTAAAGTCACACAAGAGTTTCTATAATATTCTTCCTTTCTCACCATCATTGCAGTTTTTGTAATTGTCATCTTATTTGAAAGAAACATAATTACAATTTATTTTTGTTTTTGCCCTCTTATTCCATTTTATCCACATTAGTCGACATCGACGACATGTACGACTGTAGACGTGGTGGTTAGAGTACAGCACCAGAAGCGTGAGCATTACAATTTTATGTGCTGGAGGCCCAAAGTTCGAGCCCAAAAAAAAAAAAATTAAAAAAAAACAACTGAAAAAAGGATATATACGAAACTTTTTTAAATGTTGGTATATAGTTAAACTCTGAAATTTATTTTAATATCTGCTTAAAATTACGTCCCGTAAACATATTCAAGATTCAATAATCACAGTATTTACTACGAAAACCTATTTTAAAAAGTGTAGTTCTATATTTGTTGGAAAGATAATAAAGAGTTTGCTAGACAATTAGATATTGTTGTTGTTTGTTTTTTTTTTCCTTTACTATTCAGAGTTTAATTATAAAAAAAAATACCTGAATTTTTAAAATGTTCTTTAAAGGATATAAGGCATGCCAATACAATTTTTAAAATTTCAAGAAAATTGTTATATTTGCCTAATATCTGTACAAAAATACGTCCTGTAGGCTGAAAATAATATGTATATATATTAAAAATTTTAAAATAATTACTATCTGAGGGATTAGCAAAAATTCCTTTATTGTATTATACAATGTAGAGAGAACTTTGTCTGTACTTCTGTATATAATAAAAATGAAGAAACTTTCACTAATTTCATCGAATATTTAGTAGGGACATAAATATGGTTACTACTTTGAACATATCCATTAGAATAGTAAAATTGAACATACCCTTTTATTATCACATTTTTGGAGAGGTAGCCCATATAAGTACGTACATAATTGACCATTACAACCCTGTGTCAGGGTTCCCCACAGTTTAAAGTCGACTCCGAACGACAGATTTGAGAATCTTTTTCAGACTGCTTAGAGGTAGTCGCCAAAGGAAATAATTTTTTCATATTTCTTTTTTTCAAGACGTCAGAGCTGAGATTTGAACCCGTCGCTATCGTCTTAGTAAGCCAACACACTAACCACTAGTCCACATGTTTTGAACTATTGCTGTATCAAAGTCACTGGAATCTATAAAAAATAAATATGTATAGGAATAAATTAATGTATAAATTTAAAACAAAGAAAATGGCTTATGTTTTAAAACTTCCTTTGTTTTGTTAGAATTTTACAAACAATATAATTCTCATTTAGTTATTCGATTTTACCCAACTTTTCACTAACGCTTAATGAATGACCATTAATAATGAATATTTTCTTTATGAGTAATAAATTATTATTTAATATCTTGGTGAGGTATGTTTAATGGTTAGTTTCTAAGCCAAATAGACGCATTTGTAACCTCGAATCATGGAATGCCTTAATTAAATAAAATAGGGTACAGTGCACGCTAGTCTTATGCGTGGCATGAATTCTTCGATATGGGCTGTTTTTTGCTCACCAGACATTGGCTATTGAATATTCAAAGAAAACCCCTTGTACAGTCTTATCAAGACTAGTATTTCTTGTGGGTTGATTTTTATTTTTTTTTTTTTATTTTAGACCAATACTCAGGGGTAAACCCTTACTGAATGCTGTGCAATGTATTGGAATTTTTGGAAAGGACAGTACATATACTAATTATTATATTATTCTAAGCGCCTTAGGAATGAGACAAATTGCTGTGAATTGATCATTCAAAGGCCATTGTTACACCTTTGCCCTTGAATTATCAACAGCAATTGCCTCATCGTTGCATGTTGATTGTGTGGTGAGTGTGCCTTTGCTAAGTAGGTTTAGCTGTTATCTGCTACTTCCCAATAGGTGGCGCTTTTTTGCCTGATGAAATGGATTCAGATTAATGAAGAAGAAATTGACAACCATTACGAAATTGTACATCAGCCGAACTCAATCTTAACCTTTAACTAGTGAGGCGGTGGTAAATTTTACCCTCTCTTTAGATTTGTTTAATTTATTTTCTTCAGTGGAGCGCTATCAATTTCATTTTCATAGTATCTTTTCATATCCCCATAGTTGTTATTCAGTTGAGTTTTGGCTGCTGTTGGGTTCGTCTGAACAGAGGTATGCATGTGTTGGTGTAAAATTTACCACTTCTCAAAGAAAACGTGATTTTTTTAAGAAAATATTTTACCACCACTACCAAATATGTGTAAGTATTTAAAGTAAAAAAAAAATACCACTCATCAGGATTGACGTTAGGTTGTTATAGAATTAATTTGACCACTCCTCCGTTTTATTGCGATTTATGCTTGCAGACTATATCGAAATTAAACAAATTTAGTAATTTAGAAATAGCTATGCTGCTTGAATAAGTAGGCGAAATCAACGACGTTGATGATGAAATTGCTGATGCAGATTTTTGCATTCAGGAAAGCGATACAACACAAAAAAGGGCTATATAGATTACTATGGAACACAATTATCAGTATTTTAGGAGCAAACTATGTAGCTATGGCACATAAGCCCTAGTGGGCTAAAACGTCAAACTTCCCACTTTTACTTGCATTGTACCAAGCCTATGTGTATGGGATGCAGCAAACGCATATGCCTACATTGTGCAAATACGAAGTTCGATGAAAAAAAATATCTCCACATAGGCTGATCCCCATTTTTTCTTAAATATATAATTTTGTTTTCGTTTCTTTTCCATTTGTTATTTTATAATCTTGGCTGTGAAAAATGCCTTTTATGTTCCTGATTATCTTTTAATAATTTTTTTTTTAAGTTTTATTATGTACTGTTTTTTAGTTTTAAGAAAAGTGGCTATGAAGTAAAATCCTTCTTTTGTTATACTAAATGTTTGAGTTTTTTATTTTTATAATCCTATTTATATAAAAATGTGTTTTCTTGTTCTTTTAAAAACAAATTATTAAAAAAAAGAAATTTTGTTGGCAATCTTTTTCGGTAAAACCAAAGGTTGTAAAATTTACCACCACTTTCATAATTATGTCCAAATTTTTCACCTCAGTAGTTAAAGGTTAATGCTGAAGCAGAACTGAAGTTTAACGGGTTTTTTACAAACAAATTGACACATAAAAACGCTGCAGTATGCAATCGTGAAATAGCATTTATTTTACGAGTATTTTGACAGCGATTTTGCTCTATTTTGTCTATTTCTCTCAACCATGTTACCACACTTTTATAAAATTTCGAACATTTTGTAAACAAACGCATAAGTTTTTTAGCTTTGGCGCAAAGAAATCTAAAAACAAAAGAAAGTCAATAGTTTTGTGATTTTTTAAATAAAATTAGTGTAAACATGATTGTAGTGGCCGTGGTCTAGTGGTTAGTGTCTTGGCTTTCTAAGACAAGAACTCTGGTTTCAAACCCCAGCTCTGACATTTTGAAAAAAAAAGAAATATGAAAAAAATATTTCTTTTTTGACTCCCTTTCATAGCAATCTTCTGGAAAAGGCTCTGAGAGCATCTAATTGCCATGGACAAGCTTCTCAAATCTGTCGTCCGAAATCGCTTTAAACTGTAGGTTCACTACACAACATGAGTGCTGCCAGAAGCTAGTTCGTTACTCTGAAATTGGGTGGCAATGGCCAATTATGTAGGTATGTATGTAAACATAATTAGGTTATAGAATATAAGTTCAGTTCTTGGAAAAAAAACTCTTATAAGCTAAATTTTTTTAAAGTTTTACATACAAGAATTGTAAAAAACATTAATTGACAGTTCGTGAAGCTGCAGCCGTCGTTTTAATTATGGGCCTGTTTTCTCTGAGAGTCGTTTTTGCTTGAAGTTGCGGTCCTATTCTGTTCCTTTATTTGCTAGAGTTTTTTGTGTGCTGCGCGTACACATTTATGACAATCAGTTAAGATACACTTTCCTCTCATATATTGCAATTAGACTTCCTCTATCTACTTTGTAATAAACTAGCCGAAGACTTGTCAAACAAAATTAGTTACCCAAAAAGATTAACAGGAATTCGAACTTGAATTTCCATATCATTAAGGAAAATGTTTTCTTGTAATTTATAAAACTACTTAAGATCTAAACAATTTCAAGGATAAAGGCAGTGCCATGGAGAAACGTTTTAAAAAAATATAAATTTTTTAGTTTTTTATTTATTAAATAGGCTTTCAGGCTGCTTTTTATATAAAATAATGATATAAGTAATACATATAACTAAAGTAACTTTTTAGCTCTACGAAGATATTTCCTTAACAGCCTTTTTCAGTTCAATAATTTTGTAAAACTATTGCCTTTTGTAAATTCTGTTTTTTTATTATTTTTTAAATAACCAGCCATTATTTACTTTCCCCAATGCTGATATTACGAGTAGATTTCCAAGAACTACATATAAACTACTAAACTTTTACAGGCCTTTTGAGTAAAACAAAACGTTATGAAATTGGAAATAATTTTGTAAAAGAAAAAAAAAATGATAAAACAATACCAACAAGCCAAGACCTTTTGCTGCAAACGTAAATTGACTAGATAATTGTCAATTGAAAGAAATACAGCAAATTATAGGAAATGTAAAGGATATGGATTTAAGGCATAAACTTAAGGATATAAAACGTAAATATTTCAACAAAAACCAAAGACTCTTAAAAGTCTATTTTAATATATTTACAACACCTTAAATAGGAAAATCAAATCAAAAACATACTCAAACAATTTGTTTGGTATCCTTATAAGCCTTAACAACAATTTAAGGGCTGTAGTTTTAATAACAGAAACAAAAGGTTAAAGGGAAATTTTGTTTAAAAGATAAAATTAAAGAAAAAAAATATTATTATTTTTTTTTTTTTGAACAATAATGATAAAAATAAAAATGTTAAGCACGTTTTCTTGTCTATGGCACATGTGACTTGTGCACCTTTGTGCAACGTAAAGTTCAAAAGGAAAGTTAAGAGTTAAGTACCATACAATACGTGGCCAGAGCCTGTTTAAAATAACAATACTAACGGCTGATAGCTGATAGAAAAGGATACAGCAGCAACAATTTCCTACAATTATTCGTTCATACAAAAAATGCCTTAACGTTTAATGGCAACACAAACATCAATGGCAATGGCAATAGCAACAAAGATAAGCTTAAGGCTTTATGAGGAAACATGATAGCAGAGAGAACTATTTAAATAGCAACCAAAAAAAAAAAAACACACAAGGATCTACAAAATTTTGTCTTTTTTGTGTATTTTTTTTCCTCTCAGTCAGTTGTTAAAAATTGCCGTGTAGTATGTTGGCAAAACAATAAAACTGAATGAACATATTAAAGACCATTAGGCTCATATAGACAACTAAAGTGGCTTCATAATCGTACATTATAAGCATTTTTACCTAGACTTTGGTTTTTGTATCCTTTTTTTTTGCTTTATTTTTGATTTGGCAAAATAAACGACAGCTAGTAGTATAGTAATTGCATGTTTAACTGCCTGCCTTTTGCTCCAGCTGGGCTCTTTTTTAAAAAACATCAAGTCCATGGCCACCAAAAAGAAGTCATTAACGCTATGATGTCTTCTTAGTTTTCATATGTTGGCATCATATTTCCCTCTCCATCCTCCACAACAATTACCAGAGACTTTAGTTACCTTGCTCACAAGGCTACAATGCTGGTGTTTAAGAACAATTTCAACTGTAGCAAAGAGTTGTAAAAAGAAATGAAATGTTAAAAATAAACCCCCCGATTTAAATGACTAAAAAGGAGAAATCTTGACTCTGGTGCAAAATTGAAATTGTTAACCACATACAATTACAGGTTTTTTTTTTAAATAAAAAAACAAAAATAAAAAGAGGAAACTCAGAACCCACATACCGGCAATACGAGTAGACAGTAGATTTCCAAATACAAGCTCGTATATAAAAAATGCATGACTTTTGTTTTAAATGTGATGGTTGATGGCAAAAAACTAAACAAAACTAAAAAATATAAATGGAAAAAATAAAATAAATTGATAAGAAACAGCCACACAAGAGAAAACATGAGTTAACAAAAGACAGACTGACAGACAGTTTTACTAATTGTGCAGTTTTTTTTTTTTAATTTTTTTTTTTTTAATTTTGAAAGCCTTTATAGAAAAACGAAAAAACAACATAAATTAGAGAAAACAGCAAATGCCAGACAAGTAATTGTATTTTAAATAAATAAACGAAACCAAAAAAAAACCTCAACATAAATATAAAATATCTGTTATATACCATAAAAATATAACAGTTAGTCCCTTGTCTATGGTTAAAAAAATAAATGAAAAATAAAAGAGGAACCAAAACCCAAATACAAAACTGTTTTTTGACATTTACTGGCCGGTTGTTGTTACTATTGTTTGCTGTTCAGCAGCTTGAAGCATTGACATGTAAATTGCCATTTAATGACTGACAAATGTTAAGAAAATATAACAATAATGTAGTGGAAACAATATTTCTTTTTGGTTAATTTTTACTAGACAAAAAAAAATCAATTTTCCTAAATTGCTGACAACAGCAAAGCGAAAATTGTTAAAATTACAATAGACATTTGCGCTTGTTCGTTGACTCATTCATACATACGAGCTTCTAAAGGGACTAAAAGGTACTTCGTTCTATTGTACAGCACCCTCAATTTATCCAGGGTTTCTCTAGCATCTCTCTCATTCTCTGGACAGTCATAATATTCTTTAAGAAAATATTGTTTTTGAATGCTGCTTTCTGTGGCATAATAACTTTTAAATTAGAAACAACATTCTTAACAGTCTTCACCGATATTAGTCACATGAATCCATTGCTTAACTTTAACCTTCGCATTACCGAAACCCACCCGGATGGGATATGCAATTTTTAATAGTCCATAATTTCCTGAATTTTAATCAAAATAAAAATTTCTTTTGACTCAGTGACATTTTACTAAAAAAATAATAACATTTTAAATATATTTATGGTGTACTACAAGATCTTTTGAGTTTTTTATATTTTACTCGTCGTTACCCGAAACCCACGTGGGTGGGTTCTACCATAATTTTGAGTATATTTCAATAGAGAGAACACTCTTAATATTTAAAATAGGTATATTTGTTAATTTTAAAATGTTTTTCAATTAATTTTTATATATATAAATGAATATAGGTGAATATAAAATTATCTTTAATTATATCGTGAACAAGATTGGTCACTGTGACAGTTTTCACATTTTGTTTTGGGTAAGAGAATGATGCTCAGAGAACACTGGGTTTATGTACATGACGCAGAACTTTTCTATATATTCACGACACATATAATATTTGCCTTTCTGCTTAATACGACCTGTTGCAATATGCTCTGTCACATTGTCTGCCATAAAATCTAAACCTTCATCTGCAGCAAAAACTGGTTCTACGGAAATATTTTAGATTATTTTTTAATTGGGGGGGGGGGGGGGGTGCGTGGTATAGTAGTTAGAGCGCTCGCACAAAAACTCCAACGACCCAGGTTCAAATCCCAGCAAAGGTTAGATTGCGTTTTTTTTTCAAAATTAGAATTTAAAAACAAGAGGTACCCCCCCCCCAATTTTTACAGTATATATTTGTCCATATAAGGGATATAATATGTTGCACGCTCACCAGATTCTAATACCATACCACTGCTGATTTTTATATATTTAAATAATTTCAGAGTACGACCGACGCCTTGTACGACATTCGAACACAATATAGTAAATTTTTCTAATAAACGTGCTTCTAAAAATTTTTATATTGCTACTTTTGACAGTTTCTATTCATTTCTGTGTGTATTTGCTCTTTTTTAATTACATTTTACTGTATAAATAGAAAAATTTAATCTAAAATACATAGAAAATGTATAGAATCCACCCGGGTGGGTTTCGGGTAAAGATGTATATAAAAATCTTTGGAAATGCGAAGATTTTTTTTGCCAGCTTAATTATGCTAGGGTGAATATGCCTATTAGGAAAAGGATTAGGCAACATTTTTTAATCAGCCGATTTCCCTATAATCATTTAAGATTTCCCACAGCATTAGTACGCTCTCTTTTTTTTACTTTAAGACATGGTGTTGACTCAAAACTCCAAATACATACATATAATGTAAACGACCATCTTCGCGAATCTGCTCCCTGACATTTCCAATCTAATTCACCAAGAAATGAATGATCAGAAATACAGCGCCTCCTTATGGAAAGATAACAGCTTACCTACATAAAGATGCTCACCACTCACAGATAGGGTAATTACTGTTGATCATTCAAAGGTGAAGATATATTACTGACCTTTGAGTGATCAAATTGACAGCAATTTGTCCCATTGATATAAGGCGCTTAACATCTTCACACTTTTATATCTGCATATGTCTACATTCCAATACAATGCACAGCACGTAGTACAGGTTTATCCCTGAGTATTGGTCGTAACAGCTACCTACTTAGCGAAGATCCCCACCACAATCAACAAGGTTTAACACTGGACTTTGACAGCAAATTATCTTGTTCGTAAGGCACTTAATAAGAAAATGCTATCGTAGCTTTTTCTAAAAATTTCAATATAATGCACAGCATGAGCAAGGATTTTCTCCTCTAAGTATTGGTCTCAATAAAAAAAAAACAATGGGAATTGTACAGAGTGTAAGCGTTTGAAAAATAATAAATACTTATACGAAGAAATTTTGCAAGTATTTAGGCAAAAATTGCCAATTGTTGCACCAACTGAGTATGTTACAAAAACGAAGTTGTGCAACTCGCAAATTGAGGAGCCACTGTATTATTTTCTATAAACGTAACAGTGACAAAACAATACTTGAAGAGCTTTAAAATTAGTGAAAAAAATCTTGGATGTTTAACAAAATTTTATATAATTTTTATAGCTAAACATGAATTTGTTGTAGTTTTGTTTTAGTTGAACACAAGCAAATACATAAGTATTAAAAACTAAACGAGTATCAACAAAAAATGCTTAAAATCTAATTGTTGTGATTTTGTTAATGTGAGTGTTGTGTGTATGTAATTGTGTGTGTAATTTTTATTAAATATAAATTATATATATAAGAAAGAAAAAAAAAGTTATAGCCATTTACTAAAACGAAAATATGTTTTTTTTTTAAATGGCAATAACCCATAGCATACTTATAGGTGCTAGATTGCTAGACTGCCCTTAAGTATAGCAAGTTTTCTTATTTATTTCAAAACAATTTCCTTTAGATTAAGTGTGTTTTTTTTTTCTTTCTTTCTCATTTTACTCTTTTTAATACTGTATGTCTGTATTGTTTTCTAGTATTTAAAATGCTATATAGAAATTTGTTATTTAATTAAAAAAAAAAAACATTTACTAAATCAATATTTTTTCCATCTATTTTTCTATTTATTTTTTTCCTTTTTTTTTGTGCTCTACTCCAAAAATAAAAAAATTAAAAAAAATTCAAACCGACAAAATTTTCAAAAAAAAAAAATTAATTCGTACTTAAACACAAAACACAATTGGCGCTCTTTTTATTTTAATAATTTTTTATTTTTCAAATTTAAATTAAAAAAAAAAAATTATTATTCTCTTGAATTGGTTTTGAATTGTTTTGTGATTTTCATATTCATTTTTATTACTTTTTATTTATTTCTTTATTTGATTATTTTTGTCTTCCTTTTTTTATAATTTGTAATGCAAAATTTTTGCTCGCTCGCGTGTTTTACTTTTGATTTTTATTTTCAAACACTCTTACACTTTTTCTAAAATTGAATTATTTATAAAATCTTGTGTTTTTTTTTTTTTTTTTTGAAATTGATTGATTTCGTTGAAATATTTATTCAAACTTTTAACTATCAATGTTGTAACTAATTTTGTTGTACATGTTTACTTACTTACGTTACATTTGTTAAATGTTTTTGTTGTTACCAAAAAATAAAAACAAAACAAATCATTTATATATATTGAAAAAATAAATTGAGTGATAATAAAAATTAAAAAAATGTAATATTAATGTTGTAATTTGTATTATTTTTTTTACTATTATTGTTGTTGTTGTTGCTGTTGTTTTTCTTAAACAAAACGTGCATTTGAACAACCAACATTTCCAAAACATATTGGAAATATTAAATCTCTTTCTGTTTCCTTGTTATGTAAACTTTAATTGTTAATGCGGGCTGACTTTTTGTAATTGCTTTTAATTTTTTTCTTTCTTTTTTTTTCTCTTTTCTTTATTTGAATTTTATATTATTTCTCTTTATTTATTTTTAACAAATTTTATTCTTAACCCCTTTGATTATAAAACAAACAAAAAAATATGTTAAAAATTTTTAATTTACAAAAAATTGTTTTTATTTTTTTTCTATTTTTATGCTGAATTACCAACACCTCACCTTTTGAATCCCTTCTTCCAATGTATTGTACTATTTATTATTTGTTTTTGTATGCCGTTGTTGTTTTGATAATAAAAAAAAAATATATACTCTTAACCATCAACCAAACAAAACAAAACAAAACCCAACCAAAATGTAACCATCACCACCACCACGACCACCAACGTTTCCATCTTTATTATAAATTCCTTCAAAACAATAAACTGCCTCACTTGTGTACCACCTTCAAATCACCAATACCATCATCACGTACTTAAACCTTCGTTCCTACTACAATTGAAACTCTTACAACAATTACCGCTACCACTACTACTACCACTACTGCTACAATAAATAACACACACACACATACGCATACATATACATTAAAAAAAATGATACAGAGCATAATATAGATCGCAAACTATTTGTTGGCATGTTGAGTAAACAACAAACTGAAGAGGATGTTAGACAAATTTTTAATCCCTTTGGTACCATAGAGGAGTGTACCATACTCAGAGGTCCGGACGGTGCTAGCAAGGGTAAGTACTTTGTTTTGTGTTAAAAAAAAATTTTTTTTTTTAAATTTTTTTTTTTGTATTGGCTACTATAGTAGTTAAAAAAAAAATTGCTACAATGAAGAAGTATATAAACTCCCAAAATTTTTTCTTTTTAAATTTATATATATTTGCAAAACAAATCCAAGTAATTTAGAAATTTATATAAGATGTTATATAGAAACATCAATAAATATTACGCCTAATGTTATGCAAAAAATTTTAATTATTCCTTTTTATTGGACCCCCAAACGTCAATATTTTTGGTTTTTTTTTTCAGTAACTATTCTACAAATGAAAACAAAATAATTCCCAAATTAAGTAAAAATGTTAATTATTATACATTTTCGAATTAAATTCGAATATTTTAATAGATCTTTATTATACTTATTGTATGAAATTTAATAGCCTAAGATCCTAATACTGGTATTCTTATGAGAATTAACATCCGTTAAGGAATATTTAATATGTTAATTCTCATAAGAATACCAGTATTAGGATCTTAGGCTATTAAACTTCATACAGTAAAAATTTCATTTAAAAAAGCAACAAATAATGACCCTAATATTAGGTCATATATTTTCTATATATCATCGTGCGAGAGTTTATGTGCTCTATCCGCCATTTTATATATCTCGACTTAAAGGTGACACTTTAGGTTTTTGACACCAAATTTTTGAAGTCTGCAGTCCGTTTTCGGATATCGCGTCTAGCTTCGGAGATAAATAGCCGAAAACTGATTGTAGATTTTAAAAATTTTGGTGTCAAAAATTTAAAGGGGCATCATTAACTCTCGATATATAAAAAATATGAAATGGCGGATAACACGATATTACATAGAAAATCAATAAATATTTCACCTAATGTTATGCAAAAAATTTTAAATATTTTTCATGGGACCTAGTAAGTATTTCAGAAATGAAAACAAAATAATCCCTAAATTTAGTAAAAATTTTATATAAAAAAAAACAAGTAATGTGGCTAATATCAAAAATAAACAAACACACTGACAGACATTCATTTTTAGATATATAGATTGAAAGCAGATTAATTATAATTTAAGGTAAAATGGGGCGAAAAAGGGGGATTTGGTAATAAAAAAATGTATAGCTACCTTACCTGTAGACAAAAAGTGTATACAACTTTAGGTAAATACATATTACAAAAAAGCATTGTTAGTAGTATAAGTAAGTATCTGAATTAAGCAAAAAGGGGATGGTGAAGTGGGCATGGTCCATAGTTATATGGCGACGTTTAAGGTAAATCTGTTAAAAAATATATGGGAGCAAATACATAATTTTAAAAAATGGGCGTAAAAGTGGGCGTGGTCGAAAAAAAGCACCCTATTAATCATATTAGAGTTAAATGCTGTGAAAATTTTAGGAAGATCGGTCCAGATAAATAATAATAAATAAACAAACACACATTCTATTTTATATATTTAGATATAGATTCAATAAATATTGGAATTTGGAATTCGAAAAAATGTGTAATAATTTTTTTTTAAATAAATTAGTTACTGAACCTAAACGACAATATGTGTTTTTTTAAAAAACAAAAAAATATTTTTCGCCAATTGGGCAAATACATTCAATATTAAATATGAACGGAAAAATAGACTTTAAAATGTATTGTTTTGAAAATTCCTTTCTTTGTTTTGTTTTTGCTTTATATACTAAATGGTATATAATTCTCATTTAGTTTATAACTATTTAAACATAAGAGTTAATAGTTTTGATTACCATTTCTAGGAAAAAGTCACCTGACGATTCTCTTATGCAGAGACCAAATGTCAATAGATATATAGTTATACCCATAAGTAATACATTTCAAAATGTAACCAAAGTAGTCTAGTTATAAAGAACACCAATAAGTAATGCGTTTAAGGCTATACAAAAATTTTATATTTTTTTGTTTTTTTTTTTTTTTGTTTTTATTTTTAACTTAAAATCCAAAACTTTTGTTTGTTTTATTGAATATATTAAAAGTAAAAACAACACAATCTTAAAAATTATTCAAATATTTATAATACTTACATACTTACTTAGCTGGCCATAAGAACCCGCTAACGTGATTCCGCCTGCCTCAGTACTAGTCAATAGGCATTTCTGCTTGGCGCTCACCTTTTCCAGTTGGTCACACCAATTGATGACAGGGTTTCATCTATCTGGTCTTTTCAACCTGAACATGTTCGGGTTCTATGATGAAGTTTAGTGATCTTCGAAAAACCTTTTCGCCTAATGTGAGGCCAAACATTTTAAATAATTAGTTTATTGAACTTAGAGACCAATAGTTTTTATGTATATACTATATATATTTTTAGCAATGAAACCAAAGTGGCCTAAAAATTTATTAAAAGTATTTTAAAGGAAAGCAATGAATAATGCAATGCGCCTAATGTTACCCAAACAATTTTAAATACATTCATAACTGGCCTTTACAACCCTGTGTCAGAATTACGGCTTAGCTTCTCGCAGCACTCATGTTGTGTGTGTAAATTTTTATCCATGAGTACCGGGACCTACAGTTTAATGTCGAGTCTGAACGACAGACTTGTGAAGCTTGTTCATGGCAATTAATTACTCTCAGAGCTTTTGCCAGAAAACTGCTGAGAGGTAGTCCCCGAAAGAATTTTTTTTTAAGATGTCGAAGCTGGGTGTCGTACCCTGGGCTCTTGTCTTAGTAAGCCATCACACTAACCACTAGACCACGGCAACTACATTTCAAATACTTGTTTTTAATAATACTTTTATTGGACCTAAAGGAAAATATTTTTCTCTTTTTCTAATTTAGAGTTTTTAAAATCAAATTAAAGTTATCCTAAATTTTATTAAAAATGCCATATTAAATAGCAAGAAATAATGCGCCTAATATTATGCTAAACTTTTTTAATATTTCTTTTTTCAAATTGATTTTAAGTTGAAATGAAAGAAGTAAAGAACTCCTATTTTATTATATGAGAATTTTTATTGATGTACAGCTTTTTCCTTTAAACACAAACATATTTGTGATATTCCACTCTATTCCACCGTAAAAAAAAAATTATTGAAAAAATTTTAAAATTAATTTGGAAGTAGCAAATAAGCCTACTTAGCGAAGGCACTCACCAGGTATGATACTGGCCTTTGAATAAACAATTCACATTAATTTGTCTCATCCCTAAGGCTCTTAGTAGTATAAGTGCTGTCCTTGCTACAAAAATTCCAATACAATGCATACCATTAGTAGGGGTTTAGCCCAGAGTATATACATACATATGTATGTATATATTAATATGTTACAGCAATCTCTCGCTCTACGAAACTCAAAGTTAAAATTGTTCGTACAACAAAATGGCATTAAATAGAATTTGAATTTAAAAAAAAAAACGTTTAAGAGGAACTATTCAGTATAAGTAAAAAGTCAAAAAGATTAAAAACGTATAAAAAAATTAGACGAACGAAAACTGATTGTAATAATTCTATATAACAAGTGGATATTAAAATTACTCGTAAAAAGAACAACGCAAATCACAATTTGAAGAACTACAAAATGTGCTAATATAAATCGAGGGTTTATAGTTGCAGTAGTCTAGTGGTTAGTATGATTACCATGAAAAAGCTGCTCAACTTTGTTGTTCAGAGTCGATGTTAAACTGTATGTTCTCGTACTCATGGATAAAAATTGACGCACACAACATGGGTGATGAGAGAAGTTATGCCGTAACTACGAAACAGAGTTGTAATGGCCAATTATGTACGGATCTATGTAAGTCGAGGGATTACTGTATTTCCTTTGAAAAATAACGTTTTAAACCAACAAGAATAAAATTTTTAAACAAAATATTTTGATGTAAAAAAAAACGAAAAGAAAAGAAAACTACATTCATATAAAACAGTATCTCTATTTTTTGTAATTGTTTAGAACAAACCGTTTTTTGCTGTTGTATCCTGTTTGTTGCTAAAATTAAAAAATAAAATAAAATCTATTTTATAAATACATATACAAATATATGTATATATGTGTATACATATGTGTATATATATTATATATCACATACAGTAAAATTTTTCTGTGTATGAAGTATAACAAGTTGAAGTTATTAAAGTAGTTTTTGAATACTAAACTTGAGTCGAGAAAGAGAGGACTAAAGAGAATGTGTATTGTTTTTAATTAAAACTGCAAACAATATCTAGAGTAACAAAATTATTTTAAAAAACATTTTAATGAAAAAAAAAACAATATTAAAAAAATATATATATAAACAGATATGCTGCACTTTAAAAACAAGATATAAAAAAAATAACTCTAAACAAAAGCATAAGTACTGGATAAGAGTTTCAATAACGAAAGGTCTGACATACAAATAAGCAAATCAAGATTTTTTCATTTAAGGAAAACTATTATTAAAATGAAAAATTTGAAATAAAAAACTTACAAAATAATTAAAAAGAAAAAAAAAATTGAAAATTTATGAACTGCAGTAGCATAAACATAAAAAAATATATATTTTCTATCTATAAATATCAAAAGCTTATGAAACAAATTTTGAAAGAAAATTTTGTAAGCAAATTTGTTTAATAAACTTTTTAAAAAATGAAAAATATTTCTCTGGTTAGGGTCGAATATACAATATTTTGGCATAAGAAAATAAATGAAAATGAAAATATATTTTATAAACAGTAGATCACAATAGAAAATCTTATAAAATTTTTAGTTCTCTCCACATTATTGCACTCTTATGGCCCAATTTTCGTTTGACTTTAATTTTTTTTACCACTCGGCAGTTTCTTTATATTTGAAAGAGGTAATTTGTTGCAGAGTGCTTTATTTAAAGAGTGTGTTGTAAAACCTGATTGCACTTGTGCTTCCTAGAGGAGGGATAGTATTCGATTTTTTTACTTACTTGGCAAAGCTAGAGCCTCTTAAAAGTTGCTCGTAAACACGATGAAACCATTCAACAACAAGTTTTTTACTTTTCCTGATTCCTTTGAGTAAGCCTAACTGTTATGAGTTATTATGCTAACAAACGTACATACTCACTCCATATGGCTACTCATGGTATAGGTTTCTACAAATTTTGATATTAATAAAATAATTTTTTTAAATTAATTTTGTTTCGTCAGAAACGCTTTAATTAGATCAAAGTTAATTGCAATGAATTTTTTGGTAATCAAAGGAGAACATGATGTCCGTGAAGGAATAGTACACTAGTCAAACTGGACAATTGTTTTCGACTCCAGCTACGGTAGTCTCATCAGTGTTCTTTGTGTCCTGTGCATATTCAAGACCAAACATCAACTATTTAACTCACACTTTTCAAGAAATCACATACTGAAATTACTTTTTTCACATGTATGTACATACAGTTGTATGAGTTAGTCGAAGTTAAGTCAAAGTAAAGTCCTGGAGCTCGGAATTCGGGCCTCCAGCATATCGTAGTTGTTTTTTTTTTTTTATTTTATATATTTTCAAAATATTGACACACTGAAAAAAGAAAAAATTAATAAATAAAAGAAAATAGAATATAAAAATTAATTTTCTTTTGAGACACTTCCAGAGTGAAGAATTTAGATAGCCAGCCTTGTCTTTATCCATACGATCAAAATACTTTTAGACCAAAGATGCCCAGTAGTGGCTGATATCAGCAAATTAAACCCACACGTATACTTACGCTCTTTTGTTTGATCGCCAGTCAACCAATAGGAAATCAGCATGTTGAGTGGAGAGACAAACTACACTTGCAGAACTTCTCACCAATACTACTACCTTGGGCATCAATGTTTTAGGCTTTCAATTACATCTGGGTAAAAAAAGACTGCTTTTAAACTTTTTTTTAAGCCAATACTCAGGAGCTTACATGCTCATGCTCTACATTGTATTGGACTTGGAATGATATATATTAAGATATTTATTTTTTCTATTAAGCACCTTATGTCAATGAGACACGTTGCTGTCAGTGAATCACTCACAGGCCAGTGTTAAATCTACACCCTTGAAATGATCAAAAACAATTACCTCATCTGTTGATGTTTATTGTGTTTATTGCAAAGTGGTGAGGATCTTTGCTAAGTTAATGGTATGTTACGATCCTAACAAAGTTCTGTCTATTACTTCCCAGTAGGTGGCTCTTTCTCCTGATCATTCGTTTGATTAGTCAAAGGTATATATATTTTATTATAAGTGATACTTACTATTGTGGTCGCCGTAGTCTAGTATGTAGTGTGTTGGTTTACAAGAAGAGAGCTCTGGGTTTAAACAGAGTGGGCAAACAAACAAAACATTTCGCAAACGTTACAACAAAGTCTTACACTTTTCAAAATTTGTTTAATAGTATTGTACGTGAGCAAAACCAAAACAAATACTTTTTAAATGAGAAAGAGCGCAAATGAAACAATTAGCTTTTCGCTCTTGTGCTTGCTTTGTTATTCCGTTACATTCGCATAATTTGTTTTTTTTCTCTTCTTCTTTTCTTTTTCTCTTCTTCATTTCTTTTTCTTCTCAATAATTTTTTGTTGCACCTACACACATTTGAGTTAGTGTATTTGTAGTACTCAAAACAAAAACAATATACAAAATTAAATGGGACAATCGTTCTCACTGTTTCTGTTTTATTTTTATTTTATTCATTGTAAAGAACACAACAAAATGAGATTAAACGTTCAGTTTTGTTTGAATGATCAACCACACTTGCCCCATTTGTCGCTGCATGTTGACTCTGAACTAGTGAACATCTTCGCTAGGTAGCTGTCATTTTCCCAGTATGTGGCGCTTTTTCTCCTGGTCATTCGTTTTTAAATGGCAGGTGGACGAGTGTATAAAGTCAGAGACGATTTTCTATGGATAGACTTCCTGGAGGGAAACCTCTTTTTTTTAAATTAATATCTAGAAGAATCGCAAATTTTTATTCTAAAATTTTTCACCTTTGCTAGGGCTTGAACCTGGGCCGTTTTAAGTTGTATACGAGCGCCGCTCTCACTAGTATGCCACATACCCTACACGCTTTTTCTGATATAAATATATACATACATATTTATGTTTCTTATATGCGCATTTATTTACTGTCTGTTTCTTTAAAGTTGCCAGAATTATAAAATACAGTTACATGTTTAAGTAAATTGTCTAGAAATTTCTTCTTTAAACCGGTTTATTAAAAAAAAAAAAAAAACTGTTTATTAAAAAAAAAACCGACGAAAACAGATTACGAAAAACCGTGTCTATCACCCATTTAAGTGCAGATTATGCACATACTTCCTTGTTAAAACCCAGTTATTTCATCGTGTTATTTGTTTATTTAATTTTGTAATATGACACCAGTTCTTGTTCGTATAAATTTTCCTTAAAATATTTAAATTGGTAGTTCTGTCGGATTCAGACATACCAACATGGCAAATTTCGTATAGACAACACGGTAACGTGAATATAAACATACCGTTTCTAAGATTCGTAACAGAAATAGAAAGTAGGGCGCTTTCTCATCTAAGAATTAATCAAATTTAAAGCAATTGAAAATATTTTATTAGTTTTGTTTTCATAAAATGGCAATTACTTTTTTGTTTTTTTTTCTGATATGACTGTACCTTAAAACTACCAGTGCATACAATAACTCTAAAAAAGTTTCCAACATTGATTTAAAAGTTTATTAAGCAAGTCATACTTTTGTAGAACAAATGTAAAAGTGTGTTCATATTTAATAACAATTTGAAGAAATTTTTCTTAAAGTTTAATGCTTAAGCAGTTTGTTTTTTTTATGAATATTTCTAAAGCTAAAAAGAAAAGAAATATAAGGATATGAAAATTAAGGATAATTGTATGCAAAACTTTTGCAATAACTGCTCATTCATACCCAACTCAACTCTTACGTTTATTAACATGGAAAATTTTAACATGAATATTCCAACAAAAAAAAAATTTATATAAAAAACGACAACAACAATAACAACAACAACTAATATAATATTATTGTTATGTACTACTACATGTATTTTCTATGTAGTTCTTAATGTTATTGTTGTTGTAGTTATTGTTATTATCATTATTATTATTGCTGTTTTTGCTGTTGTTGCTATTGCTGTTGATGTTGATGTTGCATTTGTATAGTTGCAATGTAATTGTTATTGTTATTTTTGTGATTATTTTAAGGTTCAATGCACAGCTGTGTATGAAAGATAAAATTGCAGTGGTTATGATTATAATATACAAATACATTTGCACATACACACCAACACATACATACTCATACTTAAACCAACATACCATACACATTTTCTTACATAACTGAGGTCATAATATTAATAACAAGTTTTGACGTAAACTAAGTAAAATACAGTAAAAAGGTAAGGGAGAGGGAATGACTGACTGCCCGTAAAAGCATACAAATAGAAAGACATCACAAAACTCAAATAACATGACTAGCATATGCATAATTTTAGGTATAAAAACTTAAAGTTTCAATAAAAAAAAAAATAAGAAATTACTTAAAATTTAATATAGAATATTGAAAGTTGAAATTAAGCGCCTGCATGTAGGCAATATAATTTTATATATTGAATTTTTTAGCTATGCATATTTGTCTGAACTATTTGAAAATTATTTGAGCTATTTTAATAATTTATATGTTAATATGTTTTATTTTAGAAAATAATTATATGGAAAATTTTACTTAAAACTTATTATAAATTTCTTATATTTTTTATAAATACGGGCATTAGATTTTAAATTAAAATAACACAAAAATACACACAATTTTCTATTTAATAGTGTTATCATTTAAGGGGACTCCATTTGCATTACAGTTATTAAGAATTTCATAAATGCTTAATCGTCATATTATTCATGAGACTTCAAAAACATTAAAGCTTAAGGAATTTGATACGAATAACCATGCATACTACATACATATGTATATATAGATATATAACAATTCAATACAAACTTATTTATTATAAAATATTTAAGACTATAACTAAACGCCTACATATTGACAATCTAATTTTGTGTAGACATTTTAAAGACATATTCGTATGAAATACACCACAGATATCTGAAATATAAAAATGTCGTTCCACAGTGTTTGTAACCAATGTCCTCTGAAATGGCTAGACTAATTCTTATGAAATTTTGTATGTGTATACTTAGTCGGTCTAAGAATAGGACGGAAGCTATTGTTCAAATTCCTAAGTAAAAAGAGCGGTGACATGTCTTTGTAAATTAGATACATACGAGTAGTACCAAAAGTTTTTATCTTCTGTTCAAAGATCTCTAACAAGTAGGCACAATACCATATACAAAGGAAATATTTATTTTTATATCTCTTTGGAACGATTAAGACTATAGTTCCCCAATTGAATTCACGGTCAATGCAAATCATCAGCTGAAAAATAAGCGGAATCGGAAAAATTGTACATGATTCTTCCCATACGCAGTAATCTGAAAGCAAAAATAGTGGAAGTTTCGAAATTTGATGCAAACAACTTTGTTGTGAAAGTACTTTAGTAATCCTGAAATGGGCGTTATTGAATTTTTAGTAGTGGCTGTCTTTTAATTCAATTCTGTATAGTCTAGCACACCGGGTCTTAGCTTGTATTAATTGGTTGTGGTTTCTTTACTTTTCATGTAAATCTAACATTTATAGAGAATTATATTTTCAAGAATAATTAAGTGCCCTGATAAGCATGAAACACTCATTTAGCTAGTAATTCATTGCACTGGAAATAAAATTGTATACTGATATTAATAGCGTTTCAATTTCTAGCAAAGCCTGTGGCCTTCATAAGTATCCATTTTAGTAACGGTTAAAAAATAAGATACACATTAAACGATTATTCTAATATTTAAAATTCTCATGTCGCAGTGTTTGTTGCCAAACTCCTCCAAAATGGCTCGACCGATTTACATCAAATTTTGTGTGCATATCGGGTAGGTCTGAGAATCGGTCAACATCTATTTTTCATACCCCTAAATGTTAAGGTGACCCGCCCCATGGTAAAATTTATGCCTCACCTAAATAATGTACCGACTTCGATAAAATTTTTATCTAGATAGATCTGCGTACCGTAGGGCATATATGGTTTACGTCTTTTTTTTAAGTACACAGAGGGGGCGGTACAAGGGCTATTTCTCCCTATCCCCAACTAGCAAACTGATTTTGATTAAATTTTGTTGGTATCTTAACACCACTTTAAATTAACAAATTTTTCATACCCCTAGATGTTAAGGTACCCGCCCAAGGGGAAATTTATGCCTCACCTAAAAAACATACCAAAGTCGATGAAATTTTAAACTAGATATGTGTATCTGCGTACCGTAGAGAATATGTGGTTTACGTTTTTTTTAAGAAGTACTCAGAGGGGGCGATACAGGGGATATTTCTCCCTATTCCCAACTATCAAATTGGAGTACCGAAAATGGCGGATATTCATTTATTACTATTATTAGTAACGCAGACATTGATTGCTCATATCAATATTGACTTTTGCAGTTCGGTGAAGAGTATCGAAAGTATTTGAACTAAAAAAATGTTTCCTAGAGCAAATTTATATGGCAAAACAACGTTTGCCGGGTTAACTAGTAATTCTATAATATTTTATTAAATTGCTACAATTTTTATTGAAAATACTATATTTGACGAAATCTCCAAAACTGGTTTATCATGCTACTTAAAGTCAGATATTTCAGTAATATTCACGTTACCTTTAACCTCTTTAAGCAATTTGTTTTTATCAACCTTTTCAATAGAAACCATTATTTATGTGGGATCGAGGATTGCAAACATTAAAATATAAATTATTTCTTAATTTTTTTTTATATTATCTCCGCCGTTGGTGTTTCGCGCTTATTTATAATTTTTTGTTGCGCAGCGTCGAAGTTTGCCCAACCACGAGAAATGCGTAAAACTATCTTTTCTCAGTTTTATTATACATGCGGTTAATTCTTATTCGTGTGTGTGCATTTTATTTGTTTATTATGGAAAGTTCTAACATGTTTCTGTTATTGCTTTTTTCAATGTTTTTGGCTAGAGGGTTTGCGCGTGTGTGTAACATATGTATTCTTAATTCATATATGCAAATATTGTTACATTATTTGTTGTTGTATCTGGTTATGCAAAATTCTGTAATATTATTTTTGTTGAGACTTTTTTTTTATTTCTGCGTAACAATATGTTATATAGTCGACCGTTTTCATTATTTATTTTAGTATTCATTGTTATTAACCAGTAGACCGTAATCTAGTATGATGGCTTACTAGAAGAGACCGCTGGGTTCAAACACCAGTTCTGATATCTCGATAGAAAGCAATATGAAAAAATATTTCTTTAGGCGACCACCTCTTACAGCACTCTGGCAAAAGCTCTGAGAGAAAAAATTTATTACCTTATTTTATAATCAATTAGATAATATCTGTCTTCAGAATATATTACATTCGAAATCGAGAAGGTAATTTCATGTGGCATATAAATGAATATTCATTACCATGTGTATTCCCACATCTTCAGAAGAAGGAATTCATTGTTATACATTTTATTAAAAAAATTTGTTATTTCTCGTTATGCCTTCAAATTATTAATAAAAAATTTATTTATGCATTACAAATAATGAATTCTAATACTTATTACGGAGGGACATTAAAAACATTTATTACTTTCGTAGGACATGATCTGTGTTAAGGATAATGGTTTCCGGAATCAACATTATACATTCCTTATCAAGTCTATCGTTCGAAACCGATGTTAAACTGTAGCTTCCCGTACTCATGTGAAAAAAATTGATGCTCATTATGGATGCTGTGAAAATCTAGTCCGTAATTCTGAATGTGTGTACTTGATTGCTTGTTATCTCGGCCATATATTGTAATTTTTTTTGTCCTACTTTTTTTTTTTTTTATTCGAGACCAATACTCAGGGTTAAATCCCTACTAAATGCTGTGCATTGTATTGGAATTTTTGGAAAGGACAGTACGTACATATTTTATTATATTACTATTAAGCGCCTTGGGAATGAGACAAATTGCTGTGAATTGAGCATTCAAAGGCCAGTGTTATACTTTTGCAGTTGAATGATCAACAGAAGTTGCCTCGTCATTGCATGTTGATTGTGTGGTGAGTGTCTTCGCTAAGTTTAGTTTAGTTTAGCTGTTATCTGCTACTTCCCAATAGGTGGCGCTTTTCTCCTGATAATTAGTTTTTTGTTTACATTGGTTAAGTTGGAATAAAATGGAATGTCGGGGAGCAGTTTCTTTGTAGATGGTCTTCTCGGAGGGGGAGAGGGAACCCCTTATTTTTAAATTATAATTTTGAAAATACCACAAAACTAACTTTTTCATTTTTCACCTTTACTGGGACTTGAACCTGGGTCGTTGGAATTTTTTTGTGCGAGCGCTTTAACCACTATACCACTATACTCATTAATGGTAAATTTTATAATCAGTTCTACACAATTACTAGTGCGGCCACGACCGCTTCTCTAGATAAATATTTATTTACTGGTCCTATTTTACTTAAGTATAGCTAATATCAAATACTCTTCATTCCTGTAATAAAAAATTATTTAATTATTTTTGTAATAAAAAAAAAACGTTCACGCTTGGCTCATTTCGAAGAAGATATATAACATTTAGGGTTTTATTTTAATTTTCTTTTGAAAATTTACAAACTGTCTGCTGTATTCTTAAAAAGTACTATGAAGTTTATTAAGGCAACTTATTTGACAACTATTGAATAAAAGACTTTTAGAATTTCATACAGTTCAGCCTTAAATTATGCTGTACATTTTACCATATACCCAGTTTTTCAATCCTTTATATAGTATCAGTATAAGCAAATGCCATCATTGTTGCTGTGATTGCAATTGTAAATTTTAGCTTTTTGATCACAAGAACTTCACTCATTGATTAGAATGTTCAAAACTGTAAAGTGTAAACGTTGAAATTTGGGAAAATGTGAATAGATGTATGTAAATGACTAAAATACTAGGTGCCATACGCATATAACACCAATAGCTAGAAATCTAACACATGCACACTCATGCATACAGTCTCAAACATATGATATTACCTAATCCTTCAGTCAAATATAGTTGCATGCTGATTATCATATGTGAGCCTAAAATGGTGGTTGCCTATATGTATATAGGCTAGTAAGAAGGACGTTTTTTGTTGTTGTTGTTGTTGTTCACATACACAATAATTGTCTACTGTTGCAAAATTGTAACTACTACTTAAGGCTATGCAAACATATACACGCACACATACACAGCATTTGCAAGCAAGTCGACAAAATGAATAGTCAGTCAGTTAAATTTGACTCTTTTTTTTTTTTTTTTGTTATATTCCTAAAGACTAAAGACACTAAATAAAGTGTTGAAATATCTCAACCATACGAATAGTAAAAATGTTGACTAAAAATAGAGTCAAGTTAAGTAGAGTAAAGTAGAGTTGAGTAAAGTATTTTCATCTAGAGTATAAAAATGACATGATGCTTGATACTCAATGAGTTGTCATGTCATTTAGCAAAAAGGAAAATTTACACACAGCCATACAGAGTTATTGCATTCAGGCTCATTTATATTAACAACAAGAAGACTGACACGTTATTTTCAAATTTGCATAAGTAGCGTTACAATAGCATCTCTTACTCTCTCTCTCTCTCTCTCTCTCTTTAGCAGTCTTTGTTTTTCTATTTAAAAGTGTAAGGGAGAGAGTTTTGCTTATTACATCATTTGTGTATAAAGAGTGCTGACAGTAATCTGATGAAGTGAGATAGCGAGAGGGAGCGAGGCTTTATTCCCTTTTTAAAACGTCAAATAAGGAAGAAATAAAAAAAAACTTGAAATGAAATGCAATGCAATGGGTCTTCTTTTGTCTATTTAGCTATAGAAATAACTGACTGCTTGGCTTGCAATCTATAAACGTTATACATATATTTTAAAATGTGTGTGTATGTAAGTGTGCATGTTTATGCATGTTTGCTTGAAAATTGCTTTGCATTTAAGGCATTTTAAATTATTCAACAGCTACGTCTTGTGTGTGGCTGTAAAGACAAGTACTTTGAATAAATTAGCAGAAAACTGCAAATGCCTCATCATATACAAAATGTTTTGAACACATGCACATACATCTGTACATAGGCAGGACTCTTAGTCTCCCTTTTCACTAGCTCTCTCTCTCTCTCTCTCTTTCTGGCTCTATCTCATTATTGTACATATGTAGGTACATATGTATACAATCAACCATAATACAATTTAATTTGCATACCAAAGTCAAAATGGTTAATTGCGTAAAACGTTTAAGAGTTTTAATTAAAAAAAAAAAAAAGATAAAAAAAACTAAAGTTAAGCAAAGACACTTTGGCAAAGATTACACAGCAAAAAAGAGCATCATTTATTAAGGAAACCACAAACAAAAATCAGGAATTTTCCTTTGATGTTCATGATTTTTATTTATAGTTTAGGCTATAAATTTTATTTTTAAAAACTTTGATGTGTAAGGTGTTGCTATAAAAGAATTTTCAATTTTTCTTTTTTAACACATAAAAACACTTTTCTATAACAAACAAACTTTCAAAGGTTTATATCAAATTTGTTCTATACAATATAGTTATTCCTGCTAAATAACTGCTATAAAAGAATTATTTCAGATTTCTGAACTATAGGCTTATATTAGACTTGTGTACTACATGAACGACCTAGTTCAATTGAACTACTCACACTAATGAACTAAGAGAGCCGGCCATAATAATCTGCTCTCTTAGTTCGTTAGTTCTTTAGGTCTTTCTAGTTCTTGTTACTGTTTAGTTCATGATTCTTTTGGTCATGCTTCTCTTTAGTTCGTATTTCTTTTATAATTCGTGTTTCTTTTTCGTTCTCTTATTGTTGGTCTCGCCAACCAAAGAATAAATACAAGAATGTTAGCTCTTTTAAATAATTCAATTAAACATTTCTATTTGAAGCTTTTATGTTTTCTAATTATTAATCAATTAAATAAATTTTTCTAATATACTAAATTTAATACATATTTTGAACTATATAACAGCAAGGAAGCAGTTGAACTATAAGATTTAACTAGTTCATATTTCTCTTTGAACTAAAAAGAGCGCTCACATAAATGAGCTATTAGGCACAAGTCTAGCATATATGAACAGGCATACAGATTAATTTGGGTTAAACATTTCTGAAATAAAATATGCTTCTTAAGTAGTTGTGTGATAATTTTGTGTTATAAGGAACTCTTTAAAGTAAGTTTTTAGAATTTTTAACTGTGAATTATTAAAAGCTGAACTATCACTATCATTACTATTATAGCTACCAGAAGTACTGCAATCAAAAGAGCTTACTGAGCTCATATGTATAGGGAAATACAACACTGTTCGTGCTTTATTAATACACGATTCATATAGAGTCAATTCACTGCAATGTCTTCGACATGGTAAATTCTTGGCTTGTCAAGTATGGCACCTTCTTAATTCTTTTTCAGGAACTCCTTGATATAACTATTTTTAGCCAAACTCTAACAAATATTTTTCGCTCTCAATTTTTAAAGATATTATTTAAAGAGTATGCATAAATACTCTTCTTTATAAATATTGTGTTGTGTATGTTAATTTTTATCCACAAATACCAGGAACTACAGTTTAAAATCGACTCCGAACGACAGACTTGAGTAGGTTGTTCATGACAATCAGTTACACTCTGTGCTTTTGCCAGAAGACTGTTAAGAAACAGTCGCTGAAAGAAATATATTTTCATATCTATTTCTTTTTTTTTAAGATATCAGAGCTGGGTTTTGAACTTGCAGCTCTTGTCTAGTAGGCCTAACCTATGGCGACTGTAAATGTCTAAATTCATTGACATATGCCGCATAATTTTCTTCAAAAAAATTTGTTTGCTCAACATACACCCACCGTCGTCATATGAAAGTGAGGTGTGATATTACGCAAATCAGGGCCTCCATAGCCTCAGTTGGATATCTTGTCATTGTCCCAGCTAAGTCAGAGCAGGCAAGTTGCTGTATTTTGCTTAATTTCTTTATAGTGGCAGTTTTTCCAGTCTTACTCAACCTATTGCTGCATAAATGATTAGAGACGCGTTGCGTGTCAATTGTCGTGTTACTTATGCCCAATATCTCTCAATGGGACCGAGTACTGTAGCGCGATTCAGTAACATATTTTTACGATAATCGCATTGTTTTCAACAGTAAACAACAGAATTGTCGATATTGCTATTCATTATCTTTTGTTTACGATAGTCCCAGTAGCTGTTGCCGTAAACTAAAGACTAAAGTTGGAAAATCATAAATTTTTTATATTGAAATTTTGTAGAGAGATGTGCCTACGCTACTAACTAGTTTGTTTGAGAACCATTTTTGTATGTTTTTATACCCAAAGAAACTAGAGGTTTGTAGCTTTGCTAACTTTCTACCCATTTTAATTGCCAACTACTCAAAACCTGACTGATTTTATACGGTGCTGCCTCATTATTTCAATATAAACATAAAGAAAACTAGAGTTGTCGACTGTCGCTAAAGTGTACTTAGTGAATCACATAATCGTTACTGCAAACAATAAAAATTGTCGACTTCTTTTGTATTGTTAAAAGTTACTGAATCGCGGTACTGGACAATTTAGTCAGTTAATTTTTAAGGTACATAAGCAACATTATATACATATGTGCTGCCACTTTAATAGTGCTATAGTGGCAAGTGCCAAGAGGACTTTATATCGGAGTTGGTAGAGCCGCTTCTTTGATTGCATGTATAAATTTGTTCTCATACCAAAAATCTTTTCGATAATTAAAATTTTTTTTTCCACATGCTGTTTTATATTTTCATACAAAATTTCATATAGAATTAGTTACACAGTATTGACAATTATTCTTGTTAGGCTCTTGCCCTCAATTTTTTGAAGAAATATTAACAAGTAAAAGCCTAAAAGTATGCTTAATTTTTTCCGTGCGCACTCTTTATGTTCTTAGAGCCAATAGAGTTAAAATTTTCTTAACTCTAAACTCTATAAGTATAAGAGCTTTTAAAGCCACTTAACAATGTTAAAGTAAAGCATAAAGTTTTTTAAAATTAATACTTATTCACTTCTACTCCTGAGGCCTTAGTCTGTAACTATCCTAAGCTAAAACTCTATCGCTAAAAATTTATAAACTTGATTTAGGGCTTTTTGGCTACGAATAGAATTCTTAAACGCTTATTGTTATTTAAAAACTTCATGCTTAATACATCTCAACTTTTAAATTTTATATATTCTAACACCCAGCCTGTTTAAAAAACCCAAAATTTTAGTATTTTAGCTTAAGAGAATTACAGAATAAGGGTTCTGATCTACTGTTTTCCTACTCATGTCGACTTATTAGCATAAAACATCTGAGAGCTTTTCATTATTAGTTAAGCAAGTTTAAAAATCGTTTAGAAAAAAATAGCAAATGGCATTTCCCAAAAGTTTGTAAATTTAAAAATCTGTTTGATTACAAAGAAATTCATATTCAATATTCATAAAAATTTTGTGAAACTGTATTCCTTTTCACCTGCTTACTTTTTCTAAAATCACCTACAACCGCAAGTAAAGTAAGTAAAAAATTTATAGCTGATTAGATATAACAGTGATTTCCTTTTAGTAGACTAAAAGGTGTACTGCTCTACAGCGACTCTTTTCTGAAGCGTTGGGCTTGCAAACCAATGCAAATGACAAAAGCCATTTCCTACATCGAAAAAATTTTATTTTAACTGCTTTTTGTTATTGTTCGTATAACAAAAATAGTCAAAAATTTTCATATTTTTAGGCATTCTAAAATTATTATTTATTTGTCCATTTCTATCTAATGAATTATTAAAAAAAAAACTTATAATTATAACATCATTTGTTTGAAGGATGTATTTTATTAATGATTAAAAAACGTTTAGAGTTTATGAACTAATGGAAATACAATTAATTTAGAACTTAATATATTTGTTTTAATAGTTTTCTCCAAACTACATGCATAATTGGCCATTACAACCCTATTTTATGGTTATGGTCTAGCTTCTCGTAGCACCCATGCTGTTTGTGTGTCAATTTTTATCCATTATTCCAGGACCTACAGTTTAATGTCGACTACGAACGAAAGATTTGAGAAGCTTGTTCATGGCAATCAGTTACTCTCAGAGCTTTTACCAGAAGACTGTTAAGAAGTAGTCGCGCAAAGAAACATTTCTTTGATTTCAAGATGTCAGCTAGGCTTTTGTCTAGCAAGCCCACACACTAACCACTAGACCACTTTAAAGTCTTAAGATTTTTATGGGATTTTGTACGAAAAATTATTTTAATGGTTTTTTTCTTGTTTTTTCAAAAATCAAACAGAATATGTTTTCATTGTTGTATGGTTTGCAAGTCTGAGTTCGAATCCCATTAATGATAAATATTATTATAATTTTTATGTGCTGGAGGCCGGAAGTTCGTGCCCCAGGATGAGACTACCATAGCTGGAGTCGAAAACAATTATTTAGTTTGGCTAGTGTACTATTCCTATTCCTTCACGGACATCATTTCTTCTTTAAATACCAAAAATATTCATTGCAGTTAACTTTGATCTAATTAAAGCGTTTCTGACGAAACAAAAATTAAATAAAATAATTGATCACACTTTTCCTAGGACTCGAACTTCGGGCTTCGAGCACATAAAAATTATTATAATTAATTTTTTTGGTAGAGATTTGCCACTCGTACATTAAAAAATATTTTGTTTTATACCAGATTGAGTAAAAATATTTAGCCTATTTTAGGGCGTCATTTAAATATCTTTCTAGCAGTATATATGTATACATATTTTTTTTTAATTTCAAGCAAACTTTGTCATTGGGTTTGCCATCTATGGCTTAATAGTCGATTGAGTAACATATTAGACGGCTTGGGTGAGGATTTTTAGTTTCTACAATAAACATCTGATTTTCGTCATTCAGCTAGTAGTTAGAATATATTTTAACACTGTATTGGCAACGTAAACAATAAATAATAATAAAAAAATTTACTTATTACTTAAAATATTTAATTTAAATATAATTTATATATAAAAAAAAAACCCACCCAGAAAGTATGCAATTAAAAAATTTTTACACTATAAAACTAAATATTTAACAAACTTCAATACTTTTCAAATAACTTCACAACAGATATTTAGCGTTGATATCCAACCACCAATAGAAATGCCATTATATGTGGCATGACAAAAACAATAAACTGTTGGCACACCCTAATTTTTTTGTTTGCAATTTTACTCTATACACTAAAATAAAAAATTAAACAAAGCAAACTTTTTCTACCTGTTGTTGTTTACAAAAATTGCAAAGCATTTTCGTATAAAAAAAAATATTCTATATGAACTGTATCTGTGCATATTATGTTTATAAAACGCTACTTATTTACAAAAAAAAAGAGAAAAACACACAAAAGTTCTACTCATAACTGTCACTTGAAACTGAAAACAAAGTTTTGTAGAGTATTTGTTAAGTCTGATGGAAACTAAACACTTGGGCTAACAAAAAAAAAAAAAAAATATTAAAATTGTAGTGCACAAAACATTTCATTTGAAACATTGTAATGCGAAACTTTTTTATTACAGTCAACAAGCAAGTTTCACATTTCAACAGCAATTATGGCTGAAAAACAATAAATTTTAAAATACCAACACCAACATCAACCAAGCAAGTAGCTTGTATGGCAACTCCACCTCTTTTTTCTTTTCCTTCTCATTTCATATTATTTTTGTGAACAATTTTGTTAAATTCAGTATCCTCATGTCATTTCTATAATAACAACTCCTTTCTGTTTTATTTATTTATTTTAATTTATTTTTTTTTTTTTTTGTGTTGAATGACATAATTTGAATACTCGCTTTGCCTTGAATTTTAACAACAAACGGAAGTGGTTACCCCTGTTCGTGGCCGGTTGTTATCTGTCTGTCTGTCTGTGTGAATTTTTAAGTGTGTTCTGCGTGTGTATCTTTTGTTTGTTATAAGTGTGTGTTTTGGGTTTTAAAAAGTGATAAATAATAAAAAATTTAATTATAGGTAAAAGTTCTATAATATGACAGTAAAATGTTAAAATAATAAAATAAGAAAAAAAAGAAATGATAAGCCATCAAATGAATGAACGAAAGCAGGAGAAAAAAGCAGAAGAAACGTTTGTAGGAATGGTTTTGTTTTTATAGCAATTTTTAATTGATTTCAATATTATTTTTTTCTTTTTTAATGTTTTAAATTTATGGCCACCTATAAATAGATACGATAAAAGAGATAATAAACTTTAATCGAAAATATCACATAGTTTTTAATTAAATATTAAATTGCATACTTTAAGGCAAGATTTTATTGAACATATACTTAATACACAAAAAAAATCTAATTTAATTGAATATATATAAAAAATTGTGGCAATACAAAATATGGCTTAAGGCAACAAACCTCAAATTTCATTTTTGAAGCGCCAGCACACATAAAAAAAAAACAAATTTTATAAGTGATGTATGTTTCAAAATAGTTTGGCTTGATTATCAAGATAATCATTGCAAAAATATGTAAATTCTTATAAGAATTTAACTTTGATTTCATAAATCTTTATGTCAACGGCAACATACCTGGGTATGTATGTCGATTATTGGATCGACTTGAAATTTCGTAATAGCCTAGCGAAAACTGTTTTACACCATAGTCGCAAGTTTGGTTATTATTGGATGATCTGCTTGAAAGACAAACCCCAAATGTATAAATCAGTGTTGCCAAAAAGATACTAGCTAAAAAATCAGCCTTTACAATTATTCGTCATTAAAATTATTCAAATTCAAATACATATATCGCGTTGCGATAAGTCCTTAGAATGGTTTGCACACACTGGCTTGTTGCAGAATGTGCATGCTTTACAAGTAGGGTATCGTTTCGAGAAGAAGTAGCAATTCCCCTTTACTTTCAGTCGGACAGAATTACTATGTTCCACCGCTTCATGTGCTTCAGTTTCCACAACTCCGATGGGCTCATGCCTTTGATGGCGTTGCGCGTTATAAAACCTACAGATATTCTGCTATTGTTCGCACTTTTTTCTGTTTCTGGCTTATATAGTTGCCCGCTTAGCTGCGGCTTTTGAATGGCTTCAGGTGAGTGTTGCTGTCAACGTATATTACGTATACTTAAAGCGATTCATATCTTATTTAAATTTCCATTGAGTCTGCAGTGACCGCTCAGAAGTTCCGCTAATATCCTGGGATTACTTTTATAGTTACCGAGTAAAAGTGTGGATAGTCTAAAATCGTTTTGGCATAAGAAACAATACCGGTTTTCCTTGTATTTTATTCCTCAGTATGTCTTTCCAAACACCCAGTCACGTCTCACAAAAAGGTTCTGGCCGCATTAGTGGTATAAATGCGATAGTTCTGCCAAGTTCATGCGTTATTTAATTTCTTTGAACACTAGCATGGCATTGAATCCAGCATAGAATGCCCCTATTTTCCGTGCCCAGCCGATACAGTTTTGCCAGTCTAATAGTGTTTTCGTGTCGATTTCATAGGAGCGAAGTGCTCCGCAGGCAGCCTTATTATCCAAAAGTATAGCTTTCTTTCGCCCTTTGTACTCCTTGTTCAGGATCAATTGAACGCAACTTTCGCTAGGATTGGTTTCCTGTACAAAAAAAAAGAAATAATAAAAGAGTACTATTAACCCTAATTGTTGTATGTCTATGGATATATATTGTTAAGAAAGAAGTCTTCATTGAAATTTTATTCAAGCAAGTGCAAATAAATTTTTTTAACACTTGCAATAACCGACACTTGACACCGGGCGTAATAGTTTTTTCAAATGTTATTGAGAAAAATTAAAAAAAAACGCCTAAAGATATGCAAACTTTCTGCAATATTTTCATTTTATAAATGATAATAAAATGTAAAAGAATTATTTTGTAAATCACTTAAGTGATGCGTTGCACAATAATGCAACTCATGGCCTAAATGATTTATAAAATATTTTTTTTATTGTGCTAAGCAGAAATTGACTTTAAAATATATATTTTTTTTCTTATTTAACTTGTTCTGTAAAGTTTAATTAATCCCAAATTATTGTATTTTGTTTTCAAATAAAAAGCCTATAATTAGCTTTCTGTTTAATTTTCTATTATTTAAAATTAAAGTGAGCATTATTTTAAATACCGCATAAATCAAATTAATGACCATGAAATTTTAAATATTTTTATTGCCTACTTTTAGGCTTTATTTTTTTATAATTACTTTTTGTTATTGTTACAGCTATTGCTTATTAAATACTGAACATTTTTTTTTTTGCTATTATAAAAAAAAACAAGCAATTAATTTCCGTTTGAAAATCAATTTTAAATACTTTATCATATTGGTCCTTGTACAGAATAAATCACAATAATACATACATACAATACATACAACCAGAGCAATTACTTTAATTATACTCTAAAGTATTTTCAATATTATGTTTTCGCATTATTCTTATTTTTTTTTTTTTTTATAATTTACCAAAAAAATAAAAAATCAACTGACCACACAACCTTATTACAGTGTTTATATTGTTACACAGAAAGATTAATACTGTGTGTATATATAATTGGGCGTTTTTTTTTTTAAATGTGCGTGCATGCATGTATGTTCTTGCGTTAGTAAGAGCCATACATAAAGACTGGTTATGTGCATAATTAATTTTTGAATCATTAACATTTATATGCTGATGATGAGGTGCCAGCATTATGTTGCTCTTTTTTTTCTTGTTTTTTTTTTTTTTTTTTGCTAAATGAAAAAGGTATAATCAGGAATGTTAAGTAAATACTCCAGTTGGTGTATAAGTATTTATATGACTCGTATATACAATGTACATAGGCTGACATTCACTTGCAAGAGAAATTGTTCGATATTGTGTAAATGACAGAGTTTAAGTGTAATATACCAAAAAGAAAAAAAAAAGAATTAAAAATAAATGAAAGAACAATATAAAACAAATGTGTAAACTTTCTTTTTATTATCCTGAATATTATTTTTATATCTATCTGTATGCAAGCAAGTGTTGGAAATGTTGCCACGAAAATAAAAATTATTTTTAATTTTCATCTGCTTTTAATTAAAACTGAAAACTTGCAAATTAAATCAGTAACACAACAATGAAAACAAGAAAAAAAATCTATTTTTCTTTTCATCATTGTCTTCATGTTGACGACAACGAGCGTAATGTTGACGATGTTGTTAATAATTATGTAGATACTTAAATGACCCAGCAAACACTACGGCAGAAACATTTTAATATCAACCAAACAATTTACTACTGCCAGAAAAATGTATTCATTGTATTACTTTTCAATGAGTGTCTTCGTTCAGAGTTGAACCCTTCATTGTTCAATTCAGGATTCGGTCATTTTCGTTCGATCATCAAAACTGATCTGGATCATTCATTTGAGTCAATTATTTACAGATTTAATCCCTCGTTCATATCGTTTAATAGTTCATATCGTTCAATGGATTGTGCAGTTCAATATTGTATGTGTTTTCCCATTTCGTTGAACGGATCACATAGTGTTTTTACAATGAGTTTGATTCAATCAATGGTGCATATATCTTTCTTCATTTTTCTTCAAATCAATCACACGATTCACTGAATTGAAGGCATAAGGTAATGAACTCAATGATAATGATCTAATGAACGAACGAACGACTGATGCCAAATGGATTCGTTTACTCTTTTTCTCGATCGATATGTTCATTCATAACTTACAAACCACTACTTAGCCCACAATAACCAACTCTTTTCCTCCACATATTACCCTTATCGTAGTAAAAATTTTCCAATAATTACTTGCTTTTTCTACGGTTTTGTGTAATTTTATTTTTTATTTTTTTTTTCTTGTCCTGTGGGTTGCTATTTATTCAAAATTTGTTTGTGTATTATCAGAAATAAAAATATAATACGTTCGTTCCATATGTTGTAGTGTATCCTGCTGATATAATGTTTGCTGCCTTTTGGCATACATGTTGTTGTTATGTCCTGTATGATTTTACGCCGCGCTTGTAATTATTTTTACATTTCTCTTTTATTATAAATTTTATTCGTTTACATTTTACAGTTTTCATTTTAAATATGAGTGTTTTTAATATTAAAATATACTGTAACAAAAGCCAAACAAGTTTATTGCCATCGGTTATAAATGCTAAAAATAAATAAGTAGCCAGCCAGCCAGCTCGTAAATGCAATTCTTATATTTGTGTTTTATTAAGCATTATAAAGTTGTGTAATAAAAAAAAATATACTTTTTAGGCAATAAATCCTTTTAATAAAGAAATAAAAAACAGTCGTCATAAAGTATTTAAAATACTACTTATTTAACAAAAACAAATTATTCACAAATCGACAGTTCTTGAGTTTTGTTAAGCTTTGGGGAACAAACTTCACAAAACAATTGAATTAAATTTATTTTGAGACTTGTTTTAACTAAATTAAAAAAAAAATTATATCAAATACAACTGCATTCGATTTGCAAATGTTAGTTTCTGCAACATGTCGTAGTAATATTTGAGAAATTTTGAGGTCACCTCATTGTTTAGGTTGATTTCAGCACATATGTAATGGCCACAGTTTTAGCCTGAGAAACACTAAATGAGTTGGGTCCATGAACTCCTGAAACGATTCCACTGTCTGTTTCGCAGCCATCGATATATCAATCAAAAAGACAATTGCTCTCGTTCTCGTACATTTAGTCTAAATCTACCGCTAAAGCATTCTTTGAAAGGCATCTTCCACTCTGTTAGGAATGACCAAACATACACACATGATTAGGCATTACAACCCTGTTTCAGGGTTACGTCCTAGCTTCTCTCAGCTACCATGTTGTGTGTGTCAATTTTCATCAACGAGTACCGGGACCTACAGTTTAACATCGACTCTGAACGACAGACTTGAGAAGCTTGTTCATGACAATCAATTTATCTTAAATGTTTTGACAGAAGACTGCTAAGATATAGTCGCCGAAAGAGTTGTTTTTCATACTTATTTGTTTTTTTCTCAAGATGTCAAAGCTAAAGTTTCAACTCGGAGCTTTTGTCTAGTAAGCCAACATAATAACCACTAGACTATGGCGACTGCAAATGGCTAAACTCCTTGACATATGCCGCATAATTTTCTAAAAAAAAATTTGTTTGCCCAACATACACCCACCGTCGTCATATGAGAGTGAGGTGTGTTGTGAAATAAATCAGGGTCTCAATAGCGGCTGTTGAAAATGTTGTCATTGTCTCAGCTAATTCAAAACAACAGACCAGTTACTGTATTTTGCTTAATTTCTTTGTAGTGCTAGTTTTGCCAGCCTTACTGAAACTATTGCTGCATAAATGATTAGAGATAAAAAGTACATAAAACGCATTTAACCAATTGTGCATTTCGCACGTCTGTCTAAAATAAAAATAAAATTGTACTTAGAAAACCTGATGGTGTTGCACATCAAAAGACTACAGCCTCATGTTAACTTATATCTCTTTGTAAAAGTTAAAGCTATTTTTGAAGGAATCACTGACCATCCTTCTTAAGAGCACGTACATACGACACAACTGCCAAAGTAAAAATAATACAAAATATTTAAATATTTTTAATTTTTTTTTAAATTTTATTTGAGACCAATACTCAGGGGTAAACCCCTACTAAACGCTGTGCATTGTATAGGAATTTTTTGAGCAGGACAAATATTTTTTCTCGTATTAATTTTTAAGCGCCTTATGAATGAGACAAATTGCTATGAATTGATCATTCAAAGGCCAGTGTTATACCTTCATCCTTGACTGATCAACAGCAACTGCCTCATCGTTATATGCTTATTGTGGTGAGTGTCTTCACTAAGTAGGTTTTAGCTGTTATCTGCTACTTTCCAATAGATGCCGCTTTTTCTCCTGATAATTCGTTTATTTTGTTGTTAATGGTTAAATTGGAATAGAGTGGAATGTCGTGGATTGGCTTCTTCGGAGGGAGGGGGGAGGGAACCTCTTATTTTTTTAAATTATAATTTTGAAAAACCTCAAACTAATAATTTTCATTTTTCACCTTTACTGGTATTTGAACATGGGCCGTTTGAGTTTTTGAGCGAGCGCCCTAACCACTATACCATATAAAAAATGTGTTTTTATTTTTTTTCTTTGTCAAAAAACAATTTTTAGGGAAGTAATTTTCTGCTCATGATATGCATTGTATTGGAATCAAAATCGAAGATAGATTGAGTATTTTTTAGGTTACAAGGCATGGCGATGAGACAAGTTGCCGTCAATTGATCACTTCAAAGGCCAGTGTTATATCTTCAACCTTGAGTTATCAACAGTAGTTGTCCCATCTTCGTTGGATAGAGAAGACGCGATATTGACTGTGTATTTCGATGTGGTAAGGATCTTTGTTTAATTCTTCCCAGTAGGTGGCGCTTCCCCTGATCATTCATTTTGGTACCAATGTCAAGGTAGATAGAGTGGTATATCAGGTGGCGGATTGTTATGGGTGGACTCCTTGGAAGATGGGGGAAACCTCCTATTTTTTTTTTTTTTTGTATAAAGCCTTAAAAACAACAAATTTTTGTTTGAACAAGACATTTTCGTATTAGAAAAAGTTATGAAAAAATGTTATTTCTGTTCTCTCAAGCTTTTGTATTCTTTTTAATGACTAAATTTTAAAATTTGTATATCGCACTTCTATGTATTAGAATCCAATTTTTAAGAAAATATTTAAAACTGTTTGAATATTTGTACTCTTCAATAATAAAAATAATTGAACTTGTCAACTTAAATTTGTTTGTCACGCCTAAGCTATGCACTTTACTATGAAAATATAACCTCCGGCACTTAAATGTAATTGCACAGGAAAAAATAATGACCAAAAAGCAGTAATTTTTGAACAAAACTCTAAAATATAATTATATAGGATATTATATGCTAAGCTGTATGTATTGTAGTATATTCAGTACGAGTTTAATGAAGAGGTAATAAACTATGTCTTGTAATCTGTTATTAATTTGGTTAAGAAGTATTGGAAAAATGACCAAAAAAAAATGATCACAATAGATAAAGGTGGTCTTACTCATAATAAGTTAATTACTTATAATGGCTTAATATGGAAACTTTTTTCTTTTTCTTTTAATTTAATTATTATTTTATAAAGAGCTTTAAGGGATTTTAGTTTTCTTCAAATAATTTTCTTTTCTTATACACTTCCTTCTATGTATATGGTTAAGAGTATAAGAGTAAGGTTTTATGTTTTTTGTCTGCAGCGGATATCAGCTTAAAACAATATTTGCTTTTAGTGAAATTGTATATATGCCAGTGTTTAATGTGTATGTGTTAGTTAGTGTTTGTAGGTGTATAAATTTAATTTCCGTTTTTAATACTTTAACTTTTAGTGTTTCTATGTAGTCTTATATTCGTCTTTTCTTTTTCTTTTTGTAATACGATTTCTTTATATTTTTATTGCAGTTTTCCTTTGCTTTCACATTTATTTAACAAAAAAAATGTTGTTTAAACAGAGTGGGCAAACAAACAAAACATTTCACAAACGTTTACCACAAAGTCATAACCTATTTTTTTTAATCGTATCGTACATGAGCAAAACCGAAACAAATACTTTCTAAATGAGAAAGAGCGTAAATAAAACAATTAGCTTTTCGCTCTTGTGCTTGCTTTATTATTCCGTTACATTCGTATAATTTGCTCTCTTTTCTCTTCTTCTTTTCTTTTTCTTCTCATTCATTTTTTTTTTTTGTACCTACGCACATTTGAGTTAGTGTATTTGTAGTGCTCAAAACAAAAACAATATACAAAATTAAATGGGACTATAGTTCTCACTGTTTCTGTTTTATTTTTGTTTTGCTCATTGTTAAAAACACAACAAAATGAGATCAAACGTTCAGTTTCGTTTATTTTCCTACTCTGTATTTAAACTTAAATTTTTACCCCTGACAGTTTGGTGAAAAATATCTTCAAACAATAAAACTAAGCCTGCAATTTCTTCTCAAAAGTCTAGCCGTTCATATTGTATGCGGTGTAACAAGCAAAACTGTAGCCAACAGAACTTCCTCTTTCAAAAAGATGGAGAAAACTAGAACTTCTATTAAAGAAAAAAAAAAAAAAAACTAAATGTGTTAATAAAGCACACTTGTGTGCTTAGAAATTTCATATGAGTTCATAGTATTTTTCATTAACCCAAAGCTATAATATGCCACACACACTCATACTCTCCAAAAAATTCCATAAAATTTAATCTCAGTGTTGGTTTTTGATTTTTTTTTTATGTTTTTTGAGCCTTTCCCCAGCAAATGATTACATTTCAGCCAACCAACATGTGGTCTTGTTTTGTGAAATTAAGACATGCCTCAGATTTTCCTCCCCACAATAATGCTCCACCTGTTTTACAGTAAAATTGGCCTTTAATCATCATTGCCAGCAGTAGTAGGAGAGTTTTATTTTTTGCGAATATTTTCATTAGCAAAAGGACACGTTTTTGGCATTTATTAGTTTTCTGAGCTTATTTTCTTTCCTTCAGTGTTTTTTTTTTTTTTTGGTTTTCTGTATTAAGAATGTCACCTCAAAATAATGTTCTTTCTTGTTTTGTTTTCTAACTTTCAACATAATGATGACAAGAGTTTGCTATAAAAAAATCTAATTTTGTGAAGATGCATAAGACATGACATTTTAATTGAAGAACTGACATCTGTAAGATGAAAATTAAAGCTAATAAAAAAAAGGTTATTTCTGTATTAGAGACAAAAAGAAAAAAAAAGCTACAAATTGTACTTAAATGTTCAGGAGAATATTAATAAGCATGCCCGCGCATATTTAAATAAAAAAGAATAATGAGCAAAAGACACTAAATGCCAGAACAATTTAAAATTTATAAATATTTTAAAACACTTTTTAGAAAATATTTTAAATTATATTCTAATTAATTATTAAGAATAGAGTGACAAAGACCATAATCATAGTGTAGTGTCGCAGACCAGGATCACTCGCATTAGCTGTCTAGCACACTAGACCTTTGGGGCGCTCTTTTTTTATTATTAATTTCAACAAACTTTTAAATCATTTCTGAAAAATTAAAGTAAAACGTTTTTGTACTATTAACTAAAGCATTAAAATTTATTGAAGTTATAAGTCGGAACTCTTTTTTTAGAACTCTAATAGAACTTAACAAAAGGAAACGTGGAAACCCATAAAATGCTGGTAAAATTTTACTCATAGAACGTTTGTTTTTCAGTGCTTTTTCATGGAAATCAGTTACTCGCAGAAAAAGTGGTTGCCGAAAGAAATATGTGTTGATACATTAACACAGTCCAACACTGTCGATAGCGTTAAACCACTTTGAAAAATACTGCATCCATTGGACAATCTGAAATAAACTATATTGCTGATTTTAATACAGTAAATACTCAATTGAGACCCTATTGTAGTCTTTAAGCCATCAGTATATAACGAGATTGAGTAGTACCGATAGCCAACCAGATTTTTATTTTCTGATAACTTATCAATTTAAAAATATTTTTTATTTATATGCAATAATTATGATGAAGAAATATGAACAAGGGAAGGAATATGTGTTATAAGGTTCCTAAAATATTATTTAAATTTTTGTTACGACTCAATTGAAGTTCGTAAATACATACATACATACACTCATGTTGTGTGTGTTAATTTCTATCCATGAGTACTAGGACGTACAGTTTAAAGTCGACTCCGAACGACAGACAAGACTCTTTTTCATATCAATCAATTACACCCAGAGCTTTTGCCAGAAGACTGCTGAGAGAAATAATTTTTTCATATATCTTTTTTCAAGATGTCAGAGCTGAGATTTTAACCCGGCGCTATCATCTTAGTAAGCCAAGTTCGTAAATAGGAATTGTAATTTAATGTAAGTTATAACCGAATGATGTGTATTCTTTAACTGTTTGTACAGTGCTCGGTCGAATAGATTACGGATGTCGTGGTCATCTTTCCTCTCTTTTGTAACAGGTTTAATACAAATGTTGGGTATTACCTCTTTAATGACTTACAATAACAACAATAACCGTAATAAAACCAAATAATGAAGTTTTTAGATCGTGGTCACATCAATATTATAGTACTGCCAAGCGCAACATTTTATGTAAAACTGTCTGTTTTAAATAAACCCTGTTATGCTATGCCATGTCGTTTTAAACACAGTGTCATGCCATGTCATGCAAAGCCATCATAGTGCCATAGCATGTTATTGAAAATCGGCTAAGCTGTTGTAGCTTACTGTGTTGAATAGCATGGCTTGGAAAGTTTTTCTACATAATGTTTTTAATACTGTGTTTAAATAAATATTCGCTATATCACTTGGTGTTACAGGGTGTAAATATTTATTTATATAACTGGAGTTTGTAAAACTATACATTACAATCAATTAAATAATTTTAGTTAGAGAAAAAAGATTAAATATAAATAATTATTGCATTAAGAAAGAAGTCTGATCTAAAAAATTTCTAATTTATGTGCAGTTTTATTTTATGGGTATAAAAATTCAAACAACTGAACAGAATTCATGTGTTGACATGTTAATTTCCCATGTTTATGTGTAAAATATTAGCATAAAAACAATTTATAGCTTCAAGTCCAACATATTTCACATTGTCTTAATACAGCTTTGTCCAACATGTTTGAACGACATAACATGGCATTGCAATTGCGTGATGTGACACTGGTTACTATGTTGCATAGAACAACTTTCGCAGGGCTTTATTACATACTAAACATTTTTGTTGAAGTTCGTCATATCATGTTTGTCTTTGCATAAAGTTTTGCTGAGATTTGGAGTTATATGTATTATACATGCATACCCTTTTGTCTAGATATTCGAAGAAGTAGTTACATGCGAATACACTTATTATTATAATTTGAATAGTAAGTATGTATTCATGTCGGACGTCTGCATGTTACTACAATTAATTAACATCGAACATTAAAAGTCATGTTTATTTTTCTACACACATATATAGTATGTGTATGTTGGATGAGCGACATGATCGTGCATGTTCAATATTAATTTTTGATCATACGTATTTGTCGCTATAAGTTTAATTATACATTTTGCTATTGCAAGTTGGATCGAACATGTTTTATACGATCATTTACTTCTAAATTTATATTTTCTTTATTTTGTATAAATGTATTGTTGCTAAGTTATATTTCTGTAATCCCAATTTGGAAACTGTTATAAGAAATAATAACAAAAACAAAACATGATTTTGCATGCCCATCTTTATAATGTAAAATGTAATATAAAGAATAATAAGTTTTGTTGTTAATTGTAAAATAAAGAAGAGCATGTACAATCATGTTTAATTATTAGCGGATTATATGTACATATATTTATATTAATATCTACTGTATTTATGTATATGAATTCATATACACATTTATTTTCTGAAAGCATAAAAAGCATTAATCATTGATTGTAAAGGAAAGTACTATTTCGAAAGTCAAGGTGGAAGCTTGACTTATGATAAAAACTAAATACATTTATTTCTAAATAAATACTTAATCAAATTTTATTATTCAAATAAAATAAAAACTGAGTATTTTTATATAGTTCGAAATAACCTACGACAAAATTATTTGGCTGATTAATCAGATTTGTAAAAAAAAATTGACATAAACAATATAAACTGGGTTTGGTCGAAAAGAAAATTTCTTAATTGCTTTTACTAGATTTATGATTTAAAAATTTATTTTATTTTTATTTTTATTTATTTTTATTCCATTTTAGTTATTTATTTTTTAAGACTAATACTCAGGGCTAATCGCCGTGGTCTAGTGTTGAGTGTGTTGGCTAACTAAGACTACGGCTCCGATTCAAGCCTCTGACATCTTGAAGTATAGAAATATTACAAAAAACAAAAAAAATATTTCTTTCGGCGATTACCTCTTAGCAGACTACTGACAAAAGCTCCAAAAGTAATTGATTGCCATGAAAAAACTACTCAAGTCTGTTGTTCGGAGTCGACATTAAACTGTAGGTCGCGATACTCATGAATAAAAATTGACAAACACGTCATAAGTGCTGCTAGAAGCTAGACGGTAATCCTGACACAGGTTTGTAAGAGCCAGTTATGAATATGAATGTATTACTCAGGAGTAAACCTCTAGTCATGCAGTGTATTGTATAGGAATTTGGAGATAGAGCGATGTTTTTCTTTTCATAGATATTTATATATTATGAGCCTTTTTGTTGATGAGACAAGTTGCTATCAATTTGACCAGTCAAGGGTCAGTGTTGCAACTTCACCCTTGAATGATCAACAGCAATTGCCTCATTTGACGGTAAATACTGCATGTGAGTGGTGAGCGTCTTCAGTAGATTTTAGCTGTTATTATCCCAGAAGGTGGCGCACAGTGAGTCAGCCGACAGGCGTGTCGTCCAAATTGGATAAAATTAACACACAGTATATTAACAGATATATGGGTAATAATTCCCTGAAATTTCAGCCTCATAACTTCATTACTTTTTGGTCTAGAGCAAGTCAAAGTTGAGGTATGCCAACACGCTTGAAATATGTTAGCTCAATATGTAATATTCAAAAGCTTATTAATAAAAAAGTACATAATAAATATAACATTAAATTATTTTTTAATTAATTTAGTTGTTGTAGAATGAGTAGATAAAAAAATAAAAAAACAGCCAAAAAAAAGTTCTTAACAGAATTTTGGTGTAAAAATTGAACATTTTTCATTTTCAATGGACTAGAAAATATAGAGCAGCCCCTCGCCCTAGGTGTAGACTTATATCAAATGAAAGATTGAAGTCTCAGCTTTCATTTAAAGTAAAGAACATATAGCAAAAGTTTGCAAAAGTACTTTAAACATACAAGAAACTACAAAAAATACGCAAAGCGCACATTCTGTCGCTACTTTTTACCTTTTATTTTTTTTATTTGTTTGCAATTGTTTATATTAATTCATTTAGAATTGAGGATAGAATGGTGATATTAAAAAATTTTTGATAGAATGAAAAAAAATTGCTCTTTCTTATTGCATTTCAATGGGAGGTGGGCGTAATAGTGGGCGTGTTATTGTAATTTTTGCATGAGATATTTTAAATGATATAAATTACAGTAATATCAAATTTGCAGGTTGTACCTAAAATATTTTAGAAAATATGGCACTTTTTATGTTGAGGGTTGTATGGTTGGTAGGGGTAAAAGTGGGCCAAAGTTCAAAATTTTTTTCCGATAATGTTTGTAATAATATAACATTCAAGTATACCAAAATTAAAAGTAATAAGTAAAGTATTACAGACAATACAGCATTTTACAAACTTCGATTGTATTTCTGGTGGGCGTAAAAGTGGGCGGTTTTTCTTAATTATTTTTTTTTTAACTGGAATTGGAATTTCAGAGCTCTACCATGACTCCTTGTATTTAATGCCGGCGTTGTCACACTGTGTCGCGCTATACTTCTGATCATTCGTTTCTGGTGAAATAGACTGGAAATGTCAGGAAGCAATATCTTGAAGATGGAATGCTAAAATGTTCTTAAAAACTTAAATGATGATGATGCAAGTTGTTTGCACATTTATTAATAATACGTTTAGCACTTTTATACATTCAGTATTAATTTAGACAATATTTGTAAGAATTTACAACCTATTCTATTCCTATTTTTTTTTTTTTTTGTATTTCCAAAAGTCTGAATACAATTTAACTTTTCCTGAAATATTTTTTTTAAAGCAAAAGCAAAAACTTGTTCCTTTTTTTTTTAAACGACTGTTCTAATAAAGTACCAAACAAAAAAATAAAAGAAGAAGAGCAAACGCATAATTTTACTACTAATTGAATTTCTAAATTGCTGCCTTTTGTATTGTTGTCAACAGTAAACAGCAGGAACCGGGTTAACAGCAGCAATCATGGCAAAAAATAAAAGCCACATTCAACAAAATTTCTTTTAATCAAGTAAATATGTATGTATACACACATGTACTCCTATGTACATACATATGTACGAGTACTTACTTACTTGAACTAATATGTTCGCAATATATTAAGAATGTCTGGATTTTAATTTTTTTGTTTCATTTTTTTTTTTATTTCTTTTTATAAAATTATCTTTTCTCTCTAATATGGTGAGATGAAGCGGCAAGTTACTGCTTATACGGTTTCATGGAAATATGTTTAAGCGTGTGTATACATATGTGTGTGTCTGTGTGTGACAAAATATCATGTGTGAGTGGTTGATATGAGAGGCTCTTAATATTGTAACCAAGGACAACCATAAAGCCACATACCAGTAAAATGAAAATCATTCTAAAGCATCCTTCCTCCATTCATTAATAACGCACAAACAGCCTTTTAAGTGAAAAAAAAAATAAATAATTTTTTTTTAAATGTTGGCTTCTCTTTGGCTCGCCTGACTGACTTGCGTTGGTTGCGTTGGTTGCTTGTTTTTGGCTTAAAATTGGGGTTTTTTTTTAATATGACATTATTGTTGTTGTTGTTGTTGCTGTTGTCGTTATTGCCATTGCAACTGCTGCTGTTGCTCAACATGAAATGTGGTTGGTTGCTTAGTTGTATTGCCTGTAAGTTTAAATTGCTGCCGTGGCTGTTGCTGTCGTTTGTCTTCTGGCAAGTGGATTTTAATACTGTTGCTCTGGGTAACCAATTTATAAAGCTCTTTTGTTCTGTTGCCACTTAAACAAATATTTCTATTTATTTTGTTTTATTTTTTCTTCCTCTTCTTCTTCTACTATTTTGATTTTAATAATTTGTTTTTGTTTTTTTTTTGTGGCTGCTAAAAGTTTTCTTTTATGATTAAATAAAGAAATAAGAAAGAAGAAGAAGAAAAAGAAACATAAATGGAACTTTTTCATAAAAGTATTTGCTTTGCAATTAAAAATTCAAACACTGGCTTAAGTTTAACGTTCATTTTTATTATTATTTTGCTTGAAAGGCTTTGCCGGGAACAACAAAAAAAAACATTTTTATGTTACTTTGATTCATTATATCCAAGTGTTTGCAAGTCTGGCAAGACGTTATGTTGTTCTTCTCTATGTACTTATGAGTATATTATTCGTATTTATGTGTCTAATAAGCTTTAGAGAATTACACATTCTTGCCTGTATGTTTGTGAATTGTGAATTTAATACTTATTTTTATAAAAGTTTTCATTTGGCATTGTTTGCTGGGGGGGAGCTGTGTATGAAAAATGACAACCGACTTTGTTTTTGTTCGAAATTAGATCAGAAAAGAAAGTAATAAAAAATTCTTTGATAAATCCTCTAAAAAAAGAACTGCATTCACTATATACCCCACAACCAAACAATACCTAAAAATGGAAAAGTCTGTTAAGATTTTTGGTTAACCAATTGCACTCGTGCGGAATTGAGTGAATAAACAGCAATCTGTTTTAAATTATTTCAATGGTGTCTTGCAGTATAAGGCCGAGAGCACGCAATGAGCTACAAATCGGTAAGCGGCTGAGCGGTGAGCAGCAAAAAATTTAAAACATATGAAATACTACTGAAGTGGCCACGCAATGAGCGACATTTCTGAACACCTAAGCGGCGCCGTTCAGAAATAGAACTTGTTCTAATTTTAGTTGATTTCTGAGCGGCGAAGTATAAACATGGCGAAAGTGAATGCGGAGCTTATAATATTTTCTGTAGAAAGCCGATCGCTATTATGGCAGGATAGATTACCAAATATTAAAAATAAAAATATAGCATTTTAACAACTAACCACACTACATACATAACTGGCCTTTACAACCCTGTGTCAGAGTTACGGCCTAGCTTCTCGCAGCACTCATGTTGTGTATGTTAATTTTTATCCATGAGTACCGGGACCTACAGTTTAATGTCGACTCCGAACGACAGACTTGAGAAGCCTTTTCATGGCAATCAATTACTACCAGAGCTTTTGCCAGAAGACTGATGAGAGGTAGTCGCCGAAAGAAATATTTTTTTTCATATTTCTTTTTTTGAAGATGTCGGAGCCTGGAGTCGAACCCGGGGTCTTAGTCTTAGTAAGCCAACACACTAACCACTAGACCACGGCGACTACTATTATAATTACTAAGCAAATGTTTAAAAAGTCTAAGGCTAGACTGACTAAAGAAGAAGAAGTGTTTCTCCCTGTTTTCTCTTTCCTTTAGTATGATTTTCTAAACTGCCCTTCCTATTCCACAAAAGGATTCTGGCCCCATTAATGGCATAGCTGCTCCTTTCCTGGCAAATGCATCTGCCAATTCATTTCCCTGAATACCCATATGACTTGGGACCTACCATAGGCTGACCTGTTTGTCCCTGCCTAGGAGGTTCAGTTTCTCCAGACAGTCCCATACTAGCTTTGAGTCGATTTCATAAGAGCCAAGTGCTCGAATGTCAGCCTGATTGTCAGATAGTATGGCTATTTCCTGTTCTATTTATCCCCTATTCAGGTTAAATTTAGCGCGTCTATCGATGGCAAAAAAATCCGCCTGAAAAATGCGGGCGAGTTTTCCCGTGGGTTCCGAATCCAAATATACCCGCTTGTGTGCCGATCTCAGTCTTTGACCCATCCGTATACCATCCAATAGTCCTCTCTCTAAAAGTGTATGCTGCCTCTATGCTGCTCCATTCACTTTTACCGCTCAGTTCAATTTTAAACTGCTTCTCAAACTCATAGATTCTCCCGATCATGCCCAGAGGAAGGGGATTGATATCGTCCCAAATTTGTATTTTTTTTAAATTTTATCATTTGCACGTGAATTTGCAAATCTCAGAAGTCTAGTTGGATATAAATTATTGCTGTAACAATGTCTCCTGGTAGACTATGAGTTATAGGCTAGCAGTGGATAAGTGATGAGTCACTTTCTAAGTAGTTCAAATTTTAGCCCACGCATTTTTGATACAGAGGGGTTGCAATATATTTTGCGTATTTCAAGATAACAAAAGAACGCTTTTGTTCAGTGTATAAGTACTTATAAGACAATACAGGAACTAAACGCTTTAGACTGTCAAATAGGCGTTCTGTAGACACCTCTTGTTTATTTCTTTTCAATTTTCTTCTGTCTTCTCTTAATTTTTCTTCTTGTATTAAAGTTATTATTAAAAGTGTTAGTCTTTTCATATGTTTTATTGTTGATATACTAGAGTCTGGCTACGAATGTGTGTGTGTTTTTTTTTTGGAACACACGAGTATTATTTGTATTATAGCTTTTAAGTTTTTTGTAAATGATACTTAAGTTTTCTTTAATTATTTAGTCACTCTGTCTTTTTTGTTTAATTTCCTTTTAAAGTGGTCCTTTTTAAGATTATCGCTGTAGAAGTTATAATGTTTTATCTTTGTGCACTAGACATCTAATAAAATAATGTGTGAGCTTTCATTAAAAGATTTATCAAATAAAAGAAAAAAATATTAAATGTTTTGCGAAGTCGAATCAACTGAGTTTTAATTAGAAGATTAAGAAAATTTTTATAGCCAATATGTGGATCTATTAAAACAATACAAAAAAGTTAAGCAATCTTAAATGACATTTTATAAAAAGTCTTAAAACAAAAGTGTGTCATTTTGCTTTTAGATATATTTTTTCTGCCAATTGATACTAAAAAGAAAAAAAATTCGTGAAGAAATAAGAAAATGGTTAGTGGAATAAGGTACGCAAAGAGAGTAACGAGAGCTACTTGAAATTTTTACAGGTTCTTTAGCATCAGTGTGCATGCCAGCAATGATATGTTTCCAAACTCTTTAGAATACCACGATGCCGATTATATATGGGTTTTAAGGCAGAAAGTGGCTAAGGTTCAGTTTTTAATCCTTATAAAGCTGTCTTCTCTTCCAGCTGAAGTTTTATGCAGTCGACAGAAAAGCGAGCTCTTTTCGAAAATTAATAATCGAGTCTTTGATTACTAGAATTCATGTAGACAGTCTTGTTCATGTGAAAAAATTGAATTGTTGTCTTAGCTTTATTCGCTCACTAACCCATCTTAGATGCTATCATGGCAAGTAGATATAACTACATATGTAGTTCTCAGTCAGAGATGAATATGCCATTAACAGGTTATCCTTTAGTGTATCTATTTGCTCTGACACGCATTCATACTCAAATAACTGTCGTTATAGAAATTTTTAAGTGAATGACAGTTAAAGAGTATAGAAAACTCATGTGGTGGTATATTACTACATATATACTAAATATTTAAAAATTGTTGGCTTTAAATGAAACTATCGAGAATTTCTTGGCTCTTGCGAAGAAGTCTATTAGGCTTCTAACAGATATAATAAATTAGCACAACAAAAATAGATCCTTACACAGAATATATGTCAAAAATATGTCAAATTTAATTTTGTCTAAACACCTTGTTGATTTTAATTTCAATTAATTGTTTTAATTTACTCAATTAAATATTTAATTGATTTTTTGAGCTATATTGAAAGAATGATGACATTGCCACAAAGAAAACGTTTGTCCAGTTTCGAAAAAAAAATTAATTTTCAAATCATATCTAACTTTTTAGTTTTTTAATTGATTTAATAAAAATTTTAATTGATTATTTATTTCGTTTCTAATTAACCTTTTTAATTTATTCAATTAAAATTTAGAATTGATTAAATTTTCATTAAAAAAAACTAATTTCATTATTAAAGTATTTGTAGTATATATAATTGAGTTCCGACAAACAACCAAATTGATAATATCAATCAAAAGTGTTTAATTAAAAATAATTTTAGTTAACCTAAAAGTTAATAATATCAGTTAAGATTATTTAATAATTAAAAGAAATCAAATATTAAAAAAATTATAATTCGAAATAATGCTTTGAACGAAATTTTTTTATTTTTGCAAATAAAACTACAATTATAAAAAAACCTTAGCTTTGTTTTTTAAATAGCAAATATTTTTATGTGGCAAATTCTAGTATATGTAGCTCAATAATTAATTAAATATTTACTTGAATTAATGATAAGAATTAATAGACACTGAAGTAAAAATCAAAAAAGTGTTGAATTAAAAACAAATATAAAATGCTTTTTTCTGTATATACGAGCATTATATAAAATTCATTTAAAAACATTTTAATTTAAAATTATTTGATTTATAGGTTAAATTCAAGTGTTGGCTCAAAATCAATTGAATTGATACTGCAAATATTTTAATTGAACTTCATTATATTCTTTTTTATGTAATAGCTCTACATTTAAAACCAATTTAATTTTATAGTATGCTTTTTAAAAAGGGTTGTAATCACAGAACAGTAGCTCGCAGTTTCTGATATCAATTTAACCATTGGCTTCCATCATATATACATATATATATTTGTTTGAAATTGTGAAGATTCCGTTTAAAAATAAATTCATACACTGTGAGTGTTCACAGAATTCTACAATTAAATAGAAAAAAATCGTTTAATTCGCATTTCTTTATGTAGTTTCTGTTTTAAATCTTTTGTTACCTATTTAAAAGTTAAATATCAGCACAAATGTCTAGTGGTCTAGTGATTAGTGTGTTGGCTTACTAAGACGATAACGCCGGTTCCAAATCTCAGCTCTGACATCTTGAAACAAAAAAGAAATATGAAAAAATTATTTCTTTCGGCGACTACTTTTTAGCAGTCTTCTGGCAAAAGCTCTAGGAGTAATTGATTGCCATGAAAAGGCTTCTCAAATTAGTCGTTCGGAGTCGACTTTAAACTGTAGGTCCCGGTACTCATGAATAAAAATTAACACACACAACATAAGAGCTGCGAGAAGCTAGCCCGTAACCCTGAAACAGGGTTGTAATGGCCAATTATGTATGTATGTACAAATGTTAAAAAAATCAGAGGCTTCAATATGTCACTACAAGTGTCTTACAAGTTTAAGCGCACATGTGCACATCTACGGCCTGTAAAAGATAAATATTTATTTCAATAAGAAGGTGTATGCAAATTTTTGTACTTCTCTTGGTAATTTATTTATTAATTCTTTATTTTAAATGTTAACATCTATGCATATAGCTATAAGTATGCCCGTATTCATAAAAAGTATTTTAGGTTTATTGAGGGTTTATTTGACAATTATTGCATAGAAATATGTCCAATAAACCTTCAATAAACCCAAAATAGTTTTTATGAATGAGGGCAATATACTGTAATAACAGAGATCTTGAGGAGCTTTCAATTAAAATGAAAATTGTAAGTAAAAATTTACAATTTGAAAATAAATTTTTTATTGTATCTGAAAAAAAAATTTTTTTTTTCTGACGGTATTCAAAATATATGTAATTGTGAGTGACTTTCCCGTATTCCATGTAAAATTTATATACACATAAATACATACATATATTAGACTGATTTTAGCAATGTCTTATTTTCAAATATAAATAAATAATAAGCTCTGTACCAATTAATCTAAAAAAAAAATTTTTTTATGTTCCAACATACTCCGCAATCATAAAATCGACAATATAACGCCTAAAAATATGCATTTCTTTTTGTGCAAATATGGTTTTGCTCTTCCACGATTTCTTTGGTGAGACCAGCATTACCGTTTTTACTTCCTTAACTCTACTACATCCGCATCTTTTAATTGTACAAAATATTTTACAAAATTTTGCAATTGACTAGACAAATTTGTCAAGCATACTTAAAGGGCATATTGTTTTCCTTAACTGAAGTTAGTCTTACTGCTTAATAAGACAGACTCTCATGTCTGCATGTAATAGCATAGTAAATAGAAATCTTAAGTACACTTAAGACTAGACGAGAAAAAAAGAAATACAAAATATGTTACAAATTTTCCAAGACGTTGGTGTTTAAGATGACATTTAAATTAATTTACAGCAATAGCGTTAAATAAATAAATTAAGAAAAATATGTCTTTGAAAGAGAAGCGACAGTTTGTTGTTTATTTTTTATTATAAAAATAAAATAAATGAATAACATCATGGCATATTGCAGTACACAAACATAGCCCTTTTTGTTTGCTCATTAAGCCTAAAAATATACAACGATATAAAGTTACAAAAGAATCGTTGCCTTTAGTTTTATTAATTTTTAAACATTAGACAATAACAAAAGCGTTAAGGAAAACCCTTTTTTTGTTTCAGTAAACACATACAACTATTAAAACAAAACCTGTAAACTTTATTGTTATTTTTGATGTTGTTTTATGCAAAACAAATTTCACTAAAAAGGAGTGAGTCATCAAGGTTTTTTAATAATATTGTAATAAAAGCAAAAATCTCACCCAACAAATACATATACACATACATACTGTGCTACAAATGCTTTAAAGGAAACAATAACAGATAGTTTAAAATTGTTTATAAAGGCAGAGAGGGAGTGAGCATTTGTTTATAGTAGAAACAGAAGAGGCTGTTACAAGAACCCACCCAAGAGCCAAACTTAAGAAAATAAATTAAATGCAAGGGAGTGAGTGAGTATAAGTGAGTGTCAATAAAAGTGTAAAGTGTTTTGCTAGTGTTCGTGTAAATATTGTATTTTAGAATATCTTTATACAGCATGTTAACACTTTAACGAGATTTTGTTACATTTTCTCTTTCTCTCTCTCTCAATCTTTTTAAATGTGTTTCAGCCTTACGTTAATGTGTAAGAATTTGAGTTTCTTAGGCGTAAGATATCCATTCGTTAACAGGAGCACAGTCAGCTTCAATTTCTGGAAGGAAAATGCTTACATAAAAACGGTGACTCTCTGAATAAAATACGTATTTACCTCCATATTTATATAAAACAAAACAATAAAACACCTTTATTAAGGACTTAGTTGACAAATTTCTATGGAATACTTGTCAAACAAATCCTACAATATTTTTTTATAACACTTATATACTTTTTGTTATTACTGGGACAAAGAAGCGTTTTTGGTATTTTCAAATTAATATTTTTTTTAAATTCTGGGAACGCTTTCCTTCATTAAGATTCGCTGTCTCTAAACTATATGAAAGTGCTGCATATATATAAAAGCAATATTTCAATAGACAATCACTTCTCATTCAGTATATAATCCTGGTTTAGAAATCGTAATTGAGAAAAAAAATTTACGCGGAAAGTTAATTCTTAAGCGAACCTGGTGGCTAAAAAGGAATTATTTTTATAATGCATTGTTCAGTTCACTCAACCACCAACTGCAAAAGGTTGAGCTTTATGGGAGATATGAGTAGTTCTTGAGAAATTTCGATTATTAGGACTTAATATTTTTATTAAATGGGGGCACAGCCCATATTAATACCAATAGATATGAAATAAGTAGAATAGAAATACTGTAATAAATTAATGGGGAGGTCGTGGCATACTGGTAGAGCGCTTGCACAGAAACTCACACGACCAAGGTTCAATCCCAGCGAAGGACAAAATTATAAAAATAAATATTTGCGGTTTTCTAAAATTACAATTTAAAATTAATAAATAAATTTAAAAAAACAAGAGATTCCCCCCCCCCCCTCCAGCAAGACCATCTGCAAGAAACCGCTCCCTGTCATTTCTAATCTATTCCACCAGAAACCAATGATCAGGAGTACGGCGCCACCTTCTGGGAAGATAACAGCTAATCTACTGAAGACGCTCACCATTCACATCCAAACATCCACCCACAGATGAGGGCATTGCTGTTTAATCATTTGAGGGTGAAGGTATAACACTGGCTCTTGAGTGGACAAATTGACAGCAACTTGTTTAATCAACAAATAAAGGCGCAAAATATACAAAAATCTATACAAAAAAAAAAAAAAATTAGGTTGGATAGCCTACCGTCATTGATAAGCATCTTAGCCCTTTTTTGAACTCGGTCAAGCAGCTCCAAGAGAGGCTTCGAAGCAACTTCCCACCCATAAGAGTTATTTCATCTTGGGAAGATCAGATGGATTAAATTTTTTCTTGCACCGGATAATCAATAAGTGATTCCTTCGAAACTACAAATATGAGATCATTCCAACGGGCAACACAATCAATTTTTGTGCCCAGAATATCAAGAGCAGAGGCCTACTTAGTGTTTACATTACACTTCACTACGTGAGAAGGCAAATTAAATAGTGCGTGTATTGAATTCGGCCTCACGGTCATTTGTGGATGTGGCATTCATATTATGCTTTCTCACTCCAGCCTCTGTAACGCTCGGTCTACAATTAAATGAATATAAGTGAGATCTGTGAAAGAGTTGGTAGGATTTAAAGAGAAAATCATTAAGAATCATTAAAAACAGAGTAGAAATCAAAATAGATCCCAAAATTTAAACGGAACCTCTTTGTTAAAGACACTATTTACACTCACTCTTATAGCGCAATCCATGCATAGTAGTGTTTTTAACAGATTTTTTGATGCAACGAAATATTTGGCTGACATAGAATAAGTATTTAGCTTTTGCTAAGTCATCCAATATTTTGTTTGTTCCTGTGTGAGTTACTAAGTCCGTATTTTGACAGCAGTTAAGAAAACGCCTAAATCTTATTTGTACTGCATTGGAGTATTAGCAAACATTTCAATGTGTTTAAAAGGCTGTAAGCAAAAGTGGCATTAATGTTGAGGTTTTTTTTATTGAGGCTGCGACTAGACCACTTTTTCAATGTACAATGCATCAGTAATACAGTAGTATTTTATAAAATGTTAACAGAATTACTGGTGTCGTTTCCAATACGTCACTGCGGCTTATAAGTTTAAGGGACACATATATCTACCTACAATCTAATCCGTGCTTTACAAAAACAACAATATTTTTTAGTATTTTAATCAGAGCAGAGGGCAAACAAACAAAATATTTCGCAAACGTTACCACCACAAAGTCTTAAACTTTTCAAATTTTTTTTTTATCGTATTGTACATGAGCAAAACCAAAACAAATACTTTCAAAATGAGAAAGAGCGCAAACGATACAATTTGCTTTTCGCTCTTGTGCTTGCTTTGTTATTCCGTTACATTCGTATAATTTGCTCTTTCTTCTCTTCTTCTTTTTCTTTTCATAAATTTGTTGTTCTACCTACGCACTTTTGAGTTAGAGTATTTGTAGTGCTCAACATAAAAACAATATACAAAACTAAATGGGATAATCGTTCTCACTGTTTTTGTTTTGTTTTTGTTTTACTCATTGTAATGAACAAAACAAAATTAGATCAAACGTTTCGTTTTGTTTATTTTTCTATTCTGAATTTAATAACATTAACAGCAGTTAAATAGGCTTCTAATAATAGTTTCTGAGGAACTTTTTCGATTTCATTTTAAAATAAAAATTTTTAATAAAATTTTTAATTTTTGCTCATTTTTTGACGGTTTCAAAAATACGTATACTCTTGCACTTTGGCAATATGCCATATTTAAATATTTTAAGCTCTACCTCTACGTACGCGCCTGTAAATATGCTAAAATTAAATAACCGCTTATTTTATCAAAATAATGGCGACTGTTTAGAAATGCAATTGATGTACCAACAGCAGAAGCAATCAACTAATCAAACACAACGTTATTGAATTTTAACAACATAAGGAAATTTTTACAACAACAAATTTAAGTATAAGTAAAATTGTCTTCCTTTTATAAACACATTTTACAAAAACAAGGCTATAGTTTCAGCGACACTTTAGCCTGATTTCGTTTCAAGATTTTGAAGCCGTTGCTACCAGTGCCACGGTTTTCTTCTTTTCTTTTTTTTGTGTAGCTGTTGTTGGTATCCTTGTTAGCATGTTATAACAAGGAAACCGGATATTATTGAAAGTGTAGAACTTGTTAAACATACAACATACATATAACACACCGAACTAAAGCCTTAGTTTGTTGGTCCTTTGAAGTAGTAGAGGTTTGAGAAAAAACGAATTATTCTTTTGTGCTCATAATAAATTGTTATTTTAGTAGGCAGGATAATGTTTTATATTTCTTGTTAGAGAAAAAAAACAAAAACAAATATTTCTAAAGTAATTTTATATTTTTATATGTTGTTGTTTAAGATATTGAAATTTTATTAAAAGCAAATTTTCATAAATTTAATCATTTCCTTTTATTTATCTCTTTTTAGGTAAGTGGAAATATATATAAAAAATGAGAACTGAATTAAATGTTCCTTATAAACCAAAGTAAAACGTAAGTCGTTAAATGAAAAATATTAACTAATCCATTAAAAGCCTTAATCATAAATAATTTACTAGTATGTATTGGAATAGATTCGATTTTAATCGAGTTACCATATAAAACTACACAGCCGAATGCAAAATGGTTGCTACTCAATGTTTTGTGGAGTGGTTGTGATTATGGCAACGCTTGGTTACATGTTGAAGCCCAGTTATAGACTATCGTGTATAGAAAATAAAGGTTGACAGTGTAAAGTTATTCAATGAAACAACTCAAGCGACTTTGGTTTGATCATAAAAATGAATGATTACTTTACTGAAATTTAATTTTGCTTATATACTACTTATGAGAATAATTTCATTAATCTAGAATTGAGTGATTTACACATAGTTACAAAAGATCACTCAATATCCAAACATTGTATCATATTTTCTATGTGTCTTTCTTTCCTTTATTTAAATTACGTTTGACACACTTCTGATAGAATTTGGGTAGTGTATATTTTGCAAACAAAGCGTATTCTGCAATATCAGCAAAACAGTGCATTTCGTACATTGAACTGTTTCATATACAAGTGAGTAAGCGATCAATGACAGACCGTGTTTTTACAAAGTATCTAATTTCTTTAAACAACATTTCTTTTTAAATTACTAAAACGTGGAGTAGTTAAATTTGGTACTGACCTACTCAACAACAACGATTAATTTTATTTACATAGTTCGCATGTGTAATAAAGTTTGTTTTCTTTTATTATTTTGCTTTAGATTCTTTTTAAATATTGAAATGCAAATACAGTGGATACACTACAACAGTTATTCTTTACTCACTATAACTTAAAGGCCACAAACTTCTCTTAGTCCAACTACCATTTGCTTCCGTCGATGCATAAGTTTCGTTTTTATTCAAAAAAAGTTAAACTGTTTTGTTTGTAAAAATAAATCATCACAACCTGTTTGAGAATCGATATAGTGTCTATAGATCATGTGATTTATTTATATAAGCATACATTAAAAGCAGAGTAGGAAAATAAACAAAACTGAACGTTTGATCTCATTTTGTTTTGTTCTTTACAATGAGTAAAACAAAAATAAAACAGAAACAGTGGGAACGATAGTCCCATTTAATTTTGTATATTGCTTTTGTTTTGAGTACTACAAATACACTAACTCAAATGTGAGTAGGTACAACAAAAAAAGAAAAGAAGAAGAGAAAAAGAAAAGAAGAAGAGAAAAGAGAGCAAATTATACGAATGTAACGGAATAACAAAGCAACCACAAGAGCGAAAAGCAAATTGTTTCGTTTGCGTTCTTTCTCTTTTAGAAAGTATTTGTTTTGGTTTTGCTCATGTACAATACGATTAAAAAAAATTTGAAAAGTTTATGACATTGTGGTAACGTTTGCGAAATATTTTGTTTGTTTGCCCACTCTGATTAAAAGATGCTCTCTAGCCACCATGGCTAGGGTTGACTACATTGTTGATGTCGACTAATGTGAATTAATTTTACAAAAAGGGAGGAAAAGTAAAACCAAAATTCCTTTTATAGTTTATAACAAAGAATTGTATATTAACGTTTAGCTGAGAATCTCAGCTATGATCTCGATTGGTACCATACTAAGCGGGAGTGCCATTTACGGTTTATTAAAGAAGGCCAAAAACACTGTCTGTTATAGAAATAAATGAAATTTATTATAGTCGCCGTGGTCCAGTGGATAGTGTGTTGTCTTACTAAGAGGAGAGCTCCGGCTCAAGCCGCAGCTGTGACATCTCTAAGCAAAGAAAAATAAAAAAAATATTTCTTTCGGCGGCTACCTATCAGCAGACTTCTGGCAAAAGCTCTGAGATTAATTAATTGCCATTAAAAAGCTTCTCAAGCCTGTCGTTCGGAGTCCACTTTAAACTGTAAGTCCCTGCACTCATGGATAAAAATTTACACACACAACATGAGTGCTGCGAGAAACTAGGCCATAACCATGACACAAGGTTGTAAAGGCCAATTATGTAAATGAAATTTATTGAATTATATAGGGTGTCTGCAGGTTAATTCGGATTGTTGTAGAGACAGAGAAGAATATTATAAAAATGTGACGTATTTAGTAAGCCTTTAAATAACTTATTGCTGGATATGCGTGGTATAGTGGTTAGAGCGCTCGCACAAAAACTCAAACGGCTCAGGTTCAAATCTCAGCAAAGGTGAAAAATTAAAAAAAATAGTTTGCGGTTTTTTTCAAAATTATAATTTAAAAAATAAAAGATTCCCTTCCCTCCATGAAGTCCATCTACAAAAAAACCGCTCCCAAGTTTTTCTCACAACCTTAACAGGATATTTCTGCAATTTTAAATTTACTATATTTAAAAAAAAAATCTAAAAACTGTTATTACAGAATTTATAACGAAGTAATATTTATTTATTCTGCATATTTCTACACATCAATTATAAAAAATTATTTATTTTTTTTTTCATAATTCCTTATAACAAAATGAAAAGAAAAAACCATACATTTCTTTAAGGTTCATTTACTTGTCAATAATTATAGCCTATATCTAGGCTTATACGTTTGCCATAAATTAAATCTAAAATCAAATGGAAAAGGAATAGAAAAAAGAAGGAATAAATATCTATATAAAGCTTGAATTTCATTTACTTACAAATCTAATTTGCATATGAATTGACATTTTATTTGAAAAAAAAAAAATGTTGGGTAGAAGAAAATTATTTAGATTTAAATTCTACTTTTACTATTCGTATCAAATATATGGCTTAACATACATACATACATGCCTTTAGAATTTCATTTTTATTATTAAAACCACATACAGCAAGATATAGCTCTCTGCTATTCATATTCAAATAAATCTGGTTCCACAATATTAAATATACAATAATATTACCATATGTAATCAGGCACATCAGAACATATGAAAAAGCTTGGAATAAATTTTTGACACCTTCTTTAATTTTGTAGCTGCAAATAGAAAGTCACCTCCTTTTTTCATTACCCACAAAATTTAAGAAAGATATGTATTTTATTATTTTAAATCAAAATCAAAATCAAGTAAGTATTAACACCAAAATATGTGTGTTTATACATAAAAAATATTGTAAATTTAGAATAGTATAGCATATATCTAGGCGTAGAGAAAAATTTTTCATACAAAAAAAAGCAAATTAATTCAATTTGTTTAGAAAAAATCTGATATATACTGGAAGAGATAAAAAAAAATGCCATAACCACTTTGGTTATCTTTCATGTCAACACTCTAAAACTATGCTATAGTATCTTATCTGTTTGTATTAAAAAAAAGAGAACATTAAAATGAACCTGTTTGTTCATGTTGACTGGTGATGCTGATGATTTTGACGTTTGAGTTGTTATTTACAACACTATGGCCATATATGTATATATAAAAAAAAAAATCTGTACATATTTAAATAGTTTTGCTCTCATAACATTCTGAATTTATAACAAAACATAGTTATTATATAAAAGTATATGCATACATATGTATGTATGTGTATATATTTAGCAATATATGCGTAAATTCATGTGAGTGATTTTAGAAGAAAAACATAGATTTTTCTTTTCTAATTGAGAAAAATAAATAAAAGTTGCACCTTAAAATAGACAAAAAATTTTGAAAAATTTTTTTCTAAAGTACAAACTTTTCGATTCATTTTGTTTAAAAACAAAAGACAACATTTTCGATTGAAAACTCCTTTTATTTAAGTTTGGTACTAAAGCTGCTTTTAGGATCTTATTCTTGGAAATAGATAAAGTTTTTTATTAACCCATTTGGACCCAAACATAAACAAGAAGCAAGTTGTTAAAAAAAAAACTTTATTTCATTAATGTTTAGGATCTAAATAAGTACTTGACATAAAAAAAATTGCCAAAAAATTCTTTATGTGGGAAAAAAAATGGCCGTCCTCAAATGAGGCCAATGAGCTTATGTGTGAAATTTTTTTTCAAAACACCCCTTTTTTATCAACAGCGTTTTAATGCATTTTTTGTATTGCCAACGAATTTTCACATGGCATGTGGTACATCTAAACCGATTCTGCAGCTTTTCAGAAAAGTGCCCGGTGTTATCTTTATTCATTTCTGTTTTACGCTTTTTTTCATCTCCGAATTGCCTTAATCAAAATCTGCAAATACTCCAGCGAAACTATAGCTGGTCCATATTATTTTCGTTGGCCAATTGATATAGACGCCAGGCCATTAGATTTAGATAAATCTAGCATGTAGGCAAATATAAACCACCACCATTTTTTACCTCTTATCGCTATTCGATATGCTGGAATTGACTGGTCAGCGTGATCAACTCTAACCATCCCATCTTCCAGCTGTAGAGGTCCATCTTTTTACTTTGCCAAGAGGATGAACAAAGTCGTGATTTGTTGCCATGGTACAAACGCTATTATCAAGCCATAGCACAAATCCCTAAATAGAATTGATGTTAAATTCTGATCTAGCTTTTTTTCCATATACTTGACAGATTCTAGCGGACATTTTTTAGTTCTATTGTCCCACACAGTGTCAGTAGCATGGTAACAGTAGCAGAGCATGTATTGTAAAAAAGTTATCGAAAAATTTTTTTATTCCTAAAAACCTGTTTCCAGACATTATTTTTGAAACAATACTGACGTTACAGTCTTCATCTAGATTCCAGTACAATCATTTTCGAGGAAGTGAATGATATCCGCTAATTGCTAATTATACTAAAAATTTTCTTACTTATGGAAAATCGAATTTCTGTAATACATAATATAGTTACAAATATATGTATCTAGAAGCTAGTTGTTATAAAATAAAATCTAGAAAATATTAGTGGCAAATTGCCCATTGAACCCATTTGGGGACATCATAGGAATATATGCTTCTATTGGGCCAGACATTGTTATATATTTCCTATTTCATAGTAATTTGATAAAGAGAATGCATTTGAATAAATTCAGACTAAAAATATATAATTTTATTCACAAAAATTAATAAAAAGTTAATGTAGTTTTGGTCAATAAAATAGTTCGCAAAACTAATAAATTTAAGGTTCAGTTTAAGAGAATTTAAGCACATAATCATAAAAGGTACTATTTTATGTTAAAGTCACATTCTTTTTCAAGCCAAATTCATTTATAAACAGAATATAAAGTATCAGAAATAAGTATTGTGGGCATATGAACAACCGTCCTCATATGAGTACGCCGGGCGTAAATGGGTTAAATTTGTTTGCCTTAAGACAACTCATTATTAGTCCTTCCATCATAAAGTGCAATCACCCATATATGATACGTATTTACATACATACGTATGTACATATATTTTTTTTTATATAAAATTCTATACTATGATGGAATTTTCTATATCACTTGTTTCTAAATAAACTTAAACCATATTGACAGCCTACAGTGCATAATAATGTGACATGGATATTGTATTAAAACCTTCAAATACACACTCCCCCCTACCTACTCATAGGCTACTCTAACATTTTATTTTATTTGTGTTTCTTTTGAAACATGATATCCTGTAGGTTAGCTTATGCATATATTGTATATATTTTTACTTTATTTTGTCCAAAATCATTTCAATTCCATATAAAATGTCCTGTGGAGAATTAAATCATATTGCATGTGCTTGCTTACTAACCCAAACGTGCTTGCTGGGGGAAGAAAAAAACAAGCAGGGACATCGTCATCATCATCATGAACATCAACATCAAATAATAACAAAAACAGCATAACATGTGTAGAAAAAAAGTCTAAAGGATTTTGAATGACAGTTTTGTTTTGTTTTGGCATGATATTGAATATATTTGTATATTTCAAGTATATTGATAAAGGTTATTATGGTTAATATAAGTTTGATTGAATTTTTTCGTATTGGTTTGTTATTTTATTTTTTCCATTGATATTGTTGGTATTGTCGTTGTCAAAGTATTGGCCATAGATTTTTATGGATTTATTTTTAATTAAAAAAAAAAATAAAAAATAAAAAACTGAACTAAATAGAAGAACCTAAATGTGTACAAATAGGCTTGAGAATAAATAAATCTTTTTAAAAGTGGTATAAAATTGTCGATATCTGTTTTTTTCTTTTTTAAGCACGTTGGCGTGTGATTTGTATTGAATTTTTAGCAAGAAATCTTGGCACAGCAACAAGACTTTACTTTGAATCTACAAATTCCAGAATCTATAAATTCCAGTACCTTTAGTTTAATTTGTTTTACTTGCTGACAGGCTTTCTGTTAAATATAAAGTTTGCTAGATAAAGATTTAACCTCCTAATGAGAGAATAAAGTAAATTTTAAACTCAAACTGAAGAACCATCAAATTACACTGCATTCTGAACTGTTTTCTGCACATAAACCATATTTCACGATCCACGACTTCGTTCGAAGTTTAGTCGCTAGGCATAGTAACATGCCGAGCAATGTTTTGACAGGCAAATATGCTAAATTTGTGTCCTCAATGTCAGAAAAAAGTTCAAGAGTTGTAGAGCTTAAAGTAAAATTGACAGAAACTAAATCGAAAGAGGAGTTTGAAAAGAATTACAAAGATCTTGCCACCTAATCCGTTTAAACAGGTTTTTTCTTTCTAGAAAATCTCACTTTATGTTAAAGAACTTTTGTTGGTTAAGAAAATAATTTTTTTTTTTCATTGGAAGATCGTGGTATAGTAGTTAGAGCGCTCGCACAGAATTTCAAACCACCGAGGTTCAAATGCCAGCGAAGGAGAAGAAAAACTAAAACATCAAATTTGTGTTTTTTCGGAAACAAACAAACAACACATTTCGCAAACGTTACCAAAAAGTCATAAACTTTTCAAATTTTGTTTAATCGTATTGTACATGAGCAAAACCAAAACAAATACTTTCTATATGAGAAAGAGCGCAAACGAAACGATTTGCTTTTCGCTCTTGTGCTTTCTTTGTTATTTCGTTACATTCGTATAATTTGCTCTTTTTCCTCTTCTTCTTTTCTTTTTCTTCTCATTCATTTTTTGTTGTACCTACACACATTTGAATTAGTGTATTTGTAGTGCTCAATACAAAAACAATATACAAAACTAAATGGGACAAGCGCTCTCACTGTTTTTGTTTTGTTTTTGTTTTACTCATTGTAAAGAATAAAACAAAATAAAATCAAACGTTCAGTTTTGTTTATTTTCCTACTCTGCTTTTGTATATTTCTGACTTTAATGTATGCCTTTAAATTTTATTTTTTTTTTTTCTTAAAATTGCATTCGAATTAATAAACGTTTTAAATTCTCTAATAAAAGTTTTCAGGCCTTTATATTAGAAATTCAATTTTAATTACTTTAAGTATTGACTTCTACTTTTTTAATTAAACAAATTACATAAAATTTCTAAAGAGTTCTTTACTTAATCAGTCTTATAGCCAAAAGGTGTCATTAACTGTTTACTCTTCTAGAATGATGAGTATAATAGTGATGACAAAATCTCAATGAAAAAAAAAGAAAAAAAAAAAGAAAAAGAAAATAAAAATAAAATAAAAATGTTCGTGCTTTCAGTTTAATTAAAAGTAAATTATTTGAAGACAATGATGAACACAAAGAGCAGTCAAGGCAATTTTCTTAAATAAACTCTTTTTATATATTTTTTGTTGTGTCCTTTCAATTTGCATATAAATCAAAAATCCTTTACTATTCATTACAATGTTGGCTTTTTTTTACATAAAATCTTTTAGAGAGTAAGAATATATCTTTTGTTTAACATTTCTACTTGATAGCAATTTAATTAACTTAACAAACTAATGATGATGATGACGCGGAGCAGGGAGAACAGCAATGTTTTAGCGTTTTTCGTCCTGGACTTATATCAAAAGTCCTCTAAAAGGTTTGAATGTACATTGGAAAAAAAAAGCATTTATCTATAGCAAAGAGTTGCTTTTTAATTAAGATTAAAGAAAAGTTAAAGATTGCCTGGCAAAAAGTTACTTGTGTAAAGGAAAAACAACAAAACAACGAAAAAAAACCGAAAAGAAAGTCAAAAGTATTATTAGTAAAAAGACATTTAAACAAATTATAGAGGTCGTATTAAAACTTTAGTCTTAGAGCTCATTTCATAACTTTGTATTCGCTTACTGTTTTCACGTATTTAACAACTATTTGAAGAGCTTAACTAGCCATTAGTGGCTATTAAAATAGAAAATTTCTTTTTACTTTTAGTTTAGCTCTGAGAAAGCATAAAGTCAACATAAATATTTTATAAGAGTTAGAAGACTTATTATTTTAAAAAGTTTAACTAAATAAATGGTAAGCCTATAAGCCAAAATTAAAAAAAAAATAAATTAAAAAACAAAAAGAAAAAGAAAATATTTCAAGAAATGTTGTAACTCAAAAGCCTTTTGCAAAATGAAAATTAACTTTAAGGTTTAAAAGTAAATGCTAAACTTTAGTAAATGGCTTCGTAATTAATATTAATCATACGCCCTCGCCTGGAAAAAAATTTGTTTATTTAGAAGTTTGTTTTAAAAGCATTACAAATTTAATTGTATTTTGCAAAAATCTTTATTTAAAAGCAAACTATTTAAAACTTAAAAGGATTTTTTAAACTGCTGACTTTTTAATTTTATTTTCTAATCGTCTACTGTTCACGAAGTTGTAATATTTGTATAAGTACACTGGACATATAAATCACCAAGAAAGTAATGAAAACCTTTAAGGAGATAAAACAAAAACCATACGTAAAGAGACTCATAATTGGCCATTATAACCCTGTGTCAGGGTTACGACCTACATAGCTTCTCACGTTGATACTAAATATGGTATTATTCAAGACTCGAACTTAATCTAGAGGCTCAACAATAAACATGGAGCTTACCAATAAGTTATTTTGTAAGGGAGAAATTATGAACAATCACTTACTCGTGGGCATCAAAAATGCATGGTTTTTATTTGAAATGATGCGCTAAAATGTAATGGAAATGCAAATTTATTACAACCAGTAAGCAAATAGTACAAAAAATCACAAACAATACCTTATCCTGTAGCATATTTGGAAGCTTTAATGTATAAAAAATAATATAACGCCTAGAGTATTGCTTATAATTTTATTTATTGCTTCCAAATCTTAAAAAATATCTGCTGGGAATATGCATCACACACACTTACAAATGAGCTACAGATGGTCTCTACAGATGGTCGCAAGAATTAAGCAAGGCTGTAACTGACAAAACCTTAAATGTTCATCAGAGCCAAAAAACCTGTATGAAAGTATTGTAGAAAGAAGACACTGGTATTTAACAAAACTCACACGGCGTAAGTTAATTTCTTTTCATCATAGTAATCTGAGATCGGGACCAATCGGCGCATGTATTTTTCTGATAAAAATGACTCAAAAAAAAAACGTATTTTCGATTTTTTGTCAGTTACAGCGTTCTTTAATTCTTGCGACAATATCTTGTCATCTGTGGCTTTGGATAATATTAATATCGAGCAGGCGGGTGCTCTTGCTGTTCCGGTCATGCGATTTAAATGTGATATCCATTGGAATGATAATATATTTCAAGTGTCTAAAGAAACATTCAGGTGTATCGGTGTTTTAAAACGGTGCAAGAAATACCTCAGATCTTCTTAATATTTACAAGATCTTTATACGACCAAAAATGAAATACAACTCTCATGTAGAGGTCAGTGATTCAAAGTCTAGTTTGTGGCATTTCGATGGTGTAAGGGAAAGGGGGAAGGTGCTTATCAGTGACGGTAGGGTATGCAACTCTGTCGAGTCATTGGAGAATCGGTACAATATCAGCGAACACCAAATATGTGTTTCATTGTTCTATCGGGACTACCATTGAAGGTGCTCTGATGAAATAAGAAACTTGAATTTGGATAATCGCATATTTTACGTAGTATTCGTACATCTCCCAGGGCACATCTTTTTAAAGTTGATTGTCCAGTGAATCGCACAATGCATTATAGAGATAATTCGTTCTTTAGGCGCACCGCCTCATTATGGAACAATCTTACAGCGAATGTTTTTCCTGTCAGTTACGATATCAGTGAGTTTAAAGCAAATGTCCATAAGCACTACTCCCTCTTTCCCCCCTTTCCATAGTATATTTTCCTGGACCAGCACAATGTACTGCATGAGCAGGGGTCGTCTCCTGAGTGCTGGCTATATTCACCTTATTATTGGAACCAAATGAACCATAAAAGAACAGATCGTTAAACAAACTTATGAATTTTCTTAAAATGGCTGGGAAAACTGCAGACAAGTTGTAATAAAATCTATTGCAGAGAAGTGCGATCTTAAGAGTATGCAACAGATTTTAATACAAACGTCTACTGAAATTACATGATTGTGAAGGAAATTTTTCCTATTTATTTTTAGTTTTTTAAACCGGAATTGTTTAGGGACAAAAACGGGCAGCTGAATTTTTAATATGTAATTAGCTGAGACTTCAGGCTTTAATTTGATATAAGCATCCGGCTGGAGCTCGTTGTAGCTCAGAAGATGCAATCCATAGAATTTGGAGAAAATATATATTTTTGGACAATTTTTTGTAGTAAAAAATTTTATTTTTTTTTTTAATTTGAAAATTATTTGTATTTGCATATATATCATAAAAAACTTGCAATTGTACGAAAAAAAATCTTTTTATTTTCATTACAAGAGTATTTTACAAGCAGGAAGCGATAGAAGGTAGCGTATATAATACGGTCATTTCAAACGCATTCAGTTCGGTCAACTTTGAATGTCTCTAGACAAAAAATTAATAAAGATATAAGCCTAATATTATTGGTACATGATAATTAGATTGTTTATTATAAACGGTAAAAAAATAAGGTAGATCAGAAGGCATGAAAAAAATGAATTAATGCCGCTCTTTAGCCAGTGTGCAGCGTACTGTCTTCTTGGCGGGCATGCTCGTCGGGTCTATATTAACTGGTTTATGCAGTACAGCGAACATTGATTCTGATGATTTCTTCAGATACCTAAATATCAAACAAACTGGATATTTTTTTCTTTTGAGGCCAGCATTCAGGGAATGACCCTTACTCATGCATTACATGAGGGAAAGAAGGTATGGACCTTTGACTTAAACTCGTTAAATTCATGTCTGATATCTGGCTGAAAAAAAAACAAAAGTCCTACTTTAGAAATGCGAAACGCAAGGAAATCGGTTGCTGTTGATTGATTATTGAATGGCCAATTTTATGCTTAACTACTAACTACTAACTAATTCTACAGCAATCAACGCCAAGACGCCCGCATTGTACAGTTTAAATTAGTCGAGGAATAAAGAGTTATAATGCTACGGGAGATGAAATTGTTGTTGTTCTCTCTGATCCAGAGTGTGGGATATTTCTTAGTTATTCTGCCTCAACTGCCTTCCTGGCATGGGAGACTCTGCCAGAGAACTATTGCTCTCCGCCAGCTTAGCCAGTTGAGTCCTTGCGGTATAAGCCTCTACACCATGACAAGATGATTATCGCACGTAGAACAGTGGATATGGAGATGAATGGATACATTATACAACCCGCTGTTATACTATATATTGCACCTTTAATGTTTCCTGTTCATGATGTGTTAAAATTCGTTGCAAGTTCACTGATAAGTTATTCCTCAGATAAGCTAATATGTCATTAGGGTTGTTTCAGTGGTCTGATTAGATTAGAAGACAACCATAAAGTCTTCTTTAATTCTATATTTCTGTTATATTTTAAACTGAGCAAACTATTTGATGAAACAATTTTGTTAAATTAATACTCTCAGTACTTCAGTATTTGAATTCATTTCAGCTATTTCGTTTAAGCAGGCTGTTTTCCCTCTCTCTCTTTCACTGTCTTTTAATTTGGAATTTGTACATTCTTTATTGCAAAATAATTTTGATCATATTTGTAAATTTGTTGCCTATTTTCTTTTTTTTCAAATTTCTATCTCCTATCAAATCAAAAACAGTCTATAGAAGCATATAAATTTTAAATACAATTTAGCAGCAGAGTTGTATAAACGGTTACGGGCTCGGGCACTGGTATGGGTGTATGCATTTCTCTGTTATTATAAATATATTATGGCAACACAAAAAACAAAAAAAACTCTTAACATTTAAATAAACTCGTACATGCATCATACTCATAAACATTTCATGTAGTCCTTATTTACAGTTCAACCATATACAGGGTGATTATATTGCATTCAATTTAGTTTTGCAAATAAATCAACAATGGCTACATGACTGGATGACTGGTTTACAAACCAAATGCATTCAGTCGGTCGGTCCGTTCAATGATTGTAAGTCTCCCACAAATGTACGTTCTGATATTTTTCTGTGCTGTGCCTGTGCTGTGCTATGCTGCTCTGTTTTTTTTTTTTTTTTGTTTTTTTGTACTTCTCCGGTAATGTGTGAATGTATTTGGTAACATGATAACCTTTGCCAGGCTTGTCCATTTACTATATTTGCATACCTACATATGTACATGCATACTCGTATGTATGTTCGTTTTTACAGCTGCATTCATATGTCGAAAGAATTGTATCCTTTTTTTTTCCTATTTGCATCACAGCATCCCTTCTATCCTCTTTGTTGTTGTTCTCTCTATCTATTTGACTACAAATATAATTTGCATAAAATGATTGCTGTGTTATGTTGGGATATATTTTCTATGTATTACATGGCATTTGTTAGAGTCATTTCTTTTTGTTGTTGTTGTTGTTGTTGTTGTTGCGTCCATGTATGTATATATGTAAGTTTATGTATGTGTTTGTAAATTAAACTTATACGTGCTGATTTAACCAATAATATAAAGTTGCCTGGGTTTTATAATATAAAATGGATTTAAAATCGTAAATTCGAATAAAAGTGAAACGGTAGCAAAGTTAAGTTTAATTTAAAGGGTTTTAAAGTAAAAGTTAAGAGTTTATCTTTAATTTGTTGATAAGCATTTTGTTTTATTGTCATGTCTAGTAGAGGGAGTTTTTTCCAAAAATTTTAACAAAGTTAAGCTTTTAAAAATATTTAAAATGTTTTACAAAAGTTGCAATAATTTAAAATAATTTCCGAAATAATTAATATTACTCATACGCCATCACTATGTTTATTGAGTGGCCATTTAAACTGTTTCTTACCAAATGGTTTTATATCCCAAAACATGAGAAGTCACTCTGTTAAAGAAGTTAAGAATTTCAATTCGGTTTTTAAGAAATTCACTTTAAAAATTATAAAATAAATATATAAAAAAATTATCACAGTTTGAGTGGCCCGTAGACTTGTAGAGAGTTTGCTATTGTACATCATGAGTCCACTTTTTATTATTCGGCCCTATTATCGTTGACGTTTTTATTTTAAAACGAAATAAAAACGACAACTTGGTATCACCGTTGTTGTTATCGACAATAATCGAAAAATGTCGGTATTCTCTATTTAAAAACGAAGATAGAAACGATAAAGAAACGTCTGTTTTTTGTCGCTTTCATTTTTAGTACCGACAATAAAACGAGAGGTTTGAAAAATAGAAAATTAAAATTACAACGTTGCAACAATTTGAAATTTTAGTATCAGAAATTGAGAAACAAAATCGTGAAGGTTTTAAAAAAGGCATAAAACTCTTAAATTTTAATAGTTTTTGGAAGGAAGTGGCTGCAAAAATAAATCCATTTGGACCTCCATTCCGTGACGGAGATGGTTGGCACAAAATAAGTAAAACTAAATTAACAACAACATATTACTAAAAAATTTTTAAATATGTTGTACATGTATAATTGATTTGACGATACTTTCTATACGGATGTTATCGCTCAAAGCAGACCTACTTCCATCACTCCCATTTGGATGTGAATTATTTGCAAACTGTGACGGAATTGACTTACGTAAACTTAGGGTAACTTATAATAACATTTCTCGATATATTTTCCGCAGAGGTCGCCATGACCGTAGTATCTCTAGTTATTCCTTTCAGATTCTTAATATCAGTTTTGAAGATTTAATGAAATACAAGTGTCTGACTTTCTGCAAAAAATTATTGTTTCAAAAAATCCTCCCTACAGTTTTAACAGAATTGTATTTGCAAGGTCAAGTCGTGGAACAAAAATTATTGTGCCGAAATATAAGAGCCTTTTGTCTCAACGGCATAAGTCTTTGGAATAGTCTTCCTAATAACCTTCAGAAAACGCGCAATGCTACCACATTTAAAAAGGAGTTACTCAAATATTTTAATTCTTTTTTTTTAAATTCATTTTAAATTCAACAACAAATCTAACACCATTTCATTTGATTTTTAATTAAAAAAAGACGAAATTATTTGGTAAACAAAACCACATAATATGTATTACAGGTTTTTTTCTAGTGCTACCAAGTTTTTCTTTGGTTTTATTGTAGTTTTTGATAAATATTTATCGTCGTCTTCATTTTATTTCAGGAATAACATTTTAGAAACGAAGCGACATAAAAACGACAACCAAATAGAAACGACATTTGAAATAAGAACTCCAACAGGAATAGGGCCGATTAATTGATTACAATAGACATACTTCTCTTTTTATAAGTTCTTTTTTCACGAATAATATCTTTTTTTTTTTCTTTTGCGGGAATTGATATTTTTGACAATAACTTTGCTGTACCTAACGGACTGAATTCGTTCATTTTTGTCATATTGGCTGCCATTGTTGTTGGCCCGATTACCACAGATATTTGAAATAATAGAGAGTTGTTTAATCGCAAGGCCAACACAAAACTTTAGTTAACATTTCTCGAAATAATTCTAATTTTAAAACGTCAATGAATGCGGTCCTGTTAGCGGCACTGGCCGTACCTGGGGCTTCAAACAGTTCATTTTATTTTTTTAGTTAATGAAGTTTAAAGAGACTTTTCAGTACTGGTTTTACTTCTTTTTTTTTATTGAGAACAATGCTCAGGGATAAACTCCTACTGATGCTGTGCATTGTATTGAAATTTTTTGGAAAGAACACTATATTTTTTTCTTAATTACTATTAGGCGCCTTGAAAATAAGACAAATTGCTGTGAATTGATTATTCAAAGGCCAGTGTTATACCTTCATCGTTGCATGTTGATTATATGGTGAGTGCCTTCGCTAAGTAGGTTTAGCTGTTATCTGCTACTTCCCAATAGGTGGCGCTTTTCTCCTGATCATTCGTTTATCGTTGTCAAAGGTTAAGTTGGAATAGAGTGGAATGTCAGGAAGCGGTTTCTTTGTAGATAGACTTCAGGGGGGGGGGGGGGGCGGGGATGGGGGAATAGAACCTCTTATTTTTTGTAAGTTACAATTTAGAAAAAAAAAACCGCAAACTAACTTTTTTATTTTTCACCTTTGCTGGGATTTGAACCTGGGCCGTTTGAGTTTTTATGCGAGTGCTCTAGCCACTATACCATGCTCTCTCTAGTTATTTTTGTTTTTCTAAAAATCTGTTTATGAGTCACATTGCTGAATACAATTTTGCAACAAAACACTGTTAAAATTTTTATTTGTTCTATAACTTAATCAAAACGACATTTACGATGGTCTCTTAGGGATTTAATACTCGCATGACTTGGACTTTTTAGTGGTTGTTGGTAAATATTATTTTTTATTTTAATTTTAAATGATTCAAGATGACTTATAAAATCTTTCTAAACAAAAATGTCCACACAGTATGACATTCTTAGTTGTCAAACCATAATTAGCAGAGACACCTGGAGACTAGTGTTAAGTCAGGCCTAAACCCGTTAACGGGTTGTTATAGCCACTTAAGTCAGCAAGTAAGTAAGTAAAAGTGCTGTCATTATATAAGAAAAAAAAAACCTTTAATATTTATGTTCGCCATAGTCTCGCAGGTAGAGTGTTGGGTTAGTAGACGGAGAGTTCCGAGTTCAAACCTCAGCTATGACATTTGGAGAGAACGATATATTAAAAAATGCATATTTCGGCGACCATCTCTTAGCAGTCTGCTAGCAAAATCTCTGAGAGTAACTAATTTCCATAAACAGGCTTCTGAAGTCTATTGTTCGCAGTTGACTTTAAACTGTAAGTCCCGGTACTCATGAATAAAAAATTGAGACACATAACATGAATGTTGCCAGAAGCTAGACTGTAACCCTGAAACCGTGTATGAAGGCCCTGATTTGTTTAACACTACTTTACCCTTATGTGGTGAGGATGGCTGCGTGTTCGGCAACAAATATTCTGAGCAAAATATCTCGAAATATGTCAGGAAATTTAGCCATTAGCAGTCACCGTAGTCTAGTGGCTATTATGTTGGCCTTTTACGCAAAAACTCCCGGATCTAGTGTTTGAAGCTGACGTCTTAAAAATTAAGAAATACAAAAAAAAATACTTCTTTCGGCGACTACTTCTTAGTAGTATTCTTATAAAAGCTCTGAGAGTACTTGATTGCCATGAAAAATCTTCTGAAGTCTATCGTTCGGAGTCGACTTTAAACTGTAGGTCCTGGTACTCATCGATAAAAATTAACACACACAACATGAGTGCTTCGAGAAGCTAAGCCGTAACCCTGACACAGGGTTACAATGGCCAATTATGTATGTATGTTGTTCCAAATTCGTTGGTATTAAATCTGAGTAAAAACATTTTGCATTTTTGTTTCATACATTTTTCCATTGTAGATGTTGTTTTGTGAACACTGTTTAAGTCTTATGCTCAATGTGCAACAACCAAGTATGTACAAATGCTGTTAATTGCTTAGCGAATTATAATAAAAAAAAAATTTTAAAATTTTTCTTCAAACCTCATTTTTTATATTAATTTTTGTTTAACCTTTTTTTATTTTTATACAAAAATCCAAATAACATCATGTGACTATATGTCACTGCTTTATATAATTGTAATTAAAGAAAACAAAAATTAATTTTAAAATATAACTTAAGTATGGTTAAGTATTTCAAAAGCCTTAATTAAAAATGTTTGTTTGGTAGTTTTGTTTTCTTTCTCTTAAGCCTTTACGGGCCTTATAAAATAAAGTGTCATAAAGTGGGTATATTTTGAGGAAGGTTGCTTTAATGGCTAACAAAACCCCAGTAAGAGTTAATATATAAATTAAAAAACATTAATTTAATATGTTTTTTTTATTCATTATTTTTAAAATATGTCATCAAGTTTTTGCCACAAAAACCTAAACGCCATACCTTATTGTTATGCTCTCATACCTACGAATTCATTTGTATTTTTTTCATTCTCAAAATTTTTTTTCTGTTGTTGCTTGCCTGCTAAAAATTGCGGTTAAAAATTTTTTCAAGCATAAGTGTGAATAAAAAGCCTTTTTTTTCTGATGCGCACATAAACAAACACATACATTTGGCTTAACAGCAGGCTTAGTGTTTGTGTTATCAATGGCTAGAAAAAAATTTAAAAAAAAAACAATGCAAGAGAGCGAGAAAGAAAAACGAAAAAAAAAGAAAATTCTAAAGCCAACCTTTACCCTAAGTTTTGTTGTTGTTGTTGTTGTTTTTTTTAAATAATTTTAATTTTCTTTCTCTCTCTATATGTGCAAACACCACACAACCACAAAGTCAAATGCATAAAAACCACACGCAACCATATATAAACAATACATACATACATACATGCATGCAAACACACTTTCGCATGAGCACTCTTCTTCTTTTATGCACTCAAACTAATGTGCACACACATCATATTTGTTTAGCGTCAACAACAATAATAATAATAAAGTCACCTGCAGCAAAAGCAACAAGAGCACACAGCCAGCATCTCTTTAAAAAATAAAAAATAGAAAAAAAGAGAACAGAATACACTGAAAATAAACAAACAAACAAACATTAACATTTACTAACATGGTGTTGTTTTTATTAAAGGATTTAAACGAAACACAAGCGAAAATCTTTAATGGCAATTGTTGGAGAGAGAGAGAGTGTGTGTATGTGTGTGGGTTGGAGATTTTATTCTTTTTACCTATTGTTTGCTTATGTGTAGGAGTAAATATGGTTTTAGTTTCGCGTTTTCTTTGCACTGAAGCGTAAGTGTAGTTGAAAATAAAAGGAAAAATACATTAATGGTTGCCTGAATCTTTAAGAAGGTGGTGTTAGAAACTAAATTTCATACAACGCAATACAATGTTCAACTTCTTCTTCTTCTACTTCCTTCAGCAATAGAAAAAAAAACGAAAAATATTATTATTGGGTTTTTAAAAGCAGTTCTTTTTTAATTTTAAAACCATTTTTAAAAAGATACATCAGTACGTATGATTAATATTAATTATATTTTCAATTACAGTCAACTCGCGTAAACGTGAACTAAATTTTAGCAAAGCAGTTCACATTTTCAAGATTGTTCACAATTTCGATTAACAAATTTTTGACATTCTATTCACTATTACCCTTAGAAATAATATTTTAGTTAAAAAATGTAAACTAATAGTTTAAGCAAATAATTGCAGAGGTAAAATAAACTCGTATATCAACATCATCTATACCTACTGTAAATATGTATATGATGGGCTAAACAATAAATTCGAATGATCTAATTGCTAGTATAGCGTAGACTTCCCAATTAAAAGTATGTAGAGTTTAAAAATGTAACGACAATAATTGTTCATTTAATAGAGTAATCTGAAAAAAAAAAATATTCAGTTACTCAGATGTTCACCCTTTCGAGACTTCACGTTTTCGCGAGTTGACTGTATGTTATGTTTTTTTTAGAGACAAAAGTTGTAATTAAACTTTTATTTTTGGCTAACTTTAACTATTGCCGCTTGTTTAAAATTGTTTAAGTTAAAAAAGAAAAACGTACTATAAAAGGAATTTTCAAATTAGAAAACATGAATCTTAACTTTCGTTTTATCTGCAAAAACAAACACTTTACACAATTTCGAGAGATTTTTCATCATTAAAAATTTTAGTTTATAAATGCTAGATTGGCTGTTGAAATGCATCAATGTCTGCTAAAGGTACTTTTACACTATTCTACAAGTCTTAAGATTTTCATTGGATTTTGTCGAAAAAAAATCTAATTTGGTCTGATTCCTTTTACACTATCATCTATATATATAAAAAACAATGTTGTTCTTTGGCCATCGTATCAGTTGAGAACGGCTGGACCAATTTTGTCGATTTTTTCTTTCTAATGATTTTTCGTGATCCAACTTGGGCTCTTACGGAAAGAAAATTTTGCCCCGCCTACTTTTACGTCCACTTTTTTTGATTTACCTGAAATTAGAAAACGGCTACATGTCGATTTGACAAATTTTTCTTTCACATGTTTGTATTAATCCACTTTAAGTTTTCGTCGAGAGAAAAATTTTCCACGCCTACTTTTACGCCCACTTTTTTCTATTTATCTCAGACTACTGATTTTTGTATATCTTTAGAACGGTTAAAGGTAAAGTTTCGGAATTGGGTCTGAATGTCTTCATGGGCAAGACAAATCATCGATCAGAAAGTAGGCGTGACGCCTCCCATACAAGTTAAAAATTGAATTCTTTATACATATGTACGTATCTTTAGAAGTCTGGAAGCTAAAGTTTCTGAATTTGGTGTGATAGATTTCGTAGTCATTAAAAATTATCAGTAGAAAAAAAGGGCGGACAAGTAGATGTGGTAGCTTCCAGACGAACTACGAAAATTCCAATACAATGCAGAGCTTAGTAGGGGCTTACCCAGGAGTATTGGTCTCAATAAGAAAACGCATACTTATAGTTTTTAAATTTGGTCTGAATTACTCCGTAGTCACTAAAAATCATCAGTCTAAAAATGTGGACAAATGATAATGGTAGGTGTAGCGAAACACGCCGCACACTGGTTCGGCTTCATACATTTTTGTGCAAAAAATATAAGAAGCGGCCCTTGAACCATGAAAATTGGCACGGAATATATTATATTGACTAAATTAGGCAAATAATGAAAATCAGCCACACCCATCGCCCATCGCCCAATACAATCAAAATGGATATTTTCACATAAAACCTTTCTATAACAGCAAAAGTCTTAAAATTTACTACATATACTTCTTAAAAAAAAACAAAAGACGCTTGCCAAATTTCATTGAAATCTGCCACGCCCATCGCACCGTCTTGCACTCTGTGTAGGCGGTATTTTGGAGACAAAAATTCGATTTTTTAAAACTATTTTTACAAATCAAATAATTCCGTTCCAAAGAAGAGTGTTTCACTGGGAGAAATTCATAATTTATTTGATTAAAAAGAAATATTTTGTCTTAGAAAAAGTCTACTGAAGTCACTTAAATATTGTAAAACGAAAACTGAGGAAAATTTTTCTACAGTTCAGTAACTTGTATATGTCAGATATTTTAATTGATAACTTTGCAATGCAGTTTTTATTGAAATACAGCACTTCCTTTATAATTCGTAGAAAAAGTTGTTTAGATTGCATACGAAGTGTAGAAGATATGACCGAATTAAAATTGCCTTCTAAGCCGCAAAAGTTTTTCTTTTAAATAAAGGATAGGTCCGGCTATATTATATTCTTTGAATTTACCCAAAAAAATCCACAAGTTTTTACAGATCGTTAAACAAACTTATGAATTTTCTTAAAATGGCCGGGAAAACTGCAGACAAGTTGCCATAAAATCTATTGCACAAAAGTGCAATCCTAAGAGTATGCAACACATTTTAATATAAACCTCTACTGCAATTATATGATTGTGAAGGAAACTTTTCCCACCTAATTTTAGTTTTTTAAACCGTAATTGCTAAGGGGCAAAAACGGACAGCTGAATTTTTAATAAATAATTAGCTGAGACTTTAGGTTTTAATTGGTATAAGTATCTGGCTGGAGCTCGTTGGAGCTCAGAAGATGCAATCCATAGAATTTGGAGAAAATATATATTTTTAGACAATTTTTTGTAGTAAAAAAAATAATTTTTTTGTAAATTTGAAAAATTTTTTTATTTGCAAATATATCATAAATAACGTCCAATTGTATGAAAAAAATCTTTATAGTGCCATTACAAGAGTATTTTAAAAGCATGAAGCGATAGAAGGTAGCGTATATAATACGCTCGTTTTAAACGCATTCACTTAGGTCAACTTTGAATGTCTCTGGACTAAAAAGTAATAAAGATATAAGCCTAATATTTTTGTTAAATGATAATCAGATTAACTGTTGAGGACTCGGGTTCGAGCCCCAGGAAAGTTGTTATCAATTTAATTTTGTTTTTATCAGAAAACGCTTTAATTAGATCAAAGTTAACTGCAATGAATATTTTTTGGTAATCAAAGAAGAAATGATGTCCGTGAAGGAATAGTACACTAGCCAAACTGAACAATTGTTTTCGACTCCAGCTACGGTAGTCTCATCAGAGTTTTTTTTTGTCCTGTGTATATTCGAGACCACACATCAACTATTTAACTCACACTTTTTTGGAAATCGCATACTGAAATTATTACCGTATGTACATACACTTGTATGAGTTAGTCGAAGTAAAGTCACACAAAAAATTGTAATTCTGTTTCATCCAAATAAGATGACAATTACAAGAACAGCAATGATGGTAAGAAAAGGAGAATATGATAAAAACTGTTGTGTGACTTTACTTCGACTAACTCATACAAGTGTATGTACATACCAGAGAATGACATGAGTTGATTCGATTTTACTGCCTATTCATATTATTACTGCTTTTGTTTTGTTTTTATTCATCAACAGTGGCAGCTGTATTGCTTGTAGAGTTTACTTTTGTAAATGCATTGTTTATTCTTAATCTTTTTTTAGATACCATTAGCAATAACAACATACAAAACACTCCTTTGTATACAAAACATTCAAATGATTCATTAAAGCTCAACTAATAAGAGGTTAAACCGTTTGACTGAAACAGTGTTTTTTTTATAATTTTTTTAATTTTTAACCGCAGTAATTTATTTCTTAACAAATGTTTCAAAATAAAAATCAGAAAATAAATTTGTAATTATCATTTTATTTAAAATGAAATAATGTTTATTTTTAAATTTGATTTTTTATTTTTAGAAATAGAAATTGTTCATTTTTAAGAAATAGAAAATTTAGTTTTGTTTATAATATTTATTACTTTTTATACATGCGTTTTATTACTAATAAATAAAAAACAAAGTAAATAAATAAATAAATAATAATAAGCAAATAAAAAACAAGTAGCATTATTTATTAAAAATATAAGAGAAACTGCATTATTTTTCAATACAATCGTGTTATTGTTTTTCTTGTGCTCGTAGTTGGTTTCACATTTAAACAGTGAAATACTCAAATATACTTACTGCTTTTGTGATTGGTTGGAGTGTTTAGCATTTGCAAGCAACTACAAGCATTTTGTAGCAAAAGACATACTTAATTGAATCATGCAATAGCAGCATTCATTTAGTTAGTGTGTATTGCTAGCTCAATATTCATTTTTAAAAAGGCAAAAAATTGCCATTTGAGTGCGATTCATGTCAATCTCTGGTACATACATGTGAAAGAATATAATTTCAGTATGCGATTTCCAAAAAAGTGTGAGTTAAATAGTTGATGTTTGGTCTCGAATATACACAGGACAAAAAAAAACTCTGATGAGACTACCGTAGCTGGAGTCGAAAACAATTGTTCAGTTTGGCTAGTGTACTATTCCTTCACGGACATCATTTCTTCTTTGATTACCAAAAAATATTCATTGCAGTTAACTTTGATCTAATTAAAGCGTTTTCTGATAATTAGATTGTTTATTATAAGCTGTAAAAAAATCAGGTAGATCAGAAGGCATGAAAAAATTAATTAATGCCGCTCTTGAAACGGTATGCGCCGGGTTTAAGCTAGTTTCAAATAAAATGAAAGCAACAGCTGTTTGTGATTCACTATTTTGCAACTGAATTGACAGATTTCAGTTGGAAGTTACCATCTGTAATACCAATTTAGCACCTGACAACGCAACTTAAGTTGAGTTGCCATCCATAATCGATGAATAAATTTTGTTGAAATTGTCAGTTCCTCTTTTTTTTTAAAGGCTTTATATAACAAAAGTTATAGATTTCTTTAACTTTATCTCTTTTTTTTTTTGTGCTTCATTAAACAGTTTTGTGATGTATAACTCAACCTTAAAAAAATTTACTGCAAAGTATTGCGGCGTTTACTTAATTGTCCTAAAAACAGTAATATAAGATTTTTGTTTTTCTTTTTTAATACAAACTAAGCAAAATGTTTTCATGCACCTTAAATGTAATTTTAAATTCTACTGTAATACCTTCTTTAAGACTTAAAACTTGTGTTAGAGTTTCTAATTTCTTAATATTTTTTTTTTGTCTTTTTTTTTAAACAAAAATCCTTTGGTTTCTTATAGTTTACTTGGCTCTTAATTGGTATCAGTTGTTTAAGTACTACAAGCTACTTTATGTTACGGTCTCATTTTATGAAATTGCACCCAAAAGGCAGTCAAGTGCTATATAATAAAATAGAGACATGAAGAGAAAGACAGAGCGAGAGAGGGAGAGAGAGAGAGAGGGAGAGCGTGAAAACAACAACAGTTGTAAAGTAATATACAACTACCGCTTAGGGATAAATTAACTACCACATAATGCTAAAGACTTCTTGCCAGATCTAAGAACCACCAACTACTAACGTTAAATGCAGCAGGTGTTTTTCCGGCTAAAACCTCAAAATAACACACACAGAAGCACACACATACTCAGTTGAATAAACAGGATACAATGTAGTCAAAATGTCTTGATTTTTAATGATACCACCAAAACACCAGCACCAGTACATGAGCCACTACTAAATGTAAGACAAGACATGCGGCAAATCTTGTTGTGGCAAGAATTGTCCGGGGGTTTTATGCTTGCAAGTGCAGTTACTTAAGCAATTATAAAGTGCAGGTAATAAAGAAAAAGCCAAAGAAAAAAAATGTTAAGCTTCAAATAAAATTTCAAATATTATGGTTAGTGAAGAGTGGCAAAAGCAGCAACAAAAACAGCAATAAAGTAAAACGTTATGCAAATAATTGCCGTAAGAAAAAGTTAACATTTAAAGGAAAGAGTTTTTTTTTCAGCTTTAAATTTTGTGTACTCGTACAAATCATAACAAATCGTTTCAAGTTTATAAATTATAAGAAAAAAATAAAATATTGAAATATATTTTCAATTACACAGTCTTAGAGAGAATAAAAAAAGCAATTACCTTTAAGGATTTAAGTGGTTTTTCTTAAATGTTCCTTTTTTTATATTTCAATTGGTTTATAAATCCATGGCTACAAATCCTGACTGCTTTTTAGTTTCTCTCTTTGGCAATTTGTTACTTTTGCTTAGGCTTTAAATTAGTCCAAAGGGTATTTAGCAAGCCTTAACCAATAAAAAACGAAACAAATAAAATAAAAAAACAGTAAAATATAGAGAAAATAAATAACAACTACAACAGAAAATATATAAGTCTTGCAACTAAACAAGGGTATGCTTTGCCTTTTACAAGCAGAAAGAACAACGTTAGCAAACAGCAATAAAGGTAAATTGCTTTGATGTTGGTAAAGCCAGTTAAATTGATTTAAGGTCTTTAGCTAAGCTGCTATAAAGAGCATATGAGAAAAGATAAAACAAAAAAAGAAAACAAAAGAGAACAAAAAAAAACACAAAATTTTCAAACTTAACTTCCATAATCATAAAAAATATTTAACAGATTTATAAAGAAACCGTTAACAATTTAAGACATGAAGGCTTATCTGTAAAAAAAACAGTTTCTTAAAGTCTAAATTAGTCTTTTTAACACATAAAATGAAGCACTGTGTCCCTATCAAGTCAATAATTAATATTAATCATACGCCATCATATGTAAATACATACATGCATACATTATTGGCCATTACAACCCTGTTTCACGGTTAGGGCCTGGCTTCTCCCAGAACCTATGTTGTGTGTGTCAATTTCTAACCTGGGTACCGGGACCTACAGTTTAAAATCGACTCCGAACGACAGACTTGAGAAGCTTATTTATGGCAATCAGTTACTCTTAGAGCTTTTACCAGAAGACTTCAAACAGGTAGTTGCCGAAAGAAATATTTTTTAAAAAAGAAAAAAAATATATAAAATTTTACAGAAGACACGCAGCCTAATATAAAATGTATGGTTTATCCTTGCCCTTATATCTTTAAAGTTAAATAATAAATTTTATTTTATACTTTACATTTTTAAATATGAGCGGCTTATAAGTGACTTTTAAAACTGCTGTCTTTAAAATTAAAGTGTAAGTGTGCAAAGCAATAGTTAAACAAAGGTTGAACTCCGTTTTTTTTTTATTTGCAACCAATACTCAGGGTAATGACCTACTGAATGCTGTGCATTGTATTGGAATTTTTTGGAAAGGACAGTTAATATATATTTTTTTCTTATATGCTTATTAAGCGCCTTAGAAATGAGATATTGGAGAAGAAATTGCTGTGAATTGATCATTCAGAGGCCAGTGTTATACCTTCACCCTTGACTGATCAACAGCAACTGTCTCATTGTTGCATGTTGATTGTGTGGTAAGTGCCTTCGCTAAGTAGGTTTAGTAGGATTAGCTTTTATCTGCTACTTCCCTATAGGTAGCGCTGTTCTCCTGATCATTCATTTTTTTGACATTAGTTAAGAGGGAATAGAGTATGTCGGTAAGAAGAGGTGGAGAGGTGGGGGGAACCTCTTATTTTTAAGTTATAATTTTGAAAAAACCGCAAACTAACTTTTTCATTTTTTTCACCTTTGCTGGGATTTTTTCACCTTACCTGGGGAACGTTTACTTAGTTTCAATATTCTTTACCTTTCGTTCTATAAACATATCGTCATGCGCGAGTTTAAGTGCTCTATACGCCATTTTATATATCTTGAGTTAATTACGCCACTTTAGGTTTTTGACACCAAAACGTTTAAAATCTGCACTCCATTTTTGGCTATTTATCTCGGAAACTGTACGAGATATCCGAAAACGGATGGCAGATTTGAAAAATTTAGGGTCGAAAATCTTAAGTGGCATCATTAACCCGAGATATACAAAAAATAATGAAATGGCGGATAGAGCACATAAACTCTCGCACGACGATATGTTTTCGCTGTCCGTCTTCGTGTATAAAAATTAAAGTAAACGGAAATGCGATAACAATAATATATGCTGTTCAGTTTGGCTGTCTTAATAAAAGTATCAAGAGTGCCGCATTTGGGGCTTTATTGACTCTGGCCATTAAATAATCAATCAGCAGTAATTCATTTCCTTGCAGTTTGCAGTTTAAGTTTTTCCTGATTGGTGTCGTTTTTCTTTTTGCGTTTGGTTTTTTGCAATGTGTGTGGGCTGAGACCTCGCCTTATGTGCGAGCCAGGTTTCTGAAGAAACTGATGCACAGGATTTTATGTCCATGGGTATCACCTGCTGTCCCTTTTTAAACTTCACAGGGGTTTTGCTATATACATTCGCAATCAAGTTGTGTACCAATGCCAATAACTGTACGGCATGCTTGATGCAGAATTTAACTGCCTCTGGGTTAAGTTTAAAATCGAGGCTCATCTTATGCATTTCGGATTTCTTTTTAGAAGTCCAAATACAGGGTGAGAGGCTACCTTTTATGGATTTGACTCAATTTCAAGAATCTAGAGAATAACGCGAAGAGTGAAATTGTCGTTGCTGGTGATTGAAATGATTAAGGCCCTTTATTACAACTTGCCTTTAGTTAAAGGTAGGATGTTATAGGACAGATAAATTCCTTTTGGTTATTACAAGTAATATTAAGTCTAAAAGTGACTTATAAAGATATTGAGAAGATTTTCCTTACGTTTAACTTTTAATGTGAAGTTTAAACGTTTGAGCTTACCATATTTTATCAAGGCTGCCATATTTTTTGTTCGTTCAATTATAAACAAAAATATTTTATCAAAAATGAAATAAATTCAATAAAAATAGAGAGTAAAACACATTTCTTTGTTATAAAGTCTTTTTAGTGCAAAATTTATAAAAAATTTTCGGTTTATGTATTCATCTAAGCATGCGTGTTGTTGCCACTTTTTTTTTTTTTTATTAAGACCAATACTCAGGGGCAAACCCCTACTCATGCAGTGCATTGTATTGGAATGTGAAGATGGTTGTTAGGTTTTTTTTTTTTTTTTTTTCATAGGTGTTTTTGTCTATTTTGCGCCTTTTATTGTTGATGAAAAAAGTTGCTGTAAATTTGTCCACTCAAGAGCCAGTGTTATACCTTCACCCTCGAACGATCAAACAGCACAATTGCCTCATCTGTCGGTGGATGTTTAATGTGAATGGTAAGCGTCTTCAGTAGATTAGCTGTTATCTTCCCAGAAGGTGGCGCTGTACTCCTGATCATTTTTTTTTTGTGGAATGTCAGGGGGCGGTTTCTTGCAGATGGTCTTGCTGGAGGGGGGGGGACCTCTTTTTTTCTTAAATTTAATTTTTAATTTAATTTGTAATTTTTTAGAAAACCGCAAATTTTTATTTTTATAATTTTGTCCTTCGCTGGGATCGAACCTGGGTCGTGTGAGTTTCTGTGCGAGCGCTCTACCACTATGCCACGACCCCCCCTTTGTCTTTTAAACAAATTTAATGCCAAAAGTCATCGGTTCTTGTTATGGTATTGCCGTATTTTAAAAAATATAACTTTTATTTTAAAGGTAAGTTGTAATAACGAATAGCATTTAAAGATCACTTTATTCCTTCCGTTAACGAAAGTTACCTTTAACTATCGGAAAATTTATAGGCAAGTTGTAATAATGTCCCTTAAAATACTTTTAACTCCAGCACTGATTTCTACACAAAAACAATTTGTTAATTAACAAGAATAACCACCACATTGTTAAAGGATTACTTAATTTAGCTTTATAATGCCAATTGACAGCAATTTGTCGTATTTGGTAAAGGCTTAATGGGAAAAAAATCTATCTCTATCATTTCAAAAAATTCCAGTACAATGTATAGCTTGAGTAGAGAGGGTTTAACCCCTGAGTACTTATCTTAGTTAAAAAAAAAACAGCCTGTTCATTAGAGGTTACAAGCAAAATTAGGCCCTATCACCAAGCTGTAGCCGATGTTGTGCTGAAACCGAAAAATGTTTCCTCAAGCCATTTTGGAACAAAAACGTTCCGCACCGAAGCCGAATTCTAAAAGCCCTTTAAGATTTTTTTTTTTTATTTTTTAAAATTTTTTATTTTATAATTATTTAACTATTTCCATTTCTTAATGTAATTATATGATTATAATCAAAATCACAATCTAAAAACTATTTTTGTTAAATGAAATTAACTTAAAATTAAGACTTCGTGTTGATTTGCATTGGGGAAAAATATCGTGTATGACTTTGAGTTATTGATTCATCTTTCACTCAATTTCTTAGAAAGCATTTCTGAGCATTAGTAAAGCCCGATAATGATTTGTCTGAATGGTCTGAAAACCAAATATTGTACCAAGGGCCACATATAAATTCGCATATTGCATATAATAATTAGTATGTAAGCTAGAATCGCAAGAATTGCTCTAGAATTCCATCTAGCATTACTAATCGGTGGTTTAGTTTTAAAGTTTATAAATGGAAATTTATTGTGCTTCATATAGTATTTAAACGTCTGTCCTAGTTTATATAAATATTGCATATCATCACGCCAACTTACCAAACTTAATTGCATTTGACGCGGAACCGTTTTTAACGATATCGGAAATCTAAAGATGCAGTTCTTATTGTTCTTTTATGCACTACATGGTATGGATAGGGCCATTTTGATATTTTCCGAAATTCTAAAAAAAAGTTTTATCCCTAGTGTTCATAGAAGATGAATGTTTTTCATATAAAATATAAAAAGACGAACCTCTCAAACGTATCGTCTTCTATAAACAGGCTGTAAGTTTTATGAAAATTACCTAGTGTATGTCCACACTCGGAGAGAAAAGTTAGGCAACTGCCCCAACTCGGCATTAATGTCAAATTGTAAGAAAAAGCAAGCAAAAGAAAGCAGAGAAATTGCTGTACAACAACAAAAAGTTGGGCAACTAAAATCTTCGAGTGTGGACACGAAGACAAGTTTAAAAGAGAATTGATAAAGAATTGCCCAACTATTCTCTCCGAGTGTGGACATACACCTATTAAAATAGTTTGGAAATAATGTTTCAAAACAAATTTTTTGCAAATAATACGAATGCTGATTTGGCGATTATTGAATTTTTTTATTAAAAAGTAAACTTAAGCTTGACAAACAATATGGCTTCAGATTTAGGCTACAGAATATTTTAATTGTTTGACAATGTGTTTACTGTAAAGTTTTTTTATAGATTTTTATATTTTAAACCACAGTTCTAGAGATTAAATTAATTTTAAGTAAATTTAAAAGAAATTTTAATTAACCAACAGCCAGCTCTGATTATACAAAAGTTTGCATGTGGGTAAAAATGCTTGGGTTTTAGGTATTAGGAAAAGAAAGAAAAATATATTTTTGTAGCCCCAAACTCAGTTAACTACTCATTATGTGCATGTCATATACAATTGACAGACAATAGTACAAGTTACTTACATATTCCCAAAATGTATAAACCATAGCACTCTTGTAATAGAAGAACAGTAACAAAAATTTGCCATGAAAAATTGTTTAACCTTTTAGCCGTATGCAAATGGTTATTTTATGGAAAATCCTTGATTCCACTTATATTTTTCTTTACACTAAATTTTTGTTGCTTATGTGAGAGACAATTTTTGCATTTCAAAATATCAGCGTAATACCCAAACACACACTCACACACACATACACACACCAAACTAACTAAGCCTTTAGGCATAAATTGTTGCAGAAAATAAGAAAAAAGTTTTAGAGAACAACTGAAATCTGCATAAACGAATTTTTAAATACAACAAACATTATAGGCCGGCTAATGGGCAAACTCTTACCAAAGCAAAATTAAACGCTCTCACCAGTCAGAGAGTAGGCCGGCCAGTATAGGCAAAAGCTAACAACAATTTTTATAAAACGATGCATCATCAGCAATTGCACAAGAAAATGCAAAAAAAAAAAGAGAAAGAGAAAAAAGCAACCATGCCAATAGCAAAACAACATCACTGTCATCATCATCAAGCAGTAGTAGCAGCATCAACACAACAATGTTTTCATATTATATGCCTGTGCCCTGGCTTTGAAATTCAGTTAAATGCTAAATTTTCTAAGTATGAGTGTTTTAAAATCCAATTAAAAACCCCAACTCAGTTTTTAGCTTTTTCTCTCTTACTACCTCTAGCCAGAGGAATTTAAATCGCTGCTGTTCTAATAATCAATGGTTTTTGTTTTTTTTTTTTGTTTTCAAAAAGAGTCTCCCGGCAGCTAAAAGAAAAAATTAAACCAGCATACAATTGTTCTATGTTGTAGCCGGATTGCAGATCTTGTATCGAAGTGAATTATTAACAATAAGACCCACTCAATTCTATTCTATTCTGTTATGTTCTGCTTTGTTTTTATTATTTTTTTATTATTTTCTAAACCTACAATTTTTAAATAACGTTTTCTAATAAACATTCACACAACAGCACTTAGATAGGATTTTGGGCTTTACTATTTCAGTTATATTGGCAATTTCTACTGGTCATCTCCTAATAAAAATCGTTATAAAATTTAAGAACAATGCCATACATTGACAGGAGGAAAACATAACCAAAATATGTATATGCTCTTAATGAAAGAGATTATAAGGGTTGTTAATAAAGCCTTCTTTTTTGAAATTTAACAACCAAAAATTATTTTTTTTTAAATTTTCTAAAAATCCTTAAATTTTAAAACAGCTGCTAAAAAATAATTTTTGATTTTGACACTTATACTGAGAAACACTAGGTTTGCAAATCGCCTTTTATGTTGAAAATGCATTTAAACATGCTCTTCTTTTTTTTTCAACTGAAGATGGAAACACATCTTTAAAACTGCCTCATAACCCTTTTTGTCAGACCAACCTAAATTAGAGCATCAAGCGCAACGTATTTTGCTCTTATCATTGGTGCTGTAATGAGTAGCTTTAATAAAACGTTACTAAGCTTCTCTTCAAGAATATCAGATCTTTTACCAGAAGGCTGCTAAGAGGTAGACGCCGAAGAAATATTTTTTCATATTAATTCTTGTATTAGTAAGCCCACACACTAACCAATAGACACGGCGACTTATTTGATAAAAAAAAAACTGACAAATATCCATAACTTGCTGAACCCGGTGTGCTTCGCTACCCCCTCGTTATATAATAAAATTAAAAGTATTTATATATTTTGCAGACATTTGTGGGATAAAGAGAGTGAGGCTACCCCACTGTTTTAATTCAAATGTATTTTAAATTTGAAGTAAAGCCGTTAATACATACATAATACATAATTGGCCATTACAACCCTGTGTCAGGGTTACGGCCTAGCTTCTCGCAGCACTCATGTTGTGTGTGTAAAATTTTTATCCATGAGTACCGGGACCTACAATTTAATGCCGACTCCGAACGACAGACTTGAGAAGCTTGTTTATGGCCGTTAATAAACCTCGAAAAATATTATCATGTAATAAGTATTACTGAGTCAAAGCTGCGCACTGTGAAAATTTAAGATCGGTTAACAGGTTCAGCCTCCAATATATTACAAACATAGGGGCTTGCTCTGCCCAATTTTTTTTGGAACGTATTTCTATTCATGGCAATACCATATATAGCAAGTACTGCCGTGGATATAGAACAAAAATTTAAAACTTTCAAACAAAATTTGGCGTGAAAAGGGGCGTGGAAGGGGGCGTGGCGTAAGAAATTCTTATTTATACCTCGACTGGAGTATAATGTGTATACAATTTGAAGTAAGTCTGTTAAAAACTATATGGGAGCAATTACAAAACTTTAAAAAAGTGGGCGTAAAAGTGGGCGTGGTCGAAAAAAAATAACCTATTAATCATGCCAGAGTCCCAGCTAAATGCTGTGAAAATTGCAGGAAGATCGGTCCAGAGGTTTGGTCTCCTATAAGGTACAAACAAACAAATAAACAAACACACATTCAATTTGATATATTTAGATAAGGAGAAATAAATTCACAAAATTTACCTTTAAATAGCTAAAATGTCATTACTTAAAAAAATTGTGGATATTAATGTAAAAGGGGGGTGGCGTAGTGTAGTGGTTTGAGCGCTCGCTTACAAATCCAAGCAGCCCAGGTTCGAGCCCCGGCCCTGGAGAATATAGGAAACAAAAATTTGTGCGGCATTTTTAAAAAGTTATAAATTAAATTAAAATATATAAGATGAAATTCATGCCAAAAAAGCCGCCCCCTGACATTCCACTCTAACCAACTTTGAGCCATCAAACGAATGATCACAAGAAAGCGCCACCTACTAGGTTGGGTACACAGGCAGAACTTAAACGCAAGGACCAAAACCTATGAACAAAACCTTAGCTAAGATACTCACCATTTCACAACAACAACAAAAAATATCAACAGATGGGGCAATTGCTGTTGATTATTTTGAAGGGTGAATGTATAACACTGGCCTTTGAGTCATCAACTGAATTCAACTTGTCTCATTGACATAAGGCGCTTAATAGAGAAAAGAATCTATGAATCTATTTTCCATTCCCCCTGAGTATTGGTCTTATCGAAAAAAAAGTAATAATGTAAAAGAATTAAACAAAAACAGTTGTTTTGCAACCAACTTCACTTTTTTACGCGCTGTCAAAAGTGAATTTTTTAGTTGCATAGCATTAGCGCCCTGCTATTTGGGTTGCTTTCACACATTTTGTGTGGGCATGAGAAATTTTTGACAGATAGTCGTAGTTTGCGCTTTAAGCTCTAATTTAGGTTGACTTTTATGAGTTTTGTTTTTTTTTTGCCACTTTATACAAAATTATGCATTCGGGGTATCATAAGCAAGTAAGCCATTAAAGCAGACAATTATTAAAAATTAAAAAAAAAATTAAAATTAAATTTATAGTGTGCACTCTGTCTTTTATTGCTTAAAGTTTATATTTAGTATGTAGTCGCCGTGGTCTAGTAGTTAGTGTGTTGGCTTACTAAGACATGAGCCCTGGGTTCGACACCCAGCTCCGACATCTAAAAAAAAAAGAAATATGAATAAAATATTTCTTTCGGCGACTACCTTTCAGCAGGTAACTGTAGGTCCCGGTACTCATGGATAAAAATTTACACACACAACATGAGTGCTGCGAGAAGCTAGGCCGTAATCCTGACACAGGGTATAAAGGCCAGTTATGTATGTAAGTAATTTTTTCCATACATAACAATTAAAAATGTAATGATGCAGTTTTGTAGAACATTTATTCAGCATGATGAATCCATAAATTGTATCCGATAAAAACGTTTATTTGTCGATGTAGTAATGAAGTAAAGTCACATGTAAAGTTTAGGCCAAAATATTGAAAACTGTTTACGCACTTCTATAGTGTTTGTACGTAAGATAATTTTATTGCTCTGATTTAAATACTGATTTTTTTTAAATATAGACTTTTCTGCGTATTTAAAAAAAAATTATAAAGCCAGGTCATATGGTTTAAAAGATATGATAGAATAAAATTTGCTCTATAATGTGCCGTGATCATAAAATCATAAAATTTGTCTCCTAACTCATAAAATTTTTATTAAAAAAAATTAAAATTTAAATTTAATTAGTTTTGGTAAAGAAACAAAAAGTTGTTGGAAAAAATATAATATGTATTATATGGGCAATGAGTGGTGAGCTTTAATTGAGGTAATAAAGGCTCTGTCCCAAATTTCAAAAACTTTGGGTCAAAAATAAATTTTGGGTTCTATGGGCGGTGGGTAGTGGGCGTGGCAAATTTTTATGAAACTTTATATATTTCTTAATACGAGCATTCCTTATATTTTTGCCAAACATTGTATGAACAAATCCCACTATCTGGCGCTAACCTACAGTAGCTTTTCGGAATACATATTCTATTGGATGCTTTTGGGTTGGTTTTCTATATAAACAAAATGTGTTTACCATTGCTGAAAATATTTTTTATTAAAAATAAGTATCAATTTCTAACTGCTTGATATGTGTGCTTTAACCTTTATTTTGGCAAAATAAACCGAACTTAACGACAGCCTATTTGACAAATGTAACGCAGCCAACATTATATGTTCTTTAGAACTTCAAAATTTACCATTGTGCATGAAATTTTACAGGCGCGTGAAATTTCAAAATTATCTTTTGAGAGTTTTTTCCCTTAAACTGGCCAATATTTCTTTATAAGTTCTTCTTTGTATTTGACCATACTAGCTTATCTATAATCTCTGTATAGACTTTGATACTTTTTGTGATTCAGAAGTTTTTGGTTATCCATATAATGTTTTTTTTTTTTTTAATAAAAACTATCAATAAGCACCTTAGTTGCCTACAAAAAATATTTCTAAAATTATAGGCCTTCATTAAAAACACTCTTCTTCTTTCTTTTGGGTTACATAAAATTTCAAAATTTGCATAAAATTTTGTTTCGTCTTAATTTAAGTAAAATTTAATTAAAAAAATAAAATCAAAAAGTCAAAGAAGAAAACTCATTTGATGAAAAATTTATTGATCTTTTTAGGGAAATCTTGAATATGTTTTAAAATAAATTAAATTGAATTTCAACAGAAATAAATACTTAAAGCAAAATAAAGTGTGTTCTTTAAGTGTGATAATATTTACGAAAGAAAACGTTTTGAGTTCAATTAGAAAAATATAATGAAATATATTGCGGCTTGAACAGCGTTAATAAATTAATTCCTTTACAAATCATTTAGTAATCATAAAGTAACCTACAGACGTGTTCGTAACTTTTTATAGGTCGGTAACGCGAATTCGTCAAAGTAATGATCATATGGAGAAGAATATTTGCAGTACAAATAAAAATGTGGAAAACTAGCCAATTTTAACGATTGCAAAAAATCGTGGAAAATTTTTGTATAAAAATCTAAACCCCTCTCCTACAAAGAATCTGCTTTTGTAGGAATTATACCCATGAAAGCATGTCATTGGTCTTTCTTCTTCCAAATTATTTCTAGAGCAGTTGATAACTGAGTCCATGTTTTAATGAGTTTCTTAAAATTCCGAATGCCAGAATCTGAGATGTATAGGCAATGTAGACTCCGGAAACTTGCATTGGCTACAACAGGAGCCTCCTTAAAATGGATTTAAGTAAATAGTCAGCAATCATCGTAACGACACTATTGTTTTTAAACAGCTCAAAAAGTTTCTGGGTTTCAACAATAAAACAGAAAAAGTTTGCTCTGAAATTGGATGGAAAGAGTCTGAGGACATTTACAAAGGCACTCAAAGGTCATTATACGTGCTGTCAGCACCTTTCTACAATGGATATATCGAATACTAGCACTAAATGAAACATTTAATCACCAACAGCCTTATACATGACGAAAAGTTAGCAGCTCGTTGTGAAGAGTGGATAGGATGCTTAGCACACAGTTACCGCATAAAACTTTGTTTACGGTCTGGCAACAATATAGACAACAACTCTCAAAACAGTGATGCCAAGTTGAATACTTTTAAAAGCAACTCTGAATTTCACACTTTTTTTTATAAAATTAGTGTATAAAATTGTTTGCATAAAAATAAAAACAGTAAATATGTACTTACATCCATGGCCATAACAACCTGTTAACCGGTTTCGGCCTGCCTTAGCACTAGACTCCAGGCATCTGGGCTACGCGCGAGCCTTTTCCAGATAACAGGGCTTCGACGTCTAGTGACCTTCGCATCGAAAACTTATCGCGCTGTAGCAGATTCTTCCGTCCAAACAATATGGCCGGGCCAGCGTAGCCGCTGGATGTTAATGCGTTGGACAAAGTCTACGTCGCCGAGGAGCTCACACAGCTCATGGTTGGTTCTAATGCGAAACTCATGGCCATACCTTAGAGGACACAATATCTCATGAGAAACTTTTCTCTCGAACACTCCCAGAACCGCTGTATCGGCACAAAACAGTGTCCATGCTTCCGTACCATAGAGAAGCACCGGCAAAATGAGCGACGTAAAGGATGTTAATTTTGTTGCACGAGAGAGGTCTCTGTTACTGAACTGCCTACTGAGACCGTAGTAGCACCCGCAGCAGCAAATGCATACATACATACATCCATACATAATTGGTCATTACAACCCTGTGTCAGGGTTACGGCCTAGCTTCTCGCAGCACTCATGTTGTGTGTGTTAATTTTTAACCATGAATACGGGGACCTACAGTTTAAAGTCGACTTCGAACGACAGATTTGAGAAGCTTTTTCATGGCAATTAATTACTCTCTCAGCTTTTGCCTGAAGACTGCTGAGAGGTAGTCGCCAAAAGAAATATTTCTTTCATATTTCTTTCTTTCAAGATGTCAGAGCTGAGATTTTAGCAGCAAATTACAAATTTAAAAAAAACAACTAAAAAATTTCACAAATATGGGAAAGTAAAAATGTTTGAAATTTCGTAAGCAAATGCTTATAACATTGTAAGCAACAGTTAAGCAGCTCATTGGCAAAGTATTGTGACTAAACTCTATGGCAACAAACTGCTAATTTTTTGTTATACATAAAGCTGTTACTATATGGCACTAGGACGCAATAGGTGAACAGTAGTTGTCTACACTTCCACTGAATAAGTTGGTTCCGTAATATAGTGAACACGTAACAAACAAGGGGAAGCACAGTAAACCGATCAAGGGTGGTCGCAGTGCAAAACGCCGTATTGGAAATGGACCTTCTTTTATTACATTGCATTACAAGGCACGAAAAGGATCTCATAATTTTAAACTTTACAGTGTGCTTCGTCAAGACTACTACGAGATTTCCTGGTAATGTGGTTTTCGACAGTAAAAATCTTTATAAATTTTCGTCTTAAAAAACACCCTTTACACTGAACCAGATGAATTTATTTGAAAATAAAATACAAGATTTTTTTTTAATTGTACCAATACTTTTCACAAATGGTAATATTTACCAATAATATTTGCTTTTATTGGGTTTTTCTTTTACTACAACTGAGTCTAAATAAATCTTTCTGCTGAGAACAAAAAGAAGGAAACAAAAAAAACATCAATTAAGAAATGTCCTAAACATAATAAACAAATATTAGAGAGAGAGCAAAAAGAAAACTAAAAGGCAAATACACAAATAAATACAGAGCACACACACACACAGACACAACCAATTGATATAAAAATAAAATAAATAAAATATCAAAACCAATATGTTGTCACATACACTTCAAGGACTTTTTTTTAAGGTCTCTTACATACAAGGAATATACGTGTGTGTGTCATTCTGTATATGAATTTAACTTTAAATGTGCGCTCTGTCTTTAGTTTATGGCTTCATTAGTCCTGCTAAAATAAACCAAATTGTAAATTGAAATAGATAGAGAGTAGAAAGTAACTCAAAGGTAGGGGAAGGATACATATAAAGTTGTATGGTCAAGAATTTTCCTTTAGCAACAAATAAATGAAATAAAATAAAATACGAGTATATTACAAAACGAGATACGAGTATTTTGTCATTGAGCAGAGAATATTTTAAAGCTGTTGCTGTGTTGATGGTGTTGCTAAATTTGGCTTTTGATTTTTTGTATTTTCAATAAAAACCTATTATTTGATTTTTCAAAGTTTCTATTTAAGTTTCTTGTTATTTTTGCCCAAAGAGCAACAACAGCAAAAATAAAGTGTAAGTGGTAATATTTATATATGGATATGTATGTATTTATTTGTTATATGTAGTTGTTGTTTTAGTTTCCTTTTCCGAAATTTGTTTTGTATTCCATCTCTTTTCCTTTTGGTTTTTGTGTAAATGTTTGTTTGTTTAAGTAAAATGTTTTGTTGACAAGCCTCTTTAACAAATGACACCAACAGCAACAATAATAACAAAGTTTTCTAAAATAAATACTCGTACTTTTTGTATGCACACTAATGTTGCCACTAACAAATACTTACACACACACACACCCACACACACATGCCAGTGTATAGGTATTTATAGATCCTTGTAAATTTCTGTGTAAATATCAAGAAAGCAAATGTTATTTGGTAAAGAAATCATGTTGTTACACACTAACAATTTATTTATTGGTTTTTATTAAGAGTTTATCAGCAATATATTTTATAGAGTTGAGATGTTGCTTCTTTGGTTTTTCTTATTGAAAAAAAAATAAATTTTAAAATTTATTTGTTATTTGAAGACAAAAAAAAAACAAGAAAAATAAAACAAAACTTTCCATTTTATAATGAGTTTCTGTTTATATCGTCACCATAAATAAAAGCGTTCGTAAAAGTTATGCTTTGCCTGAGCAGACTACATCTATAGACACTCCTGTAAAGCAGCATCTTCAGTAAAGAAATTTAAACATGATTTATGACAAGAATATGGTTTTACGCCGTTGTTGACTGTTTGCAAGTGGTTTTTGCTTTAATTACATATAAAATTCTATTGTAATAACGTAGTACAGTCGGGCCTCGATTAACCGCGATGGCCAAAGATCACAGTATTGTTTATTTTTGCAATGTTTTCAAATTTTTTGCTTCGATTAACCGTCATTACCTCTATTATCCATGATGAAAACGGGGAACTCCCTTGTTTGCACACGATGAGTCAGAAGCATTTACAAGTGATTAGTTTAATTTTGAAATTTGAGGAGTGCGGGTAGTTAGATCTAAATATATTTAATATGGCATCATTACCAGTGATAAAAAGACAGAGAAACGTTTTAAAAATTTAAAATAAATTACGAACGTTCAAAAAGTAATGTGAGTGTTAAAATGCTGGATGAAAAATACGAAGTTGGGATATAGACCTCTTATGACATTGCTGTCTTGAATTAATTTTTTAATGTAAATATATCGTCGTGTGGGAGTTTATGTGCTCTATCCGCCATTTCATATTTTTTATATATCTCGAGTTAATGATGCCGCTTTAGGTTTTTGACCCCAAATTTTTCAAATCTGTAATCCGTTTTAGGATATCTCGTCAAGTTTCGGAGATAAATAGCCGAAAACGGATTGCAGATTTTAAAAATTTTGGTGTCAAAAACCTAAATTAGCATCATTAACTCGTATAGAGCACTTAAACTTCCGCGCGACGATGTGTGTACGCCAATGTTCACTTTTTAAATAATAAAAATATTAAAAAAACCCTATAATCAAACTTGTTATTCGATTAGCCGTGAAAATCGATTATCTGTAATGGTACTGGTCCCGACCATCACGGATAATCGAGACCCAACTGTAATACTTTTTTCTTTGTGAAGTAAAAACTTCCTTCGTGCGTAAAAAAATTAAGATGTAGTTACATACGTAGTGTCGCCGTAGTCTAATATGTTGTGTGTTGGCTTACTACACAAGAGCTCCGGATTCAAACCCAAGCTCTGATATCTTGGAAGAAAGAACTGCAAAAAATATTTCTTTCGGAGACCATCTGCAAGCAGTCTTCTGGTAAAAGCTTTAAAAGTAACTGATTGCCTTGAACAAACTTCTCAAGTCTGTCGTTAGGATTCGACATTAAACTGTAGGTGCCGGTAATTAAGGATAAAAATTGATGCACATCATATGGTCGCTGTAAGAAACTAGTCCATAACTCTTAAAAAGAGTTGTAATGGCCAGTTATGTACATATGTAAGGGGGAGGAGTAGCAGGAAGTGTATGGGCTTGCTAGCAAAGAGCTTCGAATTAAAGCCACAGCTCTGATATCTGCTGTAAGAAGCCAGGCCGTAGTTGTAGTTACAAAATTTGGACAGTTTTTCTTAAAACAAGCTTTGTTCAACCAAATTTGTGTCACTTCCATTTGTGCAGACCATTTTTACAATATTGGTATTTTTTTTAAAGAGCTATAGATATTTAAGTAGGCAACATTTTCTGAGCAGTCAAGTGATTTATACTTAACGGTCAAACTAAATTACAGACCAATTTAAATTAGAGCGTAAAGCGCAATGCAATTTTGCACTTATGATTAACGCTGTAATGAGTAATTTAAAAGCGTCAACGTTGTGTTAGAAACTGTAATGTTCACATATCTTGCTTGATAAAAACCGCTGAATAACCATGTAACCTTCTAAGTATTTACAAAACCTATATCCGAACTAAGATGGCATTTAACTCTCATATGTCAGCCAGTGCTTTCAAGTTTATTTTGAGGCTTCTCGATCGCGAACAGAAAAGGGCGAAGGTGATTTTCAGCGACGCATTGGCGCAATGTGGCGTGCATTTCATTATTATGTCGGTACTATCACGGTAGGTGCTCTGATGAAATAAAGAACTTCATTCTGAATGGTCACATATTCTTGGGGACTACACGTATCTCTCTCAGAACACATCCATTTGCAGTTGATTGTCCAGTGAATCGAACAATGCATTATAGAGAGAATTTGTTCGAATTTGCTTCGTTCATTTGTGGAACAATCATCCTGTGAACGTTTTTCTTGTCAATTATGATATTAGTAAGCTTAAATCAAATGTCCGTCAGCACAACTCCTTCTTTCCCCGTCCTCGAAACATATTTTCCTAGATCAGCACAATATACTGCAGGAGTAGGGGTAATCCCCTAAGTGCTGGCCCCAATCAAAAAAAAAAAAAACATAATAATAATAAAATCACGAAGTAGCCTAAGAGTAGCTAAAATGTCATTACTTTACAAAATGGTGTAAAAGAAAAAAAAAATAAAAAACAGTTGTTTTACAACCAACTTCACTGCTTTAAGCGCCGTCAAAATTGGATTTACCAACTGCAAAGTACTCGCCGTCGTGTAATGGTTAGTGCGTTGGCTTAATAAGACGATAGAGCCGGGTTCAAATCTCAGCTATGGCATCTTGAAAAAAAAAAATATGAAAAAAGTATTTCTTTCGGTAACTACCTCTCAGCAGTCTGCTGGAAAGAGCTCTGGGAGTATTTAATTTTCATTAAAAAGCATCTCAAATCTGTCGTTCGGAGTCGACTGTAAACTGTAGGTCCCAGTACTTATGGATAAAAATTAACACACACAACATGAGTGCTGCGAGAAGCTAGGCCGTAACCCTGGCACAGGGTTATAATGGCAAATTATGTATGTATGTATGTAAAGTCTTAGCTCTGCGCATGAGACATTTGGACAGATAGTTTGCGCTTTACGCTCTAATCTAAGTTGGTATGTTCGTTTGGTTCGGCATTTAAACATGAATAAACTGACTGATAACAGTTTTTTTTTTTACTTTTTTCACAGAATAAGAAATGTTGTATTTTATTGTTGTTTTTAAAATAAATTTTAAAACATTTATAAACGTTCAACCAAAGAACGTTTTACTTTTTCTGTTTTTTTTTAATCTTAAATTTTTTGACAAGCTTTTTTAACATATTTTTCTTTAAATCAGGAAGTTCTTAAAAACCAAAAAAAAAACTTACTACCATTTCTGTTAAGGAATTCTCAAAATACTGAAACCAGGGTTAATAAATGAATCACATTCTTCATATCAAATATCTAACACCCTTGTCTCAAGCCAAAAAAGAAGTGAAAATTCGCCAAAATTTTTTTTTGAAACCAATACTCAGGGGTAAAGCCCTACTAAATGCTGTGCATTGTATTGGAATTTTTTTGAAAGGACAGTACATATCGTCGATGGAATTAAAGAACGCTGTAACTGGCAAAACCTTAAATGCTCACCAGAGCCAAAAAACCTTTATGAAAGTAGAACAAAGACACTGGTATTTTTCAAAACGAAGACGGCGTAAATGAATTTAATTTCATCGTAGAAATCTGGGACCGGAACCAATCGACGCGTATTTTTTTTTCTGATAAAAATGTTGCAAAAAACGTATTTTCGATATTTTGTCAGTTACAGCATTTTTTAATTCTTCCGACGATATATATTTTTCTTATATTATTATTAAGCGCCTTAGGAATGAGACAAATTGCTGTTAATTACTCATTCAAAAGCCAATGTTATACATTCACCCTTGAATGATCAACAGCAATTGTGGTGAGTGCCTTCGCTAAGTAGGCTTAGTAGGTTTAGCTGTTATCTGCTACTTCCCAATAGGTGGCGCTTTTCTCCTGATCAGTCGTTTTTTGTTGACATTTGTTAAGGTGGAATAGAGTGAAATGTTGGGGAGCGGTTTTCTGTAGTTAGCCGTCATGGTGGGAGGGGGGGGGGGAGGGGGAACCTCTTATTTTTAAATTATAATTTTTAAAAAAAATATAATTTAAATTTTTCATTTTTCATCTTTGCTGGGATTTAAACCTGGGTCGTTTGGGTTTTTGTGCGACCGCTCTAACCACTTTACCACGCACCCCCTATACATACATATTTCCTGCTGCAGTTACGCAGAAAGACCACTGACTATCTAGTTTTAAAAACTAAAGTACAAAGTATAAGAAGCTTCGTCTGCTTAAAATGTGGCATAAAAACATAATTTTAAAACATCCTATTTAGTTTCTTATTTTAAATTAAGGAGTTGGTAAAGAGATATGTATTCTCTGCTATGATATTACCCTTATATGAACTCAATTAATATTTATATAGATATTTTTTAATTTTTTTTACTTAAATTTTTGTTTTTGGTTTTTATTTTATTAACCCCTCTATGTCATCAAACTGCCCTCGAACTAACACCACATGTTAAACTGTATGGAAATGAAGATAGAAAAAAAAAACAGAAAAATCGTTACAATTTCATAAACAATTTACTTGTAATTCAAAAACGATTTTCACAAAAATAGAAGAAAAAAAAACATTTTATTTCTACTGCTTCTACTCGTATATGTATGTAGTATGTGAGTATGCTAACTGGGAATGGGCCTGACCCTTCAACAACAAATAACCATTTATGGACAACAAAAAAGAGAAGAGATGAAACGTAACAATACGCCTTGAAGCAGTCAACGAAATAAACAAAAAAGAAAAAAAAGGACCAACATAACGCAACGATTTTTTTCGCAACTTGTATTTTAACTTTAAACTGGTAACAAACAATTTCGATTTGTTTCTGTTGCTGTTTCAGTTTTTTTTTTCTGAACATTTTAGCCAACATTAAGTTTATGAATACTGGCAACGCAAAAGTAATATATGCAAAGTGAAGAATGTTGGTTAAGAGAGTGAGTTAATATTAGGGAAAAATGGTTGGTAGTAGTGGTCATACATACGGTCGGGTATTGTCATTGTTAAGCTAAAGGCTGTAAAATGTTAAACAAACAGCAATAACCAAAAAAAAAAGAAGAACCAGTAATACTGTTAGAGTAACAGAAATAAAAAAAAAACACAAATAACGGAAAAAAATTGAAAAATAAATTTTGCGAAGACCAGTACTGGAGTTGGCGGTTATTTAACGCGAAACAACGTTGGAAATTACATTTCCATACTCATTTTAACGGTTTTATTAAGTTTTTTTTGTTTTCTTCTTCATAAGCAAGTGTATGTGTGTATACAAGAGTATGTCCTCATTGTACACTGAAGCATGTGAAAGTCTGATTTTTGGGTTTTTTTTCTACTCTGCCAGGACATCATGTTGTTGTTCATTTTTAACAATTTCACTTCTTTTATTGCGTTTATTTCTTGTTTTCCTTTTTTTTTATTTATTTTTTTTTTTCTGTTTTCCAACAGAGATTTTGGTTAAAACGTTTGAGGCCATATTTGTTTTTACTGGACGCTTCACAAGATGGAGGCAAGACTTGCAATAATACAAAACAAGCTTGACACACAAAATATTTCCCAACATCCTTGTATTCTCTTACCAACCAATAACAGAAAAAAAGACAAAATTTACATACGCTTGTGTGTAAGTAAGTGAATCAAAAGAAAAAAAAACGAAATTCAACCCAAACTCATAAAGAGAGAAAAAAAAAGGTTAAAAACAACAATAATACCATGTTGATGACATTTTTATGATGAGATACAGTTAAAGAAAATAAAGACTAAAGTTTTGCTCAATAATTTTTTTCTGTTTTTTATAACAACGTTTCATTTCAGTACATTTTGTCCGATTTTTATTTTTCCTATTTTGCCTTTTTTTTAATTTAAAGAATGAACTTTTTTTTTAGAAAACAAATAAAAAGAGGAAAAATGGAAATTACAATTAAGAAAAATAAGAGTACAAGACCGGTTGGTATTGTTTTGTTGTCTAAAAGTATATAAAATTCATTTGAAAAAAAGGGTTTTAAGATTTAAAATTTCCAACGCCTCAGATAGAATTTAAATCCAGAAGGGCTATTTGTTATTATGAAAACAAAAATTAGACTTGTTCTTTCTCCTTTTTATAAAATTTATAATTTTCACTATTTTTTATAAAATTACAAAAAGTAATTAAAAAAAAAATAAAAACTGATTTAAAAAAATAGTGAAAAATAATATTTTTAGGGTACAAATTGGTTTTTGCAAGCTATTTTGGATGCCTAAACTCATTCAGATTGTATTGATGTGTTCAGATTTACAATGGCAACAATATTGTCATATATTGTTAGTGAAAAATTACTAGTCCCTGTATGTTATACTGAAAAAAGTAAAATAAAGTAAAAATTTGTTTGTACATTTTTACAAAAAGGTGCAAAAAAAATAATTTTTCGCACAAAAAATATTGTAAAACTTGTTCAGTAGAGTCTTCATTACATTACTGAACATAATTAAGCAGTAGCTTTACGTTTGAGTAAGCTGTTGGCCAAAAACTGAGAACACCTTTTTTTGAGTGATGCAGTGATTTTCAAAATCTTTTGAGATCCATAAAAAAATGGGAGTCAATCTGACCAAACCGAGTACAAGGTTTTACTAACTTTTGGTAGTACAATCCAACCTATGCTGTGCAGTTTATGCATTTTTCCAAAAGTTTTCATTTCTCGCAAAGTGTAAATAATAACAATAATAACACTGTGCTACAAAAGTAAAGAAAAAACTATGCAGGGGTTCTGAGAAAGCAATTCTGTTTTGGTGAAGCCCATATCGAACTGAAATAGTTTTCGTTTTTTTCTATCACTTCGTTAAGTGTCTTTTTTAATAGCAAATATCGTGAAATACCCGAATTCACGAAATTACAATTTCAAAAAATCATATGTTTCTGTGTTGCAACCGATTTTGTGTGCCTGCCATGCAATCTGTTGCAAAATGTCCTCAAAATTGCACCATATGCTCATTTGGATATATTCCCTTCAAATTTAGGCCAGATGAGTAATAAATAAGGTGAACGATTTCACCAGGAAATTTTAAGTATTGAAAATCAGTATGATCTTGAAATACTGCTGGCCATTAAGGCGAGGTACTTGCAGCGATTTATATAAAGAGAAAACGAACACGGAGATATTTCTAAGAAAAAAAATTAAAAATTGTAATATACGAACCACGAGGTAGAAAAGTTGTTCGTATATACCTTAAAAAACTGTAAGTTTAATTATACTTTTTTAGAGCAAACACTTTTTATGTCAATCCAATTTCATTTCTTTTATTATAATGATTCTTCTTTAAAATCTAATGTATCTAATGTTTTTCGCCAAAAAAATTATTTTATTAAAAAATGCAGTTTCTGTTTAAATGCGCAGAAGTGCAGACACAAAATTATTGCTTAAGATTAAGAATTAATATCTATATTAGTATCTATTCGGGAATACTTGTTTGAAAATTTACCATTTTTGTCATCTTTTTCATATTTATTTTAAAACTTAAATGTTTGCAAAATGTTTTTAATATGAACATGATAAAATTAAAGGCGTAATTTCAGGTGCTTTAAAATGGTAGATACCGAAACAAATATTTCCGAATAGCTACTAAGTATTATTTTATTTTTATTGGGGGAAATTAATTTATTAGTCATAATTAAATGGATAATATAATATATTTTAAATACATTAATAATATAATGTATTACAAATAATGCATCATAGAATTTATTCCTTCAAATTATTAATAAATAATTACTTTATGCATTACAAAAATAAATTCTAATACTTATTACGGGGAACAGTAAAATAATTTTTTACTTTCGTAAGGCATGATCTGTGTTAAGGGTAATGGCTTCCGTAATCCATAGATTATATTTACATTCCTTGTATTTCCTCCTCGATTCTCATTGATTACCATTTCTCGCTGGGAGAGTGCTACTTTAGAAACATTATTTCACAACTATTTCAAACGAAATATTTTTATATGTAATTTTACAGCTTTTCGTAAGAAATTTTGAACTCAATACCAGGCTTAAGGTAAAACTAACTTATGATTTTTAATTGGGATACGAACCTGGGCCGTTTGAGTTTTTGTGCGAGCGCTCTCACCACTATATGACGCTTTTATTTCTCATTTTCTAATGCTTCTAAAATTCAGGCAGTCGCAAATAAAGCAACAGAAAAAACTGCAGCACCAAAAAACTGCGGAACTTCAACAGTCGCCAGGTTCAGAAGTTTCATGTGTACTGACTTTAATTTCCAGTTGACGCGGAAACTATGGAAGTTTAGATATGTTTCTTCCTTAGATCTAAACTTTTTTAAAACTGTTGTCCAAAAAATATTTTAATTCTTCATTAATGATACTAAAAATGTATTGAATTTTTTTGAAAAGCAAAAACTTTACTCCCTCAATGTAAGACAAAAAAAAAAAAAACATTAAAAAGAATTTGTTTAAAAATTAAGTAAAAAAAAACATAAAAAGAGCATAAAAAAGAATTTCTCTTAATAAACATGCAAGAAAAAAAGCTTAAAAGACTTGCCATATCCACATACAACATACATACATACATACATACAGATGTGTGTACATATAATAATGCATGTTGATGTTACCCTGAAGGACAATAATTCTTGATTTAAATTGTAGGCTTTCAAAAGAAGAAAAAGGTTATAAAGAAAAGACAAAAAATATGGCAAGACATAAAGTTAATAAAGCCCAGAAAATAAATATAAATTTATGGTTGATTTCAGAGGAGAAATAAAATGGAAAAAATGAAGACAAATAAGCATAAAATTATGAACTAAATTATGATTAAGAATATGATAACCGACCGGCTAAGGAATAAAATTAATGGTAAAAACATAATTTAAAAGAAATGAAAAATAACATTTGATTTGCAATTGCTTTTTGTTGAGCATTTAAGCATTATTAGGATTAAAAAAATATACGGCTGCAAAAAGTTAAAAAAAAGAAAATCTAAAACGGTGTAAGAAAAGTGAAAATAAAATAAGGTTGGTTAAGCCCAAAACTAAATAAAATAGATTTTTAAGACTCTAATTCTGCATTGGACTGTTCAAGCAGTGTCTATGGTCATCTCTATCTATCAATCAATCTACAATCTTGAGATTATACAAGTGATGTTTAAATATCATCAAGATCTACTATTATTTAGGGACCACATGTTGTACTAATTTAAGTTTAAAGAAAAGTAGTCTAACATAATTTAAAACATGCTTTGTAGTGTTATAGTTGACCATTTATTAATTTATTTATTTACTAAATTACACTGTAATAATATTAAATTATATTCTAATAAAGAGCGAAGTAACTAAGACCACAAACTCCGTGTAGTGTTGCAGAGCAAGGTCTCTGATGGGAATCGAAACCACACTACCCACTAGACCACAAGGTCACCCGTTATAGTTAAGTAATATAACCAACACACTTACATATATTTTGCAAATTAAAATTTAAACAAATTAACATATAAATAGCTCTTTGCTTGTTTAGTTTTCTATCTTACAAATTAATTTTTTTAGTCAAAAATTACATGAATAATACACAGACTTTTGCTTCTTAAGTCTATACGAACAAGTCATAGCATTACATGTAGCTAAAGGAGGTTCTTCATGTGCAGAACTAAATTACTGTTTCTTTTACGAAAATAAGGCTCGAAAATTGTAATTCTATTCATTTATATTTCATGTGGAATACGTTTTAGTAATACTAAATCCTTTGTAAACAGTAATTAGACTGATCAGGCGGAGTACTCAGTCATTAAAGGCACTGTATACTGCAGATTATATAAGAGATGATTAAATACTATCGCTGCTCACTATTACTCAGAGACCACACGCGCTCAGATTTAATTAAACGTAGTACAGCGTAATTTTTAGAAACGGTGTAGTCACCGTGGTCTAGTGGATAAATTAATAAATTAATTAATAAATTAATAAATAATAAATTATTTCTTTCGGCGACTACCTCTTAGCAGACTTCTGGCAAAAGCTCTAACTGAGTGCCATTAATAAGCTTTTCAAGTCTGTCGTTCGGAGTCCACATTAAACTGTAGATCCCGGTACTCATGGATAAAAATTTACACACACAACATGAGTGCTGCGAGAAGCTAGTTCGTAATTTTGATACAGGAATGTAAAGGCCACTTATGTATGTATGTAGTAAAACTAATGGACATATTATAGATCTATGTAGTGTATTGGCTAGCTAGACGGCTTTAAATCCAAGTCCCTATATTAGTGCTGTCAAATTCTGCTACTTTTCATTACTCGATAGTATTGAGCACTTTCATTTGGATACCCACCCAATACTACTCAATACTTTTAACGGATTTTATTTTTAAGAGAAAAAAATTTCAAAAAGTATTGTCTTTTTGGACAGAAATTTGTTTGGCCGTTAAAATTAAAATTTTCCATACAACTTCGAAGAAAAAATACAGCTCTTAAAGTATTGAGTAGTTACTTTTAAGTATTGAGTACCCACAAATTAGTACAAATACTCGATACTCGGTACCCATAACTCAATACTTTGCCAGCACTACTCTATATCTTGAAAGAAAGAAATATCAAGAAATATTTCTTTCTATGACCACCTCTTAGTAGTCTTCTGACAAAACCTTTCAGAGTAACTGATTGCCATTAACAAACATCTCAAGTCTGTCGTTCGGTAGATCCCGGCACTTATGGATAAAAGTTAACGCGCACAATTAATGGGCAGTTATGTTTGTACATGTATATGTGTGTACATATTGTTTCCCTTAAAGCAATAGATACAATTTAAGTCGTACGTAAAATCAAAGAGAAAATATTATGAAATTCCATCCGTATTTTAAAAATGAGAGTAAAAATCTTATGACTGATTTTATTTTAATTTACACGGTTGGTAAAAGATCAAAACAAAGTCAAATGAAAACATAAAATGCACTTTTACATGCACCCAAAATATACAGGCATTGTGAATACATTTAACATAAACAAACAAAAACATAAAAATGCATCCCTGATCTAATGAAATGTGATGGTTTTTTAAAAAATTTAAAAAAACAAAGAGAGCCGTACGACTGTCAAATTTTCATCCGTATTTTCTCTCAATGTCGTACGGTCTCATTACATATCAAGTTTACACGATACTATTCATTCTCTTCTATACAAAAATTTGACTTGTCGTACGATTTGTATTACCCTTTTACGCCCCTTTAGTTGAAGTCATGCATGAGAGTCCTGCAAAAAATGCCATTTCAAATATCTATCGAACCCATCACACGATGTTATATTCTAGATATCTTATCTTTCATCAATAATATCTTACGCACAGTTTTTTGGTTTTTTTTTGTTTCCTCTAAAGTTGCGGTCACATTTGGCAAATATTTGACAAACACAGCTACACATGAACATATCGTCGTGCGAGAGTTTATGTGCTCTATCCGCTATTTCATATTTTTTTATATATCTCGAGTTAATGATGCCTCTTTAGATTTTCGATGCCAAATTTTTCAAGTCTTCAATCTGTTTTCGTATACCTCGTCCAGTTTCGGAGATAAATAGCCGAAAACTAATTGAAGATTTTAAAAATTTTAGTGTCAAAAACCTAAAGTAACATCATTAACTCGAGATAAAATGGCGGATAGAGCACATAAACTCTCGCACGATTATATGTATGTATAATAATTGGCCATTACAAACCTGTTTCAGGTTTCTGTCCAAACTTCTCGCACAGAGTAACCACTATTTTTCTTTTTTCGATATATTTCATATACAAATTTCCTTTCATGCATGTAAACATTTGTCCATTTGGTCAAATATTTGCGTAATGTGAACGCAACTTAAACAAAGAATCTTTTATTTTGCAGCGTCAAGTCTTTGATAATAATTTTTTAGTTAACAAAGTTAAAGCACACTTTTCCAAATTTAATATCCTGTTGCTTTTATTCGTAAATGAGAAAACAATAATAAAAAATGAAAAAACTCAACATTTCATTATTCTTTTAAGCTGTTTGGATAACAAAAAACACTTGAAAACATTAAAAATAGAATTGCACAGAAAAATAGGAAATAAGAATACAAATTTTAAAATAAAAATAAACACAGAAAGTAACCATTTTTATATCAACAATGTATCATGAGTAGAAAAAAACAGGAAAAAAAAACAATTGAATAAATAAAACAAGAAAAACAAAAAAAAAAGAACAACTTATTCGAGTGTTAAAGTACTTAAAACTGTTGTAAAATTTGTTTCATTTTTTTTTCTCGCTGTGTATGAAAAAAAGTTAAGAAAAAATACAAAAAAAATTTTTTTGGCAACGATTGCTATTTGTATAACAAATGAGTTGAGGCAACAATTTCGTTTTGTTTTTGTTTTTTTTTTTTTTTCCTTTTCAGCAACAATAAGTTATAAGCGCTTTAAACAATTACCACCACTGTTAAATTTTTAACTTAAATGCTACATTTTTGTTTTTTTTTAAAGGGTGTTCTTTTCAGAACTAACGTTATCAATAATGATGGTGTAACAAGTGAGAATGTGAAACTGTATTGACATTTTGCTTCGGCGGATTATTATGAATCGTTTAACACCAGATCAACGCTACTTCCAAATTATTGAAATTAACTTTCAAAATAATAAATCTGTTCGCAAAGTTCCTAGAGCACTGCAAATTATATCAATTTCTTGTTTAAGCTTTTTAAATATGAATAATTACAAAACGTTCCTCTTAATATTTTATCAATTATAAGTACAGTATGTTCCACGATGTCGAACGTAAAACTATGCCAACAGAAACAAGTCACTCATTAGTAGGTCAACCAAAAATATGCATTAGCATCTTTTTTTTCTGAATGTTACTGACAAAACAAACAAAATATTAATTCATTTTATTAAAAACTACGACGTTTAACCATTATTTGTTACGGCATATTTTTGCATATTTCGTCATAAATGCATACTTTTGCATTTTTCAAATTTTTTCATATTTGTTTGGCATATTTTAAAAATTTTTACATATGTTGGAAGAATTTACGTGTATTACCTAATTTTATTTTTCAAAATAAAATTTTTTTTGAGTTATGTCACTCTTCTCGCAAATGACCGATAGGTAAATATAAAGGAAATTTATTTTATCTGGTTAGTGGCTAATTGTTACTCTTCATGTTTTAAAATTTTTGAAAAAAATATACGTAATTTTACATAAACATATTTATATATTAGGAGTTTTATAGAGCATATTTTTAACGCTTAAAACTGTTTTTTCAATGCATATTTTAGGCGCTTCAAAAACTAATTTTATAGAGCATATTTTTGGTTGCCCTACTCATTAGTGTTCGAAAAAGCGTTCTGTGTATCGTTAAATGTATCGTTTTTTGGCTTTATGTTGAACATGTAAGATATTTAAGAATTTGAAAATATCAACGCTTAAAAATCAACAGTTTAATAAGTTAAGCGAACATTAAAAAAACAGGAATCGCTAAAATGGGTAAATTATGATCCTAAAATATTTATGTTATCGTTCAAATTTATTTTCGTTAGATTTCTCGTATACAAACAAACAAAAGTGCTTGATATCGTGGAACAGGCTGTTAAATTATATTCCAATACTGCGATCAACTGTGGGGTGCTTGGCATATTGGTTAGAGCGCTCACATACTACAACTCCAAACAGCCCAGGTTCTAACCCCAGCAAAGGAGAAAAATTAAAGAATAAAAAAAATAAATTGCAGTTCTTCTAGATTTTAATTAAAAAAATAAGAGGTTCCCCCTTCCCCCCCCCTCCAAGAAATCTTTACATAGGAAATCGTCCCCTGAGATTTTAGTCTCTTCTACCTTTGGCATGCCATCTAAAAAATGAATGATCAAAAGGAAAAATGCCATCTATTAAAAAGATAACAGCTAGCGAAGATACGCACCAATCATAGTCATAGAAAACATGCAGCAACAGAAGGGGCAATTGCTGTTGATTATTCAAGGGTGAAGGTAAAATACTGGCTTTTTAGTGATCAAATTGACTGCAAGTTCTCTCACCAACAAAAACAATAACAAAATTAAATAAAAATCTATCTATGAATGTATCTTCGAATAACAATACAATGCACTTCATAAGTAGGGGTTTACCCATGAGTATTGGTCATCAATAAAAAAAAAACTTAAAAAAACACCCTGTACATTTTTAATAATCCTCATCGGTATTTTTATTTATAATTTTCGTTTTTTTTTTTATTATTTTTATAAAATTAAAAACACATCAATATAAAGACTAATTGAAATTTAATTTCTTGTGCTTTGAATTTTCTGTTTTTTTTTCGAACATTTTGAATTATTAAAACCAAAATAAAATCAGTTTTTAAGCTTCAGTGGTTTTAGTGTTTAATTACACACAGAACTTAATTAAACCATTATTTAATAATTTATTAAAATTTTATATTTTTTAAAGTAAAACAGGAAAAAAATTAACCATTTTACTTTTTTATATCATTATAGGTTGTGCATTTGTGAAATTCAGTTCGCAGCAAGAGGCGCAATCAGCCATTACTAATCTACACGGCAGTCAAACTATGCCGGTAAGTCTTAAAAAAATAAATAAATAAATATATGTATACGTGTACGTATATAAATGCATATGTATATTCTTATACATATAATGTATAAATAGGAAATATTAAACAGTAATTATTAAAACAAAAATTAATAAAAAAAACATAATTTTGGTACGTTTTTGTATTGCAAAAAAAATTTTAAAAAATAAAAAATGTATGTCCTTACGAAGCTACAAAAAGACACCGAAATAAAAAAACACTAAAACATCAAAAACAAAAGTTATATTGATTTTAAAAATATTTACTCCATAAAATACTTATAAAATCACAATTTTACTTTTGGATAAAATTCAATTTGGCTTCGGCAAAACTAAAAGGATATTCTATCCTGAGATCCATAAACTGTTAAAAATATTTTAAATTTATTAATAAGCTTTGATAGCATGAATTCTTAAAAGATTTTCAATTAGCTCACAATACAGTAATAAATTCATCTTTTTGAATGCAAACTTCTGCTATTTAAGGACAGTTTAGACGTCCATCAAAACCGACGTAAAATAATATGAAATTCGATAGGATTTTTAAAAATGAGAATAATAATCGTACACTTTTGATGCAGAATAATAACATAGAAACTTTAATTAAAACAAAAATATTTAAAAATTAATAAAAAAAATGGTCTTATTAGTAGTAATCACACTTTGTTGCATATCGTCAATGGAATTAAAGAACGCTGAAACTGACAAAAAATCGAAAATACGTTTTTTGCATTATTTTTATCAGAAAATGATAAATGATTTCTACGATGAAAATAAATTCACTTACGCCGTCTGCGAAATGAAAAATACCAGTGTATTTGTTCTACTTTTATGAAAGTTTTTTGGCTCTGGTGAACATTTAAGGTTTTGTCAGTTAAGTTCTTTAATTCCATCGACGATATGCTCTTGAAAGTCTTATACTTCAAACAATCACACAATGTGGGTATAATCACCTTGTCGTGGTGTAGAGGCTTACACTGCAAGAACTTAACTGGCTAAGCTCCAGGAGAGCAGGGGACTGCGTGGTATAGTAGTTAGAGCTCTCACACAAAAACTCAAACGGTCCAGGTTAAAATCTCAGCAAAGGTGAAAAAATGAAAAAGTTAATTGGCGGTTTTTTCAAAACTTTTATTCTACAAATGAGTTGTCCCCCCACCTTCAAGAAGTCCATCTACAAAAAATCTACTCCCTGATATTCTACTCTATTCCACCTTTACCATTGACAACAAAAACGAATGTTCAAGAGAAAAGCGCCACCTATTGGGAAGTAGCAGCCAACAGCTAAAAGCCTACTTAGCGAAGACACTCACCACAGTCAACATGCAACGATGGAGCAATTGCTATTGATCATTCAAGAGTGACGGTATAAGACTGGCCGTTGTATGATCAGTTCACAGCAATTTGTCTCAATCCTAGAGCGCTTAATAATATATGAAAAATATACTGTCCTTTCCATAAAAATTTAAATACAATGAACGGCTTTATTAGAGGTTTACCTAAGGCTTTAAGAAAACTTATATATATTGCAATGAAGGACTGACAAACATTCCTTTGAACAACTTCATGAAACAGTTTTTTTTCTTCTATTGTAAGCAAACACCGCACCCATCTGACGCACATTCATATATCGTCGTGCGGAAGTTTATGTGCTCTATCCGCCTTTTTATATATTTCGAGTTATGAATGCCACTTTAGATTTTTGACACCAAAATTTTTAAAATCTGCAATCTGTTTTCGGCTATTTATCTCCGAAACTAGACGAGATATTCAAAAACGGATTGCAGACTTTGGTCAAAAACCTAATGCGGCATCATTAACTCGAGATATATAAAAAATATGAAATGGCGGATAGGGCACATTAATTCCCGCACGACGATGTAACAGTTTTTGAAATGCCTGTAGTTTAACCTAACTGGCGCAGCTTTCAACGACTATCATCCCATACCCTTCTATGAATTTTTGTGCTCGCGTGGATATTTTATAATCGGAAACGGAAGAGCAGAGTAAAATCTAGCTCGATATTCGAGTATGTTCTGTGAACTGAAAACGACTGAAAGTAAAATCGAATAAAATTTCAAATCTTTATAATTTTAAAATACAACAAGTTATTGTATATTTTGTTAATCATTTCCTTAATAACCATCATCATATATATTATTTCTAAAGCACTTTTTTTGTCGGTTGCAAATATCTTCCATACCACCGCATCAAATTTAATTAATGATATCTCATTTTAAAGCTTATTTCTAACACTAATGACGAAAAATAATTATAAATTGAAAAATTAATATTTTCATTGCTAAAAATTATATTTTTTATAGAACTGCATGGTAATACTGTTGTCATTATGATTATATGTTTTTGTTCAAGTGTGGTAATACAAGGTCGCTTAATGGTAATGCAGTTCCACATAATATAGTATGTATATATTAAAATCCATTCTGGCAATACCGCTATTTACTATAAAAAGCTGTTTTGGCAATACTTTGCAGTAGTTGTTAGATCAAGTGCGATAAACAGGGTCGCTTAATTGTAATGCTATTCCACATAATATATAAAGTTTTAAAAGCCATTTTGGTAATGCCCTTATTGTCATGGCATTGTTTGTTTTATGAAGTGTAGTAATTATTTTCATTTTATGTTACAAAAATGACAACTGACGGTGCGAAATATTCGCACGATTCATCTAGTTAACATAATTTCTCTGATCATAATAAGTGTCTTTCAAAAAACACTCGCGTTCATTTTATAATTTAAGGTAAAATAGGGCGAAAAAGGAAGATTTGGTAATAAAAAAGTAGATAAAAAGTTTATAAAACTTTATAGGAAACATTGTTAGTGGTATAAGTACTTACTGAATTAAAAAAGGAGGCTGTGAAATGGGCGTGGTTCATAGTTATATGTCGACGTTAAAAGTATTAAGAGCTATATACTACCAAAATAAAATAAATCCATTGGAAGGAAAAATTTGTACAGAGAACAAAAAGTTTACAACTTTCAAACAAAACTTGGCATGAAAAGATGCGTGAAAGGGGGCGTGGCGTAAGAAATATTTATTTATACCTCGTCTGGAGTATAATGTGTATACAATTTGAAGTAAACCTGTTAAAAACTATATGGGAGAAATTACACAATTTTAAAAAAGTGGGCGCAAAAGTGGGCGTGGTCGAAAAAAGTACCCAATTAATCATGCCAGAGTGCCAGTTAAATGCTGTGAAAATTTCAGCAAGTTCGTTTCAGAGGTTTCGTCTCCTATAAAGTACAAACAAACAAACAAATAAACAAACACACATTCAATTTTATATATTTAGATTTCGTTCGATATCGAATGCTGTAATTTGCCCCAGGTTGAAATTTGTGCCCAAGTTAATAAAAACTGTATTACCCAAAAACAATAAAATGCGGAAAACACTCACAGATTCTTTAATATTTTCTTTAATCCTCAAGAACTATTTGTAAACGCACTTTTTATCAAAATGCACTTTTCGGAATAAAACGTTGTTAAATTTTAACAAGGTTGCATATTTCTAAAGTAGTAATATTAGTTAAAATGATAAAACAATAAACATTTGTGAGACAAAATAATAAAAATATTGCAAACGAAAACGTTGACACAATCGAATCCATGACTAGCCTTTGTAAGGATTAGTTCAGGTTTCCAAGAGTGTATTGTATATATAAATATTATACAATTAAATAAATTTGAAGTAATAAATAATAAATAAATATATACAAATTTGACGAATAATAAAAAAGAAATATCTTTAAAAATTTTCCTTCATAAAGTCCAAAGACAATACGAAGCATGGCTGGACAGTGACATGGCACTTAAATGACTTGAAGTATGAAAGAAAGAAAAAAAAAAGAAAAATAAGAAACAACAACTATTGTGTTAATTTGAAAAAAGAAAAATATCTTTATTTTTTTTAAGATTTTAAAATGAGGGCAACCAAATTTCCCAATGAAAAAGAAAAACTGAAAGAAAAACAAATACTTATTTTGTTACGTTTAACGTAAAATTTGCATGACACTCAAGTTAGTTTGCACGTAAATTGGTTTTCGTCAACGTTTTATGCAAAAATGTTTTATTTCTCGTTTTTTTAGTTTGTGCCTTTAACTTTTACTCGCCACGTTTTTTCCCAGCATGTACATACAGCTAGATTGGGTGTACAATTTATTTTCAATTTTCTGCGTATCCTTTGATATTGTTGTGTTGTTGTTATTCAAACGACTTAAGGAAAAGAAGGTACGTACGTCGTACGTACAATTTTCTTTTTGTCAGAATAAGAAAAAAATGCAAATGAAAAAGTAAAAATAATTGTATAAAGTTTTTCGGGCTTGTTTTGTTATTCTTTGCCTCTCTTTTACCAAAAAAAAAAAAATAAAGAAAAAAATCAAAAGAAAATGAAAATGGAAAAAATCTACTCAATTTGATTGCTGTTTACAAAAGCTGTATAGGAATAAAAAAAAAACATAAAAAATAAAATAAAAAGTCTTGTTGTTATTTTGAATATTTCTTTCGTTTTTTTATTATTTTTTTATAATTTATTTTGTCTTTTTTTTTATTATTTATTTTTGTTTATTTGTTAAAACACTTAAAATAAATGAAAATAAATTGATTTAAATTGCTAAGATGTTGTACAAAAAAAAAACAACCAAAAAGAGAAGTAATTTTACTAGATAAATATTGGCACAAACGTTATATAAATTAAAAAAAATATTTAAATTAAAAACAAGAAAACAAAAATATTTCATTAAGTAAACTGCGTAATCATATTTTTATTAAAAGCCATCTAACTGACTTTATCATATAATTTTTGAAGTCTTTTTTATACTTATATGAGTATATAGACGACAATTGTCTGCAGATGATCGTATTTTTATAGTAAGAGATTTTAATTATAACTTGGCATGATTCAATTATATATAGAATAAAATATCGGCTAAGTGATCGCCTCGACCTTGGCATCACACCTTCATCCGATGGTTCAAATTTTCGATGACGCTGAGGCATAATTGAGGTTCTATGCTTCTAATATGCCGAAATATCTCATCTTTTAGCTCTTGAATACTTTCCGGCTTATCGACATACACCTTTTCTTTCAAATAACCCCAAAGAAAGAAGTCAAACGTTGTCAAATCACATGATCTTGGAAGCTAATTGACATTGCCACCACATGAGATAACACGGCAGTTAAATTTGTCGCGCAAAAGAGCCATTGTTTCGTTAGCTGTGTGACCATTGCATCCTTAAATTCAGGTCTTTATGCATAATGTTCATCAATGACGAGCGTGAGAGGTGCAATTATTGGGCACAATGACGAGTTAAGGTGGACGGCTCTTCAGCACCACTATCGCTAACAGAAGCTATATTTTCTGCTGTACGAGCATGCATTGGTATTTTCAGAATCTCGTACAGACCCGTTTAGTTTAATTTTGTTCACGATTTTTCTAATGGTACACACATTTGGACAATTAAATTGACCCAAAAAATCACGAAGTGCACAATATGCATTTTAATTTGAACGCCCATTTTCATAATAAGCCTGAATAACTTTCACGCGTTGCTTGATTGTGTCTTTCCACGGTTCAAATTGGGTGAGTCTGAAATTGAGAAATGGCAAATAAAATCCAGGAAAAAACTTGACATTTAGTTGTGGTTCACATTCAAAGGCCAGTGCTATGCCTTTACCCCCTTGAATGATCAATTCACAGCAATTTATCTCATTCCTAAGGCGCTTAATAATATAAGAAAACAAAATATATATATTGTGTTGTCATAATGTACTGTCCTTTCAACAAAAAAATTCCAATACAATGCACAGCATTTAGTAGGATTTTACCCCTGAGTATTGGTCTCAATAAAAAAAAACAAAGATATGACTCCATTATAAAACGACAACAGTATTATCATGCAGTTCTATATAAAATATAATTTTTTTCAATGAATATATTAATTTTTCAATTTCTAATTATTTTTCGTCATTAGTGTTAGAAATAAGTTTTAAAATGAGATATCATTCATTAAATTTAATGCGGTGGTATGGGAGATATTTGCAACCGACAAAAAAAGTGCTTTAGAAATAATATATATGATAATTGAGGCTTACAATTTTGATTAATTTTTTATGCTAAACCTAAGCTAAGTCTTTAAAGAATTTTGAAGATTGTTCTGTCTATTATTGTACACAAAAACACTTTTGTATTAATCGTGTTAATTACTGTACACCCTGTGACGTGTCTGTCTATGTTTACCTATTAACAACATGCCTGTCTATGTTTACCTTTTACCAACATGCCATTATATTTACCTATTAACAACATCCTGGTGTAGTATAATTCTCATCGAGTTCATGAAAATAAATACATAAGAGGTTGAGTTTTACCCAACGAAAAGCGAGTGGGTTGACGGTCAAAAACCTATTACAGACTCCTTAGGGAACCGACGCGTGTGGTATTTTATTTTATTACCATAGATTTGCCGAGTGTAAGAGCTCCCGAATTATTCTCACATTCGTACTAATCGTAGCCGACGACAAGAGCTCCCGAATTCTTCTTACCATCGTTAATATTTTTACCGTAGAGTTGCCTAATATTAATCCGCTTTAATGGGAAACCCCATATCTTGTATTTTATTTAGAAGTACCAGCGGCCCACCGATTTCTGAAGGTAACCACCGTAATTCCACTTCTAACCCAATAATCACCCGAAGCCTAAACGCAAATCCGAATCTCGAGAACGTCAGTTATTGTAGTTACCCAGCAGAAAATTGTTCAAACTTGTAAGCAATAGTGGAAGCATTATATTGTTTATTCATTCCCTAAAGCTTCCAAAAATGCTACAGGATATGGCATTATTTTTGATTTTTTTATACTATTTGCTGACTGGTTGCAATATATTTGCATTTGTATTGCATTTTATCGGCTCATTTAATATAAAAATCATGCATCATTGATGTGCACGAGTAAGTGTTTGTTTACAATTTCTCCCTTACAAAATAGATTATTGGTAAACACTAATTTCTGCTGGGTAAGTAGATTTTAAGTATAAGGTATTAGTATAAGGTTCCGTAAATACAGCATTGTACATTTAATTGACACAAAGTATCCGATTATTTGCCAAAGGAAGCAGACCTTTGACTCCGAACCTGGACAACCGGAATTATAGCTCGGCTGGAAACAAAAACTACATTACAAGCTTAATACTTTCCTGTTAATTCATAAAACTATTTTCGAAGAAATATTTGAACTTGTTTCAATTTTAAATTAAAGGACTTGCAAGAAAGCTATACTTTTTTAATTTAATTTATAACAACTTCTATATTATAAAGTGTTTTTGTCTTCTTGAGTTGACAATATAGATTTATTTGACAACCGTTTTACCAGGTGATAGTTGCATTTTGTTTAGTTTCGTTTCACAATTCGTTGTGGATCGGCTCACGCAGCAAAATAATGGATTTGTTCATTAAACTTATTGTGTACTTCTTCCATTATATAGCCTACGTAGTCGTCCTTCAAAACGTATAATTCGAATAACCAGGTATCGTTTGCGGACCACGGGGTGCGTGGTATAGTAGTTAGAGTGCTCGCACAAAAACTTAAACGGCCCAGGTTCAACTCCCAGCAGGTGAAAAATTAAAAAATTTGTTTGCGATGTTTTCAAAATTATAATTAAATTAATCAAAGAAGACCATCTACAAAGAAACCGCTCCCTGATATTCCACTCTATTCCAACTTAACCTTTGACATCGAAAAACGAATGGTAAGGAAAAAGCGCCACGTATTGGGAAGTAACAGATAACAGCTAAAAACCGGCTTAGCGAAGGCACTCACCACAATCAAAATGCAATAGTGGTTGATCATTCAAAGGTGTAAGTACATATAACACTGGCTTTGGTATGATAAATTCACAGCAATTTGTCTCATTCCTATAATATAAGAAGACAAAATATATGTTCTGTTGTCATAATGTACTGTACTTTCAACAAAAAAATTCCAATACAATGCACAGCATTTAGTAGGGTCTTACCCCTGAGTATTGGTCTGAATAAAAAAAAAACAAAAAAAGCCAAATGACTCCATTATAAAACGATTTTGGAATTCTTTTATTTACTTCAAGCGGAATTCCTCAACCCGCTTTAAAAAAAACCTTCTTTGTACGGTTGTGTGTTTTCCATTTTAGGGCCTTTGTAATCTTTTTAGCAGAATGTAAATAAATATTTTTTACCTACTCGTAGAAGTGCTATTTGATTGTTATCTTTAATTGAAGTTTTATATTTTCAACCAAAGGCAATGCCTTTTTAGACTTTCTTTGAAGTTTCATTTCCTGCTCGACTTATTGAATTCTTTGGACAAATTTTCTTTTCCTTTTCACAGACGGAGAAAAATATCAAAATAAATATCGCCATGAAATACTGATCACGAATATTATATAAAATATTTGCTTAATATGAAGTATCCTATGACACACGATGACGGTTGCGTGCATAAAACACCTTTTCTATACGCCGGCCAACACCTACATATACTTCATAGTAGAAACCTTTATTGCTTCACAGGACATCACTACTCGAATCAGTAGCCTTTTTTTAGGATTAAACATCACATTACAACCACACTTAAACAATCAATAGAAGTGCGTTGTACCACAATTTCTCTATTCAGATTTCAAAGATCCTGTTTCTTTAAATAACGGCTATCTGAAGCTAAAGTCATTTTCAGAGGCTCAAACGTGTTGTGTAATCATGATAAGAAAATCAGAAATAGAAGGTTTTTCACAATAGAAAAGCTTAAAATTAATAGACAATTCAATAAATTTTTAACCAAAAAAATTGCAATTACAAAGAAACCGCTATCCACTCCATTCCACCTTAACCAGTGTCAACGAAAAACGTATGATCAGGAAAAAAAAAAGCGCCACCTATTGGGAAGTAGCAGATAATAGCTAAACCTACTTAGCGAAGGCACACTCACCACACAATCAACATGCAACCATGAGGCAATTGCTGTTAATCATTCAAGGGTGAAGGTATAACACTGGACTTTGAATGATCAATTCACAGCAATTTGTCTCATTCCTAAGGCGCTTAACTATAATATAATAATTAATAATAATATACTATGTACTGTCCTTTCCAAAATTCCAATACAATGCACAGCATTCAGTAGGGGTTTACTCCTGAATATTGGTCTCAAATAAAAAAAAAAATTATTTAAAGTGTGCTCCACTAGTACCAACAACACTGGAAAGTGTACAATCACAAACATCGAGAATCAGTGCTTAAAACATAAAGCGAACCTGTAATTCTATGGTTTATTACTGGATTATCACTGTAATATATTGGCCTTTAAAAAACCATTTATTTTTTTGTTTTTTTTTAATTACTTCCTCGCATATTGTGTGAACAGCTTTATCTAAGAATATAAAACTTAAGCTTAAAGCCAAAATTCATGGCAATAATTTTCCCATTTCTCTTCAACATGAATTTTTTGCTGTTTTTTTATTTACAAAAAGTTCTGCCAATTTATAAAAGTTCTGCTATTTCCTTTTTTTTAATGCCTTTGTTCGTAAAACCCATAAGCAGCTTAAACAAATGTTGTTGCTTTAAAATGGAGAAAAAAATTAAATAAGTTTTTTATTTTTTAATTTCTAACTTGGCAAAAAACCACTCATTAAAAAGGAATTTTTGTGTTTTTGTAAATAATTCCCCAACACTATACCACACACATACAAAAACAAAAAAAAAATTAAAAAAAAAGTAGACGCAAATGAGCAAATTCTAAAGCATAGTTTTTTGTTTTTTGCTATTAACCTTTTAAGCTCAGGGGAGAAATCAGCAATAGCAAAAATACTTTTTATGTTAATAAATTAAAAAATACCGTGTTAATCTCTTAACACCCCACAAAAAAAGCAAAAAAAAAATAATGTAAATTATGCAAGAAAAAAAACATAAATAATGAAATGGAATTTAAAACAAAAATAAAAAAAAGAATTATGAATTATAAAAGATTATCAATTAAGCCTTAAAGTCTATATTAAAATGTTTTTGCTCTGACCTGTAGAGAAATTTTTTTTTTAAATTTTAATTAATTATAAGTTGAGAATATTAAGTTTTTGCGCTAAAAAAAATAAATTGAAATATTATTAATATTAGATATAAGCCAAGAAAACATTATAAGTATGTATGTAAATATGCACGTAAAAAATGTTGTATACTTTAAGGAGCTTAAGTAGTTTTTTCTTTTAATTTTAGCTTAGAGAAATAAAAAATTAGAAAAAAATTTAAATATGGTAGAAAGCATTTTGTATAACTTAAGGCGCATTAAATAAGCTCTAACAGCCTTAAAGCAGCAGGTCGTTGTACACTGCGGCTAAGTTTGTCATTCCTTTATTTAGAAATTCTTACTCAATTTTTCGATTTTTTGACTAGATATCAGATAGAAGGTATGGAAAGTTTCAACAATATCAGTCTATAGTGGGTGATAAATTTGCCAGTGTTTGTCCCATATTCTAACGAGTTGCTAACTTTTCAGTATATATACGGCCGTATATACAATATTTCAGTAATACCTTAATACTTATAATGTTAAAAAGGCATGTTATAATAAAAAAGAAATGGGTTCAGAAAGATTGACTTGTATTTTTCTAAATCCAAAAAAGTTATACAATTCTTGAAGGCAAGTAGTGAAATAAGACAAAAAATTGTAAAAGAGGTGTTCTAATAACTAGTTAGTTAGTGTGAGGATCGAGACTATATTCTTTGTTATTGCTCATCAATAATGCATGATTTTTATATGAAATGAGCCGCTAAAATGCAATAGAAATTCAAATTTATTGCAACCAGTAAGCAAATAGTACAAAAATCAAAAATAATACCTTATCCTGTAGCATATTTGGAAGCTTTAACCTTTAACTACTGAGGTGGTTGTAAATTTTACCCCCTCCTGAAATTTTTTCATTTATTTTCTTTGGTTGAGCGCTGTTGAGTCCCTGTTTTGTTTTACTAAATCTTTGATTTTTTTATGTTTATAATCCTATTTATATAGAAATGAATTTTCTTGTCCCTTTAAAAATGAATTATTAAAAAACATTTTTTTTTTGGCTAATTTTTTTGGTGAAACAAAAGGTGGTAAAATTTACCCCACGTCAATAATTATGACAAAATATTTCACCTCCATAGTTAAAGGTTAATGTATAAAAAGCAATATAACGCTTTCATTATTGGTTACAATTTTATTTATTGCTTTCAAATCTTAACAATTTTCTGCTGAGTATAATTAGAGCACAGTGCCTTTGTGATATCAACAAAAGGTTGTATATAAAGTGAAGTAGAACGAGAGGATACAGACTCGCACACTGCACTAAGCAATTCAAAAAAGACAACCCAAAAAACTTCAAACATCTGACTTTCCAACCTTTCAAAAGAATTCGCGCCACTTTCACATTGAGGGTAAAATGATGTACTCTGAGCTCAGACTTTCAGAGTATAGTCCATTATAAGCTTGGACAAAGATTGCCGAGTTATCCCCAAAATTTGTTTGTATTATTTTCCTTAACCAGATTTAAGGAAACATAGTTTTATACACCGATATAATGCAAGAGTTGGACAGAGAAGAAAAGTTTAACCGCCTCTAAAATAAAATTCCGATGTGATATTTCAAAGCGCCGACATACGTGTATATTTTTTAGTATTCCCTACCAGGATCAATTGTCGGAACCTCGTTTTTTTTTTTTTTTTTTTTTTTTTTGAACAGTGTTATGTCTGTGATAAATATATTTAAAAAATTAACAAAATTATTAAAGTGTCTTAGAAAAAGAGAGTAATGGAATTGCAACTGATCTGTGATTTCTCCCAGATCTCCCCTTCTTCCGAATTTCTTGAAAGTCATTAGACAGCAAATATCACGGAAAGAAGTAACAACCGGCTTCTCTATCGTTAAGGCGCTGGCAGCAAGCTGATTTATCCTCTCATTTCCCATAATATTCCTATGACTGGAAACCCATAACAAGGAGGTGCTACAAGCATCACCAAGATGGATCAGCTTCTCTTTACAGCAAATAACCATAAAAGAGTTGCCACTAGGCAACACCTGGTCCTTGAGTATCAGAGAAAACCCTTATTTCATCCAAAAATACTCAGTATTCTCAAACGTTGCATATTTGCAAATGCCTCAGCCTGAAAACTAAATGATTCATAAAATTTGGTAGAATCGAACAGGGTTGTCAGATAGTTTTCAATTTTTATCCCCAATTTCCAAATTCGTATCCCCAAAAATCCTCAAAATCTTGATTACTTCATCCCCAAAAATTCCCACATAAACTGCATCAATAAATTTGCATGTACGATAACAGTTATGAAACGACGCTTAAAATCCATTTTATTTCGCTTAAAACCATCCAAACAAGCTTGAGAAATATTCATTTTTATGCGTTTTTGGTCGAATGTTAACAAATGCGGCACCCATCTTGCAGAAAGCTTTTTCATCTGTAGTTCTTCATGCAAAATTAAATGGACTCGATCATTTGAGATGCCCATGATATTATCAATTTCACCCACTTTTATTTGGCTACAATTTCTGTTATTGTTGCTGTTTTTGGACGTCCACTACGTGGTTCATCTTCAATGCTTGTACAACCACGTTTAAATTCAGCAACCCAATTTTTTAGTGTTGCATATGAAGGAGCACTTTCACGTAACACATTCACCATATCATTATGAATTTCTTGTCCCGATAAACCTTTTTTATGTAAATATTTAATGACAGCACGCATTTCTAATCGTGTGTTCTGAATGTAACAAGCAAACAAATTTTAATCACTGTAAACTTGTCGATCATCCCCAATAAAATCCCCATCCTCATATGAATTTTTTTATCCCCATTTCAAAAAAAAAATCCTCATTTTGGGAATAAATCCCCTAATCTGACAACACTGGAATCGAAGTAAACACCAGCCGCCATATTGGATTCTATCGTAGAACCGTTTGTTAGGGCTGTAGTAACAGAACCTTTGCAAACCCTGCCCTTCCATATTCCATTCATCCCTACTAGAGAAGAAGTATTTAATTGATTACCAAAATTCCGTTAAATCTTAAAAATTTGTACTTAAATTTAAATACCTGACAAGTTGTGAAAATTGCATAATTTACATTGTAGCAGTGTAGCATAAAAGAAAAATAAACGTGTGAGTGAGGACAAGTTTATTTTTGTCAACAGGGTCAATTCAGATTAGTGCAAAAGAAAATCGTATAAAATCATATTATGGTGTATGAAGTGAAATCATGAAAGAAATCATTTCAATAAACAATCTAAGTTCTTATTAGAATTTAGTATCTGATCTAATCAGAGGCCTTATTCTGTAACTCTCCTAAGCTAAAACTCTATCGCTAAAAATTTATAAACTTTTTTTAGGACTTTTTGGCTACTATTAAAATTCTTAAATGCTTTTTGTAATTTAAAAACTTCATGCTTATTAACTCTAAACTTCTTAATTTTATATATTCTAATGCCCAGCCTGTTTCAAAAACCCAAAATTTTAGTATTTTAGCTAAAGATAATTACAGAATAAAGCCCCAGGGCGTCTTAAGACGAGAAAAAAGAAAATGAAAAATGTTTAAACATGATCGTCAATATACAGGGTTTCCGTCCAAGTCAAATAAACGATGTTCTCTCAACGTCCACAATTTTAAAGCTCTTTAAATTTCTATGGGTAAATAGCTCACATATGGGCAGTGGACTGCTGTGTACGTGTTATTTTTTTTTTCTTTTTTTTCTTAATGCTCAACTGTGATACCTTTGATAGTCTTGATCTTAAAACTTCTGAATCATTTCTTTTTATCAAAATTTTACCCTTTTTGGCTGAAGAAATATAGCAGTTTCGTGTAGATAATAAAATATTTAAAGAAAAAGCGTGTGTTTTGTGAAAAGTATAAAAATCTTTTGTCTTTAACTTAAACTTTATAATTAATTTTTTGTGTTTCTTCAATTTGTTTTTTTGTTTTTATTTTTTTTTTTTTCTTCTTCTTCTTGAACCAATCAAATTCTATTTCAAACTGTTTTCCTGTGATTTCCTGCATCTCTTTTCTCTATTTAACTCTTCAATGGCGGATGTGCTTTAGGCTGTAAAAGAAATCAAACATTTATTTCCATTTTAAGTTGTTTTTGTTTTCATTCTTTACTTTTCGCCAAAGCAATTGGTATCCGTTTTTTGTGATTGTTTTGAGCAGAAAAACTTGAGTTTGTTTGTTTTCTATAGTTGTTTGAATTTCAAGATTCTGTTGGTTTTTTTTTTTTTTTTTTTGTTCTCTCGTTGTGAGTTCATTTCCGCTTTTTGCATGTTTTTATGTTTTTTTCTTTCTGTGCACATAGTTTTTACCAGTGATTTTCAAATTTTTTCGTTTTTGTTTCACAAATAAAAATATCAGACTTTATTTCGTTGGTAAACATGTGTTTTCTTGTTTAACAATCTTGTTGTTAAGATTTGCAAAAAAAAAATGAAAAATTTTTTTGCTTTCTTCCTTTGCCGTGCTTCCAATTTTTTTTTTTTTTGCTTTTTTTGCTTTTTCTATTCTTTAACATAAAATAAATATATAAAATTTAATGAGACGAATTTTTATGAGAAATCGATTTTTATACCAAAACAACGTTCATAAAATCTTGTATTATTATTTTTTTAATAAAATTTATGAAAATTTAAAGAAGATTTATAGAAAATGCAAAAGATCTCAGCAAATTTAAATTACTTACAAATCTTTAGTATTTACTAAAGTTATTTAAAGCGTATCTTAACGCTATTCCACATGCAAAATTGATTTCACCATAAAGTTTTATCGAAATGTCGAATAAAGCCTTATAAACTATGACAATAAATAAACAAATTATACCTGGTTTGGTGGTTTGAATTATTGAAGCCCTTTCTGCACCCTTGATCACCACCGTATGATATCAGTAATGTGCCTTCGCGACTATGCTGCTCCCTACAGGTTCCTTGAGTACTCTATAAATCATATATTAATTCATGGTTATTATGGTAGAAAGACCGGAAAAAGAAAGTGCTTTACGGAAACTTTACTGAGGATCATTAAGCACGCTATTTAATTATTAATACAGTACATAGGTTACCACTTTTTCAATAATTTAAATAACACACTTTATTTTGATAATGCAATCAAAAACAAAAGAGTTATACTTTAGCTAGAACATCGAGCAATAAATTAAAGATTATCACAGTGATATATGGAATATTTTGAAAGGCCATATATACTAAAGGTCATGATACACTGTAGGATACACAGTCGTACGATTCATTAACAAGAAAATCTTATCGATTTCTGTCACACTTTTAAACGCCGTATCAAAATTGTAATATTAGTGTCACACCATCACACAAAATAAGATGCAACACATATCGTCTATGGAATTAAAGAACGCTGTAACTGACAAAAAATCGAAAATACGTTTTTTGCATCATTTTTATCAGAAAAAAAAAAAATACGCGTCGATTGGTCCAGGTCCCAGATTTCTACGATGAAAATAAATTCACTTACACCGTCTGCGAAATGAAAAATACCAGTGTATTTGTTCTACTTTTATGAAAGTTTTTTGGCTCTGGTGAACATTTAAGGATTTGTCAGTTACAGCATTCTTTAATGCCATCGACAATATGCAGAGTTGATTTTTCCTAACATCTTATAAAATGCAACCCTGACCGCATGGAGAAAAAAATGTTTATGAATTTTTAAAAAAAATTATGAAATCGGACAGACGTGTCAAAAAATCTGTCATGCTGATGCATTTTAATGCCACACTGTTATACTTTTTTAGCACACACGATTTTTTTTGACAAATCGTACGATCCAATAGGATAGTGTATCACGGCCTTAAGTTACAATATAATATTTAATTATATTCTAATAAATTATAAGGGGCAAAATGACAACGACCTTCAGCTCAATGTAGGGTCGCATGCCAGGGTCTTTGATGGGAATCGAACCGACAACTCTCGCACTAGTAGTCTAGCACAATACCCACTAGATCACTGGGACATACGTAAGTTTTAGTAAACTCTTTTATTAATTCTAAAAAAATTAAAAAACATAACCATACTATTAGAGAGAAAAACAAAGTTGGTTTTAATTATTAAGAAAGTTTTGCAAACTAAACTCAGTAGGGTCGTAAGCCAATGCTTTAGAGGAGTTTTTAACAAAATAAATGAAACTTATTTTGATGCTTCATAAACCACCCACACTACGAGATTACAAACTTCGAGGAAGTAAAAAGAAAACGGTTAAACATTTCTTAAAGAAAACGTTTTCAAAGACATTTCAGAACTCAAAGATATGGGGGGTCGTGGCATAGTGGTTAGAGCTTTCGATCAGAAACTCGAACGACCGAGGTTCAATCCCAGCGAAAGACAAAAATTATAAAATTAAATTTGCGGTTTTTCTAAATTATAATTAAAAAAAAAATAAGAGGTCCCCCCCCCTTCCAAGATGTCCATCTGCAGAAAAAAACCGCCACGTTCTGGGAAAATAACTGCTAACTTATAGTGTTTGCTTTTCTACCAAAAAGTGCGTCATTTTATTTAAAATTTGCAATTTTGTGTTTGTTTCTCAAAAATGTTTTGCTCTCTGAAAGGGTTTCATGTTTTATTCTACAAAATTCACACTTACTAATGGCGAAAGGCATTGCATTTTACGCCCTGTATAAATCGACAGTGTTGGTATTGCCCTATGAAACAAATGATTTTTATTTACTTATAAGGCTACCATACAGAGTTTGGAAAAAGTCGCTATAAATCTTTATTAAATTTTAAAGTTAATTTTTTTCATTATTCTGTAAAATAAACATTATATCGGAAAAGCCAGACGATCATTGTTATAAAACAAATTATATTTCGTGTTACAAAAGTGTTATAAAATTAAATTTCTTGTAAAAAAGCGTTATAAATTTTAAGCCATCAAATCAGCAATCTGGCAACGCTATTGGTTTGTTTACATTTTTTAAAGAAACAGCAGAATTTAAGAAGCATTTATAAGAATTTTAATAAAAATCAAAATAGGAATATTGCAGCCTTAATTTTATGTGCAAAGATTGAACAGAATCATTTGCGAGATTCATCTTCTTCCTCTGATGAAGACGATTTAATTATTTTATTTCAACGAAGTCATCAATCAAAACAATGCTGCTCCTTTTTTTCTTATTTGTGTTTTTTCTCGCCAAATAATCAACGCCATTATTATAGGGTTGGATAAACCATTTTTAAGTTTCCCTATTAACAGGGCGGCATTTTTATGGTAGAAAAGAAATCACTATTAATTAGTGAAGATGGTCACCACTCACTATCAAGATCCACCGACAAATGGGACAACTGCTGTTGATCATTCAAGGGTGAAGGTATAACACTGGCCTTTGAGTACTCAAATTGAAAGCAATTTGTCCCATTGACATAAGGCGCTTAACATCTTTACATCTACCTATATATTCAGCATTCCAATACAATGCACTGCACTTAGTAGGGGCTTACCCCTGATTATTGGTCTTAAATAAAAAAAAATAAAAAAATATGACCGCTTATAGAAAAAGATGGAGACAGCTTTAACAGGTAGATCGTAAAAAAAAGATAGCTGGAACCTGTATAATCAGATAAGCAAGAGCATGTGGTAGTCGTCAGTGTCCAGTAGTACCTAAAGCAATGTGTGTCTACAACATTATTTGAATTGTACAATGCTATGCACATACATACATACATAATTGGCCATTACAACAATTTTTTCAGAGTTACGGTCTAACATCTCACAGCACCCATATTTTGTGCGTCAATTTTATCCATGGGTACTGGGACCAACAGTTTAACGTCTACTCCGAACAACAGACTTGAGAAGCTTGTTCATGGCAATCAGTTACTCTCAGAGCTTTTGCCAGAAGTCTGCTAAGAGGTGTTCGCCAAAATAAATATTTTTTAATTTTACTTTATTTCAAGATGTCAGAGCTGGGCTTCGAATCCGGAAATCTCTTCTAGTAAGCCAACACACTAAATACTAAACTACGGCGACCACACGATGTTATGCACAACTCATTTATATAAAAGTCGAACAGGCTTTAACTTTAAGCCGCTATACCTTAAAGTATATCTTAATTCAATATCGATATTAACTCTCCAAACAAAATGTCTCTTTTATTTCTAAATCAACTTGTAATATTTTATGGTAATTGAGGTTTTAAATGTCACCCATTGCTTGATGCACTTAATAGTATCAGAGATATTTCTTTAAAGGATCATCTAACGAACATTTGTAAGCGAATATTATTAGACACCCAAAATTTTAAAATTTTGAGGAATATCTCAGATGGTCAAGCCGGAGACAGACATTAAATTGGCATTTAAAAAAGCTAGACCTCTACACAAAAAGTATATATATATATACAACAAACCTCTTGAACTCTTGCATATATTGTGTTAAAAAAAAACAAGTTCTTTAAATTTTTTTTATAAAATAAAGGCCTTAAAATGTTGTTTTTATTTCTATAATTTTATTTTTCAGACCATGTTTTATATGAAAAAAGAAAAAAAAAAACATGCATACACACACACACTTGCTAAACACTTCAGAGAAATTATAAATGAAACAAAAGAATAGAAAAATTTTAATTTATTCACAGCAAAATGATGATTATGATGACACAAAAACTTAAATAGCACCCACGTCCAGGCACCTTTAATATGTATGTATATGTACAACTTATATTCAGTTTGTATGCCTAAAACTATACAACAAAAAAATGTTCAACAAGCCCGCCAGCTGTAACAAAATAGAAAAAACAAAATGAAAAGAAAAAACACAGTAAAACATACCCTACACTTACACACTCACACAAAAGGCTACAAATTTATGCTCGACATGCTCTATAAATCTATGAAGGGGATGTTGTAATTCTAGTGCTTAAATAAAAATGTGTGTATGTGTGTGCATAGCTTCTGGCAACAGCTGCAATTTTTCACCTGAACCATTCATTCATTCATTCATTGCTCATTAAGTAACTAACAAGGAATTCATTTTCATTTCCACATTTTTTCTTTTTCTACAATTTTGTTCATTCTGCTGCTCTGGCTAAATTCTTAATACCGTGTAAGGAAAAAAAAACAAAAATTTACAATTTTAATACAAACATTGGCTCATGTTTTTTACAAGAAACATAAGAAACTCGTTATACTGTGTTCGTTTTTTTTTTTTTTAACGTTTGCCGTGTTTTTATTTTTTTTTATTTTCATTAAGAAACTTGGCAAAAAAAAAATCCCACATTCCCAAATAGAGTGAGAAGGTAAGCAAATGCAGGACTTGTAACACTCTGAGGTAATTAGTGTAGCTGCTGCTTACACTTCGCATAAAAGCATAAACTCTTGCAGCACAATACAAGCGGAAAAAAAGCAAAAAAAAAAAATAATTTTTTTTCAGATTAAATACTACGGATTTTAGTGCATTTTTCTACATCTATTCAACGCATAACACTTGACAAATACAAGCATGTAAAAATTATTTACGTTTTTTCTTCTTCCTTAAAGTAGTGAGCTGTACTTTCAGCTATAAGTTATCTTAGTTTAGTCAAAGACGTGCACCCAATAAATCATTATACACTGTTGATCACCTAATTAGCACCACTTCGCAGGCTATTATTTGTAAAACTCTCTGTAGAGGAAAACAATATAACATTTAAACACTCTGTTTCTCAAAAAGACAAATAATTTGAAAATTTTACAAAATTTTTATTATTACATTTTTGTAATACATTTTGTAAAATACGTAAATAAATAATTTTCGGTTTATCAAAGACCTACTTGACAAATATTGCGTAGAAATTTCTCAAGGAAGTTCTTTATAAACCTTTAATAACTTTATTTATTTATTTATTTTTATTTTTTGTTAAGACCAATACTTAGGAATCTACACCCCGCATCATGCTATGCATTGTATTAGAGTTCATATAGTTCCATTTAAGCGCCTGATATGGTACAAGTTGCTGTTAGTTAATCACTCAAAGGATAGTGTTATACCTTCACCCTTGAAATGATCAACCTTATTGAACCATTTATTGATGTTCATTTTTGTTTGTTGTTTTATTTTAAAACTCTTGAAATTTCATATATTTTTAGGAGTAAGAGTCACTGAACCACGTAATTGATTTTTACAAAATAAATGTAAAAAATAGCCTTATTTTGTGAGTGAAAAATTTATGTCAACATCTTTAAAACACTAGAGCTCCCTATATACTTTTTCAGAATTAATAAAAAATTTGTTTAGTAAATGGTTTTTATTGCTTTAAATGGACTACCATTAAAAAAAAAAATTTTTTTTTTGAATTTGTTTGAAAAAAATCTTAAAATTCAAAATCAAAATTTTCCATTTTTCTTTTATGAATGTATGTATATGGATGTACATAGAAACATATACATGTACATATATATGTAAGTAAATTTACAATCTTTGGAAATTGCTTGTCTTACAAGAACAGATCAATGTTGTCAACTAGATGCATTCTGTACCATTTTTGGTACTTTTTTAAATTTGTTGTGCCACAAAATTTTTTATTGGTGCGTGGTACACTTTTTTTAAATTTTTTGGTGGCACCAAATCCTATTCAACACAATTTCTTCTTTCAGTGTGAGAAAAAAGTTTTTGTACAATAATAGACACCTTTTTCAATATTACTTCAATAAGGAGTGCAACATTTTTACAATCAGTTTTACAGACCACATAACAATTACAGGTAATGATGTTTAGAACGTACCAAATCATATGCATAAAGTAAAACGGTCTTGTTGTTCTATACAATTTGTATTATGTAGCCTAATATTGCATACAATTTATAACACATTCATTATCTGATAATATTTGTTTTTTGGGACTTAAATTTAAAGAAGCTTACGATTTAAAGCCAATAAGCAATGAAGCAAAGACAGAAATTTCAAAAACTTGTTGTAAACTTTGAAACAAAATGAATTAAAAAGATTTGGGCAAGGCTGGCATCAAATTTTCAAATTTTACATAAAATTAACTTTTTAAATGTTAAAAATGTTTTACCTATTGGAAAAAGTACAAAGCAGTACAATTTGAATCCGATTTCGAATATTATATAGTATTTTTTGTTTTTTTACTAGATCAGTACTCAGGGGATGTTCGGTAAATATACTCGTATTGTGAGGAGTTGGAAAAAGGAAACAGTGTTTGTTAATATATGATTAGAACTTGTGGGAAGAACATAAACCAAAAGTTCGACTAGAGATCGAATTCTCTTTATAATGCATTGTGCGATTCATTGAACGATCAACTTCAAAAGGATGATGAGTTTTTGCTTTTTTTATTAGAAATATCTGTCTCTCTTTTAAAAAGTAAATAGACTTTTTAAAATTAATATACTACATAATAATGTATCATCTAGCACAAATAAATACATATTGTCATACTAAATGCAAACGGACGTAACTACACTTTTTTTTACAGCAGAAGCAAAAAAACTTAAAATCAAAAATTTTATAAATCCTGAACATCATATAATATATATATCAGGATTGGCATTCCTATATACAAAAAATGAGTTTGAATTTAATTTTTTCATATAAATACATATGTAGTTTTATCTTCTTGCGTTTAGAAATATGTATACAAGGTATGATAAAAAAATAACCGTTATTTTACATTTAAAAAAAAAATATTTATTTATTCAGCCCCCTCAGATTCGATTTTTCTCTTATCTCCTCAATCGTAACAAAACCCTTTCCTTTCATCGGTGTTTTCAGTTTTGGGTAGAGGAAAAAGTCAGCTGGGGCCAAGTTCGGTGAATACGGTGGTTGAGGCATGATAACGGTTTGGTTTTGGTCATAAAGTCATGCACAAGCATCGATGTGTAAGCTGGTTTTTCCACAATTGTGTGGGTCTCTGTCGAATTGCCTAGGGCAAACGGCGCATAACTTCCTTATTGACCGTACGACCTTGTGCACCACGCCATTGTAGTCGAAGAAAAAGGTGAGCAAAATCTTTGCATTTGACCGAACTTGGCTCTTATGGACGTTTCCATTGGATGATTGGGCTTTGGTTTCAATGTCGTAGCCATACACCAGTGATTCGTCTGCAGTTATGCAGTACTAAACTTTGTGCTATTTTTTAAGTGCGCAATTTTTACTTTATTTTGATGCGTTTTGAAATTTCAAACTTGACAGTGCTGGAACAGTGTCAATAATTATTATAAAATACATGCATAAATATAGCATTTATTTGAAAATCAAGAATTCTAATCAATATTTTTAAAAACGTGAGACCTACCCAAATAGCCTTTATTTAACAGTAATTAAAATATTAAATTGTGCCTTTATTCTCGGCATTAAAGTATGTTTTTAATTCGTTCAGTATGTTGCGGTTTTTTTTTTATTTTTTTTTGTTTTCCTTTATAACTCTGAGGGAATTAAATTTTCTATTTTTTTCATTTCTGCTTTTTATTAATTACTCCATCTAAACGTTGTTCTTTCATATCATTTTCTTTTAATATATGGTTGAATTAAAAAACGTGCCAGATTTTTTTTTTTTTTGCCTTCTGTTCTCTCCTTTTTTTATATTTATTGTTCAACAATTTTTTCTGATAACTGTGTAATGTTTAGTTTAAATTAAAATACTCCCCTGTGTAATTTTTTACCGTCATAATTTTCTTTTTCTTTTTCTGTTTTTTTTTATGTCGAGCATTATTTTTTATTTTCTGATTATGCTCTCTTTGCTTGTATGCTAAACTCATTTTGCGTACGTTGCTCCTTTTTTGCTAGTATTTTTTTTCGTATTTTTCTCCTCTGGATTTGTAGTAAAAAACTGTATGTTTTCACCTTTGCATTCAAGATGATGTTTTTTTTTTTTTGAGTGTGTAAAATGTGCATTATTAATAATAAGACTTGAAATTTTTTTTATTATTTTTTTTGTTTTTATATAATATTTAATCAGGTTGGTGTTAATAAAGGTATAACGAAACAAAGAAAGAGAAAAAAAAATTTAAAAGTAATTTCGTAACAAAAAAATTAATTGCTAAGCTTAGTTTCTGGCTACTTAATTTGTCTAAGACTACAAAAGATATCTCTTTTGAATGCTTAAAATTTGCTTTTCTTGTATTTCTAAATTTCTTTAGTCTACAGTATTTGAAATCATAATGTATTGTGAAGTGGTATATGTGCATCAACTATGATTTAACCCCTTGTAAATCAAATTTAAATCGTTGTAACATTCTTTTTAGTAATTACTACCGATGGCGGCCAATATAGTCTTATTTATGTTCTAACGTATTAAAAACTTTCAAAAATCTTAAGTAAAAAGCTAAATTTAATTTTTATAAAATTGCAAAACATATATCACTACATTAACGTACTTGACTTGTAAAGGTTACGATAAATATATACGTAGAATAAGAAAAAGTATAACGTAGAAAATTATAGGCGTATTTTGAAGATGAGTGTGATTTCAAAACTTCTTGAAAAACTAGTAGTGGATTATTTCTGTTATCAAATCGTCGCAAGAATTAAAGAACACAGTAACTGGTAAAATATTTAATGTTCACCAGAGCCAAAAAACCTGAATGAAAGTAAAAAGAAGACACTGGTATTTTTCAAAACGCAGACGGCGTAAGTGATCATAGAAATCTGGGACTGTGACCAATCGACGCGTATTTTTTTTTATTTTTTTTTTTTTTTTTGGATAAAAATGATGCAAAAAAACGTATTTTCGATTTATTGCCAGTTACAGCGATCTTTAACTCTTGCGACGAAATATCAGCATTACTGTCACTTGACCAACATGGTTTTCGAAAGGAATGCTCAAATATCACTTATTGACAACTTTAGTAAACTGGGCATTTGAGCAACAAAAGCAAGCTGATGTGATATACACTGACTTTAGCAAAGCATTTGATAAAGCCAACCATAAATGTCTTATAAAGAAAAAAAGAACTCTCCCTAATGTGTTTTACACCAAATTTGTGGATTTAATGATTAAACAGAATACGATCGCAACTTCAAGCAAAAACGACACTCAGAGAAAACTTGCCAATAATTAAAACAGCGGCTGCAATTTCAACAACTCTCATTCAACGTTTTTCTTTTCAATTCTTGAATGCAATGTTATTAAAAATTAAGTTTATGAGAGTTCTTGCTAAAAACTGAATTTATATTTTATATTTTTAAATATCATATGAATTTTAATAGCTTAAGATCTTAAAAAAAATCTGGTATTCTTATGAGAATTAATATCCGTTAAGGAATATGTTCAACAATTCAATTATTTTTTCTGATTTAACAAATCCCAAAATTTATTAATTTATTTAAACTTTAAAATGGTTTTTTTGTTTTCTTTTGTTCTTATTTTTCCTTGCGCCAACAATAAAAAACAAATGGGTTTGTTTCAGAGTGGGCAAACAAACAAAACATTTCGTAAACGTTACAACAAAGTCATACACTTTTCAAAATTTTTTTAATGGTATTGAACATTAGCAAAACAAAAACAAATACTTTCTAAATGAGAAAGAGCGCAAATGAAACAATTAGCTTTTCGCTCTTGTGCTTGCTTTGTTATTCCGTTACATTCGTATAATTTGCTCTTTTTTCTCTTCTTCTTTTTTTTTTTCTTCTCATTAGTTTTTTGCTGTACCTACGCACATTTGAGTTAGTGTATTTGTAGTACTCAAAACAAAAACAATGTACAAAATTAAATGGGACAATCTTTCTCACTGTTTGTGTTTTATTTTTGCTTTACTCATTGTAAAAAACACAACAAAATGAGATCAAACGTTCAGTTTTGTTTATTTTCCTACTCTGGTTTGTTTACAAAATGTATGAAATTTAATAAAAGTGTGGTAAAATTATTGTGACAATGTGTGCCTCAAATTGAGAGCGTGGGAAATATCGCTTTCAAAATAAGAGATTCCATTACACCACTGCATTCTCCAGCGTTATTATGTGTCAATATGTATGGAAAAAAAAACATCATGTTCCATCCTAAATAATGCTTTTATTTCTTATAATGTTTTCTGCTTAAAACCCTCAAAATAGGTGGCAGTAATAATTAAGTATTTTTGTGATAATAAACTTTTAAAACCAGATTTAATGAAATATAAACATCTTAGAGCAGAAACAGTAAAGACTTACTAAATTTAATATTTAAGTGGTCAATGCTTAAGACCATGACTGATTCTCTTATTTAGTTGTTTAATATGAAGGTGTGCTCGAGAAGTGTAAAAGAGTGGATGAAAAGTGCTTATGTGTAACAGTTTTTCTCACACGAGTGTGTCTGATTTTAAAATCTATTAATTTTCATAAAATCATAGTTTATTTCTATATGTGCGATCATTGTAACCTTTGTGAAGCAATTGGAATTCGCAACATATGTATGCATTTATTTGTTTAGCAGTGTGGCGCCTAAAATCCTTCAGATTTTTTTTATTCTCGAAAAATTTTATTTTACAGTACATGAAATAAACTAAAACCTAAAAGTATGCTTTTGTTTTTTCTTCTTCTTAATTTTAAACTTCACAGCAGTAAAACTACTAAACATCAACTTTCCTGGCTATTATAAAATAATGAAAACTTGTTCGGTATAAAGTTTTTCCGTCAAAATTTCAAATATTTTCAGTAATTAGATATAAGCCTGTTTCCTTAAAGTATGCTATATAATTTAAGCAATAACGTTATCATTTTCAAGTATTTATCTGCCACCATGTGGTTAATATTTAACATATTCATTCTAAATTCCTCTGTTTCACTCTTCCGTCGCATTCAATATGTTATTGCTGTTTATATTATTACTTTAGTTATTGTAGTTGCTGTTTTACTTTAAAGCACCTTGATTATGCAAGCATGTACAAGAACAACAAAAACAATCAACAGTAACGATACTGACAATAATAACAATAATAAAAGCAACAACAATAACAATAACAACGTTATAGAACGAAAACATATCGTCGTCCCGAAGTTATCTTGACGTAACTCCAAAAAATATTTTTTTGGGAAATTGAATTTAAAGTTTTATCAGTTTATAGAAAAAAATTTAGTCGAAAAAGGTGACTCAAAATTTTTATCAGATGTAGTGCTAATAATTCTTTATCGAATAGTACAAAAAATTCTTAAGTCATGGAGAAAATTTTTTAAGTTTTAAACATTTTTAACTCCAAACAAAGAATAACATTTTGCCGTATAAGCCACTTTTTGGGAACATTTTCTTTATTTTTGGCACATACGTCCAAATAACACCGATAGAAATTTTTGATTGTTTTTTGTCTGATATTATCTTGACGTATATGAGACATACTTAAGTAAGCAAAATTCTTACATTTAGTATTTATTACTACAGTACTAAATAAATAAATTACGATTAACAAAGCACTTTTAATCTGCCTAAAGGAATTTCATCCATCTTTTATTATAAAAGAAAGCTTTCAGTGTTTAATATAACAGCAACAGTACGAGTATGTACTCAGAATCCAAACGAAAAAGATGTTACTTACTGCGCCATTTGGAACGAAGCACAGAATGGTCGCTCTGGTAATGATATCGATAGTTCTATAATAAAAATTTTGGAAAATATATTTAAGGATTTTAATCATATTGAGAATATCATTCTTTGGAGCGACTCTTGTGTGCCAAAAAATAAAATATTTTTGTCTGCTAGTTTTGGCATTTTATATAAAAATAATAATCTAAAAACAATTATTCAAAAATTTTCAGAGCCGGAACATTCCCAAATTCAAGAAATTGACTCTGTCCACAATGCAATAGATCGATTTCTAAAGTTAAAAAAAATTCACAGTCCTTTAGATTTAATAATAAAATTAAAAAATTACCATTCCAAAAAGTTTAAATTGAATATTATTGAAATGTTACCTACAGATTTCAAAATTTATTCAGTTATTGCGCATTAACTAAATTTTCAGAACGTTCCATTTACTAAAATTAAAGCAATTAAGTATAATAAATTTAATTTATTTTTTTTTTTTTTTTTTATTAAGACCAATACCCAGGGGCAAACCCCTACTCATGCAGTGCATTGTATTGGAATGTGAAGATTGTTAATAGATGTTTGTATATTTTGCGCCTTTATTTGTTGTTTATCCTATAAAGCATCTGTAAGTAAGTAAGTAAAGATGAATTTCAGTCATCAAATTTAAAAAAACAAGCGAGAAAAGGAGTTTTTTCAAAATCAGAAGAAATGTTTGAAAAGGAACTCAGTATATGTCCAAAAATAAATATTTCTGAATATAAAAGAAATGATATTAAAAGCTTTTTCCCATATCTTCTATACAATGATGTTCAGTTTTATTCAAAACTATTTACATAAGTTATAACATATTAAGATGTTATTAAGATACTGATTCTAGAATTATCTATAATGTACTTAAAAAACATACTTTTGATTCATAAAAGTTTTATGAAATAAATTTTGATTTAAAATTTATTTTATATACATATGTACCTCTAAAAAATTAAAATTAGTTTTTTATTAATTTATTCCTTTGATTTTAATGTAACAGCAATAAAGTGAACTTAAAGAAATCTATTCTTTATGATTTCTTATTACGTTTTATCTTTTTTTCTTATGAAAAATCTTTTAAATATATTCATTTATGTACGTACGTCAAGATAACGCAAAATTTTTTTATTTGAAAAATTCCATACATTTTTTGCCGTACATCCACGAAAGTGGCGCGTACGTCATTATAACATAAAATTTTTTTACCAATCGTGGATATACGGCAAAATGGCTCTTAAATATCTCAGAAAATTTAAGAGATAAAGTCCTGGTGATTGAACACATCGAAAGATCTAATAATTTAAGATTCAAAAATGGTCGTAACTCATTTTTTTTGATTTTGTGATATACGTCCAGATAACTTCGGGACGACGATATGTTACATTTCACCAATACAATAACTATAACAATACTTTGATAGGGAAGAGCAGTAGACAATTAGAGCGGGAGAGAGAGAGAGCGACAGAGAGTAGAAATAAAAAAAATCATCCAACACCCATATTTACAATTTGCACTAACGTAACGGAAATTTAAATTTCAAATTTTATTCAGTTTTTTCTGTTTTTTACAGTTATTTTTTTCAGCATATTTTATATCAACAAACGATTTTTTAACATACTGTGAAATTATAACGAATTGACTGACTGACTGACTGTTTTTCTTTTTTTCTCTCTCTTTTTTGTTATTGTAATTTATACAAATAAAAATCACGATTTTTAAAAGGTAGCAGTGGCTGCTGAGCATGTGTTTAATAGAAACAAAAAATTGTTATTCAAGAATTTTTACAAAAAAAGAGCAAACATGTCGAAAATTATTATGTGCTCTAAATATTTGTAAAGGGAATTTAAAAAAAAAAAAAAAATTATTTTTAATGCAATACTTTGGCCAAGGAAAAAAATTAACTAAAAAAGATACTTTTTTTCGAAAAAAAAAAAAAAACAAACAAAAAATAAAAAATAATTTATTTTTCAAGACATCACTTCGTAAGCATACTCGTATTACGAGTTTTTTAAATCCATTTTTATTTTGAATTATTTTATGTCTTCAATTGTTTCCTACTCAGATGTCTACTGCCCTATGACTGTCATTAAAGACGGGATAACCAAGTTTTTCCTTTGGAAAGCACAAAGCAGATGGAATTCCATCACTTACTGTTCTGTTTCTAGGACACTTTGGCCTCGGTATAATCGGGACAGGACTCTAGGAATCTTGGGGATTCCTCGTAAGTGTTTGTCCACACTTATAGCGGTATATACGGGTCAATGGCTGATCGGCAGGTTGGTCCTGCCCTTTAATCCGCACTGCATAAGTTGCGGGAATTATTCTGAAAGGGAGACTATAAATCATTTTCTTTGTAATTGCCCAGGTCTAGCAGTCAGACGTTTGATATTTTTTTGGGTGCCTTTTTTCGATAGCTTGGTGCAATGTGCGAACTTAAAACCCCTTGCTTTATTCCACTTTATAGACAGCTCTGGCTGGCTGTAGTTCCTTTTCTATTTTAGATGATTTTAGTTTGGTTCCTCAATGGTTTCAAAACTGCACCTTGTGCTAATTGTAGTTGATCATGTTTCTGATTAACTAGCCATTTGACCTACCTACCTACCATGACTTCAATTAAAATCTGAGAATTTTTCAATCAGAAGAAGTCAGTCCTCAAAATATTTTTCAAATTTCAATATACCATATGGATTACAGTGAAGGCTCATAAATAATTAAGATGCGCCCATAGTTATTCAGAGACAGCTTAAGAAAGTTTTAGTTACCACATGGAAAGTCACCTTAGTCTAGTTGTAAGTGTGTTGGCTTACTAGGCAAAAGCTTGGAGTTCAAACTCAACTCTGACATTTTAAAAATAAAGAAATATGAAAAAAATATTTGTTTCGGCGACAACATCTTAGCCAGCCCTCTGACAACAGGTTTGAGAGTAAGTGATTGGCATGAAAAAATTGTAAAAAAAACTGTAGGTCCCAGTACTCATGGACTGCACACAACTTGGGTGCTGCAAGAAGCTATGCTGTAACCCTGAAACAGGATTGTAATGGCCAATTATGTGTGTATGTATATACATGTCAAGAAGCACTTAATTTTTTTGAATCACTTTGGTTTTAAACTCAGAGCATATACTAAACTCAGGGATCAAAACTCAATAAATATGACAAAACTTTCTTAAAGCATATCCATTTGTAGTTGATTGTCCATTGAATCGCGCACTGCAGAGAGATTTTATTCTTTAGCCACACTACTCGTTAATGGATCAGTCTTCCAGCGAGTGTTTTTACTGCCAGTTACAATATCAGTAAATTTAAATCAAATGTCCACAAGCACTACTCCCTCTTTCCCCCTTCCCTTAACATATTTTCCCAGAACAGCTCAATGTACTGCATGTGCAACCTATAACTGATGTCGGATTCTCCATTCCTTAGCTTCGTTTGGCATAAATTACTAAATTGAGATCACGAAGACAATATTTCTTTATCAAAACAACATTTGTCAACCGCTTGTCATAATTAATGACCCATTTTATTTGTATTACAACTTCTTCTTCCAATAAAATTTTTTACTAATTTCGGGTAAAAGAATTATTTTTTTTTTTTAATTTTCACTGTATAATAAATTCTATCTAATATTTGTTGTATTTTTTAAACTTTTACACACAAATCCATACATACTTTTCCCTGCCGAATATGCTGCTCCCTAAAAATATGCAAAACAATTTTTGAATTGTAAAAATTCTTTGAGTAAGCAAATGTTTTTCTTACGAAAAACCACATGCTGCATCAATTATTTTTATTTATTTTCTTTTTGTATAGAATAAAAACAAAACTGAAAAATAAAAATTAAAAAAAAAAACGGTGCGCCTGTAGTTATACTTGGAAATATTGTTGTTGCTGTCGTTTTACCATACGGCTTTTAGATGAGTTTTCAAATGTAATGCTGTTGTCGTTGTTGTACATTTTTCTTGGAAAACTTATTTATATACCCAAATACACACATTGTGTATATCAGTAGTGCTGTATACGTCAATTTTCATCAAAAATGCGCTTAATATGACTTGACAAAAATGGCGCCCAAGATGGCGTCAAATGATTGTTTAGTAAGGCATTCAAGACATGGGCAAAAAGGTATAAATAATAATAATAATATAAATATGAGTGTATGTATGTGTGTTTGTGTGCCTGAGCGTCTTATGTTTAGTATAAAACTTAACGCTTCGTAAACTTTTTATAAAAACGTTTTATTGTTTTTCTTTTTTCTCAATCTCTTTTTGTTTTCTTGTTTTTATTTTTATGCACATCTAAAAAAAAAAAAACTTGGGCTTTTGTTTTGCCTTTTGCTATACCTATATGTGTGTGTATTGTGTAGGTGTACTCAGTAGGGTGGAGTATTGGTTTTTTAAGTTTTTTATGTGTAAGAGTTTATGGCAGATTGTTGTTGGTCTCGTCACCTTTTTTAAAATTTTTCGAACTTATTGTTTCTGTTTTATTTTCTTAAACATCAAAGTTATTGTGTTAACGACTTTGCGTTTTTGTATTTTTGTATTTTTTACAATTTAGCCCTAAAACAGACATACAATATTATTATACTCTAATTGTCATGAGTTTGCTAACACCTTACAGTAGGTGCTACAGTGAATGGAAAATTTTTTATTAATCTTTAAAGAAAACATTATTAATTTTGTAAATCATTTAATATTGTAGTTCTTCAATATTTTATTGAAACTATAAATTCTCAAAAGAACAAATAAATAAATAAATAGTATTTTAACAACCTAATAGTCGCCGTGGTCTAGTGGTTAGTGTGTTGGCTTACTAAGACATGGGCCCTGGGTTCGACTCCAGGCTCTGACATCTTCAAAAAAAGAAATATGAAAAAAATATTTCTTTCGGCGACTACCTCTCAGTAGTCTTCTGGCAAAAGCTCTGAGAGTAATTAATTGCCATGAAAAAGCTTCTCAAGTCTGTCGTTCGGAGTCGACTTTAAACTGTAGGTCCCGGTACTCATGGATAAAAATTTACACACACAACATGAGTGCTGCGAGAAGCTAGGCCGTAATCCTGACACAGGGTTGTAAAGGCCAGTTATATTATGTATGTATGTTTTAACAACCGGTCATCACTACTTTATAATAAAACGCAACTATTTACTTCGACACTCAAAGCGAAACTATTTTATAAGACCCCCATAACTTTCACCAATCCTCTTGGCATTTTATCATACCCTGCTAAAAGGCTCTTTATTTGTAAGCCTACTCTTATTTTAATAATAAATTTGTGGTCTTGCATTAACGTCTTTGCCGCAGTTTTATTATTTCATATGAACATTTAATGACATTAAAATTAAGGCAAAATTTTTTATTAATCGGTTCAAATTTTATGCCTGATTTTCCTACAAGTTTTAAAGCAAAAATCAGTGGATGTAAAAAAGTACTGCCTACTTATAGGCATTTGAAAATAGTTACATACGATATTTATAAACACAGTATTCACGTCTATAATAAAATTGTACTAAAAATCAAGAGATAGAAAATACATTCTTTCAAATTACGCAACATTTAAATAAAATTTTTTAAGGAAAAAATTACATACGAAAAATATGCACACTCCAGTCTAAAAAAAACAAGTGCCCCAGAAAAGCATTTTCGAAATCTTTTATTTCGGTTTTAAATAATACGTGAGTCATTTAAAAGTTTAAATTTTAAAATTCAATTTTGCCAAATTTATTTTTTTCTTATGAAGTACAATTGTTCCGGTTAGAAATGGTGTATTATTTCATTTAAATGGCAGCCGCTGCTGGCTTCGCTGTCCCCATTCGATCGGGCCAATTTTTGAGCACTTTTTCGAGTGTATGAGGTGGCATCATTAATGTTGGGCTTCAAATAACCAATTGTCTCTGGTTTGTCGGCATAACATTTGTCTTTAACAGTGTCAAATTGTAGCTTCTTGGTAGACAATTGACATAACCGTTGAACGTTTGACGCAATAAATCCTGTTAAAATCAGACATCCTTCGCATCAATACCATGAAGAGTGGACACAAAAGAATTTGTTATCACTGTGAGATAGGTATCTCCATTGATCGTAATGGTAATGATGTCTCCGCTCCATAATCCACGCCAAAAAAATACTCGTATTCGAAGTACTAGCTTCTAAGTAAGACCACATGTAAGTTTTCTAAACCCCAAATACGAAAATTTTGCTTATTAATGTAACCCCCAAGCATAGATGGGCATTTTTCAGTACCAGTACTTTTTCAGTATTTTCTTTTTTTACTGATTATTGAAAAGAGAAATCAGTATTCAGTAAAAAGTACTGATTACTGAAAAGAAAAATCAGTATTCAGTAAAAAGTACTGATTACTGAAAAGTGAAATCAGTATTCAGTAAAAAGTACTGATTTGTGTAAAAAATTCAGTAAACATTAAATGACTGATGGTAGATACTGTGTGTTTTAAAAATGATATGTACGCATTGCTCACTTACATGAATAGTGGCATAACTGAAAAACTGAATTTCGAGGAATATTTCTTTTTTGTATGTTTTTACTTTTTCTAATTATGAAATGTGTTATTGGGTAAATAAAAACTGATTTATATAGCTGAGACTTCAAGTTCAGAAAATATACTGAAAAATGTAAAATAAAATAATTTTTTCAGTTCTTAATTTTTTTCGAAATGCAGTTTTTCAGTTATGCCACTATTCATGTAAGTGAGCAATGCGTACATATCATTTTTAAAACACACAGTATCTACCATCAGTCATTTAATGTTTACTGAATTTTTTTACACAAATCAGTACTTTTTACTGAATACTGATTTCACTTAATGTTTACTGAATTTTTTTACACAAATCAGTACTTTTTACTGAATACTGATTTTACTTTTCAGTAATCAGTACTTTTTACTTAATACTGATTTTTTTTTCAGTAATTAGTACTTTTTACTGAATACTGATTTTTCTTTTCAGTAATCAGTACTTTTTACTGAATACTGATTTCTCTTTTTAGTAATCAGTAAAATGTACTGAATACTGATTTCTTTTTTCAGTAATCAGTAAAATTTACTGAATACTGATTTCTTTTTTCAGTAATCAGTAAAATTTACTGAATACTGATTTTTCTTTTCAATAATCAGTACTTTTTACTGAATACTGGTTTACGTATTGAAGTAAAAAAGTAATGCAGTATGCCCATGTATGCCCCCAAGAAACAAAAGTAGCTTCATCCGAAAACATGATATTTTTTTATATTTTCGTAAAATTTCCCACCAACTGTCTTTGTTTTCGAAATAAATCCAATAAATTCCAACATGGAGTAAATCATTTTATTTCGTTCAGTAAAGATAATATACTGATTTTTGTGATAGAATAGAAAAACATAGCATTGCCAGATTTAAAATAACCGTAAACTACCGGTTAAACCGATATATGGCATATGCATTTATTACTTTCTATTTTCAATGCCTTAATATTTAAAAATTCTTAGACAAACAATTTTAAAGTTTTTTTTTTCTTTTCTTTTCAATTGATGTTTGCATGCATATGGTTAAATTACATACATATTTTATAAAATCACTGCCTAATTTTAGGGGCTATTTTAATATATATTTAATTGCAGCCTTTTAGGCTATTGCAAATGTTATAATTATCATGTTATCATGCTCAAAAGTAACTGAAACAGTTACTTTTACAAATAAATATTAAAAAATATAATAGAAATATATTCTGTCTCAAGTAAAAGTTTTTTAAGAAAAACTGATCAGAAAAGCACTTTTGCAGACTTTTTTATTTTACATGCATAACATACATAACTGGCCTTTACAACCCTGTGTCAGGATTACGGCCTAGCTTCTTGCAGTACTCATGTTGTGTGTGTTAACTTTTATCCATGAGTACCGGGACCTACTGTTTAAAGTCAACTCCGAACGACAGACTTGAGAAGCTTTTTCATGGCAAACAATTACTCTCATAGCTTTTGCCAGAAGACTGCTGAGAGGTAGTCGCTGAAAGAAATAATTTTCTTATATTTCTTTTTTTTAAGATGTTAGAGCTTGGATTTTAACCCAGCGCTAAAGTCTTACTAATCCAACACACTAACCACTAAACCACGACGAAGAACGTCTTCAATATCAATTTTGAGTGTTGTAAGATTTAAGAATTAAATCTTTGCATAGTTTTAGGAGCAGTAAAATCAATAAATGTTTACCTTTCTTAACACCACATTGTAGGGATAATTTTAACTTCTTATACGGCAATTCCAACTGTCACTTTTCGTTTTAATTTTTCTTTATTTGTACATTAAATACAACAAACACAACAAATACAACAAACAAAATTAAAGAATTTTCACACAATTTTTATATCTGTGTGGCATGTGAAATGTGGCATTCATCCTTGGAATGTTTTCTTATGATTCACACTAAAACACCATCAAGAAAAGAAAACCCACAGTGTTGCTGCTGTTACTGTAACTACGACTGCTGAAGCGTAAGCAAAGAAAATACACAAAAACAAAAAAAGGTTTGAGACACCAGGTGCTTACAATAGCTTTATGATGACTGTGTAAAAATCATACCCAGTTAACAATGACAATGTTAGTTGGTAATACGTTATTCCTCAACAAACTTTTTATATTCAATTTGGCAAAAGGAAATAAGACAACAAAGATGTCATATTGATTGTGGTGTTGTTACGTTTATAACGCAAACGTAATAAACTATTGGAAAGAGAAAAATAATAAAAAAGAAAAGAAAAATACCCCAAAGTCTGCTTGTCTTTCTAACGTTTACTTTCTTTAGATATACAAGTATGTACGTACATATGTCTATTCAATTTTGCTTAATGTTCAAAAAGTGTTTGGTGTTGGCGCAGTGTCACTCAATTTACTTAGTCATTATTTTCCCATTTTCTTTTGGCATTAAGATGAAGCTGTTACAATTTCTTTTATTTCATTTTTTTCTTTATCGTTTGTTCGATTAAAGAAAATCATTCGTATACTTTTAGGCTTTAAAGCCTGTTGCAGTTGGTTTGCCTTGTAAAACTTGTTAGCAAGTTGCTGTTGTGTGCTGAATTTTATATTTTAAACCAAAAAAGTATGGCTAAAAACTAATAAGAAAGTTTCAGTTTAGTCTTAAGCTCTGGTATAGGGAAAAAAAGCATTTTATAATAAAAACTTCTTTAATGAGTTCTTTAAAAACTTACAAGGGCATCATGAAAAAAAAATATAATATTGGCAGATTTTTTTTTTCTTCTTCTTATACGTATACATTAGGCAAACTTTTAAAGATTTTAATATTTAATTAAAAAGAGATTTTTTTTGTTGTTTTAAAAATTAATTTTTTTTAAGTCTCTATAAATATGTAAATATTTCATTTATTACTTATAGAACACTTAAACTGCAACTTATTTTAAAGGAAAGTACTTCATTATAAATTTTTACATGTAAAAAAAATATGTGTGTGAAGATAAATTCGAATTTAACTAGTCGAGACATATACCAAATAATTTAGTACAGCCATATTTTACGTTAACAGAGCTCTGTAAACACGTTAACAGTGGTTATATGCCGAAAGGGTATAATTACCGAGCCGATTGGGGAGAAACAGGACTTGGTACACATATGTGACTATATACGAATGGTAGTCCAGGGAGTCCTCTATTGAGTTCCATAAGTAGAATTACCAGCAGTACTTTGGGATTTTGTAAATTTAGATTCAAAAAAACCACTTTATGCGAAATATGAGACTTCTGTAGAGGATAAGTGGCCATTCCGAAATTTTGAGATTTGAGAAAATTGAATTTAAAAAAATCGCTTTTTAAGAAAAAAAAAAATCGAAAATTCTCTAGAAGATTATGGGTCATTATGGAAAAATGGAAAATAGTACACATATGCCACTATATACAAATTGTGCTCCACGGAGTCCACTTTCGATCCATACCATTGGTATAACCAGCGCAATTTTGGGATTTGAGAAAATTGAATTTAAAAAAATTAAATAAAATAAAAATTTTCTCAAATCCCAAAATTGCGCTGGTTATACCAATGGTATGGATGGAAAGGGGACTCCATGAAGCACAATTTGTATATAGTGGCATATGTGTACTATTTCCTACTTCCTCAGAAATGACCACTAATCTTCTGGAGAATTCTCATATTTCGCATAAAGTGGTTTTTTTGAATCTAAATTTACAAAATCCCAAAGTACTGCTGGTTATTCTACTTATGGAACTCAATAGAGGACTCCCTGGACTACCATTCGTATATAGTCACATATGTGTACCAAGTCCTGTTTCTCCCCAATCGGCTCGGTAATTATACCCTTTTGGCATATAACCACTGTTAACGTGTTAACAGAGCTCTGTTAACGTAAAATATGGCTGTACTAAATTATTTGGTATATGTCTCGACTAGTTAAATTCGAATTTATCTTCACACACATAAAAAAAATATTGTTATTTGAAATTGTTTATATTCCGAAGTTCCGTCATTAACAATATTGCCATGAAATTGAAATCAATATGATGTTTTATGGTATATTGTCATTAACTGATGAACAACATTAGAGAAAGGAACCCGAATGCATATTTCTTTTTTTTTAATTAATTTTACATACTTACATACATATATAATTGGCTATTACCACCCTGTGTCAGGGTTACGGCCTAGCTTCTCGCAGCACTCATGTTGTGTGTGTCAATTTTTATCCATGAGTACCGGGACCTACAGTTTAAACTCGACTCCGAACGACAGACTTGAGAAGCTTGTTCATGGCAATTAGTTACTCCCAAAGCTTTTGCCAGAAAACTGCTGAAAGGTAGTCGCCGAAAGAAATAATTTTTTCATATTCCTTTTTTTTTCAAGATGTCAGAGCTGAGGTTTGAACCCTGAGCTATCGTCTTACTAAGCCAACACACTAACCACTAGCATACGGTGACTAATTAATTGCTAAATTATAAAAATTGATAAATTATAAACACTAATGTGAACAAAAAATCTATTACATTTTTAAACAAATTTCGATTCGAAAGCTATCGAATGCCGCAATACCGTTTTTTATACGTCACGAAATTTTATTCGATACGAAATCTTACTCAATCACGAATGTGACGATTTGGCCCCAAAACTTTAAATTCAATATGCTGTTTTCTGTAAAAGGAAAGCCATAGGAAAAAAGAAAACAAATTTTAAAAGCAATAAAATTTCAAATTCGTGAGTATTAGAACTTCATTTATTACAAAAACAAAATATAGAGACATGAGCAGTTTTTTTTTTAATAAAAATCGTTAAAATAAAACAAAAACATTACTGAGTAATGTACGAATACTTTTAAGATGATGCATTTAAGATCTTGCCACCAGTGGCATGTTTGCCTCTTTTCTGGCGAGCTAATCTGCCATTTTGTTCTCCTGTCACAGCATTGGCTGACTTTAGTAATCCTGTCCAAACTTTTCACATTCACCAGACACACTCATACTAAACTCGATTCAATTGCATTGGAATCAAGTACTCGGATGGCAGCCTGACTATCAAATAGTATGGCTATCGCCTGTCCTTTTTAACCTTTGTCGTGGTAGAAAAAAAAAATAAATCATAATGTACCATAACACTATGCGTACATTGTGTTGACCATCCTTTTTTTTTAATACCCATACTCTGGAGAGTAAACCTCTACTCATGCTGTGCAGTGTATAAAAATGGATATATGGAGATAGTCCTTTTTTCATTCTATTAAGAGCCTTATGTCAATGAGACAAGTTGCTGTCAATTGATCACTTAAAGGCCCCGTGTATACCTTCACCCTTGAAACGATCAATAGAAATTGCGCCATCTGTCGATGTTAGTTGTGTATTATGAAGTGGTGAGGATCTGTGATAAGTTGTTAGGTTTCGATCTCTGCTTAGTTCTGTCTATTACTTCCCAGTAGTTGGCGCTTTCTCCTGATCATTCCTTATATGCCAAATCAAAAGGTAGATAGGGTGGCATGTCAGGAGGCAGCTTCTTACGGATGGACTTCTTTTTCTGATATTGTCAAGAATATTGTGATCTTTTTTTTTTTTCTTTTATTTTTAAGGCCAGCACTCAGGGGATGGCTTCTACTCATGCAGTACATTGTGCTGGTCTAGGAAAATACGTTATTGGAAGGGGGAAAGAGGGAGTAGTGTTTGTGGACATTTGATTTAAACCTATAGATATCGTAATTGGCAGGAAAATCTTCGCCGGAAGATTGTTCCACAAACGAGCGATGCGGCCAAAGAGCGAGTTCTCTCTATAATGCATTGTGCGATTCGCTGAACAATCAAACACAAATGGATGCTCTCTGAGAGAGGTGCGTGTAATGCCCAAGAATATGCAGCCGCCCGGAATTAAATCCCTTATCTCATCAGAGCACCTCCCATAGTAGGATCGATAGAACAATGAAACGCACGCCACATTGCGCCAATGCTCCAACGAATCGATAGAGTTGGATACCCTACCGTCATTGATAAGCACCTTCGCCCTTTCCTGTACGCGGTCGAGAAGCCCCAAAACTGATTTTGAAGCACCGGCCCATACATGAGCGTTGTATTCCATCCTAGGTCGGATGAAGGTCTTGTAAATATTGAGAAGATCAGATGGAGTGAAGTATTTCTTGCACCGTTTTAGAATACCGAGGCACTTAAATGATTCTTTCGACACTCGAACTATGTGATCATTCCAACGGACATCACAATTAATTCGCATGCCCAGAACTCAATATTTACACTACCCATAGTCACAGATGGCAGGATTAAATCATCACAACGCCTATGCGTCATAAAACAACATTGGGTCTTGCGCGCATTAAATTCGACCCTGTTCGCGAGACCCCACTCAGAGATCGTCTGCAGGTAGTTTGAGAGTATGTCTTTCATATTCGGCCTTCTCACCCCAATCGCAAAAAGGCTCGGCCTACGATCAAATGAATATGAGTGACAAATGTTACTGTCATCTATTTCCTTCTAGCAAGGTGTGTTTTGCACACTGGGACAAAGACTAATATTTTTGTTTTTTAATTAAGACCAATACAATGGGGTAAACCCCTACATTTATGACAGAACATATATATCTTGTTTTTCCTATATTTTTAAGCGCCTTTGGAATGAGACAAATTGCTGTGGACTGTGTTATACCCTCACCATTGAATAATCAACAGCAATTGCCTCATCGTTATTTGTTGATTGTGGTGAATGCCTTCGCTAAGTACGTTTTAGCTGGTATATTAAATATACACAGAAAATATACGCTATAAAGGTTAAGTCAGTTTGTATTCCAATGGCTAACTAAACCGGCTTACTAAATCAAAACCTGTTGGTTTACTGACCATTTAACAGCCGTAAATTAGATTTTTGTTTTTAATTATACTATTTTAAAATTGTTTCGTTTTTTTTTTTGGATTTTAAAAGAGAATCTTAATTTAATTAAAAATGCCTTAAAACGTAAGATGATCAAAACTTTTAAAATTTTCTAATAATTTCTTTCCTAAAACTGTGCTTTAAGTTTAACAACAAAAAAAATATGTTTGTTTTTGTAACACATCTTTGTATTAGACAAACATCTATATAAATCTTAATTTAACAAACAAGCTATTAGGGAAAAAACAAAGCAATAAATGCTGCATACTTTTAGGCGCCTTTTATATGGGGGGTAATTCAAAACTTTGAAGTTATCAAAATATTTCTCTTTTTTGTTTTTTCATCACTAGTACTTGCGCTTCCTTTTCAATATCAATAAATTTATTTTATTTTTTTTTCAACAAAAGTTTGCGTCGTCTTTAAATGAAAAAAAAATAAATGCTGAATACGATGTTGTTGGCAAATAATAGAAAAGTATCCCTGAGGAGAATTTCAATTTTATTTTTTTGTTTTAAAACAAATGAATTATTGATAATGATACTCATTGCACATTAGCACCACCACCCCCAATAGATTTGCCTTGCCTGTAAAAAATTTTTTTTTTGCCAGAAACAGACAAATTTGTTGAAAATTTGACAGAAATACGATTATTGATGGCAGTTTACTAGAGAGCAAAAAAAAAAAATTTTTTTTCTAAAAAATAAACAAAAAAACTAAACAAGAATTTAATATGAATTCAATACAAAACAAAACAAGTGCTATAAAAAAATCTAAGAAATATATATAAAGTTTTTTAAAAATAACGCTGTTGTTTTAGAAAATTTTCAGTTTGCCAAGTATAGGGGAAAAATATCACAATTCATGTGTTTATATTTGAACTCTATTATCGTATTTTATTTATACAAATTTTATAATTTCTCGTTTAGGGAAAGAGAATTTAAAATATCTTTCCTTTCCTTAAGTTTTCCTTGCCATAGCAGTCGAGCTAAGTGACCAGTAATGACAAACAAATATTAAGTATTTGGTAACAACTGAAGTAAAAATTAAAGAAAATAAAAACAACTTGAAGATAAAAACTTATTACAAAAGACAACAACAAACTAACTAAAAAATACTTCGTGGAACAATATATAGACTTATTTTTACTAAAACCTTAACAACTGACAGCAATTGCTAACGCCAGCAACAAACACATTTTGAGCAATTTTCATTTATAGATCAAAGTCTTTATAAGGCAAAAACGAAAGGAACGCAGGGAAAAAAATTCGTAATTTGTTGTTTTTCTCAGTTATTTTCTTAGTCAAGCCATTGACTTTTTCAAACGAAGACATTTTTTCCCTTACAAAATTGCTAAGGCCGTCACTGCTGTTTCTGTTTTTCTTCCAATGTTGTTCATTGGTGTCATTGTTGTAATAATAATATCGATTGAATATCGCAAAATACCGAAACGGAATTCGTTAATAAAATTTTATTGAAATTGTAGACATCTATAGCAGGCAGCACCACATCTCATTCTCCTATACTTATAACGGTTTTCTTTTTTTTTAATTTTTTGTTTATACGTTGAAAGACTAGAGCAATAAGAAAAGCCCCAAAAGAATTTCGATTTTTTTTTTATCTTCTTTGTACACAAGTCAAGGCAAAATTCTTAGGAATTTTCATTTGGTATTTTCTTGCAAAACTGTAGATATATTTGAACAAAATATGACAAGTAGTTGACAAAAAAAAAATATATATATATATAAACATATATGTATATTATAATGATAGAATTATTAGTAGTAATATTGGAAATAAAAACTGTAAAAAAAGGAATTAAATTTAAAAGAGTTTAATAAAACAAATTGTATATGCAAGCCCCAAAGTATGCTATAAAACTATATTCTATTTTACTACAAGAATTTATACATTTTAGTACGTATGATTCTGACAATCTTATATATAAGTACAGAGTTGGCAACGCTGCTTTATTGAACAACCCACTTAACAGCTGATATTTGCTTTTTGTTAAGTTTACTTTGAAATTTCAATATAAATCGACTAACGCCAGAGCAACGCGTGAAAATTGTTGAAAATTGTAATGAATTTCCATTCAAAATTTTAATTTCCGATGAATTCTATTTCTGGTTGAATGGGTACGTAAATCGGCAGAATTGTCACGTTTGGAGTGAGGAGGTAGATAGGTAGGTCAAGTGGCTAGTTAATCTAAATCGTGATGAACTACAATTAGCACAATGTGCAGTTTTGAAACTATTGTAGGACTAAACTAAAATCACCCAAAATAGGAAAAGAACTACAGACAATCAGAGCTGTCCACAAGGTGGTGTAAAGCAAGGGGGTCTAGGTTCGGACATTGCGCCAAGCTATCGGAAAATGGCACCCCAAAAAACTTCAAACGCCAGACCTGGGCAATTACAAAGAAAATGATCTATAGTCTCTCTTTCAGAAGTATTTCCATAACTTCTGCAGTGCAAATCTCAACCTCTCTTTGTGTTAACCGATTAACCAGTGACGCGTCTACAACGCTATAAGTCTGGACAAGGACTGACCAGGAACCCCCAAGATTCCTAGAGTCCTGCCCCGGTTATACCGAGGCAAAGTGTCCTAAAAACAACACAGGAAATGACGAAACCCCCACACCGGATTCCTTCGTAAAACCGTGAAAACTGAAACACCCGAACCCATACAAATACTTCCCTATGCTCATTCTTCCCTACTGGGAAAGAAAACCCTGGTACACCTCCCAAAATCCAATTTCTGAAATACCAGGTCCGTACGAAATTCCCTTACATGGGGAGGAAGTAGCCCTAGCATACTACTATGGCCAGCAGAAAATCGCCCCTAGAGGCCCAGCTCGCTCAACCTGATCGCAGCACTCTGAGTTGAAATCGACATAGCATGAAGATCGTCAGGCAGTAAGTGCAGAATGTCGTTTAGAGCAGCATTGGGGCAAGTCCTGCATATCCCAGTGAACCATATAACGCAATCCTCTGCCTTAGTGAGAAGAATCCACAACACCATTTCATCCACAGAAATAATGAAGTTTAATAATCTTTATCATTTAATTGATCTTTCTGAGAGTAATGATTCCTTGAAGAGAAAAATTATTTTGTATTTAAATCATTTTTATTAAATATTTACTTATATATTGTTTGTAAATTTTATTCTAGTCTGTAAGGAACTATTATCCATAGACATAATTTAATAAATAAATAAAAATAAAAAATTACTGTTTGGTGCGGTATATGGGCCGCCGGAGTCATTGGCCCGTATGTATATAAAAACGATGATGATCAGAATGTTACTGTCAATGGTGAACGGTATAGAAACATGATTCGAAATTTGTTCATACCTCATTTACGTTGCATGAATCTTGCTGATAAGTGGTTCTAACAGGACTGAACCACATACCATATTTAAGCATTTATTTCATAAAATTTTCATTTCAATAAAGCCCATTACATAGATATTAAAAATATATTTCATTGCTTTATTATGATTTAAACTTGTGTCAGTTTATAAAAAAAACACCCATTACATAATAACGACAACTATTTTGTTTAATTTCAAAGTCCTTTATTAAAACAACTGAATGTTTTGCCTTTGGCTGCAGATTGCCTTTCTAATATCTTATGAAGATAAGCATTAATCTGTAGTAAAAATTGCTGTAAAATGTCACACAAAATATCAGTTTCTTATTTATTTTGCTTACAAATATAAAATATCTGCAAGATAAACTATAATATTCTGTGATGTTAATCAGCACTTATTTACCTTTAACTGCTCGTACCACAAAGCTCATTTTAATCGGTAATATAAACTGAAATGCACAATATTGGCCCCAGTATAGAAAACTGTTGTATTCCCCGTGCTCTAGTGGTTAGTGTGTTGGCTTACTAAGACATGAGCTCTGGGTTCGACACCCAGCTCTGACATCTTAAAAAAAATTGGCCATTACAACCCTGTTTCAAAATTATGGCCTCGCTTCTTTTGGCAAAAGCTTTGAGTTTAACTGATTGCCATGAAAAAGCTTCTAAAATTTGTCGTTCGGAGTCGACTTAAAACTGTATCTCGGTATCAGGGATAAGAACTGTAACCCTGAAACAGGATTGTAATGGCCAATTATGCATGTATGCGTGTATTTTTTGAGTGATTAGTGTCCTGTTAAATTTAATTTTGAAAAATTCTTAATTGAGAAGGGTTGCAGATCTAAGATAATTATATTTTGGCTTACATCTCCATAGTTGATGCCACTCTCTGTATAACAGCAGCTACTAAAAATGCAACATTGTTTTGTTTTTAATATTCTAAAAACTAAAATGCATAAATGTATACGTTGACTAACTTAATGACCATCATTTTATTGTTTGTGTTATTTTTTTTTTTTAGTTTTTCATTTCTAAGTTATATGGGAATGTCATAAAATGCTAATAAAACGAACAAAATGCATAAAAATAAATATCAACATGAACAGCTTAGTTTATGGCACTATAGAAAATCCTGTAAATATAAAATTTTAATATAAACTTTAAAGTATTTTAAAATCAAAACTAATCTTAATTTCTTATCTTTAAACTAAGGTATACTGATTTCTGTTGTCATTTCTTAAGATATCTTAAGGGAATTAATGTCAAATAAATTCAAGAGAAGCTGGTTGGTACTCTTGCTAAAAGCATTTTGAAAATAATATTGAAAAAAAAAATTTTTTTTTTTCTTTTTCTATAAATAAAACTTTTCAGCAGTGTGGTCATAATTTTTAGAAGTATGCCAAGGCTTATTTGTTGCTAAACACCAGAGCTTTTTAAAATAAAACTTGCCAATACTAGTGAGGTTGATAATGATCATGTCTTAAGATGATGAAAATATATTGTGCCATACTTAAGCACGTTGATGGCACATCATTCGTTTTCATATTGGACGTGCTTAAATTTTCCTTAGATTTTGTTCTATTCTACTTTCCTTTTTTTGTTAAAACGAAATGAAAGAAAACAAATTTATTTCATTTAGTAAGTTTGTATACTTTTTCCATTATTTACTCACTGTATTTGAGTTTGTAATGTTTGTTAGATTTTTCAATTTTAAAAATCGCCCCCACCTCTACTACCAAAATGGCACAGAACTTTAAATGCCTGGCAAAAAATAAAACTCTTTGTTTCTGATACCTTTTAATTTAAGGCACGTTTAAACATCAATGTTTGAAGCTTACGGGTGAGGGGGGTGGCGAGGTATGTGTGTCTACTGCATATCTCAGAAACTACTGACTAAAAATAGTAAAATTTTGAAATGAAGAAAATCCCAAAAATAAAACTAAAAAAAATTCACATAAACTACTAAAATTTTTATGGACTCTGCTTTTTAAGATTTTGCAAAGTGTTTGCATACGTTAGTTTTCATTCCAATTTTCATCATTATCATCACCAGTATCATCATCATAAAGAAGCACCAGTAAATTTTCTTAAGTGTATCTATAGCATCATTTGAATTTTTAGCATCTACCATATTTTCTGTTGTTGTGTATTTCTTTTCTTTAACACCCAAAAACAAAAAAAAACAAAAAAAAAAATATTTCAAAATAAAAAACAAGAGAGTGAGAGAAGAAAAGTTTTATAAACTGCATCATTTGTTTGTTAAATGCACTCTATCTATCATTGGGTATTGCCCTGAAACTTGAGTCGAGTTGAGCTGTGTCGAGATGAGATGAATATTATTAAATGAAAAATGTATGAGCACGTTCAGTCTTAGCAAATGATGAGCCAACTACGAGTGTGATAGACAAAAAAAAATAAAAAAAAATATGTAAAATATTATATGCAACCATAAAAAATAAGTCTTAAAAAGTTTCTCTTCCTTCCTTGCTTCCTCCTTATACACCCATAAACATAAATTCACGTATTTTTGTTTTTAAATACCAAATAGCTAGACAAAATGTGAGAGTTAGGCAAGAATCGTAAAGGTGAAACTGCAACATTATTACTATAAATGGCAGTTCGTTGTTATTACCCGTACAACCTATATTCGGTTTCCCCCCATTCTTCTTCAAAAGAATGTTAATAAACTATAAAAAAGCAAAATATGAATTTATGTTTACGACTTTCGATTAAATGGAAATCATGTGCATTAAATGTAAATTTTAATTAAAAAGTTAAAAGTGATAGATCCTAAAAGTAGACAATAAAAATTAAAAAAAAAACTTCAATAAACATTAACAAAGAAAGAAAGAATAAAATCGCTTCAAAAGCTTTTTAAAACTTTAATAAGATATTCCAAGCAGCTTCTGCTAAAAAAATTATGAATAATATCCCCAGTGCTCGCCTTAGTCTAGTGCAGGGATGAGCAACACGCGGCCCGCGGGCCACTTGCGGCTCTTTCAACCTATTTATGCGGCCCGCCAAACAAATGTTGCTGCTTCTCAAAAATACACATAATATATTGACACATTAATCAACGAATTTCAATTACGAAGAAACTGAGAAGACAGGAGTTTCCATGAAAATGTTCCCGAAGACTTTCAAATGGAAGTGATAGACATGCAGAATAATAATACTGATGTAAAAAATGTATTTCTCTCAGTGAACATCAAGCATGTTTATAAATCCGACCACCGACCAATTACCACCGATCAAGACTTAGTAATGCACGATTAGAAACTTGTGTATGTGTAGCTGATATTGATCAGGTTGTATCGAAAAAACAGTGCCAAATTTCACATTAAAAATTCCAAGTAATTTCGTTTTTTCTGTTCTTTTTTGTTTGTGTTTTTTTTTGCATTTAAATTTATATATGAAATTTTTACTCTTTCTTAAATTTTATATTTTTTTATTCTAATTTTTATTATAAATAGTTTCGAAAATTATTAGTAGTGTTTCATTATGTGCGGCCCGCCAAAAAATTTTAATATATAAAGTGGCCCGTTGATTAAAAAGGTTGCTCACCCCTGGTCTAGTGTGTAGAGCTACCAGCTCTGACATCTTCAAAGAGAGAAACATTAAAAAAAATTTCTTTCGGCCAACACCTTTTAGTAGCCTTCTAATAAAACCTCTAAGAATAAGTGATTAACACGAACAAGCTTCTCAAGTCTGTTGTTCGTAGTTGATGTTAAAATGTATGTCCCTGAACTCATACATACATACTCGTATATAACTGGCCATTCCAACCCTGTGTCAGAATTACGGCCTAGCTTCTCGCGGCACTCATATTGTGTGTATTAACACGTTCTCGGACGTGAATGTTATAGCATTCATTTTCATACTGATGCAAAATGACGTGAATGCTATAGCATTCAAATTTTAAAGCCAATCTTTATTCATTTAATTTTATACAATCTTAAGTTTTTGTAATTAATACACATTCAAAATAATGACCAATTGGTTCATTAGATACTTTCGTATATATATATGTATATAACGGTTAAAATACGATGTTCTGACTACTCTTATAATATATATCTAATTAGATTTCGGATATTACAACTAGTTTCAAAAATAATTGCCTGTATATTTTTGCAGCTCCCTAAAATTTTTTGCGTCCGCGAACGTGTTAATTATTATCCATGAGAACCGGGACTTACAGTTTAAGATCGACTCCGAACGACAGATTTGAGAAGCCTTTTCATTGCAATCAATTACTCTCAGAGATTTTGTCAGATGTCAGAGCTGAGATTTGAATCTGGCGCTATTGTCCTAGTAAGCCAACACACTAACCACTATACCATGGCGACTACATGAACTCATAGACAAAAAATTGACACACACAATATGAGTGCTGTGAGAAGCTGGGCCGCCACTTTGGAAATGTATTGTAATTGCCAATTATGTATATACATAGGTATCCCCAGAGTATAAAAAAATGTGTAAACTACCAGCGAATGAAAAAAAAATATGGATAAAGAAAATTAAGATCAACTTAATTGATTTTGATTAAAGAAAGAAATTTTAATCAGTGCCTCTCTATCACAAAAAATTCGAACATAAAATAGTCCATAGCTTCTCGATTTGTGTCTGTAAATGAATGTGAAGAAAACATCTTGGATTTCGTTTTGATACGATTATTTTCAATAGGTGTTACTGATGCAAAATATTGTAGTTAGAGATTTTATATGTTTAGACAAACACATACCAGACTGGCAGAAAATAACTTTTGAAATATTTCGTTATAAAGCAAATTGTTTATTTAATGCATATTCTATAGTAAAGATAAGAAATTTCATCAGCCCTTCTTAATTTTTTTCTTTTAAATTTGCAAAAAATTGTTTTCTACGCCAGGGTGAGATGAGAGTTTAATGGGTGATTTTTACTTTTTGTCCCGTGATTCGTTTCCAGATTGTCCAGACTGTAACAAACTCACATTGGCTACAGAACGAATCCCATTTTCAAAGTTACATATATGCGAAATACAAAAGCATGTGCTTACGAAAAGTACCAAAACTGAATTTTTTAATATATATCATATATTGACCCGGCTCCACTTACTGGGATTGTATACACAATTAATATCGACAGATGAGGCAATTGCTGTTGAGCATTTCAAAGGTGAAGGTATAACATTGACCTTTGAGTGCCCATCTGATATAAGGCACTATCTACCTATCTAAATCTTCAACATTCTAATGCAATGCACAGCATAAGTAAGAGTTTACTCTACTGAGTATTGGTCTTAACAAAATAATTAAAAAACCATTAGTCAAAAAGTGGGCGGAATTGGACAAGTGGGCGTGGTGCGTCGCATACAAGTTAATCATTGCCTTCTTTATATCTTGAGAAATGTTAAAGCTACAATTTCAGAAATTGGAGTAATTGTTTTTTTATTAATAACAATCTTGAATAGAAAAACAAAGCGAAGCACGCTGGGTTTAGGCTAATTAGGGCGATTTGGTACTGAAATTTTTAAGCTCAATAGATCTGTCTTGATTGCAGTTATTTTTAGTGTCTAATTTGTAGGGCTGTATTAAAGGCATTTATTATTAAATGAAACTTCTATGGATTTTTTTAAAAATTATATGAAACTTTGCTTGAAATCCGAAAAAAAAAATTAAATTAAGATAGATATAGACTTTTAAAGCTTAAACTTTAAACTACACGTTGTTTATTTTAAAATTTTTTTTTAATACCTTCCTCTTAAAAGTATGATTTAATTTATATACCTCTTCTTATCCGCCTAATACCTTGAGCTGTTTTCAAAGAGAAAATTAGATTTTTTTACTTTCTTTTTTTCCAAAACCTACAATACAATTTCGATATATAAATTTTTTTTCTATATCTAAAAAAAAAAAAAAACAAACACACAAAATAAAATGGAAATAACACATGTGTTAAATAAATTTATTTATACATACACACTTTGCTATTTACATACTCACACACACACACTTGATTCTCATCTAAATGTATGCTAAAGAATATAAATCTTTGTGAAAAAAGAAAAGAAAAAAACGAAAGTGGAAAAAGAAAACACAAAATTTCAATTTTCCTCTTCGTGAATTTCCTATAGAATACGTATTAAATGTATTTGTATGTGTGTGTGTATTTTTTTAAGTGTAAATAATAGAAACGCCATTCTCAATAATGCCGTTAACCTTAAATCTCGGGTAAACTAATTTTCTTTAATACATTGACAGTAAAATTGGCAGGTATATATCATTATTGAAGCAGTTATTTAAGAAAAAAAAGGTAGACTAAAGAATTATATAAAAATCATTACGATTTAAGTCACGTCTTAAATACATAGTTTGTTTAGGATTTAAGCGAAAAGTGTAAAAATGTAATTTTTCTTTCTAAAACTATAAAAATTCAACCCTTTTCAAACACTCATTAACAATTTCTTATAATTCTCATTAAGTTCCTTTAAAATTTTTTATATTTTACAACCAATTTTTTTTTTTTTAGATAACATTTAATGACCCCTTAGCTGTCACTTACTCGTATTCAACACGACTGTGATTGGAGTATATTTTTATGGCAAACTCTTAACTTATTTTCCTGTTTTGTTGTTGTAGCATATAATTTAAAAAGAATTTTTAATGTTTTTATTTTAGTGTTTAAGTTCCTACTCATTTCTCATTTTCTACACAATTTTATGATGCATTTCTATGATGTCATAAAAATACTAAAAGCTTCAAAATTGCATGTCTACAACTACAGCAAAAAAAAATATATAAAAAAAATAAAATAAAAATTCACACATTATTTTCTGTTACGCTTTTATCTGTAAGACAACACAAATAGTCATAAAATTATACTGTTGGTATAGACAGCCAACCAACAGAACAGAACAGGGGGGAAAAAATCTATAAAAAAAAAACTTGTATATCTGGCATTGTAATAAAAACAAGCCAGAATATGAAGCGTTAAGTAAGCAGTTTTAATGTCAGAAAATAAAAATTGCTTCACCATTCACACAAGCTTGCGTAGATGTTAAAGCATGTACAATTTGGTCGTTGATTTTATTATAAAACTCTAGTGTATGGCGTAAAGGATACCAGGACAACTGCATACACTTATATGAGCTTTTACAAGGTTATGGCTTTTATGATACTATAAAGTGCTAGAGAAATACTGTCAATAATAACAATAGTTTAAATGAAGCATTAAAATTTAATGCATATCTTTAAAAAGATTTTTCAAGTATTAAGTAAAATATATAAAGTCTAGCATTTAGGCGTTTGCAATTTAGGTAAAAAAAAAAAAAAACAAACATTTAAAGCAAAATGGAAGTAGTATTGTAATAATTACTATAACAGCAGCCCAGGGTTAAAACTCCAGCTTTGGCATCTTGAAAAAAAAAGAAATATTAAAAAATAAAATTTCTTTCCGGCAACTGTCCTACGGAATCGACTTTAAACTGTAGGTCCCGGTACTCATGAATAAAAAAAAAATAAACACACACAACATGGATGCTGTGAGAAGCTAGGCTGTAACCGTGGCCCAGGGTTGTAATGACCAATTATGTATGTTTTGTTGAGTTTAAACATCAAAAATAATTTTATTGCCTGCTTTTAGGCTCATTTATTTACTTTTATTTCATTTATAGTTTTATAACACACTTATATTATTATTATTATTATTTTTATGATGGACTATATTCAAAACAATAAATATTTATATAAAGAATATAATCTGATGAAGTGCTTGAAATACCTACCTTGAATAGTATTTGATTTTTTGTTTTGCCATAATACACATGGCAGCACAGTTTTGTCTATCACTCTGAAACTATGAAACATTATATATATAATTCCTAAAGCACTGTTTTTTGTCGGTTGCAAATATCTCCCATACCACCGCATCAAATTTGGTGAATGATAGCTCATTTTAAAGCTTATTTCTCACATTAATGACGAAAAATAATTAGAAATTGAAAAATTAATATTTTCATTGATAAAAATTATATTTTATATAGAACTGCATGATAATACGGTTGTTATTATGATTATATGTTTTTGTTCAAGTGTGGTAATACAGGGTCGCTTAATAGTAATGCAGTTCAACATAATATAGTATGTACATATATATTAAAATCCATTCTGGCAATACCGCTATTTACTATAAAAAGCTGTTTTGGCAATACTTTGCAGTAGTTGTTAGATCAAGTGTGATGAACAGGGTCGCTTAATTGTAATGCTATTCCACATAATATATAAAGTTGTAAAAGCCGTTTTGGTAATGCCGTTTGGATTCGTACGGGCAAAAAGTTAACGATGATCATGTCATTACCTTTGACATTCTATTTAAAGATGTATTATAAAAGCATTTAAACCTATGTATGTAAATACAATGTATGATATATTATGATTTCTACATATTTTTATACTTTTAATAAAATGTATTGAAGTTACTAAAATTTCTATTAATTATTTTCATTTTATGTTACAAAAATGACAACTAACGGTGCGAAATATTTTCAATAGACATATATTAAGAAATATTGCTACGAGACCTAAACTGCCGCAGAATTCTCTCAAAAGAAAAAATGCGTTAAAAAGTCATTAATATAAATAAGAATAATTTAAAAAAGTTAATTAAAGGCAAACACTTTTGAAAATGTCGAAAAGCCCGCTAAGAATTTAGCAAGACTTACAGCGTTGTTTGTATTTATAATTTTGGCTAAAAGACTTTTTCCCTATTTACTGAATTTGACTCTCTGCAGATTTTTTGTTTGTTTGTTTTGTTTTTTTATTTTCGTTAAAGAGCAATATTAGGGGGTCGTAATAACGTGGGTAGAGGGCTCGCATAGAAACTCAAACGACCAAGGTTCAATACCAGCGAAGGACAAAAGTTATAAAAATAAAATTTGCGGTGTTTCTAATTTGTAATTAAAAAAATAAGAGCCCCCCCTCCAAGAAGTCCATCTTCAAGAAACCGCTCCCTGGCATTTCCAGTCTATTCCACCTAAAACAAATGATGAGGAGTAATGCGCCACCTTCCGGGAAGATAACACTTAACCTACTGAAGACACTTGCTCTTCACATTCAATATCCACCGACAGATAGGGCAATTGCTGTTGATCATTCAAGGGAGAAGGTATACCACTGGCATTTGAGTAGTCAAATTGACCAACAAATAGGCTTATACTAAAAAAATTAAATAAATCCTTCTATGTATGCATCTTCAATTTAGAATAAATTGCACTGTGTAGGGGTTTACCCCTGAGTATTGATCTTAAAAAAAAACAAAAAACAAAAATTGTAACCAATAGTTATTTAAAGTTTGGGAGAAATGTTTCTCTTTATTTCTTAGAGAAAACCAATTTTAGCATACATTTAGGCAAAACATATATTCTAAAATTTTAAGTATAATTTTGGGAGCATATAAAAATGTGTACATCCTCTCTTATGAATATGGCCCTTTTCAAAATAAAAATTTTAATATTTGCATAGAATATTTGCAAAAAAAGGAAAACATTTATAAAAATTCTATAAGGTTTGACTTATATTTAAAATAAATAAAATATTCTAAATATGCAAAGGGTCAGAACAAGAAAAACAAATTAACAAACAAAAAAAACAAAAAAACTTAAAATTAAAACAGAAAAATAAAAACTCAAGGGTTCGTATACCAGTTTAAAATAAATAAAAACCCCAACTTAAGACAAAAAAAAAGGATACAAATAAATTCAATTCGCATTTCTTCCAAAAAGAAAGTGCAAATAACCTAAAAATATGCTTTAAAATAAAAAGTATTTGTAATAAAAAATTTTTGGTTTTTCATTTTCTCTAAATTCTTTTTATTTTAGATTTTTAAAACTGCTTTAAGTAATGCTTTAAATTGTTTTTCTCTATATAAAAATTTATTTTAATTTACATAAGCTTTAGGTGCAGTTATTTGTATTGTAAAATTAAACCTACAAATAATTTTTTTTCAACTCACAATATGTATATAAACAGTGTTAAGCATATGGTTAGCACAGTGTCTCGCACTATTCAGCATACAATTTTTTTATATGTATTTATCAAAAAATATTATTATGTTCAGCTATTTTGCAGTACACCATATTTTTCGTTAGAAAAGGCAAATACTGCACATCCTTAAAAATATAAAACATGCATACATAATTGGCCACTACAACCCTGTGAGGGTTACGGCCTAGCTTCTCGCAGCACCCATGTTGTGTTTGTTGATTTTTATCCATGATTACTGGGACTTGCAGTTTAAAGTTGACTTGAGAAGCTTGTTCATGGCTATCAGTTACTCTCAGAGCTTTTGCCAGAAGACTGTTAACATAAGATGATTGCTGTAATAATTATTTAAACATATTTTAAAAATGCCTAGAGGTATGCTAAATTTATAGCGTATTTTTCATTTACACCTTATCAGTATTGTTATTTGAGGAACCAATTAGTTTTCTGCAAAGCTAAACTTTATTATTCTTTCTGTACTTAAAGGTTCTTTAAATTATTTTAAATAACCTTTTTCTGCTTTCTATCCTGATAAACGACATTATAATTTTTTTATTAAATTCAAATAGAGGTAGTGAAGCATGCCCCAGTTTGGTCAATTTAATAAATAAATCCTTCAAAATGCAATCTGCTTTATTTCGGCATGTTTATACAGAAGCCTAAAATTATGCCATATATTTTTGAGTAAAATTTTTCAATGCTTTTGCTAAACAAAATTAATATTTGCATATATTTTTTTATTTATGTTTATATTTTCCTTAAATTGAAAATTGTTTTTTATTTTTTGTAGATTTTTTCTTAAATTTTAAATAATTTAACATACATTATGCATAACAAATAACTGTTACTGTTTGATATGGGGTTTTAACAACATTTACATATTATTTTGACAGCTGTCAGCTATGTTAACAATTATTTTTAAAATAAACATATGTGCAGCAAGGTTTTGTAATAACAATAATGGCAGCCAGCTAAACTGTAAAACGAATAATTTTTTACATGTATTATAAATATATTTAATAAATATTAAATTAATTCTGTTTTTTAATTTAAAGTATACTTTAAGGCAATTTATGATACTCATTAAATAAATATTTCTAGAAAAGAAAGAGTAACTACACTATTTAAGCCTTTTAGCCTTAATGTATACTATAAAAAAATCTTATTTTTTCCAAGATATAACTTTAGATTATTTTCTATATACTATAACCATATAGATACCATGGCAGCAGCAACAAAAATACCATTGAAAAAAAGTTTTGCATCAAATGTTGCAAAAATCTTTCATTTAGCTTAAGGCCATTTTGTTATATGATACGTTTTCATATGATACCAACAGTATAGAAACTGTATGAGCCATCATACGAGTAGCATATAGAAAACTTTAGTTGACGTTAAAGTTTTATAAACATTCTAGTCATCTCTAAGCAAGATAACTAATCCTATTTAGCTTGTCTATTTTTGTTTTTTTTTTAATATTTTATATGCTCTGTGGCAAAAATATTAAATAAAAAAAAAAAAATAATAAATAAAAAGTTTTTTATAACCAATTTAAGGGTCTAGCAAAAATTTTCCCCTGTTGTACTTCACACCAACAATATTTTTTAAAACTTTTTAGTCAGTGTTTTTTTTTTCTGTTTCTTTTTAGTAAAAAAGCTCCCCTGAATAGCTTAAAGAGTTTAGTTATCCTGTTTTTTATTTGCAATACATTTGTAAAACATATTTTTCTTTCATATACTATTGAAAATCTAATGTGTTTTCCCTTTTTTCTCTTTCCTTTTCCTGAAAAAAAGTAACTAAGGTGTGCGTCACTATAAACTGTAACACATCAAAAGTCAAATAAAAACTGACTGGAGTAAGCTAGAGTTAAAAATAAAACAGTTTTATTTTGCATTTTTATTACAGATTTATATTCTGTATTATTTTATTTAAAAATTAATTTAATTTTATAAAATTTTTTATTTTATTCATTATGCCATCCATAAGCAATGTTATAGTGTCTTCGGTAATTTTTTTGGTACCAGCTGTCCATTTATATCGAAAACTAGTAATGGTTTTGGGAACAGATGTACTCTTCTTTAGTTCTCTTTTGACCAGAGCCCAATATATTTCAATAGGCCGCAGCTCTGGGCAGTTTGGTGGGTTAGCCTCTTTTGGAACAAAAATGACATTATTGTTATTATACCAGTCTATTGCGCTTTTACTGTAGTGACATGTTGCCAAATCTGGCCAGAAGAATGTTGATTTGTTGTGCTGTCTTAGAAATGGAAGCAACCTCTTTTGAAGACACTCTTTGATATAAATATCTGAGTTTATTGATCCCAATGTAACAAACGATGCACTTCTGTTACCGCAGCTACAAATAGCCTGCCAAACTAGGAACTTTTTGGGAAATTTTGATAGTTTTTTAGTTCGGAACTCTTCAGAAACATTGCTTCTACTATCCGCTACATAAAACTCTTGGCCAGGAAGCTGCGCAAAGTCTGCAAAAACGTAAGTTTCATCATTCATTACACAACATTCGAACTTTTGAAAAAATTCTTTTTTGAGGAGTTTTGCTCTTTTTTTTGCTTCAATATTCTTCTTAGCATTTCTATCCGGAACTTTTTGGACTTTAAATGTTTTAAGGCCAGCTTTAGCTTTAACTCGGCGCACAAAACTTTCCGAACATTGCACGCGCCGGGCCACTTCGCGACCAGAAATGTTTGGAAGAGCCAGCAAAAGCTTCTCAACCTTTTTGACTTTCGCGTCGTTCGTTACCAGTTTTGCTTTACCTGTTCCAGGCTTCCCTTCAATTTTTAGGTCTTTGTTGAACTTTTTGACCACTCTGGAAGCACATTGCCTGATCACGTGGACTTCCCTAGCAACTTTTGTATAACTCCAATATGGTTTTTTTGAATTATTTGAATAATTTTTGTATGCACTTGTCTTTGATTATCCATTGTGAACTAACTAACAAGTCAAATTTGACAAACTGATATATTTTAAAATCTGACACATTTTTCAAAGATATTGTGATTAATAAAAATAATTTTGATTAAAGGCGAAAAAAGTTATTAAGAAAAATGGGTGTTACACTTTATAGTGACGCACACCTTATATGGGTTTGTTTTTTTCTTAATAAATAATTTAACAAAAATAAATAAAATATGAAGCCTTAAGGTAGGCTGTTTTTTTTATATTAAGGTTGCTAGATAAAATACCATGATTTTGTGCTTTTTATAATGCAAAAAACATTTGTAAAGTTTAATGATTAAAAAGGGCATTTTGTATATATTTTTGAATTTTTCAAAAGCGTAACAAAGAAATAAAACAGAAAATGTTTTTAATGTATACGTTAAGGCTGTCATTAAAACAAAAATCGATAAATAGTTGTAATAATTTAGTAGCATAAAAAGTAAAGAAACAATATAATTGTAAACTTTTCTTTTGTTTATTTTAAGGTTTAATTCTAGATAAAGTATAATTTGTTAATTATAAATGAATACAAACGAATATAGGCTATTCGTCCTAATTCTAATCTAGACGTTGCACGAATAAAAGACAGAAATATTTTTAAAAAGGTGGGATATCTCAAGGAGCCTTTGAAAATTTCAAATATTAAGAAAAATGAGTGTTTATTGAGCCCGATAGTATTTACAAACGTATTAACTAGTAATGTCTTAATACATGCATACATAACTGGCCTTTACAACACTGTGTCAGGATTACGGCCTAGCTTCTCGCAGCACTCATGTTGTGTGTGTAAATTTCTATCCATGAGTACCGGGACCTACAGTTTAATATCGACTCCGAACGACAGACTTGAGAAGCTTGTTCATGGCAATTAATTACGCTCAGAGCTTTTGCCAGAAGACTGCTGAGAGGTAGTCGCCGAAAGAAATATTTTTTTCATATTTCTTTTTTTTTAAGATGTCAGAGCTGGGTGCCGAATCCAGGGCCCATGTCTTAGTAAGCCAACACACTGACCACTAGACCATGGCAACTACAATGTCTTAATGCTTCCATTAATTAAATTTTATAGATTTTTTTTTATTTAAGACCAATACTCAGGGGTAAACTCCTACTCATGCAATGCAATGTTTGGAATTGAAAGATAGATAGAAACAAATTTTTTTTGTTTTTGTTGATAAGACAAGTTGCTCTCAATTTGACCACTCAAGGGCTAGAATGATCAACAGCAAATTCCCCATTTGTCGGTGGATGTTGATGTTAGTGGTGAACGTCTTTCAGTAGGTTACCTGTTAACTTCCCAGAAGATGGCGCTGTACTCCCGATCATTTGTTGCTGGTGGAATAGATTAGAAATGTCAGGGAGCGGTTTCTTGAAAAGAGAGTTCTGGGAGTGTTGGGGGGAGGAAACCTCTTATTTTTAGATTATACTTTTGGAAATCCGCAAATTTTTATTTTATAATTCTTGTCCTTCGCTGGGGTTGTACATCAGTCATTTGAGTTTCTGTGCGTGGGCTCTAACCACTATACCACCACCCTCTCAAATGCCAATTCGCCCAAGTTTTGTATAAACTACGTTGTTGTAATAATCGATCAACTACACTCTTGGTCACGCTATGAATACATTTCATACCGTATATTCTATATATGTCAAACAACTGGACCAGCTCTTTCAGTTAGAGCGTCATTAAGTTCTCTTCAGCCAAGCTACGGAAATATAATAAAAAAATATTCTTCAAGTGATAGTGTTGAATATGACGATTTGGTGCAGGTTCTTATTTCACCCCATTCTGTTTCCTATCCAATTTAAGAGCAAAGTTTGCCCTTTTAACTTCGAAATCAAAAAACCAACATCTTTTCAATATCTCTCGCGATGCTTATTAACTACTACTTTAAGGTCCTAACCATATACATACATACATAACTGGCCTTTACAACCCTGTGTCAGGATTACGGCCTAGCTTCTCGCAGCACTCATGTTGTGTGTGTAAATTTCTATCCATGAATACCGGGACCTACAGTTTAATGTCGACTCCGAACGACAGACTTGAGAAGCTCTTTCATGGCAATTAATTACTTTCAGAGCTTTTGCCAGAAGACTGCTGAGAGGTAGTCGCCGAAAGAAATATTTTTTTCATATTTCTTTTTTCAAGATGTCGGTGCTGAGATTTGAACCCGGCACTATCGTCTTAGTAAGCCAACATATATTTGTTTAAATCAAGCTTTAGCGTTTAGTTGATTGCAAGAACTGGCTTGTCATTAGCTTTCAAATGGATACCAGTCAATTATTTCCAGTGCAATCACTTGAGCCACATGTGATTTCGGATTAAATAATAATAGTTGAAGTCCTCAAATCCAACATTGTTTGGGTTGTTCGTAGTATACGCCCAGCAAAATGCGAAAAATTGGAACAAACTTGCATGCTCAGCAAACACTTCGTCAAGAATAGTTGCATTAATGTCATTCATTAAAAACATAATTTTTTCTTATTAAAACTCACATTTTGGTATCATTTGAAGATGCATTTAAAGTGCAATCGTGTTTAAAAAAACTTCGATTAATTTTTAATTACAAAATGTGAATGCATTCTATATATTTATGAACTGTAATGCTTTGCTTTCAAAGAAGCGGACAAAAGAAAACAAAAGTTTATTGTAATTTAAAAAGGCTGTCATGTCCACAACTTCTTAGTAATTGCAAGAATTGAATTCATTTGAATTTCTTTTCTAAATTCAAATAAATTCATAATTATTGTAAAATATTTATGTATTTACTTTACAAAATTATTATTCTTTAAAATGTTAATCTGTTTATATTTTATTTTGTGTTTCATTTAACAAAATTTATATTCGAAATTTAAATTTTAAATTTTCTATAACTATACATTTGCCACGGCTGAATGGGCAAAGGATTATTTATTATTTTTTTTTTTTTTAATTTACTACAACCTTACGTTGCTAAGGTACCTAATTACAAATAATTACTATCATTTTAATGTTAATCCCACAATATTAATTTATATTGAAAGCAATATATAAGGCAGACTATAGGCAAACACGTATATTCAGATGCACAGAAAATAAATGAATGTGTGGCATATTAATGGAAGATTTAAAAAAAAACAAAAGGGTATTTCATTAGGCGTTTACTAACTTTGAAATGAAATAAAAAAAACTGAATATGAAATATTATACAAATTTTTTATTCATTTAAAACGCCTACCAATGCTATAGTTTAGGAATTATAGCCTTGCGAGGCTTTTGTAATTTTTAACTTACTATGACTGAACTTCCCACATATCATGAACTATGTAGAGGACTGCTATAGCTTCTGGCTTGTACGCATAGCACTGCTGCATAAGAAAACATTATAAGAATGAATCTAACGATTTCAAACCGTACCAATTCACATGACTTTCTCGAAAGGCATTACATCGTACACAAAAAAAATTTAAAAATATGTTTCAAATAAAAAATTATTTATTTTTTGACCAGTAAACAAATTAATGCTATCAATTAAGCTGATTGTAATATTAATTAAAGGTGTTTAAAGTAAAGTTGTATAAAACATTAGAAAGTTAATTAAACCAATTAAATTATTTAATCAAAACAATTATTTTTTTCAATTAACAAGTTAATCAATACAATTTTTTTTGTGTACATGTGTGTAGAATGTCTTAACAACATGAGGTAATAGGCAGCACTGTAATAATGTATTGATTTCTTTTTGGCAATACCATTTTTGGCAACTCAACTGTGTTCATGTAGAGTATTTCCGTCAAACGTGCTCAGTTTGCTCCATAAATTAAGCTGAAATCGTTTTTTTTTTGTATTGAGACCAATACTCATTGGTAAATCCCTACTAAATTCTGTGCACTGTATTGGTATGTTTATGGAAAGGACAGTACATCATGACAACAGAACATATATTTTTGTTTTCTTAGGAATGAGACACATTGCTGTGAATGATAAATTCACAACAATGAACCCCCTCGAATGATAAACAACCCTATAGTTAGATGTTGATTGTGGTGAGTGCCTTCGCTAAGTAGGTTTTTTAGCTGTTATATGTTACTTACCGTTTTCTCCTGATCATTCGTTTTTTCTTTTGTTGTTTTCAAAGTGGAATAGATTGGAATGTCAGGGCGCGGTTTCTTTGTTGATGGAATTCTTGGAGTGGATAACAAGGCTTTTTTTATTATTTGAGACTAATAATCAGGGGTAAAACCCTACAAGTGTTGTGTACTGTATTGGAATTTTTGGATATTTTTCTCTTATATTATTATTAAATGCCTTAAGAATGAGACAAATCGCTGTGAGACAATTTGCAGATTATTGAACTTTATTATTAAAAAACATGCTTGGCTGAACAGAACGTGCATCGTGCACTTTTTTCATTTTATGTTCAGATAGAGCGATTTTCTGAGGCGACTCTTCGGATACTTGTAACTAATATTTTCACCAAACTTACGTTATTGGACACAAAACCATCAACATGCGTAGCGCGAGTACAGAGAAAAATATCACAGCTGTGTTGTTGATGATCGTGAACTATCGATTTGTCACCATTTACAGCACTTAGAACTCCGTTTCTCTCCTGATTGAATAACTTTGCGAAGAAATTTGGGTATGAAATCTTTGAAAACACAGCTGGTTAACACCACAACAGATAACTTTTGGTGAATGGGGGCAAGCAAAGTTGATTGAAGATCCACTTATTTAAATTTCAAAATTTTGTTCAGAGAACGAGGCTAGTTGATGACTGAAAAGATTTGTGCACAAGCAAAACTACCGTATTTGGTATGAAGAGCAACCAGAAGCATTGCAAGAACTGCCAATGCATCCCGAGAAAGCTTAGTTTAAAGTAGATTATGGGCCGGTGGCTTCAATTGGCCATATCTTTTTAAAGACAACGAAAGCAGGAATCTTACTGTGGTTAGAAAGCGCATAATGTGATAATTACAAATTTTCTTTCCAAAATCGAAGAGCTGGGCTTGGTTGATATCGTCGATGGTATTAAAGAACGCTGTAAGTGACAAAAAACGGAAAATAAGTTTTTTGCATCATTTCTATCAGAAAAAAATACGCGTCAATTGGCCCCGGTCCCAGATTACTACGATGAAAATAAATTCGCTTACGCCGTCTGTGTTTTGAGAAAAACCAGTGCCTTTGTTCTACTTTCATACAGGTTTTTTGGCTCTGGTGAACATTTAAGGTTTTGCCAGTTACAGCGTTCTTTAATTCCATCGACGATATATGGTTTTAACAAATCGGTACGCAAAAACAACAACGCGATTGGAGGCAAATTTGATGAACAGTTTAATTTTCCGTAAATCGTGCTATTATGTTTAGACTAAATTGTGTAGGGCTATGTCTATAGGAAAAGTCCGCAACGGTTGACTCACTGGATGACAATATTGAATAAAGTATTCTTCAGATACCGGCTGATATGTTGGAGATTGTATGCCAAAACTGAAAGCAGTGTATGAACCAGAGTGGGCAAACAAACAAAACAAAGTCATACACTTCTCAAAATTTTTTAATAGTATTGTACATGAGCAAAACCAAAACAAATACTTTTTAAATGAGAAAGAGCACAAATGAAACAATTAGCTTTTTGCTCTTGTGCTTGTTTTGTTATTCCGTTACATTCGCATAATTTGCTCTTTTTTCTCTTCTTCTTTTCTTTTTCTTCTCATTAATTTTTTATTGTACTTACGCACATTTGAGTTAGTGTATTTGTAATGCTCAAAACAAAAACAATATACAAAATTAAATGGAACAATCGTTCTCACTGTTTCTGTTTTATTTTTGTTTTACTCATTGTAAAAAACACAACAAAATGAGATCAAGCGTTCAGTTTTGTTTATATTTCTACTCTGGTATGAACCATTTTAGGCGTATCATTCGATTTATATAGATAGATCTACTGATTCACGAATTATATCATTAATTTTTTCAAATTTTATGGGTTGTAAAATCAAGCCTGGAAAGTTTAGAAATATCATCCTTCAATTCACACCAATAAGAATTTTGCTATCCACAACCGATAGCGCTGCTCCCTATTGACAGTGGCGGTCAACGCTATTTCTTTTTATACATAATTCGTTAGGTTTAGCTTTTACAATATGGCCAAAAGTCACTTTTGAAAGACCCTTTATAAATTATATTTTTGATATTTTTTCTCGTTTTGTTTTATAACAATTCTTTTTTTTTTTTTTTCAACTAAATAACGCAACATCACCTGGCTGGCTTATTTAATCCACTAGCCATTGTTAGTAGACATTAAAATTGGAAAAATAATGAGCTATTTAAACAGAAAAACTGAAAACGTATTTAAGCCTGCCGAAAGGATATTCCCAAGCGTCAACTCAATATATGGCTTTATAAAGAAGACACCAACAGTGTGGGGGAACAAATAGGCGACGACAAAAAAAAAAAAACAATAATAACAACTAAATTAAAATCAAATGCTAATCCATGCTTAATTTAATTATACTAAAAAATAAGGAAAAAGTGTCAGTAACTCAATTAATTTTTAATACATTTGCTATTATAACAGCAGTAGTCGAAACAGTAGAAACAACAAATAAAGCATAGCTTTACAATTAAATATAAAAACAACATATAAACATCAATTTCAACAAGAGCAACATTGTTGACCAAAAAAGAAAGAGAACGAAAAGTATAATTTTTTTGTAAACATTGTTTAGGGATTTTTAGAAAATATCCCGTAAAGCTGCATGGCTACCAAAGTGTCGACAACAACATCATGATGTTGCTTATATTACTACAAATACAACAACAACAACGAGTTAGTCACAGTAGAAAAAAAAAATGTTAAAACAATGAGAGAGCTTAAAATCATTGGGAGTTGAAGGGTATTTGAAGACTACCGGCACGAACTGTGCAAATCACATTTAAATAACAACATCAAAGAGCAAAAAAAAACAAACAAAAAAAAAAACAAAAACAATATGTAACAAAAATAAAAACACGTTGTAAAAATAAATTTTCATTTGCAATTTCAATCAGTGGTAATCCTTAAAAAAAATATATCCCCATTAAACACATACAAGTACTCACTCATTTCTTCTTTCCATTCATTTAGAAGCATTCAAATGTACACTCACTCACTTAGTTCAGCAATATATGGGGAGTACAACGCATATTTTATGGACTTTAAGCTTATTTGATGGCAATTTTTAGTGAGTTTTAGCCGGTATTCAAAGTTACCTTAATGAAATGTAACACTCAGCAAAAGATTTTGGAAATTTATTTATTTATTTCCTAGACAATGAATAATTTCTTACAGGCTATATTAACAATTCATATACATATAAGTATAAAATAAACATTTTAAATTAATTAGTTGTTTAAAATATCAACAACTTTTTTTCTAAATGAACTAGAATGGTCAGTCAGAAGAGTAATCAATAAGAGAAATATCGTTGTTGAATTCGGAGCACATTCTTCGGAATGGATCAAAGTTTGCAAAATTTGAACGGAAATATTGTAGTTTAAGAGGAAGATAAGGTCTGTTGTCAGACGGTTAGGAACTATAAATTCTAGTTTACTAAGTAAAACCTCGGAATCAGGTGTACCGCATATTAGATTATTTTTAAATGAAATATTTAAAAAATATTCTTCTGCTTTTTAAAGTTGCAAGTTTTAATAACTGCTGGGGCCTTATTCTGTAATTCTCTTAAGCTAAAATGCTAAAATTTTGGGTTTTTGAAACAGGCTGGCCGTTAGAATATATAAAATTAAAAAGAGTAGAAGTAATAGGCATGAAGTTTCTAGATTACAATAAGCGTTCAAGAATTCGATTCGTAGCCAAAAAGTCCTGAATCTAGTTTATATATTTTTAGCTAAAGAGGGTTACAGAATAAGGCCTCTGGACGACTTTCATATAGTGGTACAGCTAAATTCGGACTACAACGAAGATTTTGAAGAGAAAAAAGGGGAAACTGTTTCAGAACTGACTCAATTTAGGAAATGTGAACATCATATTGAGGATCTCAGATCACAGAAGCGTATTCCCAGATAGGTCTAACTATCATACATACATACATACATACATACATAATTGGCCATTACCACCCTTTTTCAGATTTCCAGCCTAGCTTCTTGCAGCACTCATATTGTGTGTGTCAATTTTTATCCATGAGTACCAGGGACCTACAATTTAAAGTCGACTCCGAACGACAAACTTTAGAAGCTTCTTCATGGCAATTAGTTAATCCCAAAGCTTTTGCCAGAAGTCTGCTAAGTCTAGTGATGTATACAATTGCTTTGAAACATAGGAATCATCAAACTCCTTTCCCCAGCGTTTAATAAATCCTTAAACGGCTTTTGGTTTATTTACAATTTGAGAAATATGAGGATTGAAGGAGAGTTTTTTGTCAAGTAAAATGCCAAGATCAAGAAATTCTTCAACTTTTTCAAGGTGATAAATTGTCAAATTTATAGTCATAAAATATAGACTGGACTTCCTCTGTAGGACAGCATATATTTACATTTGTTTTTAGATTAAGTTCCATTAAAATAATACTGCACCTTTGACAAAAATTATTTTTGACTTTTTAAAGTAAATTGCATAAGTCTAAATAATTTAGACGAAGGAAAACTTTAACAACGTCAGCGTACATTAGGATATTTGAGTATTTAATACAGGTCGGAAAGTCATTAATATACATATGTGATCAATAATAGAGGGCCTAAATGACTACTTTGTGGGACACCGGATGGAACAGAACTATTCTTTGATTTCTAAATTCTGAATACAATGCAGAGGAATCTATTAATTAGGTCTTAGTTGGATATCCATTTGAGGAACACTGGAGAAAATCCAATTCTTTTAATTTATAAAGAAGCAGGGTCATGATTAATTTGATCGAAAGCTTTGCTGAAGTCAGTATATATAGCATGCTCTTAGTGAAATGTTGTAAACTTTAATAAATTTGTTACAGTTGAACGACGTTTTCTAAATCCATGTTATGAGGGTGAGAGAAATGGCGTAGAAATGATATATTTTTTTTTATAAAAAATTGCCATGTTTTCTATTTTTACTTTTTTTAAACAAATTTTGAAAGGCAACAAAAATTTCATGTTAATGATTAAACAGAATACGACCGCAACTTCATGCAAAAGCGTCTCTCAGAGAAAACGTGCCCAAAATTAAAATGACGGCCGCAACTTCACGAACTGTCTTTTATTGTTTTTAGATTTCTTGCATGTAAAGCTATTAAAAATTAAGTTTATGAGAGTTTTTGCAAAGACTTGAACTTATATTTTATAATTTAATCATCTTTACACACTTTTTTAATTATTTTTTCTAAAATAATACTCATTTTATTTAACAAATTCCAAAATTTATTAATTTATTTAAACTTTCAAATGTTTTTTTCGATTTTCTTTCGTTCTTATTTTTCTATGTGCCAACAACAAAAAACAAATGGGTTTGTTTACAAAATGTATGAAATTTAATAAAAGTGTGGTAACATTGTTGAGAGAAATTGTTTCTAAAAATGGGAGCATAAGAAAAATCGCTGTCAAAATAAAATAGATTCTATTTCACGACTGCATTCTCCAGCGTTTTTATCTGTTAATTTGTATAGAAAAAAACGTCATGCCCCAGTTCTGTTTAATCATTTATTTTGGCACAAAAAAGACAAATATTCATCGATTAAAAATATATATCAATAGAATCAAAAGGTATGTTTATGGTCTTAGGCCAAGAGATCACGTATCAGCCTTTAGTAATGATTTCTTATGTTGCTCATTTGAGGATTTTTTTGAAAGTTAAAATAATGAAGATAAGTTCTAAAAACCGGTACTCCATATTATCTTCTATCGCGTTTTGAGTTTGGTCATTCATCTAAATCACAGTAGTATGCCCTCGTTTTCATTCCTTAATAATGCAACGTTTCCTTGTATGTCGAATTGGAACTCTACTCTTCACTAATCCAGTAGACATTTCGCACACTCTTTCAGAGAATTTAGTTTCAAAATAATATCAACCCTTTAATTTTATATTATTCTAAGTGGGGATGGTATTATATTATTGTCATTGGTATAGTGGTTAGAGCGCTCATACAGAAACTCGAACGGCCCAGGTTCGAATCCCAGCGAAGGTGAAAAATTAAAAAGTTAGTTTGCGGTTTTTTGAAAATTATAATTTAAAAAAAATTATAATTTGACAACGAAAAATCAATAAAAAAAAGGGAAACCTTTTGGGAAGTAGCATATAAAAGCTAAAAACCTACTTAGCGAAGGCACTCACCGCAATTAACATGCAACGATGGGGCAATTGCTGTTGATCATCCAAGGGTGAGGGTATAACACTGGCCTTTGAATGATTAATTCACAGCAATTTGTCTTATTCCTAAGATGCTTTATATTTATATGTAAGGACAACAAAATATACATATGTTCTGTTGTCATAATGTACTGTCCTCTCCACACAAAATTCCAATACATTGCACAGTATTAAGTTGGGGTTTACCCCTGAGTATTGGTCTCAATAAAAAAAAGAACCATAATTAGGTTTGTAATTTTTGTTTTAGTGTAAAATTAAATAAAAAAAGTGTCATTATTTTTTCATTTTTTAATTTGTAATCACTTTGGCCTTCAAAATATTCCAAATTTTGCAATATTTCAGTTTGAAATCTGAAATTTTTTTGAAATTAAAGAATAAAATCAATTTGTCTTAAGTCACTTTGCTTTCAAAGCTATTTTATTGTAGAAAGTTAGAATCCAATCAAAACCCACTGAGTTTACCACAATTTACATTAATTCATAGTATAGCAAGAGTAATGTAACTTAATGAACTGTAATTTACATCATATTCATACAACGCCTAAAAGTATACTCTAAAAGTGTATTCCCAATTCGTTGCAGCTTTTTGTGTTAACAAATGTTATTGCTGTAGCGTTTGTACAATATTTTAATAAAATTTATTTTTATTTCTATTTTTTTTTTTTTTATTATTATTATTATTTTGATGTTTTTTATTTTATTTTAAAGCCTAACGGCAGGCGTATAAAATAAAAACTGAAAAATAAAAATAATAATGTGTCCGGATATAGAGAGAGACTAAGAGAATAAAAACTGAAATCCTAGCAAATGACAAAACCAAACAATTTAAGCACGTACAGTGTTGGAGTAACAACAAATAAAAACAATGAGAAAATAAAATATAAAAAATAACAACTACAACAGAAATACAAATATAAAAGACTAAAAGCATTAAGAACACCACCAAGACCACGACTGCCATTACCACCATTACGACAAATACGAGTATTAATACTATAAAACTCATATTCCGCTCTACGCCTCTTACTCTCTCTCTTTCTCTTTCTCTATGTCTTTCTCTACTCCCCCAAAGCCACCTTTAAAAATATAAAATAAATATAAAAAAATTAAATCAAGACATTAAATCCTTATCACTTTGTTTTGTTGTTATTACTATTAAAAGTCCCTTCTTTTTTTTGGGGGGAGGGGGAACTAAAGCAATGAGAGATTGTGTGATGTTTGAGTCTATCAAACACACAAACTTGCACACACAAATTTATATCATCAAGCCATAATTCTCAATTTAAATTGTAGACGTATAAAGAGAGGAATTAAACAAACTTACTGCCAAGCTTGTTTACTTGTTTATATGTATGAGTGTATGTTGTTTACTTATTGTTATTTTGTTTAAGCGTGTATGTGCAAGAAATTTTGTATATGATTTGGTGTATCTGAGTATCTGAGCTGTTTTTCACATACATAGTGGTAGTAAAAGTGTCCTTTTTAACTAATCCCTTGTCGATTAAATGTCTGCCACATCTACTCTTATTTACTTACTACACTTATTTTCAAAAAAACCGCTCTCTCTTCACTCGTCCTCACTCCTCTTTTCTTTCACTACTCTCACACACAGTTTTGGATTGGTGCGCTTTGCTTTACTGGCACTTAGTCAGTCAGACGTAATGAAATGTGTTGTTTCGTTGTTTTGGCTTTACATTTAGTCAGTTTCTGTTTATTTTACACCACTGTCATGCCCGTAAATTGTTATTCTTATTGCTCACAACAATGCACTTGAACCTTTTACCAACTATTATAAGTTTTATTATGGCAAATGTATAGAAACGAATACAAAAAAAAGAAATAAAGGGAGAAAAAAAAAAAAAACCAACAGCATAAAGTGAAAAACAATTCCAAGTAGCTTTAGCAGGATTTACGAAATGTAACAAGAAAAATAGTAAAAATTCTCAGTTTATGCAACAAAATCAAACCGCACAAGTCTAAAGTATTAGTGGATGTTTAAATGAAATTACAGCAAAAAAAGGAATTATTCCAAAAAAATCAAATCAAATAAAAAAAATAAAGTAATACCGCTTAGCTAAGAAATAATAAATTTTATAAAAATAAAGTAATTAAAAGCTAAAAGTGTAAAACAAACAAACAAACAAATTTAATTAAATTGAATAACAAAACAAAGAAAATGAAACAAACTCAACTAAATAATTGTTGGAAAAAAATTAAGATTTAATAGGCGAAATATTTACGACTAATTCCATTCAAATTGAATAACAAATTGATTGATTTGATGGGTATACAAGGCATAATGGTCCTCGCTCAAAAAACCTATCAAAATCTATATAAACTAATCATCACATTTGAAAAAATTTAAATTAAAAATTAAACATATTTGGTTAGTACAAACTTAGCTTCTCGCAGCACCCATGTTGTGTGAGTCAGTTTTCAATCATCAGTACCGGGACCTACAGTTTAACGTCGTTCTTTCCGAACGATAAACTCGAGAAGCTTGTTCATGGCTATCAGTTACTCTCAGAGCTTTTGCCAGAAGATTTCTAAGAGATAGTGGCCGAAAGAAATGTTTTTTTCAAATTTCTTTCTTTCAAGATGTCAGAGCTGAGGTTTGAAAGCGGAGTTCTTGTCTATTAATCCAGCACACTAACCAGTAGACCACCTCGCGACTACTATACTTATATAAATAGTTGTTTAAATAATTTCATTATTTTGTAATTAAGAAATACTGAAATTATGTAAACAAAATATAAATTTCCCATTCTTGTTCTTTTGTAAAATTCAACTTTGATTGAATGAAAATTCAAATTTTTTTAAAAATTCTTAAAAATAATGAAGATCATACAATTGCCAAACTTCTCATTACTGTTCCTATTTTTTGACATTTCATAACATAAGTTTTGTATTTACATTAGACTTGTGTAGTACATGAACGACCTAGTTCAACTGTACTAGTCTTTCAATTGAACTAAGTGAGCCGCTCTTTTTAATGAGATCTTTTTAGTTCAGTATGTCTTTTTAGGTTTTGTTTCATTCTAGTACATGCTTCTCTTAGCTATATTTCACTCACTTTCAACATACTTCTTTCTAGTTCACTTGTCAAATACATAAATACATATATACATACTTTGGCAGTGGTCGCTAATTTTTGTTTCCAAAATTTTGTGAAAAAATAATTAAACCAGAAAGGTTGAACGATTTCATATTAATAGAATACTAGATTTATAATGGATTATTGAATCTTTGGTTAGTTTATTTAGTCAGTTTTCCACTGATACCATAGGTGCATCAATTAAATGTGCCGTTTGGTAAAATTTTAAAAGAGAATGCCAAAAATTCGAATTTTTTTTCTGGCAATTTAACACGCTATCTTACACTTTGGAATTTTAGGAAAATTCTAATTCATAATTTATAATAGAAAATTATATATAACCATTTAGCCAAGAATCTTAGCTTTGCATTGGTACAATGGGCAATGTAATAGGAGGTGCCAGTTAGCCAGGCTTAAGTAAAGAATGCAAATTGTGAAATTTATGGTATACTATATGTATATTATTTTTATATTAAAATTAACGTAAATGGGTAGATAAAAAATAATAAAACCTTAAATAAAGTACTATATTGACCAATTAAACTCAAATATTAGAAGATTTTCGTTGTAGCAGCCGTTGAACTAGAAGATCGAACTAGTTCATCTTTGCTCTTTGAACTATAAAGAGCGCTCACTTAAATGAACTATTAAGCACCAGTCTAATTTACATTATTATACTTTCAAATTTATTTTGATTTTCTGACATGTGGTAATACACCATTTTATAGTGTAAATTAGCTTCTAATAGAACAAGTCTGAAACATAATTGTCTTCAAATGAATATTATGCAAAAGTCTCCTGATGATGAGTTGGTTCAGCACCAAATTAATCAGTTTTAGTTTTAATTTGAACGGAGTGACTTGTAAATATTTTCCCTACTGAATAAAATTTGTAAAATAATATTTTTATTAAAATTTCTTAATAAAAATTAAAATGAAAATATTATTTTCAACCTATTGCCTGTGAATAAAATAGTAGATATTAGAAAAATTATTTATTATACGATCTCAGCGCTGCTCAGAAATAAAAAAAAAATAATCAAATCAACAAGTTTTGCTAAATTACCATAAAGGAAAAATTTCTTTTAAAAATGCAGTTAAAAGTGGTATGATTTTAATACTTTTATTGTGCTTTAAAATTTGTTAAATTTTTACAAAATTTTTTTATTTTAACACATCAGAATCGAGTGAGGCCATTAGTCAATCGACTGATTATTCAATGAACTCCCCAATTTTTTATTAAGCAATGTTCATGTACTTCTTGATACTTATTTTTCTTTATTGGCATGTAACAAGATTAATACCAGATGTGAATTTGCGGCCATTTGTACAGTAAGTTTGACGGCTTATAGTTAAGGGTTAGCAACGTATTGTATTTTCATTATTGAACAAAATTTTAAAAATATAAAAAAGTTTGCCAGCTGCAAAGATCGAAAGATCTGCACAAAATATGGTCAACATAGCTTTTCATAATTGTCAACTGTGAAAAGGATAATTGAAAGTTTTAAAAAGCCTAAATAAGATGAATATTGGAGTAGTACATACTAGCCTTGATGAAACTCAAAGAACACCATTTTGGTATCAAAAACTTCAAAAAACGTGTGATCAGGAGTACAACGCCACCTTCTGGGAAGATAACAGCTAACCTACTGAAGACGCTCGCCACTCACATTAAACATTCACCGACAGATGGGTGAACTGTGTAATCATATACAAGTATACGCTATAGACATCTTATTGAATTTTTTTTTAAGACCAATACTCAGGGGTAAACCCCTACCTATGCAGTGCATTGAATTGGAATTTGGAGATACATAGATAGATTTATTTTATTTTTTTATTATGCGCCTTTTTGTTGATGAGACAAGTAGCTGACAATTCGACCACACAAAGGTACCTTCACCCTCGAATGATCAAACAGCAATTGCCTCATCTGTTGGTGAATGTTTTAAATGTGAATGGTGAGCGTTTTCAGTAGATTAGCTGTTATCTTCCCAGAAGGTGGCGCTGTACTCCTGATCATTGGTTTCTGGTGGAATGAATTAGTAATGTCAGGGGGCGGTTTCTTGCAGATGGTCGCTGGAGAGGGGGGGGGGAACCTTTTATTTTTAAAATTTTATGTTTAATTTAAATTGTAATTTTAGAAAACCGCAAATTTTTATTTTTATAATTTTGTCCTTCGCTGGGATTGAACCTTGGTCGTGTGAGTTTCTGTGCGAGCGCTCTACCTCTATGCCACGACCTTCTTGCAGCATTCATGTTGTCTGTGATAATTATTGTCCATGAGTACCGGAACCTACATTTTAAAGTCGACTCCTAACGACAGCTTTAAGAAGCTTTTTCATGGCAATCAATTACTCCCAGAGCTTTTGCCAGAAGACTGCTGAGAGGTAGTCGCCGAAAGAAATATTTTTTTAATTTCTCTTCATTTTTCAAGATGTCAGAGCTGAGATTTGAATCCGGCACTATCGTATTAGTAAGCCAACATAGGTGACACCCATTGTATATATTTCAGAATATTGTTTTTAACCCACTTGATTTGACTTTCTTATGTTTATTGCCAGTGTTACAACACAAAAATCCTTTGTATTTCATTACAATATAAACTATAATCAAAATCCAACGTTTAATAAAAGAAACAAGAAATTAATTAAATTCTAATCATTGAAGCAAAGGAAAAATAATTAAATTTATAAGCTCGCATACACATATTAAAAGAAAATTGCTAATATTATAATTTTATGCTTTCATATAATTTTTAATTAAAAAATTTTCTTTTATATTAAATTTTTTCACTCTTTTTCTTATACGCAAGGAAACCAACCAACAAACAACTTGACCTCTAACAACCCTTTTTTCTGTTTCTTTCAAAATAATAAATTATAATTTTTCCAAAGAAATACTAAAAGCAAGAAGGAAAAAACAACAACAAAAGAAAAAACAGTAAGATAAACTTGGGGAAAATATTGTGTGTTTATGTATGTACTCGTATAGAAGATATGAATGGCGTTTATATGTTAAAATAAGGGAATCAAAGTATTCTAAGTAATTTGCTGTGCAAGTAATACTTTGTATGTAAAAGTTTAAAGAAAGATTAATATAAAGCATACCTAAAGGCGTTAAATATTTATTGTTTGCTTTAAATAACTAATAATTACAGCAACGTTTTTTTTGAAAAAAATGTAGAAAATTAAACACATGTGTTGTTGTTTTTCTTTGAAAATTAAAAATATTTACGATTATGTTTTAGGATTTCTATAATAATCCGTAATATAAGAGTAAGTATTTATAGCCTACTTTTAGGTATGCATGTGTTCTTATTCAACACTTATGACCTCTCATCACTTGATCAAATACAGCAGTAATGTCTTAAGCTTTTTGCGTTAGTGTAAGTGTAAGAAAAAGTAGAGAAGTTAGGGAAGAGAGTATGCCTCATTGTTTTATTTAAAATTTACATAAATTTTCTTTATACTACTCAAACTTAACACATACACACAATCACTCACACACTTACTATGTACACATGTACATATATTTACATGCAATTACTAAGCCTGGATTTTATTTTATTATTTTTTTGTTCTATGTTATTATTCTTAAAAAAAAAACCATCCATAAAGTATGCAATTAAATTTTCACTTAAACGATTATCATATAAATCCCATACAGCTTATGCTGTACATTTATATAACAAACACTCGTTTTCTCTTTCTCATACATTCATATGTACATATTCACATACATTCTCATTACTTGCCATTACCATTACACAAGCAACATGTGGAAGAAAGATTTTCCTATATAAGTATGTATATATACATGTAAACACAATTTAAAAAAATATATATTTATTGTATGGGGGTAAAAGCAATGTCTTTCATAAAAACAAACAAAATAGAAATTTCATACAATATTTTGTTTTGTTTTTATTCCAAATTCAGTTGTAAATCTCGAACTTTAAACTTTAAAATTTCAAGTCTTGAGTTTTTAGGAAACAAGGAGAAACGAAATTTAATAAATTTGAACGCCTAAAAGAATAATATAAAGAAATACAAAAATTTTGTCAATGAGATATGCTTTAACTATCTTATAACCTTGAGAACTAGCAATTTTTCCAGACATTGTCATGCTATCAGCTGGCAACAGTATTGCCAGGCATCTGACAAGCATTTAAATAGCCTTTATTTGAAGACATTTTTTTCTTGTCATATCTACGAAATGTTTGCATGTGATAATAAAATCATTCTATTGGTTCATGCTCCAAGATTATTAAAAAAAAGGAGAAGGATATATCGAATTAAACATGAAATTAAAGAAAAAAAATTTAAGTAGAAAAAAAAATAATGAGTACTAACGAGAAATAAAAACTAATGTCCGTATTCATAAAAACTATTTTAAGTTTATTTTGGACTTATTTGACAAATTTCTATACAATACTTGTCAAATAAACCCTCAATAAACCTAAAAAATTTTTTATGAATATGGGCATTAAACTTTATATTCCTAATAATTAATAAAATAACACACTAAAATAAAAAGTGACAAAAAATTAACATGAAAACTTCTTATAAAAAAAATTACATTTGCTTTCTATATACTGCTTCAAATCTATAATTATTAAGACGCTCTTCTTCTTTATAAGAATTATCATCCGTCAAGGAATATGTAACACTAGCTGAAATGTACTAGATTTCGACCCCTGCTACGAAGGTCTCATCAGAGATGATGATCAGTTTTAGAATCTGTAAAGTGGCAAAATATCTACCACTTACAATAATAATAAAAAAAATATTATTGCTCGGATGGGGACCGAACCTATACCACACGGGTGTTGGTTCGACATACTGCTTGTGGTGCCATCTCACATTTAGTAATTTTCATGGTAATAGGTATATTATGATACATTGCATATTATGTATATCAGTAATAGATATTTTGTTTAACTTCATAGAAATGACACCACAAGCAGTAATTCTCATCGAGTTAAGAATTAAAATTAAATATATAGTTTAAGTATTGAGACCAGCAGCGGGTTTGAATTTACCTAAAAATTATACCGACAAGTCGAGTTAGGAACGAGTCGTATAGTAATTTGGTAATAATCTCTTAATAAGAGACTTTGCGAAACATATCGCAGGGAACCCGACCGACTAGTTATGACCTTAACCGTCCCAGCAGAAATTAGTGCTTACCAATAAGCTATTTTGTAAGGGAGAAATTGTAAACAATCACTTACTCGTGCGCATCAATAATGCATGATTTTTATATGAAATGAGCCGCTAAAATGGAATAGAAACGCAAATTTATTGCAACCAGTAAGCAAATATTATACAAAATCAAAAATAATACCTTATCCTATAGCATCTTTGTAAGCTTGAAGGTATGCATAAACAATATAATGCTTCCATTATTGCTTACTATTTTATTTATTGCTTCCAAATTTGAAAAATTTTCTGCTGGGGTAACTCTTCGGTAAATACAATTTTTTGGGCGGTCACGAAGAAATTCTTGTCCGTAAAAACTTTATTTACACTGCGGCTTTCGGGCTGACTGTTCCACCGCGGCTTTCGGGCTGACTGTTCCGATAATTACCAGATACCCGTAGACATTAATCACCGAACCTGCGGCAACGATTTGTGTCGAGCGTGTTACCGAACCTGCACGTCGCTAATTGCCGAACCTATCACCGAACCTGGGCGTCGTTAATCGCCGAATCTACTACCGAAGCTGCTATTGCTCTAGTTGTCACGTTGGTTGTTATAGATACACCGACGATATGTACTCACACGGCTCGTACTTCCACTATTGTAAACTATTGTTGTCATTGTAAAATATTTCATTCAATAAATAATATTTTATTAACTCCCCTACAAAGGGTTAAATCATTGTGTTATTATTACTTAGGGTTGGTGGATCCAGTAAGTAGACCCTAGAAGCCGCTGAATTACCTCAGCCGACGATAAAACCAGGTTATAAATCTCAAGAGCGATATAATAATTATAGATTTATAAAAATAAAAATCCAAAGTGATTCCTATTAGAAAGTCAAAATATAAATGATTTATATTTTTTTCTTTCTGACAACTTTACAATTTTTTATTATTAGAAATTCTGACAAACGGGTGGAAATTTTTTTTCTGCCAAGGTTGTCAAAAAAAAATTGCTGTCAGGCAAGTGTACAAAAATAAATTTTAAGCTTTTCTAACAATTGTACATACATACATAACTGGCCTTTACAACCCTGTGTCAGGATTACGGCCTAGCTTCTGGCAGCACTCATGTTGTGAGTGTAAATTTTTATCCATGAGTACCGGGACCTACAGTTTAATGTCGACTCCGAACGACAGACTTGAGAAGCTTGTTCATGGCAATTAATTACTCTCAGAGCTTTTGCCAGAAGACTGCTGAGAGGTAGTCGCCGAAAGAAATATTTTTTTCATATTTCTTTTTTTTTAAGTTGTCAGAGCTAGGTGTCGAACCCAGGGCTCATGTCTTAGTAAGCCAACACACTAACTACTAGACCACGGCGACTAACAATTGTGTGACCTGAAAATGTGTGTACTGAAAAAATTTTTCATTGCCAGATCTGTTAATGTTGGTAGAAAGAAAAAATGCGACAATGTTTCTTTTTATTTAAAAATCTTTTTTAAAAATAATTTCCGATCATGAATTTGGGTTTTAATATTTAAAAAAAATTTTTATTCATACATACATAATTAGCCATTACAACACTGTTTCAGGTTATGGCCTAGCTTCTCCAAGCACTCATGTTGAGATTATCAGTATTTTACACTATTCTATAAGTCTTAAGACTTTCATTGGATTTTGTCAAAAGAAAATCTAATAGTTTGTTTGTTTTTATTACATTTTGCTTTTACACTATCATATTTAAAATAAAATGGAAACGATAGCTGTTTTTGTTTTTTTTTTCCAAGGATGGACATGTTGATACGGCAATATATCGTCGTGCGGGAGTTTAAGTGCTCTATCCGCCATTTCATATTTTTTATATAACTCGAGTTAGTGATGCCACTATAGGTTTTCAACCCCAAATTTTTCAAGTCTGCCATCCGTTTTCGGATATCTCGTCAAGTTTCGGAGATAAATAGCCGAAAACGGATTGCAGATTTTAAAAATTTTGGTGTCAAAAACCTAAATTAGCATAATTAACTCGAGATTTAAAAAATGGCGTATAGAGCACATAAACTACCGCACGACGATATGTTTTATTAATATTTCATAACATAAGCCATATTTAATTATTTTTTATAACAAATATTTGTAACTTATTTTATGTTAAAGAGAGAGAACTTGAAATTTTAACTATATTTTGTATTTTTGTAGTTATTTAATAAAAAAAAGGAATAAGCGAAATGCGAATGGCGAAAAATTTTCAGTTTTCCAACCTTAATTTTTTTGTTATTTTTGTGTAAAAAAGCAACTCTGATAAAACGAAAAGTCTTTTTTTTTTATTTAAGACCAATACTCAGGGGTAAACCCCTACTCATGCAGTGCATTGTATTGGAATGTGAAGATTGTTAATAGATGTTTGTATATTTTGCGCCTTTATTTGTTGATGAAACAAGTTGCTGTCAATTTGCCCATCCATCAGAAAACAATGATCAGGAGTATAGCGCCACCTTCTGGGAAGATAACAGCTAATCTACTGAAGACTCTCACCATTCACATTTAAAACAGTCTAATGGTTTAGATAAATTTATAAAAATGATGAGAGCCATATGACTGTCAAATTTCTTTCCGTAGTTTTTGACAATTCATTACAAATTGTTTTCTCACTATGTATTATACTTTTTCGTTTTATTTGAGTTCTTGACGTGTCCTTATACTCAGTGGGATAGTGTAAAGCCAAGATGCCCAGTAGTGGCTGATATCAGCAAATTAAACTCACACCTATGCTTACGCTCTTTTGTTTGATCGTCAATCAACCAATAGGAAATCAGCATGTTGAGTGGGAGAGGCAAACTACACTTGCAGAACTTCTGTGGCTTATTTTTTTTTATCTCACCCATACTACTACCTTGGGCATCAATGGTGTAAAACCACCTTAAGGGATAGTCGCCGAAACAGTTTATTCACAAAAGTATTTTAACTGTCACCACTTAGTGGTCTCTTGGGTAGTGTGCTAGACTGCTAGTGCGACTGTTTTGGTTTTGTTACCCACCAGAAATCCTAGTTTGCGACACTACATCGAGCTTAGTCACTCCGTTTGTAATAATTAATTTGAATATAATTAAATACTGTATTGTGTTTTTTTTTTTTAAGACCAAAACTCAGGGGTAAGTAAACCCCTACAGTGCATTGTATTGGAATTTGAAGATACATAGATAGATTTACTGATGGTGATGAGAAAATTACCATCAATTTGAACACTCAAAGGCCAGTATTATACCTTCACGCTTGAATGATCAACAGCAATTGCATCATCTGTCGGTAGATGTTGAATGTGAGTGGCGAGCGTCTTCACCAGGTTAGCTGTTATCTTCCCAGAAGGTGGCGTTTTTGGTGAAATAAACTGGAAATGTCAGTAAATAATAATTGTCTAAAAGTATGCCACATTTTTAATATTCTTTAAATTTGTAAACACTCTCACCCTGAACCAATATTATACTACTTTTTATGAATTTATTTTTATTTTTAATAGCACAAATGTGTTTGCATTTAAATTAAAAAACACATATTTCTTATGCATATGTAAACTTTTAACTTAAACATGAGCAAAAAAGAAAAAAAAAAAACAATAAGAATCCACATTAAACTAAAAAAAAAGTCTGTATTTAATAGATGAATATGAGGAAAAGGACTTTTGCAGTAGCAAAGGCCTTATCTGTTTGTCTTTGAGAAACAATAAAGGACTGGCATTTTAAATAATATAAGAGGCAGCAAGAATTTAATTTAAATTTTTTTTTTTTTTTGTTTTTCTCTCATTCAAATCCTAGACATGTCCAATTGCTCTATGGAAAGTTGTACACCTATTTCAAATGATAAGAACCATTTAAGGTAAAATCATGACAAAGGCAACAACAGCAACAATACTGTGGCTTTCTCAAGCCATTGTTACGTAAAATTCATGAATAAATAGACAAGTTGTGTGGTAAAATGCATACTATAAGTATATAATATGGTCAAGACTGAGGCTGTTTTTTTATTTCAAAGTGTGTATTAAAGTCACATAACAGTGAATATTTGTTTATGTTAATTGCCATTGAATGAATTTATCTTTGTATAGAAATCTTAATATAAAGATATTTATTAAAATGCAAACGTTCTTCTTTGGCTTTTGTATAAGGCATTGTTTAGATAATGCGTTATTTGGTATACATGTACCTATAGAACACCCAGTTCGGTTTTTACACGATTCTATTTTGCACAAAATTAAAAAAAAAACATAATTACTGCAAAGGAAACTTGTCCTGTTTTTACGGTAAAGAAATGCCATAACTTGTCAATATTTTGAAAACTTTTCATTCAATTTTTTTTTTTGATCGACAACGGCCCGTTCTTATGTAAGAGTAGTGTTTGTAGACATTTGATTTAAATTTATTAAGACCCTAATTGCCAGGAAAAACTTTCGCGGGAAGGTTGTTCCACAAACGAACAATGCAGCTAAAGAACGAATCGGCTCTATTATGCACTGTGCAATTCACTGGCCAATCACATGGGAAAATTAACTTGTCGTGGTTTAGAGGCTTTCACTGCAAGGACTCAACTGGCGAAGCTGGCGGAGAGCAATATCTTTCTGATAGGGTCTCCCATGCCAGAAAGGCAATTGAGGAAGAACTACAACAACATCATCTCCAATATTATTTGAATATTTTATTCTTCCCCTAATGTAAACTTTACTGTGCGGGCTCCTAGGGGTTCATTGCTGTAGGATTATTCAGTGGTGAAGGCATAACACTGGCCATTCAACAGCAACAGATTCCCTTGCGGTTTGCATTTTAAAGTAGGACTTTTAGTTTATTCTGACTGATATCAGATATGATTATTAGTGAGTTTAAATCAAAGGTCTACATCCTCTTTTCCTCTTTCCCTCATATTTTTCTAGACCAGCACAATCTGCTGCATTAGTAGGGGTTATCCCCTGAGTACAAAACGATGTGCTCTGATATTCAAATTTACATCTAATATATCGCCATGCGGGAGTTTATGTGCTCTATCCGCCATTTCATATTTTTTAAATATCTCGAGTTAATGATGCAACTTTAGGTTTTCAACCCCAAATTTTTCAAGTCTGCCATTCGTTTTCGAATATCTCGTCCAGTTTCTGAGATAAATAGCCAAAAAAGGATTGTAGATTTTAAAAATTTTGGTGTCAAAAACACAACGTGGCATTATTAACTAAAGATATATAAAATGGCGGATAGAGCACAGAACGATATAAAATTCTTGTGTCGCGGTGTTTGTTGCCAAACTCCTCCGAAATGGCTCCACCGATTTTCATGAAATTTTGTGTGCCTATCGGGTAGGTCAACATCTATTTTTGAAAGCCCTAAATGTTAAGGTGACCCGCCCCATAGGAAAATTTATGCCTCACCTAAATCGATGAAATTTTAAACTATATAGATCTGCGTACCGTAGAGCATATATGGTTTACGCTTATTTTTTAAATACTCAGAGAAGGCGGTACAACTGCTATTTTTCCCTATCCCCAACTAACAAAGTGATTTTGATTAAATTTTGTTGGTGTCTTAACACAACTTTAGATTAACAAATGTAAATTTTCATATATATTTTTCATACCCTTTCATAACATAAATGTTAAGGTACCCTCCCCAAGGGGAAATTTATGTCTCACTTAAATAACGTACCGACGTCGATGAAATTTTAAACCAGAGTGAGCTGCGTACCGCAGAGCACATGTGGTTTAGGTTTTTTTTTTATTAAGTAGTACTTAGAGGGGCAATACAGGGGATATTTCGTCCTATCGCCAACTGTCAAACTGAAGTACCGAAAATGGCAGATAATCATTTATTAAAATTATTAATAACGCAGTCATTGATTGCTCATATCAGGGTTGACTTTTGCAGTTCGGTGAAGATTATCAAATATATTTGAATTAAAAAAATGTTCCCTAGAGCAAATTTATATGGCAAGTTTGTTTGCCAGTCAACTAGTTTTTCTATATATATTTGAAAGTAGCTTTATCACATGGCACTTTTTGTTTGTTGTTGCCTGAAACTTCTCTAACGTGTAAAAACTGGACTAGATGTACACTTAAATGCATGTCTGTATATATAACTATGAATTTATATCAAAATCTTTTATATAACTCAACAACATATTACCACAAAACCACTAAAGCTGTCTTATACAATAGCTAAATTTATAGTATGTATGTATGGCTTGGTATGCCTATTGTATGCACACTTGTAAACTTAGAAGTATACTATACATACACACATTCATATACATATATGTATATTAACTCTCAAATAAATTCAAATTAATCTTAACTGTAGCGTATGTATAGGCTTTTAAATGTGTGCAGCTAAAATCGTTTGTTCTTTGTAAAACATTATTACAATACCCAAACCCGTCGTCACGTCATATAAAGTGTCCATATGCTTAACCCATTTGAAACCAAACGCTAACTAGCAAAAGTTTGCTGCATTTTTGTACAATGCCAATCAGCTTTCTTTAAGCAGCTTAAAAGGACCAGTAACCTACTGTAGGTTCGTTTTTACTGGGCCTTACAGCAGGCAAGTTAATAAAATCCGGCGACACCCGGCCAGAACAATTTACAAGAATAGCATTAAGGTAACAAAATTCATCAACATATTTTTCTTTATACAGTTAAACGATAGCTAAACTGGTGCGTAGTATAGTGGTTAGAGTACTAGCATAAAAACTCAAACGGCCCAGGTTCAAGTAACATACATACATAATTGGCCATTACAACCCTGTGTTAGGGTTACGGCCTAGCTTCTCGCAGCACTCATGTTGTGTGTGTTAAATTTTATCCATGAGTACCGGGACCTACAGTTTAAAGTCGACTCCGAACTACAGATTTGAGAAGCTTTTTCATGGCAATCAATTACTCCCAGAGCTTTTGCCAGCAGACTGCTGAGAGGTAGCCGCCGAAAGAAATGATTTTTTCATATTTCTGTTTTCAAGATGTCAGAGCTGAGATTTGATCCCGGCACTATCGTCTTAGCAAGCCAACACACTAACCACTAGACCACGGCGACTACTAAATATTCAAATAACAGCAAAGGTTAAAAAATTAAAAAGTTAATTTTTGGTTTTTTTAGAATTATAGTTTAAAAATAAGAGGTACCTCCCCCCTCCAGAAGGTCCATCAGCAAAGAAACCGCTCTCTGACACTCCGCTCTATTCTACCTTAACCACCGCTAACAGAAAACGATTGATCAGGAGAAAAGCGCCACCTATTAGAAAATAGCAGAGATAACAGCTAAACATACTTAGCGAAGACACTCACCACACAATAAACATGCAACGATAAGGCAATTGCTGTTGATCATTAAAGGGTGAAGGTATAACACTGGTCTTAGAATGATCAATTCCCAGAATTTGTCTCATTCTTAGGGCGCTTAATAGTAATATAAGAAAAAATATACAATATGTACTGACCTTTCCAAAAAATTCTAATACAATGCACAGCATCAGTAGGGGTTTACCCCTGACTATTGGTCTCAATATAAAAAAAAAATACAATTTAGGTGTTGTCTCGGTCAACTCTCTGGGTACATTTGGAAAGTAAAAGAAATATTGTATATGAGAAACATAATATGCGAACGTTCGAATATGTTTAGGCCCAACTATAATGTACTCCTGTTGACGTAAGCTAATGTCAAAAATCTACGAAACGTCTGTTAAAAGTCTAACGAAGCTTTCGAGTGGCTATAATGTACTCTTTGAACTTAAATACAAACTGTTCTTAGTTGCAAGCATTAGTACTTATATAAAACTCTCTCTATTTTTCAAAAATATAAAGATTTTTTATCACAAAATGTTATTTAATATCTACAACGGTTAAATATTTTACGGAAAACACGTCAGTTATATTTATTTTTCTTAAATAAAAAAAAATAAATCATAAATAAAAATAGTACTAAAAAATACAACCATGGGTTCATTTCAATTGTAAACACAGGCACATTTCTTTAAATTTTGTTATTAATGTGCTACAAAATAAACAGAAAAGAAAAATATTCAAATGTTTGAAAATGAATAAGATACACATTTTTCATAGAGAAATCGTTTTTTTATATATATCTTTAATCAAATTTTCAATAAAGTTATCCTCGATTTCCATTGCACACTGCGGTCTTTTGTTTATTATGCTATAAATACAACAAAGGCTATCGAACACCGAACACACGACTACAAAAATCGCTGGCTACGAAAGTAGTCAAGTAGCCAGCTACTTAATTATAATAACGACTACAGCTACAAAATAAACATATGTTTTGACACATTGAACATAACCTAAACAAAATATATTTTTTGTAAGTGAAATTGTGAAGAAATAAAAAACAACAAATGTCTGAAAAAAACTTATAAAAATTTAAGAAACTAAAAAGGCAAATAAATAATAAATTAAAAATAAAATAAAAACTGATGTATATAAATGAAATAACTAAACCAAAAATGTAAACAAATAATTTTTTATTTTCAGTGGTGCAACTTAAATTTTTTTCGCATTTTTAATGCATATATTTCATACACTGCCGATCACTTGAATAGGTTTAATAATTTTTGCTCTTATATTTTAATTTTTCTTTATATAAACTTTAGGAGAATAATTTTTTTTCACTTAAATTAAGAGATATTATGAATAATCATATTTTAGGAAGAAAAGAATATCGGTACAATAAATAAAAATTTGTTATTTTTTGATTTTACTACAAAATGCTGCGAAAACAGGTGTAGATTTTGGGTCACTTGAATAGGTTTAATAGGAATAAAATTAGTTTGCTTTTGACCATCGACAGTATAATTTAAATTTTAAATATTTGTGAGTTACTGCAATAATATTTTATATATTTTACGTAAAATGGGGCGTAGCAAGGGATTAACTGAAGAAGGAAGAGGTAAAATTAAAGCATTCAATGAAACTGGCTTAAGCCATAGGAATATCGACAAAAAAATTGATCGCAGCCAGAATGTTGTAAGTAATTTTTTAAGAAATCTGTCCGATTAGTATAAAAACATGAAAGGGCTGACGAAAAAAGCCACAACAGAAGCGGACAGAAGAGTTAATGTAAAAGCTGCCTCAAATTCGAGCGATTTTGCTGCAAAAATTAGACTAAAATTGGGTATCACAGCTATCATAGGCACTGTAAGATGTGTTATTCGACGTTCTAAACATTTAAAGAGATTAAAAATTAAAAAAAAACATCTTTTATTGCTGCTCGTAAAGCGTCACGGTCTCATTTTTCACGAGAACACATGAACGATAAAAATGAGTGGTATCGTGTTGCCTTCTCAGACGAAAAAAATGTTTAACTTGGAAGGTCCGGATGGATACAACTACTATTTCCACGACCAACATAAGGAGGAACGCTACCTTAGTCGTTTCGTCTCTGTGAGGGAAGTGTAATGGTGTGGGGGGCGATTTCATATTATGGTACATTTGTGCTTCAATTCCTCACATCAAAAATGAACGCGAATAATTACAAAACAGTACTTGAGAAGGTGTTTCCATATTTTTCTACTATTTTTAGACCAATTCTTTGGATATTTAAACAATATAATGCCCCGATACCCAATGCCAGGTTTGTAAAAGTGTGGATTTAAAGCCAAAATGTCGATATGTTGATGGGGCCACTATATTCCCCTGTCTTAAATATTATAGAAAATGTATGGGGCTTGCTTTCTCGCAAAGTCTACGAGTCCGGCAGACAATATGAAACCAAATAGGCTTTCATTGGAGGAATTAAAAAAGCTTGGTCCAAAAATTTTGTAATCATTAATTGAAAACCTTTATAGCTCCCTCCCAAATGGTATTCTTGAAGTTATATCGAATAAAGGAGGATATACTCCTTAAAAAATCATCAAGCATTGTAAGAAATCTTAAAAAATTAAAAAAGGTTTACAAAAAAATCATTTTTTTATTTAATTTTTTAAATTAATGATAGTAAACCTATTCAAATGACCCAAAAAATTGTGCTGAAAATCATAATCGTTTTGGGAAAAAAATTACTAAAATTCAGTTATTAATTATTGAAACAATTTTTTTTATTGTAAACACACATAATCCAATATTTTACCATTTTAGAAAATAATATAACTAAAAACTTAATTACTTTTAGAAAAAAATTAATTTGAATGTAATGAAAATAGTAAACCTATTCAAGTGAGCGGCAGTGTATATTGCGTTTTTTAAACACCTTTTTCATGCATCTTATTGTATTGGCAGCACTAAACTGTTTATTGTCGCCAAGAAAAATAGAAATTAGCCTAAGTTGGCTACGGGCTACAAAAGTAGTCGTGTGTTCGGTAGTCGTGTAGCCGTTAAAATAATTATTCTCATATGCACACATGCATTCTATTTTTGACAGCTTGTAGTCGATAGTCGGTAGCCTTTGTTGTGTTTATAGCATTATTGTTTACACAAACACAAGAACAGCTGTTTACGTACGTTTGGTGCAATCGGCTTCGCTCCAAACGTAAACAAATAAAATTGAACGAAACTCAACGAAACGTTTGTTATGTACATTATGGTTATACACATTTGATTGCATACATTCGCATAGTTGTTTAAGCTAGCCTAAGCATATTATGGTTGGGCCTTTAATTGCTATTAATGTCATGTAGGATCGAAAATGATAGTGAATACATAGTTCGCACAATCATCGTACACGACATTGAGGTCAAGAATGTCCTTAAGACAATATTAAATAAATATCTCTAACGGTTGTCGACAACACCGCGGGGGTGTTCGTGCACAATACTTTGTTGTCTTTTTACCTGAAGTTATCGATCACAAACAGTACTTTGACGACTCATTTACATAATTCATACAATAGGGGGTCAACTACAAGTTCAATGACATTGTGGCTCAACCAGTCGAGCACAATTATTGCGTTATATGTTTAAATATGTCGTTCACGTACTGATATGATTGGCTCCTATATGTCGTGCAGGATTTTCTATTGTCGTGGCACCGAAATATTTAAGACAGAGCCATCTGGTTATTTTTTTTTTTATAGCATGAATTTGTTCACTGTATTTCTCGTTACAGTGTTAGCAGCACATTAATTAGTTTGACATGGACTACACACATATTTATACAGGCCTGGTAAGATATTTATCGATATAGATCTCGTGTTAATGTGGAGCATCTCAACGACTCATTATACAGCTGTTCTGCTAATATACCATATATACATAATTGGCCATTACAACCCTGTGTCAGGTTTACGGCCTAGCATTTTGCAGCACTCATGTTGTGTGTGTTAATTTTTATCCATGAGTACCAGGACCTACAGTTTCAAGTCGACTCCGAACGACAGATTTGAAAAGCTTTTTCATGGCAATCAATTACTCCCAGAACTTTTGCCAGAAGACTGTTAAGAGGTAATCGCCGAAAGAAATAATTTTTTCATATTTCTTCTTTTCAAGATGTCAGAACTGAGAGCTGAGCTGCTTATGTACCATCGAAGAAAAAAACAAAATTTTTTAACCAAATCACACTGTCTCGACTTCTGAACGCAATTGAGAAATTAAGTAGTTGTATTCACGCCTACATATATGCCATATATGTAAAAAATTGTCTTATAAAAATGCTGTTTGTACTTGCAGTGTGGCTTCAGAGTATTTGTTATAAAATTAGAACGATACTAGCTATTAGCACAATAGGGTTACTTGGGTACACTATACTAAAATACTGATTTTTTAATGTTTTGTAATAATTTCAGACTCATTAGCAATATATTTATTTTAATCTTGTTTTAAAAAAAAGTAAAATATATTGGATTTGCATAATATACGAGTATGTACTTATCTATGTTACCATTTATATTTGAGTAGCTTGGGCACAAATAGGTTAACATTCTCATCTCTTGCTGATACTGATTTACATACCACACTGCTCATATACTTTCATACACACAATATATCCTGTTTAAACAAAAATCATTCAACATTTACTCAAGCTCAAACATTCAAATATTAACAACGAGAACGACAACGGCACCGTCAACGTCAACGACAACAAGCAACAAATATTTCATTTTAATAAAGACCTTTAAAAGCCGGCTTAATAAATATGGTCGGTACGTCCTTTTATATTGTTTTTCAGTTATCATTTATGAAGTAAAGAAAGTCCAAAATAAACAGAAAACAAAATATAAACCATTGGCATATTAAACAAAGAACAAAAAAGAAAACAGAAACACAATAATGAAAATGTAAAACCAACATAAAATGAAAAATTGTGAGTGTGAAGCCTCGGAACGTGCCTGTGCATATCAGTAAACTTAATAATTTTTAATTGATACATTGAATAAAGAGTAAACAGTAAAACGGAAAAAGGTCGCTTATACACTCCCAGCATAACAGTTTGAAGTAATGCGAGGCTAACAATATTAAAAATATTTTACAGATTTTAATTTTTTTTTATTTTAAATAATAAACAAGTAAACATTTTGTGTAATCGCATATAAAAATTTTAATTTAAAAAAAAAAGTACTAATAAAATTTCAAAAGTGTGCCTAAAAATATGCAATGTGTTACAATTCAATTCGTTCTTAACTGAATAATTTGCTAAAAAATATTTAATAAAATTATATTATTTTTTTTCGTACCTAAAAGTAGGCTTTATGAATTTTGTGTTGCTCTATAAAAAGTTTATTAAGAAGAGCGTTTATATTATATTGAGGATTGTGTGGTGTAGTGGTTAGAGCTCTCGCACAAAAACTCAAACGGGTCAGGTTCAAATTACAGCAAAGGTGAAAAATTAAAAAAGTTAGTATAAGGTTTTTTAAAAATTATAATTTAAAAAATAAGAGGTCCCCCGCCTTTAAGAAGTCCATCAACACAAAAACAGCTCTCTGACATTCCAATCTATTGCACCTTAACCATCGATAGCAAACACGAGTGATCAAAAGACAAGCGCCACCTACTGGGAAGTAGCAGATGACAGCTAAAACCCTCTTAGCGACGGCACTCACCCTACAACCAACATGCACCGAAGAGACAATTGCTGTTGATGAAGGTATAACACTGGAATTTTAGTGATCAATTGCCAGCAATTTGTCTCATTCCCAAGCGCTTAATAATAATATAAAATAAGAAAAAAAAATTTACTGTCCTTTTCGAAAAACTCCTATGCAATGCACAGCATTAGTAGGGGTTTACTCCTAAATATTGATCTCAAAAAAAAAATTATATTAATATTTTAATACATATTTCTAACAAACCGGTTTACCGCGTTTCTTAAACAATTGGTAGCTGAAACTGGTTTATTTCAAGCAGGAACTCTTTAAAGAAACCGAAAATCGGTTTCTAAAACAAATGTCGACAAATTAACCCTTGCCTGTGAGCGTTCGAACACTGCTCAAATCCCCCAGAGTATATCAAAAGCTATGCTTAATCTGTCCTTTTGAGCCCTGATGACAGCCAACAAAAGCACATATTACATTAGCGCTGGTCTAAAGCATTGCGTTTCGACGCTTATGCGATACATACATACATAATGTCGTGAGAAATTATTCGATTTACAAGCTAACTTTTACAGCTAGCGTACTCATTACCATTGTAATCGTCGTAGTCTAGTATGTAATATATAGGCTTACTAGACGAAAGCTACCCATTCAAAACCCAGCTCTGATATCTGTAAAGAAAGAAATATAAAAATATATTTCTTTCGGTGACCAATTCTTAGCAGTGTTCTGGCAAAAGCTTTGAAAGTAACTGATTGCCATGAACAAGCTTCTTAAGTCTGTCGTTTGGAGTCGACTTTAAACTGTAGGTCCTGGTATTCATGGATATAAGTTAACACACACAACATGGGTGCTGCAGCCAGCCAGGCGGTAACCTTGAAACAGTATTGTAATGACCAATTCTATATGTATGTATTCATTACACAGTCATCTATGAGAATAGTTACAGTTGAGGTCTACTTTGAAAAGTTGGTAGGTAAACTTTGCTATCCAATGTATCCCAGATAAGTCTATCATAACAGCAAGACTCCTCCTTTGTCTAGGATTTGTATTCATCCAATATAAAATTTTGTTTAGTAAACAGTTTAACTTTCTGAACTAAAAGTGTAATTGCCCTGGTAGTCCAGTACTAGGAGAATTAACTAGGATGGTCCTGTAATGTGGTTGCCTTACCCACATAAGATGTACACAAGATTGCTACATAAATATCCCAAGAAATGAAAGTCATAAACAAAAGAGATTATCGCTACTTGATTATCAAAAAATTTTAAAAAATTAGTAGTACGAACAGTGCTATAGGCTAAGCAGTAAACACATTACCTCGGTGTGTGATCAGGAACCCATAAGAGGTGATCACAAAGCTGCCGAGAAAATATTCTGTATAAAATAGTCATACTTGGAAGACATCATAGCTAAAAAAATTATAATTTTCTTTTACATTATTTTTTATAGTTGAACATACTGAAACCAACCAAACATATTGGGGTTATTCTTTTACTCCAACACACCCTATTTACATATACTCTTATGTTCACTTGCCTTAAAATATGCTTTATTTTTTAAATAGTTGTCTCAAATATCTCGTGTTTTCTCTGTGTATTAAAAATAAAATACATATTTTCTTACCCAGTTTTATAATTTAATATTCGTCTTTACAACACTCATTTCCCTTTTTGTTTATTTTCCTTGTGCCTATAGACAAAACTCTTAAAAGTTTGCTTTGAATAACCTGCATTTGAGCATGATGGCATTTTTATAATGGTTAAATCTTCTTTTTATTTTAAATATTAAAACGTGTACTGCCAGAAAAGGCTAAACAACAAAATTATGCTTGACTGCATCAACAAGCAACAATAACAGTAATGTTAGCAAGGCGCACACACACAAAAAAAAACTGTTGCATATCCAACTGGGATCTAGTCATTATTTTTATTTTAAACGATGTAATGCTCATTTCAGGTTTGTAAACATGGACAAGAGATGTTATTCTGTTTATATTTAATTTCTTTTTTACAAAGCTTTAGCTATGAATGCATTCCAAAAAAAAAAACAAAAAGGCAACGGGGAAAAATATTGTTTAAATATTTATTTAAAAAATTAAAAACAAAAGACTAAATGGTTGCTGGTTTTGAAAGAGCCCTAAGGTAGGCAAGGGATTCAGGAAAATGCATAAAAGAAACATAAAAGAAAATATATAATGATGACAATTTGTGTACTCTATAAAAACATTAGATTTTAAAAATATAAAAATGTTAAAGGACATACATAAAGTGCTAAGTGAAAAAAATTAATTTTTAGACGTAAGATTACTGTTTTTTCTCTCTCTCTCTTTATTCAAATAAAATATAAAAAATTTAAGAGTTTTATAAGAAAACTAAATTAATTTTTGTTTTGTGTTACTTTAAGTTTATATGGTTTTAATTAATTAAAGCCTACTCTTAGGCTTTCGTTTAAGCTTTTTATAATTATATTATTATTAATACTTAATAGTAATTAATTTTTCTTTTTACTTTTCTTTCTTTCTAGGTAAGTTTTTATTTCTGGACAAAAATATATATCTAAGATACGTAAGTTTGATCAGCAGTTAATTACCTTCTCTCCTTTATTTTTTATTTTTTTTTTTTTCTTTTCTGCTTTTAATTATACTCTGTAATTGGCTAGACTTGTTGAAATTATTTGCTTTTTTTTCTTTTGCAGTTATACTATCGTATAGCTCTCAATTGATAATTAATTACCAAACAATCAATTCCAAAAGTCCTTAGCACAAAAGAAATGGAGTAAAGAAGAAAAACTTATAATACCCTTAAGCAATAATTTTTCGTAATTTGTCTTATTGTTGAAAGAACTGTTCGAGAGAATAGAAGAAGTAGACAAAAGAAATGGGTTTTTAAGAAAAGTGCATTTAATTTAAAATTGGACATTTAAATTTTTGCAATTTTATTTTTAAATGGCTAAAACGAAATGTACAAAGTGTAACAATTTCTTTTTTAATTGGCTAATCTGTATTTATTTTACTATGGAAAATTTTATTTATCCAGCCATCAGAGAGCTAAAAATATTGCCTATATATTGGTTTGTGTTAAGTAATCTATAAGGTTTAACTAAGTAAAACTACATGTCTGTCTTAAATTTTATCGCTGTACCCTAAGTAGTTTTTTAGAAAAAGTGTCGTTAGGAGTGGCGTCCCGTCCCACCCCGTACTTCTATAATAATCTTAAGTACACATTCAAAAAATTAGAATTATTGATGTATATTATATAACAAACGATTTTGAATTAAAGTTAGTCTATAGGCCTTATGAAAAACTGGATATACAATTGCATATAGCCAAATGAGCTAGTGATCTGTTCATTGAATATTTAAACATATTAAAAAATGGTTACAGAGGATATTACAAGTTTACTACCTCAAAAAATTTTAAAACCTATACAGCAGTGTTTGGAGTAGTTTTTTGTGCTTAGGGGTATTTTGGGGAATAATTAACTTTTAAAGAAACATTTAGGGGATAAATATTTTAGTCAGTATTCAAATAAAACTATACAAAGCCTGCCGACTTAAGCCCAAGCCACGCAATGAGCTGCTGAGCGGTGAACAGCAAAAAATTAAAGCATATCGAATACTACTGAAGTGGCCACGTAATGAGCGGCAGTTCTGAGCGGCTAAGCGGCGTTGCTCAGGAATAGAACTTGTTCTAATTTTTGTTGATTTCTGAACAGCGAGGTATAAACATGGCAAAAGTGAATGCGGAGCTTATAATTTCATTTCTACAAAGCCGACCGCTATTATGGTAAGATAGATTACCAAATATTAAAAATAAAAATATGGCATTTTAACAACTAACCACACTAACCGCTCAGAAATGATGCTCAGTAATAAGCCACTTGCCGCTCTGCCGCTCACCGCTTAACTACTCATTGCGTAGCCTCGGCCTTAGGTCATCAAATGTAAAACACGAATGATATTTGAAAAGAAATTACGTACATCAGGAATATGTAAAAGAAGTATCATCACAATTTGTGTTCATTGTCCCTGTGGAAAATAAACCAAATTTTTTAACAACAGCTACAATTTCTAACAAATGTAATTAAAAGTATAAAAAGGAATGAGAAAAACTAGTGAGCTTAAAAGTAAATTGGAAATCATAAAATTCTTTTAATAAGATTGGCTTTCTCTATACTTTGAAGTTCAGGAAAAATCTTTCTGCAACCGCAAAAATTCTTGCTGCCTACAAAAAATGACTAGGAGCTTATATGGTTTCAAAAAAAAAAGTAAATTTTCTGTAACTTGGGAAGAAAACTCACTTGTATCAGTTATTAGATTTTTCAACTTAAGCAAAGACAGCTGGGACAAATATCAACTTTGTCGTGCGAAAATTTTTTAAAGGACAGGAAATCTGACAAAAAATTTTTTAGTTTTTTTGAAAATATTTGTGTAGTGACCAATTAAAAATAAATTAAAAAATCAAATGGCTTTTTCGACATTTAAATCAGTTATGATTTCTTTATACCTCCTCCAAAATTTCTTTAATTGTTTATGTACGCAAATACTCTTATGCAGCAGATGAAAATCATGAAAAAATTATAGAAAGTTTTAGTAATGACTATTGATTTGTTAAGAGCCGAAGACTCGGGTTCGAATCTCCGGAGAGGTGTGATCAATTTAATTTTTGGTTTTTATCAGAAAACGCTTTAATTAGATCAAATTTAACTGCAATGTTATTTTTTGGTAATTAAAGAAGAAATGATGTCCGTGAAGGAATAGTACACTAGCCAAACTGAACAATTGTTTTCGACTCCAGCTACGGTAGTCTCATCAGAGTTCTTTGTGTCCTGTGCATATTCAAGACCAAACATCAACTATTTAACTCACACTTTTTTGGAAATCGCATACTGAAATTATTACTGTATGTACATACATTTGTATGAGTTAGTCGAAGTAAAGTCACACAACAGTTTATATCATATTCTCCTTTTCTTACCATCATTGCTGTTCTTGTAATTGTCATCTTATTTGGATGAAACAATTTCAATTTAAAAACATAGATTTAAATAACAAAATTAATTGAATATTTTTGTAATAAAACACAAAGCCGTTTAGGGTCATATCGTTCACTCAATAATACAATGGTGTATACCGATATACAACATTATTATTGTATTGCATAATAAGAATCTACTAATTCTAAATGTGGTAAAAATTTGGTGAAATTCTACTCCCACAAAGTGGGTCAAAAGATCAATTGAAATACATACATACATACATACATAACTGGCCACTGCAACTCTGTGTCAGGGTTAGGGCAAAGCTTCTCGCAGCACCCATGCTGTGTGTGTTAATTTTTTATCCACGAGTACTGTGACCTACAGTTTAAAGTCGACTCCGAACGACCGACTTGAGAAGGTTGTTCATGGCAATAAATTACTCTCATAGCTTTTGCCAGAAGACTGCTGAGAGGTAGTCGCCGAAAGAAATATTTTTTTTTTCATATTTCTTTTTTTTAAGATGTCGAAGCTGGGTGTCGAACCCAGGGCTTATGTCTTAGTAAGCTAACACACTAACCACTAGACCACGGCGACTACATGATATTTTATATAATGACTATATAGAAATTTAGAGATTGTTTTCTTCATTTAGGGATTTTTGTCCATATGGACCTGGCAATACTGCTATACAGATCGATTTTAAACACACACAACTGGTGAGTAGAATCCTTTTTCAGAGTTACAGCCTAGCTTCTTACAGCACCCATATTGTGTGCGACAATTTTTATCCATAAGCGCCGATACCTGCAGTTTAACGTCGTATCCAAACAACAAGCTTAAGAAGCTTATTCATAGCAATCAGTTATTCTCAGAGATTTTGCCATAAGACTGCTGAGAGGTGGTCCCCAAATGAAATATTATTCCATATTTCTTTCTTTTAAATAATGTTTTCACTTTTCTAGCTTCTTCTAGCAACTTAACAATAATTTTGATTTTCTGTATCACTTTTAATTAAGAAATTTTCTTTTAATAATAGGAAATGTATGCTTTTATGGATAAGCATGTCTCTATTTTTTTTATTAAAAAAATTTTATTTAAAAAAAAATAATATCTATAAAGTAAAGTTAAAAAAATTTTGCTACAATTTGTATTTACTTCTACTGAATATATTGTGAAAACTTCAGCATTATAAGTTGAAGACTTAGCAAGCTCGCCATATATCCTTTTTTTACAAAATTATTTTTTACAAAATTATTTTTAGTCTTTCGTTTTGTAAAAGAAAAAATAATTATTGTAAAGCTACGGTCACATTGGGTAAATATTTGACGAAAAAAACGTAACCATTATTTTATGAAAATATTTATCTTTTAATTTTTGATTTCTTAAAGTTGAGTTAATTATATATCAAAATATTTTTTCTTATTAATATCATTTTTAAAAAAATTTTGGAAGAAATGTTTACATAAAAAGAAATATTTGTATAATATATTTAAAAAAAATATTTGTTACGTTTTTTTCGTCAAATATTTACCCAATGTCACCTGACCGTTGCTTAAGGAATTTAAATAAATAATTCTGTAAGCATAAGACTTTTTTATAAAAAACTTTTTTTTAAGCGATATTTGTCTTCTACTTTGTGTAGCTTGGCAAGAAATATATAATTTCTTATTTCGAAAAATGCATGAAAATTTATACAAAATTTTATTTGGTTGTTGTTCAATACCTCTGTTATCCTATTGGACGCAATACATTTCAAAATATCTTCTGCTTTAAAATATTTCTAAGTTATATGGCGGTGTTACAAAATTGTATTTTTATTGCTAAGTTTATGGCTTCAAAACAGATTTTTATAGACTTGTGCTCGCTTGCTTTTCTTCCTTTTTTTTCTTCTCCTTTCTTTCAAAATAACATAATTTCTAGCAACATTTTTATGGTTTCACATAGCCGGCATATTTCTTTTAAGAAAAAACAAAAAATTTTCTAAAACAAAGTATAAAATTAAAGCAAACATTTTGCAACAAAATAAACACTTTGTTAAGGATAATATTTTTCTTCCACAGATACACAACAGCAATGAATTAAAAAGAAAAAATTAAAGAATAAAATACACAACTCGTTTAACTCTTTCAATTAGGATTTTTTTTTAACCCAGTAATCAAAAAGAAAAAAAAAAGATCTTTACACAAAACAAATAAAAAAAAAGGGAGAAAATAACATCAAGACAGGATATTACCTATACAAGGCAAAAACAAGACAAAATGGAAAAAAAATAATACTTAATAAGAAAAATTTTCCAAGAATACAAAAAAAAAAAAAAACAAAGCTAAAGGAAATGAAAAACAAGGGAAAATATATATAAAAAAGCAATTCTAGACTAATTTAAGCGAAACCCAACTAAAGATGAGTAAAAAAAAAACGAAAAGAAAAAATTAAACTCCCACGAAGCTGCTAGCTTAAGGGCGTTATAGGTGGTTAAAAAGGGGTAACATAAGATTGAAACAGGATATCAATGTGTATTTCTCTTTGTTTCTTTCTTTTTTGGCTGTTCAAACGTCAATCTTTATTTTCTTTATTTTACTTAACTTTTTGTTATATTCCTCATGCTTAAAGCAATTGTGTTTAAAATCAGCAATTATTATTAAAAAAACAAAAAATAAAAAACAGCAACAAAAAAGAAATGTTTATTAACAAAGAAAAAAATGCTTCAAATTGTTTTTATTTTTCCTCTTATTATTGCTGTTTTTTTGAACATTCTTTCTTTTTTCTTTAATATTTTTACTCATTAACACAAACGTAGAAATGTGAGTAATTTTATATCAGCCGTATAAAAAGGATAACAAGTCTTATTTTACTATGTACAGTTAGATGTTTACTAAGGATATTTTGTAAATAATTCTTTTTGTTATTTTTAATCAACAATATAACATTAAAAATGGAATGGTTTAGTATGCCTTACAAAAAAAAAGAAACGAAAAAGACTACATTAGTCAGCTTAAGACAAAGGCAATAAAAAATTTAAAATATTTTGTTAAAGTTTTCCTTTTTCATTTCAAATACACCAATTCGTTAAACAATTTTAATTAGGAATTTTGGCAGCAGAGGAATTTTAATGTTGTAAACATTAACAATTTATTAAAAAGAATTTCTTGAGGGCAAAACAATTAACAAGAAATTTAAATCAATAAAGTAAATTCAACACAGAAAAAATGTTTGATATGTGCTTATATATCAAAGCAAAATTTATTCCTCTTGTTTCTTTTGTTTTAAGCTTTTCGACAAAAAAGTAAGAAATTTTTGCTCTAAAAACAACTTTCTTTTACTTCCAATACTCTTCGAAATGTAAAAAAATGTGTTAAATTTTTTTTCACCCCAACTTGGAGTACATACTCATTTGTTTGTTAGCCAAGTTGCAGAGTTTTTGAACGCAGGTATCTAAAGTTCTCCATATTTCCCTTTTTTTTGCCTTAAACATAATGTTATAGTGATATATTAAAGCAGTATAATTGAAGCTTACAATTTTGATTAATTTTTTATGCTAAACCTAAGCTAAGTCTTTAAAGAATTTTGAAGATCGTTCTGTCTATTATTGTACACAAAAACACTTTTGTATTAATTGTGTTAATTACTGTACGCCCTATGACGTGACGTCACATAACATGCCTGTCTATGTTTACCTATTACCCATACGCCATTATATTTACCTATTAACAACATCCTGGTGTAGTATAATTCCCATCGAGTTCATGAAAATAAATACATAAGAGGTTGAGTTTTACCCAACGAAAAGCGGGTTGGTTGACGGTCAAAAACCCGATACAGACTCCTTAGGGATCCCAGACGTGTCGGAAATTATTTTATTACCGTAGATTTGTCGTGTTAATTACTGTACACCCTGTGCCGTGACGTCACATAACATGCCTGTCTATGTTTACCTATTACCAACATGCCATTATATTTACCTATTAACAACATCCTGATGTAGTATAATTCTCATCGAGTTCATGAAAATAAATACATAAGAGGTTGAGTTTTACCCAACGAAAAGCCGGTTGGTTGACGGTCAAAAACCCGATACAGACCCTTAGGGAACCAACGTGTGTGGTATATTATTTTATTACCATAGATTTGCCGAGTGTATGAGCTCCCGAATTCTTCTTACATTCGTACGAATCGTAGTCGACGACAAGAGTTGCCAAATATTAATCCGCTTTAACGGGAAACCCAATATTTTGTATTTTATTTAGAAGTACCAGCGGCCCACCGATTTCTGAAGGTAACCACCGTAATTCGACTTCTAACTGAATAATCACCCGAAGCCTAAACGCAAATCCGAATCTCGAAAATGTCAGTTATTGTAGTTACCTAGCAGAAAATTGTTCAAATTTGGAAGCAATAAATAAAATCGAAAGCAATAATGGAAGCATTATATTGTTTATTCATTCCCTAAAGCTTCCAAGGATGCTATACAATAAGTTATTATTTTTGATTTTGTATAATATTTGCTTACTTGTTGCAATAAATTTGCATTTGTATTGCATTTTAGCGGCTCATTTCATATAAAAATCATGCATTATTGATGTGAACGAGTAAGTGTTTGTTTACAATTTCTCCCTTACAAAATAGGTTATTGGTAAGCACTAATTTCTGCTGAAGGTATTAGTACAAGGTTTCGTAAATACAGCATTGTTCATTTAATTGACAAAAAGTATCTGATTATGTTTCAAAGAAGCAGACCTTTGACTCCGAACCTGGACAACCGGAATTATACCTCGGCTGGAAACAAAAACTACATTACAAGCTTAACACTTTCCTGTTAATTCATAAAACTATTTTCGGAGAAATATTTAAACTTTTTTCAATTTTAAATTAAAGGACATGCAAGAAAGCTATACTTTTTTAATTTAATTTATAACAACTTCTATATTATAAAGTGTTTTTGTCTTCTTGAGTTGACAACACAGTTTTATTTGACAACCGTTTTACCAGCTGATATTTGCATTTTGTTTAGTTTCGTTTTACAATTCGTTTTGGATCGGCTCACGCAACAAAATAATGCTTGTGTTCGTTAAACTTATTGTGCACTTCTAGTCGTCCTGCAAAACGTATATTTCGAATAATTAGGGATCGTTTGCTAAACAGTGAGCACTGTACAGGAAAGCACCGAAAAACACCAAGCCACTAAATTTGTCGTCATTCTCAGTAACGGACTATGTGTCTTGGCTTAAACGATTTTAATATTCAACTTGTGCCAGAATTAAAGCTCTTAATTTTGTGAATGATCTGAAGCTGGGATGAGCAACCTTTTTAATCAATCGGCCAATTGAAATTTTAAAATTTTTTGGCGAGCGCAAATAAAGTAAGACTTATTAATGATTTACAAAATTGAAATTTTTAATGAGAAATTTTAAAAATGTTTTTCGATACAAGCTGATCAACAATATCAGCCGGAATTGGTGAGGTAGCTACACGTACGCAGCTTTCTAAACGTGCATCACTCAGTCTTAATTGGTGGTCATATTTTATTACTTTCATGGTTGAAAATAATTGTTCACAAATATACGTACTTCCGTACAGAGACTTCATTTACTTTACATGTTTCGTCGAAAGCCAAAATTTTTCAGGGCTCACATAAGATTCATAAACATTTTCGATATTTACTGAGAAAAATAATTTTTTTTAAATCGATATTATTCTGCATGTCAATAACTTCCATATGAAAGTCTTCGGGAACTGTATTCACACCGAAATTATATGGCGGGAAAAACATTTTCATGGAAACTGCTGTCTTCTCAGCTTTGAATATTTGGAATCGTAATTGAAATTGCGCGAGTAATGTAATTAAATTATTACTTTTTATAGTTTTTGATTTAAAAACTAACTTTTTTATTCAAGGGTTACTATACGACTAAAACTTATTGCTATATAAAATTAAAACGACTTCTTAAGCAACCTCTTAAATTTTAAAGCCACGAAATGGAAAATGAACAACTTTTTTTAATTTTCCTATTGTCTTAGTTCTTACCGAATAGAGTAGATTTTATACCGTTCTAATACTGTATGAACATTGAAGCCTACAATTTATATCCAAATAAAAACATTTAGAACATATATGAAAAAAAATATACAATATATAAACGTGTTTTAAGGTATGAAAAGTTTTGAAAGTTCTTATGGATTTAAAGTATTGGCAACTGTGTAGTAAAATGTGGCAGAAAAAAAGCTGAAATTTTTTAATTTTTTCAAAACTTCAGAAATAAGTAATTTCTTTTTTTTTAATTTAAAAAATCTAAAATTTTATATTTTCATTCACTACATAATTGCTATTACAACGCTGTTTCAGGGTTACCGACTAGCTTTTCACAGCACCCATGTTGTGTGTGTCAATTTTTATCCATAAGAACTTGGGCAACTTTTTCATGGCAATCAGTTACTCTTATAGATTTTTTTTTTTTAATTTGAGACCAATACTCAGGGGTAAACCCCTACTAAATGCTGTGCATTGTATTGGAATTTTGGAAAGGTCAGTACATATATTATTATTAATTATTATATTATTATTAAGCGCCTTAGGAATGAGACAAATTGTCGTGAATTGATCACTCAAAGGCCAGTGCCTTCACCCTTGAATGATCAACAGCAATTGCCTCATCGTTGCATGTTGATTGTGTGGTCAGTGTGCTTTCGCTAAATAGGTTTGGCTGTTATCTGCTACTTCCCAATAGGTGGCGCTTTTTTTTCCTGATCATTCGTTTTTTGTTGACATTAGTTAAAGTGGAATAGAGTGGAATGTTGGGCAGCGGTTTCTTTGTAGATGGTCTTCCTTGAGAGGGGGCTCTTATTTTTAAATTATAATTTTGAAAAAACCGCAAACTAACTTTTTCATTTTTCACCTCTTCTGGAATTCGAACCTGGGTCCTTTGAGTTTTTGTACGAGCGCTCTAACCACTTAACCGCGCACCAGAATATTGACTGCTAAGAAGATCGTCGCCGACAGAATACCTTTTTCATATTTATTTTTCTTTTAAGATATCAGAGCTGGAGTTTGAACCCGGAGCTCTTGTCTTAGTAAGCCAACAAACTAACCACTGGACAACGGCGACTATTGATAACCAACAAAAAATTTTTTTGGAATTAAAAAATTATTAAAAATTTGCTCTTTCTAAAACCCAATAGGTTATATGTAGAACATAAAAAAATATTGTAAAATATTCACAGGAATAAAATGCTCATGTTTGATTATTAATTGTAGTGCAATACTGTTTTTTTTTTTTAGTTTTTTTAAATTCAAGAGAAATTTGTTTGAAATTTAAATCTGGGTTTTTTTTTTCTTCATTTGTTTAAGTGGAATATTTTTTTTTTTTTGTTTGTTTATTTTTCTGTACAAATAATATTTTTACATGATTTATAGGTTTTCACACGTCAAAACTGTTACCTAAACTACAAACAACAGGATATAAATGAAACAACCAAAACAAAACGAAAAAAAAGCACTACCAAACACAGCTCAGCAATCATCACAAAACGGAAGTATAAAAATTTCATAAATATATACAAACAAAAGCAGAGTAAAAAAATAACAAATTTATTAAAATTTTTTTTCGACTCCGAGTATAATATATGAAAAGCAAGTTATAGTCTGTCACATACATTTATGCCTCTGCATCAACAACAAAGACCATCACTTTACACTTAAGACCAACACTTAAAAAAAAAGTACTCTTTCTACTCTCTCATGTATGTACATATTAGTAATGCAACACTTTCTACACAACAATTACCAACAAAAATCTCTAAAAACAAAGTTTCTGTTGTTTTTTTAACGGCTGGTTTTTTGTTTATGTCTATGCATATGATTTATGACTTTGAGAGAAACTAAAAGGGAGCAAAAAAAAGAAAAAAAAAAACAAAAACATTAAGCACAATAACAGAAATTTTGAAAAATTTTAAAATTGTTGTTACAACAGCAACAATGTACAAAACTTCTTGCAATTTGTTTGAGGTTATGACACTTTCGAACAAAACGCAAATTTGTCTATTTCATCAAAAATGTTTCTAAACGACATAGAGAAAATATAAACGAACCCAAAAAAAAAAAATGGAAAAAGAAATAGAAATAGAAAATTGAGCAAGAAATGAAATGAAAAACAAATAGTTGCTCCTCATGTATTAAACAAAAGCTGTTTATGACATTTTTTTTTCACCACAAACTAACGTAGAGATCTGGCAAATGGCATACAAAAAAAGAAAAACAATTGCATTTTTGGTCATATTTCTAAATATCATTGATGGTCTTCTAACTACATCACGCTGTTCTTGCTGTACAACACGATTTTACACCCCCAATTAAAATTTGCGCTTCACTCTATAGCTTCTCTACATCACTCTAACTCTCGTGATATAATGTGTGGCATGTGAAAAATATTTTTGTTATTTCGTGTAGAATATTGTTATTTTAATACTTGAAAAATATGTAAGTCTGTACGAGTAATACAAAACTTTTTGAAATATTTCTTTCTATTTTTCTATTATAAATATAACACATAGAGAATGCTATAAATTATATTCTTTGTACAGAAAGCGTTATAATCCTGCTGCCACTACTGATATTTACATGCATTTCATGTAAGTATTTTTTTTTTTTTTTAAATACTCGTACATACATACATATTGTTTTATATTTCATGTTTTATGTGTTGGCAGAAGAATGTTTATAAAATTTCTAAAAATTTTCTGTATTTCGTTGTTGCAATGAAATGTATTGAAACTTTGAACAATTTTCTGGTAACATGTTAGTTACGAGTACATAGTAGTATATGCATATTTTTGTTGAAAATATTCAGTTTAAAAGACATGCATACATATTTATATAAATTTTTAAAACATATTTTAAACATTTTTAAAAATAAACAAAAAAAATTGTTCTCAAAACGAAAAACATATTAAGCCAACTATTGAACTATTGTTTGCAAAGACCTTAAAACTATTTATATTAATAAAGCAGTTTTGAATATAATTTGGGAGATTAAAAGTTTGTTCCTTAATAACCTATTTTTTAAGGACATACAGCATTTTATAGACTTTGAAAATGTTTCTGAATTAATGTACCTTTTGGGCTTTAAAATCATTATAATTGTGAAATTAAGAGGTAAATCTTAAAGTATTTACCAAATAAAGCCTGATCCATTTCGATGTTCCCTACTTTTCTAAAGAAAAAAAACACAGAAAATTCAAATTTAATGGGGAGTGTTTATTATCATTTGAAAGAACATTATTTGTCATTTATTTTTTGAGGATTATGTTGGTCGTTGCTAGGTCCTATGTGATTTTTCCTATAAGGCTCGAATCGAAACGGGCTTGTCCGCATAAACTTTAAACTTTATATATCCCCACAGTAAAAAGTCTAACGGTGTGATATCGCACGATCTATCTATCCAATAGACAGGCCCAAAACGTAAAATTATGTGCTCACCGAAGTGTTCTCTGAAGAAAATTCATTGATTAATGCGATATATGGAAAGTGGCGACGTCTCACAGTGTGACAACGCCGGCATTAAATACAAGGAGTTATTGTAGAACTCTAAAATTTTGCACAGGTTGTTTTTGAGACAATTCCAGTTTAAAAAAAAAAAATTCAGAAAATCCGCCCACTTTTACGCCCACCTTCCATACAATCTAAATTTGTAAAATGCCGTATTGTCCGTAATACTTTAGGTATAACTTTCAATTATACTTGGTATACTCGAATGATATGTTGTTACAAACATTTTTTGGAAAAAAATTTTGAACTTTGGCCCACTTTTACCCCCACCACCCATACAACCTTAACATAAAAAGTGCCATATTTTCTAAAATATTTTAGGTACAACCTTCAAATTTGATATTACTGTAATTTATATAATTTAAAATGTTTCATGCAAAAATTACAATAACACGCCCAGTATTACGCCCACCTCCCATTGAAATGCAATAAAAAAGTAAACATTTTTTTTTTCATTCTATCAATAATTTTTTAATATCATCATGGTATTCGAATTTTTTCAATTTCATTCTCATTCTGAATGAATTAATATAAACAATTGAAAACAATTAAAAAAAATTAAATTAAAAAGTTGTAAAAATGCTGTTGCATGCTAACATACGTATAGCGACAGAATGCGTATTTTTGCAGTTTTTTGTATGTTTAAAGTACTTTTGCAAACTTTTGCTATATGTTCTTTACTTTAAATGAAAGCTGAGACGAGGGCGAGGGGCTGCTCTATATTCCTAGTCCATTGAAAATGCAAAATGTTCAATTTTTACACCACAATTCTGTTGTTAAGAAATTTTTTTTTGTGATTTTTTTTTTAAATTTATTTTTTCATTTACTCATTCTACTACAACTAAATTAATTAAAAAAATACTTTAAAATTATATTTATTATACGTTTTTAATTAATAAGCTTTTGAATGTTAAATATTGAACTAAAAAATTTCAAGCGCGTTGGCATACCTCAACTTTGACTTTATCTAGATCAAAAAATAATGAAGTTATGAGGCTGAAATTTCAGGGAATTGTTACTCATATGCCTATTAATATACTGTGAAAATTTCATCTAAATTGGACGACACGCCAAAAACCATTTTTTGTCGCTGTTACTATGGAGCTGTCACACTGTGCGTCTTTCTGAAACGAAATGTCGCTGAGATCACGAGCTTCAATTTCAAGCATCAATAACGGTCGCCATTGACGGTTACGTTCTCACGGCTACGGCCGCTATATTTTCTTCACAGCGTGCTGAACGTGGTCTATTCCGTCTAATATTATCTAATAATGAATGCTTGGTCTGAAAATGGGTGATGGAGTTGCGAATAGTACGCTCTGTAGGTCGATTATGTTGACCATAAGTTGAGCTAAGTGCACGAAACACATTCCTCACAGAACGTGAATTGTCGTAATAAAAATGAACGATTTATAAACGTTGTTCAGGCGTAAGTCTTTCCATTATAAAATGCTAAACAATACTAAACAAAAATCACATGACAGCATGACATGACTCACACGCGATCTTTTAAAAAAAGCTATTGAAAACGTATCTTTACTTGAATCATCCATTATTTATGCAAAATCTTACGTGTATTTCACATCTATCTACCTATGCCTTGCGGCATAATAGTAATATGTGGCCACTCCGGTATATTATTGATATTTTATATTGGTAGGCATTTATATACAGGGTCGATCAGAGTTAAACCAATAAATTTATATCAGTGTAGCATCTTAGTAATCCCCGTGATCTAGTGGTTAGTATGCTGGCTTACTAAGATCAGGCTCTGACATCTTGTAGCAAAGAAATATTAAAAAAAAAATAGTTCTTTCAGCGACTATCTCTCAGAAATTTTCTGACAAAAACTCTGAGAGTAACTGATTGCCATGAAAAAGCTCCTCAAGTCTGTCATTCCAAAACGACTTTAAACTGTAGGTCCCGATACTCATGGATAAAAAGTTGACACACACAACATGACTGCTGCAAGAAACTAGGCTGTAGCTCTAAAACAGGGTGGTAATGGCCAATTATGTATGTATGTATGTATGTACTTGCCAAATAACCCTTTAAAAACCTGGAATAATTTGTATGTATACGATAATATCGCTTTCGGGTAATGATATGGCAATCAAAAGAGATTAAATATTTTATTAAAAAGGCCTACCACATATTCGTGAGATTAGATGTTGAAAGGATAAAGTACTCAATACACAAGGAAGGAAACTCATGGATTTGGTAGAAGATATTTCTAGTATTATTGTTAACCGAAGATATAAGAATGATGAAGAAGCTTTTACGGAGCAAGAGGTAATTCAGTCATTGATTACTGCATTTGTTCTCATAACTTTCTGCAATATATAGATGATTTTTATATTGGCTCCAAACCCCATATTCTGACCATATGCCGGTGTGTTTAAAAATAAAATCTTTATTTTCAAGGTCTGTTTCAACAGATGACTACTCTTTATATAAGTTATACGCCTTAACTTATTCGAAAAGACCTGTAATTCTTGTGAATTGTATTAATATGCTCTCTAATGTCTCTGTTGATGATTTGCTAAGATAAGACAAACTGCTATGTGTGGAGCTATATTGTTGTAATAGAAGAGAATTGTAACTGAAAAATTTTTTAATATATATGTAAATTAATAAATAATATTATTGATTAATATATAAACTTTTAATTAAGCTTTAGGTCGATTATATAATAATTATTTAATAATTGAAAAAAAAAATAAAAAAAAGGCATCTTTTGTCCATTTTTCTTAAAAGAGATATTCAGGTTAATTAATATTACGAAATTTATATTTTTCACATATTCGTAGTTGGTCTCGTGAATACTTCTATTTTTAAAATAGTTTTTTTAACTACATTTGTAGTATACTTTTTGGTGCAATTAAAATGTCTTAAATTGTTTTACTCTTTCAAGGTTTTTTAAATAAATTAAATGCATGTTAAGTTTGTTGTTGTTTGAAGAATTTAAATTTAATTTTCATTTTATTTTTTTGTTTTCCTCTTTGTTAACATTTCTCTCTACTTGTGCTATGTTTTTTAAATTAAACCATCCAGACCAAAAACTATATTTATTTTTCTTAGATTTCCGTTATATATTATATCTCCTATCAGAGGTTTAAACCTCAAAAATTTCTACCACATATTTTCCTGTTTGAAAATGGTATTACAAAAACAAAAAAAAAAAAGATTTTATATAAAAAATAAATAAATGAAGAAAAATACTCCAGCAGAAATAGATGCGGTAGAGTTAGCTGCTTGCTGTAGGTTTTTGATATATGCATGGGTTATATTTTTGTCGTCTACAAGTGTCACTTAATTTTGCGAACATTATTTGTTTTTTTTTTTTTTTTTTGTAAGTTTGTTCTCTGCCTCTCTCACTTGCTGCATTTGTGTACTTTACTGTGGTAAACCCTACAAGTATGCATTATTTCTTGACTATGAATAACATGTGCAGATAGATATTTTAATTCCATTCAATTTTTATGTGGGCGATTTCTTTTTTATATTTTTTTTTTTTGCAGTAGTATTTTTTAACGTTGCTGGGAAAAAATAGCAAAAGATTTTTTCATGCTGGAAAAAAAAAGTTATTTTTTCTGCTTTAGCAAATGCACAGACAGTGATTTGACAGTTTAAAATGAAAGAAATTTTTTGTTTGCAAAAATTGTAAAACAAAAAACTGAGACAAAATGAAATTTGCAACATTTTTTTGTCTTTTTTTTTTGTCTTCACAGTAACTATAGTAGACATTTACATAAATATTTAAGTTATATAAAAAAAATTTTTTTCAATTTAAATCTGCTTCAATTAAATTTTAATTTTTGTTTGAAATGTAAAATTTTCATGAATTTAAAAACAAAAGTATTTTTTTTATTTTTTTTATTTATTTTGACAACAATACTCAAGGGTAAACCCCTACTAAATGCTGTGCATTGTATTGGAATTTTGTAAAGGACTGTACATATATTATTATTAATTATTATTAGGGCAACCAAAAATATGCTCTATAAAATTAGTTTTAAGCGCCTAAAATATGCATTGAAAAAACAGTTTTAAGCGTTAAAAATATGCTTTATAAAACTCATAACACATACATATGTTGATGAAAAATTACGTATATATTTTTTTCAAAAATTTGAAAACATAAAGAATAGCAATTAGCCACCAACCAGATAAAATAAATTTACTTTATTTTTACATATCGCTCATTTGAGTGACATAACTCAGCTTTGAGCTTAATATGCTTTACAGCCAGGCCCACGATATCGAATCGTGTAGTTTTAAGCGACAAACAGCTGATTTGCGGCACACTAATTTTTGTGTCGCCAAAAATAAATGCGATTGGTAACACAAAATTTTTTACACACATATTAATAAATAAACAAAATCGGAATAAGTTTGTTTACTACATTTCTGTCAAGTTAAACTAGCACATGGTTGCATTTTTTACTGTACAATTTAAGCATTTCAGCGCTTTTTTCGTGTATTTTCGCGATTATTTTTTGATATGTTGATATGGCAGCTTTGTTGTTTATTTGCATTACGTTGGTAACGTAAAGCAAAGCGAACGATAAAGTGACGATTAGTGGGCCGCAGTTCAGATTCACAGTGAGTGACTGAGTTTCTTTCGCTTAAGTTTTCTTTCGATATCGTGGGCCTGGCTGTTAGACTTCCGAGGTGTTGTTTTATGGTAAATGTTTTCTTTGCTGACACTGGCTTTACAAAACAGAATATTCCTATTACTTAGTTTTAAAATCTCGATATTCGCGAATATATTATTTAGTCTGTTTGACACGGATTGCTTGCTTTTTTGCATATTCATACGAAAATTTAATTAATTGAAAAATCAACTTTTAATTTAATATTTTATATCATGCAATTATTGCAATTTTTTTCCAAAAGGTACAACGTTGAAAACCACGTAACTTATAAGTTAGAATACATTATTAAGCAATTTTTTTAAATGCTAATTCCCATAAATGTATTTAAAATTTGTATGCTTTGTATTTAATTTGTTTTTTGCTTTAACGTTTTTATTAAATTGACATTAACTATTGCACAATAGTTAAAAGAGGAGCTTCGCCAATTTTTCCAATGTTAGTTTTAAGCGTTTTCATGAGTACCCTTATTATTTAATAGATTATGCTTAAGTAATGTGTCAGTATGTGGTCATTATTTTGAAAAAATAAAATTTGGTAATACACGTAAATTCTTTTAACATATGTAAAAATTTGTAAAATATGCCATACAAATGTGAAAAAATTTAAAAAATGCAAAAGTATGCATTTATAACGAAATATGCAAAAATATGCCGTAACAAATAGGGGTTAAACGTCGTGGTTTTTCCTAAAATGAATTAATATTTTAGTTGTTTTGTCAGTAACATTCAGAAAAAAAGATGCTAATGCATGTTTTTGGTTGCCCTAATTATTATATTTTTTTATCCATGAGAAGCTAGGCCGTAATCCTGACACAGGGTAGTAAAGGCCAGTTATGTTATGTATGTATGTAATTATTATATTATTATTATGCGCCTTAGGAATGAGACATATTGCTGTAAATTGATAAATTATACCTTCAGCCTTGAATGATCAACAGCAATTGTCTCATCGTTGCATGTTGATTGTGTGGTGAGTGTGCCTTCGCTAAGTAGGTTTAGCTGTTATCTGCTACTTCCCAATAGGTGGCGCTTTTTTTTCCTTTTTTTTAATTTCAAATAAAAATTTTATACAGACAACTTTTGGTAATGGTAGAGCTTCGAATTGTATCAAATTATTATAAAAGCAACAAACTAAAATAGATTTTTAATAAAGCTCAAAAAAAAATCATTTAAAAAACACTATTTTTATACTACCTTTGTTTACACTTAAAAAAAAAATAACTTTTCTTTTAAAAGAACTCTTTTATTTTTGTTGCGTTCTAACCCTTTTACTTTTAGTATTATATTTTCCTTTTAAAAACGAGTACAAAAAATAGTACATTATCAGAATTCTTTCACCTTTCTATGGCAGTATTCTAAAAAAAATTAAGAAAAAAATAGAATGAAAATATGTTTACAAAGTATTTGCTACATTGTTTCCTTCCTGACACCTTAGCATATTGCTACAACTTAAAAGAAAAACAACGTCATAAATAAAGTTTTCATTTTAATATAGCAAAACAAGAACAAAAAAAAAAGAAACGTTGTATGCATAACACAAACACACGCAGCATTTCTATTACAATAACACCAAATTTTTACTTTTAGGCGAAGCTACATATTTACTGGGTGAAGTGAAGATGGCAAATAATAAAAAATTTCTAACACTTTTGCTAAATAATTTCCTTGGCAATTTTTCATATTATAACCCCTGTCACTTCTTCGCTTAGTGTCGCCTAGACCTCGTATACAAGTTTTAAATGCGAATACACATTTTTTGGTCGTTTCTTCCCTTTCTACGCTTTAGAGATATGTGAAAAGTTGAACTGCTAACTCAGTGTCTCCTAGTATGTACAATAGAAATATTCATTGTAATGTAGGTGTCTAGTGTAGTACATTCCTTACGTGCCTAGAACTCACCTTTTTTTAAATATGTGTTGTTTTTTTTATTTACGAGTATGTATATCCCTTTATGCTATAGCAGAGGACAAGAAAAAAAATTTTTGTTTTGCGCGTCAAAATATGAAAAACATGCAAACTTTTCACATTGCTGTTTGGAGAACAATTTTCCAAAATGTTGTTTTCTTTTTCAGAAAGTCTTCTTACTGTGTGCGTGTATGTACACAGGTTTTTGTAAAGAAATAAAAACATTATCTGCAACAGAAAAGGACTTTCTAGCAAAATTGTATATGTAAGTAAAACACATAAAAACGTAAGAAATATTTAAAAGTTTTGTAATGTGCAACATTGCAACCATAACATCAACAATATATATAAAAGCATAGTAAGCATATTAGATGTTTATGCTAGACTAGACGGCTTCCAAGATAAAAAGTAAAACAACAACAAAAACATATAGAAGAAACAGTAAGAAAAAATTAAATGATAAATAAAAAGAAAAAGCAAAGCAAGGTCTTAACAAAGAAAAATTAAATTAAAATAACACCTAAAAGTATGCTTGATAATTTAAAAAATTACTATTAAAAAATAAGCCTGTAGGTATGTCACAATAAATAAAAATTAATTAGCAAAACATTTTTTTCCACTTTTCTTCTTCGTTGTTTGCTAAATGTAATGTGAAACCGAAGCAGCTTTTAAAACAATGAAAGGCAAAAAAAATTTTTATAAAACTTTAACAGAGAGACTTCTTTTGTATCAGAACTATTTTAATATTTAGTCTTATTCTGTTTTCTCAGAAAAGACCTAAAGATGTCCTTTAGTAGACATTTTTTAAGGAATAATTTAAAAGAATTGAAAACAATTACTGAAAATATTGGCACTTGATAGGCATTTTTAAGGACTCAGAGTTTAACCGAATCTTTAGTTAGATTTTGCATGAGTTCAGTTTTGCAATTCTTTTCCTTTTTGATATTGTAATTTCCTACACTTAAATAAAACAACATCTTTGCAGCCTAATTCTCTATCACAGACAACGAGCATTTAGTTGTAATGAAGCTACAAATTTATTGGTAAATATAAAGCTTCTGCATGATATTACGAAAACAAAACTTTTCAATGGACCACTATCAACAAACGGGTATATTACTAAGTTTTCCAAAGGACCATTTACACCTTTAGACTAGATCATTTGATTTTTACATACATACATAACATACATAACTGGCCTTTACAACCCTATGTCAGGATTACGGCCTAGCTTCTCGCAGCACTAATGCTGTGTGTGTCAATTTTTATCCATGAGTACCGGGACCTACAGTTAAATGTCGACTCCGAACGACAGACTCTAGAAGCTTGTTCTTGGCAATTAGTTACTCTCAGAGCTTTTGCCAGAAGACTGCTGAGAGGTAGCCGCCGAAAGAAATATTTTTTTCATATTTCTGTTTTTGAAGATGTCGGAGCCTGGAGTCGAACCCAGGGCCCATGTCTTAGTAAGCCAACACACTAACCACTAGACCACGGCGACTACTTACTACTTGTAATATCCTCTGTAACCCTTTTAATATGTTTAAATATTCGCTGAACAGATCACTAGCACATTTGGCTACATGCAATTGTATATCAAGTTTTTCATAAGGGCTATAGGCTATCTTAAAATCTAAATCGTTTGTTATATAATAATCATAAATAATTATAATTTTTTGAATGTATACTTAAGATTATTGTCGCAGGACGGGGTGGGACGGGACGCCACGCCTAATTACAGATTTTTACAGAGAGAAATATTATGAAACTTTCTGTGACTTTTTAAAATTAGACAAAAAAATGTTTCCCGTGCTTACATTATTATACATTCTTCCTCTTCTTTTGTTGAATTCAAACAGCTATCGTTATAAACAAATCTGTTTTAGTAAAAAACCAAACCTGTTTTTAGATAAAAAAAATCAACCCTAATAAAAAGAAATACAGTCGGGCCTCGATTATCCGTAAAGGTCGGGACCACTACGGATAATTGATTTTCACAGTGAATCGAATAACAATTTTAATTATAGAGTTTTTTCAATATTTTTATTATTTAACAAGTGAACATTGGTGTACAGACATATTTACATTAATAAAAATTAATTCAAGATACATAAACGGTCTGTATCACAACTTCGTATTTTTGAGCTAGCAATTTAACACTCACATTATTTTTTGAATGCTCGTTAATTATTTTAAAACGTTTCTTTGTCTTTTTACCACTGATAACGATGCCATACTTAGTATGTTTAGATATAACCACCCGCACTTTTCAAATTTCAAAATTAAACTAATCACTTAGAAATGCTTCTGACTCATCGTGTGCAAACAAGGGTATTCCCCGTTTTCATCACGGATAATAGAGGTAATTACGGTTAGTCTATGCAAACAATTTGAAAACATTGCAACCAAAAAACTGTGCAACAGTCTTATGATTTGGTAAAATACCAAAAATTTGATTTGAGCCTTCTAGTCATAGTCGAGTTTCAGTTTTCGTATTCTGATAATTCATATGAACATGTCGTTTCAATTGTAGTTTGTTAGCTTACTAAGACGAAAGCTCTGGGTTCAAACTACAATTTTGATATCTTGAAAGAAAAAAATATGAAAATAGCAGCATTCTAGCAAAAACTCTGAGAATAGATGATGGGAATGAACTAGATTCTCAAGTCTGCCGTTCGGAGTCGACATTAAACTATAGGTCCTGGTATTCACTTTTTAAAAATTGACTGACCATATGGTGGCTGTGAGAAGCTAGACTGTAACTCTGAAAGGAGTTGTAAAGGCCAGTTATTTATGTATGTATGACGTTTTAATTCAACGAGACCAACAAAGATTCTTTAATACTACAACTCTTAGCAATGATAGTACTATGTGCAAAAAATTTCCAAATTTGTCTTCTTTTAAAGGAAATTTAAATTTTTCAAGGTCTTTTTTTTTTTTGTTTCATTTAAATCTTATATTTTATTATTGATTTTTATTTTCGCGTTCTTTCCTTTTTCTCTTTTAAAAGTATTTCTTTAAATGCTTAAGTTTGCTTTAGTCTTAATCATCAATAATTGCTTCTTACACTTAATTTAACCTGCATTTATTAAGCATTATCAGAAGATATTTGTATTTTTCTGGCTCATAACGTAATAAGAATTCGTATAAAGTTATCTTTTGAAACATTTAACTCAAAAGCCTCCCATAAGTATGCAAAGAAAAAGAAAAGTTTTGTCGTAAGTGCCTAAGTGTATGCCAATTTTGTTTTTATATTTTTTCTTTTTTTGTATATTTCTTCCTATATTTCTCTGTATAGAAGAAATTTGATTTTTTTCTTTTTTTTCTGTGTTTGTATAATTTTTTTCTCCTTTAACTGTTTACTACATGTCTTATCTTACTCAGGTGTAATAAATTATATTTTTTGAAGTTTTCATGGAACTTTTTTGGGCAGGCATGAGCATTATAAAATACCAAATACATAAAAAAAGAAATAAGAAACACAACAACAACTTACCAAAAACTTTTGCGTATTGGGTTTTACAGCTCAAATAGCGAGCAATAAAAAACACAGGCCAAAAAGATACTCTACATTATACGTGTATTTAAGAACGGTTAGTTGATTGGATTTAGTCGAAAAGTATTTATTTATTTATTATTATTGTAATAAAATGTTACTTTATATTTATACTTTAATATAATAGACCACGGCCCACACTGGTACGGCTTCACACATTTTTGTTCAAAAAATATAAGGAGTGGACCTAGAAACTTGAAAGTTGGCACAGACTATTATATTGACTAAACTAAGAAAATAAAATAGTTTCACCAAAATCCGCCGCACCCATCGCCCACCGCACATACAATCGAAATGGATATTTTCTCATAAAACCTTTCGTATAAAAGCAAAAGTCTTAAAATTTAGTACAGTCAAAAGACGCATACCAAGTTTCATAAAAATCTGCCACGCCCATCGCACTATCTCGCACTCTGTGTAGGCAATATTTTGGTGACTAAAATTCGATTTTTTAAAACTATTTTTTACAAATCAAATAATTCCGTTCCAAAGAAGAGTGTTTCACTGAGGGAAATTCATAATTTATTTGATTAAAAATGAATATTTTGTCTTAGAAAAAGTCTACTGAATTCACTTAAATATTGTAAAACGAAAACTGAATAAAATTTTTACACAGTTCAGTAGCTTTCATATGTCAGATATTTTATTTGATAACTTTTCAATGCAGTTTTTATTGATATACAGCACTTTATAATTCGTAGAAATAGTTGTTTAGATTGCGTATGTAGTGTATTAGATATGACCGAATTAAAATTGCCTTCTAAGCTTCAAAATTTGCAGTTTTTCTTTTAAATAAAAAAATTATATTAATAAGATATTCACCTTACTATTGGAACCGAATGATCCCTAAAAGCCTATTCTTTGAATTTACCCAAAAAGATCGTTAAACAAACTTATGAATTTTCTTAAAATGGCCGGGAAAACTGCAGACAAGTTGCAATAAAATCTGTTGCAGTAAAGTGCCATCCTAGGAGTATGCAACAGATTTTAATACAAACCTCTATTACAATTACATGATTGTGGAGGAAATTTTTCCTAGCTATTTTTAGTTTCTTAAACCGGAATTGCTTAGGGGCAAAAATGCGCAGCTTAATTTTTAATAAATAATTAGCTGAAACTTAAGGCTTTAATTTGATATAAGTATCTGGCTGGAGCTCGTTGGAGCTCAGAAGATGCAATCCATAGAATTTGGAGTAAATATATATTTTTGGAAAATTTTTTGTAGTAAAAAAAATTGGTTTTTTTTAAATTAGAAAATTATTTTCATATTTGCATATATACATATATATCATAAAACACTTCCAATTGTATGAAAGAAAATCTTTATAGTGTCATTACAAGAGTATTTTAAAAGCATGAAGCGATAGAATGTAGCGTATATAATACCGTCATTTCAAACGCATTCACTTAGGTCAACTTCGAATGTCTCTGGACAAAAAAGTAATAAAGATATAAGCATAATATTTTTGGTACATGATAATTAGATTGTTTATTATAAACTGTAAAAATATCAGGTAGATCAGAAGGCATGAAAAAAATTAATTAATGCCGCTCTTGAACCAGTGTGCGGCCCATCACTAGTCTACTAAAGAGCTAAAGATAACAATTTATTGTAGTTTGCAATCTAATGTGTTCTCAGTAGATTAATGTCCTCAGTAGACTAAATCAGCCTAAGGGCTCTAAATACTCGTAATTTAATTTGAAATTTAATCTTTTAAAAGGCGTTTTCATAAATTATATTCATTGAATTAATTTCTCGAAAGTATTACAAAGTGTAGCAGCATAAACATTTTATTCCCCTAACACTTAAGGTCACATGTAGGGTATCAAAAACGCTGCTTAAAAAAGGCAAAAGAAAGGTTAAAGACTAAGCAGCCAGACCTGGTTTTATACTCTTACATGATATTGTCTGGTATTTTGTTTACTTGCTTGGAAAAGTAAAAACTTTAGCGTACTAAAAACTTGGAGACCACCAAAAAACAAAAAAACTGCTGCATACCTTAAGTCGAAATAAAAAGAAAAAACGCGGTAACAGTTAGGAAAAAACCCTTTATGCAATCTTTAATTATTTTGTGATAAATGATGACATTTTTGTTGCACTAACGATAAAGTTTTTTTCTAAGATTTATTTATAATGAAAGACTTTTTGTTTCTTTTATTATATTTCTTTTTTCTTTTTTTTTTATTTTTGTAAAATTTTTGTTTTGCTAGAAAGATTTCAAGAAAAAGTTTTGCTTAAATAGAAACTGAAAGTTTTATAATTTTGTTAAAATTTTTGCTGAAAAAAAAACTAAACTTTTTAATTGCATTTTCCTATAAAATTTTTATGTGCTACTGCAACACCAACATAAAAAAAATTTGTATTTAATATTAAAACCCAAACGTATGTCTTAAACATTAATCTTGTTAAAATTTCTTCACATTTACATGATGACATTTACAAAATAAACACTTCATTAACACCTGTCTACCATAAAATGTTTGTTTAAAATAATAAAAACAAAGATAAACACCTAAAAACAGGCTGTAATAGTTTAAAAAATTTTCTTTGTCAAAGACTTTTAGGCAACTATAATCAATCATTAAGTTTGGAAAAAGATCCGTTTTAAATTAATATTTTTAAAATGACATGTTTTGCCTTAAAGTTTTTTATTTCTTAATATCTACAAAATTGTTGCTTGTCTGTTATCTTAAGGAAAAAAAAAGGATACTTAAGCAGTCCATCATGTAACTTGTCATTGTTTAACAAGATGCTTGTCTCCTGTCTGTTTTCAAACCAACCCTTTAATAAGAATTATGCTTGAACGTTACAGTTTTTCTCTTTCTCTGTAGCTTAATGCTATTATTTTTCATTTTAATAAGATTTTGTTAAATTTTTCATTTTATTAGCCTAAAAGTATGTTATGATTTATGACATTATCAAAGCGTCTACATTGTATTTTGTACGATGCTTAAAACAATTACTCAATTCAATAAAAAAAAAATACATAAAATTAATGTTAGCTAATGTAACAAATGTTTTATGGCCAGATAATACTTAATCTTTTATTTGCTGTTGCATACTTTTAAGCGGTGATTAATGACTAAATATAATAAGCATTATTGTAATTGTAAAGCATATTAAAATAATTTTCAACAAAATAGGTAAAGCTTAGAAATTAATAAAGCTAATTAAAAAGCAAAATATTCATTTTTATACAGCCTAATTGTAGGCAATAGATTTAGCAACTAAACGCCAATATAAAATTGAAGCTATTTAAACTATTGTTGTAAAAGTAATTTCTTAAATTACACTTTAACAGTTTAATTAGTCTATAAAAGAAAAGAAACACAGAAAGAAAAGTTAAAACAAAACGAAGTTTTTAAAAGATTTATAAAATTAATTTTTGTTTAGCCACATTTGGTCTGTGGTGAAAGGAGAAAAGGAGGAGGAGTGGAATTTACATATTATTAAGTTATTTCTAATATTTTTCTTTTAAAAATATTATAAAGCATTAATCGGGTGTGTTCTACAATCCGAATTCACTCGAAATTCGATTATTTCAACATTTTTCTTGTTCTGCATTACACATTCACATATTTTTCCTCGCTTTCAATTCGAGTAGTACAGAGTTGGTGTAAACAAAACAAATATCCCTTAATTCCAATATGTGATAACAACTTTAACAAAAACAAAATTTGGTTTTTAGCTTATAAAAAAGATGTTTTTAACCAATACAAAATTCTTACTGTACATCACTTGTGTAAAAAAAAATATTCAAAACTAGAAATTGGAGAATGGAGAAATTATAGTTTTTAATGAAAACATAGTAGTCGCCGTGGTCTATTGGTTAGTGTGTAGGCTTACTAAGACGACAGCGCCGGGCAGTTGGAACACTTTGGTTAATTTTTTTTATATAAAAAGAAGTTACAGTATATTTACATAAGTAAATCTGCACGAAATTTGCACTTTGCTGACTGATGTCGATCGAAATCTGGAAAATTTTAACGAGTTTTCCTATAAAACACAAAATCTTCTTTTCTACAAGACTTCGTTGAAATCTAGTTGTAGGTAAAAATATGCTTTTTAGTACTCAAAATACAATAATGAAGCTTTTTTCTGTAACTCTCCTAAGCTAAAACTCTATCGTTAAAAATTTATATTTTGGCAACGATACAATTCTTGAAAAAGTATTGTAATTTAAAAGCTTTCATGGCTAGTACCCAGTCTGTTTCAAAAAATAAAAATTTTAGCATTTTAGCTTAAGAGAATTACAAAATAGAGATCCTATAAATGAAAAAGTATTTCAAATTTATCAGAAGAAAATTACAGATTAAACAAAATGGAGCAAAGTAATAATATTAAAAATAAGAGTGAAGTGCTAGATTTTAATAAAATCGTCGTGCGGGAGTTTAAGTGCTCTATACGCCATTTTATATTTTTTATATCGACCCCAAATTTTTCAAGTCTGCAATTTGTTTTCGGATATCTTGTCCAGTTTCGGAAATAAATAGCCAAAAGCGGATTGCAGATTTTAAAAATTTTGGTGTCAAAAACCTAAAGTGGCATCATTAACTCGAGAAATATGAAATGGCGGATAGAGCACATAAACTTCCGCACGACGAAATGATAAGTAACTGTTTTTTAATAAAACCTAGTCTCGTTAAATATCAAGAAGTGTAATATAAACGCAAGAGATTTTGAGCAAGATATCAATTCTAATTGATATGATTTTGTAAAGATGCAAAAGCTCTAATAAATGCAAAATCTTTGGAAAACAAAGTTCTAATTAAAGAACCTTTTACATTTTATAAAAATGAAAAACAAATTAAAAAAAAATTAGCCTTAATCACGCTTCGTTGCAAACGCCCTTGCAAACTTAGCAAACGTAACACATATGCCTACATTTTGTTATGGTTTGATATGGTTTACAAGACTTGAAAGGGCGTTTGCTTCGAAAAGTGATTATTTTTATTTATTTGTTTTGTAAACTTAAACTTTATTAGTTAACAAATTATAGTTTGTTCAGTTTTATATACATACAAAATTTTATTATTTTATATTAATCCTGTAAAAAGTTCGCCATATATCCTTTTTTTTTTTTGCAAAATAAAAATATTTTATTAACAAAAATTCAAAACACACACATTAAGTATTGTTATTATAACTTTAAACATATTTTAAAGGATTCACATATAAGTAGATGTATTTTTTTTCTTATTATTATTTGTTTATATAATAAATTTAATTTATAAGTTTTATTAAAAATATAAATTTTAATATCTATTTTAAGGTGGGCATTCATGTATGTATGTTTATGTAAATTTTTATTTATATGCTAATCACAAATAATTTTAATTAACTACCAGTACTACTACTACTACTACTACTACTACTTAGAACGTAAACAAAAACCCAACAATTTTCATTAGCGTTCCACAAATTTGGCAACGAAAATCAAATAAGCCAAACACTAATATACCAATTGAGTAATTATACAACATACTCTTATACATACATATATATTTTATTATATAAATGCATACTTATACATATACATACATACAAGTGTAGTATGTGTGTTTATATATAAAACAAATTATTTAATGAATGTATACATTAATGTTGAAATGCCTATATAGACTGCTTTCGTATGTGTAAATATAAAACAATTATTATTTGCTTAAAAGCGAGATTTTCACAATTAACTTAAATACACATACATGTTAGGCTTACATATACTTATGCAAACCAAAAAAAAAAAAAAAAAGTGCTGAAAAAAGGACTTAACTCAGCTATTCTGTATTAGTAGGCACACGGGCAAAAAGGTAAAGAGAGTATTAATATAGAAATATACGTTTTAGAATAGAGTAATTTCACTTTAAATCAACATATGTTGTGATTTGTTTTTAATCCAAAGTACATATACGTGTATTACAAAGACTATTTACGTGTTGCCCTTACTTCTTACCTTATCAGGTCTAAATGCCTAACAGACTATAAACTTCACATAGTTTTAATTCTTTCAAGTAAGTAAGAAAAAAATAAACCTGGTTGACTTTTTTGACAGACGTCCAGAAAAAAAAGGAATAAACGGCTAGAAAAGCGGTCTTGCATTAAAATTTAATGCATTGAATATAAAGAAAACTGCAAATAAAACTTTTTGCGAAAAGAATTAAAGAAGTTTTTAAGTTTTTTTTATTATATTAGAACTGCTTATTTATGTGCAAAAAATTGTTGTTAACTTATAAAATTACCCCTATAATTATTTAGACATTTTACCCTTTAATTTCCCTGCCATGCCACATTAAAATTGAAAACAAATCGCTTTTATTTTAATGCAAATGTTTTAATGCTCGTATGTATGCATTAGTGTTTATTTGTATGTGTAAAATAAACACCAATACACAAGTACTCATACTTTGCACTGTACGAGGAGTAATACAAAATGAAAACAAAAAATTCTCAAAAAAAATGCCTTATAATCAGGGAAACCAAAAAATATGCAATTGCATGTTTTTTCTCGTGCGACTTATGAACTGAGGAGTGAGATATATATCCGTTTCAGAAGGTTTTATTAAATTTGGCATCGATTTTTAAGAGCATATTTTTGCATATTTTGCTCTTAACAGCATTTTTTGCATATTTTTGTGTGAGGTATTTATCCGTTTCAGAAGATTTTATTAAATTTGGCATCGATTTTTTAGAGCATATTTTTGCATATTTTTAATTTAAATAGCATATGTTTGGCATATTTTTACCTTTTTGATGTATATTTAGATGTTTTCATAAAAAAGTTTTGTTTAAATTTGCTCACCCGTAATTGAAATTTGTTGCACAGTTGCAATTTTGCAAATCTCTAACACAGCATCACAATAAAATGCTATAAAATCAAAACATTAAGGCAACGCCATGAAGGTGTTTTGCCCTAATGTAACAGATGTAACATGCTCAGTTCATGGAGTGCATCGCTTATGCGATGGTATTCGAAATCAATTAATAAAAAAAGTGTTTTTAAAAGCACCAAGTGGAGTTGATATTTTGCAAAATATGTATTCGGTTTTTCCAATACCGCCCGAGCCAGTTTTTCTCATTGGGAAACTGGGCTTGAGGCATTTAATTACTACGTCAACAAATATAATGAAAATTCTAGCAGTACTTGAAAGATGTCTAACAAAACAGCAAACCACTGGTCCTACATTAGTTAAGCAGTACGCCGTACTAACCGAGACCGTTTAAAATATTAGTAAAATAAAAGATTGTAATACGAAATTTAATTTTGAAACTAAACTCAAACAAATCATAGTTAAAAACAAAGCGCTTACTGCATTAAAATGTGTATGTAAGAGCCAAAGTTTTATTTTTGAAAACTAAGGGGGTGCGTGGTATAGTGGTTAGAGCGCTCGCACAAAAACTCAAACGGTCCAGGTTTGAATCCCAACAAGGTTGAAAAATTAAAAAGTTAGTTTGTGGTTTTTTCAAAATTATAATTTAAAAATAAGAGGTCTCCCCCTCCAATAAGTTCATCTACAAAGTAATCGCTCCCCGACATTTCGCTCTATAACACCTGAACCTTTGCCAACAAAAAACGAATGATCAGGAGAAAAGCACCACATATTGGGAAGTAGAAGATAACAGCTAAAAACCTACTTAGCGAAGACACTCACCGCAATCTACATGCCACGATGGGACAATTTCTGTTGATCATTCAAGGGAGAAGGTATAACACTGGACTTTAAATGATCAAATCACAGCAATTTATCTCATTCCTAAGGCGTTTAATAATATAAGAAAAACAAAATATATGTTCTGTTGTCATAATGTACTGTCCTTTTCACAAAAATTCCAATACAATGCACAGGATTTAGTAAAGGTTTACCCATGAGTATTGGTCTCAATAAAAAAAAAACTTGAGGCAATATTTTGTAATTTTTTGCAATGGGAAATGAAAAATGCTTTATATTTTAATATACATATATATGTATACATATAAGTATTTGCAAAGATCCCATAATAAGTTGAAGTAAATTTTTTCCTGGTGTTTGCTTCGTTTTTTTTATGCATTTTATTTAACTTTAAAATGCACAAATGCTATTGAAGTTTTGAAAAAAGCTTGTTTTTTAACTAAAAGCCGTTTCTGTTTTTAGTGCATATTTTACACTTTTTTAGAGCATATTTTTGGATGCCCTCCTTATAATGAATATACAAAATCTAAAGGTTTTTTTTATATATTACTCATGTATAGTAGAGCAGCAAAAATTTACATATTTGTATTTTACATATGTACGCATGGCTTCATTGTAAAGTCTACTTCAGTATAATTTTATCTGTTGTTGTTATTATTTTCGTTTTTTTTTCATTTGCTTTAAAATAAACAATAATATTAGTAAACAATAGCAAAGCAATAGAAATACAAAAAAAAAATACATTAAAAGCCAGCATTTTTCAGCCATTTTAATATGTTTATATATGTAAATATTAAACAAATATTATTATAATTCCAGCATAAAAACAACTTTAAAAACGTTTACTTACACACTCCTTCTAATTTTAAATCTATAGAGAGAAATCAAAATAAAATAAAATAATTTTTCTGTAAAATTGTTAAATAACTCAGTACTTATTAAATTAGAAACTCTACAATTAAAACCAACAATAATTATATTTTTGCAAGTTTTGCAAACAACAAAAAACAAAAAAAAAGAATAAAATATCGCAGTAAAATAATAAAGTTTTCAAATTTATACGATTTATTTTTTGTGTTGTTTGTAATTTTTATACAATTCGCTGTTAATTAACATATTAACATAGAGTTTTACAAAATAAATTATCATTTTAAGTTTTAATTTAGAGCAAAAAAAAATATGTTTTATTTAAATTCTATGTGGGGTTTTTTTATGTTAATAAAGTTTGTTTTCAAAAGGCCATAAATATTATTTACACAGAGATAATGTTGGACTAACAATAAAAATATGTTAGATTTCATATATTATGCATACAGTGTGGTTTCAAACTAATAAAATCTTTAACAAAAACATTTTATAAGGCTATTTAGGCATCATTTGTGAACGTTTTCCACTGTTACTTAAAATTAAGAGAATTAAATTCAATTAAAAATCTAATAATTAGTTTAGTTTTCTAAATTGTAAATTGTTTAAAAACATTAGCATTTCATTTTATAAAAAAACCTACTAAAAATATGCTTTAAATTTAAGTAAAATTGTCTCCTAAAAATAGTCTTAATAATTTTAATGTTTCTTAATTTAATAGCTCATCGTAAAATTTATAAACTCTAATTAGATTATATAAGCTGTTCTGAAACTGAGTGACTTATAAGAAAACACAAAAAATTAAAAGTAGTATTTTACACTTTACTTTTCCCAGCAGTAAATAGCTTTAATACTCGGTTAATAGTAAGAACCGTCTAGATCGCTCACATAGCCATCAACTGCAGATTAAAGCCCTGCAAATTTAATTTCTTACCAAATAGTAACAACGTTTCACATCATGGAATCGCAAATGCCATGTTCTGCAGTTCAAACATATTCGATCATAACATATTAAGCGATGTAAAATATGTTGGAGTTAAACCTATGCTCTCCTTTGGCACTTATTTTGTACAAATCAACATTTCAACACATGCGACACATACGACTTATATTCTTAATCATGAATTTTGATCATTTGTTTTAATTATCATCTCTAGAAAATAAACACACATAACTGGCCATTACCACTTGTTTCAGATTTACACCCTAGCTTCTCGCGGCACTCATGCTGTGTGTTTTAATTTTTACCCATGAGTACCGGGACATACAGTTTAAAGTCGACTCCGAACGACAGATTTGAGAAGCTTTTTCATGGCAATCAATTATTTTCAGAGCTTTTGCTAGAAGTCTGCTAAGATGTAGTCTCTTTATTGTTTTATTTTTAACTTTTTATTAACTCTTACTCAACCTGTAAATAATTTCTTATAGCTTGTTAATAAAAGTAAAATTAAAAAAAAAATGTTTGTTTTTCAGTGCAGGAATTTTTGCCCACTTGAAAACTTTAAATTCTTTTGTTGACTTTTATATGCTAAATAGAATATAATTCTCATTTAGTGCATAAATTTTTAAAGATAAGAATTTATAATTTTAATACTAACTTTGGGAAAAAGTTTCCTGACGAGTCTCTTGAGTAGAGACGAAATAGCCATAGAGACATGCTTATCCCAATAAGCAACGCAATAATATTGAAATTTAATAAAGTAATATTTTAATAATATAATAAATTTATTGACTTCTTTTGGTAAATAATAATAAATCTCTTTTTCCGAGCTTAAGGTCTTTTTATTTAATATTTGATAAAATAATAATTCCTGAAGATGCTACAAGAAGGGGCAGCGAAATATTGAAAATAAATATTTAATATTAATATAAAGAGACCTTAAGCTCGAAAAAAGAGATTTATTATTTGTAATATTTTAATAGAAATTCAATAATCAACATTGATGATTTTGTCTCATAATCCAAAGAGTAATCAATAAGGTCAAAACGGGTGTTGAAATCCACACATATTCTTGTAAATGGGTTTAAAATTAGCGCACTCAGGACAAAAATATCGTAATTTAAAGGAAACTTAGTATCTTTTCAGGCGATTTGGAGCTATATGTTCTAGGTTAGTTAGAAGAGCTTCAGAATCAATAAGACTATGTAACAAATTATTTACGAAAGATATGTTCTTAAAAGTTCTTCTACTCTTAAGTGTGATATAATCGTAAAGCAATATTTGCATTCCATTGAAGATGACGAAAACAAAAAATCTAAAATTGCTTCTGAATGAATTTAATTTTTTTATATGAATATATAGGTAATATTGAGGTTCCAGACCACTGATGTATACTTTAGAGTTGGTCTTACCACAGAAATGAATTATTGCTTTAAAAGTTAATAAAACCCAAAACTACTTTCGCCACCACCAGAGTACAATCTGCACAGAAAAAAACTGAAGAATGTATTTCAATTACGAAAGCAACACATCCAATAAATTTTTGTTTCGAATTCCTCCGATAAACGAAAATGTTTAAACACTTAAAAAAATAATTATTTTTTTTTTTGAAAACTAAAATAATTGTTGTTTTAATTAAAGCAATAAATCCTTCCAATTAAAAATAAATTCACAATTCTTAAATTAAATTTTTGATTTATTTTTTATTAGTATTTTTTTCTGTGCAGTTCTCGGTTTAAATACATATTTGTGGGATGAAGACCCTTCAAGGAAAAGAATTGAATTAGACCAACAATTGCTTTAAATATATATAAAATAACGTAATTTTATTGTGCCCTATAAATGGATTTTATAATGTTTATATTTCATAATTTAATAATCTCTATGTCTTTTTCATTTAGAAATTTTCCACATTTTAGACATTTAAAAATCAATTTTAAAAAACTAAAATTAGACATAATCCTTAAATAAGGACTTAAAACATTTTGTAATATATTTATTTTAATATAAAATGCCTTAAAGGAAAGCTTCTTTAGAAACCAAAATACAGGCTTTAATAAAACTACAAAAATTTTACTGCAAAAGCATTTCTTTTTTTTTTTTTTTGCTACGAAATTACTTATTTAAAAAGTGAACACTCGCACCGTTTCAAAGGTCTAATTAATAAAAAAAACATACACAGATATGTGTTTCTAAAGTAATTTTGTTATAACCACATATTCCTTTAAAGTATGCCTTAAGTCATACCTTTGTTAATTGCCTAAAAATATGTTTTTTCATTATTTTGTAGTACTGTTTTCAGCATGGCTGGCCTATTTTTTTACCCTAATAAACCTGGAAGTATGCTTAAAAATTTTACGAATTAAAACGAAAACTATTTTATGTAATAAATATAACCAAGATTTATTATAGCATGTGTACATACATAAAGAGAAAACCATTGCAAAAAGAAAAGGTTAAAATATTAACGCAACACCTAAAAAGTATGCTTTACATGATAATTAAACCTACAACCCTTAAATATATGCTATTTATAATTGTTATGACTTAAACGTGCTTTAGTGAGTAACAATTGTTTTAGACTTTCCTAATAACAATTCATTTTCAAGGCAATTGTAATTGTAACTGCCTGCCTGCCTGCCTGCCTGTTTGCCTAAAAAGACAATCACATACACACATGCAGTATACAAAACTTAGCCGCAGACATGTTAATTTTTGAACTGTTAACACTCTAATGCCAACATAATTACGCTGACATGCAGTGAGCAAATTTCTAACATGTCAACATACAAGTACAGAAAAAAAAATAGTTCAACATTTACACATAAGACTAATGACAATGACACAACAACAACATTAACAACGAAAGCACGAACAAGAATATGCATGCTATGCGCCTAATGTTAAACTATAGAAAAACCGACATTTTTGATTTACATGTTTTCTTTTTTTTTTTTTTTTGTTCTTTTTTGCCAAGTTACTCGTATATAAACTCTTTGAAAAATTTATGAAAGTCACAAAAGAGAAACCACAAAAACCATTTATTTATGTTGGCAGTGTTGTCATATGCTTAACTGTACTTAGGCGTGAATGGTTTTATGTTTGTTTAGCATACCATTAGGCATATATTTGATTTAACACATTGAAGTGTCAGTATTTAATTGTTAACTCTACACTTTTTGCATAAGTGCAAGTAAACTTATTTGACTTTTCTTGTTACTGCCTTAAAGTAGGCAAAGTTTCTTGATAATATTCTTATAAATGTACATATTTACTTAATTTTAATGCAATAATTGTAAGTACTTTGAAAATAGTTTTAGGCTAAAGTCTTTTAAATGGGAAGGAAAAAAGTGCAAAGAGAAAGAGAGAGAAAAAGAGATACGAAAACAAATGTAATGCAAAACTAATAAGCTGTTTAAATATGAGCTAGATAGTTTAAGAAAAGATATTATATACATATGCTTTACATAATATTCTTTTACAGCCTACTCCAAGGGAGTTCATTGCTTAAGTATGACTCTGTGGTGTTTTAAATTTTAAGTATTATTAATGTTTGCATGTGTCTTTGAGGTTCATGTCATTAGCATAAACGTTAACATGATAAAGTTATTATTATGTTTTAAGTAAGTGATATTTAAACACCTCATGAAATTTTATATGTCTAATTTTACGGTATTTGCCTAAATGTATGCTTAATTTTATAAATATTTATTTAAGCAAATGTTAAGCTTTAAGTGAAAGCAAATATATTAAATATGATAAGAAAAGAAGAAATTTAACAATATTACGGATTTGTAGATAATGAGGCCATAGCCAAAGAAAGATTTTCTGAGCCTTTCAGCACTTTAATTTCTTATAATTTAAAATATAATTTTAAATGCCCCAAAATACTGAAATTATTCTTTAAATTAACTCCTATATAGCTTCAATTGAAATAGAGCGTTTTTAGTCAAAATTATGTAATTTTGGTGACATAATCCTTCATTAAATTGTATTTTCTACAAACAGGCTACAGGTAAAAAAAACAGGGGGCAAATTCATTTGTAAACATTTTCCACTGTTACTTAAAATTGAGTGAATTAAATTCAATTAAAAATCTAAAAATTAGTTTTTAGTTTTCTAAATTATAAATTGTTTAAAAAATTTGCATTTTATTTACTTAAAAAAAAACTACTAAAAATATGCTATAAATTTAAGTAAAATTGTCTCCTAAAAGTAGTCTAAATAATTTTAATGTTTCCTAATTTAATAGCTCATCGTACAATTCTAAAAGAATTTGCATAAAAATTTCGATCGATACCGAATGCCGTAATGTGCCCCCCCCCCCCCCTATTTATGGTTTTTTAGATCAATCCAAATAAGCCATAACCATAACACCGTAATTTGTTGGCTTTCTGAGACAGATTCAAACCCCAGCTCTGACCTATTAAAACAAAGAAATACGAAAAAGTACTTCTTTCGGTGACCACCTCGTAGTAGTCTTCTCGCAAAAGCTTGAATAGCAACAGATTGCCATGAAAAAGCTTCTCAATTCTATCGTTTGGATTCGACATCGAACTGTAGGCCATGGTACTTATGGAAAAAATAATAATAAAAATAGAAGCTAGGCCGTAACCCTTAAAAAGGGTTGTAATGGCCAATTATGTATTTATGTATTCATTAAAGGTTTACTTTACAAATTTTGACAAGCTCTCAATAAATCTATAAAATGTGTTTATAAATACGATAGTTATGCTCTAGCTAGTTCCGTATATAGATTTATCAATGCAAGTTTTCTTATTACTGTTTTTCATAAACCGGTAGGTCTCAAAAGGAAACTTCAGCTTACAACTAAAGACTTTGTATATCACTTGAGCGTCTAATAATTGAGAAAAAAAAAACGTACACTAATTCAGTAAGCAAAGTGTGCTACTTAAGTGTTTTGCAATAGTTTAAACAAATTTTTTATAAAAATTATGTTTTAGGATTTTGTATATATAAATTAAATTCTTCAGAATATACTATTGCTGCATATTTCTAGGAATTATAATAATTCTTTTCTAAAGAATAATTTAAGGCATAATTTTTGTATAAATTAATGCATGTCTTGAAAACAAATATTTTTTTAAATTTGGCAAATAATTACTAGTTATTACAGCACACATTTCAGTATAATACTCTTTTTTGTTTATACGACTTTATTTTATTATACTCTCTTTAAACTATGCTTTAAAAGAAACTTGACAGCAACTTGATGATAGATATGTCTTCAGTCACTTCTTACTCATCGGCTTAAGGCATCATCACAAAGTCAAGTGGAAATAGACACTCAGCCAAAGAATAAGACTAAAAATAAAAATAATAATAAAAAAAAGAAAATAATGTCATTAAAATTGAAGTTATGAGATAACAAGAAAATCTTGAGCAAAATCATTGTCAACAAAAAGACATAAAACATGACAAAAACATAATGCAACTAAAAAAGAATTACAGAAATTATTATTTCAGTTACACAAACAATAATTTAAAAAGATTTATTTTTTTAGCGTATTTAATTTAAATTAATTTTTTTAGCATACAACGAGTATTTATTAACTAAAATGTAATTTAATATGATTTTTTTTTTATCAATTGGCATTTAAATATCATATTTTAAAAATATTTATCCATATATTTGTTATAATAATTTTGAAAAATAATCATAAGCTTCTGTAATTTATAATAACTTTTGCGGAACAAAAAAAAATATAAAAAAAATAAAAATCATTCATATATACATATGATTAAATGCATATGTGCGTATATTTATTTAAAATAATATGCTTTTAATAATTAAAGATTTGTTGGTGAAGTTATAAATAAATGGTATTAAAAAGTTTAAAGAAAAACACATCAATAAACTATAAAAATCATTTATTAATTACTGAATGAATTATTAGTATAAAATAATTTTTAAAATGAAAAAGCCGCGTAGTATGCTTTAATTTTTGTATTATTTAAAAAAGTTATTAAAAATAATGCACGTGAAATTTATTTAAAACAAAGTAATTAAAATATAATAAATATGCTATAAATACGAATATATATAAAAAGAAAGCCTATAAGTATGCAATAGATTTTAAATTAAAAATGATTTTTTTGTAAATCATTGACATCTGACGTTGTTGTTTATCAAAAAAAATAAGGAAAAAAGAGGAAAATTTTACTATCATTTAGACAGAATCTTATTCCCTATTATTAGAATGCCTGAGGTTTGTTATAAATGCTTAACACATTTAGTTTTTGCTAACAACAAACTTGCTGCTTTTGGTATCGGTAATCATTTCTGTCGTTTCATAACGAGCTATAAGAGTGGTTATAGACGCTGTCACTTTTTTTTTATTTGAGACCGATGCTCAGGCGTAAACCCCTACTAAATGCAGCGCATTGTATTGGAATTTTTGGAGAGAATAGTACATATATCGTAGTACGGGAGTTTAAGTGCTCTATTCGCCATTTCATATATTTTTTTATGCTGTTGATCATTCAAGGGTGAAGGGTGAAGGCCACTGAATGATCAATTCACAGTAATTTTTCTCATTCCTAAGGCGATTAATAATAATATAAGAAAAAAAATATACATACATATCGTCGTGCGGGAGTTTATGTGCTTTATACGCCATTTTTTATATCTCGAGTTAACGATGCCACTTTAGATTTTCGAACCCAAATTTTTTAAATCTGTAATCCGTTTTAGGATATCTCGTCAAGTTACGGAGATACATAGCCGAAAACCGATTGCAGATTTTAAAAATTTTGGTGTCAAAAACCTAAATTAGCATCATTAACTCGAGATATAAAAAATGGCGTATAAAGCACATAAACTCCCGCACGACGATATGTATGTATATTTTTTTTCTTATATTATTATTAATCGCCTTAGGAATGAGAAAAATTACTGTGAATTGATCATTCAGTGGCCTTCACCCTTCACCCTTGAATGATCAACAGCAATTGCCTCTTCGTTGCATGTTGATTGTGTGGTAAGTGTCTTCGCTAAGTAGGTTTTAGCTGTTATCTACTACTTCCCAATAGGTGGGAATTCAGGTTAAATTCAGAATGAGGTGTGAAGGCATAATATGAATGACACACTCACAAATGACCTGCAAATAATCTCCGAGTAGGGTCGCGCAAACAGGGTCGAATTTAATGCGAGCAAGACCCAATGTTGTTTTATCACGCATAGGCATGCTGGTGATGATGTAATCTTGTCATCTGTAACTAGAGGTAATGTAAATATCAAGGAGGTGGACGCTCTTGATGTTTTGGGCATGATTATTAATTTTGATATCCCTTGAAGTGGTGAAATATTTCGAAAGTTAACAGAAGTATTCAAGTGTCTCAGTTTTTAAAATGGTATACGAAATACTTAGCACCGGTTTCAAATCTCAGCTCTGAAATCTTGAAAAAAAGAAGTATGAAAACATTATTTCTTTCGACGACTACATCTCAGCAGTCTTCTGGCGAAAGCTTTGGGAGTAATTTATTGCCATGAAAAAGCTTCTTAAATCTATCCTTCGGAGTCGACTTTAAACTGTAGGTCCCGGTACTCATGGATAAAAGTTAACACACACAACCTGAGCGCTGCAAGAAGCTAGGCCGTAACCCAGACACAAGATTGTAATGGCCAATTATGTATGTATGGATGTATGTACTCGCATTTATTTTTTTAAATATGACTTTCGGCATATGTCCACCGTAACTACCAGTTATATGTGCAATTCGCTTAGTTAATTTTTGACTATTTTTTTCAATAAATTTTACTGAAAGATGTCAATGGTAGGCCTGAAACAGAGTTGTAATGCCCAATTATGTATGCATGTGTGTTGTTTTAATAGTTCTACAACAACAATTCTATTTGCAATTTTTTATTTTGTTTAATTTGAAACATGCTTGATTTTTCCACTTATATTTTGTTATTGTAATAATTTAATAGCTAAAAATAACAAAAAACGAGCATAAGGAAATGGTTATTTAAAACTTTCTGAACATGAACATACAAAAATTAAATTTACTAAAATTCAATTAAATTTTCATAGTATACTTTTACATGCTAAAAAAAGTACTTTTTTGCAGCTTTAAGTATGTTTTACTTTATCTGACTTGACGCTAATTTTTTTCATGTTGAAACCCTTAAAGTAGTCTACATTAAGCTACATATTTTATCCTAGTGGGAAAAACCCCAACTGCATATATGTTTCTAAGTTATTTTATTCAATTTACCTCTACATTAAATATTTTAAAACTTGTGAACTTTTGAAAGGAGTATAAAATATTTTGAGGCAAAATTTTATACGCCAACAAAATTTAATTAATTCTAAATAATGTAATTCTGTAAAATTAAATTAATGTTTAGCTTAAATATTTTATTAAATTAGTATAGGTTATGGAAAAGTGTTGGAAATAATTAAATATTTTTATAATACATTCAGGCGCACACATTTTTTGTTTTTTCTTTTCAAGTTAACTGTCTCTGTGCATGACATACATACAAATATATCAATATTTCAATATCTGTTGTTTACATTTGTAGGTAAAACATCAACAAAAATATTAACAAAACAGAAAAAAACCTTTAAAAGTTAGAGGAGAAAAATTCTCCATGTTTGATAAACAAACGAACTGTTTACGCGCTGCCTTGTCAGTAACTATACACTTAAGCACACACCTATATACACACGCACATATGCGCATTTTTACGTATATATACCTGTTTGAATACGTGATTTTATGAACTTTATTTTCAAATATTACCACTCTGTTTATACAAAATTTGTTGAATTTTTTTTTTCAATTTTTTTTTTTTTCAATTTTGCAAAGAGTATAAATTAAATTGCATCCGTGCAAATAATGCTTTAGGCGTGAATTTTAATCACAATCTCTGTATTTTATAAAATTTATTAATTTTTAATAATGTAAATAATGGAAAAAATAAATAAACAAACAAACAACAACGAGAGCATGATAATATTATTAAAAAAATATAATACTTATAAAATAATAGGTATTTGTTTACTATGATGTTATTATTATAAAGCAGTTTAGAGTGATTTTTGTTATCTCGTTTGATATTTTTTACAAAAAAGTGTAGAAAAAAAATCCATTAAAAGTATAATAAATATTTAAACCACGTGAAAGGTACATTAAACAAATTGAAAATAATTATAAAGCAAAAACCACATCATGTTTGTTTGTTATAGAAATGAATTTATTGGTGATTTTTTTTTTTTTTGTAATAATAAAGCATGCTTTAAGGCATCGAAATAAATTAAGCTTAAAATTGTATTTATTTAATAATATTATTTTTAATGTTTTTATAATTTAATTTTTTTAGAATCAGAGAAGATGTTTAGCGAATTTTAATATTTTTCTAAAGAATAGAAATTACTGAAACTGCGAGATATCATGATATAGTCCTGGAAACACAAATTGTACGTAATGGTTTCATATCATTATTCAAACTGACAAATGATATACATATATGGATAATTAAGATTTTAAGAAATTATATATATCATATATATTATTTCTAAAGCACTTTTTTGTCGGTTGCAAATATCTCCCATACCACCGCATCAAATTTAAGGAATAATATCTCATTTTAAAGCTTATTTCTAACACTAATGACGAAAAATAATTAGAAATTGAAAATAATTGATAAAAATTACAGTTTATATAGAACTGCATGATAATACTGTTGTCATTATGATTATATGTTTTTGTTCAAGTGTTTTGTTCAAGTAATACAGGGTCGCTTAATAGTAATGCAGTTCTGCATAATATAGTATGTACTCGTATATATTAAAATCCATTCTGGCAATACCGCTATTTACTATAAAAAGCTGTTTTGGCAATACTTTGCAGTAGTTGTTAGATAAAGTGCGATAAACAGGGTCGCTTAATTGTAATCCTATTCCACATAATATTTAAAGTTGTAACAGCCATATTAGTAATGCCGTTTGGATTCGTACGGGCAAAAGGTTAACGATGATCATGTCATTACCTCTAACATTGTATTCAAAGAAGTATTATAAAAGCATTTAAACATATGTATGTATGTATGTATGTATGTATGTATGTAAATACAATGTATGATATATTATGATTTCTAATATTTTTATACTTTTAATAAAATGTATTGAAGTTACTAAAATATCTATTAATTATTTTCATTTTATGTTACAAAAATGACAACTAACGGTGCGAAATATTCGCACGGGTCATCTAGTTTTTCCTTAATGAAAAAGAAGTTTTTTCTTATAAATAATTCCACTTAAGAAGAGCGCGAAGAGTTTTGCAGAATACAAAAGAAGGTAAAAATAATTTATTTATTGATATAAAACAAAAAAACAAAAAAAACAAATCCCAGCTCTTACAATTACTTACATACATACATATTTGGCCATTACAACCCTTACAGTGGTAAGGCTTTATACATTTTTGTGCAAAAAATATAAGGGGTGGGCCTAAAACATTGATAGTTAGCAGGGAGTATTATATTGACTAAGTTAAGAAAATAGAAGAATTTTATGAAAATCGGCCACGCCCATCGCCCACCGCCCATACAATCAAACTGGATATTTTCGCATAAAAGGTTTCCTGTAAAAGCAAAAGTCTTAAAATTTTATAAACATACTTCTTAGAAAAATCAAAATATGCATGGCAAGTTTCATTAAAATCAAACATGCTCATCGTGCCATCTTGCACTCTGGGAATGCGGTATTTTGGTGACAAAAATTCGATTTTTAAAATTTTTTTTTCACTGATTTTTTTGATTTAAATGGAATATTTTGTTTAAAATAAAAGTCTATTGAAGTCACTTAAACATTGTAAACCGAAGAACTGACGAAAATTTACAAGTAGTTCAGTAGCTGGCATATGTCAGATATTTTAATTGACAAATTTTCACTGCCGTTTTTATTGAAACACAGCACTTTCTTTGTATGTAATTCGAAGAAAAACTTATTAAAATCGCCTACGTAGTGTAGTAGATATGAGCGAAGTAAAATTGCCATATTTTTTTCCAGTAGTCAGAGCTGAGTTTTCAACCCGGTACTCTTGTCTAGTAAGCCTACCCATTAACCACTAGACTACGGCGACTACAATTACTTATCTTTTAAAAACTTCAAATATTTATGCCCGTATTCATAAAAAAATATTGTAGGTTTTTTGAGGGTTTATTTGACAAATTTATATGCAATACTTGTCAAATAAAAACTTCATTAATTTATGAGTATAAAATTCGCATGTCACGATAAGCACTTTCTTAACCGCCGTAACTATTCCATTTAACTCACAAGTGAGGAATATAGTACTTTTTAATCATTTTTGAATTACTCTTTTTATTTCTTTTCTCATCTAAAGCCAATTTAGTGTGTTCAAAATTTCATGCAAAACATCATCAAATTACATACAAAAATCCGGTATATGATGGCAAATGATTTCATTCTAAATTGTATTTTCAGAGTTATACATATAAAACTTATATTGTACAAGTTAATTATTTTAAAATGTTATTAATCAAGGATGTAATGGCAATAGCCATTAAGAGTAAAAATGGGATCTAAAAGATTTTCGAACTCCTCCTTAAAGTAGGCTATATTTTTAAAATATTACATTTTAAAATAAAATTTGTCCCAGATTTTTTTTAATTATTATGTGAGCGGGCGGGGGAGGGGGGAACCTCTTATTTTTTAAATTAAAAGTTTTGAAAAACCTCAAGTTTATTTTTTTATCTACGTCGCTGGGAGTTGAACCTCGGTCGTTTGAGTTTGTGTGCACGCGCTCTAACCACTATACCACGACCCCCAGTAGAATGAAACTTTTTTTTAATAGATGTCTTGTTTATTATATATAAGTACATGCAATATTTTTACAAATAACGTTTTGTTTCATACAAAAATGTGTAGCCATTTACTTTTATTTTAATCTTTTTTTTCATGGTTTCTATAAAAGATGATTAAAAAATTCCATATTTTGTCAAATGAAAACGAAAAGATTTACAAAAGTCAACATTTTTTATAGAAAATTCTTAGAGCAATTTAGACTGTATGACTTTACGCACGTAAGTCACAAAAGCAAATCATATGAAATTCGATAAGATTCTATAAACTGAGAATAAAAATCTTTTGACTTTTCCTATTAAAACTTAATTCAAGTTTTAAGGCATTTTAGACTGTACGACTGTACGTACGTAAGTCCCAAGAGAAAGTCATATGAGAATAAAATTCTTTTGATTATCACTATTGGAGTAGAAATATTTTTGACTACTCGAATCACTTTTGTAAACAATTTATGTCTACCGAATTTAGGTTCTCTTTCAACAGATTTTGTTTTCTTTCTCCCGTCTTTTTTTTTTCCTTCATAGTAATGTACAACGTTGGATTGGGCATTTTTACAATTTTTTTTTCTTTTTTTTGAGACCAATACTCAGGGTTAAACTCCTACTCATGCAGTGCATTGTATTGGAATTTGAAGATAGATAGATTTTTTTTTACATAGATTTTATATAAGTACATACATATGTATATGCCCCTTTTTGTTGACGAGACAAGCTGCTGTCAGTTTGACTAGTCAAATGGCCATCATTCACCCTTTTAATGATCAATAGCAATTGCCTTATTTGTCAATGGATGTTAAATGTGAGTGGTGATGTTGAATGTGAATGAGGAGGTTAGCTGTATTGGTCTCAGGAGTCGACGTTATACTCCTGATTATTCGTTTCTGGTGAAATATACTGGAAATGTCAGTAATTTTTTAAATTATAATTTAGAAAAATCGCCAGTTTTTATTTGATAATTTTTGTCCTTCGCTGGGATTGAATCTCGGTCGTTTGAGTTTTTGTGTAAGCACTCTAACCATTATACCACGACCCCCCTGAATAAAAAGCCTTAAAAACTATTTTTTTTTTATTGAATTTATTTGTAATAATAAAAGCCCGTAATAGGCCAATTAAAAATATTACAAAAGACTAATATCCTCTTAAGTCTAAAAAAAGGGAATATGTATGTAAGTATAGCATTAAAGACGTTACAATATATAAGTAATCATATAAAATCTCAAATCAAAATCAGTATCATCATGGCATCAATTAACATTGTTAAAGAAAAAAACTTAAAGATGATAAAATAAAGAGTAAACAAAAAGCCCATGTTAACGACACTTGCTTTAAGGATTATTACTCGCATTAAAAAATTCAGTCAACATTTTTCGATATAATATAGGTAAGTAACTGAATAATCTCAACTGCACCAAGAGCGTGCAATTTTCACAATGAATGACTTTTCGAATATAGAATTGTGTATTCCAGGTATAAAAATCTGAACGTTCCTTGATGAGTGAATAAACTTCATGCGACTATTCAAAAATGTAGGTCCTGAAATTTTTATAAGCTTATAAAAATATAAGAGAAATTTAATTTTAATAAAATTAGAAAATGAACATTTGAAAAAACGGATGAGAAATGCTGATACTCGATTTCTAATATTAAGGTTAAAAACAAATCTTATAACCTTTTTTACTAAAAGTTCTATGGATTTCATATTACCAGACGATGTACATAAATATACTTCAATGCAATAGAAAACCTGAGAGAACAATAACGAATGTGCAATTTTATATCGAACATGATAGGGCAAATATAGTGATAACGAATATAAACGCCGAAGGGTAAAATTTACATTAGAACAAATTTTGTTTATGTGATGAGCAAAGCTAAGTTTATCATCAACGATTACACCTAGAACTCTCATTCTATCCACACACTCTATAACCTCCCCTTCAATTGTCACCTGTAAATTGTCCAATGAATTCCCACAAAACTTCATAAATTTAGTTTTTTCCTTGTTTACATGAAGACTATTTAATCTCATCCAAGAATCAACAGCCATTAGTGTTCGATCTATAGCATCCTGAAGCGAGCCAGAAGTTTGCCCCTCACAAAATAAAAGTTGGATGTCATCAACAAATGCAAAAATTTCACATGAAAGTGAATCAGCTACACCAAAGAAATCGTTTAAATACATCGAGAAAAACAAAGGACCAAGTACCGAACCTTAAGCCACACCTGAATAAAGTCGTCTCAAATTAGACCGAGATCCATTAAGTACGACAAATTGATTGCGACCACACAAATAATGCTTAAGCGAATAGCACACACAATAATTATGAGGGCAACCGAAAATAAAGGGAAATCCTTAAGCTTTTTTGACAAAAAACAGAAGTATTGCCGCAGTTCCCCAACAACTTTTTTGGCGTCTTTTTTGCTCTTAAAAAATTTTTGGTTTTAAATTAAGTAAAAAAAAATTACAAAGATAACTGAAAAATGTTTTTGCATTTTTAAGAATAAGAATATCCAATTAAAGAAAAAACCATAAGGCAATAAAATTTTAATGTTTGTCAGACGACTTTATTGGTTTACTGTAATATGTATTCTCATTCGAAACTATAGCTCCTATAAGTATATTTAAGTTATTTCAATTTTCCTACTTATATGCATTTATTTCAAAAAAAGAAATCATATCCAAACCACACTTGCTATTACACGTTTTTTTTTTTAATTTTCTACACCAATTACGTATTCGTTTTGGTTATGTTTTTTTTTTCTTTCTTTTCTTTTTATAAATATTTTATATGACATTAAAAAATAATTCGTGCACATGCACAATTGAAATTTATTTATAACAAACACATGCTACATTTATTTTTAATATGAGCACAACAAGAAAAAAAAATGTTATTATTGGTACCGAAAACATTAATACTATCAAAAATTGTGGTGTTGTTATTACGCGTAATTGGACATTTTGTGGCAAATATGACAATTTTGTGGTTCAACACAAAATTTGTTATACAATTTTGGGTTATTCGTTTTTTTTTTTTTTTTTTCTCCTCAATTTATTTCTGGACTAGCAATTTTGGTGTATCCATAGTATAGTTGTCACAGACACAAAAAACAAAATATATATGAAATTGCACTAGATTATATATTTAAATTGTGGTTGGCAGAGAGAGAGATACAATACAGAAAAATAAATTACAAATTCAATTGCATACATTTAGGTTTCTGAGGGTGACAATTTGCTTATTATGGTAAATGTTTGAAAATAACTGGGAAAACAGGTGAAATTTAAAATTAATTTAGAATTTTGGGGATTTCTGTGCAAATTAAAATATTAAAATTAAAGGCTATTTTTTGCGAGCATTACTAACTTGACGTTTTTAAAGCAGTATTTTTTAGAAAAAAGAAAAAAACAATTTAATATATTGATTTTTTTATTTCTTTCAGTTTTCATTATTATAATATTCTTTTCTTATTTTTCTTATTTTTTTGAAAATAGCAAAAGAAAAAAGTCAATATGAAAAATAAAAAACTTTTTCTTGGTTATTATAAGTCATAAAAAACTAATTGTTTTGCTTAAAGGAAGCTTAACATCCTGCGAGACTGAAAACAATAAAAACGAAAGATATTTTTTTATGATTTACATTTAACTGGCTTTGTTTCTTAAGAAATAAGAGAAACAAAATATAAAAAACAAACTAAACGAAAAACTTTGCATAGCTTATTATTAATAACAATGTAAGGACATTGAATAAGAATCACAAATTCTACTTCAAGAACAAAAAAAAAAAAAAAAAGAAATATAAATACTAGAGCTATAGAGCAAAAAAATAACAACCACTTAACATAAGAGCAGCAGCAGCAGCAGCAGTAAAGGGAGAGTTGAAGGATATACTGCAGCAGTTAAATTTGTCTGCTTAGAAAACACTGACAGTGATTACCCTGACTATAGTGATATTTATGAATAAATTTTTTCTTGTCTTGCAAACGATTTTAAACTTAAAACACTAAACCTGCTTAAATATCAACAAGAAAAATATTTGTAAAATAAAAACAAAAAGAAAAGTAAAAGCATATTATACAGCTTTTGCAGTATGGAAAAGTAAAACAAATAATACTCCAACAATTTCTTTAACCAATTTTCAATATCAACAAGGGTCAAGAAGTATGCTCTATGGCACAGGAGGAGTTTTATTCAATAAGAGGAAAAGTATTTGGAAAAATTATTGATATTCAAATATCTTTGCCATCTTAAAAATATGCAAAAAAAACGACATCCGTTTTCTTTATTATTATTTTCGTTCCTACACTTTTGCCAATATTTTCAAAAAAATAATTTTTTTTTTTTTTTGAGAAAAAACGTTAAAAGCAACAGTAGTGGCAGATTGTTTAAACATGGTTATGGTCCAAAATGGTAATATATCTTAACAAGAGTACAGGCAGCGGTAGTCACTTACTCAGTTTACTGTTGTCAATGTAGTAGTAAAAAGGTTGATATATTAAAAGCAAATAAGTAATAAAAATAATAATAATGGTTGTTCGGTTGCCAAGGATAAGTATCTTAGCGCTTCTCTCTCTCTCTCTCTCTACTAACGTCTTTTAAGTCTTCTCTATATTATTTTAAGAATTTTCTTATTCACATCTTAACCGGTTGCCATAACAAAAGGTTGGAATTTTTTTTTTTTTTTTTGCTTTTCCAATTTCTTTTTTTTTTTTTTTCTTTTTTGACTTTTCATACAATAAAAATTCCGTAAAATACTTGAAACCAATATTAAGAAAAATATGAAAAAATATTCCGCCCAAAAGGAGGCTACAAATTTTGTACAAGACAAGACGGCGAGTATATAAGAGTAGGAAAAAACGAAAAAAAAAAATATGCAAACAAAACAATTGTAGTTTAAGAAAAGCCAGTCAACCAGCCATGCATCCATCCATTCAAATAAGAACGAAAAAACATTTAAAGAAAAGAAAAAAATTTTCCTAAAGATGAGATTTTAAGTATAGTATGGTTTCCAGCCTCTTAAGTTTACGCTTCGTTTACTAGCAACGTCCCCATTTTTCAATTTCTCAAGTTTTTTTTTTTAATTTTTCTCTGATCATCATCGTCATCAACTTTTCTTTTTGTTTTGGGTTTTTTTTTTCTTTTTCTTTAATATTTAAGTGAGATTCATGAATTGTGTTTAAAAAAAAAGGACATCTCATGTAACAGGGAGAGCACTGTTTAAACAAGTGCAGAAAAGAAGAAAAAAAATATCATAAGAATCATATTTCTGGCTTGGAAAACAAAACACTACGACAACAGGGCTGAAAGAAAGAAATGAAAAAAAAACTGCAGGAAATTTGAATGGTCTGTCATAAGTATATTTTTGTGAAAATTGAAAAGGTTTCCTTTTTTTCCCATCATACTACTATTATTATTCTTATTATTTTAGTTCCTTCTCAGCATACCCTTGCTCAGTCTCTTATATGTGCATTATCGAACAATAGGGTTAACACCGAGTTTTAAAGCATGATTGAAAATAGTGCCAGAGAAGCGGTGAAATAGGTTTTTTCTATTTTATTTCATTTTTATTTTTTCTCAATACTTGAAAGGCAAATTGATTTAAACAGCAATTTAAACACAGCATAAGACCTAAAAAAAATCTAAAAGTTTTCCTCTTAAATTGATGTTAAAGAAAAATCACTGCTTAAATAGAAAAGTAAGAGAATAGAAGGGAAGAGAAAAAAACATAAAATGGATTTTTTCCGGAAAATATGGAAATTTTTCTTAAAGTAATTTAAAAACAAAACAAAAAAAACTCTAAAGGCAAAAATTAATAACACTTTAGCCTAGAAGTAGGCACACAACTAACAAACTTCTAATGAAATATAGGCCATTGTAAATATGTAGAAATTGCTACAAAATATGTATATCCAGGCTATGCAGTTCTTAAAACCTTTAAGATCATTTCAAACAATTTTAATTATTACTACAGTTTTTATTATTCTCATAGGTCAGAGAAACTTTAAAGCTACTTTTACACGGCAGGTACTTGTTATCTGAAATGTCAATTTTTTCAAATATTTTATGCTACAAATGTCTGTATTAGACATACAAATTTGCAGTTTTACAGTTTTTTATTTGCTCTTAAATGCGTTAACATATGGTCTCGAGTTAATGATGACACTTTAGGTTTTTGACACCAAAATTTTTAAAATCTGCAATCCGTTTACAGCTATTTATCTCCGAAACTGGACGAGAAATCCGAAAACGGATTGCAGACTTGAAAAATTTGAAGTCGAAAATCTAACTCGAGATATATAAAAAATATTAAATGGCGGATAGAGCACATAAACTCCCTCACGACGATATGTTACAAACTAAAATAAATGATTAAACAGAACTGGGGTATGACGTTTTTTTCCATAAAAATTGACAGATAAAAACGCTGGAGAATGCAGTCGTGAAATAGAATCTATTTTATTTTGACAGCGATTTTTCATATACTCTCATTTCTAGAAACAAATTCTTTCAACAATGTTACCACACTTTTATTAAATTTCATACATTTTGTAAACAAACCCTTTTGTTTTTTTGTTGTTGGCGCAAAGACAAATAGGAGCAAAAGAAAATCGAAAAAACATTTGAAAGTTGAAATAAATTAAAAATTTTGAAATTTTTTTGAATAAAATTAGTGATATTTTAGAAAAAATAATTGAAGAAGTGTGTCAAGATGATTAAATTATAAAATATAAATTCAATTCTTTGCAAAAACTCCCATAAACTTAATTTTTAATAGCATACAACAAATGTAAAAAAAATAAATGACAGTTCGTGAAGTTGCGGTCGTATTCTGTTTAATCATTAACATTGTTTAAAAACTGAAAAGTTATTATAATAAGGCGCAGGCTGCATAATGCATGAAAATTAGTGTCTTTAAATTATTAAATTAATAAAAAAAATAATGTAAAGTAAATATTAACACGTTGTGATACCGTCAATAGGTATTAAAACTATAAACGCCATCAAATACTCACTTAAGGCTTTGATCTCTACGAAACATATCGTCGCAAGAATTAAAGAACCCTGTAAATGACAAAACATTTAATGTTCACCAGAGCCAAAAAACCTGTATGAAAGTAGAAAGAAGACACTGGTATTTTTCAAAATGCAGACGGCGTAAGTAAATTTCTTTTCATCATAGAAATGTGGGACCGGGACCAATCGACGTGTATTTTTTTTCTGATAAAAATGCTGCAAAAAACGTATTTTCAATCAGTTATAGCATTCTTTAGTTCTTGTGACGATATGCATGTCAAATAAAATTAGAACGTATTCTGATTTTAATTTTTACATATGCTTTGTTAAATGACTTTTACAGAAGCAATGTTTAAATGCTTTTACACGAAAAGTTATAATTTTGCTGTGCGAAATTTGGCATATCAGATGATACTTACATGTTGTGTAAAATACGTTTCAGGCATTTAAGAAAGTGTTTAGTATTAGTCTTCTGAGTGCAAAACATAGGCAAGGATCAATGTCAGCTTCATTAAATTCACAAACATTGATTTATAACAATTTTGTTTAAATTACACCTGAGACCATGGTAAGCTGTAAAGTGCTCTTATTAAAATACTATATTAAGGGCCATTATTACAACTTGCCGTTAGTAAAAGGTTAAAACACCAATTTATCGGTCTGATAAAATCCTACCTTTAACTAACGGCAAGTTGTAATAATGGGCCTAAATAAAGTAGCTTATGAATAATTCTTTTAATAGGAATCAATAATTTTTGAACTGAAAATAACTGACAGCCCAGTGTACAGTGAATGTTTTTTTTTTTTTTTGTCTACCATTTTAAAGATTTATACTTATGCGATTTTCCCACTCCACAGAATTGTAAACCATTTGATTCCTTTATTAATCTTCATATTAAGAAAAGCAGCTTAGTTAAATGGTGTTTAAGTTCCCATTTTTTTAAAGTCATCATTGTTTATTGCAGAGCTTTTAGGATCGCTAGGCTACCTGTAATTGTGTAGTTATGAATTTCTCGCTTCCTCCAACCGAGCCATTTTCTTACGTATAGTATATTGAAGACTTTGACGTCTGGCTGAAAAATGTCCCTCCTTAAGCTTCAAACTGTTAGTATAACATATCTTAAAAAGAGTCCAGCTCAATGTAGTTATGACTCCCTCTCATCTCCGTACCAAAACAGTTTCTTACACATTAGGGTGGGTAAATGTTTTTACTTCCAGTGCTCATCGGAATTGTTATTCTATAAGTCATTCTAAGAAATATTGCCAAAGAAACCATAGGTCTAAAACGAATTTTGACCCTCTGAAATTTGCTTCGAAGTTTTGTTTGTGATTTAAAGCTTTTCAACGAAAAATTTCCTACATTTTCAATCACAAATATAAAACTAACGGCAAGCTGTATTGAAAAAGTTTCATACTGCTCCAATTTCGTGAAGTATCTGGAATTTTAATTTTTTCCATTCAATTTATCATGGAGTTGATATTTAGATACTGCAGGATCTTTAAATGTCCCAAAGTATATACTTTTTTACTTCAGAATTAGCCCTTAATCCAGGGCACTGTATTATAATCAAAAGGTAATAGTTGAATAAATTGTCATTGCCCAGTGATGTCAGCATAGACAATCAAATGCAATCCTATACGTGCTTAAATTTCGGCTACATTTACAGTGAGAGTTTTTTCTTCTTTTTTTTAAATAAATATAGCTTATAGCTTGTGTATATTGTTGATCTACATACATATAAATGTGAAGTAGAGAGTGGACTGAATAGAGTCGAAGTAAAATAATATATTCCTTGTTGTAGAAGACAAAGAAGCATACCATCAGGAGTTGATTGCGTATTGTTATATTCTATTGTAAATTTTTTAAAAATTAATCTCCTGCCAGTTTCAGATTCGCCTTTTGAACAGAAATAGCAGACTCGAGTAATGTTTTTTTATTTATTTTTTTATTCATCAATAGTACATAAGTTATTATAATTTAGGATGCATGAAGTCATAAATACAAAATACATTCAATTCAATTTGAAGAATAGCGAGTAAGAACAATAATAATAGTCTTGGTCTTACATTTTTGTTGTGTAATTCGTCCCTGTATACTTATACATTTAGTGTCATGGTGAAAATTAGACATGCCTTATACAAGTGGATTCCTAATATAGATCTGATAGATTTTATATTTATATATTATACAGTCGTTATATTCTAATTGTTTACTTTTTGATGTTATTGCTATCTATTCTAACCAGGGAAGTTAATAAGCAGCAATAGTTTACTATTTTTGGATTCCTTCTCTTCCATCCAACATTTTCAGGAAACACACATATATGTATGTATATATATGCCGTTCTTGGCAGATGCGAAATATTATTAAATACGGTTAAAGCTGCTCTTTACAAAGCACAATCATATTTTCTAATAAATACAATTGTAACATCTTGGCGGAATTCATTATTTATACTATTTCGCCAAGAATATAAATAAAAATAAAGCACATTTATAAATTGTTAAAATAATGGAAAAATATATTAAATATTGCATACTTTTAGGAAGCTTTATTTTATTCTATACATTCTATTCATATCATTTAAAAAAGTTACATGCATCTTAAATTGAGAAAATTAAATTAAAAAAAGTAATTCAATAGTTTCCAAACACATTTAAAGCATACGAGTATAAAACAAATTAAACAATAAAACTTGTTGCTTAATTTAAAGAATTTTTAACAACTTCCTACTTAAGTGAAAAATTTATTGATAACAGTGTTTATGCTTATCATTTATATTATAACTTATCATACTTTTCACATATCGTATTGGTAGTTTTTTAAATATTGTATACAGCATACTTTTGGGCTATAATTTTTTTTAAATAGCTTTCTACACTCATGCTCAATTCTTTTTTTTATCGTTTTACTTCTTTCGCAAATTTATTTAAAGAAATTTTAAGAGAATCAAGAAACTTGCATATGCTTCGTTTCATTTCTTGTTGTTGCTACAAATCTATAATAAAACCTTTTGCATACAAGACATATTTTTTCTCATACCGGTGTTTTTCTTTGAGAAAAAACAAGACTTTGGAAAATTTCTAACAAATGACTTGGCAGGAACAAAAAAAAAACAAACAAAAAAATATGCAACCAAAAATGGAGCAACAGTAAAAAATTCTGAGAGAAAATAGAAAAAGAAACACAATAAGAAAAGGAAATAAACTATACAAGAAAATCTTTGGGTAACTATTTGCCATTCAAGCATAAATGAAATGTGTGCGAATCGAATGTGTATGGAAATGGCCTTTTTTTTTTCTTGGGACATGAAGCCCAAATATATAAACGACAAATGTTGCAATGAATATATTTGTTCAACAGCCTTTTATAGAATGACAGAAAAAAAAAAGAAAGACAACTTTAAGCAATAAAAAACTAAACCACTACTATTAAGAAACACTGTAAAAAAATAAAATGTTGCATACGTTTTAGCTGCTCTAAATTTATGGAATTTTTTTTTTTTTTGTTGCCTTTTCTTCTACTCTAAATTTCTTTCAGTGCAAAGGATTTTATCATATGACTACAAATTCTTTTCATGTACTATCCCAACTTTTTATTCATTCCTGTTGTAGTTGTTGCTATTAGATTTATGCATAGTTTGCATTCGAAATAGTTGCAGGCTTAGTTAAGCATACATTGAGTCTACAATATACGCTTGACTAAGGGAAGTATAATGATATATAGAGAAATGATATAGTAAATATAGACGACGATAGTAATAGTTGTTAGTCTGTATTAGCAAAAATTGAAATTGAGACAAAAAAAATACAAAAACTAATGCTAAGAAATTTAGTAACTGTTGCCGTTTGTCTGTGTTCGTACTCGTACTCGTATATGTGGCAGTAGCAGCATGTAGTCATTGTCGAGCTATTGATATGCATTTGAAAAATGTAATGTGGCATGTTAAAAAGATTTTCAATTTAAAAACAAAAAAAAAGAAGTCTTTTCTTTTTTTTAGCATTCAAGTGTATTAAATTGCAAAAGGAAATGATAGACGGAAGTGAAAGCAGTAAGAGAATGAAAAACAACTAAAAACTATAATTTAAAAAGATTAAAATTTCAATTTGCTTTGTTTTTTTTTTTTTTTTCTTCTGTATATACGAGTATGCAAGTACACATACTCTTAAACAAAATGTTAAGGGAAAAGGAAATTTGAAATATAACTGTTTTATTTTTGCCAAAAGGCAATGAGGCATAATGTATATTTAATAACATTCAATTACTGGTTAATAATGCAAAATGATTTATTAATAATTATGCCAAAAAATAAAACCGCAAATGAATAATTGCCTTAAGGACTCAAAAACAAAAAAATATAAATAAATTATAAACTAAATATACTAAATTAAAATTTAATTAAAATAATATACGGGTATGTTCCGAAAAATTCCAAATGCAAGTGCAATGTAAATCGAGAAAACTTAATTACGCTAGTTATTCTGTAGCTTTTATATTTAAAGCAGAGTGGGCAAACAAATAAACATTTAGCCAACGTTACCACAAAGTCATAAACTTTTAAACTTTTTTTAATGGTATTGTACATGAGCAAAACCAAAACAAATACTTTCTAAATGAGAAAGAGCGCAAATGAAATAATTAGCTTTTCGCTCTTGTGCTTGCTTTTTTATTCCGTTATATTCGTATAATTTGTTCTTTTTTCTCCTCTTTTTTTTTTCTTCTCATTCATTTTTTTGTAGTACTTAAAACAAAAACAATATACAAACTTAAATGGGACAATCGTTCTCACTGTTTCTGTTTTGTTTTTGTTTTACTCATTGTAAAGAACAAAACAAAATGAGATCAAACGTTCAGTTTTGCTTATTTTCCTACTTTGATTAAAAAGAGTTATATTAGTGGTTATTAAGCGAAAGAATAAAATAAAGTATAACTAAGAGGTTCCCCTCCCCCTCCAAAGAGTCCATCCTTAATAATAAACCGCTCCCTGACATTTCCAGTCTATTCCGCAAGAAACGAATAATCAACGTCACCTCCTGGAAAGATAACAGCTAACCTACGCTCACAATCAATTTCCTCCGACGGTTGGGGCAATTTCTGTTGGTCATTCAAGGGTGAACCCAGCAGAAAATTTTTCAAATTTGGAAGCAATAAATAAAATTGTAAGCAATAATGGAAGCATTATATTGTTTATTCATACCCTAAAGCTTCCAAAAATGCTACAGTATAAGGTATTATTTTCTATTTTTTATACTATTTGCTTACTGGTTGCAATAAATGTGCATTTTTATTGCATTTTAGCGGCTCATTTCATATAAAAATCATGCATTATTGATGCGCACAAGTAAGTGATTGTTCACAATTTCTCCCTTACAAAATAGCTTACTGGTAAGCACTAATTTCTGCTGGGAAGGTATAACACTGGCCTTTGAGTGGTCAATCGACAGCAACTTGTCTCATCACAAAAAAGGTGCATAATATTTATCTAGAAAAAAATCTATATATCTATCTATCTATTTATGGTATTGGTTAGTCTTGTGCAGTTCATGAACGACCTAGTTCAATTATACTACTCTTTTAATTAAACTAAGTGAGCCGCTCTTTTTAATAAGATCTCTTCAGTATGTCTTTTTACATTTTGTTTCATTCTAGTACATTGATGCTCAAGGTAGTAGTATTGGTGAGATAGAAAAAAATAAGACACAGAAGTTCTGCAAGTGTAGTTTGTCTCTCCCACTCAACATGCTGATTTCCTATTGGCTGATTGACGATCAAACAAAAGAGCATAAGTATACATGTGAATTTAATTTGCTGATATCAGCCACTACTGTGCATCTTTGTTCTAGTACATGTTTCTTTTGGCTATATTTCACTCATAAATTCAACATATTTCTTCCTCGTTCACTTGTCAAATACATTCACACATACTTTGGTGGTGGTGGTTATTGCATGCAATAAACACAAATAGTGCTGCCACTAAGCATTTCTGGTATCCAACATTCTGTAATTGTAGGAAAATATAATTCATAATTCATAAGAGAAAATTAGATATCACCGTTTACCTAAGAATCTTAGCTATCCACTGATACAATAGGCATTGTAATCGCGGGTGCCATTTAGCCGGGCTTCATTAACGGATGACAGAAGGAGGGTTTTTTTTTGACAAATTGTGAAATGTATGGCTTATGTACATATATTATTTTTAAACTAAAATTAATGTAAATTAGTAAATAAAAAAATAATAAAACATCAAATTAAGTGCTATATTGCACAATTGAACTTAAATATTATTAGATTTTCATTGTAGCTGTAAGTAAATGAAAAAAAAAGCCGTTGAACTAGAAGATCAAAATAGTTCAACTTTGCTCTTTGAACTAAAAAGAGCGCTCACTTAAATGAACTATTAAGCACTAGTCAAGTATTGGTCTATCTATATATTGGTATAGCAGTTTGAAATTTTATTCGTTTTCAGAACATACCCGATACATACAAACATTGAAAATTTACAAAAAAAAAAAAAAAAAAAAAAAAAAAAAAAAAAAAAAAAAAACTGTCCAAAACTTAATATCTTTATTAAATATTACTAATACGCTTCTCTACAAACATTAAAAAAAATGTATGTATAAGTTAATCATACGTCTGCGTTTACAATAAAAAAATTAAAGAAAAAAATCACTTTCCAAATTATTTCTTTATTCTACAAATTGCTAAAGCTTCTTTAAAATTTTACACCCTCTTTAAAATTTATGCTTGATTTCACATCCTTCTACCTACTAACAGCTCTTCTCCAAAATCTTCTTTAAGACAAAAACAAATGACCATTCAGAGAGTGTTAAGAGAATTTGCTACAGCTTTAGCTATACATACATACACACACAAATCTCCCTAAACATGTTTACAACTGCCTCTAATGTTGTTAAATCAATGTCTGGATAATAATGTTTTTCTTCACAGTTCCATCTATTGTTTTTACTTTAGCTCCCCTGTTTTTCTTCATCTAAAAAGTTTCTAAGGGCAACAAAAAGATGTTTGTAATACTTGCGAGGAGCTCAACTAAACTGAAAATGAACAAAACAAACATTAGTGAACACTAATGCATTTCAAACAAAAGCCAGGCATGTCTATATGTAAAAAAAACTTATCTAGATGCTCGTATACATATTATAAATGTCGATGATTAGATGTAAGTTTTTGTTTTTTAAATGACCTAAAGTGTACATAAATGAGGCATGCTGAGAATATTCATTGAATTTGAAACCCATATACGAGTTCTTTAATTTAACCCAAATTGTATCAAAAAGCATTAAAATAAGCACATTTTTATTATCACAACTCAAGACTTTGAAATAAGTTGTAAATAGTTTAAAGCCCGTCTTTCGGCCTATACGGACTAAATCTAAAGGTGCCTTCACATCCAGCAAATATTTTGTTGTTTATTCTTTGTAGCTTTAAATTTAAGTAACTTTTCTTATTATATATTTTTTAAGAAATTTTTTCATAAAATAAGGGTTACGTTTTAGTGGTATAGTGTGAACAGAAACTCAAACGACTGAGGTTCAATTCCCAGCGAAGGAAAAAAAATTTAAAAAATTAATTTGCGATTTTTTAAAAAATTATAATTTAAAAAGAAAAGAGGTTTTCTCAAGAAGTCCATCTTCACGAAACCGCTTCGTGACATTTCCAGTCTATTTCACCAAGAAACGAATGATCAGGAGTACAGCGCCACCTTCTGGGAAGATAACAGCTAATCTACATAAAAGATGATGCACACCACTCACTTTCAACATCCAGATGGGGCAATTGCTGTTGATCATTCAAAGGTGAAGGTATAATACTGGCCTTTAAGGGACCAAATTGACAGTAATTTGTCCCATTGACATAAGGTACTTAACATCTTCACATCTTTCTATCTAAATATATCTATACATTCAACATTCCAATACCATGCCCTGAATTTTTTATTTATTTATTTATTTCTTTTATTAAAAAGTAATATAAAGCCACTTTTGGCCAATTTATATGAAAAGAGAAAATAATATTTTACAAATATAAAAATATGTCCACCAAAACGTTAGTGAGGCAGAAATAAAAAACTAGCTCTGTCTTTAATTCATTGGTCCCACACAAAAGGAAAATAAAAGGGAATAGATAGAAATGTAAAAATAATACTGATCCCAGCAGTGTATATGGAAGGGTTACTAATAAGAATAAACTAAGTATGTCAAAGATTCTAGTAGTTTAACACATTTAACAAATTTCTAAGTTTCAGTCGAAAAGCATTATTAGTATGAGAAAAAAACTTAAGCTCCAGTGGTAAATAGTTCCAGAAGCGTGCTATTCTAACGATAAATGATTTTTCATAGAAAACTTTGTTTATTCTTGGTATCACGATTTGAGGGTTTCTTATTGAACGAGTAAAAGAGAATTTAGAGCAAAGCTCTGAAGGCAATCCACATTTAATTAGTTTGTAGACGAAAGATAGATTCCGAAAGCGTATAAAATTCAGACATGAACAGCCAAAATAACGTCTCACATATGCAGATATATGTTTACGACTATGAATACAAAAGACAAAACGTACAATCATATTCACAATACTGTTCAGTTTAGAAATAACATAGGAGAATGTACCAGATACAACCTCTAGACCATAAAGAATATACGACATTAAAAGTGCATGTGCTAGTCGGTGTCAAACACGAAGAGGAAGGTATACCCTAGTACAGTAAAGTCTACGAAGGATCCCAGAGATCTTACGTTGTAAATTATAAATATGATACTCAAATGTCAGACGTTTATCAATATACACCCCTAAGCATTTCATCAGATCTACAAAATCGACAGGAGATCCATTAATTGAAATATTAAGGTTTGGTAAAAAGCGGTCGGTAAAACCAAATACTTGGGCCTTAGTCTTAGTCGGATTTAGAGTGAGTGAGTTATCCAACAACCAAGATCGAATCCTTTAGTAGGGGTTTACCCCCGAGTATTGGTCTTAAATAAAAAAAGCACTTCTATTGGCGCTCAGAAACGGAAAGGAAAAAGTGTAAGCAAAAGTAAATTTAAATTGCTATTAAATAATGTTTAAAACAAATGTTTACTTCTGGTAAAACTCATCATTTAAAACAAAACGTTGCGACAAACGTATCGATAGGCCTCAAACCCAGAATAAAGAGTGGGTTCCAAAGTATATCTGTTTGCTTAGGTAATCAATCTAATCTATATGGTAATGCTAATGTCCATACGGTAGAATGTTATATAACATTAACATACTTTTAGGCTTCAAATTTCTAATATACATACATATTGGTTGGCAACTAAGTAAGTGCGGATTTTTTTTAGAAAATAAAAGTCAATTTTTTCATGGAACGAAATAAATTTATTACGTAATGTATTGCCCATTTTGAGCAATGACCTCTTGCCATACTTCAGGCAGCATCATAATTCCACGTTCATAAAACTTCTGGTTTTTATGAGAAAAAAACTGAATAAGGTACGATTTGACATCATCATCATTATTGAAATTTTTACCATTCAAGGAGTTTTGCAAAGATCGAAATAAAAAGTAATCAGATGGTGCAAGGTCTGGACTATATGGTGGATGTGGCAGAACATCCCAACCAAGCTCCAATAATTTTTGCCGAGTGGCCAAAGATGTGTGTGGTCTTGCATTGTCATGATGGAATACAACATCTTTTCGATTTGCCAAGTCGGGCCGCTTTTCTTCAACTGCATTGTTCAATTTTGTTAGTTGTTCAATATAGACATCTGAATTTATCGTTCGATTGGGTGGTAAAAGTTCGAAGTAGACAATTCCTTTGATGAATATCAACTTTTGATGTTGTTTGTGCTGGTTCACCTGGCTTGCTCCACGATCTTTTCCGATTGACATTGTTGTAAAGAACCCATTTTTCATTTGAAATAAATTATTGCTTTGATTTGGTCGTCGTCCACTTCAACTGGACGACCGGAGCGTTTTTCATCTTTCAGTGAAAAATCACCAGAATTTGGCAAACCAATTATGACACTGCCGTTCTTTTAAGGCTTCGTCACCATAAACAGCACATAATTTTTTATGAGCTTGCGAAGCGTTTTTTCCTTTCCGGAAATAAAAAACCAAAATATGACGAAAATTTTCCTTTTGATTTTCCATTTTTCAACAGACGCCAAACAAAAATCACGCAACCGATCAAACAATTTTTTTTACTGATTGACAGCTGAAGTACCGACTATCAAATAACAAAATGTATTTGATATTTCAATTACGTCATCTAACCTAAAAATTCAACTTATGCCATCAATGGGTAAAATCCGCATTTACTTAGTTATCAACCCAATACATAACTGGACATTACAACCCTGTGTCAGGATTACGGCCTAGCTTCTCGCAGCAGCCATGCTGTGTGTGTTAATTTTTATCCATGAGTACCGGTATCTAGACTTTAAAGTCGACTACGAACGAATGGCTTAAAAAGCTTGTTCATTGCAATTAGTTACTCTCAGAACTTTTGCCAGAAGACTGCTGAGAGGTAGTCGCTGAAATTTCTAATATATCGAAATAAATTTTACAGGGTATTGTTTTAGTCGACCATATTCGCCACAATGTTCCCTCCCGTTATTTATTCACTGTTCTTAAAGTAAAATGTCTAAAGTATTTTACTATGATATTATTGTTATTATTGCTCTTTTTTCGTTAACAATAGCAACAACTACCACATCAAAAAAAAAAGGAAAATGCAATTTCATTTCAGTTTTATGTCTATGTTTGTATTTGTTTTAGTTGCTTTTTTTTTGTTCTGAAAATTTTTACTATTTAAGAAGGACTTTTGAAGTTTATAAGGTTTAGGCAGTATCCTGCTTCAGCTCCAGTATACTTAACAATATCTATGAACGGTTGATTTCCTTTTATTTAGATCTTGATTTAAGTTAAATGTGTTTTTATGCTCTTTTTTTGTTTTGTTTTCTTTCTAGTCATTGTATACAAGCACTGGTAATAGTTTCCACAGAAAATGTTGTTTTACTCGTACTTTACTTTTTTCTCTCTACTCTTCTGATTTTGTCGGAAGGGAAGGCAAATAAGATTTTGTTGAAAATTTAATTTGGTAAACAATTTTTAGTTTTTATGTCTGTTATATTTTTACGTATGATAGGTATGTACATACATACTATACTAAAATTTATATGCTGTATACGAATATAAAGAGAGTTGGCAATAGGTTTATAAATATTTTATAACAATATTATCATCAGCATCATCATGAATGGACATGGCATTTAATATGGGGGTATATTTTGTATATTTATAGATATGATTTATTTATAACTGAATGTATTGTAGAAACTCTATATATTTTTGCTAACTTTTTATACTCGTATTGTTGATTTTCTGTTCATTTCGATTTTATGTTGTTAATCAAATTATAAATATTGCATTTTAGGGGTCCTTGGCCACAAAATTGTTTTGAGCTAAATAACAATACAATGAATTGTTTTTGTGGAATATGTATTTTGAAAAATTTAATTATTAGAAATACATTTTGTTTCTACAGTTATACTTACAAACATACATATATGTATACATAAATATGTATATTTAGATTTCGAGAATGAAAACAAAATAAAAAAAAATTGTAAAATAGAAACATTTCATTGCATATTTATTTGCTCCAAAAACAAAAAAGAGAAAAAGAGAGTGCTAGATAAAATACCATTAAATTGGTTTAAAAATCATTGAAGATTTAATAAAATATTTAATTTTCTTTAATAAAGTTATAGTTTTTAAATTGAATTAAGACTTATTTTAATTTAATTAAAAATTTAAAAAATCTAGAAGTAAGATGTGGTCAAACAAAAATATTTCAGTGAAATATTTATTTAAGAAAGAAGAAAACATATACGGATATGTTGCAAAGAAGAAGACACTCACTGCAATCAACACGCAACGATACGGAAATTGTAGTTGATCATTGAAGGATGAAGGTATAACACTGGCCTTTGAATGATCAATTCACAGCAACAGCAATTTGTTAAACTGTTTTGCTAATTTTTTCTATTTATTGGCTTAATGACCATTAATGTAATTTCCTTGAATACCAAAACTATAAAATAATTCGCGTATTGAAAAAAAAAACTTTTGTTTTCAATTTCACTCGAATTCGTTTTTCAGAACATACCCGATAACTACAAAAAAGTATTCCTTATAGAAGTACATCGATAAAATTCGAATCCTTTGAAAATAAAAACTAAAGTTTTTAATACATTTCTAGCAGAAAATTTTTCAAATTTGGAAGCAATAAATAAAATTTTAAGCAATAATGGAAGCATTATTTTGTTTACTCATACACTAAAGTTTCCAGAACTGCTACAGGATAAAGTATTATTTTTGATTTTTTATACTATTTGCTTACTGGTTGCAGTAAATGTAAATTTCTATTCCAGTTTAGCGGCTCATTTCATATAAAAATCATGGATGCGCACGTGTAAGTGATTGTTCACGATTTCCCCCTTACAAAACAGCTTATTGCTAAGCACTTATTTCTGCTGGGTTACATGTTATAATATTGGAACCATCAGTTCAGAGCATTTTTATTTGTTTTTAAAACTCAAAAATTTTCTGTATATGTAGCTTTTATCTAAAGAAAACAACTCAAGCAATTTAATGAGCGTAAAAGAAATCGGAAAATTTTAGTAATTGACTGTTCTGCACAAAGTACATGACCAACCTTTGCCAAAAAAGCAAACAGATATTACTTTTTATTTCATTACTGTTATGAAATTTGACTCACAGAGTATTAAGAATTTAAAATACAGTTTAAAAACTTTTTCAAGTTTTAAGAGAAAAATTAAAACTTGTATTTGTTGTGTAAAATGGTAATATATACATTCATACATACATACATAATTGACCATTACAACCCTGTGTCAGGGTTACGGCCTAGCTTCTTGTAGCACTCATGCTGTGTGTGTTAATTTTTAGCCATGAGTACCGGGACCTACAGTTTAAAGTCGACTCCGAACGATAGATTTAAGAAGCTTTTTCATGGCAATCAATTACTCCCAGAGCTTACATATATACAGAGGTAGTCATAAGTATTTACACAAAAGAGCATTTTTACGTTTTTCCTAAAATTGGTCTCAGTACTTTTTACTCAAAGTAAATATTGGAAAAAAATTTTTACTACTGCTTAGCCTGGAATATACAGAAGCAAATAAAATAATATTGGAAAAGATAACGGTTCTTAATACTAAATAAAAAACAAATAACCATATGCGTATAAGTTGTCAAAATTATTTACACACGTTTTATTCTTTTCAAAAGTATTTACACAAGACTTAAGTCCGGTTTAGTCTATAATTTGCTCTTGGAAAGATCTGTAGTTTAGCTTGTTGCGCAATTTAAATACGTTGAACCCCTAATAGATAATATTTTTTTTTTTTTTAAATTTTACTTGAAAATGGTGAAAACAAGAGAACTATCAACTGAAACTCGGTGTGAAATTGTTGTCAAATTCAACAGTGGTGTCTCGGCGTCAGAACTAGCAAAATTGTACAAAATCTCACGAAAAACGGTATATAATTTAGTAGAAAAAAAAGAAAAATATGGAAACTTAGAAAATTTAAAAAGAAGTGGACGAAAATGTGTGCTAAACCCAAGGGATTGCAAAAAACTAATAGGAAAAATATTAACCAATCCCTCAATTAGTCCTGCAAAAGTTGCAACAGAATCTGAAAAAATTATCGGACGAAAGGTAAGCGATGCTACAATACGTCGAAGACTAAAAGAAATTAATATAAAAACTTATGTCGTGCGTGCAACAATTGATATTACTCCAACAAACCAAGCTAAACGTCTTGCATTTGCTTTGGAGTATATTAAAAAGCCTTTAGAGTTTTGGTACAATGTATTGTGGACGGATGAGGCTGCATTTCAATTCCAGGGCTCATTCTGTAAGCGCTTTATGCATCTTCCACGAAACAAAAAGAAAAAGGCCGTACAACCACTTAACAGATTTGGTGGCGGCACGGTGATGTTTTGGGGATGTCTATCATATTACGGATTTGGCAATTTGGTACCGATAGACGGGACTTTAAACCAGTCTGGTTATCTTGAAATTATAAACAACCATGTCTTTGAGTCCGCAAATAACCTTTTTCCAACCAGTGACTGGATTTTACAGCACGACAATGCCCCTTGCCACAAAGGATGGTTACCTACCACATTCTTGGAAAACGTAGGTCAGGCTGTTCTTCCGTGGCCTCCGCAGAGTCCTGATCTGAACGTTATTGAAAATGTTTGGGCTTTCATAAAATATCATAGAACTGTAGATAAAAGTCGAAAACGCGAAGAGACTATACAAGAAATTAGTGAAATTTGGTCTACATTGTCTCCCGAATTTGCCCAAAACTTAATTAACTCAATTCCCGAAAGATTACAGGCGGTCATTGATTCAAAAGGCGGTATTACAAAGTACTAGTTAAGTTTTTTAATAAACTATAAAAAATAATAAAAATTAAAATGAAGAATATTTAATTTTAGTCTTGTGTAAATACTTTTGAAAATAATAAAACGTGTGTAAATAATTTTGACAACTTATACGCATATGGTTAATTGTTTTTTATTTAGTATTAAGAACCGTTATGTTTTCCAATATTATTTTATTTGCTTCTGTATATTCCAGGCTAAGCAGTAGTAAAAATTTTTTTCCAATATTTACTTTGAGTAAAAAGTACTGAGACCAATTTTAGGAAAAACGTAAAAATGCTCTTTTGTGTAAATACTTATGACTACCTCTGTATATATTTTTTTGATGCCACCCACTCTGTATCATGATTTTGAATATTTTTGCAAATTTTTTTACAATTTTATCTTTTTGAAATATTTTAGATATTTCCTTTTTACACACTCTCTTCTGATATATGAAGAGTGTTTTGTAATCACACGCTGAACTACCGGGTTGAGAACCACATTACGCTCACAATTGAGCTAGCGGGCAACATTGCACGTCCTGCCACTTAACCTAGGCTTTATATGTATTGGTTGGTATTGTAAATATATTTTCTAATTCCAATTCAGCGCGTAACATATGTATATAGTTTTTTTCGATAGATTATTACTAAAATTTCTTAAGTTTTATTAACAAATTCACTTTTCTTAAATTTTTTCTTATGGTAGGAAGTAGTGTGCTATCATAATGCTATTTTTGGCAGAGAAGAACAAACTTGAGGTGCCGTTGGGAGTAATGACCAGAGTAGGGTCTATTTTGGTATACCTGCAGGAAAAAAAACGCAGAATAAGATAAAGAATATGTCGACAGAAAGAGAAAAAAATACAAAAAATTTACAGGGGTGCGTGATTAGTGGTTAGAGTACTCACACAAAAACTCAAACGGCCCAGGTTTAAATCCCAGCAAAGGTGAAAAATGAAAAAGTTAGTTTGCGGTTTTTTCAAAATTTTAATTTTAAAAAATAAGAGGTTCCCCCCTCCCCCCGGCTACAAAGAAACCGCTCCACGACATTCCATTCTATTCCACTAATGTCAACAAAAAACGAATGATCAGAAGAAAAGCGCCACCTACTGGGAAGTAACAGATAACAGCTAAAAACCTACTTAGCGAAGGCACTCACCATACAATCAACATGCAATGATGAGGCAATTGCTGTTGATCACTCAAGGCTGAAGGTATAACACTGGCCTTTGAATGATCAATTTACAGCAATTTGTCTCATTCTTAAGGCGCTTAATAATAATATATATTATTAATAATAGTATATAATATACTGTCCTTTCAAAAATTGCATAGCATTTAGTAAGGGTTTACCTCTGAGTATTGGTCTCAAAAAAATTATAAAAGACGAAAACTAAGAGAGAATCCTCAACACCGGGAGTTACTCATATTTCATTAGACAATTAAATTGCGATAAAAAAACTCTCCAGCACAGAAATCCTGACATTCGTAACTTCAGTGAGATACTTAAAAAGGTTTTGTTCAAAAATTTTGAGCACGAGTGTCTGAAATTCTAAGCGACACAATTTACTTAAATGTTGGCAGGAATCAACAGACAAATGCATATTGACTCAGTTCCGTTTATTGACCCACTCTCGTATTTTAAACTTTTATTTATTTATTTAACGAATATTTTAAGATTTTCAAAGAGCGTTGATGTAGATTTAAAATATAAAAAAAAAAATTTTCGTATATGCTAACGTTTTTTCAAAATTATTTTCAAGTAGTTTTAAGCTATTCAATCTTCATAATTAAAAATCAAACTGCATTTTCCTTATCAATCCTTTCTATTTGAATTTAAAATGCGTTCATTACTTTCGGAAAGGTAAAATTTGTTCTATTCTTTATTTTTAAGTGTGTACATTATTTATTGTCCCACCATTAATTAAAGGGATTACAACATTTATGGGCTATTACTTAATTGTTCATACTTTTTTAATATATTTAATATTCTGCTCACTCTTAAGTTATTAATTACCTTAAATATGAAAAACTTTTAACAATAGTTTTTGAAAATATATATATATACATATATACGTAAATATATACATATATACATAATTTTTTATTTCTTTGCTTATTTTGTTACACAACTTTGCTTGGTGTTTTTTAAACATTTTTTTTTTTTTTGTTTTTTTGTTTTTTTGTTTTTTCTTTTAAAAGTCTGGTAAATAATAAAAATTTTTCTTTAAAATATCTATATAAATAAAGAAAAGTTTATTTATTTGTGTTGTTGTGCTGCTGGCTGCCAGTGCTATTGGTTGGTATTCGTTGCTAGGTTTTAAATCCCCTACAGCTTTAGTGTAATTAAATTCAAGTCCCTTTTCTTAAGTACTCTTAACACTGCTGCTGTACACTCATCAATTTTCCAATCAAATTAAACTCTTCCTGCCCTTTTTGAATTACAAATTAAGCAACAGCATGCAAGTGTGTATATGTATTCTTTTACACATATACATACACAAACATACATATATAGTAAGTATTTGTATGAGTGGTTTGAACTTAAAAATATTGCAAATGTCCTCCCAAAACGCCCAGTTTCTTAATGTATTGCTTAAAATAGCAGGGATTTTATTTTTTATTTCATATAAAAAGAAAACAAAAAACCAAAGAGCCACATGCAATATCTTAAGTGTTTGTTAAGAGATAGATATACTCTCTCTCTCTCTATCTCCTTCTCTTTTTTATACACTTTACCTAAAAGTATATGGAGTGTGTGTGTGTGTGTATTCAAGTTGTGTAATACTGTCTTGTTGCATTTGAAAAACCTTATTGTACTTCTTTTGCTTTTTTTAAGCGCATATGTGTTTGTGTATGCATTAGCTGTAAAAGAAATAGCAAGAGAGAGAGAGAGAGAGGAGCACAAAAGAGGTTTTGTTATTTCTAGCATAGACCATTTACTTAAGTAAACCTTTTGACAAAAGCAACAGGGATTCAAACAAATTTTTACAAAAGTTTTTGGCCTGTCTTGGCCTGGCCTCTTACTCAGCTTTAAGGACTCCAACTTGTTGTTGATGTGTTTTGGCTGTTGCTGCCCTGTTAGCAAATGTGGCATAAAAGCCATTTAGTTTTCTTTTTTACTTCTCTCTCTCTCTCTCTCTCTCTCTCTCTCTCTGTCTCTCTCTCAATATATAGATTTCTTTTATTATATATAAATATTTTGTGCAAATACTATAAGAGTCTACCCAAACCACTTACTGTGCTTACTTACTATTTCCAAAAGGTCCTAAAAAGCATTTAAGGTCCTGCTGATGTAGTAAAGTAGTATTGCATGGTATTTCTTTTCATATTATTGTGTTGTTTGTGCACAAAAGTCTTAAAGTAAAGTGAACTTTGTCAAATCGTACTGGTTTTCTAAGAGAACTTGCATAGTTTTATACTGGTTTTGTATAGAACGCAATACAAACCAACAACAACAATATTAGAAGAAAAGGATTCTTAAGAACATTTTAAGTACTGGGTAAAATCTTTCGTCTTTCATCATTATTTGTCTAGTTTTAGCCTGTTTTTATTGTTGAATTTTCTTTAAAGGACAATAGTAATTTTAGGACTATCAATGCTTTTAGCTAGAAAACAATGTTTCCTTGAGCTACTCTATAGGGATGTGTATTGATTGCATTGTAATAGTAAGCCTGGCACTAAAATAAAATATAAAACAAAATTAAAAAAAAATAAGAATAGATTGTTGTGGATAGTTTGTGGCAGCGTCATTTGGTAGATAGGTTTTTATCTATAGTAATTGTAAATATCTTTTAAAGCTTAAAGTAAGGCTTTTTGGGACTGCAGAGACAAGACTCTCCACTCTTTTACACTAATGCTCCACAATTTTGATTGTGTTGTCTATAGTGATAGTGTGCAAGAATTATTTAATTAGGCCTGTTTTCCCGTTCATTAGTGGATTTTACCGTAGAGAAAGGTGTGTAGAAAGCGTCAGAGATCATTGTGAGTTATCCTTTGTTGGATTGAGAAGCAAGATAATGTCCGCGGAAATGAGAAGGCCTACGAAATTGTTAGGTTCTACTAATCCAAAGATGTCCAGTAGTGGCTGATATCAGCAAATTAAACTCTCATGTATATTTACGCTCTTTTGTTTGATCGTCAATCAACCAATAGGAAGTGAGCATGTTGACTGAGAGAGACAAACTACACTTGCAGAACTTCTGTGTCTTATCTACTATCTTGGGCATCAATGTACTAATCGCATATTATCATCGTAGTAACTGCATCATTCACAGAGAATATCCTTTTGTACCTGATTGTCCAGCAAATCGAACTCTGCTTTACAAAAAGAAATCTTTCTTTAGCCGCACAGTCCCTTAGAGAGCAATATCTTTGTAAATTTATTTTCCAATGACATACAATATGAAAAAGTCGAATGACCCCTTTCCTTTCTTCCAGAACATATTTTTTTTAACACTAAAACAATGCACTTCTTATGTGGGAATATCTTATCTCAAGCAAAAACGACATAAATCTTGATATTTATTAGTGAGTTAAGACAAATATTACAAAGGATTTAACAATTTTTTCTATAAGTAGAAAAGCATAGAAGCAATAAGACAGACAGAAATCTGATAACTTAACTCTTTCAGACCGTGATGCATCGATTGTGCGGGTAGGTTTAGGTCTCACTATTTTCGTTTATATTTGATCAAAAAGACCGACATGCATCGATTGCGCTGATTGTTCTTTATATTTTTTTCTCACACTATTCTGCCATTCGATTTACCGTTATTTAAATTATTTCCAAAATCTTGCGTCAGATTTCAGTTTTGTCAAAATGAGCGGAAGGAACAATTTATGTTAACAACTACAAAAGTACTAATGGCTAATAAATAGTGAATTTCAACTAAAAAAATTATAAATTTTAATGTTTCAAACCATTTGAAGTCATTCGATGCCTTAAATATGCATTTTAGTTAAAAAGGTTAACGAGTGCATCAATTGTGTGTGTGTCCTGAAAATCCTTGAAGGATATAAAAATGGTAAAATCTAAACATTGATTATATTTTCGTACGATATGGAGACCATATATTATAAAAATCAGTAAAAAATTCCCATTAAATTCTTGGCAGGTCTGAAAGGGTTAAAGAGTCAATTGAGTAAAAGCATTCTCCAAACCTATTGCTATTTATATTGCACACTTCACTCAGACAAAACATAAAACCTTTTATTTTTAAATTATAATTTTGAAAAAATCTGCAAACTAACTTGTTAATTTTTCACTTTTTTTGGGATTAGAACCTGTGTCGTTTGAATTTTTGTGCGAGCTCTCTAACCCATTTAGAAATGCTTTTAAAGCCTTCCATATTAAAAGATTTTTATATTTCAAATTTTATTTTCTTTCACAAAAATTCCTTTGGGAAACTGTGTACTCTAATGTTTACTTGTTTTTCTGACTTTATTTTCTCGTTTCTCTTAAAATAGTTTATGTTTGTTGCTTTAACCATTGATTTTGTTGTAATTTTATTGTTTACAGGCTTTCTGCAGGTATGTTGTATTGCTTTAACAGGCAACCTGTCTGACTAGTTGTTGATATGTTGCCAATGCCTGTTGCATAAATATTGTAAATGTCATCATTATTGTTAAAATAGAGAAAAATGTATTTTATGTTTATGAAAAAAATCTTTTTTTGTTTTTTTTAGAAGAAAGAAAAAATATATGTTTTTTTTAAACTAAACAGTTTATTTAAAAAAAATAATATACAGTTTTTTGATTTTAAAAGTTTAAGAAAATATGATACGATTTAAATTTACGCGTAAAGATTTCATCTTATCACCGCCGATTTAAGAAAATAATACATTATTATCTGGTATAGGCCCAGCATAAATGCAAGACACTACGACCTATAAGATCTATTGTGTCTATTATTTGTTCAGCAGACCAACTGTCTTCCTTATGAACACCAGCAGGTCCGAAACTATAGCCGCACCTTCTCATAATATGTACTCTGCTGTCTCAGATACTTGTGAGCATAGTCATAAGTAAGTATTCTTACGCTCTCATAAGTATTCTTACGCTCTTGCTTTCACTGAAACAGCGATGAGTTAACATGCGTGATGGATGTACGCTGATTTATTATTTGCAGTGAAAACAAAATTAATAGCACTGCAAACAAATATTTTTTATTATAAATGCATTTGAAAATCCAATACCTTTTTTATCATAGAACAATTAAGAATATAGTTTAAAAGTTTTTCAGCGACATTTTCATTATTTTTATAAAATTTTTAATCAATTTAATGAAAAAAACAAAACTTAAAAAAAAATTTTTTTTTGGTAAAAAATGAAAAGTACTTTTTATTTCTTTATAGCAGAGTAGTATGTATAAATTTTTCTTAAAGTAATTAAGTTTTAAATGAAATATTACATACAAATTTAAATTAAAAAATATTCATAGAGTTTCTGATACTGCTACTTACACGTTCAGTAGTATAGTTATCATTTTCTCACCAATATACAACTACATTTTTACTTTTGCACAGGTCTGGTCTACAAACACCTACATCTGTGATCGCCATTCTCATCAAATGCTTTCTCACACTACAAGGACTCGTGAGGAAATTCCTTAGAGTGTTTAGGTATGGCGTTCTATATTTCAGAACATCAAACTTACTCCCAAATAGCAGACGAATCAATGTTCTAATGTTCTAAACATGTGCCAGTTGCCTATTCTCTAATCAGATTAAGGATAGTAACAAGCCATGCTACACAGCAGAGCTTCGGAGCAATATAAGTTGTCGCAGATCGCTTCCTTGGCAATGCATCCCCTACCTCGTTACCGAGGAAGTAATACATACTTTTTAAAAAAAAATTTGTGCATGTTGTTTTATAAAACTGACAATTACTTAGTTTATGCCTGTTTTGAAGTCAGTTCGACACAAAACGATTTCGCTCATAACGATAACTTCATATGCGTTTATGCCTATGTTTTAAGTCGAAACAGTTTTAAAACTGTTTTAACTAATAGCTAACTCTAAATAATTCTAATTCTAATTTTTTTTATATTTTATATAATAATATACATGGAATAATAAAAAATAACCAATGGAAGAAATTGGCAACCCCATCAAATTTGAAGGAACATTCTTTACAGCTCATTGTCATAAAGGTTTTAAAACGGTATACGTTTATACTCAATTTTGAAAATGCTTGGTCTGACTCAAACTGGTTTGAAAAGCAGTTTAAGAGAAAACGTTTCGAAATTTCAAAACTGTTTTTATAGCTGTTTAGGCCATGGGTTTGAACGATTGAAAACGTTTTTAAACAGGCATAAACATGACAAATAAATGATTGCATACCCAGATACTCGGAGGCGTATGAGTTATAAAAATAATAATATCATAATATCACTCATACGCTACCAATAATCATATATTTTTATATGCGAAACATTTAGTTAGATTTTTTTTAATTTGTAAGAAATAGCAATAAAAATTTTAAAAAATTTATTTATTTCACCAGTGAATTTACAATATCCTTATAACAGTTATCCTAAAAATAATTTAATTATATCCTTCTTTTTTTTTTTTAACTGAGACCAATACTCAGGGGTTAACCCCCGAACTAAATGCAGTGCATTGTATTGGAATTTTTAGAAAAGACAGTACATTATGACAAGAGAACATAAATTTTTGTTTTTTTCTTATATTACTATTAAGCGCCTTAGGAATGAGACAAATTGCTGTGAATTGATTATTCAAAGGCGAGTGTTATACCTTCACTCTTGAATGATCAACAGCAATTGCCTCATTGTTGCATATTGATTGTGTGGTGAGTGTGCTGCGCTAAGTAGGTATAACTGTTATCTGCTACTTCCCAATAGGTGATAATTTTCTCCTCATCATAAGTTTTTTGTTGACGTTGGTGGAATAGAGTGGAATGTCGGGGAGCGGTTTCTTTGCAGATGGTCTTCTTGGAGGGGTGGTGGGGAACTTCTTTTTTTTAATTATAATTTTGAAAAAACGCAAACTAACTTTTTCATTTTTCACCTTTTCTGGGATTTGTCCGCCCTTTTTTCTACTGATAATTTTTAATGACTATGAAATCAATCACACCAAATTCAAAAACTTTAGCTTCAACACTTCTAAAGATAACGATATCAATTTTTAACTTATATGGGAGGTGTCACGCCCACTTGTCCAATTTCGCCTACTTTCTGACTGATGATTTACCTTGCCCATGAATTCATGCAGACCGAATTCCGAAACTTTAGCTTTAACCATTCTGAAGATATACAAAAGCAGTATTTAGAGATAAATAGAAAAAAGTGGGCGTAAAGTAGGCATGGCAAATTTTTCTCTCGATGAAAACTTAAAATGGATTATAACAAACATTTGAAAGAAAAATTTGTCAAAACGATATGGAGCCGTTTTCTAATTTTAGGTAAATCAAAAAAAGTGGGCGAAAAAGTGGGCTGGGCAAATTTTTCTTTCAGTAAAAACCTAAGAAAAGAAAGAAAAAATCATCAAAATCGGTCCTGCCGTTCTTAACTGATGCGATGACCAACGAACAACATTGCTTTCTATTTATACAGATATGTGTACATATATATGTATGTAGTATGTATATATAAGAACTCCGGTGCCTAAAACATATAGTTATGTAGAAATTAATTAAAAATTAACATTTTTATAATTTTATTTTTGAATAAAACCCTTTCTTTTTAGTAAAAAATAAAAAAAAAAATAAATAACTTGTCTTACCACTTGTCTTACCACTATTCTTTTTGTCTTTTATTTTTATTTTTTTTGTTTTCTGCACTTAATAAGTGTTGAAATTATAAATGTTTTACCCGAAATTTAACACTTCAACAATAATGACTGTAATAATATTTTAAAGCATTTTGAAACTTTGCCAACACTTACAGAGGCTTTATTTCTAGTTAAACATGGGTTATAATAATAGTCGTACCACAGCAACAACTGCAAACAGTAATGGCAACAAAAGCTTGCCACAAAAACCTCTATAAAGCAGGCCAAACAGCTAAAAGCACAGAGTATTAAAAAACAATAAAAATAAAAAAGACGACAAGGCTTTTGCCATCAAAAAAAAACATTTTTTTTTTACATACAGAGAACAAAAAAATATGTTGCCAAAAAAAATAAAAATAAAAATGTGATGAGAAAAAAAAAACTAAAGATGGTAAAACTAAAAGGAGAAACTTCTACTTACAACAACATTAAACGGAAGTTAAACTGAAAATTGTTTTAATAGCGTCACGTTTGGCCTTTTTGTTAGTACTAAACGAGCTAAAAGTATGTTGCATGCAACATGCTATTTTGTAATATGATGCCAAGAAAAATACACAAATTCGTTTTATGCCCCAAAAACCAAAATTGAAAAATAAAAACTCACAAACATATACATTTGACTGGCTACGCATCATTTCCATAAGACGGCCTGTTGCATATTTGCACAATGGGCATGCGATGTGAATGCCATATAAAAAATAAACTTTTCATTTCCAAAACTTCCTTTCAAATGTTCTGTTGCCCTGGAAAAAAAGTATTTCTTTTATACGATTTTTTTTAATTTTTATTTGTATATAAAATTTCGTGTTTGTCAGTCGTCAAACAGCCTAAGGAAAATTGTCATAAAAAAATGAGTGTGTTAATAAATTAGAGGAAACAGGAAACCGGATGTTTTAAAACATGTTTTCCAAAGGAAATTGAACTGAATATGAGAACATTGCGAATATAGCACCACAATAAAAAAACGATTTGTTTGGTTAAGTGTTATATAAATACCATATAAACATGATGTAAAAAGTAAAAATAAACAATAGGTTACTTTAAAGCATTTGGGACACAATGACTTAAATGAAAATTTGAAATTAAATGAAAAATTACTCAAATTTCAGAAAGTATGAAACTCTGATTAGTTATAACATATAAAACATAAATTAAAGTAATTGTTCAAGCTTAAGAACTTTTATAAATATTTTTTTTTAAATGCCTGCTATTAGTTTACAATTTCTTGGTTGATGCATAATGTCAACCATTGTAAGTGTAAGAAATAATAAATAAAAGTGCGAAGGTAACATTTTATTGTGAATCGTGTTAATTCAAAATAATACAAAAAAAGGGATAAGGTGTGTGAAGTGATTCAATTAAATAAATATTGCTGCTCTAATTACATAATTAAAATACACAATTGGTCATTTTTAAGAGTTAGGGCTTTGTTTTCCCAGCACCCATATTGTGTTCGTCAATTTTTATCCATGAGCACCAGGGCCTACATTTTAATGTCGAATCTAAACCACAGACTTGAGAAGCTTGTTCATGACAATTGGTTTATTTCAGAGCCTTTGCCAGAAATCTGCTAAAAGTTTAGTGTGAAAATATTATTTAATATTTTTTTTTTCAAAATGTCTGAGCTGAGCTCATGTAGTAAGCGAACACCCTATATACTAGGCAACGGCGATCATAATTTTGCTGCTCTAAGTAGAAATTAATTTTAACTCCCCTCTTCTTCATAGCTTTGTAGCTTTATCAATAAGGATTAGTGAAATGTCGATAGAAAAAGATCTTACGCTTAAACAAATATTCAAATTTAATAAATAATAAATGATTAAAAAATAAAGCATACTTATATGGATTAATTAATAACCAAATACCAAAGCCTACTTTTAGTAAAATCTTTTTTAAGTATTTTTTTTAACATTTTCTTAAGAACCTTTAAAAATATATTTTTTATATTTTTATAAGTTTTTTTTTATTAACGCCAGCGCTCAGGGGACGACCCCTACTCATGCAGTACATTGTTCTGGTCTAGGAAAATATGTTATGGGAAGGGGAAAAAGAGGGAGTAGTGCTTGTACATTCATGATTTAAATTTGTTGATATCGTAATTGACAAGAAAAATATTCGCTGAAGATTGTTCCAAAAACGAGCAGTGGGGCTGGAGAACGAATTCTCTCCATAATGCATTGTGCGATTCACTGGATAATCAACTAAAAAGGATGTGCTTTAAGAGAGATTGACTGTTTGATTTTAAATTTTATGATTTTGAATTGTTTCCCAAAAATGTTGCCCTATTTAAGATCGTATGTTTTGTTGACTTTAACCCTGCTGTTAGGTCAAAAAAACTTACGAATCGTTCCATCGTCGTTTTTTTTTTTCAAAGAAGAAGGTAAGGTACACCTTCGGACCAAAGAGCGTATCAAACAGTGACTTTTCTGGATGTTATGGACTCTCTTCAATTACTTGAGGATTCTCAGAACCCCAAATAGGACAATTTTGTTTATTAACATACCCACCGAGTGACAAATGTGCTTCATCGCTGAAGAAAATTTTGTTCGAAAAATTGCCGTCCACCGCCTGTTGTTCAAGCACCCATTCACGACGTTGTGAATGGTCAGCTGGCTTCAGTTGTTGCGTGAGCTGGACCTTATATGGATGTAAGTGTAGATCTAAATGCAAAATACGCCATAATGTGCCGTATGACAGTCCTGAGAACGACGAGTAATCGACACATTCGGGTCTTCGGTAACACTTTCACTTACAGCAGCGATATTTTAAGCGGAACGAGCGAAACGATGATACACAGGCTTTACAATATTTATAACCGCTTTAGTCTTTTAAATTTTCTCCACAATTTTGCCAATTGCTTGCGTACTTGGACGATTATGTAAACCATAATCTTCTCTTAAAGCATGATATGTGGCTTTGGCAGAATCACCATTTTTGTAGTAAGATTTGATCATTTTTATGCGTTGTGTGATAGCTAAGCGATCCACTTTCGTCAATGTCAGACTTTCAACTGAAAAGAAAAAAATTGGTTTAACAACTTAGTTTGACAGCTGATGAATTCCAGTCCCCTACTTTTGAAACCACGAAATGAATAACCCGGTATTTTTTTTTAATTTAGACTTCAATAGCATTTTACCTTCTTTAATTCTGCATTTTTATAAAACAATTATTTTAAATGCTGTACCTATAGTTGAAAAAACAAACACACGATTTTTTTTTCTTTCTTTTTTTTTTGCAATTTGTGGCAAATGACATTTTCAATTAATTTTGCACACACAGTAAAATGTCGTAGTCAACCTAAATGAAGGCAAAAAAAAAAAAAAGAAATCATGCACCATTAACAAAAACATAGAAACGTAAAAAACTAAAGTGAAAATTAATTAAAAATATATTGCAAGTGAAAAACATTTTAATTTTGTTGTCAACATTCATTGTAATCAACGTACAAATATCTGGAAAAATTCATATAAAAAAAGAAAAAAAAATGTTTAAAGTACAAACGAAAGAAAGAAAAAAAAACAAATTCAAACCAAAATAGTGAAATCAAAAACAAATTTTGTTAAAAACAAATCTTTTACAGCTCAAACGACAAAGAAGTAACAACTTCGATGCTGAAAATCTTTTACGGCAAATAAATCAGTCATTGAAGTAGAAAACAGCTGCAAAGCACACACACAGAGAACTGAACTTTTATTTTCAAAAACTAATTTTTCTAATATTAAAACATAAAACTAAGGAGCCATTGAAGAGGAGGAAAACCAAAGGAAAATGTTAAAATCTTTGGATAAAATTAGCGATGTCTCAAACTTAACATTTACTTAAATAGCTTGCTTGCCTTTACTTACCACCCGCCTGCCTATGCCTTTTAAAATACTGTGTATATGGCATGTTTTATTTTTTTTTCCTTATCTTTTTACAATTTAAAGCCACTTTGTGTGTTACCACATCAAGAAAACCTAGTGGGGGTTTGGAACAAAAAAAAAATTTTTTTTATTTTATTTTATTCAAAACTTTTTTATGAGTTATTTCCCTGACAGAGCTTCTCAACCACCAGTTTACCATTACTAGTCATGCCACTACCTCTCATGTCAAACTCTGCAACTACCTTCATCTTCATCTTTTTAACATTATAGCATGATAAAATGTTTAAATACTTACAACTTTGCTTTTTATGGGGAAAAGAAAAAAAAAATTATATTGAAAAATAAAATTAAATAAAAGAAGAAAAGGCTTGAGGTTTTTTATGCAAAATCCATGAAGTAGAAAAAGAGTTTGTATTCACTATTCACTATTCACAGTATACTTTTCAGAGTTAAACTCTTAAAAGGATGAGTAAAAATTTTTCTATCAACTGTAAGCTGAAATACGCTAACTGGGCTGGTCTGGTCTGGGCTGACTAACTTGGCTTGGGCTACGGTTTGTTGTTAAACGTTGTCGACATTGTATGTTCAACAAAACTTGCCAAATGGCGAAAACTTATTTAATTCACTTCGTTTTTTCCACATTTAATTCAATTACATTAAAAAAGTTTTCTTTTTTCTCAGTTTTTTTTTTCACTTTCATAGCCCCCATTATTTTTCCTCCTTTATATACTCGTATACACACAGTTTTTTTGCAGCAAAAAGATTTATAAAAATCCAAAAAAAAAAACTCTTGTTACACTATTGTATTCCTATTTTTTTTTTTTTTTTTGTTGTAATATTGTTGCCGGTTTCTGTTAAATGTTTCGCTTTTGATTTCGTAAATAGTATAAATGTTTCCTTTTTTTGATTTTATTTTATTTATTTAAATTTATATACGAAAATGTATGTCCTTTTGTAGTACCAGAAGTATAAGATTTGTTGACAAACGAAGTATGGTGTTTTAGGTAGAAATGTGGTAAATTTTACATAAAAGAGCTTTTAATGCTAATGAAAATAAATTGAATTTTAAGAGCAGAAAAGTAAAAGCTGGAAAAAAAGGATAATGATTATTTCTAGAAAATAAAATGAATAATAAGTGTGATAGAAAAACTATTATTTCAGATTGAAAAAGTTTAAAATCATTCAATATTTGGTTTAATTAAGTGTAATAGACAGAACAAAAAATACAAAAAAAAGGAAGTATTCACACAGCTATGTATAGGGTTATCCAGTTTTTGATTTTCAATGAAAACTTAAATAAAGAAGACGTAACTGCTCGTGAAGCTAAGATTTGGAGGAGACTTTAATTTTCTTACCATTACATACGAAAGATAAAATAATATGATTGTGCGTTAAGTTTATAAAATGCGTTAACGTGATCATGTATCTGGGTCCCAGCAGAAAATTTTTTAAATTTGGAAGCAATAAATAAAATTGTAAGCAATAATGGAAGCATTATATTGTTTATGCATACCTTAAAGCTTACAAAGATGTTATAGAATAAGGTATTATTTTTGATTTTGTATAATATTTCCTTACTGGTTGCAATAAATTTGCATTTGTATTGCATTTTAGCGGCTCATTTCATATAAAAATCATGCATTATTGATGCGCACGAGTAAGTGATAGTTCACAATTTCTCCCTTACAAAATAGCTTATTGGTAAGCAGTAATTTCTGCTGGGGTTTGTGGACTGCTTTCTAGTTTGTCCATTAATTTGTGTTATTTCTACAGAAGTGGTGTTTTTTTCGAACCGAATATAAATATTCCATATAAATTTTTGTTTATATACGCTTATATAAGCGGTTAATTTTAAAACTGCTTAAAAATTAAGCACATATAAAAATGCTGCCAAGTTAGATTTTTATTTATCTTGACGTTATCTTTTTAAAATTTTATGACTTTTTATAATTTAATAAAAGAATAAATGTTGTAAATATGGCTGAGGCGAAGGAATGTAATTATTTTTATATTTTTTGAATTGTTTTTAAAAAAATAATTACATATTTGTTTTATAAAAATTGTAAGTAATGCCCAATTTAATTTCTTAAGCACTTAAGCGTTTTTTTCAAAGCAGTTTATCTAAACGGCTATAGGTTTCGAAAAAAACACCACTAGAGTTATTAAAACTGGTTTTCCCGCCGAGCTTTATTCAAACTTTTATTTTCTCATTCATCCACACAGAAAAAATTTAAAATCGATTTCAATTAACAAATTTGTACTACCAATTAAATTGTTTGTTAGTTTTGCCCCTACAAACAATATTAATAATATCAATTAAAAAATTAATAGTGTCAAGCTTTTTAAAAATATATTGTATCAATTAAAATTTTTATTAATTCCAAAAAAAAATTTCAATTAAATATTTAATTCGACCAATTAAACTTTTGGTTAAAAATTCCGACACTTTTTAATCAAATACATTAATTGGTAGAATTAAAAATTTAATTGGCGCTAAAATTTTAAACCGATTAAAACATTAATTAATTAACAGAACTGAAAATTTTATTTCATCCCACCACTGAGTTGCAAATACAAATTTTTTTTTTATTTTTTCATTTTTTATTAAATAATATCCATAAGAAAAACATACAAAGTAATTAACTAATATAAAATTATTTCACTACCATTGTATTTTCTGTTTCCTCCAAAAACGATATGTGCTTTTGGACAGCCTTCTATCATTCGCGAGCTTATTCTATATCTTTCCTCTTTTTCCATTTGTGTAAAATTCCTAAAAAAAATGAACAAAATTGAAGATAAATAATTTTGTATTCAAAATTTAAATATTGTAAGTACTTACCAATTTCTCCATTGTTTTTTGAAACGTTATGTTCCTGTAAATGTAATGGAAGAATTGTCTGTGTTACTGCACAAAAACATTTAAGGTAATTTATTTTTATTAAAAAATAATAATAAAAATTTTTTTTATATACAAACATAACTGACCTTTACAACCCTGTGTCAGGATTACGGCTTAGCTTCTTGGAACACTCATGTTGTGTGTCGACTCTGAACGACAGACCTAAGAATCAGTTACTCTCAGAGCATTTGCCAGAAGTCTACTAAGAGGTAGTCGCCGAAAGAAATATATTTTTTTTATATTTCTTTGCTTCAAGATGTCACAGCAGGGGGCTTGAACCGGAGCTCGCGTCTTAGTAAACTAGACCACGGCGACCACATATATATGCATATGTATATTATATATGTACACAAAAAAAGCATTCACATAAAACAAAAAAATATTTTTACGAATACATATTTTTTTTTTTTTTGTTTGCTTCTTATGCTAGTGATATTGGATTTTTTATCGAAAAAATTTTCATTTTCATTACATAAGTATTTTTAATTACTTAAAGTTTTATACCCGTATTCATAAAAACTATTTTAGGTTTATTGAGGACTTTTTTGACAAATTTCTATGCAATACTTTGCAAATAAACCCTCAATAAACCTAAAATAGTTTTTATGTATACGGACATTAAATTATTATTTTTTTAATACAAGATATTGTTAAATCACGTAAATAACAATACGTATTCGAATTTTAAATTGAAAAGTAATCATATATTAATTCTTTATATAATATATTACAGAATAATAAGGCAAAAGAAAAAAAAACATACGCACAAACATTTCTATTTGTGTGCTTCTATTAAAAAATTAATTGTAATAATTAACAATTTAATTGTAAAAATTGAATTATACTAATTAATTTATTAATTTAAATTATTTCAGAAAAAATTTTTTCAGTGCAGGAATACTCAAATTGTGATTCCCTTGACAAATAATTCTTTATTTGAAAAAACTTTTATTGTAAGAATTTCTCGCAACTAGAACCGTTTACCGCTGGAACTTAGGCTTTTTTTTCACTCGAGTAATGCTTTTCGTCTCAAACGGATCTCGTATCTTAACGGATACCGGTTATAATACTATGCTACAAAAGTGAAGAAAAAAATATGCAGGGGTTCTGGAATAGCAATCCTGTTTTGGTGAAGCCCATAGAGTACTGAAATGGTTTAGTTTCTTCTGATCACTTCGCCAAGTATCTTTTTTAATAGCAACTATAGTGCTATACCCGCATTCACGAAATTACAACTTCAAAAAATCATAAGTTTTTTGTTTTCAAAATGATTTTTAAAAATTGTATGGGAGGTACCACGCCCAGTTTTTCAATTCCGTTCACCTACTGACTGCTGATTTGCCTTGAACATGAAATCATTCAGACTAAATTCAGAAACTTTTTCTGTACATTCAAAAATCTGTATATACTTTGTAAGAGAGCTACCACTCTCAGGTCCAATTTGGAAGAAAAACATATGCTATTGCACATTTGATGCTTTTAAGCGTGATTGACCGGCAAACAAACAGATTTAGGCCCATTATTACAACTTGCCGTTAGTTAAAAGTAGGATTTTATTAGACAGATCACTTGCTTTTTGCTGTTACAAGTAAACATTAACCTAAAGTGATCGATAAAGTTATTGGAAAGATTGCCTTACCTTTAAGTTAACTTTTACTTGTAACAACACAACAGAAGTTATCTGCCTAATAAAATCCTACCTTTAACTAACGGCAAGTTGTAATAATGGGCCTTACAAAGAGATTTACGATACGATTTATTATACGACTTAAAAAAATTTGTTTGATACATTATGTGACACTAATTTTAGCTTTAACTTTAACTTTTACTGAATGGCCGCCAATATACCGGTGTATTTGAAAGAATTTAAGAGTAGGCAGCGGCTTAAGAATAATATTTAACCCTTAAAATATGCCATAAAATTTTAAATGTTTTTATACAGAAATCATTTTAAATAAAAAGCCTAAATGAATACTTTGCTTTTTTTCATATTTGTGAAACATTGTTCAAATTGTTGCGTATAAAAATGTATACAAATATGATATAAATACAGTGAAAATTTAATAGAAAAAAGAAAAAAGAATAAAAAATATTTAACTAAAAAAATTCTAAAATTTGAGTATTTTAACTAAAAAGTAGTTTGTGTGTGTGTGTAACAAATACGCCACAATAGAATTCAATTTAAAACACCGAATATTTTACTTTTTTATATTTTTTTTTTTGTTAAGGATAGTCTATAGTTGTAAACAAATAACACAAAATACTGACAGTTTAATGGGCTTTTAAGCGGCTTTAGGCTAAAAGGCATTTTTTGATAAAATATTTAATTGATGGTTTTTATGTAGTCGTCCACACTTTGTCTTTTTTTTTTCAGATCAATTTTGTGTGTGTGTGTGTGTTTTTTTTTATATAAAATAAATTTATTTTTGTCATATACTCGTATGTATGTACGTGTGGCATTGTTGTAAAGTTTGCATTTGTTATTTATTGTGTATAGTGTGATATGGGTTGGGCGATAATAACCAACATATAGATTTATGTGTTGGGTTGATTTGTGATTTTTAATTGAAAGTTTTTGTAGCTAAAATTTTATGTTTTATACATATTGTTTTATTTATATATGGCAATATATATTTTATTTTTATATTTTTATTTTTTCTAACCAGTTAAAAAAATAGAAATCAATAAATTTGTAGTCTTTTTTTTTTAACCAACGTATTAATACTTATGCTACAGAACTAAGAAAAAAAATTAATAAATATGCAAAATAAATTTAAAAAAAAAATGGATTTAGAGGCGCTGACATTTTTTTATAACATAAGTAATTACATTTTATTTATGCTTTCATAATAATTAGAATTGGCTAAAAGATTTATTGAATCATAGAAAAAAGTAAAGCATTATTGAAACATTACGAATTTTTACGCTATTAAGAAAACTTAATTTAAAAAAAAATATTTTAAACGGTTTTGCTGTACAAATAACAATAATCACGCCACCATGAATTTTTAAAAGGTTTAAAAAATATTGAATATGTCAAAGCACAGAAACGGATTATATCAGTGCGTTATACTCACTTATATAATGTGAACTGTGGATTCAAGTTTAGTATTTAAAAAGCTGTTGGTCTTCAACATACTTTTTTAATAAAAAAATTACTTTTTTACAATAACTTTGAAGAACCAATTTCTGTCTTTTTGGTCAACACCATTAGGAATTTTCGCTTCAATAATATTTTGCAAGCAATGCAACTCAATTCCGGGTTGATCTGAAACTATTTTGTAGAAAGCAAGAAAGTGGATATAATCCAAATAAAAGATCCCTAATTCGATGCGGCGTATACTTTATGTGTAATGATAATTAAATATTACTTATACGTCCGAAACTGCTGAGAGGTAGTCGCCGAAAGAAATATTATTTTTTATATTCCTTTTTTTTTAAGATGTAAGAGCTGGGTGTAGAACCCGGGGCTCATGTAAAGGAATCTACTGCGAATTTTACAAATTAGTAGCAATATTACAAAACAAGTTTAAAAGCACCACTTTTAATTTCTTTAACAATGAGCTATAAAGTTCTCTATAGGTAAATTAAACGATGGTATACTTAAATTGTTTTTAAGCGAAAACTTTCATTTAAATGTTCTCAAACTCGGGGGTGGCGTAGTGGTTAGAGCTCTGGCTTACAACACCAAGCAGCCCAGATTCGAGTCCCAATACTGGAAAAAAATTGAAAAATAAAAATTTGTGTAAGGCATTTCAGAGTTTAAATTTTAAAAAATATAAGAGGTTTTCCCTAAAATTTACCATTCAACTTAGCAAAGGTCCCTACCACTTTACAACAAAGAATTAATACCAACAGATGGAGCAATTACTGTTGATCATTTCAAGGGTGAAGGTATAACACTGGCCTTTGAGTGATCAACTGGCAGCAACTTGTTCCAGTGACATAAAGCGCTTAAATGGTACTATGAATATGAACTATATATCCTTCATCATTCCAACACAATGCACGCATGAGTAGGGGTGTAAGCCCCTGAGAATTGATCTTACAAAAAAAACCTACACTTAAAGTCTATCAAGTAAATGTATCATTTCATTGCAGTTATAGGCTTTCCTTTAATAGAGTTCACCTTGGCGGCGACATTCACATTTTATTTATTGTTTAGTACAAAGAACACTTGACCTAATGGCCAACATTAATGACCAATTAGTTGAAACAATGAGCAAAATCAATTTTAAATGATTCATTTTCAATTTTGGCATTTCTGAACAAGACAGTCTGAAATCATTCAATTCTTTTTAGTTTTTTTCATATAGACACCAGTGTCGAGTAAAAATTTCAAATATTAAAAAAAAGTAACCCAAAAGTAGGCAATAATAATTTTGGTTGGAAATTTAATTTTTGAAAATCTGGCAATTTTGAACAAATCAGTATTAATAGCCTTGCAGTCTTCTTTAGTTTTTTTTTTTAATTTTACCAGTGACGTAAAAGAATGAAAAGAATACTAAATTTTTATTTTTAAATAAACAAAATAGCTCAAAAGTAGGCAATATTTCTCTAATTTTTAAAAATCTGCTTTTAAAAATATTTAAGATATTAAAAAATGTTTAAAATCTAAAAACAAAGCAAAAAATCTTGTACTATAAAAAAATTAAAGCATATTTTAAGCATGGCCAATTATATGCCACTATTTCACGTTATCATTTTGCCATGCTATTAATTTGTGTGCCAAATTATTTTTTAACAATAATTTAAATACCACAAATCTTTTATTCATTGTTGTAAAAATCTACCATAACACAATTACACACAACTTTGATACGGGTTTATACCAGTGGTAAGCCAGAGAGCAAAAAAAAGAAAAATTAGTTGATAAAAAAAATTTGGAGTATAAAACCGTACAATTTGTCTTGTTGTAACAACAATATTGTTGCACAAACTAAAACCGGTAGTTATTATAGCATATGTATGTATGTATAGTACTTCATACACAAATGCAAATATGTTTTAAATACAAATAAACCTAAAAGTATACTACAGTTTTTTTTTTTGCATATTATGAATGAGTGAGTATGTGATAAATAAATTGAATGCTATCTCAACACATTTACAATATTTAAAACACTTGTACGTGAGCCTGTATGTGTATATACTTATGTAGCATGTACATATGTATAAACATTTTAAATGTTTATACTAAAAATGCAATTAAAAAGTAATTTGTCTGAGACCGCCAAAAATAAAATCCGCACGAATTTATTTAAAACGTTGCTAACACTAAAGTAAATATGTACACACATATGCAAATACAGGCTTTAATATGCATATACATACATAGCTATGTGTGTATATGAATATATTTGTAAAAGTTGCATACATCTCTGCAAACATTTTTCCATAAATTGTATAGCATGTTAGTAAATAAGTGTGTATGTAAACATACATGAGCATATCCATGATTTGAATAAGAACACAGTTAAGTAGATATGAGTATAGTATACGTGAACAGCTAGCAAATAAACCTGTTGGTCTTCTTTGATAGCATATTTACAGGCATAGACTTAAATTATAAGTACTTTAAAGAAGTAGTGGTAGGAAAAAAATTCCTTAAATTTGAACATATAATAGTTTAAAATTTGTTTTGTCATAATATAAACTCAAACTTATTCAGAAGAAAAATAAAAAAATTGATTAATAAATAAAAATCTGTGTAAATATTTGTTTGAAAAAAAAAAATAAAAACAAAATAGTTTTTTTTTTGAATTGGTTTTTTAAGCCCACAAATTTTTAAAATTTTATATTACCTTTTATTTAATTTAGGTTACTGTTGAAAAAATTTTAGTTAATAAAATTAAATAATTATGCTAACTTTTGAAAATGTTTTCAATTATTTTTTTAAATATCAAATCAAAAAAAATTTTTATTAACTAAAAGATTTTCTATAGATAAACGTGACTACTGCAACTTAGTGCTGCCTACAGTAAGGCTTTTAATTGTTTTCCACTTCGAAAATTTGAAAGATTGCTGGTTTGATTTACAGTTTTCTACAATTTTGTAATTAAAGTTTTGAACTACAATTTTGTACAAGATAATTATTATAATTTTACTATTAGAATTTTTTTAAATATTTATAGCGTTGATTATTCTTACAAGCAAAAAAAAATTATTTTGAACTTGAGGTTTTTTACATATTTTTTTTCTTTGATATTTCACTACCCCTTAATGTAGTTTCCTCAAAAATTATTTATATTTATAAATAAAAATTATGTCCGTAAATTAGAAGCTTGACAAAACTTAATATTACAATTTTTTTCAATTTGTAGTCTATATTTAGGCATCAAAATTTACTTTTCAGAAATATTTCTTACTTTTGGATCTTAAATGCATGTTTTCTTAGCTAAGTTTAGAAGCAAAAATATATGAATTTTTTTATTTCTGCCACTATTATGATTGACAACTTAGTTGATATTATTGTATTATGATAAAAAAAAAACTTATCTCAGTCGTCTTCGTTAAGTTATAGTCAACCGGTTGCAATACTTTCTTTGACTTTAAGTTTGTGTTTGACAGGTGTGTACAAAAATTCTTATAAATTTATAAACATAAAATTTGTTTTTATATATTTTTACGAATATTTGAAGGAAGAGAAAAATACAAGTAAATAAATAAATAAAAATTATAATAATAATAAATGAAACGTATTTTTCTAATGCAAAGATGCCCAGTAGTAGCTGATATCAGCAAATTAAACTCACTCGTATACTTACGCTCTTTTGTTTGATCGTCAATCAACCAATAGGAAATCAGCATGTTGAGTGGGAGAGACAAACTACACTTGCAGAACTTCTTCCAGTATTATTTCGTCACTCTCACCAATACTACTATCTTGGGCATCAATGTTCTAATGAATCAGAAGATGAATAAATGAAAGTGAAACTTAAAACTGAAAATATGCGCTCGTAGTGGATTTCCAGGAGTAATAGGATTTACGAATGTTTATATCCGCTCACTCCAAAAAACTTAAAGCATTTACACCCTAATAGGAAATGTTAGGATTGTGAATTTTTTTCATTATCAAGGAATTATCAAGGCGCTGTAATAAATTTGATAACAAATATTTTTGCATACTTTCGTGAATTTTCTTATGCAGGCAACAGTACAACTGAAACACCAGAGTTGTAAATCATAATAGAGATAAGCACTGAACAAACACAACTAAATGAACAGATGCTTATAGGCTGAGTTGTGTTGTAAATCACAATAAGAATTCAGCAACTACAACTCAACTTTCACTTTATCTGTTAATCAGGAGCATTAATTTACTTTTAAAAAGTTATAAATACATATATAACTGTCCTTTACAACACTGTGTCAGGATTACGGCCTAGCTTCTCGCAGCACTCATGTTGTGTGTGTCAATTTTTATCCATGAGTACCGGGACTTACAGTTTAACGACAGACTTGAGAAGCTTGTTCATGGCAATTAGTTACTCTCAGAGCTTTTGTCAGAAGACTGCTAAGAGGTAGTCGCCGTAGTAGTATTTTTTCATATTTCTTTTTTTTTAAGATGTCAGAGCTGGGAGTCGAACACAGGGCTCATGGCTTAGTAAGCCCACACATTAACCACTAGACCACGGCGACTATAAAAGTTATAAATACAAATATTTTTTATAGAAGTATTGTCTTTCTTAAAATCTCTATTAATAGCAATATTAGTATCATTATACTTTTAACCTCAGACTGTTAAAGTTTTTTAATAACAACTGTCTGTGACTATAATATAGTGGATTTCCCAACAACACCATTCCCAGTGATTACGAGAGTCTATATTCACATTACATGTTCACTAATGGTTGAACAAGCCGCAAGTATATCCGACATTATAAAATTGTTTACCTCTCTTGTGTTTTTTTTTTTTTTTTTTTTGTTTTTTTGCTGCCGTTACAAGCAATAGTCGAATTGAAGTGGTAGCTGCGTTTTTATTGTTGGCACTGTTGTCATATTGCAACCGGCAGCTGAAAAGCAAAGCATTAAGTATTGGTGTTTGTTACTCTGCTCTGAAATCCTTGTGCATAAACTTAGCTTATAACGCCAAATGGTTGACTATAGCCAAATCTACAGATATTGTAGACATATATGTTAACATGATGACGATGACTACAACAGCAATAATAATTATAGTTGCACAAAAAACCAAATATGTACGATTAATATGTATGTATGTTATATATGAATATCACCAGGCAACATAATAAACTGATTGCATACAGAAAAATGGCAATGACTTGGCTTAATCTAGCAACGCACATTTGTATAGAAAAATGAGAAGCGAAGAAAGAGAAAGAGTTGCATTTAGTTATAATGTAAACAACCTAAAGAGTCCCTATTAATTCTATGAACATCCGAAAAAAAAGAGGGAAAAATAGCAGGTGTAGAGTGAAAAAAAATTTGTTTACCATGATATCGACTACATATTCCAGTATAAAAACAGGAATTTGTATAGACTTTGCTTTGTATCATTGTAATATATTTGCGTACGGAAGTAACGCTAGATTTTACCGCCTTTTCATTACATTATATAAGTACGTTAACGGTTTTTCTGTATATTTTTCAAGGCAATATGAATTTATCAGCAACAGTGTTGCTGCTACAAATGACTACTTTAATATGTTGTGTACACATATATATATGTATATATGCACACATAACTAAGTACGGTTATATGTATGTGTTTATAAAAGTTGCTACCATTTTTCTACACGGGGGACATGTTAACATGGCTTTCGTGCCGAAATTATTATTCGTATGTTGTACATGACAGTGGTTTTTATGCTTTCACTATGCTAGACTAGGCTACACTATAAAACAGTGCCAGCCTTAGTTGATAACCAAAATTTTAAAATAATTTTTTTGTAAATATCTAGCTGCAATTCCTTTAGCTTTTACTGTGTTTCGTGTATAATACGTGGAAATATTAAAGCAACCAATGCAAAACGTTAAAGCAAAATTAAAAAAAAAAAATAACACACACACACACACACACATTCATAGCTATTCAGTGTATTTATATTACCAAAGGACTACTTTGTTGTGGTATTAAAAACTGTTGCATACTTTTAGGTGTTGCCATAAAGAACTATAATTTAAATTGTGTAAAATTAGCAACAAGAGAAAAACCAGTTACACTGACATTTATAGCAATGATAGCAACAAAAAAAAACTCTTAAAAAAAATTCGTTTCTATTATACCTTGCAAACCTTAAAGTAGGCTTCATATTTTTATTTAAAAATACCTTAAAATATGTTGTGCAAAAATTTTAATTTTTTATTTTACTTTTACCTATAAAAATATTTTAAAATTACAATTAAATTGTTATTTGAAACCTTTTGAAATTTTCCCCATTATATAGAAATATTTCATTTCAATTTGTTTTTCAAGTGGTATTATTTTACCTTTTTGAAATGTTTTCATAATAATAAAGCATAATAATAATGTTTATGCGTATAAATTCTATACATTTTCATTCAAATTAATTAGAACATTTTTTTTTTCTCTCTTTTGTTTTTTTCTGCTTGTATGGTATAGAATTTTATGCTTTTATAGAATATCTAATTATAATCCGATTATGTTTTACTTTTAATGAAGACTACTTGAATGCGCTTTAACACTCCTTCACATACACACATTTTTACCCATATATGTATGTGTGTAGGTAGTCATATATGTATGCTTAACAATAGGATAATAATAAAAACAAGTTTTTTATTACTAAAGAAAAATATGATTTATATTTTGCAAATTGTATTTATAACCCACTCTGCTTAGGATTCATAAACATGATGATTGCTGCTGCTAATCTGTCTACATACTACATAAAAACTAAAGGGCCTTTAGTTTAAGACTTAAAACGTAAATTTTAATTGCTGGAAGATAATTTCACTATATTAAATTGAATCTAAGGAGCTTTAATGATATAAATATAGCAAAATTGCAATATATGTTGTCAGTTGGGCGCAAAGTTAGACTTTTAAAGAACTCTTCTATTACATACATAGACACATACATAATTGGCGTCTCACAGCACCCATGTTGTGTCCATTAGTTTAATTTTAACAACGATTGGTAGACATATCACATGCAACCCGTTGTGAGAGTGGATGTCCAATACGATGCGTCTGACCGGAGCCACCCAAAACTGGTTGACTCTAATTTCAGTCATGCCAAAGACATGCCGGTCAAAACAAAGCGCATGGTTAATGGATATACAATTTCATTACCACTATTTCCTGGTTAGTAGCAACCCTTCTTGTTGAGGAGGTTAAAACTACTATCCAGCATGCACCACAACCACTACGAGTACTCCACGAACGATAGGGGAATACAGGTAAACCGGGGGCTTCCTAAGGCCCATAGTATCAGATTAGATAGGTTTCTCTGGTCAGTCTCTGAGAGCGTCAGAATAAATTTCCAATCACTCTCTGCCTAAAGCGAACGCCAGGCCAAGCAGAGCTAGGTGAACTCAATATTCCCCGGTGAGTACAAGCCCCTGGTGTGACGTATCACCAGAAGCCATTTACTGTACCGCCGGGGGGAGGGGGACCGGTACCTACAGTTTAAAGTTGACTCTCAACGGCATACTTGAGAAGCATGTTCATACCCTTAGAGCTTTTGTAGAAGACTGCTAAGAGGTAGTCGCCGAAAGAAATATTTTTTCACATTTCTTTTTTCAAGATGTCAGACCGGAGTTTTGAACCCCGGGCTGTTGTCTTAGTAAGCCAGCTCACCAACCACTTGACCACGACGACTTTCTGCTCTGTTACAATAGAATATTCACTTGTCGCTTAACGCAAAATTAGAAAAATATTGCCAAATGTGTACAACTTTTACAAAGATGTTGTCTCAGTGCATTAGTGAGGACTACTCATCACCTGGGCCTGTTTTCTATTCAATATTTCACACATTCTTATATTTTTGGATTATGATGCCAAGCATTTCTTTCGTTGTTATTCCATTTTTGTTTAATCTTCATTTTATTGGGGGGGTCGTGGTATAGTGGTAGAGCGCTCGCACAGAAACTCATATGACCAAGGTTCAATCCCAGCGAAGGACAAAATTATAAAATTACAATTTAAGTTAAAAATTAAAGTTAAAAATAAGAGGTTCTCCCCCACTCCTGCAAGACCATCTTCCAGAAACCGCTCCCTGACATTTCCAATCTATTCCACCAGAAACCAGTGATCAAGAGTACAGCGCCACCTTCTGGGAAGATAACAGCTAATCTACTGAAGACTCTCACCATTCACATTCAACATCCACCGACAGATGAGGCAATTGCTGTTTGATCATTCAAAGGGTGAAGGTATAACACTGGCTCTTGAGTGGACAAATTGACAGCAACATGTCTGATCAACAAACAAAAAAGGCGCATAATATACAAACATCTATGAAAAAAAAACTATCTATCAACCATCTTTAAATTGCAATACAATGCACTGCATGAGTAGGTGTTTACCCCTGAGTATTGGTCTTAAAAAAAAAACAAAAGATTTGAGTTCATACCTGGAGAATTGCCAGGCCATGGAGAAACTGGAATGCGAGTACACAGTACTGCCCTCACAGAATGTTTTAACTTTCCCACGATACGGAATGGTATATTTCATCTGGTCGTCGCCCGTGAAAGTTACTTGACAAATGTTGACTCATCTGAGAAACGTACGTATCTGAATCTGAATAAACAACCTGTTAATCTCCTTTACCTTTGATCTCCTTTAATTTACGCAGTTCTCTTCTACAGTAAACATTCCAGTACTTTTTTTCAGTTCTGTAGGCAGATGCCGCGAACTTTTTTATCTTTTAAAAAAATCGACTGGAAATAATTTGTGTGCTAGAAAAGAGTTTCGACTTCAGATTTTTTCTAGAAGACAATTCGTGTACTCGACCACTGCTTTATGTCGTTGAGTATTAAATGAAATATATTCCAACAAAAATTTGTTTTAGACATTAATATATACTTACGTTTTTATAAAGTTTATTACCACAATAAAAACACAATTTTGTTACAAACTTTCAATTCGTACTTCCTTATTTTACGCGTTGAAAACTGTGATAAAACTGGCAACCTGAAAAATGGCCCCAAAGAAAAATGAGCCCAACCCGAAAATGAAAAATGACCCCAAAAATTTTAATGGAGTGTTGTGCTCCAAATTTTGGGGTAATTTTTCAATTTTTTTGGGGTCATTTTTCATTTCTTGCTTTGGGGCTATTTTGGATTATGAAAAATGGCCCCAAATTTTAATAATATTGCAAAATAATTTAAAATTATTTTGGGGTTATTTTTCATAAAATTAGTAAAATATAGAAAGGTACAAGAAACCTTACGGAATTCGTTGTTCTGTTAGTGGTTTTTTGTAAATAAAATTAAAATTTTGTTTTTGTATTCATTCGTTAAGAAAATATAATTAATGTACGTATAAGGCCCATTATTACAACTTGCCGTTAATTAAAGATAGAATTTTATCAAACAGATAATTTGCTTTTCGGTATTACAAGTAAACTTAAACCAAAAGGTAAGGCAATCTCCCCAATAACTTTATCGATCAATTTCGGTTAAAGCTTACTTGCAACAACAAAAAGCAAGATGTCTGTCTGATAAAATCCTACCTTTTACAAACGGCAAGTTGTAATAATTGTCCTGAAAGGGTTTAATTAAATATTTCTCTTTTTTTCATGGAATAAAAACTTTATTTAAAAAAAATTTAAGGGCTTTTGTGTTAATTGGGGCTATTTTTCATTTTTAAAAAATTACTTTATTTTAAGTTATTTTCTTTTTTCAAACTTTGTTTATTTTTGGGGTAATTTTTCACTTCAGTTTGGGGCCAAATTTCATAATGATTATTGAGGCGATTTTTCATTTTAAAAGATTGTCCCAAAAATGGGGCTATTTTTCATTTTATACGTTGGGGCCATTTTTCTTTGGGGTTATTATTCATGGTGCCGATAAAACTTTAAAATATAAATTAATTTCTACCTAAAGCAAGTTTTACATACAATACAACAGATATACAATATTTAAAACTTCAGTTAAGTCCACCCAAACTTGCATGATGGTAAAATAATTGACTGCCCCTAGTGATGTTGCAGCCGGCTGTATGTCAAAAATAAAACAATAATTTAAAATAAGAAATATTTCAAGTGACCACCAAATTCGATTGGCAAAACGCAACTTGGTTATTAAAACGCAACTTTTTTCACGGTACTCTACTACTCTACTCTACTCTATCGAAATCTAATGTGCGGAGCAATAGAAAAATATAGGCATAACATCCTAAAACTAGTTTAAATAAATAAATGTGTGGAATTATGGTATAAAAGAACACAGATGTAGCCGATTTTTACAATATACTTCTACGTTTTAATACATTTTGAACTGAATAAATTAAAATTTGTACCCTTAAACCTATTTTCAAAATAAGGCAAAAATAAAACCATTTGCTGTACAAAAATCATGTATATATTGGCAACATATTTCCTATTATATTTAAAGATTATTATTTTTTTATAAATCAATCATTATCAATAATAATTATGTGGAGATTTTTTTTTTCAATAATGGTTGAATATATAAGTAATAATAGAAAATTAATGTATATTCGCCACATTATTTTTCTAATTTATCGTATCATGGAAATACAAGCATATACATACATTTTATTATATAAAAATTTAATTAGCATTATAATAATATACTTATGTATATGCTTGTGTTTATATGTATACATAAGAATTATTTATACTACATACAATGGAATTTATATACCATATGGCTTTTCTGAAAATAAAAAAATCCTATTGAACACATACATATAAAAGCATTTAATATATGATTTTATAACACAACTAATTCCATCAATTATTCAATGCAAAGGAGAAAATACAATAAATTGTATATAAAAATTATATATGTATGTATATACGAGTATGTATGTATATACGTATATAAATTAAATATATAATTAAAAATTTCTATTTATTTTACTAGGGATTAAGTGAGACAATAAAATTAAGAGAAATTTAATTATTATTTTCAAAAATAAATCTTTTCAAAGCCTACTTATAGGCAAAATCGAAGTATAATACAATGCTTTTAATGAAAGTACACTTTTTATTTAAGTAATTAAATAAATAAAATTTTGTTTAAATTTTCTTTTTGTTGTTTGTTGTATTTTTAGGGTGCTTCCTCTAGTTTAGTAGTTAAATTTGCGGATACCGAAAAAGAAAGGCAAATACGGCGTATGCAACAAATGGCCGGTCATATGAATCTGTTAAATCCATTTGTCTTTAATCAATTTGGTCCATATGGAGCTTATGCGCAGGTAAATAAATTATTTACAATTAAAATTTTTTGTTTATTGTGTTTTTACGAGAAAAAAAAGGGAACACAAATAAGAAAATTGGCAAAAATTATTGTAAAATAGAGTGTGTTGTCGCATTTTAATTTTAATTTTATTTTTATTTTTCTTTTACTTTTTCTCTTTGAATTTTAATAGCAACAACAAGCTGCTTTAATGGCTGCCGCTGCTACAGCCCCCGGTTCATATATAAATCCCATGACTGCTTTGGCCACTCAAATACCTCCTGGCATAAATGGTGCTGGTCAACCATCATTACCATCACCAACAATGCCCAATTTTCAAATGGGTGCCCAGACACCAAATGGACAACCAGGCAGTGCCGCTGCTGTTGCAGCTGCAGCTGCGGCTGCTGATGGTGTTTTTACAAATGGAATGCCACCACAGACACCATTTCCAGGACGTAAGTATTTTCGCAAAAAAAAAACCATAATCCAATCTTTAAAACGTTATAAACATATATTTAAGAGACTTTTAAAGAGATATAATTACACCCAGCTAATAGCTAATATAAATGAATTATGAGGACGGTACCAAAATTAGCCGTCTTAACGAATAATTAAGGCAGTAATTTGAAAAAACTTTGTGTGATGCAAGGTTCCACTTTTTAGTCCTTTTTTTTTGAGATATCAAATATAAAGGATCACAATCAAATTTCTTTTTTGCATTCATGCCATCGATCAGGGATCATTCAGTACAAAAATGTTTGAAAAGATAAAGTAGTCTTCGTGGACATTTGATTTAAACTTACTAATATAGTAATTAACAGGAAAAACTTTTGCGGAAAGATCATTCCATAGAAGAACCCTGCGGCTAAAGAACGAATCTATAGTGCATTGTGGGGGGTGCATGGTATAGTGGGAAGAGCGTTCGCACAAAAACTCAAACCGCCCAGGTTCAAATTTTGCGGTTTTTTTTTAAATTATAATTTGAAAATATGAGGTTAATGAGTGTGAGTTTAATTTGCTGATATCAGCCACTACTAGGCATCTATGGTATATATTTAATCGGCAGTTGCAATTAAATCTCATCCCTGGAGCAATAAGACCGACCGTCTTCTTAATATTTTCATTGCCCATAGACAAGACTGTATCATCACCACCACGCATATTCGTGAAAAAATCCATATTGAGTCTTGCGCGCATTAAATTCGACCCTGTTCAGACGACCTCAGTTCAAAATTGTCAGCAAGCCATTTGTGAGTGTGTCATTCATATTCTACCTTCTAACCCAACTTTCAAACGACCCGGTCTATGATCAAATGAATATGAGTGATGTGTTGCTGTCGTCGGCGATCATTAAAATTTAAGTAAGAAACAAAAGAGTACCTTGAGGTATTCCCGAATTTAACTTGGGGCCTTATTCTGTAATTCTCTTAATCTAAAATGCTAAAATTTTAGGTTTTTGAAAAAGGCTGGGAGTTAGAATATATAAAATTAAAAAGTTTGGAGGTAATAGGCATGAAGTTTTTAAATTACAATAAGCATTCAAGTTTAAAAATTTTTAGCGATAGAGTTTTAGCTTAGGAGAGTTACAGAATAAGGCCTCTTAACTCGTTGTAAAAGACGCCGTCCATAACCATGACCATATAGCGCGAGCACTGAGAAAGCTCGATATAAAACAACAGAAATAATTATTGACACAAAAGACATCAAACTCTCTACCAAACTCTATCAAACTCTCTGGACATATCCAAAGCGACAACCTTTCTCTCACCAAATTGGTGAATAAAGCCATTACATCTTCCAGTGAGCAATTCCAAGAGATGCTAGTGAAGCTTTATTTATAGTGGCTTAGAAAGTTAGTGGGCTTGAAATACCTCACAACCTCCAGACCGTGTAGAGTGTCGAACAGACTGCTATCGGGCGATATTTCTAGCCTCTAACTTTTTAGGGATTGGCGTTATATTAGTAATATTCCAATTAGATAGGAACACACCAGCACCCTAATCCGCACTGAAATGGTTAACCAATGGACGTGCAAGTATCGAAGAGCACTGCCTAAGGACCAATGCTTGCATATCATCAGGCCCAGAAGACTTCTGTATGGTGAGGGCTCGATAAAATGTACTAGGCATAGTCTTTAGAGCTCGGAAAGCACTTAAACTCTCACCGGCAAACGTGAATTACTTGCAAATAATTCAGCTAAAAGATTGGCTTTTTTAGTTTGTTAACATGAAAAAATTGTGCTCGTTATGTATTTTATTTCAAGGATCTCAGTCCCATCAATATTAAAGTCGAGTTAAATTCTACTTTGGGGAAGTATTATCCTTCGTTTGCGCATACAAAATATGGACTATTAGAATTTAAACAAAAGCTGCCACGACAAGCAGAGTAGTATTCGATCAAGTTAAGTTTACTCGCCCTAAACAATTACGAAAGTTCGTAAAAAGCTATTTGATGATCGACGGTTGTGTTACAGAGTGAGATGTGATAATGCGAAAGCTGTGCGCAAAATAGGTAATGCTTTTACTGACATTAGACAGAAACAGCTTTTTGGAAATGGTCAATAAAATGTGGGGAGATATTTTACCACAATAAAACCGAACTTTTGCATAGAAGAAACATGGGCCACTGTTTTACATCCGATTTAAAGTCACAGCATGGGACTGTGAAGTAGAAAAATTGTGTCCAAAGAAAACTGAAGGTAGTTCCATTAGAAGGAAGTCTCAAAATTTGTACTGATTATCTGCAAAAAGTAAAAACAATTGACAACGAGTATTACAGTGAGTAAGTGATGAAACTAAGAAAAAAAATGCCGCATTTGCCTAAAAAGAAAATTTTGTTCTATCAAAACAATACATCAGTATCCACTTTTTAGCCATATTTAGTTTCCTCGAATGCTTTCAAATTTCTAAACTTTCAAAAATAATTCGCTAAGAATACTTTAGAAAACTAAGAAACGGTGGAATGTGTGGCTATTTTTGGGACCATCCTCGTAATTCTTTGTTTAATCATGCATAATATTATTCTGATTACAATTTAATTAATATTGAAAAGTTTTAATACAACTTGCAGCACCTTTACATTTAACTATACCACCCCAAGGCCTGCCAAATGGTGAAGCGGCTGCTTTACAACATGCCTTTGCCACTGGCATGCCACCATTCCCTGGAGTTGGTAAGTAAAATAAAAAACAATATTTGAAATTATATTACTATAAAACTACTTAATAAAAATTAATAGCTTTTAGAAAAATAATTTGATTTTTATATATTTAAAATTAATTTTTTTATTATTGTTTATTCATAAGTTAAATTAATTTTCAGTTTTTCGATTTATAATCATAATAAATTATGATTTAAGTTTTCATACAAATTTACAAAAAAAAAAAAAATTCTGAATTTATAATAGAAAAAACTAAGTCACCCATTTTAAAATTTAAAAGAATTCACGTTTTTATTATTACTGACTATTTATTATTACAAAATTATTTTTTATTATTTTACATTTCAACTTATTATAAAAATAATTATAATTGTTGTGTCATGCCATAAATATTAATTGTTAGTAAAAATTGTTTAACAAAAAATTAAAAAAAAAATAAAACATTAAAAAAATTAAAGCAAAATTTTAATAACAACCTAAAAAAAATATATCACATGTATGTACTTCTAAACAATTAATTTTAAACAATAAGTTTTGCTTTGTTTTTTTGTAATGTTTTTATGCTATCAGTTTTTGTTTAAAATAAATATATTTTTTACACCTAACTATTTGTCATATTTTTAAAACTAATTTCTTCGTTTTTTAAGTAATTTGTTTTATAATTTATGTTTTTCAATGGTTTTGTTTTAATAATTGAATTTAAACACACAAAAAAATACTTTAATTGACAAATAAAATTTAAATGTTATTTGTTTAATTTTTTTTTTTTTTAATATTCTAAAAACAGAAAAATCAGTTGAAACATATGCACATACATACTATACAGTGATGATTATAATTTTAGCACATTTAATATTTTAACTGGTTAAAATTACGACAAGATCTTAGTCATACCATGTTCAGAAGAATAGCAAATAGGGAGGTTTGCTCTCACATTTGCGGTTCGCAAGTGAATCTTGTTTAAAAGAAGTAGATTCGTCATACAAAATTTTGAGAACGAACCATCGTGTATCATTTTGAATCTTGTTGCGAGTCACGAGAATTTTCTATCATCTCTAATTTCGATAAGAATTTATCGCTACTTTATCTGAGCTAGATGACAAAATAAAAAAACAAAACAACATTGATATTGTTGACCTTACTGAACAGACATTTTCACGTATTGTAGAAGTTGGGTTAATTGTGGGTAGCGCTGTATATATCTGATTTAGTTTTTTAGATCTTTTAGAAAATAAGAAGTGTTGCATACGTAATTTAAATTTGTTAAAAATAAATCAGTTAAATATAATGCACCTAAAATAAAAAATATTCGAAAATTTCGAACAGTTCGACACTAAAAAACCGGTCTTTCGAATAACTCAAAAACCGCCACATTTTTAAAACCGGTTTTTAAAAACCGGAAAAAATAAGAAAAAACCGGTTTTTCGAATAACTCAAAAACCGCCACATTTTTAAAACCGGTTTTTAAAAAACCGGAAAAATAAGAAAAAACCGGTTTTTCGAATAATTCAAAAACCGGCCTTGACAACTCTAATGAGATATGCAAGTTTTTTTTTTTTTTTGTACAAGTATTGTTAATTAAAATTCGACAAAAGAAAAGTGATAAATAGTAGTTACATAGTGTATATAGAAATACATACATACATATACATATATATGAAGCCACAGAAATATCAAATATTTATCTATTTGTAGTCGCCGTGGTCTAGTGGTTAGTGTGTTGGCTTACTAAGACATGGGCCCTGGGTTCGACTCCAGGCTCTGACATCTTAAAAAAAAATATGAGAGTAACTAATTGCCATGAACAAGCCTCTCAAGTCTGTAGTTCGAAGTCGACATTAAAACTGTAGGTCCCGGTACTCATGGATAACAATTGACACACACAGCATGAGTGCTGCGAGAAGCTAGGCCGTAATCCTGACACAGGGTTGTAAAGGCCGGTTATGTATGTTATGTATGTATTTATCTATACTTGTTTCAAAGAAATTTTAAATTGAAAAAGTTATATTACTATTAAGCCGATGTGCTAAAGAAATATTCACACTGTATATAAGTACTTGGATTTTTTTTAAATAACTTTCTATTATTTGTTGTTTTGTTTCGTTGTTATTATTATTAAATTTAATATAAATATTATTATTATTATTATTGTTATTTCATACATATAAATATATATATATATATATATACAACATATATTTTATTTTTTTAATTATTACAAACGTATATACAATATATATATATTACTATAAATATTTATATATTTAATTGTTGTGTCGTCTTTTAAATGTTTCGATTTTTGTGTAAAACCAAACAAAATTATTTATAATGCAGCCTTTCCCGCCGTTTATGGACATATTCCACAAGCTTTACCACCACCAATAGCGGCGGTTGCACCCGCTCCACGTGAAGGTAAGCTCCTAACTTTCTATTTTTTATATATTTTCTTGTAATTTTCCTTTTTTTAATAAATTTAAAATAAATTGTATTTGTTTAGTGGTGTTTTTTCAATTTATTTTTTTAAGTGTTTTGTTTTGTTTGCATTAAATAAATATTATTGTAAAAAATAAAATGATTTGGAATAATAATAAAATTATTATGAAATTTAAAAGAAAGAAAAATAATATGCAAGCAAGAAGAAGAAAACTTAATATTGCCGATTTAGAGTTTGTTACGATATTTTGATAATATTAAAAATAAATTGTAAACCAACAAGTCTGGGGTCTGGTTCTTTTTGCAATCAGAGATTAGAGAGTTAAGGATCGGAACATAAAATCAAATTTTCTTTACAGAATAGCTAATATCTAGCTAGTATTACGCGGAGCCAATTTCACTAAGTTCTGAAACAGAAAATAATCCTAAACAATTAAAATTACGACTTTAATTCATGATAATTGTAATTGTAAGTGTATGTACAAACAGGTGCATTGTCTTGATAAAACAACACTTTCTTTTTTGTGAAATGCAGAATTTTGTAATTAATTAATTGCCCCACTTGCAGGCTACAATAAGTTACCAGAATACTCGTTGTTAATTATTTTCTTCTTTTTGAATAAAAAAGTTTTATTTCACAATCAACAAACAAAAATAGATGTCATTACCTTGCCTGTAGATGTAACTATCTTTGCCTTCTTGGGAAGCGATTTCGCCAGTCTATTATGATTGTTCCTTTGTACCTGTTTCCTTTGTTTCCAGCTACCCTGTTTCAGAGTAACAGCCTAGCTTCTCACAGAACCCATTTATTTTATCCACAAGTACCGGGACCTACACTTTAATGTCGATTCCGAACGACAGACTTGAGAAGTTTGTTCAGGGCTATCAGTTACTCTCAGAGCTTTTGCCAGAAAACTGCTCAGAGGTAGTCACAAAAAGAAATATTTTTTATATTTCTTTTTTTCAGATGGCATAGCTGAGGTTTGAACCCAGAGCTCTTGTCTACTAAGCCAACACACTAACTGCTAGGCTACGGTTCCTTTGTCTGGGGTGTAAACTGATTGAGCCAGGTCTCATATTCGATTGCGGATCGGCCCAAAAATTTCAATGAAATTATATTCAATATGTTGTTTCTTTTGTATTGTGGCACCCATTTTGCCATCCAGTATTTTATAGTCGCAAATGAAGGAGAAGACTCCATCAGAGTAGAATCTAACTTAGTTTTAATACTAATTAGATATTCGACCTTTCAAATGATAGTATTGAATGTTAACAAATTCACTATAATCACCATGAAACTGAAAACATACTTTTTCTACGATTGCACTAAATGTAATTTGACCTTCAAGAATGCATTGTTTTTTTTTTTTTCCTTTTTTAGTATTTGATAAAGAACACATCAAAACTAATTACGATAAATTTCGTTTTTTTACAAAAACGACGGCTGCTTAGCAAGTGATCAATGTTTGTGAGCAATGATTTGGTCTAATTTTTAATAGTTAAAAAACTAAAATAAATTCAAATTATATATGGAAAACAATAGCGTTAGTAAGTGCTTAATAGTTTAAGAGAAAGATTTTGTTTAAAAAAAATTTCAGTAAAAACTCATACTTCTGAAGCAACTGCGCAATGTGGCGGGCGTTTCACTGTTCTATCGGTACTACCACGGGAGGTGTTCTAGTGAAATAAGAGCATTAATTACGGACAATCGTATATTCTTACGTACAACCAGTAATTCTCACAGAACACATCCTTTTGTACGTGATTGTCCAATGAATGGCACAATCCTTTATAGAGAGAACTCGTTCTTTAACCACACTCTTCGTTTATGAAATAATATTCCCATGAATGTTTTTTCTACTAATTACGATATGAACAGGTTCAAATCACAAATGTTCACAAACACTACTCCCTTTTTATTCCCCCTCACTATATATTTTGCTAACACTAATACAATGCATTACATGAGAAGAGGTCATCTTCTGAGTACTAGTCTTGCAAAAAAACCGTTCTTCAGGTTTTTTTTCTGTAACATACATACACACATAATTGGCCATTACAACTCTGTGTCAGGGTTACGGCCTAGCTTCTCGCAGCACTCATGTTGTTAAGTTTCATCCATAAGTACCACGACCTACAGTTTAAAGTCGACGCCGAACGACAGATTTGAGAATCTTTTTTTATGGCAATCAATTACTTCCAGAGCTTTTGCCGAAAGACTTCTGAGAGGTAGTCGCCGAAAGAAATAATTTTTTTAAGATGTCAGAGCTGAGATTTTTTCTGTAAAGTGAGTTTTAAATAAGATTTTAAAAAAACTAGCTCGCGTTTATGTTTTCAATTTCATGCAGCGATTTTTTGCGTTTTTTTGAAACATATAATTTTTTGCAGGCAGCCTGTATTTCGATTTTCATGTAAATCTAAAGAAGTTTTAAAAATTAAAATGGATCCGCAATTTTAAAATTGAAAAATGTTACCTCTATGTTTATCGATGCATCGAATAATGTCGTATCATTCGATGCATCGATATACATACATATGTATAATTTTAAGGTGTTTTCATCTCGCAGCCATCTGAACTCTGTTTAAAATTATGTATTATATCCACGATTTTTTGTAAGTGTAAGTGGGCAATGCTGCCATATAAAATTTTTGATAGTACTAAGTCACAATAAGAATTTCTAATTATCGATGCTATTTGCAAATCACAACAAAATTGGGCAAAGTGGTAACATTTTATGTACATGCATATAGTATGTATATTTGCAAATAGTTCCTATATCCGGTTTTGCACTTAGGAAAATTAAATGCGAGATATTTCTTCATTTCTACTGGAGTCACGCTTTAAAAAATTACATTTTGTAGACCTAATTGCGTGTTCCAAAGCCATTGGGAAAATTCAAGAAATGATGGCAAAGGATTTAAAAGACGAGAATTTTGGGAAGTCTTCGGATACTTCAGATAAGGTAATACACAACTTTAACCCTTGGAGCGATAATCACAAATTAGTTACAAAAATTGGAAGACAAATAGAAATGAAAAAAACCTGTTTAACGTAGTCCTCTAAGTCGATTTAGTAAAATATTTGTACAATGTAGCGCACAAACACTTAAAAGTAGTTGCCAGTTGCGAGCCAATTTCGTGCCATTTTTCAAAAACTTCATAAGTTTTGACACGGCAAAGAGTAAATGGCAGGGTAAAAGGGTTAATTAAATATTATTTTTACAAACTTTAGACAAAACGTATTGGGACTTATAAAAAAAATTTTATACATTTTTTTGCATAATTAACATTAAAATGTATATTCAGTTTTTGTTTTATGACTGCCTTAAATGACATGCACAAATATATTTATTATTCTAAGTTTTGGTAAAACAAAATGTTTATTTTTCTTGAAATTTGCAATTATATAAACATTTGATAGGATGCATCGAAAACATCGATGTTTTTATTCAATACATCGCAAAATATTTTTTTCGTGAGCATCCCTACCTTACTAAGACGAGAGGTCCGATTCAAGCCCCGGCTCTTTCGACGACTACCTCTTAGCAGACTTCTGGCAAAAGCTCTGAGAGTAACTGATTGCCATGAGCAAGCTTCTCAAGTCTGTCGTTCGGAGTCGACATTAAACTGTAGATCCCGGCACTCATGGATAAAAATTGACATACACAACATGGGTGCTGCGAGAAGCTAGGTCATAATCCTGACAAAGCGTTGTAAAGGCTAATTATGTATGTATTCTGAGATACGAAATCATTAACCTTAAAAACACCCGTATACCGATTTTCATCATTTTCTTACAATTTTGGCCCGAAAATGTGATCATTTTAGCTATAGTGCGCTGTAGACCGAATATAAAAATTAAATATTCGATTTTTATTCCAAATCATTTTATCAATAAAAAAAAGTACAAAAGTTATTATAAAAAATGTCATACAATATAAATATATTTTTAAGAAAAGAAAAAAAAAATGTGTAAATTATTTTATTAAAAATAATTAAATGTTTCAATTTCCTTTTACATAAATATTATGCATAATAAATGTTGCAAAGCTATTTAAGTTCCTTTAAAAACATAAAACACATTTTTGCATTTTTGCTTTTTTTTCTACTAAAAAGTAATGTTTTTTTTTACTGAGTTTGAATATTAAAAATATTCCATTTGTTTATTGAATTGGAAATAAAACCTATGCTTTAATGTTCAATTACAATGGCAACAAAAAAAAAAGAAAAAAAAATGTAAAGTATCAGGAACAAAGTAATGGTTAAAAATAATTGAATAGGCGGTACTGGCGTAGAAAAAATTTGTAATTTTCATAAAAATAAATCAATATTTTAATGTTTTTGTATAGTTTTATGGGGCATAACTTAATAAATAAATATTTGTTGCCATAAAAGTTTAGTATTTACAAATATGTTAAAAGGTATTTCTTAAAAAAAACAGAAACAGAAACAGAAACAAATATTATATGACATTCTTTTTTATATAAAATTTACATATTTAATGTAAGGCTTGTATGTATTTGTGTATATGAATGTGTAGTTAGAAATGTAAAAATATGTGGTTTTTTTTAATACAAAAAAATTTATTTTTTAATTTTTTATATATATTTTTAAAGATATTATAGAAACTAAATATTAAATTTTTAATCATTTATTCCTAAAACAAAAAATAAAAATTTTTTTATGCATGTTTAGCATGTTTATATAGAAATAATTTTAAAGGAAACAGTTCTCGAGCTATTATTATTACAAGTGTATTATAATTTACTTTTAAGTTAAGGTCTTATTATTTAGTTAAACATAATTATGATTTATTTGCCATGTATAGCCACCATTTATTTAATTTTGTTTTTTTTTTTTTGTTTGAATTCATAAGACAATTGCAAAAATTCGTTTACCATTTACATTTAAAAATTGTCCCAACATTTAAGCATTTTTCTCATACAACTTGATTTGAATCATTTATGATTTTCTCATCATTATTATTATATGAAAACGAATTTCGTTTGTTTGTTTTTTTTTTCTTTTTCTATTTGTATGCCATGTGTGCCATCCACCTTAAAAGATTTTCTGATGTTCCCAGGATGTTCGATTTCGGGTCCCGAGGGCTGTAATCTATTTATATATCATTTGCCACAAGAATTTGGTGATGCTGAGCTCATGCAAATGTTCCTGCCATTTGGCAATGTGATCAGTTCAAAAGTATTTATTGATCGTGCTACAAATCAAAGCAAATGTTTTGGTATGTTACTTTTTTTTTAATTAAAATATTATTTTATATATATATATATATATATATATATATATATATATATATATATATATATATAGAAAACGTTTAATGTAATGAAATTTCTTTTTATTATTAAAGGTTTCGTTTCATTTGATAATCCTGCCAGCGCTCAAGCTGCCATTCAAGCAATGAATGGTTTTCAGATTGGCATGAAAAGACTGAAGGTACAATTGAAACGACCAAAAGATGCCAGTCGACCCTATTAACAATCGGAGTTCCTTCAAATGTTACATTATGTTCACAATTCTTTGAATCTACAAACATTCACTAAATTATTAATGCAATTTTACGTTTTACAAATTGATTCCTCTTATGCCTCTTCTTATCCTGTTATTCAACAACAACAACAACAACCCCGCCTTTATCATCACAATAATTTGCTTCCCTGGCAACGTTAATTTAAAAAAAAAAAAAAAAAACTAAAAAAAAACTAAAAAAAATCAACAAAAAAATCTTAAAAAAATTACAAAAAAAAAAATTTAAAAAAAAAAAATCGAAAATTATTTTTATTGAATTAAAAAAGGGGAAGTCATCATTAATTTTATTATTAATTAATATTATTGAAAAAAAAAATTAGACACAAAATAATTTCATCAATTTAAACACAAAATAGGTGAGTTATATGATAAAAAAAAAATGGACCACTTAAAATCTTAAAACATGAGAAATACTTATAAAAACAGTGAGCCCTCAATTTACATTGTAATTGGTTCTGGAATTAAGACGATGTAAATCGTTAACGTTTAACTATATTGCATAACAAAACACTTATGAACTACAAATACAGTATTTTATTGTAAAATTTTAAAATCTGAGCATTTAATTAAATACTCGTAAATACAAGTACAGATTAAAAGAAAAATTGCAAATCAATAACTAAAAAATTCACTTAAATATTACAGCCTATTTCACAATGTCGAAAGAAGCAGTCACTGAGTGAAAGAAAGGCACACGAAAGATAGATATTTTGGGTTTCTCTATGTCTTTCGCCTACTCTTACGAGTAACCATTTTTCTTTTATACATATCGTAATAATAAACTGATGCCAGATGGAAATTTTAAATGAATTTCTTTAATAATAGAAAATAAAGTAATATTTTGCTTCTGAACAAATGCAACAAATAGTCTTCCAGCTTTCATCTATAATTTAACACATATTTTGATCAATCTTCTAAACAAATCGCATTGTGATTGAGTCACTTTCGAGTTGTAATTGTAACGAGTATGGGCAGCTTAATGATATAAAAGATGACGACATAAAACCAAAACCAAACACTTCTTTTTTTTTGTGTGTGAGTGTGCTTTTGCATTATTAAAAAAAGTGTGTATGAATTTAACTTTTTTATAATGGGAATTGTCATAATTTTGTTAGCTTTGTACTTACTTACATATCAGAGAACAGTTTGAATGTATTCTCGTTTGCATTCCTTCCTTTTGCTATGTATTTCTACTGATGTTGCTTTATTCACACTCTTTTATTTGTTGTTTGCTATTTGGATACTCATCCATACATGATGCTGTTACATGTTGAATGATTTTATAGTAATAACTTTTTTATAGTTGAAAACAACATAAATAAAAAACACCCATCTATGAATAGGCTGTATATATACATACACACATGCATTAGCTTTTTTTAGTGTTAGATGACTTTAAAAGAATGCAAGCAATGCAATGCATGAGATTCGTTACATTCGCTCTTGAGTTGTCTTGTATTGCTTAAATAAAATAGTGACAATTGATAACAGTATACTCATTTTGTGTGAATACATTCAAAGCTCATAAACAGGCAATAAAGTTATTCTCTAATTTGTATTTGTATAAAATTATTTCGTGTTTTTGCATCAAATGAAAGCAAAACTGTAAGTGACTCGTTTTGAAATTTATCTTCGTAGTTTTGACAATACGTTCGACAATAGTGAAAGAGAATTTTGTATGAAAATCGTTACGTGTTTTCGTTTCATCTTCTTATACTTTTCGTTCGTAGACAATTCTGATATAGAGAAACTAAAATCAATTTATTGCTAGGAACACAATGGGGGCGAACGACAAATTTTTGGTAGCGAATATTCGTCGCCAAAAATAAAACATATTTGTGTATATGAAAATGCTCACAATCATGATGTACGGTGAAATTTGCCGTAAGTGACGAACTTAAATTAGATTTAATTTTAATTCATTCGCCGGCAAACGACTAACTAATCAATTCAAGGTGACCATATTTTCTTTTACTTTTTAAGTTTGTAGTCGCCGTGGTCTAGTGGTTAGTGTATTGGCTTACTAAGACATGGGCCCTGGGTTCGACTCCAGGCTCTGACATCTTTTAAAAAAAAGAAATATTAAAAAAAATATTTCTTTCGGCGACTACCTCTCAGCAGTCTTCTGGCAAAAGCTCTGAGAGTAACTAATTGCCATGAACAAGCTTCTCAAGTCTGTCGTTCGGAGTCGACATTAAACTGTAGGTCCCGGTACTCATGGATAAAAATTGACACACACAACATGAGTCCTGCGAGAAACTAGGCCGTAATCCTGACACAGGGTTGTAAAGGCCAGTTATGTATGTTTTAGGTTTTGTAGTAAATAAAGTTATTTTTTAATGTCCTACTTGTTTTTTGCTAATTTGAAGTCATTTAAATTAGGTATATATAATATTTAACTGTAAATACTGTTTCAAAGTGTGTTTTTATTAATAATTTATTTTTTAAGTATTATTTCCGTTTTATGGTCACCCTTTCAGTTGTGTTTGAAAAACAAAAGAGAATTTTTGTGAGTAGAGGCAATTTACAAGTTTATATGAAATAATAATTGAAAATGTGGAAGGTCATGAATGCCTGTATAATCTGGCATCAAAACATTATAAAAATGCTCAAAAAAAAAACGAAATATGGGAAACAATTATGGTATTAGTTATGTATTCGTCGTTATTGTATTTCATACGATGAATTTATGCAGCGAATTTTGGCTGACGAATTCGTCGAGGTGGGCAAAATTCGTCGTTCGCCCCAATTGTGTTCCTAGCATATTTTCTCTCAGTAAGCGAAAGAAATTAGTCACTCGACATTGTGAAATAGGCTGTTAAATAAATATCTAAAGATGCTTATCGGTGGTAGAGCCTTTTCGCCGTTGCAATTTGAAGTTTGAATTACAGAGTTACACAGGGTGTCCGCTGGGAAAGTATACTACTTTGTTTGTTTATAATGTTTGATTAAATGAAAGGAAATGGATTTTTTATTGATAAATATTTTATATAATGTCGGCAATAATATGGAATACAATATCAGATAAATGTCCTCCTCTGTTAGCCTCACAAATGCGAGCCCTATTGAGCACATTTTTCATTACATTCTCACACATTTCACGCGGTGTTTCATTAATTTCATCACCAATATTTTGTTTGTTTCTATAAACCTTGCTTTTCAGATATTCCAACAAAAAGAAGTCCAATCAACATCACCATTCCTTAAAATAACTTATTGTGGAAACAGGTCTCGCAGTAATTCCATTGTATTCCTGGCTGATTGCGATGTGTCATCGTCTAGTTGAAACCACATGTCAGTCAAGCCCACAGCATGCAGTTGTGGCGTTAAAAAGTTTTCAATCATATCACGATATCGCTCCACATTGACAGTAAGATCCAATGATTTCTCCTAACCAAATTGAACACCAGACTGTCGCTTTCAATGGGTGCAAAGGTGACTGATGAATAATTAGAGGGTTTTTCTTTGCCCAGAACCGTCTATACTGACTAGTCCCTCATTATAATTTTTTCAATTATCGTCACAGTAATCGATGATTGATTTTGATAAAATGTTTTAACGATTAAAACACTTTAACAAATTTTCAGCGTCTCTACTTCACGACAGCCAAATATGAACTGTCAAGACTAATGTTTACCAAAATGGCGTCAAAACAAAGTAGTACACCTTCGCGGCGGGGCGGAAACCCTGTACATAGATTTCAAGCGGTTCATTTTAGTAAAAAAATAAAAAATAAAAAAAAATTAAAATAATTTTTTTTTTAATTTATTTCCTTTTCAGATGGAACTCCATAAGAAGTATTCCTGAACATTTTTTTTTTCTTTCAAAATTAACAAAAACGTAACACTTTTAATTAAATTAGAAACAAGTATTTTACACACAATAATTAACAGATAAAAAAAATTATAAAAAAAAAACTTATATTTATTCCGATTATACAACTTTAAAAATAAAGTAAAAAAGTAAATTAACAAAAACAAACAAACAAACCAACTTTGTATGAACTTAAAGACGAAATTAAATGAAAGAAAGGAATAAAAGCAGAGGAAAACTAGAAATGTTTTTGCCAAAGTATCATAAAAGTATATTTATTTACTAATGAAATAAAATAAATTCAACAAAATAAAATTTAAATTCGTATATATAACAACTTAGTTTTGTTAGAGATTATTGAAAATTAATAATATTGCAGACAAAAAAGAAAACATAAAAAACAAAAAAAATCTTAAAATAACAGGAAAACACAAAAACTTGAAATATTTTTATTTAAAAGCAAAAAAAAATAATATTTATTATATATACCTATATAAAATAAATAAATAGATAAAAAAAACTGACTGGCAAGTGACCAAAAACGATCTGGGTTTTCAATAAAATATTAAAAAAAAAATAATTTTTTATACAAACAACAAAAAATTATAATGGGAATTTATAAACAAATAAAATACAAGTAGTAAATAATTAAATTTAAACAAAAGAAATGATAATTTCTTAAAAATTATTAAAAAAAAACAAAGAACTAGAAAAAACCATAAGAAAATCTTATCAAAAACATAGACACGGGAAAATTATTTAAAGAAAAAAAAAACAAAAATAACAAATTGTTGATTGAAATTAAACATAAAAATAAATATTAAAGAAAAACAAAAACAAAAAGCTGAGAATACTTGCAAAACAAATAAGGAAATTAAATTAAAATTAAATTGAAAATAAAAACTAAAACTAAAACTACTACAAACGCAGCATAAAGAAAAATATTGTACGAAATTGAAGAAAATTTGTTATTAAGCAGCAGGAGTAAAACTTTTTAGCATTTTAGCTTAGTAATTAAATTAAAAACAAAAGTAAATTAAAAATAAATAAATAAAACCAAACACAACCAAAAAAAAAAATAAAACTTAACTTATAAAATATATAAAACCAAATATATATATTAACAAAGATTTCGAATTTAATTAATGATTAAGTCAAATATTAAATAAAATAACAAAACAAAACAAACAAACAAATATATAGAATGTAGGCAAAAAACAAAACATACATTTAAAAATACAACAACAACAATATTATTAAATATTAATAATAGGCAAAATATATATATATACATACTAATATAATTTATTACTTATAGTAAAAACAAAATTCAAAAATAATCATTTTTTAAAACCTTTTTATTAAAACCAAAAAATAAAAATAGTATGTATTAAAGTAAAACCCCAATAATTAAGGTTTAACAACAAAAAATATATCATTTTTCTATTATTATTATTAAAATAATATATACACATATATTATTATAACAAAAAAAAAACAAAATATTATTAAATTAACAAAAAAAAAAAAAACAAACTGTTATAAAAACTTATTTTGTTAAAAAAAAAACTAAAATCCTTTTAAGCAAGATTGTTTTTTCTTTCCATTTATATGATTTCATTTACATTATGTTAGAAATTTACAAAAACAGTATTTTGTTAAACAATTCCAATATGTTTGCCTAGTTTTCATTTTGTTGAAAATAAAATTTTTATATACAATAAATAAATTTAAAAAACAAATCTTTACCTTATAATAAACACTTAGTCTTTAGCTGCTTACGAAAAAAATATTTATATATTAAAAAAAAATAATAAATACAGGTATTTGAATATTAAAAACAAAATAAGTATATAAATAAAAATTTATAATTAATTAATTAAATATATTATTAAATTAAACTCTTTAAACCCCCCAAAAAAAAAAGAAAAAACCAAACAAAACAATAATTATATTTGCACATTTACTTATAACTTAAAATAAACAACAACAAAAAATTATACATAAAATAATTTTAATTTTTAAATTATTTTTTTTTTATAATAAAAGGGGTTTTTTAGAAAGCTTTCTGAAAGGCTATAGCATTTAACAAGTAATTGTAACTGAGTCGGATTTGAATATAAGCACACCGTTTAAATGAAATGTATTTTTTTTTTTTTGTATTTGAGATCAATACTCAGGAGTAAACCCCTAGTCATGCAGTGTATTGTATTGGTATATGAATTACCGTATTAACGTATTTGTAATAAAAAAGGCTATGGAATACTGCTACAGAGATCGCAAAGTATTCCAAACTTATTCCATTTTTTATTAATTTATAATTCATGATAACACAGTGAAAAGTTATAATTTTATACGTTAAAATTGAAAATTCAATTCAATTCAATTCAATTCAATTTACATTTTATTTATTTCATTTTGCATAAATACAATTCCAAATGATTTTATAATAAATGTTGTGTCCAAATATACTTTGGACACCCCTTTAAATGTCAAGAGTTGCAAAGTTTAGTATGACAAGGCATTTGATTCACTATATAGTGAAATATATTTACTTAATTTAAACACTGCTTTAACGTTGCACAGTGTAAGATTTTGCTAATCTAGCTGGAAAAAAACTCGTTTTTTTGAGGTGCAATTTAAGTAAATATTTTTGTCAAATGTAAAAGAGCACTGGTTATAAAATAAGAAGATGCAAAAAATTTGCCTAACTTGTCAATAATAACAATATAACGGCACCTTGAACTTGAATATTTTTGACACATACTTGAAATTGCTCATTTTTAAAAAAGTGTAACTTTTTATTGGAGTGGAATTTTTTAATGATTCTTTTTTTGTTTTGAAGCTCAACTTGTTCGCTATAAAAATAGTAAGAATTGATTATTAGAATCTGAAAATTTCTTTTAATGCTATTTTTTTTAAACTATTACTCTCTTCGTTAAGGTAAGAAAAACAAAACCAAAATTCTGTAATCGATAAATTTTTTTCTTCATAACCCTTCATCACCGAATAAATTTTAAACGAACCTCTGAAGTACCTTCTTTAAGGTACATATAAAATTATTTGCCGAGATCTGCCACTAAGAAAAACTAATAATGAATGATACTACTACATACCAGGAAATTTTTAATATATGGCTACAAACACCCGAAAATGAAATTAAACATTGATTCAGGGTTGTCAAATAGTTTTCAATTTTTATCCCCAATTTCAAAATTCATATCCCCAAAAATCCCCAAAACCTTGATTGGCTCATCCCCAAAAATCCCCACATAAACTGCATCAATAATTTTGCATGTATGTTTTATTTGATATGAAAATTTTAAATTTGGAGACTGTGCAGATCAACTTAAAATCCTGAGGACATTATTTTTAAACCAATCTCTTGCTCGTTTCGATGTGTGTTTCAGATTGTTATTTTGTTCAAATACCGATCGCTGTGCCATTTTATATTCAACATAAGACATCATTATGTGGTTTGAAATTCTTGTATAGTCTACGGCATGTATTGTACCTCAATTCTAAATAGGTGTCCTGGGTCCTAGAATGGAAAACATTCCCATAAAATATAAGTGGAGAAGTAATTGTGATAGGACGAAACCAAAATTTGTTTGTTTATCTCCAAAAGAAGTAATTTATCTGTAAAAAGACCTTCTAATACTGAATTCCTTCGCAATAAAGCCATTAAAAACGGTGTCGAAAACATAATGATATGAGGATATCATTTTATTTATATGAAAAAATAAATCAAACTGAAACCAAGAGCATACGTTGCAAAAATTTTATATGAAAGTATGAATTTTAAACAAGTTTATAAGCAAGTCTTGAAAATTTATATTCTTTCATCGTGTGTTCCGAATGTAAGAAGTCAATAATATATAATTAAACAAGCAAACAATTTTAAAAATCACCGAAAACTTGTCGATCATCCCCAATAAAATCCCCATCCCCAAATGAATTTTTTTATCCCCATTTCAGGTGAAAAAATCCCCATTTTGGGGATAAATCCCCTAATCTGACAACACTGCATTGATTGTTATTTCTACCTTTTTATTATTTATTTTAAATATAATGTAATATGAAATGTATGCTTTTGGGGATAAGCATGTCTCTCTGGCCAATTCGTTTCTGCTTAAGAGACTTGTCAGGAGACTTTTTCCCAAAGGTGTTATTCAAAACTATAAATACTTATGTTAAAATAGTTATAGACTATATGCGAATCATATCCCATTTAGTATATAAAAACCAAACAAAAGTATTTACAAAGCAATACATTTGGGAAAAAGTCGAAAAAAGCGAAATGGCCATAGAGACATGCTTATCCCCAAAAGCATACATTTCATATTACATTGAATGTATTTGCCAATAAGGCGAAAAATATTTTTTTGTATTTTAAATATATTTATTTTAAATATATTTTGAGGCATACTCGCCGCTTCTTTTACTTTTCGATCATCCAAAGCGAATAATATCATATATAAATTTTTGCAGTTGTATGGGAGATGGGTGTGGACGTGTTCCAATTTCGCTCATTTTACTAACAGTTGTGCATATTGACCTAGTAACACCTTGTACCAAAATTCTTAATTCTAGCTTCATTCTTTTCCAATATATTTAATTTTGTTCCGTAGAATGGCTAAATCTTACACTGTGCCTTGCGTACAGACATTTGGAAAGGCAGCCATTTTGTAAATGTTCTTTGCAAAGTTCAAATTTCAAAGTAAATTTTTATAAAAAAATATAAAATTAAGAATTTTGCCAGCAAATATTATCACGATATCGAGATCTCGAAATAAAAATCGCAATTTTAACAAAATGTGCAGGCAGGGTGTCGATAATTTGATATCAGACATAATGTTTTGTATATGTTTTTTATTTAAGGCCAAAAACGTACTTTTATTGTGTTTATTCACACTTTTAAAACCCCTTTTTCTGTTTTACATTATTTGTCAAAATTTTCAAAAAATTAAAATTATTTTTTGTTTTTTAATTTTCATTTATTTAAAAACAAAATTATATAATGTACAAATTATAAAAAAAAAACTTTTCTTTTTAATATTTGAAAAAATAAAATGAAATCTACAGCTAAATAAGCCAAATATAATTAAACAAAAACCAATGCAAAAAAAAAAAGAAAATAAATAATAATAATAATTTTACTACCATTTATTATTAATAAAAAAGTAAAAAATGAAACATAATTTATGATTAGTACTTAAAACATACCCAAAAATATATTTTAGATTATTAATTATAAATATAAACAAAATTATTATTATTATGAATAAATAATAAGTTTAAATTTTTTTTTTTACTTTTTTGATAATCATTAAATTTTTTTTAGTAATAAACTGCTTGTAATGTAAAAGTGCAATATTTAATTTAATGTTTTTGCAAATTTTTTAAAGATTTCCAATTAGTTTTTATTTATTACAAGTATTTACAAAAAAAACAAAAAAAAACACATTTAAACAAATCAAAAAAAAACCTTTAAGCAAAGGTTTCCGTCCGTTAGAACATTATGATTTGAGTATTGACAAAAGCAAAACCAAAAAAAAAAAACTAATTTTTGTTTAAATATGAATTTTTTTAAATTTTTTACATTTTGATTTGCTTATAGATAACAAATATTTAAGAAAATGTGTTATTTGATAGTTCTCAAGAATTTTAATATTTCAAAGCCATTCATAAATATGGATTAACAGACTTTATTCTAAAAATAGTTTTCCATATTCTATCTTTAAAGATAAAGAACGCATAGTGTGAACATCCATTAACATTCTATGTTTTCTGTTAAGTATTCATTTCGAAGTTTGTGATTAATTGCCAAACGAAAGAAAGGTGAAAAAATAAAATAATTTCATATTTCTTAATAAAATCAAATTAATTCAGAAGGCGAACAATAGCAATATTTTCTATAAATAGACTGTAACTGTACCATCTACTCTTGTTCGTTTGCACAGAAAAAATCACGCTCTAAACAAGCCATCTTTGCTGTTCGCTTACAAAAACACAAATATGCACAAATATATATTAACGCTGTGATTGATAGGCTTGCGATTACCTACGTTTGATGTCCTGATGACAAACACCAAATAATAAAAATGTTTGAAATTCATCAGACCATGTTGACAAAAACGAATTTTGTCCTATTATACAAACTGGATAGCACGCCAGGTTTATGTGCAATCTATGCTGGTGATAAATAAAGTTGTAGTGATTTGTGAGTTCCCCTTATCAAACTGTCGTTACGGTTTTTTTAATAAATTTCTATTCTGTTAGCTTTTAGGTTAACATATCGAATGCCGCTATTTTATGAAAACAGTTACAGCCATATGCATAATGAGAAGTCAGCAGTTCGTTGTAGATAGCAGTTAACAAGCTGCCAACTAGAACAGTGATTTGTCTCAGCAGATCGTTAGCACTGAGTTTATTCACTTGAAACCATTTGCTATCTTTTCAAAAGTCAAGCATTTTCTTTCCAATCTTCTCATATTTTGACAATGCAATGTGTACAACGAACACTATTTATATTATCGGGATTAACAAATAATAACAAAAATTTTTGATTGAAAATGATTCTTTTATTTTTCAAAATAATGAATTCTTTCAAAACATTTAATTTTTTATTATGGGCTACTCAAGGAGAACAATTTTTTTACATCTACAATAAGTATTCAATTCATGCAACATCGAATGTATTGAAGGGGCAGTATATAAAACAAATGTGCAACGATGCCTCTATCTCACATAATGACATATGACGATCTGGCTTTATTAGTTCACGCCCTGCATCGATGTTTTGTGGTACAACAACCGAATTTAGGCGATCTAATACATGAAATTCGTCGCCCACCAAATAACGAACCGGATTCACTATACCAGCAATATACTGTGGTTTTTAATTATAAAGAACGGATTTTATCGATACATTCTTGTTGAGAAAAACCACTTCGAAAACTGTAAAAAATTTTAAATTTAGAAATTTCCAGATTTTGGCGAAATTGATATTTTGTTTAACTGACTGTCCATAAAGCAAATAGCACTTGTACACTTGTACGTACATATAGTTGCCGTAGTTTGGTGGTTAGTTTGCTGGCTTACTAAGACATGAGCCCAGGGTTCAAACCTCAGCTCTGACATCTTAAAAAAAAGAAATATGAAAAAAGTATTACTTTCGGCGAATACCTTTTAGCAGTCCTCTGGCAAAAGCTCTGAGAGTAACTGATTACCATGAACAAGCTTCTCAAGTCAGGCGTTCGAAGTCGACTTACAACTGTAGTTCCCGGTACTCATGGATAAAAGTTAACTCACACAACATGGGTGCTGCGAGAAGCTAAGCCGTAACACTGGCACAGGGTTGTAATGTAATGTATGTACTTGTATATCAAAACGTTATGACTACGTTTATGCTAAAAAAAAATGTCAAACTTTATTACAATATTAAAAGAAATATAAAATTACCCCTCATATTATATAAAAACACTACAAACAACTTGTTTAAAATTCTATGAAACATTTTAAAATTTTGTGCAAAAAAAAGTTCAAATCCCATGTTCAGGGTCATAGTATTGCACTGGATGTGTAAACGTCTAAGGGTTAAGCGTATTGATGGCTGACTTCTTATGGGGTGATCAAAAATTTGTTCAAAAATTTAAAAAAATTTTTTTTTTTGTAGACGAATTAAAATTATGAGAACTATTAAATAAATTTGTTATTTTTATATAAATATCATCGTATATTTTTTAGAATTTTTGTTTTAGAAATTAAAATAATTAAATTTAATTTTGTAAATATATACAAAGAAAAAACTGAACGGCGGATGAAAGTCCCCCCTAAAAACCACCCATAAGTAGCAGTAAATTCTTTAAATAAAAAAATAACCAAATTTACAGCATTAAATATGTTGTGATTGGTTTGTTTTTTTGTAAGAAAACTCTACACAAACAAAATATAAAACTATATATATATTATTATACAATTTTATATATAAATAATAGATTATAAATAAAAAAAACACAAATATATATACACTTACTAAAAAAAAAACAACAAAGAACTATTAAAGAAAATTATTTAAAATTATGATAGAAAAACAAATAATAATGAAAAGTAGTTTTTTTAGACAAGGCCTATGTAATAAATAAATAAATTATGAAATGAAAAAAAAAATAATAATTACAAAATAAAGGCCCAATTATAAAAAACAAAACAAAAATTATTATTGAGAAATAATAATAGTATACATACAAAAATTAAGAAATAAAAAACAACTAAAAGTTATACACTCTAGTCAAATTCAAGTTAATTATTACCAAAAAGAAAAGAAAAAACAAAAACAAAACTAAAATTGAAAAGTATATATACTATAATAATTTATAATATAAAAAATTTATTAAAATTAAAAAGAAAATATTATTTTCTCTCTTTGTATTTTAAATACTAAATAGAAAATTATTTCAAAGAATAACTGATTTTGGCGAAAGAAAAAAATTAATTGAAGATTATATACTTATTTTAAATTCTTATTATTATTATTATTATTATTATTATTATTATTATTATTATTATTATTAACATTAATTTATTATAATTTTTTTTATAATTTTTAAAAACAAACGTTATAATTATTTTATTTATATTGAAAAACAAATATAGTACATACATATATTCAAACTTTAAACAAAACCATATAAAATAAAAATTTTAAATTACAAAAAAAAATCTAAATTTTGTTTCATTTTTTTTTCTTCTTTATATCTATGCCAGACTTAAGCTTTGCCAATTACTTACCAGTTACATATTACACTATAGGTAATGGTATTTTAAGTTTGTAGCAAATACAGTTTCAACATGACAACTATATAGGCCTGTCACAGATTCCGACCATTATGGTTTTCATTTCGTATTTTCAATTCCGATCGGTTTTTATTTTTTTGCTTCAGATTCCGATCGATTTAACAAATTCCGCTGTTTCTATTTGTCTCTTAAAATATGGCAACATAATGTATACCAAAAGAAAAATCAGGTGTTTTAAGCGAATAAGAGCAAAACAAATCGAAAATAGTGAAACAAAGTGAATAAAAAAAATTATACAAATTAAAATAATTACTCGTATTTTGAAACGAAAAATGCCTGGAGTAGTAGAATGTCAACTTTTTAAAAAATTTTTAATTTTAGTGTGAAAAAAATTTGTGTTTTGCACCGAACCAAAGAGTGGCAACACTATATTTAAAAGTGGTTTCTTTCAGAAATAAATTTTTTTTTTTCTTTAGAATAACAAAAATGTGTATATTTTGAACAAAATAAATGTTAAAGAAAATTATTTTTTAATAATATAAATCAAAAATAATATTTATTAGCCACTAAAAGTGGTTTTAATTAATTTTTTAAAATTTAAGTCTCTGAATATAACAATGCCACTTAAAAAACTGAAAGTGATTTATTTTCTCAAAAGAAGTATTTTCGGAATTCATTCCACCTTTGATCGGAATGAATTTCTGCAACAGGCCTGATAATGTCTTATATTGTAATTGCCAGTAATTAGTAATTCGATTGGTTGCTGTAATTGTTACTGTAACATCTTTAATTGAATTTTCCTTAATGTTACAGATTCCAAACAATTCAATAGATTTAATCCTGCTCTTAGCAAAACTTCAGCCAAGCGATAGCGATTTTTTGAAAATTTACAGAAGAAAATTTGTAAAGGGCTTTCTTATAATTTCATTACTGTAACATCTTTAATGGAGTTGTATTTGCAATGTTACACTTAACATCTAATCTGGTGACCAGCAATTAAAAACACCATGTAGTAAGCGATAATTATCATTACCAATTGGTAATTGGTAATTTGTAAACAATTACAAATTGGCAATGCCCACTCACTACTTATCACCTAACGTTTAAACAAAATTGGCCTTAACTTCTCTTTAAACACTTTGTGTCGCAAATTACAAGAGGAAACACTTGTAGCAAAGTTATATTAAATCAATTGGTTTGTATACTTAATTTTGCTTATATTTTTTCTTTTAATTTTATTTTATAATACACAAAAAAAAACAAAAACAAAAAAGGAAAACAAAATTTTTAAAAAACACCTAAACAAATGGGCTGTGATTTGAATATTATAAAAAAATTAAACACAAAAAAATTAATAAAAGCAAAAATTGACCGGTAAAAACACATAAAAAAATTAAATTAGAAAACTTTATTTTTATTTCAAAAACATTTTTTTTTTCTTTTTTTTTTAATATAAAAAATATAGATAAAAATTTTTTTTTTCTCAAGATTTGATTTTACATACTTACTAACACGTCAGTACTTATAGAAATTCTCTTCTTAACATTATTAATAATCAAAATTTATATAAAAAATACAAAACAAAATGAAAATTTTTGCCATGTATGTTATAAAGCTCAAAAAGTTTAACAAAAAAAAAACGAAAATAATTAGAAAGGAAAAAAATATGTGATTAAATTTCAAAACAAAAATATTGAAAAACTATATAATGATATATACTTACTTATATAAAAAAAGTACCTTAAAATTGGACAAAATAAGAAACAGAATCTTTACAAAATATATAATTTATTAATTTGTTTTTGTGCGTTTGTTTTCATTCAAAACTAACTGCCAATTTCAGTTCTTCTTTGAAATTTTTTTTTTTATATGAACTTTTATTTAAGAGCAGATAAAAAATATTTATCTATCATATCAATAATTATTAAAAAAAATTTAAAAAAAATTAGCAAAAATTATATTCGTTTTGTTTCTAGTACTGAAATTTATTTCTGCTTTTAAAATACTAACACTTACTTAGTTGTCTTGTAACTAAAATAAGGCTTTGGAAAAAAAGAAAAGAAAATACCGTCTAAAAAGTTTGTTTAATTTATTGTCGAACTACAAATCATTTTTAAATAAAACTTTTGTTTGGCTAAGCAACCTAATTTAACATAAAATTTACCCGTTCATAGCTCAGCCACGGCATAGTTCACAGAACAAATTTCTATACGCTTAATTTAATTTCTCTCCCTCTCTCTCTATGTGCTTCTGCCTGTGGTGCGCTAGGTTGACAAGACAATTAATTAATAAAATCCCATAAAGGATTTTAAGAGGGTAGAAATTGTAAAAAAAAACGCCAATTACCACCATTCAGGTACCCAAACTGCAGTCATTTCAATAGGCCCTCGGTCATCAGAAAGTTTAGAAGATACATATTTAGCACTTTACTATACAAAACTGGCAATCATAAATTTTTTTTCGTCGGAAAAAATCTTGTTTTGCAAATAAAATTTTAAGTCAATGCTTGTCTGTAATGTTTGGGATTTTTACCCCAAATTTGGGGTATTTTTTATGGTTTGAAAATTTTGGGGAATCAAATTCTTTTAGGGAAAAATTTGGTGTGTAAATTTCTTTTCATCAGTCTTCAAGTAAAACAGCACGAAGTCTGCTGACTAAGTGAAAAGCATTCTTGTTGCCTACAAAAAATGACTACGAGCTCATAAGAGTTCAAAGAATCGTATATCTTCTGTATTTTTGAAGACACAGGTACCAGTTAATAAGTTTGTCATCTAAAGCAAAGGTACAATGTTAACATATGTACACAACTCGTCGTGCGGGAGTTTAAGTGCTCTATCCGCCATTTAATATTTTTTATATATCTCGAGATAATGATGCCACTTTAGGTTTTCGACCCCAAATTTTTCAAATCTGTAATCCGTTTTAGGATATCTCGTCAAGTTTCGGAGATAAATAGCCGAAAACGGAATGCAGATTTTAAAAATATTGGTGTCAAAAACCTACATTAACATCATTAACTCGAAATTTAAAAAATGGCGTATAGAGAGCACTTAAACTCCCTCACGACGAACTAGGAAAATATTGATTTTTCGTGCGAAAATTTTTTAAAGGACAAGAAATAGATATTTTAGTCAATTTTATAAGTATTTGTGAGGTTAAATCTAATGGTTATTTCGATACTTAAATCAGATATAAGAGATAAAATTTCTTACATCCTCTTCACAAATTTAATAATTAAACTAGCCTAATGTGTATACAAACATACATACATAATTGGCCTTTACAACCCTCAGGATAACGGCCTAGCTTCTCGCAGTACCCATATTTTGTGTGTCAATTTTTATCCATGAGAACCAGGATCTTACTTCTCGGGAAATAACATCTTGCGAAATATTTTAATATTTTCTACCGCCGTGTACTCCAATATTTGGAAACAATCGTTGATATTTCGCCGTGCTGGAGTTTATATCGTCACTAGAATTAAAGAACGCTGAAACTGACAAAAAATGGAAAATACGTTTTTTGCATCATTTTTATTAGAAAAAAATACGCGTCGATTGGTTCCGGTCCCACATTTCTACCATGAAAAAAAATTCACTTATGCGTCTGCGTTTTGAAAAATACCAGTGAAAAATACTTTCATACAGGTTTTTTGGCTCTGGTGAACATTTAAGGTTTTGTCAGTTGCAGCGTTCTTTAATTCCATCGACGATATGCTCTATCCACCATTTTATATATCTCGAGTTAATGATGCCATTTTAGGTTTTTGACACTAAAATCAATCCGTTTTAGGATCCGAAACTGGACTAAATATCCGAAAACGGATTGCAGCATTATTAACTCGAAATATATGAAAAATGTGAAATGGCGGATAGAGCATATGAACTCCCTCACGACGATTTTTTGTTAACGATTTTAATTTCAAAAATCAATTTCATTTTCTAAAGCTCGACTATTATTCTTATACAAAAAATAAATATGTTTAAAATTTAGTGTCTACTTTTTGGTAGGTGTCTTGGCTGGCTAAATGAAATGACTGTCTTAAGAGTTTTACTGCAGTACTCATTGTTTATTAAGTTTATTTTGAAAGTACTTATTGTAGAAGAGTTTGCCATTTAAAAAAAAAATTAATTTGAAGAAACTAAAAATGATTTCCATTTCCTAACAATGTTTTCACATTAACAAAACTATTCATTTTATTAATTTTTTATTTAATACTTGCAAAAGAAAATTAATTAATCTAATTAATCTACATATACTATGTAAGTTTGTAAATAAATAATAAACAATACAGTTATCTTTGACGTTCCTTGAAAACAGTGTTGACGATGATCTAAGATTTATTAAATCACAGCTCTATAGCACAAGCGAAACTGCATATTTTTTGTTTTAGGAAAAATTTCATTTTTATTTTTTTAACAACTCCGCAAAAGACTTTAAACTATAAGCTTTTTTATATAGAAAATTATATATTGTTTTTAATTTGATTTTTTTTTTTTTATTTTGGTAATTTTTTCAATTTCGCTGCCTGTATATGGAGTAGATTTAATAGTCTTTTAAAAACGCGATATACTTCAACACTGTTAATGTACACATTAAAATTTAATATACAATAAATAAAAAGTAAAATAATTTACATGTTATTTAAAATATATATGATAAAAATAATAAAGAAATTAGTTTTAAATTTAAATAAACATTCTTATAGAATGTTAAATTAGTTTAAACGTATAAAATTATTTAAATTATTACAGAAAAATCAGCAAACTAGTCCATTTTTTAAATTTAAGATTTAATTTGTATATAAACTATTACAAATTATTATTATAATTATTATTAGGAATAATAATAAAAACAACAACAACAACAAATCCTAGTACTAAATTAGCATTTTATTAGAAAATAGTTTAAAAAAACCAAACAAAAAAAAAATTAAATTTATATTATAAAGCCTCTGAATTCTAAGGTTTACAACTATTTTGCACTTTATAAAATAAAGATATTAAAAATATATATAAATAATTAAGAGTAAAATGATTAAAAAAAGAAGAGAAAAAAAAAACAAATCTTAAAACAAAGAACTACTTTTGCATAAAACCGTAAACAAAAATTTATTGCATTCAAATAAAAAGATATTTTTGCCTTTTTTATTCAAAAAAAAAAACATACACACACACAGAAAATAAAACTTATAAAAAAGAAAATCACATCATACAACTACAAGGCTTTTTAAATTTAAATTAAAAAAAAATCATAGAAACAGAAACTAAATAAATTTATATATAAGTATATATAAAAAAAAAACAATTTTATTTCATTATAAATTAATTAATATATTATGATTAAAAAAATAAAATAAAATTGAACACAAGAAAAATCTTATAGGATACAGGGTACTTAATGCAATTATTACATATACATGCCTACTCTTAATTAAAAACTAATGGAAATACATAAGTATGTATGTAATTAAAAAAACAACATTACAAATAGGTTTTCTTTTTTAATTAAATTTTTTTTTTATAAATATACTGTAAAAACAAAAAAATCTTTACATTAAATTATTATTTGCAAGAGAGTTTTAAGTTTAAATGAAGATTAAATTATACAAAACGAGTGATTTAATTTAAAGATTAACCCGCGTTTCTCTAGCGCACCATTTATAGTGCTTTCAATTACAAAGTAGCGCATATTTTAATTTTTATCGTTAATTATTTCCATTTAATACCACATGAGGTATTGGTTTTCTGCCAAAAGTTAATTTGTGAAAATCATTGCAATTTAGAAAATGCCATCCTGAGGTTAAAAGAAATAATGCATCATAATTTTATCGACTTTTGTATTAACTTAACTCCAAATTTGCATATTTGAACAAACATTTTGTGATTTGATTGTATATAAGAACCAAGCTTATGAACAATGCCTCTTATCTAAGTTATTTGTCAAAAAAAAAAAATCAGTTTATGTTTGCCTGAGTGTCAAATACAATATCTGAGTTTATCAGATTCGGTATTGCACTACATCTAAAGGCCGTGATACACTATCCTATCGAGTCGTACAATTTGTCAAAAAATCGTGTGTGTTGAAAAAGTATAACAGTGTGGCATAAAAATGCCAGATTTTTGGACAAGTCTGTCCGACTTCAAAATCTTTAAAAAAAATTCATAAACATTTTTTCCTCCATGCGATCAGGGTTGCATTTTATAAGATATTAGCAAAAAGCAACTCTACATATACTTTGCATCTTATTTTGTGTAATATTGTGGCACTAATATTGCCATTTTGATGCAACTTTTAAAAGTGTGACAGAAATCAATAAGATTTCTTGTGAATGAATCGTACAACTCTTAGATTATAACAGTTACAATAGAAAATGTTCTATTTTTAACTGAGCTCAGACAGAAAAAATTAAAATTTAATTAGATTTGTAATTAAACTACCTGAGTGCACTTCTGATATAAAACTCAGATGATAATTTTTTTTTTTTTTTGAATACCAGACACCATTAATACTGTTTTATATACCAGGCTGAATTTGTAAAATTAAATATTCCCAATATAGAATTAATGTCCAATCTAATTTCTAGCATGAGGATTACAAACGCACAAAATGTGCCCATAATTATGAAACTGGTCTAAGTCAAAATTTAAAAAAAATTAGTTTATCAGTTATATCATAACACATTATTTTAAACTAAATTTGTGCGATGTAATTTTTACGAAATTGTCAAAAATGAACCATTAGATAGTGGTTGTAATTTCAACATTGTATGGAATTCATTTAGTGTTGATTATGAAAGTGGTCTAAGTCAAAAATTCTTTAGATGATTCTAAATTTCACGTTTTGGATCTTTCACCTAAAAGAGGAAGACCCAAAATATACGGAAATACAAAATTACTTTGATTATACAACACCATTAGACCAGTATCGGAAGAAAAACATAAAGACATTATGAGTTTACTATCGTACATCCCTTCAGTTTTTCAGGAACATTTTAAGAATCTTAAATACTCGCAATATTGATAAAAATGGATTATTGTTGAAAAATAATTAATAAATGTTCAGTCAAATTATTGTTTTATATAAAACTCAAAGTTCTTTATTGCTTTGAGTCATTTATAGGACATTCAGTTAATTTTGAAAATGGTCTAAGTCAATTCAAACTTTAAAAACAATATTATCGTATGAAATTCACACAAAATTTCATATTCGTAATAAATTTCCATTAATTAAGACTAATAAAATTATAAATTAAAATGTCATATAATGTAAAAATATTTTTTAATTTATTCAAATGCAATTCATTAAATATCTTGAAAAAAGAAATATATGACTTAGACCACAAATGTACAATTTGCTTACAAGCTCTATTCATTTTAATTTAAAAGCTGTAACCTATTGAGATAATGTCTCAGGCAGTAGTGAGGGGCCGTTTGCAAAGTCTGCAGGCCCACTCCCAATGTGAAATACTGTTACTATGTATTAAACTTTGCCCAGTTAATCCCACAAAAAGGTTTCAATCATTATCTCTTTTTATTTAATTTAATTGCGAACGATTCCGGAAAAACCCAGAACACAGCAAAACATAATCTTGCTACGCACTTAAAATATTTGTAAAATATTGTGTAAAAAAAAAACAGAAAAATATATTTTAAAATAGAATGGACCGGTACGGTGCCCGGGTATTATGATAGTTGTAGGATCAATTTTCATCAGATACTAAATACAAATTTTACGGAATACTATCTTTGATTGAAGTTAAAATGGTTGCAATCCTTGCTTAGTAGTTATTACCGTAATTTTTCACTGTTTTGTGACTTCGCCCAATATTCCGCTCAATGACTCAAGAGAAACATCGACTTTGGCTCTTGCCGCCGTATTTAAAATACTTTTCGTTGCAAATTTATTACCAACATTTATTAGAAAGTAATATTGCTCTTTTACTAACAGCGCAAGCAAAACATTAAACACTTGAATTGATTCTCATCATATAAACGGAAATATTGTATTGTTTTTCTGTCTGTATTTCCGGTGAGACCATCAAAATACTGTTACATTAAACCTTAATGGTGTTGTTGATATTTTCTACCACCACCACGAAAATTATAAATGATATGATTGATATGATATCGAAAGTCATATGAGCCTTTAGAAAAATATTAAAATTTTTTTCGAGAATTTTAGATACACGTGGCTAAAAAAACCACTTTGCTTTAACATATTAACTAACAAACTTTTTAAGTGAGGATAAATTAATTAATTAACGAAGAATTTCTATATAAATTTGTTTTAATAAATCTTCGTTTAGACATAAAACCCTCAAAACACTTTGTTAACATGACGTATTTTTTTTCTAATATTCTATAGATTTTATTGACCATATTCATAAAATATAATTTTGATTTATAAATCAAACATATTATTATAAATAAGAATGAAAGAATTTACAATATGTTGCCTAGTTTTGCTTAATTATGTTAAATAAAATATTATTATTTCAAAAAAAGAAAAAAATATATTGAAAAACAAAAAATTAAAGAAAAAGAAATTTTGAATATAAAAAACACACATTGAACAATAATTGGTAGTGCTTGTATTGAAATTATAAAAATATATATTAAAAAAAACAAGCTAAGAAAGTGCATTTATTAAAAATTAATAAATAATTAAAAAAATGTTAAATTACTATTTATGAAAACCAAAAACACATTTCATGAAAAAAAATAAAATTTATAATTCTCTTTTCTTTTTTATTATTATCCTAACAAACTGAAGATAAAATTTACTCTATAGATATGACAGCATTAGTTAATACGATATAAAGCCAACAAAAAAAAAAATAAATAAAAATAATATTTTCTTTTATGATTTGTAAATATAAAAATAATTAAAAGAAAATTCCCCAACAAAATAAGTAGTTAAAAAAAATAAGAAACAGTAATCGAATTTATACTGTAAATAATAAAAATAAAATATATACATAAAAATATATATTTATTATTAAGAAAATACTAAAAATAATGCATAAAATAAAACAATTATTTAACTAAAAAACAAACTAAAACCAAAACGAAAATGAAAATGAAAATGAAAACAAAGCAAAGCAGGTTTATAAACATTTTCTTTTTTTCTTTTCATTTTCTTTTTTCTTGAATTTCAACTTTTAAATCCTCTAACCGTTTTGTATTGTTTAATTGGTGTATTGATTTTAAAAATTCCGTCCGTGTTCTAAAATTTTGTTTTTTGTTTATATATGCCTTTTGTTGTTATTTAAATTATTTATTTTTTATTTATTTTGTTAAATTGAAATTATTAATAACAGCATAGAAATGGAATGGAAGTAATAATATTTAAAGAGCACCTTTAAATGAACAATAAAATCTAGTAATTGAAATCAAAAACACAACTTGAAACCAAAATCATAATTGAAGAAAAACAAAAAAAAAAAAAAAACTAAAACAATTACAATATTTTAATCTAAAATATCACCTTTTATTTTGTTATACTTTTAATTGAAGAGAATAAATCAAGCAAACATTTTTATTTGTTATCCTTTTTATAATTTATAAAGAAAATATTTTATAAGAAAAAAATTTATATATTTTACTTGAATGAAAAACTTTCATAAATAAGCCAAAGATATATATAAATGTGCAGATCGGCCCTTTTTTAAATTTGCTCCATTTAGAAAAACATAGGAAAACAACAAGGAAGCACGTCTCTCGGTACTTGGAAAATAAGGGTGGAGAGACCTTAGTAAAAATAAAACTTTTTGTTTTATTTTTAAAGTTTGAGCCATCTATAGGACAAAAATTATAACAAACAAAAATTATAAAAGTTTGTCTTATTCGGTATGTTATAGCCTGTTTCCAGAAAATAATTGTTTGAAGCTGATCGTCTATTTATACCCCCTGACAGACATGTGGTATAGAAACTATAGTACACACACACACACACAAATTATTTAGGAAATTGTCATTTCTTTTTAGTATGATAATTTGGTATGGTTCAATTATGTAAGAAACAAAATATCGCCGAAAAGACCGCCGTGACCTCGACGGCACACCTCCATGCGATGGTTCAAATTTTTGATGACGCTGAGGCATAATTGAAGTTCTATGCCTTAAATTGTTAGCTCTTGAATTGTTGCTGGCTTCCCCCCCCCGGGGATACAGAAAGGGCTGCTGGTGAGTACTCACGCCAGTGGCCTGTTTTTCTCCGGGGAATATTGGGTTCAACCTAGCCCTAAGTGGTCTGGGGCTCGATATAGGCAGAGAATGTCGGTAATAGTGGTTATGTGGTGCATGGCCGTAGTGCCACGCGTACTTGGAGTGCTTGTCCCGTTCTCAAGGACTGACCAGAGATGCCTTAATCTGGTACTACGGGCATCAGGAGCCCCCGGTTAGTCTGGGACTCCTTGTCATTCGGGAAGGTGGGCTAATCGGCCTGATGGTTTGGGAGCGGTCCTTCGGGAAGTACACGTAGTGGTTGTGGTAGTGCTAGGTAGAAACCCCTCAGCAAGGGGGGTATCACTGCCGAGACAATGGTGGTGCTAAATTGCCAACTCGGTGCTATGGGCTCTCTTTTGAGCGCCGTGCCCTCATGCATGAGTGAGATTAGAGGGTACCGGCATCGAGTGGCAGTGGTTGGGCGCATTGAACTCAACTACCGTTCCGGCAACGGGCGGCGTGTGATAAAGTCTACGGACAGGTGCGCACGTAAAATCCCTCTACAGTTGTTGCTGGCTTATCGACGTACACCTTGTCTTTCAAATAACGCCAAAGAAAGAAGTCCAACGCAAGAATCCACTGAGATGAAAATGTGCCTCATTACTGACGTTAATTTTCTTCGAAAATTTATCATCCACTGTTGCCATTTTTTGGCACCATTCTGATCATTGGCGACGTTTGGAATGGTCAAGAGTCTTTAGTTCTCAAAAAGCATTTTAACGCGTCTATGCAAAATTAATTTGATTAACATTAAACTTTTTACCACGTTGTGCATCATCTTTAACGAGTAATCAGCTGAGTTTACAAAAAAAAAACAAAATAATAAAAAAAAATTTTTTTGAATAATGGAAGATAAACTTATACCGGGACTATAAAAGCAAAAAACTAAGTAAAACAATAAATGAATAAACTGCTGACACCAAAGGCTTTTAGAACACATATTGTGTAACTTATCACTTGTCGACGAATTAACGTGTGTTATGTACTTCTATCTTTAAACAGGATTTATGCAGTGTTTGTTGCGATTTTTTTATATTGCACTATCTATCTCCGGTTCATGCCCTGGCGCTGACATCTTGAAGAAAAAAAATATTAAAAAAATATTTCTTTCGGCGACTACCTCTTAGCAGACTTCTAGCAAACACTCTGAGAGTAATATGATTGCCATGAACAAGCTTCTCAAGTATGTCGTTCGGACTCGACATTAAACTGTGGGTCCCGGTACTCATGGATAAAAATTAACATACACAACATGAGTGCTGCGAGAAGCTAGGCTGTAATCCTGACACAGGGTTGTAAAGGCCAGTTATGTATGTTTTGTTTTATTAAAACAAAACTTTACATTCGAAATTTTATCATTTTTTTTTTCACTTAAGGTATGTTAAGAGAGTAAATAAATTAATCAAACACTTTATGCGAATCATTGTCGCCGTAGTCTAGTATGTATGTAGTGTGTTGGCTTACTAGGTTAGAGCTCCGGGTTCAAACCCCTGCTCTGACATGTTGAAAAAAAAGATTTATAGAAAAAAAATATTTCTTTCGGCAACCACCTCTTAGCAGTCAGTCTTTTGGCAAAAGCTCTTAGAGCAACTGATTGTCATGAACAAGCTTCTCAAATTGAATAAAACGTTTCAAGTAAATTTTTTCTTATAAAATATTTTCTTGCTATTAAAAATACAAAACTTACTGCTTTATTTGCTAACTTTAAACAAAAACCAAAAACTTAAAATAAAATTATAGAAATCCTCTAAACTATAACCCACCTATTAAAAGATCATAATATGCACACCCACACATTTTAAACAGAAACATTCAATTCTTTTTTTAATAATTCCATTAAAATCCATCTAAAAATGAAAACTGAAAACAAATTTGAAAATATTACAAGAAAAAGAGTAAAACTATTAAAATTAATAAAATAATTGAAAAACAACAAATTTAAATACTTGCACTTTTTGAGACAAAACAATAATATTTTTAAATAAAGAAAAAAGAAGCAAAAAAAAAGTATAAAATTTCAAGCAAGAACTTAAAAATAAAAATAAACGCAAATAAAACTTTAAATAACAAAAATAAAAACAAATATCTAAAATAAACTTAAAAAAAAGAAGAAAAATATTAGTAAAATGGTTTCAAAATAAATATTAAAACAAAAATAGAAGACAAAACAAAATAAAAAACCAGTAGTTTTCGATAAAAATAAAAGCGGAATATTAAACAAAAACCCCAAAAAAATAGTTTATATGATAACGATTATAAAATTAAAAACAAAACAAAAATATATATATAAAATATAAAGACACAGGGACGCAAAATATAACAAAAACAAAAAATAAACTCTTATTATTACTATTAAAATATAAATAAATAATTAATAATTTCGTTTTTAATAAACTTCATTAAATTTAAGTTTTTCCTGGTTTTTTTTTTTCAAATTTATTTAACAAAAAAACAAAATTTCAAAATCTTTAGTAAAAGAAAAAAAAAACACTTTTTAAAACAAAAATACTGCGGCTTTTATAAAACCATATCAGCTTATATACAAAAAAAAATACAAAAACAAAAACAAAAAATCTTAAACTATTAAATAAATATTCGAAAAACAAAATACTTAAAACAAAAGTCAAATAACACAAGATATACATTTCACAAAAATGTATTTTAAAAACATAAATTAATAAGAAAAATAAATAAAATGTTATTAAAAATAAATTAATTTAAAAATTAGTCCTTTTTAACATATAATTCATTAAACAAAAGCCAATTTATTAAGCTTGTAAAAATAAATACAAATAGAAAAAAAAAATTTATTGTTTTTTTTTAATTTTTATTTTTAAATAAAATATTCAAAATCTAACTAAAGTTGATAAATAAAATTATTGCCAACCTTCTTTTTAACTATAACTATAGCTTAGCTTTTATTATAATTTGTTAGTTTATATTATTGTTTTTCATAAAAAAAATATGGCGCACATGGTGAATATGAGCTCTTTTAACTCTAAATTGAGCATATTTTTGTTTTGAGTTGCATAGAAATTTGTTTTATAAGCCTTTATAATTTATCATGTTTTGTATTTCCATTTTTTAAATGTCCCTAAACTCAATATTACAAGGGTGAAGATTACTTTAATGCTACTAAACAATTACTCGTAGTTATTGATATTTGATAGTTGGCGCCAAAGTTGATTATAAAATATATTTTATTGAGCCCAAGTTTGGTGCAAAATAATATTATTCCTCAACACAGTCTTCTGTTATTCAATAGCTTCGATATCCTGCTTATAATAAAAACTGTCTAAGTCTTTTAAATAGCAATCAGTTGATTTTGGCTGCGACATATTTGTGAACTGCAATAAGTTAGCTCTTGTCATGACCTTACCTGCACATGGAACTGTCTACGACTTCTTTGGTCACAATTCTCCCTTTTCAGTCTTCAGATTTTGATTGTTACTTTGTTTTGGATATAAAGCGGTGCACTCATGTGTTATGCATGTGAATCGACTCCAAAAACTTGGTTTTTCAATATCTACACGATGCTGTTTCTGTTCTATTGTAAGCAAACGGATGACTTTATACCTTAAAGCTTCCAAAAATGCTACACGGTACGTTATTATTTCGGATTTTCTATACTACTTGCTAACTGGTTGCAAAATCTATTGTTTCTTAGCGGCTCATTTCATATAAAAATCATGCATTATTGATGAGCACGAGTAAGTGATTTATCACAATTTCTCCCTTACAAGATAGCTTAGTGGTAAGCACTATTTTCTGTTGAATAGTTTTAACAATGATGCAAGTTCATTAATGCAGGGCAATACTTTTGAATGCTCAACATCTGTTAAATTTGTGCATTTACTCTGTTGTGTGTGTCCATTATAGTTTTGGCAGGAAGGCCTTTTTTTATTTTGTAGAATTTCTTATTTAAATGCACATTTATGAGAGTTTTTCCAAAGAGTATGGTTTTTGAATTTTTCAAAAATTGTCTCAATAGACAAAACTTTTGCGCGTTCATAAACATACTGAAATGTTATAGAATTATTTGGCAAATCATTGTTGATTTGCCTTATAAACGACATACTCTGCAGCAAACGCCTCACGCCTGACCAGCTCATAGGACATTCTGTTTTAAAATGAGTTAGTTTTTGTGTCACCTGTAACTCATTACTGGTTATACTATAATTAAGCTCAAGGTCCTTCAAAGATATTACTGATTATATGATTAACAATTAATAGTTATCAAATTTGGATCACTGAGTACTAAAAATTTAAAATAAAATTTAAAAACTTTTTTTTTTTTAATTTTTGATCATTTGATGTCATGGTGATGTTTTTAAAAATTGTTTTTTAATTAACTGTGATAAATTTCAATAAAATTGTATATTTAATATGCATGAAATGTGCGCTTGTGTAGTTTCTTAACAAAAATGTACTTCTCCTGTAATTTGTTTCAAACAGTCCGAACTTGAGCTTTTAGCAAGAGTTAAATAAAACACAATTTTTTTTTTATTTATTTTTAAATATATTTTGTCAAAATTCTTCATTGGATTATTGTTTGTTTTTTTTAATAACAATTAACATTAAGCACTTTAAATATAATCATATTAATAATAGCCCAGTTCTTTTTTATTTTTTTTTTTTTCAAATTGAAACAATTTCCAGTAATTTCCAGTGCGTAATTGAGTTTATGGCCTCTCCACTACCACTAAACGAATCAGTATTAATGCAGCAATAGTGCAGCCACCACTAGTGACAGCAGGAAATAATTAACCAATAACTTAAACAATTTTAGCGGAACAGGAAATTTAGCGCAATAAATGAGACGACTTTAGTGGTAGTGGAAATTTAGTGCACTAATTCTGAATGATGAGTGTCTGACATTATTAAAGGTCCGCGACATAAAAATGTAACCGATAGTGAATAAAATTTTGATTAAAACAATAACAGCAATTACTTACTTTATACTCGTGCAGGCAGACTCAGCAAATTAAGGAAATAACATTTACTACTATTTATTTGGACATGGACTTAAACTACGAGTATGTATTCATAGGTATCAGGTATCAAGTCTATGTATCCCTTTCAGTCCCAAGCAATTTCAAAGTTGGCGGATTTTAATAAAATTTTCAGTAAATTGTAACTCAGACTAAAATAACACAAAAATGTATTTTTTATGTCCTTAGAAACAGGTCATACACATATCGTTTATGTGCTCTATCCGCCATTTTATATATCTCGAGTTAATGATGCCATATTAGGTTTTTGACACTAAAATTTTTAAAATCTGTAATCCGTTTTCGACTGTTTTTCTCCGAAACTGGACGAGATATCCGAAGACGGATTGTCGTCTTGAAAAATTTGGGGTCAAAAACCTAAAGTGGCATCATTAACTCGAGATATATAAAAAATATGAAATTGTGGATAGAGCACTTAAACTTCCGCACGACGATATGTGTTCCTTGGGATTTATATATTTATATTTATATACAAACAGTATAACATGAAATGTATTGCTTATAGGGATAGGTATGTTTCTATGGCCATTTTGTCTCTACTTAAGAGACTCGTCAGGAGACTTTTTCCCAATAAGCAATACATTTCATATAGTATATTTGCCTATATGGCGAAAAATTTTTTTTGTTTTTTATATACAAACTTTTCTCTTCAAAACACATTAAATTTACCTACACCTTTGTGTAGCTGAGCCCTGAAAGGGGTATGAAAATATATGAAAACGATAGTGTAACTGAAGCAGTGGAGCTAAATCTGCATTGAACTATAGTGTTAATGAATTACTAGTACATTACCACTAATCATTCAGAATTAGCGCGTCATTAGGCAATAATGCACTCTCCTCTCTACTACCACTAACATCTGTGGAAAATTAAATCTAAAGGAATAAGCTCAACTCTGTTCTAGTGCAATATAAGACAACTAACAAAAAAAATTTTTTTTTTTGTTTTTTTTTTTTTGTTTTTTTTTTATTAATATGCAACTATTTTAAGAAATTTGAACTTATGATGCTTTAACACTTACGAGTAGCTTATATAGTTTTAAAAATTTTTATAGTCAAATGCGTAAACAATTAGGTTTTTATTTGTAATTACATACAATTTAATAGCATATGCAGGAATTTAATTTAAAGAAAATGGAATAAAAAACAAATATTTTACAAATACAAATTTGCATACACACACACACCCAGATAACAACTATTTTTTAAGTAAAAAAATAAAAAATTATAAATAATAATTAAACAAAATAAAGAGGCAAGGGATATTTGCAATTAAATTTTTATGTGTAAGATTTATATATACAATACATAACAATATATACTTACATAGTAAACAAAAGAAAAATTCTAGGAAGTCTAAACCTAAACATTTTATAAAAAAAGAAAGTATAATTAAAAAAAATAAATAAAATAAATTTTAAAAATATACATACATATTTACTAAACAAACTTATGTATTATGAGATATTGAAATAATTCATATTTAAATATACATACATACATACATGCATACATATAAAGGTATACATACATATTTTTTTTATTTTGGTAAAACTTAAAATGTTTGGTAAGCCCTTTATGAGAATGATATTTAGCCAGCAAACAAAATAAATCCAAAAACGAAAATAAAAAGACTAACACCTATATTCATAAAACAGTTAAAATAGATTTGAAATCTAGTTTAAAAAAAATTGTAAGGAAAATTTGATTTACAATAAAACTCATTTTAAATTTATTTTATTTTTTATTAATAAGGGGGCATAAAAGTGTCGCAATTCACGATAATAATTCCTAAAAAATTTCTATTTTATGTTTATTTCTGATTTTTTTCAAATAAAACCATTGTTTTTTATTTATATTTTTATGTTTTTTTTTTATTACTACTACCGATTGAGGTCTCCGGACATGAGCACTATACGCCGGATGTGTGTTCCAGATATTTCGCAAAAGTTGACGGAACTTGATTATGTGCTTAATGGCATATAATTTTCATTTAGTTTATAAATTTTTGTATATAAGAATTTATAGTTTTGATTACAGAGACGAAATGGCCATAGAGACATGCTTACCCCATAAGCAACACATTGCATACATACTATACAATATACTTTATACAGAAATAATACATTCCTCCCTATGGTATCAACTCGCATATGCATTTTAACATTTTCTGTGGGCAAATCAACGCATTCGACATCACAGTGCATATAGTGATGAAAGAAATGACAGCTACAAAAGTAAAAATCAGCTGTTATTAATTTTACTACAACTTAAAAACAACAATTACACATATTTTTGCTATTGCTTGCTATCTCTTTCATTTTAAAATTGAGTAAAATTGTTGTGTTGCTCTTGTTTCATCACTGTATACACTGAGTTCGATATCGAGTGCCCGTTCGTATAGATCACAGTATTCGATCGAAGTTGATATTACCTACTACTATTTCTTAAATTGCTTTAAGCATATGGCAATAGTATAAACAAATCAAAAAAGGAAAACAAAATTGCTAATTATAAAAAATAAATTTAAAAAAAAATTCAAGAAATAATAGATTCACATTTTGTTTAAATCGGAATCGGAGGACGAAACCAATTACGCAGTTATGAGAAGAAATATTGGTGACAAAAAATCCTTTTTCATTGTCTTTTTTTTTATTGAGACCAATACTCAGGGGTAAACCCCTACTGATGCCGTGCATTGTATTGGAATTTTTTGAAAAGGACTAAATAAATTGAGTAAGTTGTGAGTTAAGAAGTAAATAATTTTAACTAAACGTTTTTTAACACAGCCTCTTCGGCCTTGAAATATATTCTTTCCGAAATTAGCATTTCTGGTATAATAGATGGCTGCACCACCCATATTAAAGCTTGCCACTAACTTAAAACTCTTGGCCAATTGTGGTTCTCAGTATGTAACATAGTAGGAAAATAAACAAAGCGAAACGTTTGATCTCATTTTGTTTTGTTCTTTATAATGAGCAAAACATAAACAAAACAAAAACAGTGAGAGCGATTGTCCCAATTAGTTTTGTATATTGTTTATGTTTTGATCACTACAAATACACTAACTCAAATGTGCGTAGGTAGAACAGAAAATGAATGAGAAGAAAAAGAAAAGTAGAAGAGAAAAAAGAGCAAATTATACGAATGTAACGGAATAACAAAGCAAGCACAAGAGCGAAAAGTGAATTGTTTCGTTTTCGTTCTTTCTCTTTTAGAAAGTTTTTGTTTTGGTTTTGCTCATGTACAATACGATTAAAAAAAATTTGAAAAGTTTATGACATTGTGGTAACGTTTGCGAAATATTTTGTTTGTTTGCCCACTGTGGTATATAAGTAATGCCGGGAATGATTTCTTACTGACTTTAACACAAAGTAACATGTGAAAAGTTGTAGAAGGCGTTTAAATTGAAATTAAAAACAAATTGTACCCCAAAATTATAATATTTTTGTCAAATCAAATTGATTTCATTATTTCTTTGACTAGATGGTTCACTTTCCGTAAAAACAATTAAAATTATATTTTTAAACTAATTTCGAGAAAATAGAAGAAAAATATACGTTGTTTACATGTCTGTTCTGTAATTCATGTGGAATTGATAAAATGTTTGGATTTCAGAAAGCATAAATTATGTAATTTCAAAAATTTAAATTAATTGAAAGGAGAGTGCTACTCTAAATAGTGATAATTTTTTATTATGCTAAGTAGCATTAAAGGGCGAGTGTTATATAAAACGTGCCAACAAATTTTGACTTTTTATTAAAAATATTTAAAATTCTTACATCAGAATGTTATGCAAAATAAAAAAAAAAAAAGAAAATTTTTTTTAAAACTTGTTTTTTGCATAAAATTGATTTAAACAATTTAATATTTTTTATAATTTTAAATCAGACCACAAAAGCCTATTTTTATTCTTAAATTTTTCTCAAATTTTCACATATTTCTTATTAAAAAAATGTATTTCACTTGTACACGCAAACAAACAACAAACAGATGTTTCAGTTTGGTTCTATGTTTTTTCAGTATCTTTCGGCTATTAAATCGATTCGTATCGTATAGAGTAAAAAATTAAAAAATTGAGTACTATAGAAAATTTTCTCAAATCGAAAGGCATTTCGGTCACGACTGCCAGAATTAGCCATCAGATTTCAATCAATATAAATAATGAATAAATGGCCTGTTGGTAAATGCATCACTGCAGTGAATTCACCATATCTAACGTTTAAAACCAAGCTAAATTCAATTTTTTAATTAAAACATTTTTTTATATAAATACTACTCGAATAATAATAGAATAGTGTTTCATGAGAATTTACAATTTTAACGATTTCTCTATAGTGTAAATATTGTTAAAGAAAGTTTTATATATGTATGTTTCCTCACGAAAAAAAATACATCGTATCAAATTTTTATATAATAGCAAAACAAAAAAAAAATGTACAAATTTTAATAAAAGTAAACATCGAGCATACCTAGTTATCCTACACAACGCATAGACGACAATCAGAGCAATTCGTCAATGACATTTTGCTTGCTTGCTAAGCGACAATGTCACTGAGCTTGTCATCGACCGAACGTCGTCAATACTCTGTTTATCAGGGCCAACTTCAAGCAAATAGACCAAAAAATATCGTACACGAATACTTTCGCTATCTTGTCGACAACCATTAGTGACATGTTTTAAAGACTTAATTAGCAATTGTGCCAACTGGGAATATTCCTTTAATATTATCACTACTAATTCATCAATATATTACATTACTTTTAAAAAAGATTACTAATTGATTACGATTACAAATAATCAAAATTACTGCCAATCAAACAGAATAAAAAGTAATCAAAAAATAATCCCAAATTTTTTCAACGATTCTTTTTGATTATTTTTCATTACAAAAAGAATCGTTGAAACTAATTGAGATTAGTTTTTGATTACTTTTGATTATTTTGTAGTAATTGCTAGAAATTCTGATAATTTTTTTTTTCTTGTTATTTTAATATTTAATCATGCAAAAGCTTAGTTTTAGAATTAGTAATCATTACGCTTTAAAATCATTACTTACCAGGTAGCATTGTGATATCTAATTCAAGTTTTTTACACCACAAATTATAAGTTCATATAGCAGCCAACAAGCTTCTCAAGTCTGTCGTTCGGAGTCGAAATTAAACTGTAGGTCCCGGTACTCATTGATAAAAATTTACACACACAATATGAGTGCTGCGAGAAGCTAGGCCGTAATCCTGACACGGGGTTGTAAAGGCCAGTTATGTATGTATAGCAGCCAACAACCATAGCAAGTGTAATATTGGCTTCAATGGTCTTCTACTTGTTATAAAATTTTAATATTTTTAATAAGATATTTTTACAATATTTCTTATTTCTTTTTTTTTCTTATTATTATTTAGAATACGAATATATGAAATAAAAACACTTTTATGTCCCATAATTCCTTTTTTATTATTATTTTTTTTATACTCAAAGCATGAAAATGTTTGTGCAAAACCCAAACCTTCACAAGTGCAGCTCCTCGTTATCGTTGTCATTGTCAAAATGAAGAGAAAAACTTTCACATAAAATTGTCAACAACATAGCATGATATTAATTTCGTAAAGAAACTAAAAAGAACAACAAAAATTATTTATAAAGAAAATCCTTACATGTAAACGCAGTTTTTTTTATTACTATTTATTATAAAGTAAAATAATTATATCCTTAGGGAAAATAGTATTAAAAAACTAAAGATAAAAATATCGTATTAAATACAAAAATAATTAAATTGATAAACTAAAAAAAAAATAATAACAAACCCTTCATTTAAAAGAAAATCTAATAATATTGAAAAAAAATGAAAAAAAAATTAACAATAATAATAAAAACAAAAAACAAGTTATATTATTAATTTAAACAAATAGTTGAACAAAGCAAAGAAAAAAAAATGTTATAAATAATAATAATAAAATACATAAAATAATTAAATAATATAATAAAAACTGCATAGGAATGCATGTTTGAATAGGGCAGCATTCAAAAAGCAAAACAAAAACAAACAAACAAAAAAATGGATGAAAGCAAACACCGAATAATACAAGTATTTAAACAAAAATATTGGTCAAATATTTTCTACTTGTAAATAGAAAATTATTTAAAATAAAATCAAGGTAGAAAAGTTGGTCAAACTATAACATTTATATAAATTATTATTACAATGATTATAATTATTATTAATATTATTGAACTTATAAATTAAATTAAATTATTATTATTCTATTATTATTATCATTATCATTAATAAAATGAATTTTAAAACCACAAAAAATTACACATGGAAAATAATAATTATGTATTATTGTTTAAAAAAAAAAATAATAAAAAAAATTAAAATAATATTGTAATAAATTGAGTAAAAAAAAACAATAATAAAATAAAAAAATAACAAAAAATGCAAGAAAGAAAGAAAGAAAGAAAGAAAGAAAGAAAATAAATAAATTTATTAAACGAAATATTAATTAAAAGAGAAAAGGAACACAACAACAACAAGAACATTTAACATTAATACACAACTATTAAGTTCATATTACAAACCCCATATTATATTAATTAAATACCATTCATTACCATTATTAGAAATAAAGAAAACCAACACAAAATTTTCAATTTAGTTTTTAATACATACGACTACTCGTATGATAAAGCAAAACTAAATGTTTTATTATTTTATTTTTACTAATTTTAAAATAATACAAATATAATATTTGCAATTGTTTTTCTTTTTTTACATTTGTAACTCAAATATTTTCATAATAATTTAAAGAAATCATTATTATTTTTAATTGTTTTTTTTTTAAGAATATTATTAAATATAAATTTCACTTTATTAATGCATTACTATTAAAAATAAAGAATAAAAACTACAAAAATATTAATTAAAACATTTATTAATTATATATTATACAAGATAAAATAAAATATAAAATACAAACAAAAACAAGAACAAAAATCCATTAAAACGCAAAAAAAAAATAACAGACAAACAAAAAATATTAATTAAAAAAATACAGATTATATATTATATACTTTATAGAAATTTAAAACCAAAATAATAAAACTGAAAAACCAACAAATGATGAATAAAGTTATAAAAAAATAAACTTTTAAAAATATTATAAAAAAAATAAAATAAACTTATTTATTTAAAAACTAAACAGGTAATTGGGGCACCACAACAATTACAACAAGTAAGTATACTAAGCATCGGTATCAGTACCGATAAAAAATTATTTGTCATTTCGGTATCGGTATCGACATCGGTATTTTAATTAAATCGGTATCGGTATACCGGTACCAAAATATTACTACCGGTTTATATACCGATATACCCTTATACCGAAACTTAATAAAAAACTTTCAAAAGAAATATATGTAGATTATATGCTTAAATTGAAAGAATATAACATACTTATATAAGTATAATACAAAGTTTAATTTTGCAATTAAAAATTAATTAAAATACTTCATTCAAAGTTTTAAAAATCTTCACACTTAAAAATAAATTGAATGAAAATCTTAAGACTATTTTAAGCTAGGAAAATCGACTACAATCTGTTTAATAGTTAAATAAAAAATGTTTTTCAAATGAAATACATATTTGTTTGAAATAATAACACAATTTATTCCTATTATTCATGCTTAATTCCAAAATATTTACATTTAACAAAATACATTTCATATGGAAATAAGCATGTATCGATGGCCATTTCGTTGGTGCTTAACCAACTCGTCAGGAGACTTTTCTAAAAATGGGATTCTCATCTACTTAGTTTATAATTACCCAATTCACAAAATGTTATAGTTGTCGTAGATCGGTAGAAACTATAACAAACTACAACTATTGTACATAATGTTGTTGTTAATTTCCATGTCAAAAACTACTACAACATGTACGACAATTTTTCCTATGTTTCCGAAATGTCGTATCAATACACCAGAGTTGGAAAACTTATTTTCATTTTACTAGTTTTATTTTTCAAATGTATTTTAAAAATTGTTTGAATAAATCATTCTTCTTCTTTTAAAATTTTTTATTGAAGAAACATCTACAACAATATTTACGACAAGGTGTTCACAAAATTAAATGCCATCATATCGTCAATGGTATTAAAGAACGCTGTAACTGACAAAAAATCGAAAAGACGTTTTTTGCATCATTTTTATCAGAAAAAAAAATACGCGTAGATTGGTCCCGTTCCCAGATTTCTACGACGAAAAAAAATTCACTTACGCTGTATGCGAAATGAAAAATACCAGTGACTCTGGTGAACATTTAAGGTTTTGTCAGTTACAGCGTTCTTTAATTCCATCGACGATATATATATTATTTCTAAAGCACTTTTTTTTGTCGGTTGCAAATATCTTCCATACCACCGCAATCAGATTATGATTATATGTTTTTGTTCAAGTGTGGTAATACAGGGTCGCCTAATAGTAATGCAGTTCTACATAATATAGTATGTATATATTAAAATCCATTTTGGCAATACCGCTATTTACTATAAAAAGCTGTTTTGGAAATACTTTGCAGTAGTTGTTAGATCAAGTGCGATAAACATGGGCAGTTATACGTGGCTTTTTCTCGGGTGCGTACGTTTAAAGATATTTTTTTTTTGTATTAAAGATTTGTACGAGCAAAAAGTTAACTATGGTCATGTCATTACCTCTAACATTGTATTCAAAGAAGTATTATAAAAGCTTTTAAACGTACGTACGTACATATGTATGGAAATACAAAAAAGACAACTAACGGTGCGAAATATTCGCACGGGTCATCTAGTTTAACTATAATCTACAACAATATAATATTTTGTGAATTGGGTAAATAGTTTAAACATAACAATAAATCGTTCAAATGAACTATTTTGGAAAAAGCCTCCTTACTTCCATAAAACCTCAATATTTTTTTTTTTAATTTATAACTTAAACTTATTAATATCGTTTATTGTTTCATAAACGGGTGGTGCGGCTAAAGAAAGAACTCTCTCTATAATTCATTGTACGGTTCACTGGACAATCAACTACAAAATGACGTGCTCAAGTGGTCAGTAAAGATATGCGACTACTGGGAAACAAGTCTTTTTTTCCATCAGAGCACCTCTAATAGTAGTACTGATAGACCAATGAAACGCACGCCATATTGCGCTGATGCTGCAACGAATCGATACCTTACCATCGCCGATAAACACATTCGCCCTTTACTGTACACAGTCGAAAAGCCCCAAAATAGACTTTGAAGCACCGGCCCATACATGAGAGTTTTATTCCAATCTAGGTCGGATATAGGTCTTGTAAATATTTATTTGTATCGTTGTATAGAATAGGTTACGGATACAATTATAGAACGATATGACGATATGGCAACAATACAACAATACGACGATATAACGATATCATGATACAATGATTCAACGATACGACTATACAACAATACAACGATACGACGATACAACCATACGACGATACAATGATACAACGATATGACGATACGGCGATACAACAGTACAACAATATAATGATACGATGATAGAATGATACAACGATATGACGATAGGACGACACAACTTGATAGCTTCTTTCGATACTCGAAATATGGATTAAATCATCACAGCCTCTATGTGTCATAAAGCAAAATTGAGTCTTGCACGCATTAAATTCGACCTTGTTCGCTAGATCCCATTTGGAGATTTTTTGTAGGTCATTTGAGAGCCTGTCATTCATATTCTGTCTTCTCGCCTTAATCTTCAAAGGTTCGGCTTACGATCAAATGAATATGTATGTAGTAGATAGGGTTGGAAATTGAAAGGAGAAGATCGTTTGGAAAAATTAGGAATAGTGTAGGAGACAGAAAAGAGACTTTCGGTACTCCCGAATTAAAATTTAAGCTGGTTGGAAGCGCCACTGTCTATAGCCATTGTCTACAACCGCGGTCTCTGAGAAAGCTCGTTATAAAACTAAAAAATTGTCACCGACACCAAAGGCAGCTAGTTTGGAAATGTGAGCCTTGTACCAGACTCTATCAAAAACTTTCGAGATAAATATCTAGAGCAATAACTTTGCTTTTACCAAAGCGGTGAACATACCCAATCCACTTCTCAGAGAAGTGTGCCAACCAGTCACCAGTGGAGCGGCCAATGAACGCGCAAGCGGTTAATTGGAAAAAATCAAATACAAGCAAATTTTTTATAAACATAAATGTCGGCAGTATGTAAATTTTAGAAATATATATGTATGTACCGGTATTATATCGGTATTAAACCTATATTATATCGGTATTATACCGGTTTTGACGGAAACGGTATACAGATACCGGTATTTTACGCAAAAAAAATTTCGGTATCGGTATGAGTACCGGTATTCAATTTCAAACGGTATCGGTATTATTATTAATTAACCCTTATCGGACGCGACTTTTCACACGTTTGATTCTCACCAGGTTGTAGTTATTTTTAACAAATATAAAAAAAAAACAATAGTATGTTATTATACATTTATATTCATTTCTTTTCAGTTTTGTTACAAATTATTTATTTTTTGTACAACTACTACATGTCTGAGTTTCTGATAATTATTTATATACTTGTAAGGTATGGTATTTTTTGAAGCAATCTCCAACATGAAGAAATGGTTTTCTCTGGCATGTTTCGCAAAAGTATACTGTTGTTTTCCTATTTATATATATATATATTTATATATATATATATATTTATTTATAATATTTCCTTTATTCATTTTATGAGCAAAAAATAAATTCAGACATTAAAAAAAAGAATTGAAAGTTTATTGCACAAGTTAAATGCTCTGCTGATAACGACAAACTGAAAAGATTCTTATGCTCAAACGGTAACAGTAAATTGAAAGTAACGGTAAATACGTATTTTCAAATGGTAACGGTAAATTGAAGAAATGAATGCATTTAAAAACAAATCTCATCAATAGACAGTATGTTTCGACATAATTCGCCTTGTCACTTCACACGTGCCATACGACCGTTGCAGAAAAGTACTGTTGTCACGTCAGAGGTGACTTACGACCGATAAGGGTTAATTAATGATTAAATGAAAGGGAATGGCAATTATCATAGAATGGCAAATATTACACAAAATCCCCACAACTCCCAATCCCGAAAGTGGTAACCCCAATCCCGGAATTCCCAAACGGGGAAGCCAAAATACCCACAATTTCCAATCCCGGAAGTGGCAACCCTAAATTCTCAAACGGAGAAGTCAAAATCCCCAAAATACCCAAAAAAATTGCAATTCCCAAACGGGGAAGTGGCAACCCTTAATTCCCAAACGGGAAATCAAAATACCCAAAAGTGGCAACCCCGATTTTCTAAAAAAAATGGAGAAGTGGCTACCCTAAATTCCCAAACGGGGAAGTTAAAATCCCCAAAATACCCAAAAATCTTCAATTCCCAAAACGGGGAAGTGGCATCCCCAAGTTCCCAAACGGGAAATCAAAATCCTTAAAAGTGGCAACCCCAAATTCCCAAAACGGGGAAGTGGCAACCCTAAATTCCCAAACGGGGAAGTCAAAATTTTTAAAATACCTAAAAAATCTTCAATTCCTAGAACGGGGAAGTGGCTACTCCGAAACGGGGAAGTCAAAATCCCAAAAATACTTTAAAGTGGCAGCCCCAAATTCCCAAACGGGAAAGTCTAAATACCCACAAATCTTCAATTCCCAAAACGGGGAAGTGGCAACCCCAAATTCTCAAACGGGAAATCAAAATCCCTAAAATACCCAAAAGTGGCAACCCCGAATTCCTAAAACGGAGAAGTGGAAACCCTAAATACCCAAACGAGGAAGCCAAAATACCCACAATCCTCAAAATACCCAAAGGTGGCAACCCCAAATTCCCAAAACGGGGAAGTGGTAACCCTAAATTCCCAAACGGGGAGGTCAAAATCAACAAAATACCTAAAAACCTTCAATTTCTAAAACGGGAAAGTGGCAACTCCAAATTCCCAAACGGGGAAGTCAAAATCCCCAAAATACTTTAAAGTGACAACCTCAAATTCCCAAAACGGGGAAATGGCAACCCCAAATTCCCAAACGGGGAAGTCAAAATACCCAAAGGTGGCAACTCTGAATTCCCAAACGGGGAAGTCAAAATCCCAAAAAATCTTCAATTCCCAAAACGGGGAAGTTTCAACCCGAATATCTTCAGAAGTATCAACCCCAAATTACCAAACAAGGACGTAAAAATTACCAATATATCCAAAAGCTGCAACCCTAAATTCCTAAAAGGGGAAATGGCAAATAAGAGTGATTAAAAACAAAGTTAACAAGTGATTAATGCAATATAAATGCAAGCGTGGACTTATTCCTTTATTCCAAATGTTTTGTCTTTAAAAGGGGTTTTCCGTTGAAATTTAAAAAAAAAAAAATGTTTACTATACATTGCTAGTCGTAAAAGGAAGTGTATCTACTCTAAATCTCAAAAACGACAGTGCCTATACCTCCACACTTGAATATGATCAACAGAAATTGTCCCATCTGTTGTTCGATTCACTACAAAATTTTAATGATAATTGTTTTGTTAAAAATACACGATTTTGCTTTGCAGTAAAATTTATTTAACAACTGTAATTACCGTTAAGCGTTTTCTAAACCACGGTCCTATTTGTGTTGTTAAAATAGACACACAATAGAAATAATTATTTTATAATCTATAAAATAAATAAATAAAGTTATTAACCCTTTGACGACGAAGAATGTTAAATTGGAAATTTTCAAATTTAAATTTGAACAGTGGGGACAAATAAGCCCTCAAATAAACGCTCATATTTTCAATAATACCTCAAATTGTTATTCCAGTCTTTTTGCAAAGTTTTATTTCTTTGTGTACATCATCTAAAGTTATATTTTAAGGTGTTGTCACAATAATGGCGCCATCACAATGCACTTCACGCATACACACCCATAACAGTAATAAGTTCATCAGATGTGCCAGGTGGAGTATCAACTATTAAAAATCTAATTCGTCCCATTTTACATCATTACGAAATTTTGCAATCATCATTGTCTAAAAACCCAATAGACATAATGGCTACAGAATTATTTTCATCGGTTTAAATGGGTATCCAATCTTCTTCACATTGAAAAATATAGCATCGTTCTAGACCCAATAATAGGGTACACAAATCCAAATCCAATAATCCTACCTGAAAAATTAGTAAATAATACATATGTATGTATATGAACATACTTTCACTTTCACTCACCTTATGACCGCTTGCTTGCCTTTAAACCAAATGCGAATTGAGTGCTGACAATTGACTTTAAACGCCATTTTTTTATCTAAGTTTTTCTCAAAGTTTGTGTATACATACAAGTGTAAAGTCATCAAATATATTAGGGCTTAAAAAGTGTTAAAAAAAATTTAATTAAAACTTGATTTATAATTTTAAAGGTTTGTAGGAAATAGTCTTCTGTTAGTAGTCCATGAATTAATGACATAAAGTAGTTACCAAAATAACTACAAAAGTTGATCCATGGAGTATATATGTGAAGTAGTTATGAAACTAATCTCAATTGTATAATTCACGATGTAGTTACATGAGAGTAGTTTTGAGGTTACTCTTATGTTATATTTGGTTGGACATCGCAATGTAAAATGGGTCACTTTTTTACATGCATAATGGGTTAAGGATGTTACTAGTCATGGTCCATCATGGAGTACATTTTACACACGTGCATGGAGTAGTCGCACTTTTTGCAGGGAAAGAGTCTAATTAATACACACTCTAACAAAGAATTATTTTATCAAAAGTGTCACAATTCGAATTAAGACTGTTTAGCAGTTAGTAATACGATCTACCCTTGCATTTTCTGATATAACTCAAAATAAGTCACTTTTATGAATTGCAACTTTATACCAATTGGAACATAAAGAGAGACGTAACTGTTTTTAGCAACAGTTAACAATAACAAAATACACTGAAGTTTTTTTTATAGATAAACAAAAGTATTGTGCATAGTTTGAGCATATAAACTCGTAAAATGAAAATTTTGACTTATGTCACTTTTGAACTAGGTGTGCGATATGTAAGTAAACAAAACTAAGAAAATAAAACTCTATTTATTTGGTTTATTTAATTTTAATTCATTTAAAAAAAAACGCTAGTTCTTTTGACATTGAAATAAAAACATATACATATATTTTCCTTTTTCTTTTTTTTTTTTTTCTTGTTCATACATAGATTTTTACTTTTTTTTTCTTTATTTGTTTTTTAAACATAAGTTATGCTAGTATTTTTTTAATGAATATTTTCTCCTTTTTTTATTGAGACTCATAAAATATTTATTTTTTTTTAATTAAATGTGTTTTTAAGGTTTTTGTTACTGCACGTATGTATTTTTAATTACTTTTTTATTTTGTACAAATTCTTTTTATATTAAGATATATATAATTCATATTTTAAATATAAATTTTTTTATATAAATAAATGTATATTTTTGTTATTTAATAAAAATAACTTAAAACTAAATTAATAGAAATGTATCTATTTATTGTATTAATATATATTTACTTGTATTTCACTTTATTTAAAATTAATAATCATTAATAAAATAATTCTTTATTTTTTATACAGTCTGAAGCAAGTTTAAAGAAAAATATCATTTAAAATGAAATTTCAATTCTTGTTTTTTTTTCAGTTAAAATTATTAGGAAAAAATAATACATATTTTTTGTAAAAAGAAATAATCTACAGAACTAATTTAATAAAGTATGTTGGTGTTTTAAATATTTGAAACAGTTTAATAGAAGGATTTATACATAAATTCGTTACTATTTTATTTTAACAAGAAACAGAATAATGCTCTTAAAATAAATTCGGCAGTTCGAATAACTAAAGGTAAGTTCACACAGTTGTTTCCGAAACATTTTTTGTTCGGACAAAATAATTTATATGTAATATCACGAGAGAGAGAACTATTTTTCTTCGTACAACTCTCACCTTGAATTGTGAATTTTAATAAGGTCAACTCAATGCTACAGATTTACAACCACAAAAAAAGACGAAAACAAAATAAAAAAAAAAATATAAATTTTTTTGTGGCGAGATAATGGTGACATGTTCAAAAATGAAATGAAGATGTCTAAATTAAATGATAAAAAAATGATTACAATGCCAAAATTAACAACAAATATACCTACAATTTTAATAATTACACAATTTTTTGCATTGGAATAGGGATTGGAGCTTGTCTGACTATGATCGGCTTTGCATATAATAATAGTCGAATGAAAAAAAAAAATATTCTTTCTTTGGCCAGCACTGCCTTCGTGTTAATTTATAAAAATCATTTCATATGCATTAATAAATCTATGCAAAGAAATTTATAATTGGCGCAAAAAATGTTTTGTTTATAAAATGGAATAAAAATTTTTCTTTTTTTTTTGTCTTTTTTGAACGTAGTTTTGCTCTATTCACTTTAAGTAGCACTTAATCGTAGGGTAGAAATCTCTGAATAAAAAAAATTCGAACAATAAATAGATGTTTCGGAAAGAATGAGTGAAGTCGCCTTTAATGAAATAGTTATATTCCACAAAGCTATTAAATTAAAACAATAACACAAAATTAGAATTTCTCTCATAGCAAATAAATAAAAAGGGAGAGAGAGATCAAAAGAACAAATTTCAACTGGTTTGAAAGTAGAAAATATGTTCCTTCTATATTTATAAAAATTTAAATATTTCTTAAAACTCAAACATACATATGTTATGAAATATCACAAACTATTTTGTTAACAAATAATTTAAACTAAAATATTTTTATTTTATTATTTCTCTCTTACTGTCCTCGTTCAATTTCGATTAGTAAAAAATAAACCTACTTAAACAATACATTGCATTTCATGTGTACTTAATTAAATTTTTATGTATCTTTTTTTCTTTGTGATTTGTTTTTTATTTTTTATATAATTTTTTTTTTTCTTTCTTTCATTTTTAATAATTGAGCACCCTTCTCTTTTTCAATGGCATTTTGGCATTTTGTTGTTGTTCTGACCAACAATCCCTCTTTATCAGCTACTTTGTTTTTAATTTTTTACGCACATGATTTGATGATATTGTCACCGATATCGGTGACGTTGACGAAGTTGACGTTAATATTGTGGTAATGGTAGGACTGGTATGCGTTATTTGACCAGGCGCAACAGACGAACTGGACGACGATAATTGGGAGGCGGAGAGATTGGTTTTAGGTTTGAGTACTACTGTTGTAATTGTAGAGTCATTTACTACATCCTGCATTTTATGTTTACTTAATTTACTGCCACTACTTTTCTTGGCATGGGAAGAAGTTGTCGTTAATATGGCTGATGAAGAGCTTAAATTAGAGCTAGCGGTTTTTTGTGTTATGGATTTTAATACATTCGATGCTGTCGGTAATGAGTTATCTAAGGTCTTATGCTTATCTTTATTATGTTTTTCCCGTTTTTTTTCCTTGGCTGAAGTTTTATGGTGCCGGTTTGTAGACTTATTAGTGACCTCAGAGTTTATTGATGGCTTGTTATGATTAGCATACTTTTTTACCTCATTGATTATTTTGTCCTTAGGTTTCTCCTTATTCTCTTGTAAATGATGATGGTGCTTATCTTTACTTTTTATTAAATCATATTTATCTTTTGCAAATATTAAATTGCTATTATTATTGATATTTGAACAGTTAGACGCTGTCGTGGTAAATGTTAAAGAGAAAGACGAAGAGGTTGAATTGATGGTGTTGGATAAGTTATCGGTATTATTGTTGGCTTTCGTTTTCTTTTTTACATTTGAAATGTCGACATTTGTCTTTTCCTTAGCAACTGTATTTGTATTTGCATTGAGTACAAACTGACCCTTCTCTGAATCAAACACAATTGTTTTGGGATCAATAATTTCGGATGTTATATAAGCCGAATTATATGAGTGCTTAGATTTGTTACTACAATTTAACGCACCATCAACAATATCTGTTTTGGAAGTACAATCACTGTTTTTGTTTTCGGTCATCGTTAAAAATTTATCTTTGCTTTTAACATTTTTATTATCGCTATTATTAAACGAATTTACTGTTGCGCCTTCTTTTAGCTCTTTACTTGATGTTGTTGGTGGTGAAGGATTTGGAGGCAATCTAATATGTTTTGATTTTGGTATGGTTATTTTTAAGGGATTGGTGGGTATATGAGCTGTTAGTTTTGAAGCCTTTAGCACGAGTTTAGAGGGTTTCTCATGGTGTTTGACTTTTTCGGATTTGGAAGACTTTAATTTTTTACGTTTTGGTCTTGCTGATTTTTCGTCATTAATTGTAGTGGTAGAAGGTGAAGAACCTCCCCCACTTACCTTTGTATTTTCAATACATAACTCTTTACTACTCTGATTGGATATTTCACTTTTATCTTTTTTGTTTACACCGTCTTTTAGTAGTTTTTTAAATTTATCTTCAATTTTACAAAGAGATCCGTTGGTTTTTATATCATCCAAATTACTGGACGCAGTTTTATTTTTTACGATATTGCTATTATCACTTGTAGATTCAGCACAAAACATTGTTTTACGTTTGCTTTGTTGCAATGACTTCTGTTGCTGCTGCTGTTGCTGCAATTCATTAAATAAAATTTCATCATGAGTAGAGGCCTTACGAATTTTACGATTACTTGTTACTGATGTACTAGTCGAAGAAGAAGAAGAAGAACCTGTCAGTGTAAGGGTACACATTTCAGGCGAATGATTAGTGGTATCTACTTGATTGTTTTGTAATAAGCCAGTAGTGGATGAAGTTTGATCATCCTCTTTACTTTGAAAACTTTTATCATCTGCTTTATTTTGGTTGCTTATTGCATTCGACGAGCACGATGATTTATCTTTATTTGCTATAGCTTTCTCACCAAATGCATCAACTTGTTTACTCTTGGTGGGGGTTTGATAAAAAGTTTCCTGGGTTGAGGATACCTCATGCTCCGAAGGTGATAGCATCGACTTTTCTAAATTGCCTATTACTGAAGTAGTTGTTGGTGTATTCGCTGTCACAGTTGCTGTTGAAGATGCATTTAAAAATGATGAAGAATCTACCACATTTGTATCGCTACTTTGTATAGGTTCAGGTGTTGCTAAATCACGGCTCTCGTCGTTGAATAAATAAACCGGTACTGTGGCAGTAGCCTCGATGGTCATGTAGTCTTCCCTTATAACAGTGCCAGTTCCAATATGAGGCGTCCTTGCACTTACAATTTCCTCTAAAATGTGCTCGTTTGCTGTTGGTATTGGTAGTAATTCTTCGGCAAAAACATCATCTTCATTATCAACAACAGCGTCGGTATCATCCTCCCCATTACATTCAGGCTGGTTACTTATATCATCAGTTGTAATACCATCTACTGGTACAGGATTTGTCATGGACTTCTTTGGTCTTTTAAGTTTACGCCTTAAACTACCCGTAGTTGTAGGCAAAATTAGTTCTGAATCTGCCACCGTATCAACGTTATCTACATCATACTCGGGTAATGTTTGGTCCAAAGGAGATGATGTATATATTCTAGCAGTAGTTATATCACTAGTTATATTTGATATGGAAGGTGTCGTAAGTGAAGATACTAGTTGATCTTTACATTTTGGCGAGGTAATTTGGGAACGGGATTTTTCCGTACATATTTTTTTACAAGCTTGATTATCCATCAACGTAGATTGTAAAGGGGGACGGGGAGCTTCATCCTCTGCAATGCATTTGTTCTTAATGGGACTACGTTTCCTATTAAATTCGGGTGCTGGGGGCGTATGAGCACAATCATTAATTGTATTAACAAATATCTGAAGCGTCTCAGCGGCTCTTAATGTGTTATCTGGTAGTTTTCGAGGCGGTCGTGTAGTCTTGTGTGGTTTGTGGTTGCATACGTTGCCCTTAATGTCTTCATTTAAATTCGACAAATCAAATGTAACAGTTTTCGAGTTTTTCGATTTGGATTTCATCGTTGAACTGTTATTATTATAATTAAAGAGAACACCAGAGGCTGGTGTATTCGAAGTTAATACGTGCGTTGTTTCTTGTTGTAGTTTCTGTTGATTTTGTGATATATCTACGTTTCTCAATAAATTTTGGTCTTCTACGTCAAGTTTTGCTTTTTTTGCATCCGTTGCCTCCGTAATTTCCAAGAAATTTTCATTACATTTACGAATTAAATCCTCCTCGGCACGTTTGCTATTGTATTTTAAACAAGGCTTTTTTATTATGGATAGCGTTTTATCGGCTTTACTATTATCACAGATTGAAACGTCTTTTGATAAGCTCTCTGGTTCTTCAGGTTTTGTTATCGGTATCGCCATCCAAGTATCTTTTTTAGAATTTTTACAGTGTTCTGCTACATTAAGACGCTTAAGACGCACACGACATTTAATATTAAACGTTTGTTTAACATTAGTTGACATTTCGTAATTTGGTTTAGTGGATGTTAGTTCTGTATTCATAAGTTCACTAGTCTCTTTAACAGTGTTAGCTTTTGGTGGGAAAATCTCTTTATTTTCTAGAATTAAAGTAGCTTTTGTATTTGATTGCTCTGGTTTAGTAATTGGTGGTTCCGGAAAAGAAGATGTTTTACAACTTTGTTCAATAGATGCAGCACTATAACTCTCAATATTACATTCTTTATTGATTATTTTTGAATTTACTAAGATGTCAGTAAGATCATCGTTTAACTTATCCGTTTGACAGTTTTCTGCAGTAATATTTTTATCTATATGAATTGTACTAGAATTTATGGATTTATTTTTGTCAATTGGAATTTGTACTGGGTTAACAACATTTTCAGTTTGTTCTAGACTTACTTCAGAATCGACATGTTTATTATTAACTTCAATTTTGGTTTCGTTTACTATCGATTCTGCTCCTTGTATAGTTAATTCTGTAGACGACGTATCCGCTGTCGTTAGAGCATTAAGTTCTTTAATAATTTTATCTCTAGCCTCTGATTCTGCATCTGTTACCGTTTTATTTAGTATTAGATCTAGAAATTTGGTAACATTGGTATCAGATTCTGGCTCTAAAGTACTCTTAAGTGGTGTATTATCCGATTCTATTTCCGACTGTTGTAAAGTAAATTTTAAAGAAGTTATTAAGTCGGGTTTGGCTTCTCTTATACAACTTTCTCCTTCAGGTAGTGATTGCTGTTTTATAGGAGTATTTAAAGAACTATCAAGAGGATTGAAATCGTTTTCTAATTGTAAAGGTGTTGATGATGACATTGGTATTGAGTTTTCCTGTAATTGTGGTAAAGATGCTGATTGTGGAATTATCGAAGGCATTTCCAACGGTAAATCTGGTAAATTAATCACTGGAATATCGGTTAATTCTCTAGCTTCAGTGGTTGACTGGTGTAAATTATTATGGGCAAAGCTTTTCGATACAATCGACTCATTTGAGTTATCAGACATATCAGTTACAACAGGCGAAGGCTCAGCTATTTCACTGGACATATTAGAAAGATCACCACATATTACTGAAGTTTCAACTGAACCAAGCGTTGAAGTTCCATTAGCATTTGACTTCTTTTCCTTTACATCTTTGGTTTCATTCGTTAGCTTAGTCGCAAAGAAATTACGTTCACTATTTAATTGATTGCTTTCATTTTGTAGTGAGTGTTGTTTATTATGTATTCCAACATCATCAATTTTTGATGTAATACTATCTTTTAATGGGTTATGCTGTAAACGATTTAATGATTCAACACTACTAATTAATAAAGGTATTCTAGATTCATTTTCTGTTTGCGAACTTCTGGAAGCATTGCTCTCGTTATTGGGTGTGAAGGGACTAGTTACAGATTTAATAGATTCATCAAGAATTTGTTCTAAAGAATTCTCTATTTTGCCATATCTGGTATTGTTTGACGAATTAAGTTCGTCGTTATTTATTGGAGTATTTGATAAATTTACAGGACTAGAATTAAACACTGCTGTTACATTAAGTTTTGGTTCGTGGGCATAATCATGAATTTCTTCTTCTTGATTATTTTCTTCATGTTTTTGGTTCTCTTGTTTTTCATGTTTATCTACTTGTTTGGATTTCTCTAAAAGATTGTCAACTGATTGTATAAATAGCTGCTCCGTTACAATGACCTTATCTAATGTGTTTGCTTCTTTACAGATATCACTTTTATCTTTGTTTTCTGTTGCTAAGTTAACAAGTGCAGGTGTTGATGGCAATGATGTTGGTGGTGAATTATTATTTTCAGGTATATCTAACTGATATGGAGATAAATGCTGTGCTATGTCTGCTAAAAGATTAAGTTCTCTCATTTTTGTTTGACCTGTGTCATTAGTATTATCACATATTTGCTGATTAAAGTTATCATTTATGGGATACGACGAAAAGTTTTGTTCAGTATTTTTATTCTCTTTCTGTGTTTTTGATTCTTCTATTTGGTCATGAACTTTCTTATCGGGTTTATCTAAATACGCATCTATTTCATTCAACAGCGATGTTGTCGATTCTGTCATACCAGTTTGTATTTGTATAGGCGGTAATTCTTTAAAATTTTGTTGTTTTTGTTTACGAGTGCGCATTTGAAAGTTTGTTTCGTTTTCCGATTCAATACTCATAAATATTTCATTATGTTTTTGTCTTCTACGTTGTTGTGTATCTTTTTTATCTCCAGATATTGATATACTTTTTTCAGTTTCCTTATTTAATATGGCTGTAGTATCTCGTGTTTCTTCTCGCCTACGCAGTCTCTTACGTTCTTTTTCTCTTTGCTTTTCCAACTCCCGTAATTTGAGTTTTCTTCTTTGTTCCTGCAAAATTTCATTGTACAATTCATCACGTTTTCGTTCGTATTCTAAAAGTTCTTTTGTCGGTCTTATTACCACAATACAACGTTTCCCAAGTTTAACATCATTTTTTATGATATCTGTAGTGAAGGCTGCACCATCATATGACTTTCTCAAACGGCCATCATCGTTTTTTGAATATATTCTTCTATCTGCCATAGCAGATGAATGATAGTCGTCATTTAATGCATCCTTAGTTTTTATTATAGAATACTCTCTTCTCCCTTCGTTGTTTGAGTTGTCATTGTCCTTATTCAGGTATTCTTTATCTCCCAAAATTTTTCTTCTATTTTTTAATGGTTTTTGATTTTTTTTAACTTTTGTGTGTGATTTTAATGATGTCACTGGTGATGTTGAAGATCTTGATAAAGGGGAGCCGCCAAATATGTTGCGAAATAATGTTGGTGCTGCTTCTATGTGCTCTATACGTTGAACAGGATAAATAACCGCATTAAAGAGAAATAAAGAGAAATAAAGAGAAAAAAGAGTATTAACTTATTGTAATAAAAAGTACATCAATAAAATACATCAAAATAACATATGTGTTTAAAAAATTAAACATTTCTTAAATATTACACAAGCAAACAAGAGTAAAAATTCCAAAATGCAAATCCACCGATTTTTAGTACTCGAAAAAGTATAAAGTTTGAAAAAAAAACAGAATGTACAGCAAAAATTAGAATTTTGTAAAACTCTCATTTCATGGTAGAGAAAGATTTTGTTGGAATCAAATGTTAAATTTGGATCGAGGTGTTTACCCTGCACGACGAAAGGTTAATATTGTATGTAGCTTACAATGCCAAAATAAACTCAAAACACTCATAAAAATGATGATGGAATAATTTTTTTATTGCAGAGTTTGGACCACTTTACCTCATTCAGAGTATGTATAGTGGAAACAAAAATATGCAGATATATTGGTAGTTATATAGTACACTTCCATATACCGAAAAGAAATAAAGCTTCACTTAACACAGAACAAAAACACAAAAATTTTGTTTTGAGGACAATAAAACCCAATATTTTAGATTTGCCTTCAAAATGCTCGAATTAAATCAAAGTGTCTAACGATTTATGATTTATTTTATGGCTTTTGTAGTGTAATTTATTTTATATTATAACTAGAGCAGCCTGTGCCTGCTTTACCAGGCAAAATAAAATTTTAAGAAATGTTTTATATAAGACATGAACTTTTATTTTAATATTTAGTTTGTATGAGAGGTACCACGCCCACTTGTCCAGTTTCGCTCAATTTTTAATTGATGATTTGAATTGAGTATAGATTCTTTCAGACTAAATTCAGAACTTTAACTTTAAACGTTCTCAAGACATATAAAATCAAGGACAATTTAGAGTCGATTTGAGGCTTACTTATCACACACATCCGATTTCGTATTTGTCGCAGTATCTACAATCTTCATAAGTTTGGTCAAAATCGTGATGTGGCGACATACGTAAGCCAAAAATTGTATCCATTTTCATATATATGTAGATAGATTGGCAGCACAAAGTGTACGATAAGTAATTAAATAATTTCCCAACAAAAAATATCACATTGTACGAGTATAAATTCTCATAATCCAATACGAATTTTTTTTCCATATTTCTTTCTCTTAGAACAACCGTACTGTCTCTAAAAAGCGGTGTACATCTAATTCTGTTTTTATGCGAATTTGATTTAGCGCGGTTTTAACATCACTCTTCATTCTCTTTTACCATGATTTGATTTGTTATAAAATGGCCTAAAAATGTATATATTTTGATTAGAAAAAAATATATTTATATTGAATTTATAAAATTTAAATTTAATCACTTTGTACAGGGTGATTTTTTAGAGGTATAGAACTTCGAATTGAAATAAAACACAAGAAAATCGTTTTAATGTCCATCAATTTGGCTTTATTGGAAGGATAATTTTATGCCATTAATGTTTAAATATGATTTCGGGCATGTGGACGCCGCGGCTAGCTCGAATAAAGCCAATTCTACAGGTCAAATTTTCAACCACTTTTTTGAGCATATGGGGCCGTATGTTGGCAATAACGCGTAGACGAGCGACTTCACAAATCCCCAAAGAAAATAATCCATTGGTGTCAAATCACACGATCTTGGTGGCCAATTGACAGGTCCATTCCGCGAAATTATGCGCTCATCGAATGTTTCCTTCAATAAATCGATTGTGACGTGCGCTGTGTGGCATGTAGCGCCGTCTTGTTGGAACCACAACTCATCCACATTCATGCCATCCAATTCGGGAACAAAATAGTCGGTTATCATGGCTCTATACCGGTCTCCATTAACGGTAACTGACTCTCCAGCATTATTTCGGAAGAAGTATGGCCCAATGACTCCACCAGCCCATAGAGCACACCAAACAGTCAGTTTTTGTGGATGTAATGGCGTCTCAAGGGTCTCATGTGGATTCTCTTCACTCCAAATGCGGCAATTTTGCTTGTTGACGTTACCATTCAACCAAAAATGAGCCTCATCACTGAACAAAATTTTGCGATGAAAATCAGCATCGAGATCAATCTCATTTTCGGCCCATACACCAAAATCACGACGCATTGCATGGTCTCGCGGCTTTAATTCTTGCACAAGCTGGATCTTGTAAGGTCGCAAGCCAAGATCTTTGCGCAAAATCTTCCATAAAGTTGATGGACAAAGCTCCAATTGCTGTCACGGTGGCGAATCGATTCATTCGGGTTCTCTTCAACACTTTGCTCTACAGCGGCAATTGTTTCTTCGGTGCGCACTGTTCGACGTCTCTGCGGATGCGTATTATCACATAGAGTAAACGTAGTGCGAAAACGATCCATGGTTAACCGAATTAATTGCTCTGATGGACGATTATGTCGACCATAAAATGGACGGAACTTGCGGTAAACTTCGCGAACTGAACCATTATTTTCGAAATAAATTTGCACGATTTGCAAGCGTTGTTCTTTTGTCAACCTGTTCATGATGAAATGGCAAACCAAACTAAATATTAATCACTTGACAGCTGACAAAATGGCCGCCAGTTAAAAAAATGATGCCAACTTAGAGTTCTATACCTCAATAAAAAAACACCCTTTAGTTGACAGGTACTGCAAATCGTGTGGTAAAATAAATGAGAATTTATATTGCCAGGCCAGATTGCGTTAAAAATGGATTCCTACTGTCTAATTCATAATGAGATAAAACGTCACTGATGACAGAGCCTGTAAAGGAAAAAGATGGGATATGTAATACAAAATAAAAACAACTTCTTGGCCACTTAGAAAATTTTATTTTGTACAGAGACTGCAATCATTTGCTATTGTACGAAAATTTTTAATTATGTCAATTTAAATATGTATATATGTATCTATACTTGCAACTATATAAGTTTTATTCATTGTAATACTATATTATTCCACTTTTATTTATACAATATCCAATCTAACTCACAAATGTCGTGTTATTGTACGGTTAAAGTACCTAGAAGCCTACAATAAAAATTTCTTATTTATAAATTGTTTATGAGAGCGTTATGACACTGTTTCTTGTTTATGAATACAAAATTAAAAGATTTTGCTTATAAGGCTCTAATAAGCACGTTTTATCTCATTATGAATTAGACAGTTAGCATTTATTTTAATGGAGTCCTAAAAGTTCTCTGTATCAAGTTTAACTTTTTCAATTAAAAGCAAAGAATTTAAATGAGCTAAGAAAGGCTTGTGAGCATGAAATTCTAGACCAAAATAAAAAAAATCCTTGAACAATGAAAGGAACAACTTACTAAATTATTCTAAAAATTATGGAGTTTTTGAAGGCATTTAATAACATGTTAATTAAATAAATACATATGTCCCAATGTTAACAAATTAAAAGAACACTGCACGAGCATGATTGTTGATAAATTTTCTTTTAATTATAAAAAAAAGATACTTTTGTTTGGATTCATTAACATAGGCTAACTATGTATGGTTCATGTTAAATAGTTTAATAATTGCAAAAGTTTCGAATGCTATAGGTGAGACGAAAAAAGGTTCATAAAAAAATTATGAACGGAAACTTAAATTTACCAGTAACATTAAAATAACAACTCTGAATTTTTCAAATATTCTTTAGAAAATATGAAAAAAAAGAACTTCTTCGTAGTGTAGATAAGATTTTTAATCAATACAATAAATAGGAAATTAAAACAAAATGTTTATTTTGGGCAAACTAGACGGATAGGAATAATAGTTAAGGATGTTAATATTGTATTAGTTTATGATTAAATTATAATATTATTTCTACTCACTGCTAAATTTATAAATATTACGATTATTTAATATTATTTATGATATACTATATTCAAGATATATATGTATGTATCTGTTATTTAATTATTATTATTATTATTTTTTTTTTTTCTTGTTGAGCAGATATTTCATGAACCAACTAAGAAAATTTTCGACTTAGTAAAAAGTAAAGTTTTAAATTAAAGAAAAAAATACTAATAATGATGTAGTTAAAATGAAAACTTATATACTATTTTTTAATAATAAGTTCTTTCCTTTTGTTATTGTTGTAAAATGTTATGGAACCAAACAAAAGCGCTTTTTAATTAAAATAACGTATAGAAAACTTAGCAACACCATTTAAATATTTCAAAAAGTGTGTTTTTTCAATTTGTGACTTTATTTCTTCTTCTCTAATATATTTACCAATTATCTGTGAAAGAGTTTATTTAATAGTTTTTGCATTATAGACAAATACATATTCATTCATATTTTGGTTACATGAGTAGGAAGATGGTTGATAGTTTGATTTTTTTGTTTTTTTTTTAACGCTTACAGACTAAAAACTACGTAACGTATAAGTAATTGAAGAATACTTATACAAAGTATTTACTGATACTGTTTTGTCGGTTAAATAATACAAAAATAATATCGGGATATTTCAGAAAAATGGTATTAACTCGGAAGGTGGATTTATTTTTGCAACTTTTGAAAAAATTAAAGGAAAAACAATATAAACATGTTTTCGAATACAATTTTCTTGCTGTAATGTATTCGGATTTTAATTTTTTTTAATGTAACCACGAATAGTTTTTGGCCTCTACTGAAATTTTAAAAATTTTGAGTTAATACCCTCTTGTTGATCAAGTGCGATATATGTATCTATATAAATATGGGTCGATTACAGCCGGCAACCGAACCTTAGTTTAGTTGCCAGTTTTTAAAAAAGTTACTACAAATGACAACTGGTAACTAACTATCAATTTGAAATTGTACTTGTAAAAATATAAAAGTTTCGACAACAAGAATTTTTTAGCTGCCTGCTGGCAACGCAACTAAAGTGCGGTTGTCATTAATAATCCACCCAGCTTCATAAACATTTTGGCATTATAGAAATAAAAAAAATTTATTTTTTAAATAATTGTAAATGTAAATCTTACATTTTTTCACATTAGCCCCAATGTTTTCTTCATTATTAGATAGTTAACCTCTGTATTGTATTGATTGATTGATTGATTGATAATATCCACCAATTTGTATGTTATGCGTTGCAGTTTTCATCATATTTTAGGTATGTTGCTTGATGTTAAGTTAATAGTATCCACCTCTATTATGTAGTTGATTGTTGTTAATTTTTAAACATCTTCACTAGTGTGAATAACTTTTCAGAATAGTATGCTGATGTATATCCTTCTTGTTTAAATTTTAGTTTTGTTTATAGTTTTTACAATCGTTTCGTTCGTAATTAAAATCCAATATTTATAAGAATTCCAATACATATAATACATTGATTGCTAATTTAACTTTTACATTTTTTAAATCTTATACAATGCAATGCATTAAGAACTTAAGGCTATTTTTATAAGTGGTTCATAACATTTTATAACAAACTTTTGCAATTATTAAATATATGTTTGTTTGTGTGTATGTATGTAAATATGTATATAGAGACAAATTTGTTTATATGTCAACTGTATTTAAATTCATCAGGGGTATCATAGTATCCGAAATTGACGGAATTCGATTAGAAAACGGCATGAAAGAACATATGTACTTTGGTGTCATGAAACCCTATGTTTTCTATTGATAGAATTAATTCGATTTCAAACATAAAACATATACTAGCATTGGATTTATGACACAAACGAATTTTTTCTTGCCCTTTTTAAATCCATTTTCAATAATATTGGATTCTTCGATACTCCCGCACAGTTTCTATTTCACGGAAATATATTTCAAACTACTAGTATAGACTACAAACAAATTATACTCCCTTATAATTTTTTCCTTTATATGTACAAATAACATAGTGGTAATATTAAATATATATAAGAAAATAAAAATGAGGGAAAATAAGAGAAACTAAAAGAGTTTTGAAGACATGTATGTTTTCATTTAGTTTTTTGTATACATATAAGGATTTCTAAGTATTAAAGAAGGGAAAAAAATAACCACATACATATGTAACTACACTACGATTAATAATACAAAATAAAAACTTGGAAGAAATTTTACATTTTATGAAATCACAGGAAATTTCAAAATGCTGTCTTTTATTCTCTCTCTCTCTCTCTCTCTCTCTCTCTCTCTCTCTTATTATTTTTCTTACTATATTATAAGTCGTAATTATGCTCAAAATAAATTAAAAAATGTTCACTGAAAATTATTATTAACTATGGCATTAATACGTTTGGCAGCTTCTCGGGCAGCTGGACGTTGCCGAAAGTAAGTATGATCCGTAGTAGTAGAGCCGTTTGGCAAAACAGAATTAACTTGTTTGCATTTGGTGCGTTTTACAGATGGAGACGTTTCATTACAGATTTTATTAGTTTTAATTAAACTGTCTGTGTCTACTGGGCGGTAGGAGTCTACCATATTAGTTTTATTGCATGTTGTAGATAATAAATTTTTTTTAGGTCTACCGCGTTTTTTATTTTTTACAGTGGGACCTTGATTCGTTTGTTCTTTTTCTTCTTCTTGTTGTAGTTGTTTTTCTGACAATTTTATTTGTACATTATGCTTAAGTTGAGATAATTCCATAATTTTACGTTTTAATTTCTGAGCTAATTTATCATGCATGAGCTGTTCTTGTCGTTGCTGTTCGTGCAATTTCTGATGCTGATAATGCTTTTTTTGTTTTCGAATAATATCATAACGATATCCTATAAAATTGGCATATTCTGTTTCAAAGCTCGGACGAAGTAATGTTGATGATGTCGTTTCGAGCGGCGGTAGTTGCTGATTATGTTTCTTGTTCGTCGTATTAATATCATTATTAAGGTTGTTTGGTTGTGTTTTGGTTTTGTTGTGTGTATTGGTTATATTTAATGTATGATTGGGATTTCTTATTAGTGAAGGCAATATGTTACTAATATTACGCTCACTTGGCATTTGATGCAAACCCTGCATATGATTTTGTTGAGAATTTCGAATTAATGTGGGCAACATGCCATCAAACTGTTGCTGTTTTATTGTAAACTTGTTATTGACATTTATATTAGATGTTGTTGAAGTGTTTTGCAGTAAATGCTTAGAAGTCTTTTCGTAATCTTTAGTTAAACAGCTTATATAAGGCTGTAAAATATCTTTATAATTTGAAACATTAATTTCATTGTGATTATTTTGAGTTTCTGTTGTAGTATGTTGTTGTTGTAGATGTTGATGTTGCTGAGAATTAAAAGTGCTGCCAGTAGGCTTTGTAGACATGTGTTGTTGAGTTTCTTGTTGTGTCAAAGTATTATAGACTCTAGTATTCTTTTTAATGTTTATAGGTAAATTTTGTGATGATATGGTTTCCTGTTGTTGAAGTGATCCATGAGAAATGGATGAGTTTAGCAATTGGTTTGTCTGTACTTGTTGTGGTTGCTGCTGTTGTTGTTGATTGTGCTGCATAAGATATGGATTTTGTAAATTAATTTCCTGACTACTAAACTCTGGTACTATATTATTATGATTTTGTATTAATGAGTTCTCACATCTACTTCCTAAGTATAGTCTGCTATCATAAGATTGTGATGATGATGACGATAACGTATAATTAATTTGTTCAGGTTCATCTAAAGCTCTATATTGCTGTTGCTTTCTGTTATTATGTTTATGTGCAGTTTCTGAATTGCCAGTAACTGTAGGACCTGCCTCATTAGTTATTGATATGAAAATATTTTGTTGATCCTGACAGTTTTGCGGCATTTCATGTAATTGTACACCATTCGTGTTTACAATGGCTTCATTTTGAGGACTTGTACCACAAGGTGAATTTATATATATTTGATCGTTATTAATTTCATCCCAAGAATTATTGCGTTTATCTCGCTGAACATGATGTTGCTGATCATTTTCATTGTTGGTAGTAATATGATGTGCAGAACTATTGGTTGTTGCACTTTGTTCTATAAAATGCCCTGATTTTGTATTTCTAAACTGCATTAGATTATTCCAATTTTGGTTATTATTGCTCGTATTTAGCACTTGTTGCTGTAGAGCTCCTTCTAATTGATGATGTTGGGTGTTTGTGTAATTAGTATTCGGTAAGCCTTGAGATGAATCACTATTTGAGTTTATATTGAAATTTATATTAAGCGCATTATTGCTTGCAGCAAGCGTGAAATAAGGTTTTGTTGGTAAGGATGGTGAAATGTTGTGGGTAGAGTTACTATTACCATCTGAAATCGACCTGGAATAGAGTTGCATGCGTTGTTGTTGTAACAAACTAGTATTTGTATTGGATTTGAATTTCGAAGTATAAAAAGTTTTTATTAAGAAAGCCAAGGCTATATTAATGCGTTGTCTTACGTCACTAACTTTGTACTGTTGTTGTAATATTGACAGAACAAATGACAGTTTTAAAAGCTGTTTGGTTGTAGATGGTGGCAAAGCAATCCACTCATTGTCGTTATCATTAAAAATAGAGATTGTATCACCAGCACTTTGCTTCCAATATAAAGGCTTCGTAACCGATGGGTTGTCTTTCGCGTTTGCAATATTATAGTGTTCCAAAATGGCTATACGTTCTATTTCGTACGTCTGACCTTCAGCATTATAACCACACGCATTGGCATTATCAATAATTGTCACGACGTCTGGTGAGGATAACAGTTCTTCTATAAAGCGATTAAAATTCATTAATTTTTCTACATTTGCCACGCTTAACATTGGAGTGGCTGGATAGGATTCAGGTAATGATGGAGTATTCTGAGTTAACACGCGTTGCGTATTAGGAACTTGAATTTCTAAAGTTCTGTGCTCCTGTAACGGTGAAGGTGAATTGTCTTTTAACTGTGGTACTACTATTAGAACTGGTGTTTGACCTATAGGATGTAATGAATTATTACCACGTCTTTTAAAAGGTGAGGAGGGATCATTCAATTTTTTTAAGCTGGTTGCACTAATTGAGGTATTATTGTCCAAATCATTAAACACTATCGAATTATCAATGTTGAGTACTTCTGGTGTAAGCTGCTTCCAAACCTCTGCATTAATTTCATTTTGTCCCTCTTTTTCTAACAGTATGTGTTCAATTTCTGGCGAAGAATTGTCCTTAACTATTTGTATGCTTTTGTCAGAATTTTCTATTATAACTTCGGCTGCAATATCTTGAGGTAGTTCTAAATTTGTAACAAAAATTTCGTCTGCGTCTTCTGACTCATCGATTGTTTTGGATTGTGTGGCACGTTTTTTTAGAGGCAACAAACAATCCGAATTAGAATCATTGGAAAACATATCAATTTCAATATTATTTGTTTCTTGCTCTTCAACTTCGTTCTCATAATCCTCATGCTCTTTTTCTGTATTTTTTCTCAAATTAATTTTTTCTTCAGCCCATCTATTCTTGGTTTTCAAATCTTCTGTATCTAAAATATTAGAATTTTCAGTAACAATTTTCACTTCTGTCTCTTTATTATTTGATTCCACTATATTTTCTTTACTTTTTTTCATTTTTCCTACTTCATCAGAAGGATTGTTATCGTTTTTTCGTTTTGAAATCTTGAAATATGTTTTATTATTTGGGGTAGTGCATATCGATATAGATATTATAGGTATTTTAGGAAAAGAAAAAATAGCTGAAACGCTGCTTGATTCGGAGTTATTAGGTTCCCTATCATTATGCATCTCTTGGTTCCAATTTTGCAACTCCAACGTCGTGTGTTGGTTCGCATTGATTGACGATTTCATTCGTTTGAAAATTTTATTATCTAAATTTTTATCTGGGTTATTGCATCTATTGCTTTCCACAAGATTATCGGTTCGTGATATCATAGGATCTTTTGAATTTTCTCGCTCTGGTGAAGATCTCTTCACTTGGTGATTTACTTGCTTTATGGATTTTTTAGATTTTTTCATAGTTATCTCATGATAGTTTTCATGACTGTGTTTAGTTTTATGAAATTTTGAGAATTTCTTCTTTTGACATTCTTTAATATCTCTGTCAATCGAAATTTCTTTTTTATTTAGGTTTTCGTTATTGCTACTTGTAGCCAAATTTAAAGATAATATGACTTCAGATTGATTTTTCTCTAAAGTTAAATCAGACGCAGCAGAATTATTACCTTTGGTAGATTCATTTGTATCCTCTTTTGAAACTAAGTACATGTTTTGATTGCCATCAATAAAGGAACAACTGCTTTGGTCAATGTTAACATATTCGCTCTTTGAAGGTCTTTCAATATTTTTAATTAAAGTTGGATTTTTTGTAATTTGATATTTTTCAATCTTATATTTTTTACTTTCACTTTTATTATTCGAAGATTCACAGATGTATTTTTTTTGCGTATTTTCATCGACCATAAAGTTGTCGTTACCACGGGAAGGTTTTAATATTTCACAAGTTATTGGAGAAAGTGAAGTATCTTGCACTGCTTTACTTAAAGCACTGTCACCTATATCTTCAGTTCTATGATAAAAATCTTCTGATATCTTCTCAGCCTTGCATTCTTTACTTGATAAAATTGTTACATCCGAAGTATTTTCCGACAAATCTAAGCCAAAACGACACATTGTCGATGTAGAGCAATTATTTTCAAATTCAAAATCAATGGCATTTTTAGTACAACACTCAGTTTTGATTCCATTTCTTAATTCTAAAGAAGGTTCAAGTGGTAGACCTTCTAAAATGTCTGCACAAAATTGCGTTACTAATTTGTGACTACCATTAGTTTTGCTTTTATTATTAGTAATACTACCGCCATTAAACTCCTCAGGTTTATTAAAATTTGATAAAGAATTTATATTACCAAATGCAGTTAAAATCGTTTGTGTAGAGTTTTCTATATCATCAGATATTTTCGAAATATTTTCAACTTTCGTATTTGCTGAATTTGTGATTACCAAATCCTTTGCATCATCTTGAGTCGTCAAAGTATTATTTGAAATTTCCATCGATTTAATTTGACAAATCTTCTTTGTCTTTTTATCTTTATTTCCTTTATCTTCCAAACATTTTTCGAGTAATTTAGACTTACAATTTACATTCGAAATAATTTCGTTTTCATCTTCTTTGATATCTTGCAGACTTTTACAAACATCGTGTTCCTTACATAGGCTTTCTATGTTATCCGAAGATTCTTGGTCTGTACAATTCAAATTATTATTAAACCCTTCTTTGGTAAATATGTTAGATTTGTGAATGGGAATGTTGTCAATTATAGAGTTTATTGTGGTATTATCTACTCCCTTTTGTTCTTTATCTATTACTTTAACGTTACTTACATTTTTGATACCATTTTTTTCTTTCTCCTGCTTAACTTTTTGGGCATCGCTTATTGAACTTACGATATTATCAAAATGTTTATTTTCACCAGTAAGATTGTTAATTTTTTCCAGTAAAAGTTTACCTATCTCAGTCAAATCATCCATTTCAGCTTCTGATGATGCTTTAATTTCGTCTCGCGACATCTCTACATTGGTATTAATAGGAATTTTACTCATATCCTCATTAACAATAGCACTATTTCTATTTTCAGTTTGTATGGGGCTTTCTGTCTTCAAATGTACTGATTGAGCTTTTAACGATACCACCTTAGGAATTTTAAGAGGTTTTGGAGATTTTACAACATTTTTGGTTACTGGTAAAGGTTTTTTAAATATAACATCACCAGTTTTTAATTCACCTGATTTAGTTTGTTTACAATTAAGATATGAAGTGTTATTAGAAAGTAATGTTAGTGATGTATGTGGCGGCTGTTCTATTTCTTTTTTCTTAAAGCTATTATTGGATTTGGTTAATGAAATATCGCAATTTAATTTTAATTTTTTTAAATTAATTCTTACATTTTTTAAAAATTTATGTTTAATTAGGCTTGTTTTATTAGAAACTGACAAATTACTACTGTGATTTATTTTAATAGATTTATGTTTAATTTCAAAATTTGTATCTTCATTTTTTTCATAATTTTTATGACATTTTTCACTGGTATGTTCTGCAGTTTTTGAGTAGAAACAATTATATTAAAAACTGTTTGTCGTTTGTTATATATTGTATTGTTAGAACTTTACACCACAAAATGGTGTAAATCCTTTATAAAGGATGTAAACAAATCATAAATATAGTGAAAACAATTCTTACCTTGTTGTTGTTGTTTATTAAGAGATAATTTTGATGCATCAGATGCCTTACATTTGGATTGTTGTATAGCTGGCTTAAGAGGCATGTTTTGAGGTGAACCAGCAACATATGTTGAACCTACGGTACTGGTATTAAAATGAACCTTTTTCTGATGCTTCTTAGAAATCTAAAAAGAAAGTCAAAAGTTATTTAAGTTGCTTTTACTAAGATAAATATTTGATATTTTTTCTTTATTAATATTTAAGTATTTACCTCAATGTCCGAGGGATCAGAATAATGAGTTTGTGGAGGCTGATTTTGTTCGTATTCCTGTAAACTCTGTCCTTTATTATTATATGGCAAACGTGTATGAGATTGTGGGCAGACAATTTTATTATTTTGTGTACTATTATATGTAGGATAAGGTACTCGGGGACGAGGTTCCTCAAGCGTTATTGATGTCAATGCGTTGGATTCGTCCTCTAGATCAAGTTCATCCTGCACATCGGTATCGTCATCTTCTTGATTATCACTATATTCATCATCTGGGTTGTCGGGTGGGGTTGAAGATATATGTATACTATCTCTCCGATAGGCCATATCAATATTACTTTGAGATTCTAATTGATTTCTTTTGCCTTGATACGTACGTATAGTACCAGACAAGAAACGTGATGACAATTTTGTAGCATCATCATCATCATCTTCAACATCGAAAGACTCCAAATCAGGTCCAATATTAATAGGCGTTTCTGTTGGAGGATAATTATCCGCAAATAAATCTTCAACCAATTCATGCGTTTTATTTTTTGCTGCCGGAGTTGACGATTTGGTATTTTCAGTTGCAACTGAGTTCTCTTCTTCACTTTCTAAGTCGCTGTCGAGACAAATAACAGCTTCTTTCTGATTGTTTGAGATCTGTTGGCTATTTTTTTGTCTTTGTATAACAATTTGAGACTCTCGAAATTGTTTAGCTAACTGTTGGAAATTATTCAACCACTTGTTGTGTCTATCTCGAATTGTTTCTGGAGAATTTGTTGGTTCTTCCTCATCTGTAGTTAAGTCTACTGTGCCAATTATCGTTTTCTCTTCCAGTTTAACATGAGACATGCTATCTTCTAAACGATTTAACTGAATTGAAGAAAATATTTCAGCAAATTGTGTTGAATTTGAAGTACTTAAAATTACTAAATCAGCATCTTCATCATCATCACATAAGTTCTGCAAAATTTAAAATTAGTTAATATTAGTAAAACTTTTTTAAAAATCAATATTTATGTATTGTAAAATAAGAGAAATTATCAGTTTAACACTATTATCACTTTATTTCTAGTTACTCTTGAATATTTTTACTTAACACACATTAACAGAAACTAACTACTGTTTTGTGCAGTAAAACATATGAATTTCCCTAGAAAAATCAGACCTTTTACTGGAACATCATTTATTGTGATTAAAATAAAATATTTCGTTAAACATTTTAAAAACACTTACCACTATGGAACCAATTTTCTTCAAAGCGTTATCTATAATTGACGCCTGCAAAAAAAAAGAAAGGATCAGTTATAATTAAAATTTCATTAACATTTTTTTTTTAAATCATGCACTTACATTTCTAATGTCTCGATAAAACTTCATATTATTTAAAATAGTACGCGTTGCCGTACTGTGTGTTGTATATCTGGGCAAATGTGTGGCATATAATTGATTTGTACACAATGTTACAGATGGTTTCATAAAACTTTCAGCAAAATTAACAATCAGCAATTTGTCATCATCATCCTTTTGCATCATCATCCAACGATAAAATACAATTACGTATAATATATAAAGCTTATCGGGCAAGACATTGACAACGGACACAGGTTTTATCGGTATAAATTGACTATATAGAATTACAAAAATAGATATAATACTCTTAAATTAATAATGACACTGAGATGTAAGAAGTGTAATTACCCAAATATTGCACACATTATATCCCGAGCATTAAAAAGCCTTGGTATATAGACCAAGGTACGTAGTATATTGTAACGTGTATCGTCCTATATTTAAGTTCAAAAAATAAATATTATTTATCTTTTCACAAGTATTATATTTATTATGTACCTCTATCTCTTCTACCAAGTGTTTACGCATTACATAGACAATACGTTGGCCTATTAAAATCTTTTCTTGAATTGTAGTATCAACACTCAATCTTAGTTCGCAAACTATAAATATGGACATCATTTCACATACACGATGCTGGTACTCTTCTAACTGCAAATAAAATATTTTTTAATACGATTATGATAATAAGAATACATATGTAGATATCAGTAATATTGCTGACTTACGTCTGTTAAAGATGTACATAATTCCTTAAATATATCTATTGTTCGTACAATATTTTGCGCTAATTTTTTACTCATTTCATGTGATTCTAAAACTTCTTCGAAGATTTTATTGCAACCGCTTTAATTAATGAAAGAATTTATATATAAATAATTTAAAGAATATAAAAAAAAGAACTACATAATATACTTTTTATATTTATTGATGGTTTGCATTAAGTGGCTATTGTAGTTGTCTTTGTGTAGGCCCGAATGTAAGCGTCTTATATCTCGATAAGTATCATCAATAAAAGCAAATAATTTACACATCTTGATATCTGATGGTTCCTGAACTGATGACATTGTAGATGATGTGGATGGCGTTGGGGATAATAATGTCAGAGTTTCCCTGGCATTATCTGTTGAACGTTTTGATGTCGTAGATCGTTGTGGTCCAGCCACGTTAGACGTGCTAACTGTTCCTTTATATTCCTTACAGGATGATATCATGCTTAAATATAAAAAAATAAGTGTACATATAATTAATATTTTCTTTTTGTGAAAAATATTGTTTATCTACAAATTAGTTTTTAAAAACAAAATGCGACTTTGAACTAACATTGCAGCACGTATTTTGAAATAACACTATGGTGAGTTAATTTTTTCTATAACATACAAACGTATGTAAATAAATGGCCATTACAAGCCTTTTTCAGAGTACGCACCTATATTGTGCTTGTCAATTTTTATCCATGAGTACCGGGAACTACAGTTTAAGGTCGCCTCCGAACGATAGACTAAAACAACTTTCTCATGGCAATGAGTTACTCTCAGATTATTTTCCAGAAGACTGCTAAGAGGTGGTCGCCAAAAGAAATATTATTAATCCATGTGGAGCATAAAATGGATAAAACGACTGTTCCTATCTTGAATAATGATCTAAAACAATGTTCAGTGCGTTGTCTCTCTGAGTATTGATGCGACTTTACAATTAAAGGAGTCAGGCTGTTGTAGACGGCGATTTGATGGTCTCTCCGGGATATTTAATTGGGAGAGATTTATTAAATAAAACTACCTGAGTTTCTGTTTATCTCGGTTTTGAGAATTATCATTCCGGATAGAAGGGTTGGAAATTTTCAATGTAAACCCATTTTCACCGATGAGTCGAAGTTGAAAGGAGGACCGGTGCTGAGGTTTTCAGTCAAGATTTCCCACGGGAGATTCATTATAGATTATATTCTGACGTAATTCTCGGTGACAATCAGATAGCTCTTGGAGCAATTGATTCAGTATTGTGTGAATCGAGGCTGGTTCGTGAGTGTAAGTTCTCTAGAGACTTTGTATCGGATCGGGTAATTTTTTTTATATAGGAACGTTGCTATTTCCAGGGAACGATAAGGCTTAAGCGAATCCTAGGCATAAATTATATTGCCGCTATACATTGGTTGGCATATCGGTCTAAATAAAGGAAGAAGGTTTGCAGATCAGGTCTGATTGCCGTGTGACCCTCGACTGTAAATGATAGGACTAGCTCTAAATATTAAAATAAGCTGTGTCCAATTTTAATTTTATCTCAACTTAATACCAACAAAACTTTGGCACGTATGTATACACAATTGATCACTAACGACACTTTTTGACTTTGAGATTAAACTCAAGTTCAGAATTTAGATAACTAATATAAAAATTGAATTAATCCGCTTAAAATTTTGTTTTATGTTTTTGAGAGAGACATTAAACCTATTAGTGTTACCATACTAAATAATAACAGTCGAAACTTTTTATTTTGCAAATGTCTTTTATTTTCAAAACACTCTACTTTTGTTATTCACAATTCTGCTTTAAGTACTTAAACTAGCAATTAACAATAAGATTATGTCAACTAAAAAAGTTAAATCGAAGATTGAAGTTATTTTAATTGCTAATCTCGAACTTAAAACATGGCCATAAGGATTTTTAAGTGCGCATTTATGCTATTCACATATCGTTAGTTTCAACATAAAAATACTATATCACTTAATTATGGGTAAAGTCCTTGATGTGTTGCCGATTACAATTGAAAATGTCGGTAAATTGGTTACCAGGTTTTCCACCAATAATGTTTTTGACACTGGTTTAATTATTATAACTTTGGTTTAAGTAATGTCTATATGGCGTTACTTAAATTGTATCTTGAACCAATGCATAAAATGGTAAAAAAGGAGATTCAATGTTTTAGATGTCAACTAAATGTGTGATACACTGCCGATCACTTGAATAGGTTTATTAATTTTTGCTCTTATATTTTAATTTTTTTCATATAAACTTTAGAAGAATAATATATTTTTTCACTTAAATTAAGAGATATTATGAATAATCATATTTTAGTAAGAAAAGAATAACGGTACAATAAACAAAAAGTTGTTATTTTTTGATTTTACTTCAAAATGCTGCGAAAAATAGGTGTGGATTTTGGGTCACTTGAATAGGTTCACTAGGAATAAAATTAGTTTGCTTTTGACCATCGACAGTATAATTAAAATTTTGAATATTTGTGAGTTACTGAAATAATTTTTTACATTTTTTATGTAAAATAAGGAGCAGCAAGCGATTAACTGAAGAAAGAAGAGATAAAATTAAAGCATTCAATGAAACTGTCTTAAGCCATAGGAACATCGACAAAAAAATTGGTCGTAGACAGATTGTCGTAAGTAATTTTTTAAGAAATCTGTCCGATTAGTATAGAAACATGAAAGGGCTGACGAAAAAAGCCACAACAGAAGCGGACAGAAGAGTTATTGTAAGAGCTGCCTCAAATTTGAGCGATTCTGCTGCAAAAATTAGACAAAAAAATTGGGTATCACAGCTATCATAAGCACTGTAAGATGTGTTATTCGACGTTCTAAACATTTAAGGAGATTAAAAATTAAAAAAAACCATCTCTTTTTGCTGCTCGTAAAGCGACACGGTCTCATTTTGCACGAGAACACATGAACGATAAAAATGAGTTGTATCGTGGTGCCTCTCAGACGAAAAAAATGTTTAATTTGGTAGGTCCGGATGGATACAACTGCTATTTCCACGACCTACATAAGGAGGAACGCTACCTTAGTCGTCTCGTCTCTGTGAGGGAAGTGTAATGGTGTGGGGGGCGATTTCATATTATGGTACATTTGTGCTTCAATTCCTCACATCAAAAATGAACGCGAATAACCACAAAACAGTACTTGAAAAGGTGTTTCCATATTTTTCTACTAGTTTTAGACGAATTCCCTGGATATTTCAGCAAAATAATGCCCCGATACAGAATTCCAGGGTTGTAAAAGTGTGGATTCAAAACCAAAATGTCAATATGTTGGAGAGGCCACCATATTCCCCTGACTTAAATATTATAGAAAATGTATGGGGCTAGCTTTTTCGCAAAGTCTACGAGTCCGGCAGACAATACGAAACCAAATAGGCTTTCATTGGAGAAATTAAAAAAAAGCTTGAACCAAAATTTTATTATCATTAATTGAAAACCTTTATAGCTCCCTCCCAAATGGTAATCTTGAATAATATATATATTCGAATAAATGAGGATATACTCCTTAATAAATCATCAAACATTGTAAGAAATCTTAAAAAATTAAAAAAGGTTTACAAAAAAATCATTTTTTTTTTTCTTTAATTTTTTAAATTAATGATAGTGAACCTATTCAAATGACCCAAAAAATTGTGCTGAAAATCATATTCGTTTTGGGAAAAAAATTACTAAAATTCAGTTATTAATTATTGAAACAATTTTTTTTATTATAAACACACATAATCCAATATTTTACCATTTTAGAAAATAATATAACTAAAAACTTAATTACTTTTAGAAAAAAATTTATTTGAATGTAATGAAAATAGTAAACCTATTCAAGTGAGCGGCAGTGTATGTAATTTTCAATAAGAACCTGGCTTTTGTAGCTCAATCCCGTGTTCTCAATCCAATTGAGAATTTGTGAAATTTAAAAGATTGTAAGGCAAAAATCAAAAAAAATTTTGATAAATTATGACAAAACATCGAAACGTGTTGGAAGACTATCTCTCTTCGTTGGGGGTATGCAAAACAATTGTGTATAAGAATAAAAAAATCCAAAAATATTGCAATCAAAATGAAAATAGTAAATGTTTTAAATATGTATATGGCCAATCTTACCCCTCGACTACACGTACAATAATTATGTTCAAACATAAGAACCAGCGTCGGCAGAGTAACAGTAAAATATTTTTTATGATCACGTTTATGTTTTTAGGTGGAGAACACGTATTGTAATCAAAATAAAGAAATAAAATGTCTAAAAGACACACTATTTATTATTTTTTTCTTAGAACAATTAAAACTCTCTTTTTAAATAATTTAGCGTAATTGAAAAAAAAGGAAAGGTATTTTTTCAAGCAAAAATCGAGTTTAAAAGTCTAATTTGACAGCTTATGTTTAACATTATTTCTTTGCAAAATGGGCGAACAACTATGTTAACATACATGTGCAAATATATGTTTTTGGGGTCTACACTTGAACATTTGATGTTGGAAATAGAATTTGACAATTGAAAACATAATTATTTCCAAGTTTATGGCGCGTGAAGACTGGGGGTTACAAAACATTTTTTCCTACTGGAAATTGTGAAGTTGTATGCTTTATGTTTTTTTTTTTTTATTTAAAAACAAAACGAATAATTCCCTATCATCACGAATGGTTTATTTATATGTCCACCACTGTATGTATGTATATATTATTGAAAACAATACTGTTTTTTATAGGTACCGTATTAATTTTTATTTAGTGAAACTGAGTTTTGTATATAAAATTTAAATTAAATGCTAAACAATTAAATCGATTTTGTTTGACATTACACAAAATCTAATTTTTTTATTAAAAAAAAAATAGAATTTAATCTAGATGTCGAATACTTTTTTTTGGCCACTGTATGTTTATTCCTTGGTATTTACAAATACTGTTGTTAATATCCGACTAGTAATTTTGACAACCAGAGTCAGATAAACAGACATAAATACAAACAACTTTAAGATGCACATATTTTTAAACAAAAAATATTGGTTGGTTGACTTTGGAAGCATATTATTTGGTTTACATTTTTTTCTAAAGCTGGGTATGATTGCAAAAATAAAGACTTTAACGGTAGTGTTCACTACAAAAAAAAATATATAAATTTCTGCACACAGAGCAGTAACAACAACATACGAATTCAGAGACTGGATTTTCTTTGCGCACTTTTCACAGCCAATGTGCAAATAAGTAAAACATTCCTTTTTTTTTAAATAAAAATTTTTATGTAAATGTTTTCAACACACATGTTTTGATTTAGCATTCAAAAATAAGAAAAACAAAAACAACATCTATGCACAAAATAAAAAAAACAAAAACAAGACCTATGCACTAAAATTAAAAAAAAAACAAAGTAGACTTCGTAAAGTCAACTCTTGACGGTGTTTACTCGCATCACAGAAAGTTGGTCTACAGGAAAATTACTGTATAACTAAAGCAAAGTATAATAATGAAAAAAAGCCCACCTCACTCACTAAACTTAGAAAGTTATGCAAAAAAATACATTAGGAGAAAAGAATGCGACCATCGACTTACTTTAATTTTTCCAATAAGTTATTTATTTTCAACTTTTGGGTGCAATTGTATTTATATATTTTCCTGGGTTGAATTAAAATTATAATGTATGTATATTAATTTTTTTCTAAAAAAAACTATTTTCTTTGAGATTTTCTTCTTTTTTTTCATGCTTTTTCTTGCAGGTAATTTAATACACAAAAATTAAAAATGGCGACGCTAATGAAAAAACAATTTTAATTTTTCAATAGCCCCTTCTTCGAACACAGAATCATTTTTTCACTAAATATTTATATAATTTATATTCATTAGCACTTTTTTCAAACACTTATTTAAAGATTATATTCATTTATTTAAAATATATTTATAATAATATATTTTTATGTGAGTATAAAATTCTCTTGGCCTTTCTGATTCTATTTTTTCTAAACATAGTTGTCTGACAGCGTACTCATGGAAAAGAAGAGATGTAAAATGTAGAAGTAAATCGTGGTTGTGATACAGTTCCTACATATTTAAGGAAATTTATGACAGATTTAGTAAAGACTGAAACCAAAAACTATGAAACTTTGAGTGTGTCTACACTATTGAAAATTTATTAATGCCAAGAGATATTGGTGAGAGGATGGACGAGAACGAAATGCTTTTCACAATTATAAATATTTTTATGCATACTTCTTTCAAAGTGAAATGCAACTCACAGTTATTTCAGTCTTTACTATGTTTGTGATATAAGCTGCGTGCAACTAATTAGGAACAGTAGTACTCAATATTTAAATCATTATGTTGAAAATAATACAATTAAAAAAAACCGCTAAAATTTTACAATGTTTAGTTAATCCAATTTGTTTATTGAAACTTCCCAATGGCAACCCTATTTTTACCGTTATTTTTTTTCTTTGTGGTGTTTTTCATAATTTGTGAAATAAATTACTCGTGACTTAATTAAGTCTATGTCCACACTTGGCGATTCGAGTCGGGCAATTCTTCACCAATTCTCTTTTAAACTTGTCTTCGTGTCCACACTCGACGAGTTTAGTTGCCCAACTTTTTGTTGTTGTTCAGCAACTTTTGTGTTTTCTTTTGCTTGCTTTTTCTTACAATTTGACATTTATGCTGTGTTGCCACAGAAAATACTTACAAATTACACAAAATTTTATAGATTGTCCAAAATATATTCATACCTTAAATACAATGCTTTTTATTTTTGTAATTATTTTAATATGAGAATAAATATTTGTGTATTTATAAATTTCCCTATAGAAGACAAAGCCTTAAAATTATTACTAGAGCAATTTGAACAGCCCAAACAATATTAAAGTATTTATAGCTGAAAACTAGTGCTAATGAAGACTAGGTACTTGAAGTAGTTCGGGAGCACCGCTTAAATTTTGAAGAAGTTTTTATAATGTCTTATGATAAGACATAATTTATCTTAAAATTAAGGAATGTTAGATATAAAATAAGCTGCAAATAATGAAAATCGGTTGATATAAACAAAATATTTTCTTTCAATGTAATATCGTTATGCTTCACAATTAAATTTTCTTTTAATGAAAAATAAAAATATTTCTCTTCCCTTATCTCTTAACAGCTAGATTTTGTATTCACGTATTATGTGTCGATTAAACATTCAGCAATTTAACGGTCATATACAAAATAACAAAGTGAATTTGCTGACCTTATTCACCATTTGAATTAAAATCTATTTTAATTTTTTTGCATACATTTACATTTCATTATGATTCGTAATATTTTAAAAAGCATGTTGTCCCCACTGAAAGGCAATTAACTTATAGTTTAATAATTTCCAAAAATGTTTGCTTTAGCTCACCAGTGGACATATTTTAAAATTGGTATAAATTTTGTAAAAGTCACCTTGAAAATATTTAAATGTTTTACTATTAATGCTTAAAGAATTTTTTTATTACTATTTATTCCTTTATATTATTAGCATATCAAATTAAGATTGCCTCAGCATCACTTAGTCTTTGTTGGGACAAGCTGGTATTTGAATTACACATGTACAATATATAATTGGGGTATTCCAACGGGGTCCTATCAAGTCATATTGTCATAATATCATACAATTTTAAAATAGTTTAAAAAATTTGTTGTTGGTCTTTGAATAAAAAAGTCATAAAACAATAAGACTTTTCAACCTATATTTACCATTTTGTAATAAATTGAAAAATAAAAAATAATAAAAAAACAAAATTAAATATAATATATTAAACTATGACGGGTTGTTTACAGCAATCATAGTTTTTCGTTTTATTGTTTTTTGATATATGACTTTAAAATGTCCATTTGAATCCCCAAATATTTTAAGATATTCATCTAAAGGTTTAATTCTATATACATACATACATAACTGGCCTTTACAACCCTGTGTCAGGATTACGGCCTAGCTTCTCGCAGCTCTCATGTTGTGTGTGTCAATTTTTATCCATGAGTACCGGGACCTACAGTTTAATGTCGACTCCGAACGACAGACTTGAGACTCTTGTTCATGGCAATTAATTACTCTCAGAGCTTTTGCCATAAGACTGCTGAGAGGTATTCGCCGAAAGAAATATTTTTTCATATTTCTTTTTTTTTTGAAGATGTCGGAGCCTGGAGTCGAACCCAGGGTCTTAGTCTTAGTAAGCCAACACACTAGCCACTAGACTACGGCGACTATTCTATATATGTATGTATATAATTTACAAAGAAAGAAAAGAAATAAAAGTAAAAAAATAGTAATAGTATACGATTGCTGTAAATCATATGAGAAGAGTTTCTAAGTCGTGAAGCAAATATTCCTTTATTCTTTTCGTGAAAATTTAAATTCTTTGTATATATTTAATATCTTGAGGGCGATTATTAAATTCCATACTATCCGTATATTCAATGCGTTGCTTCGTAGTTTCTAACCGACATCTTGCTATCATAAGATTGACATTGTTTCTGGTATTGAATAATATTTGATTTTTATGAAATGAAATTGTATGGTGACCAATATTAAGGGTTGACTTAAAAACATGAAGAATTGAATTAAATTATTATAAATAATTGTTTCTGGTATTGAATAATATTTGATTTTTATGAAATGAAATTGTATGGTGACCAATATTATGGGTTGACTTAAAAACATGAAGAATTGAATTAAATTATTATAAATAATTTAATTGAAATAATGGTGAGACAAAATAAAAAAAAAATGTATGGTCTAAAAATATTTAAAGAAAAAGTGTTCTCTTCCATTTGTGTAATTACACATAAACTGGCAACGCTGTAATTTGCAACACAAGAAAAACCAAGGCTGCGATTGTATGAAAAAGACGCGTACACTAAAAAGCGAAAAAAAATATGAAAGGAAATGTCAAATAATCAACTACAAAGACAAAAAACGAATGACGGAATATAAAGAATCGCCGAGAACGGGCAAGTATTTTTCTTCTTTTATTCCCCTCACCGTAATCGTCTACAAACTACAAAAGTTGCCGACTCGCCTCGCCAAGTGTGGACATAGACTAAGGACAGTGAAAAATTTTTTAAAATTTTGAGATTCAAGTAAGTTTTAACAGTTAAATTCAAATAAATGAGATTTCACAGTCTTTTTTCAGAATTTGATAAACTTTTACTTATTGCTAAACATCGGTATAAAAATAAGCCCTGTGACGTCAGTACTCGAAAGATTATTGTACAAATGCATCAGGAGGGAAGCTCTTATAGGGAGATCGCAACAGCCTTAAAAGTTTCTAAAACAATGGTTTTCCAAGCGGTGCAATATTTAAAAAAACATTCGACAGCTAAAAAGGTGCCTCGTAAACAAAGAAGCCGAATTACGACAGTGCGTGAAGATGCACTGATTGTCCGCGAGTCGAAAAAAAATCCGCATAAATCAGCAAATGAAATTCGGATAGCAGTCTTTGGTGAAAATGGAGCAAAACCATCTGTAGACACAGTAAAACGTCGATTGCCGGAAGCTGGCCTCTTTGAAAGAATTTCCGGAAAGAAACCATTGTTGTCTGAGCGTATCCGGAAGAAGCGAATAGAGTTTGCAAAAAAATACCGCCATTGGACCGCTGTGGAATGGAAAAGAGTGTTATTTTCGGACGAAACAAAAATTAATAGAGTCTCTCCCGATGGAAAAAAATATGTTCGCCGGCCAAAGTTAAAAGAATTTGATCCAAGATACACCCGGGCCACTTTAAAGCATGGAGGAGGTTCGATTATGCTTTGGGGTGATATGTCGTAACGCGGTGTTGGACCGCTGCACAAAGTTGACGGAAACATGGACAAGTTCCAATATGTAAGAATCCTAAGCGATACAATGATGCCGTATGCAGACGAGAATATGCCAGTAACATGGATATTTCAACAAGATAATGACCCGAAGCATACGGCTCATCACGTCAAACAATGGTTTATAAACAATTCGGTCACTGTACTTGATTGGCCTTCATGCAGTCCAGATCTCAATCCGATTGAGAATTTATGGCAAGTTGTAAAAACCAAAGTAAGCGCAGTAAAAATAAACAATTTTGATGATCTCTTCGCCGAAACAAAGAAAGCTTGGGAGGCCATTCCAACTGGTGTATGTGAAAATCTGGTTAGCTCGATGCCTCGCAGGTGTCAAGCTGTTATCGACAACAATGGTTTTGCAGCAAAATATTGATTTTTTTTTAATAAATACAAGTTTTTCTTAAATTTTACGATGTGTCCTTAATTATATGCACGACTGAATTCAATATTCTTTAAAATATGGCTCACTGCTTTATAAAAAATAATTTAATTGAAACAATAAACAGTTATTTTCTACGACTAAGAGTTTAAATAACTAAACTCGGAAAAATTTTGACAATATATACAACTATTTTTATTTTTTTTGCTTCAAGCTCACATGTAAGCTTCGTGTTCTTAATTAGTTGCACGCAGCTGTATGTATACTAGCACTATCACCTAGGAATAAAATACAAGTAAATACTCAATACTATTCTACTTATACTTAGTACTTTTGGTATCGATACTTTGCAACCGAGTACCAAGTAGGTATCGGAAGCATATCGTTGTATCGAAAGAAAAGTACTCACTTGAATTAATGTTTTAAGATAAAACTATATTATTGCAAGACTACAATGTATACATAACTTCTATTTTTTTAGGCAGCAAAAGCTGACTAGTGATGCTAATACAATATAAAATGTTAAATAAATACGACCTAAAAAATATTTTTTTTACAAAGAAAAAATAATTGATTTATTAATAAAGATAATTACAATTAAAAGCTTTTAACGTTACAAGTCAGTCTTTATTAAATTTAAGATTTTAAAGTTATCTTTGGTGTCCCACTAGAGTTAATATGCATTGTTGTGATACATGGGTAATATGATTATGAATTGGCTAAATGAATAACTAACTACGTTACATCTTATAAGAAATATGCAAATGTGTGATGTATCAAAATTTGTCAACCGATTTTTTAGATATCCACAAAGATTTTCGATTGCATTTAGATTCGGCGATTGACTTGGCCACTCCAGGAGGCGGATGTTATTTCCGTGAAACCAAGAACTTAATAATCTAGAGGAGTGTTTGGAGTCATTATCTTATTAAAAGACCCAGCGCAGTGGCATCTCTTCGCTAGCAAATGGCAGCATGCCCAGCGGGAAATGGTAATCAATGAGAATCGAGGAGGTAATACAAGGAATGTATAATCTATTGATTACGGAAAGCATTACGCTTAACACAGATCATGTCCTACGAAAGTAATAAATTCTTTTACTGTCCCCTCGTAATAAGTATTAGAATGAATTATTTGTAATGCATAAAGTAATTATTTATTAATAATTTGAAGGAATAAATTCTATGATGCATTATTTTTAATGCGTTATATTATTAATGTATTTATAATATATTAAATTATGCATTAAATTATTAATAATAAATTAATTTCCCCCATTATAAATAAAATAATAGTAGCTATTCGGGAATATTTGTTTTACTATTTTCCATGTTCATGTTAAAAACATTTTGCAAACATGTTAGTTTTAAAATAATCCCGAATAGCTACTAATATACATAGTTATTAATTAATCTTAAACATTAATTTCGTGTCTGCACTTCTGCGCATTTCAACATAAACTGCATTATTTAATAAAATAATTTTTTTTTGCGTAAAAAATAACGGATTTTTTAACTATGAAAAAAAAAATAGAAAACAAAAAATTCACAAACAAATATACACAGAAAAAATAACTTCTTTCTTCTATATATGTGGGAATGTATATGGTAATCGAAATGTAAAATAGAATAACAAAAAAATTACAGTTTTTAAAAAAAAAATATACAAAAAAGACAACAAGCAATAACTTCCTTCTTCATAGATGTGGGAATGCACATGGTAATCAATATTTACTTGTGTACCACGTGAAATTACCTTCTCGATTCCAAAAGTAATATATTCTGAAGTAATATATTATATAATTGATTATGAAATAATGTAATCAATCTTTTCCCGCTGGGTGATTTCCTCAAGTATACTTTTGTAAATTTCTTTGGTCATTGTTTTGGAAATAAGGAGAATAGGATCTACTCAATTCCAAGAAAAACAACCCCAAACCATTACGTTTCCGCCTTCGTGTTTAACTGTTTTTTGTGTAACGTGGGTCAAATTCTTTCCCCTTAGGTCTTCTGACATTACGCCCTACATCATTTCCAAATAAATTTATCTTGGTTTCATCGCTCCAGAGAATATTATGCCATTTTTTCATACTTTCTGGTCTACAAAAAAAAGTGTTGACAATTAAAAAAAACATAACGTTATTAAAAAATTTTGCGATTGGCAAGAAAAAGCCATGAAATTGGTGTCAGTTAAAGGTCGTTCTTATTTTAATGGCCATATGTATATATAGATATTACAAAAATTGTGGCAGAACTGAATTGGTGACAGGCAGCGTTGCCACAGAAAATATTTTTTCCTACTAAAAAAATTCAAAGATCCTACCAAAATCCTTTGCAGCCTACCAGAGGTCAATAATATTAAAAACACAGTGCAACACGAAAAAAATAACCATATAAGGACACCACTACGTGATAAAAGACCAAAACAAGAACGCCCGTATCTCCTAGTTTTGCCCAAAGTCATGAAGTTTTTTTTTTTATGGGCCCCCAAACAGTTGGGGCCTCGGTGTCAGTTTTGCAAAAAGTGATCATTTTCTCAGGCTCATATCTACAAACCGTTCGGAATTTTTATTTACTTTCTGAGGCAAAGTTTTAGCTCTTGTCATGTAGAACAAAAATTGTGCAGACATAAAAAACAAAAAAAACTTTAGCTTCGAGACCAAAATCGCAGAAAATATATCTTTGCTTTTTATTATATGAACAAATAAGTTTAAACGGTTTCGACTCTACATATTTAAGACATATATTCACATTATGTAAGTTGTGCCAAAAATTCAAATTTAGCGGGGGATAGTGGACCTAATGGTGTATAACTTACCATATTCAGTTTATACAGAAATAGTTTTTAGTCGAAATTTTTGTTACTTTCAACTCAGCTTTTAAAGATTATTTTTTTCTTGAAAGAAATTTTTTGGCATTTGCTAACGGACTGATAAGTAAACAGTGTTACCCAGAAACAAGTTTTATTTAATGGACCTATTATGGATGGCAACGAAACTTGAGTTGCATTGTCAGTTGTCAGATTGGCATTACAGATGGCAACTGAAAGCTACCAACTCAGTTGCTAAATAGTTTATATATTGGCAGCTGCTTATTTGTGGTTGCTGTGTAGATATTTCAGTCGTAAGGTGCCGAAAAATAAAAAGTATAAGTACCTATATTTTTGAACTTTTTCATATTCGTTTAATTTTTTACCGTTTTTTGTTATTTTATTTATAGTTTTTTTTCTGTTATTTTCGATCTACACCAGCTTGACACCTGCGAGGCATCGAGCTAACCAGATTTTCACATACACTAGTTGGAATGGCCTCCCACCAAGCTTTCTTTGTTTCGGCGAAGAAATCATCAAAATTGTTTATTTTTACTGCGCTTACTTTGGTTTTTACAACATGCCATAAATTCTCAATCGGATTGAGATCTGGACTGCATGAAGGCCAATCGAGTACAGTGACCGAATTGTTTATAAACCATTGTTTTTGTGATGAGCCGTATGCTTCGGGTCATTATCTTGTTGAAATATCCATGTTACTGGATTATTCTCGTCTGCATACGGCATCATTGTATCGCTTAGGATTCTTACATATTGGAACTTGTCCATGTTTCCGCAAACTTTGTGCAGCGGTCCAACACCGCGTGACGACATAGCACCCCAAAGCATAATCGAACCTCCTCCATACTTTAAAGTGGCCCGGGTGTATCTTGGATCAAATTCTTTTAAATTTGGCTGGCGAACATATTTTTTTCCATCGGGAGAGACTCTATTAATTTTTGTTTCGTCCGAAAATAACACTCTTTTCCATTCCACACCGGTCCAATGGCGGTATTTTTTTGCAAACTCTATTCGCTTCTTCCGGTTACGCTCAGACAACAATGGTTTCTTTCGGGAAATTCTTCCAAAGAGGCCAGCTTCCCTCAATCGACGTTTTACTGTGTCTACAGATGGTTTTGCTCCATTTTCACCAAAGACTGCTATCCGAATTTCATTTGCTGATTTATGCGGATTTTTTTTCGACTCGCGGACAATCAGTGCATCTTCACGCACTGTCGTAATTCGGCTTCTTTGTTTACGAGGCACCTTTTCAGCTGTCGAATGTTTTTTGAAATATTGCACCGCTTAGAAAACCATTGTTTTAGAAACTTTTAAGGCTGTTGCGATCTCCCTATAAGAGCTTCCTTCCTGATGCATTTGTACAATAATCTTTCGAGTACTGACGTCACAGGACTTATTTTTATACCCATGTTTAGCAATAAATAAAAGTTTATCAAATTCTGAAAAACACTTTGTGTAATCTCATTTATTTGAATTTAACTGTTAAAACTTACTTGAATCTTAAAATTTTAAAAAATTTTTCACTGTCCTTAATTAAGTGCACGAGTAATTTATTTCACAAATTATGAAAAACACCACAAAGAAAAAAATAACGGTAAAAATAGGGTTGCCATTGCGAAGTTTCAATAAACAAAGTTGGATTAACTAAACAGGGTCAAATTTTAGCGGTTTTTTAATAGTATTATTTCCAACATAAATGATTTAAATATTGAGTACTACTGTCCTTAATTAGTTACACGCAGCTGTATAAAATAAATAGACTGAATTTTATTATTTTAATTTTGTCTAACTTCTTAACATTATTCATTCAAGCAATGGGTAATATTATTTCTAATGTCCGTTTTCATACAAAAATAGTTTTTATTACGAAATTTTCTTCACCCGGCTATTTTGAAGTAAACAATTGTGTACAAATTTTTTGCTCTATTAATTGTACTATTTAATTTAATACAACAGGCAACGTGGATTGAGCCATTCCCAAGTTAAAATCGTTGCTATAGGATTTCTTAAAAGTGCCTTCTGCAAAAACCTTAAAGCCTCACAAACTTTTAAAACTGGTGGTATTGCAGTTGATCGATTTTGTTTGTAGACTGTATATAAAGTCTTCACAATGTAGCTGACATCATCTTTCAGAAGACGAAAATATGCCCTAAAACTACAATATGTAAATAAACATAAGTAACCACAGACTAATATTCTATGTTATTAACAATCCATATCTTAAACTAGACATTTCTAGACTTACAGTGCAGACGATTATTCTAGTGGATTAGAATTGACTCTCAAATGCCGCCTAATAGATGCTACCTTCACATCTTCGTTATCATAAAAAATAGATCCACCGAACTCATTTATTAGTTTTTTGTAAAGGTAAAAAAAACAAAATATTTGGGTAGACTCTTTGATTGCTTTGAAGTTGACAACATATTCTAAAGTATGTTTGTTTCCGTATTAGTCAGTGTGGTAGTATTTTTTCCGCACGGAAAGGAAAGTTTTACGGAAAGAATTATCGGTAGATATGTAAATTGGAATTAGTTATTCCTACGGTACAGAATTTATTTATTTTTCCTTACACTTATGTTCCTTCCGTTAAATCATACCACCCCCCCTTATTATATTTGCAAGTTACGCTCATTATAGTTTTGAAATAAAAAAAAATAGTTTCCATCATAAATTGTTACGCTTAAGCTAAAATTTTCCTTAATTAAAAAGATTCGTGTTATCAAAAATATTAATCATATACCTACATATTATATAAAGGTCCTCACTAAGCCAACAACCCACTTTTAATTTAAGGATTATATTAAAGCAAGAAAAATCCATATTAAAATATAATTTTAAAATTGTTTAATTTAATTTACATATAAAATTAATTAAAAAATTGTTTACAACTTATTAAAAATGGAAAGCAAGAATATATTACTCTTACAGTAATAAATGAAATACAATAAACAATTTAATTTGTTTTTGTAGCAGGATTAACCAGTATTCCCACATTAAATATTGTTGTCATTTTCAAAGATGTAAATAACAAATGCAAATCTCTAAAATATTTAAATAAGAATGACATTTGAATAAAAATAGAGTTCTTTTATGTTATTGTTTTATGATGGGCTTCTTTCGTTGAAATGAATAAAAATTAAAAAAAAAAAAAATAATGGTGGGCGGAGAAAATAGTTATAGAGGAATTTTATAGAGTAAGAGTGGAGGTGGTTGTAGATGGTGTTTGTAAATAATTTACAATTCATCCTTCTTATGCTCTTCCTCCTCTTCAACCTTTTCTTCTTCATCGGCCTGTAGAATAAATAACAAACATATTACAAAAAATTATTTAAATCCTTAAAAAATTTTATATAAAACTTACGGATTTGATATCACCACCAGCATCTAGGAATTTGACGAAGTCATCCAAAGTTCTGTCCAAGTTGTAGTCAATTACTTTGTTATCTCCTTTGCGGTACAATTTAATGGTAGGGAATGATGAGATCTTAGTGTGTTCCAATTCGTTGGCGGTTGAATCAATCTTAGCAATAACAATGCTTTCATGATCCTTATATTTTTCACCCAATTGTTCGTAGATGGGAGCCAATTGTTTGCAGTGACCGCACCAGGGTGCATAGAATTCAACTAAAACATCTTTGCTCTTGTCCATAGCAACATCATCGAAATTGGTAGCTACCAAAACCTTAACGGGGTTCTTGTCCCAGTCTTCAGGCACTTCTTGAGATAACAAATGTTGCTTGAGTTTGCCTTCCATGAACTTTTGCAAGAAATCTTTAATGGTTTCAGCAGACAAGTCATTGGTTTCGGGCTTGTATTTGGCCATATCTTCTTCCAATTTGATTAAACGAATAGTAGGTACTTCTTCCTTGGTCATGCCGAAGAATTCAAAGATGCGAGCATGATCTTCTTCATCGGAGGAGATGGTTACAAACAGGATTTCATCACGGTATTGTTTGGCGATATCCTTCAAAGGTTCAACGTATTTTTCAATGTGTCCGGCTTCTTTAGAAACAAAGAACAACAAATGAGATTTAATTTGACCACCGAAGATTTTAGAAGCAGATTCATGGTTGAATTCAACAATCAATGGCAAGGATTCAACTTGAGCGAATTTTTTAAGGTTGTCCAAATTGAGTTCACCCTCGAATACAGATTTCTTGTCATCAAAAGGCTTGAACATGACTACAGCGCCATCCTTAACTTCATATTTGGCAATGACATCATCACTATTGGTAAGACCGAAAGCAAAAGAGTCCAAAGCATTAGCAACTGAAACGAAAGTCTTGGCGGATTCTGATTCTTGGTCCTTAAAGAAACCAATTATGGCAATCTAAAAAATGACAATAGCAAGACAAATAAAAATTACAAATTGTATACATATTTATATAGTATATTTAAGACATTTTGTTAAACTTACTTCATTATCCTTCAAGAATTTCTCAGCTTCTTCAACGTTAGTCAAATCCTTGGCGGGAGGACCAGTCTTTTTGTTTACCCAGCTAACAATATCGGCAGCTTGGCGACCACCAGTATATTCGACGGGAGCACCGTTGCGGAAGAATTTCAAAGTGGGGTAGCCACGTACTTGATATTCTTCAGCTAAAGGACCTTCAACAGTAGCATCAACTTTAGCCAACTTAATATTGGATTCTTTCTCAGCCAATGTTTGGGCAGCTTTAGCGTATTCAGGAGCCAAAGATTTGCAGTGACCGCACCAAGGAGCATCTAAAACATTAAATATAGAGAAAGCAAAAGATATATTTTAATACTTAAAATATCATTAAAAATTAAACAATTCACTGAACAAAATAAAATACACACATAATTGTCAAGTTTAAATTATAATAAATAAAAAAAAGAGTTTATTAACAAGAGTTGGCTATGTACACAATACATAGGCTTTAAAATCCACGTATGTACGTGTATGTACATATGCAATAAGTGTGTTGTTATCAATCGGTTAAAACAATTGGTTAATAGTCACTAAGAGTCAATTTGCCATAGATGACTTCCATTATATGTTTTATGCTTATAATGACTCATTTCATTCATGTATTATCTTAATGTTTATTTAATAGAAAAATTCTAAGAGAAAAAAATAAAGAAATAAAGCAATATAAGTTAAGAAATAAAAAGATAAATAAATAAAAACACATGTACATACATATGTAAGTACGTGGCGTTTAAAATCAACTGCATGTGTTTTTATTTAATTACTGGATTCGGAGTATTAACATTTATTATTTATGACACGACTAAGAAGATAATCATAAATAAACATGACTATGACTTTGGTTTATAAAGATTGTAAAAACCTAAATAGGTTTGATAAGTTGATAAGACTCTAAACATAACCATTAGCTAAAACTATTAATTAGTTATTATAATACATATTGCCATTTCAAGAAATATTCTTAATTACTCTTTAAACGTAATCCTGTTTTCAGCTAAACGAAAGACACGTTGCAAAAACAAAATCATTAGCAAATTAAGATAAGAGCTTTTTGCTATTGTTTAAACAAATGTTTTAATTATATTATTTAACAACAAAAGAGTATTTTTTATTTATTTTAGTCTATAAAAAGAAACAACTGTTTAAAATTTATAAGTAAAATATGATTTTTTTTATGTATTTTAAAAATGAGCAAAAATTGCGACAATCGCTATCGAATGAAATAATAATAATTTAAAACTGAATAAAATTTCGCTCAATATCTAATACATACCATTCATTATTTTCCACCCACACAAATACAGTATTTGGATATTACAAACTTTTTTTATTCTCTACAATCCAAATATCTTTATTTTGTTTTTATTGAAGTCAACATTTATTGTTCTGCAGCGGCACGTTTATTACTACAAATTGATATGTGTCAAACACAAGTGGCAGACAAAATTTAATGTACAAAATACATATCTATTATGTATACATATGTATAAGTACAGCCATGCAAATAAGATAAATATTTGAACTAATGAACCAAGCGAGAATCATTTTTTTTACAATGTTGGAATTAATAAGAAGGAAGGAAACCAAAAATATAAATTGATTTAATTTTGTCACAGGAGATAATACTCGTAAATGTGACCGCATGTTAAGCGAGTTAAGTTAGATAACAATTAAAAAAAGGCTTCAATTTGCTACCCCGGAATTTATTAAGAAAGTGAAACAGGAAATCCACCGGCATATCTGACTGAGCAACTAAGATATGTATGTAGTTGAAAGTCAACCGAACGGATTAAAAAATGCTGAGGGCTTCTATATTCAAAGATCAACATCAACAAGAATGCAAAAATTTCTTTTTTACAAGGTACTGAAATTATTTAATGCTATACCATTAAACATAAGGAATGAACAAAATTATAAAGTTTTTGTTATGAAATAATTTGAAATTCTATTTATAAAGTATTTGTAATACTGCTGAAAAAAAATAAAATAAATAAGAAATGAATAGATTGATATTGAAAGAAATAGATGTACCTTGACAAAAAAGATTCTGAGATCACAATGCTCAGTAATTAAAAAATATTTATTCATTTAATAAGTAGTAAATTAAATACCTTTAAAAAATTTCACAAATAAATAAATGAAATTATTACATCGTTCCAAATTATTTCGAATAACATTCGACATTATATTCAATTACAATATAAAATGGTAGCAAATTATAGACCGTTATATTCTGTAAAATGAATTCGAATGAAATTGAAATCGAATAAAATTTTAAACTGCTACAATTATAAATAAGAAAATCTTTTAATATTTTTATTTATTCATTCGCTTAGTGATCATTAATATCAAAACTAAAGAATCATTTTCGCAATTACGTTACACGTTTACACTCGATTTTAATATTAGACGAATTCGTTTTTTAGAACATAGCCGATGATTTTCATAACTAAACTCAAGTTTAATAATATTTTGAGTGTTATTTAGAAGATCTTAAATTATTTTATGTTTATAAACGCAAAAAAAAAAATCAGCAGTTTTGACAACTTCGAAAGATCATTAATTTAATTTTTATTATTCACATGAAACACTTTACCCACAAATTTTTTTTACACATTTTATAAAAATCTCATTTTTCTTCATTTGCAATACAAAAATTATTTGTAAAACCGGCCTAAAATAATACAACAACAAATGGTAAGTGGTGTTTTGAGATAGTCTTTCAGTGTTTCTTTCTGTTTATTATGCATATTGTGTGTGTGTGTGTTTTTTTTTCTATTAATAAGCAACACATAAGAAGTAGTTATTTGGTCTAAAAGTTTATTGAACTCCACAAAAAAAAAAAAAAAAAAAAGAAAAAAATAAATAACGCTATTAAATAAACTATGCGTGACACATAACTAAATATATAAACAAAAATTTACCGTTTACAAAATAAAAATTACAAAGCATATGATGAAAAAAAAAATTAAATGTCAAGGAATTAGATTTGGAAATGAAGAAGCAATTTATTATAATAGTAAATAAAACAGCTGTTGAATTTAATTAATTTACGATTATTAATCAATTAGATTATTGTTTTTATTAAAAAAATAAATTTTTTTTTGATTACAGTCAAATTCGATTACAAAAAAAATTTAATAAACAGCATTTGCTTTTTTTATAACCGGAATTTTCCGGTTAAAAGGACTTCGGATAAATGCAAATTATTTCGTTTAAACGAACTCTTATGCCCGTATACATAAAGAATAAAATTGGTTTATAGGGTGTTTATTTGACATATTTCTATGGAGTAATTGTCAAAAAAGCAATTAATAAAACTTTTTTTATTTTTTATGAATACTGGCATTAAAATATTATTGAAATAAAAATAAAACATATCGATATGTTTTAGAAAAACTTAAAAATTAACATTCCTCTTCATAAAAAATACTTTTGAAAATATATGTAGGTATGCCCAGAATAAGAAAGAAATGAGTCGGTGCTAAAATTTTTTTGTCGTTGATAAATTCTTAATACTCGCATTTGTGCTTTTTAACGCAAAATCTATTTCTTTTAAGCGGTTTTTCTTTAAAACGGATTTTCTTTTAAACGGAGTTAAATACTTTTAAATTTAATAGAAAAACAAAAATACATTTGGTTTGCTTATATCCGATTTTTTCTTTTAAACGGTGTGCTTATATCCGAATTTGACTGTACTAATTCATTAAGATTACAAATAATAAAAATTTCTTTGGATTTTCAAAAATATAATCAAAAAGTACTGCCATTATATTTGATTATTTTCAAAATTTAAACACTAATTTCTTCAATATTATATGGTATATATAAAACATTTTTTATGTTTTCTTAATCGGAACATTGAATTTAAATTGCAAAATCCATGTTGGAAAACACTAAAGAAAAATTAATCGTTTTCAATTAGAAATCATGAAAAACAGAAAATAAACGTAATTTAATCATTTCTATTACTTTTTGGACAAAATATTCTAACTACTAATCATTACAATAAGTAACCAACCCAACAGGTCTTAAAAGAATATATAAAAACTTAATTATTATTTAGTAACTGAGAGATTAAATAAATAAATCGAGTAAAATACGTAGAAATTTTAAATAATGTCATGATCCCATGGGCTGAGGAAAATTTGCCTGTAATATGGCAATTTCAGCAGGATAACGATCCGAAGCACACGGCGAGGCTGACAAAAAAATTCTTTCATGATAATTCTATCAATGTTTTGGAGTGGCCATCGTCCAGTCCCCCTATAGAACATCTATGGGGGGACGTAAAAAGAGCCATTAGTGGCAAAAATATTACAAATATGGCTGCACTTTTTGATCAAGTAAAAAAAGCGTGGGAGGCTATACCTGTAGAGCGATGTCGACGTCTAATACTATCAATGCGGAACCGATGTGATGCAGTTATAAAGCAAAAGGGCTTTGCAACAAAGTATTGACGAACAGTAAGTAAAATAGCTTAACATAAATCTTTTTAATTTAATAATATGAAATCGTTTCTAATTAGGTGTCGCAGATATAATTAACAAAATAAAATACATAAGTTCGCAAAATATTTTCAAGAGTGAAAAGTATTTTAAGTTTTACTTTATATTTGTTTAATATTTAATATATTTAATTAAAAATTTATGAAATGAGGCAATATTTAATTTGTTTTATAAAAAAAATTGAGTACGTTTTTTTTAATAGAAGCGTTTCTAATTAGCTGTCAACCCGTGTATGTGCATATGTATCTATGGACTCGTATGTAATTTATATACTTTTTAATCAAAATAAACTTCTCTTATCAAATTAATGCGTGGCAATACGGATGTTGGTTTCTTTTGTTGCTAACGCAGAAAATTATTAATGCTGCATTTTCCCTATCACTCAAGTGCATAAGATCATTGTTTTTTTACCTTTAAAATACATACTGTTGATAAACTATAATGCTGCATCTGGGCTCAACAAATGTTAAAAAAAAGAATAAAAAAATTTATGTTCTTGGTTTTTAGGCTGGTGATAAGAAAGCTCTTATTAAGACGTAATTTTAAATACCAAAATAATCACTTCTAAAAAAAAGAAACTGATAAGAAGCTTAAAATTGTATGCCATTTCATAATACACAATACCTTTTGACTTTTAAGAAGTAAACGTGTAAAACGACCGGAATACAATGAGAGAATATTAGAGTGTAAAAAAATATACGCTATCAGTTCTTAACAAAATACTTATTTTTCTTTTTACAAATTCTGTATCTAAAGTCTCTAGATAAATAGTTTTTTGGATAATGGATAAATAAGAAACTAGAAAGTTAAAATTTTCAAAAGAACCAAAGAAAAAATTAAGGTTCTTATATTTTTTAATTAACAATTCATAATTATTACTTTAATAAAGAAAATTAGATGTCAAGATTATTTTTAAATGATTTTCAATATTTCATTTCACAATAATTATATTTTATTTTAAATTTTTCCTGTCTGCAATAAAAATGATTTTCATTGGAATTATTATTTGTAAGGTGCATCATTAAATTTAATACACTGTTCAAAAGCAATTTAAAATTTTATTCTAAAATTATGAAAATCCCTTTGGCATAAATTTTTGGTACTGCACACCTTTTTAATATTTATAAAATAGGTATGCTTTGATAAAACATCTTCATACCTATGACTATTTTTTACTATAAGATGCTCAAGCATTAACATAATGTACATACGTATGTAAATTCTTTAAGCTCACAACCTACTCTGTATATTGTACACAGTTAAACCGGTAGTGGCGTGAGCTAAAACATTAAAAGTGAGCCCGAACATTTTTTCGCGATTCTATCATTCTTTGTACATATTAACAATTCATATAAAAAATATGTGAACTGTAAATAGTTGTATTCGTATATAAAAAATTATCTACATATAAAGTGACAACGATTTAATGGCACTTTACAACACTGTTCTAACAACAATGCAATCATGCTTAAAAACAAGTAAACAATATGTTACATCTGGATTTCTGTAATATACTAAAAGTACTTCATTTCACGATTGTAGATATAAGTATTCTTCAAAATAATTAATTGTTAATTGTAAAATTTTAAAGAAAATAAATATTCTTTAAAAAATTGACACGTCAACATTAGGTTAGGCACACTCTCTTTCCCTTTCACTCTTTTCACAATAGACTTTGGAGAAATTACTGTTTCAGTTTTATAAATTAACATTGGTGTGTGGGAGAATGAGGTAGAGAGATAGAAGAAAATGCCGGCAAAAAGCAACAAGAATAAAAGGTAATACAGGTTATGTGAAGAAAGTAATTAAAAATAGAAAAAGAACAAGCAAGACAAGAAACCAACTTTACAGAGATTTGTGTGTATGTACATACACGTATTCAAATAAGACAAATCGCGAAAAAAAATTAAAGCATCGTACACAATAAGAAAAAGCAGATAGATAAAAAGAATAAATTAAACACGAAGGCTACAATCAATGAGATTATAAACAATATAATTACTTGTGAAACAGCATTTTCTCTTTTTTTTAACAATTATACAAAATTACTTACAGAATTCAACTAATATGTATTCGTTTTCGGCGATGGCTTTTTTGAAATTGTCCACCGTCAGTACTAAGACACCATCCTCGGTTTTGATTTCTTCATCGGCGAAGACACCCAAAGTGGCGGTCGCCACCAATAAGAGTGAACACAATAAGAATTTCATATTTTTGTTTATAATTTTTCACGACTTTCCGAGTTGTTTTCAAATTTGTATATTCTTTTAATGCAAAAAAATATACCAAATAAAAAACCTGCACAAAAAAAATGTTCTTAAAACCCGTTAACAACTTTGGCTGAACAACGATGATCACGCGTCGAAATTTAGTTATAAAGTGAATCTATTCTCCCAACTGTGAGAAAAATGTTATCTCTAGTGTAGAGAATTGCAGTAAAATGACACGTCATTTTAATAAAAAAAAACTTACGCACACAAACAAAAGATTGCGAAACATAAAAAGAAATGTCAGAAATGCAACTTTGTATTTGGAAAAGAAAAACAGAGGTGCTTAATAAAGAAGATAGCACAGTACCGATAAACATTTTGCTTAATACAGTATATAAATTGGAAAACAGTACTACAAGCCCTTAAAAAAATTATAAATATTACATATTTAGAAAAAAAGAGAACATTTAACATCATACACAAATGAAAAACAATTGGAAAGTTGAACGAAGAAAATTTTATATAAGACATTTTCATTGTGTAAAAAATATCACAAGTACCTTTAATAAAAGTACAGAAATGGCAAACTTTTAGGAAACAGACCTGAGAATTAGATATCAAAATTAGAGTTAATTTGAAGCAGGGTGATGATGAGACTGTCATATTTCTCAGGCGTATTGGTAATAAAATCATAATTTCATAAGAAATCTCTTGAGGCTTCAATTCGATCCATTTCGAAAACATATTTATTCACTGTATTGCAGTTATGTACTTGTAATATCTTTTTTTGGCCAATAGGCCACATGTATTATAAATGAAATGAATAAATAAATAAATATGTCTTTCCGTATACATATTCACTTTTTAACACGTTAATCGCCATGTCAGTCATATGTGTCTGGCGTTAAGAAGTTCTACATGAGCCATGTCAGAAATATACATATATCTGACGTACGCAATTTGGTAGAAGGCCATGGCCATTTGAAAATTTTTTTGATATTATCCTACGTGTTAAAGCAAACTTTTTTAGGTCGGTAATAGTGTGAATTTTTCTGCTTCAATTTTAGCAAACTTTTAAACCCTTTAATTCGCCTTGATGCAATTTGTAAGTATGGCATCTCTCTATAAAGCTTTTTTTTTAAATGTCATATCTTATTGTTTATATTTTTAGCTAGTAGTGAATGAGTGTGTTTGTGTAGTGACATCATAATTTATAACATTGTTTATATCGCAAAAATAACACTAAGAAAAAAAATATATATATAATTTAGTTAAGAACTCTAATGATAAGATGTTTATAATTTTCTCAAATCAGTTGTGTATAAACCTTCATAATAATGCAGACTAATATAATGCAAAAAGTAGCTCCGGAGGAGAAATTGGAAAATTTAATAATTGTAACAGGATTTGGCCCTTTTGTTGGCCATGAAACGGTGAACGCCAGTTGGGAAGCCGTAAGTTAAATAGAATTGTTGCAAATTTTATTAAAATTCTAAAAAGATTAAATTTTTCATAACAGGTACGTTTATTGCCTGATGAAATTATCTATAACAACATAACCTATAAATTGGAAAAGTTGGAAGTACCTGTTGAATACGAAGCAGTTGACAGTGTCGTAGAAAATATATGGTCACGACGTCCCACTTTAGTTATACATTGTGGTGTCAACGGCCAGGCAACTTGTGTTAATGTGGAAAAATTAGCTTACAATAATAACTTTAAAAGAGTTGATTATGCCGGTAAACATTTGCCAAATGCTACGGCCTGTTTGCAAAATTGTCCGCCCAAAAAGTCTGCCATCTTTTGTAAACTTAACCTCAAAAAAATAATTGAAGTTATTAGCGATAACTGCGGCTGTACTCCTGATTATGATTTAACAAACGAGCAAAATATAAAAATTGCTAAAATCTCCAAAGAAGTGGGCAATTATTTGTGTGGTTACATCTATTTAAAATCTTTGGATCGTGATTGTAGTCGTACGCTTTTTGTTCATGTGCCACCCTTGGACAGACCCTTCAGTGCTGAAAAATTAAGTGAAGTAGTATTAAAAATAACCGAAGAATGTTTAAGACAAGTATTAGAAGAAGGTAATGATAAAACTCTCCGTAGTTAGAGCACCGTGTGTAGTTACTAGTCAGTAGTTAGATTGAAGCATAAACAATTTTCAATTGAAACACTTAATTCTTATTGCATTTGTAAGATACAACAGAGTTTGTTCTATACATACATAAGTATATTGAAAATTTTATTCACAATATATTGTAATTAATATATTTGAAAGTTATTTTTGATAAAATTTGTATGGAAAATTTGACTTTTTACTTTAACATTTTAAATTTATTTTATTTTTTTATGAGTACGGGCATCAATTTTTTAAAAAATATTCTACAGAATTTTTATTTTTTATTGCCTAATTGAGATTAATTGTAACTAAAAGATACACATACATACATATGTTTGTATGTACTTTTAATTTTCACAACATTCGTAGTATACATTTAATTAAGCCAATTTGATTGTGAGTGCACATCAATTTGAAAAAAATTAATTGGATGTTTGGTTGCGCTAAGCAGAGAAAAGCACTATTTATATGCGTCTATTCCGTTTAAAAGTAATAAGAAAATGATGCATATTTGTAGGCTGCATATAAAATAATTGTTTATGTTTCATATGAGTAGTTTGATATTTTATTGTATTACAAATGTATTGTAGTAAATAAAAATAAATAAAATTTAAAGAAAATACATTTTTTTTATTAATTTTTGTCATTTTATAACGATAAAAAAAAAGAAAGTTGCTTTAAATGATCGATTTTATGATTGACCTTTTCCTATATGTATTTGAAATAATGAAATGGTTTTGAAAAAATTAAGGAAATTTAGTATAAGTACCATATATACATACATACCCTGTGGTTCATCAAGCTAGAACCAGGGAGCCAATTCGGAATTTATGAAATAAAAATATGAAATAAAGAAAACATTTATGATTTGCGCTTGACATCAATTTATCATTTCGCTTCGTCTTAGTATATAGCGATTCTTATTTTACTTTTGTAAAATAAATTCGTTATAAAAAGTGTCTGTCACTTTTGTTTCATTCCCTTCGTTTCTTGATTATTTATTTTTAAATAAGTACATAGTATGTTGAGGAATATTAGAATATTCCAAATTTATGCTGGGTAACTGTGCTCAAGGGGACTATAGTCGTGCTTTATATTCTATAGGGACAACCTGAAGATTTTACTGTGATCCTGTCCAGACACTGCAGAATAAATCGGCACTTAAATAAAGTAGGAATCGTTTCGAGTAGTTTGGAAAGATACTCTGATAAGGCAATCAATCCATTAGAGCACATACTAGGCACTTGTGCAGCATTAATGCAAAGTAGGAAGAAGCACGTTGTTAATTATCAAATATTGTATAAGGAACTGTCAAGGCTGGCACAGACCAACGTTTTTATAATTCTTCAGAGCGACGTAGCTGGAAATGCTATAGGATCCCCCGAATAAGTTAAGGGCTCTAGTTTTATTACCTCACATACGAGGGCGGATCAATAAGTCCGTAACTTTTCGACTTCCCTTGTAGTTATAGGAAATGCAACACTTCTCCCATACTACTGACAAAAAGTGAATTTCGAGTTCTCACTAAACATTAGTTTTTGTAAAAAAACACCGTTAATCAAACCAAGGAAAAGCCTGATATACCCATACTATAGGAACTTGGTTCCATAAATTTCAATGGTAAAAAAGTGGTTTACTGACTTTCGTTGTGGTCGCACAAGTATAAATGACGCTAAATGTTATATTCATAAAAGACAAAAATGTCCTTCATATTAGACAATGAGCAATTGTCTAACACTAGAAATATTAATTTCAATTTAACCCTTCAATTATTACATTTTTTTTTAATTTTTGCTCCAGCTTTTTATATAAAAAATCTTTGACATTTTATTTTTCACATTTTTAATTACATTTAAATGCATTCCATGCTAAAACCTTTGTATGTAAATAAATCTGAAACCATTTAAGTGCTCTAGCAGACCAAACAAGCCATTGCACGTTGTCATTATGTGTAACTGAATATAGTACAAGTAGTAGTCTTCCAATAGTGTGCTGTGCTTTAAGTTGTCTTTTTTAAATGCCTATTAAGCTGTTCGTATTTTATAAATACAATGACCGCCATGACAAATCCAAGTCAACAAACATGCTGAAAGAAATCTTAGGAAATGCCATGTTTTTTTTATAAAGAAATCAATGGCAATAGAAAATGCAAAAGAAGAATAAGAAGTAGAATAAAACAAAAATTGTGAGGGTATTAAATAAACACAAACGATATTACAAATTAACCCTTAAATTATTTTTTCTATTTTTTTTTGTACATACATAAGTATGTAAAGTAGACAATGGATTTACTCAATTTAAAATGGCAAAAATATTTTAAAATGGTTCAATTGATAACAAAAGTTTAACATGAACGGATTTATGTACTCGTAAGTATATAAAAGAATGAAAAAAACAAAAAAAAATGTAGTCATACAATAAAAGAAACCTTTTGAGTGGTAGTAGTGCTAATACATTATACATATTTGCACTTAGAGAAATATGTATGTAAATGCATGTGTACACATGTTGTATGCGTGGAACATAGATTTGATAGAAGTTGACTTATTGATTACAATCAATACTTTTTTATAGATTGCATTTTATTTGCCAAAATAAACATTTATAAGTTAAGCAGACATTCACTGTAAAATAAATTTAGATTTAAGAATGTATGCGCTGTTTTTACACAAATGTTTTGAAAGATGGTATTCAACTTGGTTTCTCTACTAAAGAATCGATCTTTCCATTTTGCGTCTTTCCTCAGGTACATATTCAAAATATAATTCCGTTTAACTCTCTGTCTATCGCAAAATCAAACTTGCAACACTTACCAAACTGGGCCATTGAAATCAATCAATTTAGACAGGAGCTCCGGATTCAAACCTCAGCTCTGACATCCTGAAAAAAAAGAAATATGAAGAAATATTACTTTCGGCGACTACCTCTTAGCAGTCTTCTGAGAGTAACTGATTGCCATGAACACACTTTTCACGTCTGTCGTTCGTAGTCGACGTTAAACTGTAAGTCCCGGTGGTACTCGTGGATAAAAGAAGGTAGTAATCCGAAAACAGGGCTATAATGGCTAATAGTATGTACGTAAAATCAATGTACATAACGTATCTGGATTCTTATAAATTAGATATAAGTAAAATCAATTCAGACAAGAGCTCCTGGTTCAAATCTCAGCTCTGACATTCTGAAAAAAAAAGATATATGAAAAAATATTTCTTTCGGCCACTACCTCTTAGCAGTCTTCTGAGAGTAACTGATTGCCATGAACACGAGTCGACTTTAAACTGCAGGTCCCAGAAAAAAATTGATACAAACAACATGGGTTCTTTGCGAGACACTAGGCCGTAATCCTGAAACAGTGTTGTAATGGCCCATTATGTATGTAAAATCAATTTACCATATGGTTCATCTTCAGATGCTTGTGGTAGTCAAAAGGTTACGCATATTTAGTCATACGCACAACATGTTCTAGTCAAGGCACCTGATGTATTTTGAGGCCTTTAATTACATCGATTTCGGCATTAGTACGCTCGTGTATTCTATGAAGTATTTTTCTTTCGAAACCACTAAAAACCGTAACATTTGCTGGTACAGTATAAGAACGTCATATAACTAACTATCCGTGTAATATTCGTTATTTTTTTGTATAGACTTTAACTATATGTCGAGATAATACCATGCTTAAAACTGCTACCACGCTATCCTAAAGTTGTAGTTACCACATAGAAACTCTAAAAATTAACATAATGTTCATACCGGAAATGGATTTTAATGTTTTTACTCTTACGAATGAAAATTCTAACCAATTTTTTTGTTTTGTTTTATTACAACTATTTATATGTTGAAAAGTTTTTTGTAAATTCAACTTATTTTTCAGTGTAACCACTACAACATCTAGTAACGGATATTAATTCTTATAAAGAAACCAGTTTGAGGATCTTAAGATCGATATCTATATAAATAAAAGTCAATGTTGTTCGTTGGTCATCGCATCATTGGAGAACGGATGAAACCGATTTTGACGATTTTTTCTTTCTAATTTTTACGGAAAGAAAATTTTGCCCCGCCCGTTTTTCATACATGGGCATACTGCATTAACAATTTAAAATTTACTGCTTACTGAAAAAAATTGCAGTAACCAGTAAATGTTTACTCATTACTGAAAAAAATTGCAGTAACCAGTAAAATTTTACTCGTTACTGAAAAAATTGCAGTAACCAGTAAGATTTTAATCATTACTGCATTTTTTTCAGTAACAGTAAAATTTTACTGCTTACTGCAATATTTTAGAAACGAGTAAAAATCCACTAGTAAATGGAAACGATTTTGAAAATATTTCCAGCAAATAAAGTGAAATTTTTCGTAAGCTAAAGCGATTGTTAGAGAGCAATACTGATTAAAAATTGACTTCTGGTTTTTTAAATAAACAAATTTTTTTTGTTAATATTTTATTCAATAATCACTTTTCTGTTGTTTTTCTTTTAAAAAAATAAGTGCATGAACACAACACAAATTTAAATTACTTATTATTACGTAGAAACAATCCTCTATTTTTTTACGTGATTTTCTTTTATGCGAGTTGTCGAGGAACGATCTATCGTGTAAAACCAGAATTATGTGTATTGCATTAATCATTGAAATTTAAACATTTTTCTGTTACAACAAAATATATCCCATAATAAAAGATTTTTTTTACAACAACAACAAAATCGTTTCCATTTGCTAGTGGATTTTTACTCGTTTCTAAAATATTGCAGTAATCAGTAAAATTTTACTGTTACTGAAAAAAAAATGCAGTAATGATTAAAATTTTACTGGTTACTGCAATTGTTTTCAGTAATGAGTAAACATTTACTGGTTACTGCAATTTTTTTCAGTAACGAGTAAAATTTTACTGCTTACTGCTATTTTTTTCAGTAACGAGTAAAATTTTACTGCTTACTGCTTCAAATACTGCATTAAAAATATAATGCAGTGTGCCCATGTATGCCGTTTTTACGCCCACATTTTTTGATTTACCTAAAATCAGAAAACGGTTCCATCGATTTGATTATTTTTCTTTCTAATGTTTGTATTAATCCATTTTAAGTTTTTATCGAGAGAAAAATTTGCCACACCTATTTTTGCGCCAAATTTTTTCTATTTATCTCTAAATACTGATTTGTGTATACATATCTTCAGAACGGTTAAAGCTAAAGTTTCGGAATTCGGTCTGAATGACTTCATGGGCAAAGCAAATCATCAGTCAGAAAGTGGGCAAAATTGGACAAGTGTGCATGACACCTTTATTTTTAATAGTGTTAGCTAGCTAAAGTTTCTGAATTTGGTGTGATTGATTTCGTAGTCATTAAAAATTATCAGAAGAAAAAAGGGCGGAGGTGGTAACTTCCAGACAAACTAACTATTGAGTTCAGTATACCTTTAAATCAGTAACAGTTAAAGTTTTTGGATTTGGTTTGAATTACTCTGTAGTCACTAAAACTCATCAGTCGAAAAATGTGGACAAATAATAGTGGTAGGTGTAGCCAAGCACGCCGGGGTAAGCAAGTATGTATAATAATTATAGATTTATAAAAATAAATATCCAAACTGATTCCAATTAAGAATTCCATAAAAAAGAAAACAGTTTTATTCAGTTTGTATTGGTGCATCCCTTTTACATATAAATTGTGATTCGGAGTAAAAAAGCAAGGATTTCTTCAAAAATATCGTTTGCTTGCTATTTGCTTTAAGCAGTGGATTTGTTTAGCTAATTTGTCCAACACTGTAGGTAAATTTGTTTGTAACACAACTTTTATTTACAATTTTAAAGTTTAATAACCCAGTCGCAGTCGATATATATCTGGCTTTTTTCATTCCAATTATTTTCTAAATATAGAACATAAATAACGTTATTTAGTTTAAACGAATATTGCTTAAAGTTCAATAGTATTGCACAATTTTAGCATTCCATTATAAAGGTTTAACGAACTTAATTTTTAAAACTAAAATGTCCTTTTTGCCATGTACGAGTACCTGCATGTATAGTAGGAAATGGTATAGAATTTACGCAGTTTTAAAAACAGACTTTATTGGACAAAGAAAGTTGATTGAACTTTTTCACTTCTATTGCAGTTATTTGTTGTTTAAAAAGAGATCCTTTTTTTTCTCAATTATTTCTCATCAAAACATCGTAAATAACCGTTTTCTGTACTATCTACCTATCAATGCAGGCACTAAAGGTTTAATAAACTTTTAGTTGTAGATTTCTAAAGTTAGATCCTTTTCTCAATTATATTACTGTTCAGCTATAAATATCCTTTTTCTTTGAGGGAGAGCTCAGCAGCTACATAAAAGGTGATCAAACCTTATCATTTTTTTTAGTTTTTTTGGTAGGTTTATTGAACTTAGAATTGAAAAACAACGGTAATTGAAATAAAATTCAGCACAAACTTTTTATTTGTTGTTGTTTTGTTTTTTGCATTAGCTAGAAGGCTTTTTAAAGGCATTTAAAAAACCCCTATACTTTGTTAACAACTCTAACAGGTCTTTGACATCTCTTAACTATATTAAATGTGATAAAATACCGATAACATCATCAAGGTTCAATAAACCTTAGATTTCAAATGGCTGTAAAATACAAATAAAACAAAACACAACAAAACAAAACAAAACAAAACAAAACAAAACAATATAAATATCCAACGAGAAAGATATAAAGAACAGCTAATCGTTTGACAAAACCGAAAAATATGGCAAAATAAGACACTAAATTTTTTTTTTGTTAAACATCGAATTTAAAAGATAAAATTGTCAAAGTATCCTGAAGTATTTGGCTCACTTTTGCATTTTCACATGCCCACAGTCACACACACACCATGTTTGCATTAGACTTGCGTTGGTATTTTGTTAAGGGTTTGTCGTTGTACATACACAAGCAAAATACATACATTGAGCGATCGTTCGTCATGAATTAAAAAATTCCCTTTTTGTTAACTGTTTGTGTACAGAGTGCCAGTGATGTCTAAAAACTGTTTTTAAAACGAGTAAATAGATCATCACAAATAGAATTTCAATATATGATTTCTATTAAAATAGTTAAATAGCTGATGATTTTCATGAATTTGTGCAGAACACAAATAACTCTGATGAGACTTCAGTAGCTGAAGTCGGAAACATGTTCAGTTCATCTTGTACACTATTTCTTCACGGATGTCCTTTTCTCCTTTGATTGAAAAATCATTAAAAACAATCTAAATTCCTAAAAGAATTTAGTTTCAGATCTAATTAAGACCTTTTAAAATGAAACCAAATTAATAAGAAAATAGATCATTACAACCTGTCTCGGGTCTCCAAATCATGCAATTTATTTAGAAATATTTATTTTTTTTCCTTCTCAGGTTTAATATTGTGTATTAGTTTTGATATCTTTCAGCTATGGAATAAAAATAGCCAAAGCTTTTCCTATTCACGAGGGCGCTACCAGATTTAGCCGACCTAACAAACATAACACAAGAAATTTAGAAAAAAAAAATTCTAGAAAATCTCTCTTTAACTCTATACACTTTCCGAGGAATATTTAATAGCTCAATCGAGTCTAGGTTTTTAAAATAACTCACAATCGCAGACTCCACCTCTTTATTGTAGGCAATTTTTTTTCAGTTTTAAAATAGAAAATATTCCGAGAAAGCTAAATATTGCGAATAATGTGTGTGAGGAAACAATTCGAGCTTTAGTTCGCTGGTTTGGGCTATCAAAATAATGTACATATGAGTGCGTTGATGCATTGCCTTTTTTTGTGAAATGTAGCATTTTTTTCTTCAACTTCATCACTTAAATGCTGCTATAATTACATACTTAAATTGGCCATTGCAAACTTGTTTCAAGCATAGGTTGAGTGTGTCAATTTTTATCCATGAGTACCGGAGCCTACAGTTTAACGACGACTCTGAACGACAGACTTGAGAAGCTTCTTTATGGCAATCAGTTACACAAACCCTACTTATGCAGTACATTGTGCTGGTCTAGGAAAATATATTGGGAGAAGGGGTAAAGAGTTAGTAGTATTTGTGGACACTTGATTTAAACTAATTAATATCGTAATTGACAGAATTTGTTCCACAAACAGATTGTTCCTTAAACGAACTGTGCGCTTAAAGAACGAATTCTCTCTATAATGCATTGCGCGTTTTCCTGGACAATCAACTACAAAATAAGACTGCTAAGAGGTTGTCGTCGAAAGTAATATATTTTTCATACTTCTTTTTGTTAGAGCTGGAGTTTGAACACGGAGCTTTCGTCTCAGTAAGCCAACACACTACATACTAGACTACGACAACCACATAAAAAGCGTAGCGTAATATTCCCCGTTGATTGTTTTTCCTTCTTAAAAATAATCACTAAAAGATTTCCCCACGTATCAAAAAAAAAAAAAAAAAAAAATCAGGTTTCATGATCTTCCTTGCAGGGACAGCTGTCTTTGATATCTTTACACATGATTCTCTCATTGCAGTCCACTGCTTTGGTTGCTTCTCTGTCTCGGTTGAGAAGGGTTAAAGTCATGTATCATTCATAGTTATGAAAAGAAGCAAAAGCTTTCTTTTATTGCTGTCATGAAACATTGTGAAATAATCAATTGCAAAAAAAAACATATTTTGTAATATTGTGCGCAAACGTAACACTCATCTTGCACAGAGCTTTTTATAATTAAAAAGCTCGTCTATCCCACCAAGGGTAGATCACTTTTTGAAAGAACTGTCATTTCAGCCAGTTCATGCATCTTTAGCCGATTCATTTTATGAATTTTCTTAACTGTTTCTTGGGCTGTACATATCAATTTTTAGGCCACTACAGTGTACGTATTGTAACGGCCTCCTTTTAATTTTGCTTGACAATATTTTATAGTCGTAAAGGAAGGAGTCTTTGTAGTCACCGTGGTCTAGTGGTTAGTGCGTTGGCTAAGACGATAGCGCCGGGTTCAAATTTCTACTCTGACATCTTGAAAAAATAGAAATATGAAAAAATTATTTCTATCGGCGACTACCTCTCAGCAGCCTTTTGGCAAAAGCTCTGGGAGTAATTGATTGTCAGGAAAAAGCTTCTCAAATCTGTAGTTCGGAGTCGACTTTAAACTGTAGGTCCCGGTGCTCATGCATAAAAATTAACACACACAATATGAGTGTTGCGAGATGCTAGGCCGTAACCCTAGTACAGGGTTGTAATGGCCAATTATATATGTATGTATGTATGTATGCATTTAAAGTAAGGAGCAGATCTACTTCGGTTTAAATATTAGTTGGGCTGAGACTTCTTAAAGAATTGAATTACATGCATAGGATAGGATAGGAGGAAGTGGCAGCCTCGTAATGACAAGGCACACTTGAGCACGCATGGCGGCCCGTTGTGATACCACAAGATGCGGGGATCCCTGATAGTCAGGGTCTCCACGCAAGAAGCACTACTTCCCCAGAAAATTATACTGGAAACCAGCCAGAGAGCTTAATAAATTTGGCAATTGATCCAATGTGTCGCCGTGGTCTAGTGGTTAGTGTGTTGGCTTACGAAGACGATAGTGCTGGGTTCAAATCTCAGCTCCGACATCTTTAAAAAAAGAAATATGAAACAATTATTTCTTTCGGCGACTACCTCTCAGCAGTCTTCTGGTAAAAGCTCTGGGAGTAATTAATTGCCATGAAAAAGCTTCTCAAATCTGTCGTTCGGAGTCGACTTTAAACTGTAGGTCCCGGTACTCATGGGAAAAAAATTAACACACACAACATGAGTGCTGCGAGAAGCTAGGCCGTAATCCTGACACAGCGTTGTAATGCCCAATTATGTATTATGTATGTATTTATGATCCAATGTCCAGGATCGATAGGTCAGTCAAGCCATCGAGAAAAGGAGATCCCAATGTAAGAAATCTACGTCGAGCCAGAGATGGACCCTGGCAAATATAGTGAACCACAGTCTCCTCTTCCTCAGCCGACCCACAGCCACGACAGAAGTCATTCGCGGGCAAGCGAAGTCTTTCCGCATGCCTGCCCATCACGCAGTGACCTGTGAGGATAGCTACAACGGAAGAGATATCCCTGCGGTCCAGTTTAAAGAGTTGATTGGTACGCTTCAAGTCCAGCCTAGGCCAGGTGAGTCTAGAAATTCGACAAGACTCCTCCCGCGACCAGGCCAGGTCCGCGTCCAATAAATGTCTCCTTCTAATAAGGAGCCTAACGGAGGAAAGGGGTATACCCACTTCCACATGAGGATGAACGTTCGGCAGAGACGTGCCCGCCCTAGCCAATTCATTCGCAGTACAATTACCCGTGATGTTCCTGTGACCAGGAACCCAAATCAGATTAACGTCGCACTGCCTCGAGAGTGCCACCAAACTCGACAGGGATCTGACCGCCGCCTGGCTGTCAGATAATATGGTGATACTGGCAGTGGGAGTGCCACCCTGAAGTATCACCTTTGCAGCTACGCTATATGCATTGCGATGACCAATTTCTTCCCTGTTAGGAAATTAAGATCTGAAAAAAATACTCTATGTAGTGCCTTGAAATTGGAAGCATATATAAATATGTTTTATAAGATTGCCACTATTCACTAAATACTTTTTTTTTTTAATTTCGGGCTTCAGAGCACTGTTAAACGCTAAATTTCGTATTGAATAACTCTGTGTAGCCAACAAAACTTGTTTTAAAAAACGCTCAATTGTTCATATTTTTAACAACTTGTGAGGTTTAAACAGCCAATACAAACACAGAGAAAATTATTTATAAGGGATATAAGGATGAACGTCATCAGGAATAAACTAAACAATATGAACAACAATAAAAAAACTTCTTTTTTTGTAGAAAAAACCCATACAAAATGTGAACGACATGTGCTGTGTCTGTTTCATAAATTTGTCCGTCTGTACTATGTTTGTACATAAAATTCAGTACGAATGCACACAAATCCGCATCATTAACATGCATTTTGTGTTGGCTGATTGCATGGTAGTTTAGATGGATGAGTGAGTGTATGAGTATTATAACTGAATATAACAGACTAGATGTTTACATTTTTTTATATTTTGCAATACATTTACACTTGTAGTAGTTATAGGAGCTTGTGGCTTGGCTCGTGTCATCTGTTGCCGCTTTAATATATTGGCAAGAAATTAATTTTGCACCACTACACAGTTTCGGTACGTATTGAAACATAAAGCCAGACTTTAATGTGCGCACTTATTCACTACTGACTAAACGTTGGTCAAGTAGTCTGACTAACAAACAAAGTAACCAATTTTATCACTTTTTGTTCTTTAAGGACCCTTAAGTTTTTCCCTTTCAAACTTTAACTTAAAAGTATGCAAGTTTGTAAGCTTAATAAATGTGTTTGTGTGTGGATGCATATGAGAGAGTTTACTTCAATCTCTTATGATAAATCCTTAAATGACGAAAGGACACGAATATGCTATCGGCTATTTTGTAGAAACTGAAAAAATTAAAAGAAAACTGCTACAAAAACATTTTTAAACGTTTTTTCAGAGCCGTCTCAACTTGCATCACACCTGTCGAATTTTTTTTTCTTCTCTTCATTGTGTATCCAAAAAAAGGTGCTCTTGAGATGATTTTGTTTGTATCTTTTCATAAATTTTTTTCTTTAAATCCTGACTTTTTTTATAATTCTTTATATAGAGATTTAATTTTAAATCAAAGATGTTTTTGATTTTGTTTTTAAAACATATTTTAAGTTTAACAAGTTCACAATAATTATTTCTAAAACATTATGCATTCCTATGCCTTTAGTTATAGAAAATAAAATTAATTTAAAATGAGTTTCAAGTCAAATTTTCCATACAATGTTGTTCTAAAATAAATTTAAAATAATAATTGTGGATATTGGGGTTAATATTTCGAAACAAATAATTTGAAAAAACGGACAACAACTGTCTTATAAACTATTGCCAATAGATTTTCATTATCATTTTGAGCAATAGCAACAACTAATTTCTCCAGTTTTTCAATTCTACTTTTTATAATTCCTTTAATAGGTTTTTAAAAGATTACATACCAAATAAAATATATTTAACGCCATGGGGTTTGTTATTGAGGAGAATAGAACGGTATTTTTCTTTTCTCTCTTATCCATTTACTTATATTTCATAGCGTGAGCCGTCACCTTAGATTAAAACCTAACATTGCAATGCCAAATGAAGTTTCTTCTGTAAATCTTAAGTGCGTATTGCCATTTAATTTTTATAAAGAATGTGTATGAAAATCATTGAAATCAATTATGGAAAAAATACGGTTTGGCAATTATAAATGATCTCAAACAGATGTTCATTACGAGTGCGTATACATTTGTATTTTTATTATTTTATAAAAATTTTCATTCATCATGTAAACGTCGCAGGTACAATATATTTTGTTTATCACACCCCGAATGCTGATTGATTCTTTATACAAGAACGTATCATTAAATCCATGACTTCTTCAATGATTTTTGATTAAAAATCATGTTGTATTCTAACTTGATTTCCTCACACTTTGTCTAATGTTTATTCAAGTTTTAATTTTTTTACAAAAAATAATTACTTTTAAAGTCATCAAAAGTCTTGATATATATTATTCGTTGTACTCAAATCTTTTTTCGACGGGCCAAGAAATAGTCACTCGTGGTTAAATCTGTAGATGAGGGAGGCTTTGGTTCTCCTTGGCCAAATCAGTTGACATAAGATTCACTACTGACTGTTTTACCATCTTGCTTTTATATTTAACTAGCTGAACCCGGTGTGCTTCGCTACCCCCTTGTTATATAATAAAACTAACGGCGGTTTCATAGTTATATGGCGACGTTAACAGTATTAAGAGCAATATACTACCAAATAAAAAAAAATCCGTTGGAAGGAACAAATTTATACAGAGAACATAACGTTTAAAACTTGCAAATAAAATTTTGCGTGAAAGGGGGCGTGGCGTCAGAAATGTTTATTTATACCTCGCCTGGAGTATAATGTGTAAAAAATTATAATATAATGTGTAAATAATTATATATAAAAGTAAATCTGTTAAAAACTATATGGAAGCAATTACATAATTTAAAAAAAGTGGGCGTACAAGTGGGCGTGGTCGAAAAAAAGTGCCCTATTAATCATGTCAGAGTCCCAGTTAAATGCTGTGAAAATTTCAGGAAGATCGGTCTAGAGGTTTGGTCTCCTATAAGGTACAAACAAACAAACAAACAAACAAACAAACAAACAAACAAACAAACAAACAAACAAACAAACAAACAAACAAACAAACAAACAAACAAACAAACAAACAAGCAAACAAACAAATAAACGAACACACATTCAATTTTATATATTTAGATGTGTACACAACATTTCTTTTTTTTCATTTTCTCTAATCACGGGGAAGTCTGCTATCAATTGCTGTAAGCCACAAAATAATTGACTAACCGAAGCCGTAATCTAGTATGTAGTGTGTTGGCTTACTAGAGAGGTGCTCCGGGTTCAAGCCCCAGCTCTGGCATTTTAAAAATTATTTCCTTCAGCAACTATGTCTTAGTAGTCTTTTGGCAAAAGCGCTGGGGGTAACTGGTTGCCATGAAAAAGCTTCTCAAGTCTGTCGTTCGGAGTCGACGTTGAACTGTAGGTCCCAGTATTGAGAAGCTAGCTCGTAACTTTGAAAAAGGGTTGTAATGCTCAGTTATGCTCAGTATTTAAGTGTTAAAATTGACGAGTAAAACGCTGCATTTCACATTTTGATGATCAAAACCAGTGAATTAAAGCTCGAATTATTTTATGTTGACAGAAGCAGCGAAAAGAACCTCAAGAACTTTTTATTTCATATTTGCATAGCCCCACAAAAAAGAATCTCCTGGTTTTGAATCGTAATTGTTGCAATAAATTTAACAAATAGGTTGGAAATCAGTTCGGATAATTAACTTTTAGTTATAAAAAATAAAAATTTATGAAAATGCTTTATTCGAGCAACTTTTTAGAAACCCTAACAAAAAACTGTTGTTGTAAATACAGTTAAACCTCGATTAACGGGGTTACGTCTATTAACCGGCATGCGGTCCTTTTTATTTTTTCCCTCTATAATCCGTGTTTTACCTCTATTAACCTTGCTTTACATCTACCATTACCTGCCGCGTTCATATGTCTTTTATGTAAACCGAAACCTGATGGTTCCCCTTTTTTTGATTTTGTATTCTCTATGACGATTTGTATCTTTTGTATAAAAATATGTGGTATATTTGAATCTCTAGTTACATAAATTGAATGTTATAATCAAAATAAATAAAAAACAATTTCTGTATATTTTAATATAACCTCTATTAACCGTGTGTTTCTATTATCCATGCTGGTGCCGGTCCCAGGAGATTGTCTATTTTGCCTTTTTCATTGCTTACAAATATTCATTTAAATTACATTCCAATATTAATATTATGTTTTAATTATTACGAGCTGAGTGACTAATATCATATGCCTGTGAAACAGATTAAGTTCTTTGGTGGGAATCGAACCCACACCACTCGCACTAGCAGTCTAGCACACTATCTACTATACCACTGAAGCACCCACTTATAAGTATATTTGATTTTAGGCCAAAAATGTTAAGTTTAAACATCAATTGGCAAAAACTAAAATAAAAATAATAAAACTATTTTCTCATTGTGCATTTGTGTACAAACAAAATTAGATAAACTTTAAGTTAGAGCCTCTTTATCACATTAAAAGGTCTTTAACCGTTCCAAAATTAATATTAACTCTCTCGTCTTGAATGAAAAAATAACAATAACAAGAAATAAAAAACCAAATCGAACACCTGAACCCACATAATTTGTCAAATAACTACAATTAAAACAGTTAAAAAAAGAAAATATTAAGAGTAGAAATACTTTTCAACGCATGACTAAGGGGTTACCACAAAAGCCCCTATAAAAACCAATACCAACAGATGTATGAATCGTATGTGTTTAGAGAAAATATTAGCGACTTACTTACAAACATAAAAAGAAAAGGACTAAGTAAGAGCGATACTTATATGTACATAGATGCCTACAACATATAAACAAATAAAGAGTTTTTCGAAAAGAGTTGCAGTGCGACAGTTCGTTATACTATAGCTTAAAAAAAATCGTTCTTTATTGTCTATATATTATAAAGGATTCTTTATTGAGCGATTCCTAACCTTGAATTTAATTTAAGCAAAGTGTGTATGAGACATCAACATATTTTGTTCGTTTGACATTTCTATGGGTGACCTTTTATGTGAAATAGAAGTATAACATTGCGCTTCCGATATATCCATCTTTACTTGACTCTGTTGGATTTTAAATCCTCTGGCATAGAGTGTAATAACGTACGTGGTAATTAGGCAAAATTATCAAAATAAATGACAGCCAATTTGACAGATATACATAGTTTTAGCAATATGACCGCTATCAACTGTCAAGGTTCAGAAATCCCAATGCTAAGATCATACATGGGCATACTGCATTACTTTTTTACTGCAATACGTAAACCAGTATTCAGTAAAAAGTACTGATTATTGAAAAGAAAAATCAGTATTCAGTAAATTTTACTGATTACTGAAAAGAAAAATCAGTATTCAGTAAATTTTACTGATTACTGAAAAGAGAAATCAGTATTCATTATAAAGTACTGATTACTGAAAAAAGAAATCAGTATTCAGTAAATTTTACTGATTACTGAAAAGAGAAATCAGTATTCAGTAAAAAGTACTGATTACTGAAAAGAAAAATCAGTATTCAGTAAAAAGTACTGATTTGTGTAAAAAAATGCAGTTTTTCAGTTATGCCACTATTCATGTAAGTGAGAAATGCGTACATATCATTTTTAAAACACACAGTATCTACTATCAGTCATTTAATGTTTACTGAATTTTTTTGCACAAATCAGTACTTTTTACTGAATACTGATTTTTCTTTTCAGTAATCAGTAAAATTTACTGAATACTGATTTTTCTTTTCAATAATCAGTAAAAAAAGAAAATACTGAAAAAGTACTGGTACTGAAAAATGCCCATCTATGGCTAAGATCTTATAATACGACGAAAAAACTTTGTTGAGGCTACGGGTTGCAGTGCGTTTCTTTTTAAATTAAATTTTTTAGTTATGAAAGAGAGTCTGCCAAAATAGTACATGTTGTTGAGGTGTAGAGATGTGGAACGTATCGGCTTCCAGGTTACAGCCGGCAACTATACATTCGATGTGGTTAGGGAGTTCATTTACCATTACCCGAAAAATGGTATCAGTCTGGAGATCAAACAAAGAATTACACTGGCCAACAGGTTTTACGGCGGTCTTCGTAAGCAGTTAAGAAACAGAGATAAGTCGCTAATTACTACGGTGTTTCTCTATTATGCGGAAGCATGGACGCTATCTTGTGCCGATGGTCCTGAGAGTGTTCGAGATGAAGGTTCTTTGCAAAATCTTTGGTCTCATAAGGCGTACCGATGAATTTCGCATTGGAACCAACCTGGATACGCTGGCTCGGCCATATTGCTCAGATGGAAGGAACTGCCCCACCGAAAAAAGTTTTCGATGTGAAGTTGACTGGACGTCGGCGTAGAGGACGACTATGTTTACGTTGGAAGGACCAACTTGATGACCATCAATTGGTGTGACCAACTGGAGAAGCTGCGCTCTAAACAGAGGCGCCTGAAGACTAGTGATGGAGCAGGCTGAAACCTGTAAACGTGTTGTTATGGCGATCTAAGTAAGTAAATAAGTACTTGAATGATCCAACAATGAAACTTTTTGCTCTGGAAATTCTTGAAGTTATCCCTCAAAATGTAATACTATCCAATTACGGAAACAGAACTAAGTTGCGAGGCTTTAAGTCCGGTATACCGTATACCACATATGCAGGTTCTAAAAATATTAATACAGGATATCCCGAAATTTTGGTGTAATAATCATTCGACAAAAGCCTTATGGTAATGATTTACCATAATAGCTGCTTATTTGTCGCCAAAGGTTTTCAGGTATAGGTATCAATTTTGTATGAATTTTATTATGCCCAATATGCGATATAGTGTATTCAATATTATATTCAGAATAAACCAGCTTAAGGTTTGCATAACATAATAACATTTGACTCATTCAACTAAAAGAAAAGAATACATTTTTTATCGACCCCATTACTTATGCCACCGAAGACGACGTTTGCACATTTGAGGCTGAATTATCACACGAGCAAAGTACGAAGTTTCGAAGTATAAAAAAATTGTGTCATCTTTAAAATCTACCAAAAAAAAAAATTTTTCATAACCGATTTTAGAAAGTTTTTCATTTCACTATAGTGGTGTTTTTTCGAATCGAATATAAATATTCCATACAAATTTCTGGTAATATCAGCATAAATAAGCGGTTAATAAGTGCTTAATAATTAAGCACAGATAATAATGCTGCCAATTTGGATTTTTTTTTATCTTGATGTTATCTTTTTAAAATTCTATGCCATTTTATAAATTAAAAAAATATGTATCTATGCGTTGTAAATATGTCTGAGGTGAAAGAAATGCTGTGCATTGTATTGGATTTTTTTGGAAAGGTCAGCACATATATACATATATTTTTCTTATATTATTATTAAGCGCCTTAGGAATGAAACAAATTGCTGTGAATTGATCATTCAAAGGCCAGTATTATACCTTCAGCCTTGAATGATCAACAGCAATTGCCTTATCGTTGCATGTTGATTGTATGGTGAGTGCCTTCGCTAAGTGGGTTTAGCTGTTATCTGCTACTTCCCAATAGGTGGCGCTTTTCTCCTGATCATTCGTTTTTTGTTAGGTGGAATGGAGTGGAATGTCGGGTTTCTTTGTAGATGGTCTTCTTGAAGGGAACCTCTTATTTTTTAAATTATAATTTTTGAAAAAAAAACCGCAAATTTACTTCTTCATTTTTTACCTTTGCTGGGATTTGAACCTGGGCCGTTTGAGTTTTTGTGCGAGCGCTCTAACCACTAGACCAAATAATAATTACATTTCCTTTTATAAAAATTGTGAGTAATGCCCAATTTCATTTCTTAAGCACTTATATCGTTTTTTTTTCGAAGCAGTTTATCTTATAAAACTTGTACATATTTCCGTTGTTTCAATTTGAAATATATCTACTTAAGAAAACTTAAATAAATTTTTAGTCGTTCGAAAAAATCTAGGATTCTGACTTGAACTAATTCTAGCGACAACCAGCGACAATGACTGATTTAGAAGTGAAATTTTTCTTGGTTTTATTTCTAATAATAATACATGTTTGATTTAAAATTAGGAGCATTAAATTGGTTCCCAATTTTGGATTTTGCTATGCAAAAAATTTATAAAAATCATTTCAGAACTAGAGTAATATTTTACATTTGAATTTATTAATTTGAATTTCCAAAAGCGATAGTTGTAAATACCGTGTGATGTAATAAGAGAATTCAAACAAATACTAAGTGTTGTAAATTTAAAATTTCCAAAAATTGTTAAAATAACTAAAAATTGTCAAATTAAGGGCAAATTTCGTCAAATCGACAATATGATATTTTTGTGTCATAAAATCGTTAAAATGACGATAAATCGTCAAATCTGGCAACAATGCTGCGATGTTGGTTTGTTTCCCCTTGTGCATTAAATTTTTTATTTAAAAACTGCTAAAAAGAATTTAATTAAGGAAACCCGCTTAAAAAATTAGAATTTATTTAAGACCTTTAAATCTATAACATCCCTTCTTTAGCTTTTCCGAAGTAAATTGTATTTTATGGCTTTAAATATCTTGACATTCCACAAATACCAATGAATCTACTCGTATTTTGTTTCTTATTTTCGTTTTTGTTTTGTTTTAAAGAATCTACAAATTGATAATTGAAAAGTTAAAGGAAAAGAAAAAAAAAGTGAAATAAACTGGCGGTATACTGCATATTCCTATGCAGGTGATTTTTAAGTGTTTGTGACTTAAGCTATTAATAAAAATTGGAATAGTTTCCAATGAATTATATATAATAAATGAAAACAAAAATAAAAAAAAAATTACAACTACAACAGCAAAAACAACAGCAAATATAAATAACAAAAAATCAACCCCATGTAGACCAGTTCATCAACACTTTTTTTTTCAAAATTTTCTGTTTCAGTCATAAAGACATGCTCAGAATCTTCAGTAAATAAAAAAAAGCAGGGCTATTGGAAAAGAAGATGTCTTAGGTCAGGAATTGAGACTTTTTTGTTATTATATTTTTTTATTGTTGTTGTTGTTGGTGTTCACATTCGGTGGTGTTTGATTAAAGTTAAAGTAAACAGACGCACCTTTTACATCAGAAACATACGCATAAACATGCAATACTGGCGCTGCAACAATATTATTGTGTTGTCACTACAATCATTATTATCATCATTATGATCATACGTAGTGGTGGCAGAGTCAGCAGCTCTGTATAATAAAATTGAGTAAATGTTACAAAAACCACCTCATATGTATATTGGCAAAGAAAAAAAAAAGAAATCACACTGATAGACCGACGACAGACATACAGATCTGGTTGGTAATCAGTCCTCAAAAGCAGGTGAATTGGTTTAAAAACAGGGTTATTCTAAATAAGTTGTTAAAATATTTGTGTAATATTTAAGATTTTACTTATATGACATTGTATACGTCAATTAGACCTGTTGTAGGCAACAAAATGTCACTGAAAATAAAAAATTTCAATTTTAGTAAGATTGACGTCGAAAATGTTTTACAAATTAGGAGAAATATTTTTGACTAATAGTTATTTCCTTCTGTCATATACTACCGCCAGTTTTGCCATTTAAGTTATTGCAGCATAAACCTTTACATCACGCTAAGGAGTTTTAAGATATACAGAAATCGATCACTCTTATTGTACTTGACGTCATCGATAAAAGGCAGCACACACCGTTTTTAATCTTTAGTCTGCTGTCACATTAGGATATTTTTCTTTCTGAAACTTTTTCTTATTCTCTTTTAAAATTTCATTAGTCGTCACACATTGAAATTATTTTTAGAGAAATTAAAGGTTTTTACAAAAGCAAGACAATTATGAATGAAGGAACAAAAGATAATTTCAGAGTACGTGAAACACTGTACTCGATATCGTTCTTCTCTCTCCCCTCTCCAATAAACTCAGACTTTCAGAGAGAAAAATTTCATAATGTGACATCAAACTTAATCGCAAATGGATATTCTAGTTGGCAATGTTTCTGTTTGCCGATGACTGATGGAAATGGGCCTCGTTACTGAAGATGATTTTATCGGCAAAAACAGCATTTTCATGTTATCTCTCCAATACCCAATTAACGAACTCCCTTCGCTGTGCATGGTCAGCTGGCTTCAATTTCTGAGTCAATTGGACTTTGTATGCATGAAGATGCAAATCTTTCGTCAAAATTCTCTGCATAGTGGATTTGGAGACACCAATTTGCTGAGCTCGGTGTCGAATTGAGGTGAATGGAGTTTGAGCGACATCATCACGTACAGCTGCGACATTTTCGGTCGATCGACCTGGTCGAATGCGCTTTGTTGTCTTTACATCACTCCATTAATCTCTTTACAGTTGACTCTTTTGGAACATTATTGTGACCCCAAATTTATCGCAATTTGCGAACTGTAGCCGCAAAACTTTCACCATTTTGGTAAAACAATTTCACAATGAGCATGCGTTGTTCATTCGTGTAGCGCTCCATTTTTACTAACCTCATACCTTCTACTAGCAAACAATAACAATTGTTCAAATGTCAAACACTGACACTTCGAATCGCGCCAAATTTAAAGATTGCGTTCTAGTTGGGACACCCTTTATATAAAAAACAATTGGGGAAAATTAAAATTACAAATAAGTTGAAGAGCTGAAAAAGAATCCATCACTTGCCAGAGGATATCGAAGGGGTGGTATTATTCAAAGTTGATATATTAAGTCTATCAGTTATCTGCCCACGTACAAATGAAAAATGTAACGATCAGAACGATTAAGGTGCTTTTGATTTGTTTCGAATGCGTTGTGCATATAAATAACTGTTTAAAAAAGCCATATTTAATATACCATAAAATTGGCACATTGGCCACCTGTTTGTCGACCTGGAAGAGCTAATTTTACTGCACATTTCATTAAACGTATCCACTCCGCCGTTCGTTTTATTCTAAAATTCTGTCGTTTGCGGTTTATTAGATATTTAATTGGCTGCTCCTTTTTCATTCTATGATATTATTATCAATCTGATATAATGCTTATTATCTTTATCGTATTCGTTTCTTTGTCACATTGATCCGACTCGATTTCGTCGTCACAATTCAAAAAAAATTTTTCAATTTTAATTTTTCAAACCTTTTTTATTTGCCGTTATATGAAATGGACAAAAAACAGTGATTAACTTAACTAAAAAAAATTATAAAAATGAACACTATGAATAGCACAAAACTTCCTAAAAGTTACACATAGTTCATACCATGTCATTTCGACGACGACATTGCACTAAAAAACAAATTTACCCAATACGTAGAAAGCTATTCTTGCGCACACATCGAGAGGACAGCAGTGACAGCTGCTGTACGTAAAATGAGTTAAGTAGAAACACAAATTGAGATAATAAAGTACAAAATGTAAACATGCGTTGTCGATTCGACGAAGTATGACTTTCCGGGGTTAAGCGAGAATTTGATATTCGTTTAATTACCTAAAATCGTGATGTCAATTGGTCGCCAAGAAGCTATGATTTGACAACGTTGAACTATTCTCTGGGGGCGCACTGTTAAAAACAAGTACTCTGCTGAAAAACCAGAGACAAATTAGCATTTGAAGCCAAAATTCGTGAGGTTATTACTCTAGATACGACCCCATACGTTCGAAAAATTGGTCGAAAATTGGTCCGAATTGGGTACTTTAAGGTCAGCTGCGGCAGCCATATGAATCAAATATTTTCCAATTATGAAAAACAAATTCTCCTTAAGTTTTTTACCCCTTGCAATTTTTACAATAGAATTTACATGGAAAAAATGGTAGAAGGAAAAAACTCCCGGGTATTTTTTTTTCATAATTGGGCTGAATATTCTATTTCTAACCGAAAAAAATGTATGTCACAACAAAAAAATAAATTTGGCAAAATTTTAACCCGTTTTTTTTTTAATTTAAACTTTTAAATGGCCGACCCGATATTTGTATAATTTCGGTAGCATATCACACCCACGTTGTTTTAATTTAAAGATAGAAAGTTTTTAAGAATATTTAATTTCGTTTTTTTTATCACACAAAAACTCCTCTTGTTAGAGAACTCTCTTATGGAGAATTATAAAAAAATTTTATTAAAAATAATCATCATTAACATCATAATGATTAGTAAAATAATGTTCATTATAGGAAAGGATGCTGTTGCTGTTGTACAAAAACAAAAGAAAGGTATAAAAATACGAAATAAAACTATACGAGAAATATAGTAAAAGGCACCTGTAAAATTGTAATCGGGTGCTGTAATAATGGCAATGAGCCCTTAACTCAATAAACTCGTACTCATGCAGACAGCGATTTAATATCCTTCTTTTTCGTTGCTTACCAGTGTTTTTTCAATACTTTTGTTGAGGCATCCCTTAGTAACGAAACGAGCAATAAGCAGACAAAAAAAAAAAAAACAAAAAACAAATCAAAAAGATTTACTTATTAACGAGCGAAAAGCAGAACCCTGCTGCAATCTTGACTAAAATAAGCACCTGCTATTGTGTTTTTTATTTTTTTTTTGTTTCTTTTGCTGATGCTTATGTATCTGTAAGACACTTTATGCCGTTGTCCTAAATGAATCCTGTAAACCAGTCTGTTGCAAGTAAGACAAAAAAAAAACTTTAAATAACGTCAGCAGGCTTCCTTTAAACATTGTTTTTCGGTGTTTGTTTTTTTCTGGCTCTCCAAAGCCTAATAACTGCAAATTTTTTGTCGATTATTTGTTTATATTGTATTTCTTGAGCCGTGAGCTTTTTGCCCCTTTAAATAAAGTGGCTCAAAATACGTTTATAAAAAAAAAAAAATATTAAAAGAAAACGGCAGCCGGTTTCCTTAACTTTAAGTATTTTTAACAAATAACACGAGAGGAAAAATATAAAAAACAGCACAATCCTTGCAAGACATTTAATAAAACACATGCTATTACTCGTATTTATAGCGGCTTTTGTAATGAAAATTACAGCAGCTTGCTAGTTTTATTTTTAGTCAGTCTTCATTTTTAAACTCGTTAGTAGACATTTTACTAACAAAATCCCAAAGTCTATATAAATGTCTGAGGAACTTTTATGAATTATGTAAAAAAGAAATAATTCAGGGACAGAGTATATAGTATAAAGTAGGTCCTTAATAGAACTTTTGAATGAGGGCAATTTAATATTGACATTTAAAAAATATTTGGTAATAAAAAATTTGGGCGAAAGGTCAGGGAATATACAGCACTGTAGTTGGTCTATTTCTAAATGTTAAAGTACCATAATTCTTTATTGTTGGTGGTATCAGAACAAGCCGACATGACATAGATGGCAGTAGTAGTTTGAAGAAAATTACTTTGGCAAAGAGTACAACTCTTGTAAAACATATGTTTTAAGTTTCAAGGCGCCACATTGTTTAGTATTTTTTTTTTTTTTTGAGACTTTCTAAATAAATCCTCACAGTAAACCTGTTAGCATAGAGGAAACTGATCACTCTTGTGTCATTTATTGACAGCCCTCACACCAACAAATGCTTAACGAAGCTAGTTTGTTTCTCTGGGGTAGTCTGCTCCCTCTTTTACGACTATAATGTGCTGACAAACGCTGTAGTCCTCGACCAAGTTGAGGTTTCCAGGCCACAAAGGTTTAAGAAAACTTATAAAATGGTATTGGGTAATCGTCAGCTTACGAGGGCGGATATTGATATTGAAGCTACCTAAGCAGGAAAAAAACATTTTTTTTTTTCAAAAACCATTCATTTCTCAACATAGTCTCCTTTTAGCTCAATACACTTTGTAAGATGATTTTCCAACTTTTTTATACCATCTGAATAATACGATTTTGGGAACTCCTCAAAATACGCATTAGTTTCGGTAATCACGAATTCCTGCGAGCCATTTTTTCAGGTTTGGAAACAGGAAAAAGTCACTAGGGGCTAAATCTGGACTATAAGGTGGATGATCAATTAATTCGAAGTGGATTTCTCGTAGTTTTAGCATCGTATCTAATGTTGTGTGAACTGGTGCGTTGTCTTAAAGAAAGAGCACTTTTTTCTTGTTTGAATGTGGTCGTTTTTCCTTGATTGCATCAACTAATTGATCCAATAATGCACGATAATACTCTCCTGTGATTGTAGATCCCTTTTCAAGATAATCGATGAGCAATATTCCGTGTCCATCCCAAAATACAATGGCCATAACCTTGCCAGCCGATTTCGCCGTCTTCGCCTTCTTCGGAGCATTTCCACCAGCTTCCGCCCATTGCTTCGATTGATTTTTGGTTTCAGGTATGTAGTGATGGACCCACGTTTTATTAACAGTTATTAATCTACGCCAAAAATCAGCAGGATTATGCTCTATCATGTCCAAACACCGCTGTGAAGTAATCTGTCGAACTCGTTTTTGTTCGACACTGAGCAAACGCGGCAACCATCTTGCCGATAGCTTTTTCATATGCAAATGTTCATGCAAAATGTTGAACACACGTTCATATGATATGTTTACCATTTCAGCAATCTCACGTATTTTGACTCGGCGATCATTCATAACGATATCGAGGATTTTCTGGATATTTTCTTCAGTAACCACCTCTTTTGGCCTTCCTGTTGATGGTATTGTTGCAGTTCTTGTTCGGCCGCGTTTAAATTCAGCAATCCAATATTTTACCATATAATCTGACGGAGCAGATTCGCCATAATGTTTATCAAGCTTTTCGTTTGTCTCTTTCGCCGTTTTGCCTTTCCAATAATAGTGTTTAATCACTACACGAAATTCACTTTTTTCCATTTTCCAAGAAACACAAAAGTTGCTTACTTCAAACGACTAAAACAAATAAACTAATCGATGAATTTGGCTGACGTTTGACAGATCGTAATTTCTAAGAAAGAAAAATTTTTTGTGTTTGTGCTGCCATCTAGCGCTAGGTAACTTCAATGTCAATTCGCCCTTAAAGTACATGAGTTATTTGAAATGGCGAAAAATTTTCTGATGAAATGACGCGGATGACGGATGAAAATACTTTACTGATATACTTGGCAATATTTGCCGGCAATAAAGCCGAGCTTTTGAATCAATGAATGATACATGCTTCCACTCTTTTACATCCGAGACAAAGTAACAATTAAAACAGTGAACTGGAATGGGAGAATCCTGTCTAAAGAAGACAAAAGTATGTTCCTTCCGCAAGCAAGATGAGTGTGTATTTTTTTTAATACGTCCGTATGATATTTGTCGATTATCTTCAAAAAGGAAAAACAATAAACTGCGAGTATTATGGCAATTTATTGCACCATTTAAATGATGAGACCAAATTAGAAACATTAGATTTGCATATACACTGCTGCACTGACCAAAAACAATCAGTTCAAACTGCTTCACCGCGCTACTTATTCGCCAGAAATATATTTTTTAAATAAATGAAAAGAGCATGTCGGAGAATAAAAGGCCAAAAGTTAAATAACTATATTCGTTACAGTACGTGTTCACGAGATCGTACGTTCAGTGTCAGTCAGTATGTAACATCTTAAAAAATTATATCTAAGAAGAGTGTAAATGAAAAAGGTATTAAATATCTTCTATTGTAAAATAATTCCACTCTCAAACTATTATTAACACATACATACAACAAAATAAGGATTATGGCACTCTACCAATTTAATCCCAACCACAAAATTTTTTTTAATACAAAAATTCTTTTATGCTATTAATACTTACGAGTATTGTCTGTTGTGTTAATGTTATGCTTAATCTAATTTTCTGACACATTTGGGTATTGTGTTCAAATGAAGTGTTGTTTAAACCAGAATTAAAAAATTTTCAAAATCCAAACAATTTACAAAGTCAGAGTCAAAAATAGCAAAAAAAAAAAATAATATTTTTAAAGGCCTACATTACATATATTTGGGTATACTTATATGCATGTACATATGTGTGTGTTTTATGCACATTTCTGCACAGAAAACTCGTACATACGGATAACTTATGCTCTTTCATGTAGTACTCTCATTGCATTTATTTTTTCTCAACAACACTGAAAGAAATTAAATACCTAATTAAATAACCCGCTTATTCTAAAGGTAATAGCATATGAATTAGTGATCGGCAAAGTTTAGTTTCCGAGATATAAGCTTATTAGTTATAACTATTGACCTGCTATATTTCGAAAGTTTGAATAGTAAACAAAGTTAACAGAGCACATTCTTTTGTAAGTAGTTGGTTGTCCAATGAATCGCACAATGCATTATAGAGAGAATTCGTTCTTTGGCCGCACTGTTTGTTTATGAAAAAATCTTGTCGCGAATGTTTTTCGTGTCAATTACGATATGAACAAGTTCAAGTTTACAAGCACTACTCCCTTTTTCTTTCCAGTAATTGCAAATTCTCCGAATTATTTTATAACTTTCACGAACCTCTGTTAAAAAAATTGAAAAAAATTGTATTGTTTAAAAAATTAAAAACTGGTTCAGCTGATTTTAACTTTAGATCCGATTCTAACGTCAAATGTTTACTTTAAGTTTTTTATGTTTTTTGTATAATTCGGCTCTATTTTTCTTGAAGTCGACTTTATTCCTGACTATGAATAGAGGCCATTTTTTTATCGATATTAAATTAACATAGGCCCCGATGATCGTTCGCAACAACTAAATGTTGTGTTGTATTGGCTGCAACATATAAAAATAAATGTTGTAAATGATAGTCAAAGTATATGGTACGACAATAGGTGTTGTAAATCATAAAAGCAATTTTAGAAATACATCATCAAATTTACAACTGTTGTAAACCATAATCGGGGCATAATAATTAATATGAAATTAATGCGAATAAATCTTTTTTTTTAGATAAATATTCTCTTAAGCATTGTTTATCACAAGGCCCATTAATAAAGGTCATTGCATCTCTACAACAATACAACTATAGAAAGAACCACACGCATTTTGTGTTGCGTGATCTACCCGTAACTGTCAAAATTATAAAAATTTTTTGTAGAAAATGGTGGGAAAGAAACTAAAATCAGTGTTGCCACAGTCCGTAAAATTAAGTAACCAAATTTTAATAAAAAATTCAATAAAATAAAACTAAATGTCGGCTAATTTTATACATATAAAATTCAATTTCAACGTACTTACGTTCTATGATATAAACTGTAAAATAAAGTGAAAGTCTCCCATATAAAACATATTGTTACCAAGAAATAATTTTGTAAAACACAATCATAATTGCATTTCCTTAAATTAGTATTTTCACTATTTCTAGCATTTGGGCTATATAAAAAAATTATTACAAAAAGAAAATACATGTCGGAAAATCAAGTACGTTTAAAATTATATAAAATTTTAAATTATAAAAAATTTGTTATTATTATTGCTTAGTTAAATACTAAGCAATAGAGACAATAACAATTACTAGAAAAACTGTAGGTATTATAAATAAGGCTTCACATTACTCTTTTTAGTTATACGTATATACAAGACTATAGAGTGTAAATAAAACCTTTAAAATCCAAAAGTATCTGTATTTTGAGTTTGCATAAAAGAGCCCTAGTATACAAAACGAACTATAAAGGACAATTCATAACAATATTATCCTGCTTGAACCTAAAATATTACAATGTTAAAACTATTATTATTGATTTAAAATATAAATACCATTTTCTTCTTAAAGAAAGAAAAAACACAAAAAAAAAATATATATGTAAGAAAAAAGTAGCCAACTTTGGTTAGATATAGCCAATATGACTGATTGAAAACATAAACATTCAAATAAAAACAAAAAAGATAAAAATGTAAACAAAATTTGACGTTTACAGGTAGGTTTACATAAAATCAGCCTGAGAGATGCAATGACCTGTATTAATGGGCCTTGGTTTATTATAAAAGTTTTATTAAAACATATTCAGCATATTTTACAATATTTCTTTCTCTGTATTTGAAAAAAAAAATAAAGGCAAAAAGAGTACTAAATGAGAGAACAAAAGAATACGTGAGAGTTCTCTTAGTATAATTGTGTTATGAAATGGGCATCAATGTTTTAAACATGCATTATAACAGGCAGCAAAAGGAATAAAAAAAAAAAACTACTCAAACCTTTTTGTATTATTTCTCTTAACCAAAATCTTTAACAGTTTTTGGCTGCTGTTACCACTGCACCTGTCATATACTCTACGTTCTTACAATAATTTTTCTTTCTTTCTTTCTACATATATACATACATATGTACGTATGTATGTATGTATATACATAAGTACATCGTTTCCAAGCATTGACCCAATTTTTAATTCTTTTTCATGAACTTCACTTTAGTGATCAATTTGCTCATATTGTCTGGGATTCCTCCTTTTGCTTATTTTGGAAGATTTTTTGTTTGATTTTTGTTTGAGTTTTGTTTCAAGAAACAACTACAAGGCTTCATATTGAGTTTTTGTAAAAAATAATGATTTTGAATGAGAGGGTTTTGTATTGTTTTCATTTAGTTTAAACACAATTGATTATTTTGGAATTTATGACAAATTTATGTGTGTATGCTTTTCTTTTCTTTTTTTTCCAATACGAGTATAATCGCCAACACTATTGTGCTACAAATTTGATTTCACAGTAATAGACTAATAATTTTCTATAAATTGTTTTACATTTATTTTGTTTGTATTGAAAAAGAAGAAAAAAAAAAAAACAAAAAAGGATCTAATAAAGTGATTTAATTTTTTAAAAGGTGTTTTTTTTGTTTTTTTCTTAAAAATTATATAATAGTGAAATGTAGTGTTAATATCGTTCACCTTAATTCAGATAGAGTAGTGATACATATTAGGGTGGGTCAATTTGTTCGGGACCGAAAAACATGACAAAGCGTATAGCAAGGTCGTAATCTACGGGAAATCCTAAGAACTTTTCCCAAAGAAACCATGGTTCTAAAATCAAAATCGAGCTTCCGGTTTTTTAAGAGAAAATTTGGTGCTCAACTCATACGAAAATAATGCTATTTTTTTGGAAATATTCATTGCAATTGGTGAATGGTTGACCTGTAACGCTGGAAGAGGGCTTATTTTAAAGGAAATTATCTTAGCTTTCTATATCTGTCCTTATTTATAGAAAATTATTTACCCAAATAATGGTTTTGGAGGTTTATGTCAAAATAATAATTGTTTTAGGTTTTTAACAGTTTCACTATTCGGCCCTATTCCCGTTGGCGTTCTTATTTTAAATGTCGTTTCTATTTGGTTGTCGTTTTTATGTCGCTTCGTTTCTAAAATGGTATTCCTGAAATAAAACGAAGACGACGATAAAAAGTTATCGAAAACTACAATAAAACCACAGAAAAACTTGGTAGCACTAGAAAAAAATCCTGTAATATTATGTGGTTTTGTTTACCAAATAATTTCGTTTTTTTTATTAAAAATCAAATGAAATGGTGTTAGATTTGTTGTTGAATTTAAAATGAATTTAAAAAAAAGAATTAAAATATTTGAGTAACTCCTTTTTAAATGTGGTAGCATTGTGCGTTTTCTGAAGGTTATTAGGAAGACTATTCCAAAGAATAGTATATGCATGGAATTTCCGTTGAGACAAAAGGCTCTTATATTTCGGCACAATAATTTTTGTTCCACGATTTGACCTTGCAAATACAATTCTGTTATAAATGTAGGGAGGATTTTATGAAACAATAATTTTGTGCAGAAAGGTCAGACACTTGTATTTCATTAAATATTCAAAACTGATATTAAAAATCTGAAACGAATAACTAGAGATACTACGGTCATGGCGACCTCTGCGGAAAATATATCGAGCAATGTTATTATAAGTTACCGTAAGTTTACGTAAGTCAATTCTGTCACAGTTTGCAAATAATCACATCCATATAGGAGTGATGGAAGTAGGTCTGTTTTGGGCAATAACATCCGTATAGAAAGTGGCGTCAAATCAATTATATACATATTTTAAAATTTTTTAGTAATATTTTGTTGTTAATTTAGTTATACTTATTTTGTGCCAACCATCTCCGTCCAAATGAAAGTCCAAATGGATTTATTTTTGCAGCCACTTCCTTCCAAAAACTATTAAAATTTAAGGGTTTTATGCCTTTTTTGAAACCATCACGATTTTTTTCAATTTCTGATACTAAAAATTCAAATTATTGCAACGTTGTAATTTTAATTTTCTATTTTTCAAACCTCTCGTTTTAATGTCGCTACTAAAAATGAAAGCGACAAAAAACAGGCGTTTCTTTATCGTTTCTATCTTCGTTTTTAAATAGAGAATACCGACATTTTTCGATTATTGTCGATAACGACAACGGTGATACCAAGTTGTCGTTTTTATTTCGTTCTAAAATAAAAACGCCAACGGGAATAGGGCCGATTATTATTTTGACATAAACCTCCAAAACCATTATTTGGGTAAATAATTTTCTATAAATGAGGACAGATATAGAAAGCTGAGATAATTTCCTTTAAAATAAGCCCTCTTCCAGCGTTACAGGTCAACTATTCACCAATTGCAGTGAATACTTCCAAAAAAAAAAAATAGCATTATTTTTGGATGACCTAAACACCAAATTTTCTCTTAAAAAACCGGAAGATCGATTTTGACTTTAGAACCATGGTTTCTTTGGGAAAAGTTCTTAGAATTTCCCGTAGATTACGATTTTGCTATACGCTTAGTAGGCAAAAAAATTGACCCACCCTAATACATATATTGAATTTGTTTTTAACACTCTGGCGTCCGAATTTGTTTCTGGATAAAAATTTTTTTGGGTTTGAGTTGTATAATGTTTTTGATCAAATCGGGTAATAACAACCTTTACATTTGTTTGACTTTACTTCGACTAACTTGATTATTCTCGATTATATTCGAGTGGGAAAAATTTTGCATAAAATACAACGCCGCTCGAATTATCTTGAAAGTGCACAACGTGGACTCTTTTGCCTACTCACAGTATCGCGAACGAGTAAGCAAGAAAGGCTTCTTCTAATTTAGGACAATTATGATAAAATGGTTTCGTGGGTTTTTTGTAAGATTTTTTTTTGAAACCTTTAACTAAAGCTGACACAATAACTTATTTAATTAAGCAAAATGCTTTTATTCAACTGCGGTAGTTTAAGTAATGAAAGTTAAATAAAGTGTAGATGCATGGCTATGATGAAAATTTTACTGTTTTAATTGAATTCGATGAGCCATTCAATCTGAAACACAACATTTTATCACGTGCTCTTTTAATAATTTCGATACGCTAATAAACGTTTACCGACAACTTTGTCGGTCTTTTTTTAAATATCTTTTTTTCAGCTGGTGGTAAAGTTAAAAAACACTGTCGTCAATACATGAAAAATTGAAACGAAAAAGAAGTCCTTGAATTACATGTGAAAATTTTTGTTCCTCTTACAAAAAAAAAAAAAAAAAACAAATATAAAATTGAATTGAATTGTAGAAAGATCACTTTTATTATGCGCAAGTGTGTGTTTTAACTCTGGGCCGATCAATTTGTTAAATAGTTGACGTATTTAAACGTACTCCAAATGAATCCATTCGCACTTGACCAACAACACAAAATTAAAAATGAAAAAAAAGAGACAAAGAAAATTGATCATTGATCATCATTTTTTCGATTGTTTTTATGTTTATTTTCGTATTTTTAAACGAAGATGGATGGTTGAGGATAATTTGAGTAGCAATTGTTGAGTTTAACTTGCCACAGATTTTATGAACGAGATTTTTGCTATATAAACCTAAAGAGGCAGCTGAAATTTTTGGTAATTGTCATATTATCAATTCGCGGGTAAAAAAAAAAACACAAAAAACCTTTAACAGGGTATTGATTATTTTAAAACCATGATTAGTGAAACCGTTTAAATTTTTTTTTTGCTGTTGATGTTCTCTGCTAAACAGGAATCAAGTGCAATAATTTCGCATCATTTTTTTTATTTTTTTCTGTTTAAATATAATTTTACACAGGCAGGCATGTAATTCAGGTCCTTTAATATTTAAAAGGCAGGGTATTTTTTTTGTAAAGTGTAGAATAGTTTGTACTTTTTTTTACAAAAAGCCTAATTATTAACATTCCCCAGCAACAACTACATTGACAATAATGAAATAAAATAAAAAAATAAAAATGAAGATCAAATAATATTGCCGAACATTAAAGTGGATTTTTCAGTAAGCCGCTTTTCTTTTATGTGTATTTGCTTTAATTAAAACAGTCCTGCTTTAACCCCTGTCCCACAAAATTGAATTCATTGATCGATATTTGGGTTACAAGAAAATTTACCAAATCAAGTTTGTAAATATTTTTATTTTCCTTTAAAATTTGTTTCAAAACAATTTGTTTAAAATGTTGTTAATAATTCTTTTTCAGCCATCTTTACACATATTTAGTAAGAAAAAGTGTCACTTTATTTAATATTTCATTTTTTTTTTACTGACGCTGTTTTTAATTTGGTGAATATTTTCTTAAAAAAAAACAAACAAAAAATGACTCATTTTATAATTTCAATTATTTCTACTTACATTGGATATTTAGAGTTTTAAAAGCGGTTTTATCAAAGAGTTGTAAGCCTTTGATCCTACAAGGTCAAATTTTTAAAATTTTTGTTGTTCTTCAGATAAACCAACTTATTGATCCCATTATTATAAAAAATTATTTAAGAATTTGTTGTTAAACAAATAAATTGAAATAGTTTTGGTTTAAGGAAAGCTTGCAATCAATTAAAAAGAAATAAATTTACAAGAAGAAAAAAATGGAAATGATGTGCCAACAAATTTGAGAGCTTGTGTTGTAACGTTTTTTCTTATTTTATTTTTAAATAGTTTATTTACAATAGTTGAAGAATTATAATTAATTGTGTAATCCTTCATAAAGAAAACGTCGTTATCTACAGAAGCTTTTATAATTGCTTGGCTTTTTATATTTTCTCTGCAGTGTAGTGTTGCCAAGTCCCTAAATGGAGAAAAACCAATCCCTAAATTTAAATTGAACTATAAAATAAAAGCCCTAAAAAATTTAAATAAATTTAATTAAATTTAATAAAATTTAAATATTCAGTTTAATTTTTAATTTAAACTGATTTTCTTAAATTTCAATGAACCGCTTGTCATTATTAAAATATTTTCATCATTTTTATCATTTATCCCTGTTAAGGCCATAGTCTTGGCTAGGTAAACCATTAAAGCATTGGAAAGAAAACTTAATTTTTATAACTGATTTAAGTATTGAAATAACAATCTGGTTTCATAATTTATTTGTGATTTCACATCACAAATACTTTTAGAATAGGTTATCTACGTATGATTACATTGTATCTTTGCTTTATATGAAAAACTTATTAACTGGTACCTGTGGGTTGTCTTCAGAAGATACAGAAATGATTTTTTTTAACCTTTATGAACTCGTAGTCATTTTTTGTAGGCAATAAGAATGATTTTTGCCTTAGTCAGCATAGCTCGTGCTGTTTTACCTGAAGACTGACAAAAAAATTTACACCCCAAATTTTTGCCGAAAAGATTTTTATTCATCAAAATTTCCCAAAGCCCCAAAAAAATACCCCAATTCTAGGGTAAAAATTCCTAACTTGACAACATTCCTGCAGTGTTTTCTGGAAAGTTTTCAGAGATCTGCATCTGTTTTTTTAATTATCGAATGCAGGCAACTTATTTAAACCTTTAAAATAATAAAAAAAACTGAAGCACTAAAGGTTTGTTTAATACTATATACGCTAACTGATCTTATATATCTCTGCACGAAACATGCACGATATCTAAAATAAGATATCCATTGTCGAAAAATAATTTATACTGGCTATTCATTACATTATGTCGATTATCATTATATCTGTGTCCGAAAAATATTTATTTAGGTATTTAAGTATTTGCTTATCAAATATTAATGTCATTTTCTAATTATTACGAGCAGAGTCATTAAGACTATATGCTCGGTGTATACTAGTGGACCAGATAATTCACAATCCTCACATTACCACTCTAGAAAACTACTCAATGTACTACTGGGTTAATCAAAAAATGATTAAAACAACCGATTTTCTTGAGTCGAAATAATAGGCCTTATTCCAGTTGGCGACGTCGTCATCGTTTAACGACATTTTTGTAATGGAATAAAAAAAAAGTGTTCTCTTGCCTTTAAGTTATAACAAAAAATATTGTTAGACGACGACGACGTCGCCAATTGCCATTTCTAGTATGTAGTGTGTTGGCTTATTAACAAACATATATGCATACCATACTGCGGATCTCAAATTACAAAAACATATTCCAGAATGAGTTTTACCAAAGAACAAAAAAAAACTTTTAGTAATATATGAATCAGAAAATTCCCTTGCCTAACGTTTTATAAAACCAAGAACACTATTCGCCCTATACACTGTGGTAATAATCAATAATAGTATCTACCTTCTGCTCGATATATCTTTTTTGTTTGTAATTTCTTTACCACCGAACCATTTTGAAAACAGGAAATGTACTAAAGGCGTAATGAAAAAATTCGAATTTTAATCTATTGATTTCGGCTATCGTGAATAGTCTTAATGAAACAAAACTTTCCCTTATACCAACTGCGGCATATTTTCATTTATTTTATCTCTTAAGAACTGCAATAAGTTTGCAAAACAGGCGTCGTAGATTGCTTTTCCTTTAAAAAATCGACGTTAAAATTTTGCTTCATTGATTGCAGTGAAATATCGCTAAACATTCCATGGAAACATTTTTAGAACGATAATAATATTCTACTGTGATAAAAGGCGGCATCACGTTTTTGTAATGCCTGTCATTTCATCTAGCCTACTCATCTTCAGCCGTCGATCATCCAATACCATTTTGTACATTTTCTTAATTATTTCTCGCGTGGACAATGTCACAATGTCTGTCTTGGTATTTTCAACAGTCTCATTAATCAACAATATTTTTTATTTAGTCTTAAGATCAGTTTTATTATAAGTTGCGTTGAGACTTTTCAAGTGAAAATATTGAATTGTATATACAGCAATGACTAGCTTTTTCCCTGTTACTGTTATCATTAACTTTTGAAATCTTTGAAAACAAAACGCTACCAGTATTCACCTATGCGATGTACTGAATTCTCTGTACCATCTTACTGAAACAACACTAATTTGAATTCTAGGGCAGGTTTAAAAAGAACTACGGAGCGGATATATTGGCTCGGAAGAGTTTTGTTTTGAAGATGTTCCGTCTTGTCTCGGTGGGACATTAAATAGGGTCGTTAAAGAGAAGTATTCCCAGCTTTATACATATGTTCTCTAGGGTGGCAAATGTTAATTGGAGGGCTTGGCTCTTGCAGCATATTGAATATGACTTGGACTATTTTCGATATTAAACGTAGTAGATCTCTGTTGTGTAACAACTTACTGTACTCTGGCCGATTGGAAACTATTCTCCTCGGATGAGTATTAATCAATCGATAAATGTCGCCGCTGTGGTGATGCGGAGGAGGAGCACTTCCTTTGCAATTGCTCGGCCCTTCCAAACATTGTCATGATGCTCTTGATTGGGGATTTATACAGAATATCGTGGAGATATCGGGTATTGATCCGAGAAACACCCTCAGATATTCTGAATTAGTTGAACTGTATATGAGGGCCATTCTAACCGTGGTAACGAATGCTGGGGTAGTTTTCAAAACTGTGTTGTAGAATTCTAATCGATAATAATTCTTAAAATTACATTAGATCGGTGTAAGTATAAGAAGCCAAAAAGCAATGACACCAAATGAAATTTATTATGCAAAGGCTGTTGCATTAACTTCGCAACCCTAAGCTTTTAAGAAATTTCGGAATTGTTTGGAGTTTGATATTCTATAATATGTGCAACCTTTGTCTGCCAAATGCTGAACTTTTGCAAAGTTTTTGCTCTGAGTCTTAGTCTCCTCTTTCTGACTGTTCTAAGTTATTACCAATCTGCAAAACCTCTTTATATTTTTAACTGTATCTTTAGATTTTATAGGAATTTTACAAAATTTAAAGATTCTAATGGTACACAATCAGTGATCGTAACGGTTAAAAATTATATTAAAAAATTTATTTTTTTATTGTTATTTTGAGAGTTTGTCTAAAAAAGGTCAGCAGAAAAAGTCACTTTTTCAACAAAAAAAAAAAGTTAAAAAAAAAACATAATATATGAAATGTATTGCTTTGGGGATAAGCATGTCTCTATGGCCATTTCGTCTCTGCTTAAGAGACTCGTCAGGAGACTTTTTCCAAAGGTGGTAAGCAAAAATACAAATACTTATATTCAAATAGTTATAAACTAAATGCGAATCACATTTAGTATATAAAAACCAAACAAAAGTATTTTCAAAGCAATACATTTTTGTTTTTTAAAAAATTGAAATTCTATATTTCCTGTTCACCACAGTCAGCCAACAATTAGTTGGTACATATATTATGTATATTAAATGTATTTGCCTATATGGCGAAAAATTTTTTTTGTTTTTAAATTAAAAAAAAAAAACTCTCAAAATTTCCTTTGTGAGATTTTATTTATTAACTTTTCAAAAAGTAACAGTTAAAATCCGATTAATGATCATTTTTGCAAGATCATCACAGATTCAGCAAGAGCTCTCCAAGACCATTATTTTGGTATATAATATAATTTTTAAGCAATAGGTGTTATTTACGTTATCTATCAGAAAAATAGTATCGCTTTACAAGTATTGCAAGTTTTTTAATTATTGAAACACAGTGTTATGAAATATTCAAAAAGGATGGCTTTAAAGAGAAACTCAGTTAAACGATTTACAGTTTCGATTTTTATTTAGTTGACTCTATATTAATATAAGTACATTTGCAACGGTTTATATCAAAGCAGTGCTAGCAAAGTATTGAGTAATGGGTACAGAGTATCAAGTATTTGTACTAATTTTTGGGTACTTAGTACTTAAAAGTAAGTACTTAAAACTTTATGAGTTGTATTTTTTCTTCGAAGTTGTATGAAAAATTTAAATTTTAAAGGCCGAAACAAAATTCTGTCTAAAAACACAATACTTTATTTATGAAATTTTTTTCTCTTAAAAATATAATCCGTTAAAAGAATTGAGTAGTATTGAGGACCCAAATGAAAGTACATACTATCGAGTAATAGAAAGTAGCAGAACTTTACAGCACTAGATCCAAGTCTCTAATGGGATTTGGATCCAATATTTGTGTAAATTAAACACATTTTTGTTAATTTTTGTTTTGCATCGTAAAAACTTTATTATTTTCAATATCCTATTTTTTTCCATATTTATATATAATTTTTTTTTTTAATAATTTTTCTTAAAATAAAAGAAAATAAAAAATAATCTATTTAAATAATTAAATTACAAATATATATTAAATAATGCTAATAGAAATTAAAAATTATATTTAAAAACATAAGAAACGAAATTAACTTATCATTGTTTTAAATAAAATATTGTTATAACAGTAGACATACCAATCAAATAAATTTGTTTAAACAAATTAGAAAAAAAAGATAATTGAAATAAAATAATTATGATTCTTTGGTACATTTAGCTGCAATTGAATTATTTTTTGTGTTTTCTTTTTGTTTCATTTCTTGAAAGTATAGTTTTTAAACATTGTCTTCCATTTTAAATTAAAAAAATAAAAATAAAGAAATATAATTGAAAAAGAGTTATAAAAATTTGTTATAATTAAAATAAAAATTTAAAATTAAAGTCTTCCGAGTTGTTTGTTTTTCAAATATAAAAATAAGTCTATACACAGTTTCAAATAAATTAATCAGTTAATATCTAGAAAAAAAGAAGGAGTTGTAGGGAGTTGTTTTTTTAGCTTAAAATTTAAATTATGAAATAAATTAACTTTTCTTTTATAAATAAAAATTTAAATTTAATTAAGTACTACAACTTGACTTCCCTTTTTATTTTTATTATTATTATTAATGGTATTTTGGATTTCTAGTTTATTTGTATTTAGAAAAGAAGGCATTTTTGTTATCCTTAATTACAAACATATAGGCTTAATAACTTTGGCTTAAAACAAGACTTAGGTTTATTTAATTATAAATTTAACTGGTGGTTTGTTTTTATTTGTTTTAAATATATGTATGTATGTATGTATATAAAAAATAAAATAAATAATTTTAACATTTCTACATAAACACATTATTGGAGTTCTTGGTTTGTATAGCATTTTGTTGGTTTCAACAACTACTGGTCACTTCCATTTTAACTAAAGTAGCACTGGGGTTGTTATTATTGTTATTATTAATGTTTTGAGGGGACAAAGAGTGTTCCTCATGGCGGCTTTCACGATGTCTTCTCAAGTCAACTTTACGCTGAAAGGCTTGATCACATAAACCACAACCAAATGGCTTATAACCGGTATGTTTGCGCATATGGGTGATTAAATTCGAACTCTGGCTAAAGGCCTTTAAGCATACCGTACATTTGTGAGGTTTTTCACCTAAAAATATTAAAGAAAAAAAAAAAAAACAAATTAAATCAATTGTAAATAAAACAGAACATTAGTTTTTAGTAAATTTTAAAATTCAAATTGTGTTAATGGGTGTTTACTTTTTTTATGGTTTGACAAGTGAGATTTTCAGATTTAGTTGATATATCTATCTACTCAGTGAAGGTTGGCAAGTCTTAATGTATCGTGTAACTCTAGAAGCAGGAAGAGAGCAGCCATACTACTGATGGGGTTAGAACCATTTTGTGGGATAGAAAGGGGAGTTTGGAGGGACACACTGAGGGAAAAATAGGACAGGGAGAGACGATGACTCTTCTTGGGCCAAACTGACCTTAGAATTTCCAAACTTTTACTTGGTAACTAAAATAGAAAGAGATTTAATTCGTCTATTAGATTCTCTAGCGACAAACCGGGACTTCTGACCGGGCACTGCAGACTCAATGGGCTTTTGAATAAAATAGCAATCATCTAGAGTAGTTTGTGCAGCTTCTTTGATGACGCAATCGAGTCATCAGAGCACATATTTGGCTCTTTTACAGCATTGATGCAAAGTTGAAAGAGCCACCTTGGTGATTATCCAATTTCGGATAGGGAACTATCAAGGTTGGCAGCACTGGCCAACATTTAAAATTCGTTAAAGCGACAAAACTGGGGGAGATATTATAAAAACCCTAGTTAAGTTGAAGGCTGTACAATAGGTCTATGAATCACTGAACGCTAGAACAACGCTTCCAAATTGTAAAAATGATATTAACAAAAAAAAAAAAAAAAAAAAAAAAAAAAAAAAAAAAAAAAAAAAAAAAAACAATAATAATAGTCTATTCGCGAAGTTAATTTTCATAAACATATACAGTGCAAGTTCGGTATTCGCGACTACCCATTATTACGACGGTCTAGTTATCGCGACAGCTTAATTTTTAACATTGCAGGTTCCTTAATCGCGACAGTTTACAAAAAAGGAGGTTCTTTTATAGCGACTTTTATTTGTTTTCTTACTGTATTATATTATATGTACTGTATTGTATTATATTATAAGTTATTATTTTAAGTTCTCAAGCTTTTCAAAAAACACCCTTTATATTGGTGCTATCTTAACTCTGCTGTTAGGTCTAAAAAAAACTTACGCATCTTAGGTATATGACCACTTTGATCCATATTATTCTTTTTTTTGTAATAATTGCCTGTTCTATTGTCGAAATATACATATATGTATGAGATGCACCCAGTTTGTCTTTGAAGTGTTTTAATAAGTTACCTTTATTTCTGGGATTCCCCTTTGTAAGTTTACATATCATACGCGTTAGTTAAAAAATTTAAGTTGCTTTAGCTTGTTTTCTTTGTACCGGGACCTACAGTTTAAAATCGACTCCGAGCGACAGACTTGAGATGCTTGTTCATGGCAATCAGTTACTCTCACTGCTTTTGCCAGGAGAGAAGAAGAAGAGGTAGTAGCCGAAAGAAATCTATAATTTTTATTTTAAAGATTTCAGAGCTATGATTTGAAGTGAAAGAGAACAATAGAAAGAAGATAAGAGCGAGGCAGCTGAGGGATCAGAGTAATTCCTTGCCTGAAAAACTGTTGTAATCTTAATATTATTTACCAGCAATATAAGTTTTTGATCGACATCTCGCTCATGTCTTGTTTTGGGTTTTTTATAGTCTTTTTCAAGACATAGCCGGGCTCCCGCTATCTAAATCCATTTCATTGGCAATGGCAGGCTGTTATATGTATATTACGTGCTTGAAATTTCTACATTGGCAAATGTTGGTGCCGTTATGTCGCCCTTAGTAGTTGATTCAAGATTCAGCACGTCGCGTAATGGTAAAACGACCTATTCATAACGACATCCACCAGTTCGCTTTTTTGAAAATTTATTAAATTACATTTTATCTTTGTTTAGTATCTTTGCTCAGCGATTAAATGCTTTGCTAAAGAAATTCCATGGCTGTAGCTTTACCTTGCGCACTATTAGAAATCAAGTTTATGAACTCTACCACTAGATCTTTTTAAAAAGTATAATACGTGTATAACTAAACTATTAAATAAAGTTTTAGTCAAATTACATTTTTTATTTAAATTCAAAAATTTTTCCTTACATTCGCACTCAATTTTATTTTTTAAAGGATGACGGTTCATAGGTTCAGTTCAGATAGGCCGCAATTTGCCCCCAGAACTAAATAAAAACCGTAATAAGATTTATTTGTCAATCGGCTTATTAGACAAAAGCACATTTGTTTTACTTCCAACAAGTTTTTTAACGTTCTCATGTGATTATACACGATTATACGTACCACCAAATAAAATTTTTACTTTTGTTCTTTCTGATAGTTAAACCAGAACAGGGCGGAGTATTTTGTCTGATTTAAATTAAAATTTTTTTTTTAATTTTTCAAATATTTTTTTTAGTACTCTGTCTCCCTTCATTATATATTTTTTATTGCAATTTAATTATTTATTCACTCTATTAGTTAAATTAAATCAGATATAATAGTTATGCTTTTTAATATACTTTTCTATAGATAGACAGACAAGTGATTTTTTAAATAAAGTGGTGTACAACAATAAAACAAAACACTTATTATATGCCCTTAAGATTATAAATGCGAACATAAAAAGGGGGAAGCAGCCACGTTTAACAAAAAACAATGTGTTATAGTCACGTGACGTTTTAACTTTATTTTTTATTTTATTTTTTTGCCTACAAATTTTACATGCATGCAAGACTTGCTAGCAATGCATTATGTTGTACTCTCTGGAATGTGTGTTGAGTGCGTGCATGTGAGTGATTGTTATGACAAGTGTTAATTTAATGGTGTTCAACAACAACAAAATATTTCTAAAATGTTAGCTTGTGGCAACTGATAAAAAGGAGAAAAGGAATTCTCATTGTAAAATTATTTTGAAATATGAAGTTTTTAGTAATAATTGTGGGACTGCTACTAAACTACTAGTAGATATTCAGTTTAAATTGATTAATTTTGCCTATTCAGATCAAAAAACTAAAACTAATAAAAATACATTCCTTTAATGTGTCGTAAATTTTTGTACCTTTCAGGCATTAAATGAACAACAATCACAAACCAACAAATCGATGGAATATTTCTTTAATTTAATCAATGCATCCTACAATTTCTTCATAATGAAAAGCTACTATATCCGGCACATATGGTAAGTACAGAAAATATTTTTATTGGTAAAATTTTTACTTTCTCCATATCAAATACATATCTGCCTAATGTGACACATTTTTAAGACAGCCCGTCAGTCAGTCAATCAATTTAAAATTAGGTTTAATCACGAGTGTGATTTTATCAATTTTTATTTGGTAGTCAAAGGTCAGTTCTTACAACTCCAAAATATAATCTTACAGCCTGTTCATAGAAGACGAATGGTATAAGACGTTCATCTTTTTATATTTGAAACAATGCCAATCGTCTTCTATGAACAGGCTGTTAGTTGGTTAAAGTTTAGTATTTAAATTTTTTAAATAGAATAAAATTATTATTAATTGAATTATAATTAATTTAAAGTTTTTAATAATAACAGGTAGTTCTGTTGTGACGGGTGTGACCTATAACACTCATATTCACCCCTATCTTGAATATATTTTCCCTAGAAATATTTTCCCATTTCCCAAAATTGCAATCATGAATAATTTTTCCCATCAAATATGTTCCCTTCTTCTAATCATTCAGTGGGGAATGATATTCAATGTGTAATTTCGCCTTATCGTGAACGATATTTTCATAGCCGTTTTTCCCCATTTTCGTGTCAAATTATTCATTTTTTTTTTCTCTAGGGAAATTGTTAAAAAATGTAAGTAATTTTTGTTTTATTACTAAATATTTAGATTATTTAAAATTATTTTTTAGGTCAAAATCAATAAATAAATAACAAAGAGATATTCTCCTCAATAGGATACAAAATAACCGACCCATTGCATGTGGTTTTGTAAAAGTTTCCAAAGATGTAGTGGACGAATTTTGGACTTCTCTTGTAGAAGAATTTAATAGTGCTGGTCCTCCTATCAATCCCATTCATGATTGGAAAAAGGTAATTTTATTCTACGGTAGAACTTCTGACAAGTAAGTCTGCTTTCTTCTTCCGACGGGTATTTAATCCATTCAGCACATATACTTAGCTCTAAAACGTCCAATACTTTGGAGAGCACCTCACAAAAAGTGGATTGTGCCATTCCCACTTCGTAGTCTCTTCCAACACCTTTTTGGTATCCGCCCTCTGCAAAAAATCTTAAACATGGGGGTCGTGGCATAGTGGTTGAGCGCGTGCATAGAAACTCAAAGGACCCAGGTTCAAATCCCAGCGAAGGAGGAAAAATAAAAAATTAATTTGCGGTTTTTCTAAAAAATTATAATTTAAAAAAAAAAAAAAAAAATAAGAGGTTCCCCCCCCCACCTCCAAGAAATCCATCTTCACGAAACCGCTCCCTGGCATTTCCAGCCTATTCCACCAAGAAAACGAATGATCAGGAGTACAGCGCCATCTTATGGGAAGATAACAGCTAACCTACATAAAAAAAGATGCTCAACACTCACATTCAACATCCAGATGGGGCAATTGCTGATGATCATTCAAAGGTGAAGGTATAACACTGGCCTTTGAGTGACCAAATTGACAGAAATTTGTCCCATTGACATAAGGCGCTTAACATGACTTCTTCACATCTATGTATATCTATATATGTATTCAATATTCCAATACAATGCACTGCATTTAGTAGGGGTTTACTCCTGAGTATTGGTCTTAAATAAAAAAAAAAAAAAAAAAATTTGTTTTACTATGGGCAGAATATTAAATGATTTTTTTGTTGCCGGCAGAGAATTGGTCAGCGTATTCAAAAGGTATAAAAAAGCTTCCTTATTTACCCTGTAATGTTGGATGAATCTAAGTTGAATAGTAATTAATATATCCCATTTTTGAATAAAATTAAGGCACTTACAATGTATCGGGTAACTCTAAGGGATTAGACGCATCTCGCAAAACACGACGATCTATTCGCTGTTGCTGTGTCTCCTCCTCTTGCAATACAACAATGCACCAATTCTAAACATTTTTACTTAAAACACAACTTTATTCACACTTAAAATTTTTTAGTTAAATTAATCCGCAAACCAAATATAAATAAATAAATAAATTTGTACAATTTTTATATTCTTCTTCCTTATTTCACATTCACTAAGTATTGATAACAGGAACAGAAGTTTCCATAAAATTCACGATAGCAAATTTCCCTTCGTGGGGAATGAAAATTTGATGGGAACAAATTTCTCCCATGTTATTGCCGATAGGGGTGATTTTGTATCTCTTACAACCGAAAGTATTCTGTAAACCAAACTGATGCTGAAACCGAATGATATTTCCAATTGCAATAATTTTAATTATAGGGTTTTGTTACTTCTTTTTATTCATGCGTTTATTGACTATGAAATATGAAAACAATATTTCTTTCGGCGACTACCTCTTAGCTGTCTTCCGGCAAAAGCTCTGAAAGTAACTGATTGCCATGAACAAGCTTCTCAAGTCTGTCGTTCAGAGTCGATTTTCAACTTTAAGTCCCGGTATTCATGGATAAAAAATTAACATACACAACATGGGTGCTGCGAGGAGCTAGGCCGTAACCCTAACACAGGGTTGTAATCGCCAATTATGTATGTACGTTATTGAATATCAGAACTTTATAATATTGAATCGATTTCAAATTCACTCGTTTTCGGTTGGCAGAAAACAAATTTTTCTTGAAAACTGGTGCACAATGAATACTGCTGGTAAATATCAAAACCTTCTTAAAAAGCGTTGTAGAATTTATTAGTCGAAGAATCACAAACGGGTAAATACTGGGACTGTTTAAAAATATACAGCCGACGTTTTTTATTTTCGTCAAAATACATTTAATTGTTCTACTGATATAATACGAACACGCCATGCCCTAAATAATAACAATATTTGGTTCGTAAATTTTTTTTTACTTAAGACCAATACTCAGGGGTAAACGCCTACTCATACAGTGCATAGTATTCGAATTTGAAGATACATACATAGATAAATTTTTATTTAATTTTGTTATTATAAGCCTTTTTTGTTGATGAGAGAAGTTACAGTCAATTTGACCTTTCAAAGGCCAGTGTTATACCTTCATCCTTGAGTGATCACCAGCAATTGCCCCATCTGTGTGTGGATGTTGAATGTGAGTGGCGAGCGTCTTCAGTAGAAGGTGGCGCTGTACTCCTGATCATTAGATTTTGGTGGAATGGACTGGAAATTTCAGTGAGCAGGGGGGGGGGGGGGGGAGTGGGGAACCTCTTATTTTTAAATTATAATTTTAGAAAAACCGGTAATTTTATTTTATAATTTTTGTCTTTCGCTGGGATTGAAGCTCGGTCGTTTGAGTTTCTGTGCGAGCGCCCTAACCACTATATCTCGACCCCCCGGAAGTTTTAATGCACTTAATGTCGAACAGAGGTCATGGTATTATTTGTAATGTATTAGTCAACTGAGTCACTTAAATGCTTTTTATGGGGTTGCTACCAGCTTCACAGTGCATTCTCATGCCAAAAATATCAAGAGGATTTGACTCCTCAATAATTGCATTACTTACGGTCACAGATGAAAAGACGCCCAAATGAATATAAATATTAAATCCGCTTACAACAAAACAAAGTTATGGTCACTCTTAACCTGAATTTATAAATTTTATTGCCAACTCTCTCTATCCATCAATAAGTAAATAACAGTTGTGTAAGTCCCTTAACGTTGCCAACTTATTGTAAAGATTTTTAAATGCTGATAACGAAAATTGTCCAGGATTTTAGTTTTTTTAGTTTATTTATTTTTAGATTTCATTGTTGTTGTGGTCGTTGCAATTAAAAAGATTTTTTTGTTTTTTTTTAATAAATTAAATTACACATTCAACTTACCGGTATGTATGTATGTGTGTTTTTTCATATCGGATTTCTGATGAAATCGTTTACCACAGTACTGACAGGGATAGGGTCGTGTATCACTGTGTATTAATAAATGAGTGGATAAAGTTGAGGAACGTTTAAATGATTTGCCACATTGTTTGCACTGAAATAAAGAAAATTATCGGAAAATTTTAATTTTATTAATAAATGAATTCATTTTCTATTGTTTAGTTTAATAAGTATGTTAAACGTACTTATAAAATTAAAATTTTAATTTATAAATAAATAATTATGAAATGTATTCAATATTTTTCTCTTATTAATGTTTAAACAGTTTGTTATATTGTTATATATATATTTCTCTTTAAATACATATATTTTTAAGCTACTTTAAACTTAAAAATTAATCAAAGTTTTGTTAATATTAGATCTAGAAATATTTTGTTATAATTTTGTATATTTTTTCTTTGTGTATAAAAAATGAGTAGATTTGTTAGAGGTTTTTTTAAACCAGCTAAATAAATACTAAAGGTGTCTTTTTCTTTTTTTTAAGACTAAAATCTTATATAGAAGACGTTTTGCTTATATAAATAACGTTCATAAAAAAATTTAATATTATTAAGCAAATGTTAAAACAAAAAAAATATATATTTTTTAAACACAGCTGAGCTAATTTGTTGGTTACTTTTTTTTCTTATTTTTATAAGGAAAATAACTCCTAAACGACATTAATATCTTTTATACCCTACACCTGACACGAGTAACAACTCACAAAACAGTCTCTGACTAATCATTACTTGCATACCTATTTCATAGATGTATAACCATAAATCAATCCGTTTATTATTTTAAATGTTGTATAAGAAGGGATGGCTAGGGATACCTGAATTAGTAGATATCCTGCTTTTTTTTTGTATTATATGCTATACCAAGCATATGCTTATAGTTTTTGTCAGAAAAATGGAGCAGAGAATTTATAGAAGTATATATATATTTTTTCGAAGTTTTGATGGATAACATTGCATCCATTAAAGCTTTTGATTTCAGTTGTATTTATTCTCTGTATAAATTTAGGCGAACTGATAGTGGATTTTATATTATTAGGACAGTAATAATATTACTGGTGAGTGCACAACTAAGAGGTCTTTCCTGAACATGACAATTGCGTAAAGTAACATTCACACCCGCTTAATGACGTCATCTAACTTGATAGATGAATGAACATAGATGAGGATTGAATACAGTTAGGTTATTACAGTTGCGTCCAACTATCCAAATTACGCTATTTGCATTTGTGCCAAACAGTTTTGGAAGTTCTTACAATTTTATATTAACTGATCGTTGCTTCTTTGCAAAGTAATATCAGCAAAGATTGTTGCTCTTTTCGTTGTAAAAGCACAGTTTTTTTGTAAAAGCGCTTTATTAGATTTCAATTGGATTTCTTATGTTGCAGCGTATGGAATAACTACATACATATATACATAATTGGCCATTACAACCCTGTGTCAGGGTTATGGCCTAGCTTCCTGCAGCATTTTAATTTTTATCCATGAGTACCGGGACCTACAGTTTAAAGTCGTCTCCGAACGACAGGTTTGAGAAGCTTTTTCATGGCAATCAATTACTCCCAGAGCTTTTGCCAGAAGACTGCTGTGAGGTAGTTGCCATTGTGTAGTAAACAATGACTATGATGCTCTTTAATTTATAGAAAGAATCGTATTTGATTATAATTCAGAAAATTAAGACTAACTCTGATCTATTGTATATACTTATGTATGGTTGGTTCCAACTTTTATAAAAAAAAAACAAAAGCTTTTCGAAAAAGTTTATTGTAATATAGGGTATTAAATCGATGTCTTAGATCATCTATAACATTCTTAAAAAGAAAAAAAAAATAAAATCTTGAATGCATTTATTTTATTTACTAGAAAAAATAAAGAAAACAATATACATATATATTTTTTTCATTTTCTCTGCTAATATTTAAACAGTTTGATTTTATAAGTCTTGTTCGTCGTTTGGTTGTCTTGGGGCCAATTGACTCTTGTATGATTGTTTGGCTATTTGATTATTTGTTTTTAAATTGAATTGTAAAATGTAACATTTTTCTAAATGTGTCACTATTAGTTAGTGGTCTTTTGTCTAAATTGTACGTGTTAATCATTAATAATTTTTCATTTATTTTTCTAATGGTTTTTGTTGTTGTATTTTATTTAAAAATCAATAATGACACAAGTGTTAAAAAATATATGCATGTACATATTAAAAGTTGGATTTTCTACTTTATTTTATTTTTAATATTTTGTTTTTGTTTTAATTCAATTGTTTTAAAAACACAAAAAAAATGGGAACGATCTAGTGATTTTTTAAATTTATATTCTATTGTTTAAATTAGTGTATGTGAAAGGAAGTTGAAGATAAAACGGAAATAGAAAGTTGAGGCATTTCTTTGACAAGCAAAATCTTGGTGCTTAAGTTCCTGAATATCTAAAAAACGAAAAAAAATCTTTTCTTTTATGTCTTATTTAAGTCTTGTTAAATATGTTTGCGTCGCTATTCCATATATTAATATATTTTTTTTACAGAATGTCTTTGGCTTTGCTTCCAATCTACCGTTAGACGTATGCCTGACAATAATGTTATCTGGCAACATTGTCAGACAAAAAATATTCAGTTCATACAGTTGTGGGAATTGTAAATAAATTTATTTATAGCTATTACATCGGTCTTAAGATCCTAGAACTGGTATTCTTTATGAGAATTAACATCCTTTAAGTTAAACACTAGTTTTCGACTCCCGCTACGAAGGTCTCAGCAGAGTTCTTTGTGTTGTACATATTCAGTTTTCCACATAATCTATTTAATTCACCATTTATTGAAATTAAATTATGCGAATTATATGTTTTTACCTTTCGAATGAAAATTCTCACCAGTTTTGTGTTGAGTTACTTTTATGTTCAACTACATATGTACGTACGCATGTGTTGAAATTTGTAAATTCAACTTATTTTTCAGTGTTACCATTACAACATTGAGTAACGAGAAATTACAAATATTTTTCTTAAACTAATCAATAACAATTTGTAATAAGTAATTGGCTTATTGTGCCCTGACCAGTAAATTATAACAATCATTTATTTCTTGAATTCCTAATTGGAATCACTAATTTGAACTCTATTTTGTCAATTTATTTATAATGATAATATCTCGTTTCTCTATGTTGTAATATTTACAATGAGAATGTCTCGCAATCATCTGACAACGACTGCCAAATCTGTTTGTTTACTCGTAGGTGATTAACATGTCCGCTCTACATGAATGTCAACTAGCATCATACGACGGCATTTTTAAAAATACCACAGCATCTCGTAACCACGGTCAGAATACCCATCATAACCAATCAATTAAATTGAGGAGCTTGAGGATGTTTCCTGGATCAATACCAAATATTTCCACGATATCCTGTATTAACCACAGACCGAGAGCATCATGATGTCGTCTAAGCCTGTTTAAAGAATTGTCAGATGTGTGTCAATATTGTGGTCAATGTAACCTATGTGTTGGCTTACTAGACAAGAGCTTCGTGTTCAAACCAAAGCTCTGACAACTTGAAAGAAAGTAAATTAAAAAAAAGAATATTTCAACAATATGCTGAAGACCCGAATTTCGAGCCCTAGAAAGAGTGATCAGTGCATCTTATCATATTATTATTTCAGTATTTGATTTTTTGAAAAGTGTGAGTTAAATAGTTGATGTTTGGTCATGAATATGTACAGACACATATAACTCTGATGAGAGTCCATAGCTGGAGTCGAAAACATGTTTACTTTGGCTAGTGTACTATTCCTTCACAGACATAATTTTCTTCTTTGATTATCAAAAAAAATCATTTCAAAAATTTTAATTCTATATAGAATATAACTTTGATCTTATTAAAGCGTTTCAGACGAAACAAAAAATATTTCTTTCTCCTACTACCTCTTAGCAGGTTTCTGGCAATGACCCTGAGAATAACAGGTACAAGTTTCTTAAGTCTGTCGTTCGGATTTGACGTTAAACTGCAGATACTGGTACTTCAGGATAAAAATTGACGTACACAATATGGACGCTGTGGGAAGCTAGCCCGTAATTCTGAAAAAGAATTGTAATGGCCAATTACGTATGTATATATGCTTGCAACTAATTATTAATAATTGTATCATTTAAAGATCACTTTTATTCATAATATGCCTACTTCTTATAAAAACAAAGAAATAAAAAAACACTGTATAGTGCTTATTTCCGGAACATAAAAACAAGATGGCGAAAACATATGTTTGTATGTAAAATTTAAATGAAAACAACTTTGGCCATTTAAGTTCCATTTACCTTTGCACTGAAACACTAAAAATTGCATTTAAGTTTAAATGTCATTGAAATGAGAAGTTAAAAACTGGGCATTACTGGTACTATTTCAAAGACATTGTTAATAAAAATTTAATTTTGTATGGACTTGATACGGCTCACTTGAATTTTCCTTTGAACCCTTCAATATATAACATAATATTACATATTATGTAATTATATATATGCTCAGTCCCTTTAATAAGATTCAGCTTCTAGTTAAAATATTCTGGCTTGCTGGAAATCAACCAACTACTGCTCAAAGTCAATAGGATTCCATTTTAAGTAACCTTTCCTTTCGTATTAGAAGATTACACCTCTGATTGAACTTTGTAATTAAATCATCCATACATAGACCAAAATGGTGATAACAAAGTTTTAAGATCGCTTTAGTCCGCACAAATACATTCTTTTAAATACATTTTTAAACTTTTGTTAACGTGACTGAGCGCTTCTTGTCAGTTAAATTACTAAACACTTCGCATGAAATCTTGCGATCTCTAAAAGGGCCAATTGGTAGAGATGTCACGGAGAGGGACAAAAAAGGAGTAGAACATATCGTCGATGGAATTAAATAACGCTGTAACTGACAAAACCTTAAATGTTCACCAGAGCCAAAAAACCTGTATGAAAGTAGAACAAAGACTCTGGTATTTTTCGAAACACAGACGGCGGAAGTGAATTTATTTTCATCATAGAAATCTGGGTCCGGGACCAATCGACGCGTATTTATTTTTCTGATAAAAATGATGAAAAAAACGTATTTTCGATTTTTTGTCAGTTACAGCGTTCTTTAATTTCATTGACAATATTTTATACCACTTTTTACATCTTTAAGAAAAAATATTTTTCAATTAGAACTTACAGACTTTCTTTGCTTACTTTCGTTAACCACATGGCAACGATGCAAAGGATCCCTTACTCTTTTATTAACTGATTTTCTTGTAAGACCACCCATTTTTTGATTTCTTTTTTTCTTTTAATTTTTGAAACTGTAACAGATGTAGTACCGTTTTGTTTTACGTTAAAGCGAAAGTAATTCTTTAAAGAAAAAATATTTTGTTTTTAAGCAATAATAAAAATAAAATAAGAAAATAACGTTGAAACAGAATGTAATCGTTAAAATCTTTCGATAAGTATTTAAGCCATCTGTTTTATTCTGAAGAAGTCGCACGCACAATATTTAAAAAAAAATACCGATCACACAATCAAACGGATAAATAAGAAAAAAATAAAATGTATAGGCTGTTAAGCATTTAAATCCGGCTGACTGCCAAAAGGATCTCTCTCCCTTTCTTAGTTGGTTTTTGTTGAAGAAACCTTTCAGGCATATCGTGTTGCAGATAAAAACTACAAATACTATGTTGTATGAAAAAGCAACTTTTTGACTCTAAAAAAAAACAGTAATAAAATTACACAGACCATGTGCCATACATTATTTAGTTTTTTTATATCTATATAGTACGTAGTTAAAAAACAAAAACGTAAATGAATGTGTGAAAAAAATGAAAAATGATATTCTTGATTGCTTTGGTTCTTTTTGTTTTTATTATAATTAAAAGCATAAGAGAATATGAGACCACAGCACACGACTGTCGACAAAATATTTTGAAAAAAAAAACTTAAGTTAAGGAGACTACTATTTTTATTTAAATAAAAAAATCTCAGCATTTTTTGGCAAAAGCAAAATAGTTTCTATATACATACATATGTATGTATGACATACATTCATAAGTCCTTGGACATATTAACGCTATTTTGAACAAGTTGTATATGCAAAATTTCGTTCATAGGTGAGGTTTATTTTCAGTTAAATAGATTTCTTTAAATAGATTTTGCACATTTAATAATTTTTTTTTATCTGGGAACTACTCTTACTTTTGCAGGGAAGTTATTCAATAAACGAACGGTGCAGCTAAAGAAAAAATTCTCTCTATACTGAATTGTGCCATTCATTTAACGATCAACTACAAAGGATGTGCTTATAAGAGGTACGACTACTACGTCCTTTTCTGACCTCAATCAAGAAGCCCCAAAATAGACTTTGAAGCACTGGTTCATACATGAAAGTTGTATTTCTTCTTGGGGAGGGGGAAACAATTCAGATGGATTAAAGTATTTCATGCACCATTTTAAAAACCCAAAGCACTTGAATGTTTGCTTTGAAATCCGAAAAATACACTGCTTGGTGCAGTTTACATGCTTGTGGCATTTAGAAGCTTATTTCTTTAAAAAAAAAAGTCAAAGTTTGTGTAGCAATCAGAAGGGTGCCATACCATGATCAAACACTTTTGGTTTACAAAAAAAAAAGGCGCTCCATGTTGCCTACTTATTAATTATCAAAATTTAACGATAATTTGATTTCTAAAAATGGACCAGTCTATGAAACTTTAAGGCCATGGCATTTCTAAATTATTTTCTAAGGCCCTACCTGAAGCTATTGGTTTATTCTAATAAACCAGCAATAATTTACGCCTTAAAGTGCAGAGTTGTTCTTGTTATTTGTAAAATACATCCAGCAATGTGGTTCGTGCGCTTTATGCACGACATAATTTTCACATCTTAATGGCTTTGGAATAAAAAATTGTTTGGCTAATTATTTAATTTTTAACAATTTAAAGTTTCACTGATTTTAATAATACTCTATCTGCTATGTGATGGAAATCGATTTCTATCGAAATTAAAATTGACTGAAATTTCAAGTTCCTATAACTTCCGAATCTAAAAAGATTTGAAGTTCCTTTTTTACTCATCACCTTAATGACTATTACTACTACCTTCTTGATTATTTAAATTTTAAAATAATTACGGACGATAAGTTTTGTATAAATTTTAAAATACATACGATTTCAATTTCGAACGAAAACGTTTTTAATCACATACCGGTATATTATATTTCTTGTTAAAATCCTGTATAAACTAAATCTCTTAATGTATCTGAACACTTTGAGGGATTTTGTTTTTCATATAACATTTGAAGTAGTTTTTATTTCGTCAACTTGATAAAGGTTTCTTCTATGGTTGTCTGCAGAACATCCTTAAGCAACATGAAAAGAAAATCGAAATCTCTTACTTTAATTTTGACAGGACAGAGAAAATAGAAATCAATTGTCAGATTTAAAAAAAAAAATTAAAAAATTCGATTTAAATTTAATTTAAAAAACGAAAAATGGAAAACAGAAATTATTTCCCGAGTGTGGTGTATGGAAGTACATACAGTGTCTAACTAAACATTCAGTGAGGTTTTTAAAATCCTACTTACGAAAATTAAAAATGTTTGTTCCCAAAACAAGATTAACACTGCTGTGCATTGCCAATTCACTGTACTAATCCTTTACGGATGGATTTTAGTTAAAAATTTATATTCAAAACTTTGGTCTACAACTAAACTTTAGTAAAGATTTTAGAAAAAAAGAAAAATCTATTAAAATTCCTAAAAAACAAACGAAAAAAAAAGAACGATATGCACATACATACATATTTCAATCAAATTTTAATTAATTTGATTAACTAATTGCGTGCTATGAGATTTGTCAATTTAATAGTGTTGTTTTTGTCTTTGTTTACCAACATTAAAAAAAAGAAAAATTCTAAACAATTTTATCTATAAAATTAGATCATTTCCAAAAGGGGTTTTTATATTTCTTTTTTTCAGGATATAAAGGATTCGTATGGTGTGAAGCGTTTGAAAGAGAGTTCAGCAATTAAATTATGTTATAAAATCGTAAATAATGGCAAAACAATTAACACAAGTTGCTTAAACAAACACGCATTTCGAATACTCGCTAGACTGGTTCATAATAAATATTTTCTGTTATTATACAAAAATATTTTATATTTTTTTCAATTAATAATTTTTGTATTTGAAAAGTGGGGTTTAATTATTGTCCTAGTAGTGGTGGTAGTGGTAGTTGCAGTAGAAATTGCTTTAGTTTTCAATTAATTGAATTGAGGTTAGTTTTTTAGCAGTAATTTTATGAAGCCAAAGTATACAGTCATGTTTATGAGTGCTGGTGAAATCTATAGAAGGCACGATATTAAGCCATTAAAATCTATAATGATTATTAAAGGAATTTCAATCAAATATTTTATTTTATTGTTTTACTAAGTAAAGTAAATATTTGATTTTCTCTCAAATAATTTAATTAGGGGGGAAAAGTTTTTTTTTTATAATTAATAATTTATTATTTTCTTTTACACAACAATTAGTTTTGCTTTTGCTTTGCTTTTACAGAACTCAAACGTGAAAGGTTGCACATTGATTTGAACTTTTTAAGTAGTTAAAGGCTGTCACCATCACCATCTGGTGATATACGGATAAATTTAAGTTTCTGCTGGGCAATTGCTTACAATATTTTCCAGGTCTAAAAATGTGCTTTAAATCAGAATTACAGAAAAGAGCTAAAGACTCGATAAGGACTTGTATTGTTTCAAAACTTAATGAAGGCTTAGATAGATAGTCTTCAGGTGGAAAGCAAATTAAAGGTATTTTATATAAGAAACAGAGAGTGTCATACTCTATAGTAAGTACACCAGGAGTTGATTTCGTTAAATAAACCCGTATAACTAATTGATGTTTTTTTCCATAATACTTTATTTTCCAAGAGGCAGTCACTTTAAAAGTAATCCAACATGAAAAAATTGCATTTATACTCGTAGAACTATATTAAGCGCCCCTCGACAGAGCCAGAACAGAGAGCTTCTATTATTAACAGAGTAGGAAAATAAACAAAACAAAACAAAACTCAAATGTACGTAGGTAGAAAAAATGAATGTGAAGAAAAAGAAAAGAAGAAGAGAAAAAGAAAAGAGAAAAAGAGCCAATTTTACGAATGTAACGAAATAACAAAGCAAGCACAAGAGCGAAAAGCGAATTGTTTCGTTTGCACTCTTTCTCATTTATAAAGTATTTGTTTTGGTTTTGCTCATGTACAATACGATTGAAAAAAATTTGAAAAGTTTATGACTTTGTGGAAACCTTTGCGAAATGTTTTGTTTGTTTGCCCACTCTGATTATTAATATACACTTGTATACTCTATTATGCATCTATTAATGGCCTCAGTTCTAACGTGAATAGGACGACATGTATTCTCTGCTCTATTCGTTACCTGGCCCACCTTGAGTGATATCAAGTCAAGCGAATATAGGCTCCAAGTCAAGGACGTAAAGTTGATAACGGTTCCTCCATATTTACATACTACTAAAATTTTACAAAATTGAACTGAAAATATCAGTTGTACAGTATTTAGAATGTTTTGCCAATGAAAAATAATAAGTTTTTCGTTTGCCTCTTTAGAGGGAATCAATTACGCTTCTTACAAGTATACTTTACTAAGCACCATATGATTTGCTGTGCGCCCAAGTCAAGAGAAGAGAAGAACAGCAGCTTTACTGTCACTGTCGTTTTCTACGGGAGCTGAGACTAACACATCTTGCAGACTAACAAATCTTCAAAGATTTAAAGTGTCGCAAGAATATGTCATCGACAAATCCGATCGATCTTGTCAGGGGTCAGGATCAGATACTAAGGAAGACAGCGTGGATTAAACAACCGTTTTAAAAATTGAGTTTTTGAATTCTCTCATAGCTAATTGCGGTTTTCCCATTCAATTTAACTTAACTGGAACGTTTTTCATTTGGTCATGCAACTGAACACTTACAGTTCGAGTCGCAGACCAGAACAATAAAACTGACTGTTTAAGTACATATTTTAGTATTTGAATGGTGTGTGGTACGAAATATACTACCAACTTGACGTATGCCATACAATTTTGTGAAAAAAAAAAAATAATAAATTGATAATCTTCTCGCAAGCGTGCGTGAATAGACCGCCACAAGTTTGTAAATGAGTCCATCAATTATTTTTTTAAAAAATAACCAAAATATCAATACAGTGAGTTTGGATGAGTACCAACAATAGTATTACAATTAAGCACTACAAATTAATCGGTCTTTATGCTATAAATTTCGCTTCGGTTTTTTTTAATATATTTTTTTTAACATTGTTATTTTGTCACCTTTTTTTAATAGCCCTTAGTAATAAGTATTGCCAAAGCTTACCTGGAAATTTCTAGCTGTTCTTTTTTCACCATTATGTGAAATGTTTCCTGTACTGCAGCCACCATCGCTATCTTGATATCCGGTACTTGACGATAAACGAACATCTGTTAAACTGCCTATTAACGCTGTTGAATCGGGATGTTGCTGTGGTTGTTGTTGCTGCTGCTGCTGGTGATGTTGAGAAATAAATTGTTGTTTTTGTTGCTGATGGTGTTGTTTTTGAAAGTCCTCACTGACAATTAAATCACCATTATTACTATCATTATCACTGGTTTGTTGTACAAATAGATCTACTCTTTGTTGTCGTAATAATTCCAATTCTCTTTGAGTTTGTGCCTTTAGATGTTGGGTTAATAATTCCAAATTATTGCCCGCTAATCCGGCCATAAAGGCATTACGATGAGCATAGATATGCTGTTGAGCCAATTCCAAATCACTGGCTTTTGTTGATGTACGAGGAAACGTCGCCGGCCCAGAGATAGATGATAAAGGTGTTAAAAGATTTGAGTCTTGTAAGTGTTGCTGTTGTTGTTGTTGCTGTCTCGTATAGGAATTACGACGTTCGTATTTAAATTTACGCACTATAGGATCCATATCATGTTCCTCTTCCGTATGCGGGTGATGTTGGTGCTGATAATGCATTGATTTTTCACACATGCTGGCCGGTGACCAGATATGTGAACCCTGTAATCGTCTTTTTGTTGAAGGTTCATATTCTTCATCTTCATTATTTTCGGGTGTATGCGGGCTAGATTTCGTTTGTTGTACTGTCTCTGTCTCTAAAGGCGGCGGTGGTGTCATTGTGGATTCTGCAGTAGTTTCTTCCCTTTTAATGGATAAATTTAAAGGCATATCATCATTTAGACATTCATCTTGCGAAGAGCCTGATATGTCTTCTTTTTCTGGTGTCAAGGCATAATCTCTATTGCTGGTAATGGTTAAAGGAGATTTTGGTGTAATGGGTGTATGAGGTGAGCCAAGCGTCGAAGCGGAGGAAAGTAAAAACTGAGGCCATAATAGTGCGCTCGAGTAGAGAAGAGGATTGTAAAATAAAGAAGATAAGTCTGCAAAGAAGTGGTAGAAAAATAATTGTTGCAAATTAAACGTTAAAAATAATAAACTTATTATGAGATGGATATTGATTGGAATTTCATGTTACTACAGCTTCCAAATCTGAAAAGGTTTGGAACTTTTTTTTACCCATCAACTTAACGACTATTGCCACTACATTCTGGATTAAAATAACTAAAGCAGATAACTTTTATATGACTTTGAAAATACCGACGAAATCGGAATAACTCTGAGTAAAGGTATTTGGAAACTTAAAAAGCCACTCTGTTTATAACTGGGTCCTTAAGTAAAAAAATTACAAAAGAAATGTTCAATCTTGTTTTGTTTTTTTTACTTTTTAATTGCATTAATACATATATACATATATAATGTACATTGAATAGCAATAACTTTAATTTTATTTTTTTCTAGGACTTGAAATAATTTTAAACAATTAAATTTCTTATATAAAATAAGATTTCGCCAGGAATAAACCGTTATATTATATTTTACTTTAAAGAACAGAGTTTGTGGTGGGACCCAATCATTAGCATACTGTACGGCATACTCGTTGCCTGAAATATACTCGTCATACATATGTACAGGGTGAGCAAATTTTAGGTTGAAAAGTAAATTGACTGTCAAATCACGAAATGTCAAGAATTGAACTCTCATCCTTTAACATTTATTCAGTAAAAAGTTGAAAAATTGTAACCATGGAACGCTTCACTATCATTGCTGGCGTCGAACGTTTGTGAATTGACTGTTTGAAGAACTGAACGAAAACCACACATTTTCAACAATATCATCTTTAGCAATGAGACCCTGATAATGGATCTTCAGTGGCTATAATTGGTTAATGTTGTCATCAGTGACCTTTAAGTTCAGACCAGACAATTCGGTTATAAATTGAGAAATTTTCCGTTCGCATAATTTCTCGATTTGGTGATGTTAATTGGCCGCTTGGTACTTGTGCATTTACGCCGCTGGATTATTTTTTCTTGGGCTATTTGAAAGACCGGGTTTGTGTGAATAAACCACAAACAACTGACGTTCTTAAAGATGAAATTCGGTTCTGTATTGATGAGATAAGCGAAGCTTTGTTGCAAAACTTAGATAAAAATGTTGTGAAAGGAGCGGACATCTGCCGACGTGATAGAAGTGGGTATTTGCCAGACATCATATTCGATTCTGTTATTTCTACTTGACATTGACCTCGTATCAATAAAACTGAATTTGTCAAAAAAAAAAATTGTGTTTTTAAGCGAATTCACTTCCTAAGGTCAAATTTCTCCACCCTGTATGCTTCTATGTGACAAATTGAATGCCCATGATGCTTTTATCTTCGAAGCTTTTAGAGGCTGTAGAATTTTGTATAAATGCTTTAAATATTTCGTCTATTCACAAAATGTGTTATTAGTTATATACCGTTTTGTGTTAAAGTTGCAACTTATTTTATTACTATGATTGTTTTTAGTAAAAAAAAATAACAAGTTTATGGTATAGAGGTTAGAGCGCTCGCACAAAAACTCAAACGGCCCAGGTTCGACTCCCAGCAACGGTGAAAAATGAAAAAGTTAGTTTGCGATTTTTTCAAAATTATAATTTAAAAATATGAGGTCCCCCAACCTTCTCCAAGAAGTCCATCTAGAAAGTAACCGCTCCATGACGTTCCACTCTATTCCACCTTAACCTTTGACAACGAAAAACAAATGATCATTAGAAAAGCGCCACTTATTGGCAAGCAGCAGATAACAGCTAAAAACCTACTTAGCGAAGGCACTCACCGCAATCAACATGTAACGATGGGGCATTTGCTTTCGATTATTCAAGGGTGAAGGCATAACTCTGGCCTTTGAATGAGCAATTCACAGCAATTTCCTTTATTCCTAAGGCGCTTAATAATATAAGAAAACAAAATATATATTCTGTTGTCATAATGTACTGTCCTTTCCACAAAATATAATACAATGCACAGCATTTAGTAGGGGTTTACCCCTGAGTATTGGTCTCAATAAAAAAAAATATTCTCTTTCAGATTAAAGACCTCTTCAGATAAACCTGTTATGCATTTCCCTAGCATAGAGATAACCATGACTTTCTAGGAAGATTTTGTGAATACTCCAATTATGTTTATACTTCAACATATTTTTTAAATAATTTTATTGCTTTTTAAACCAAATATTATTCAAAGCTTTTAAAACTTGGCCTGCAAAGCTTTTACTTGGCCTGCTTGCTTCTACTTTTCAGTTTTTTTATTGTTTTTGTTTTGAAAGGATCTTACAGTTTTTATAAAACTAAAAAGAAAAACGAAACTATAAAGGCTTTAGAGCTTTTTTTCCATATTAGCGGATTAAAAAAAATATATAATTATATGTATATAATTATCTCAGTGTATTTTAATTATCTAATTCTTAATATTTAACATTTTAAATATTGGTTTCTTTAACTTTTTACCAACTTTATTGGTAAAATTGAAGAGCTTTAATACTACGTTTACATTTAGTTTTTATTAAAAAGAATTTATATTTTAAAAGTAATAACATTTCTCATGCCACAACTAAAAACTTCTAGCTGAAAAATGAAAAATCTGAAATATATAAAATTTTTTTCTTATTTTATTTTGAATTTTCTGTTTTTTTTTCTTTTTATCTAAAGCTTAGTAAAAATAAATTGCTGCTGAAAAGCCTTAAAAATTTCTTAAAGACTAGAAAAGGTAGAATAAACAGAAAAACTGATTACAATTACGAAAGCATAGCAACAAAAATTGTTGAAACAATTAAAAAGTGGATTGAAATTTTCTTCAAAAATACTAATGCCCAGATTTACATTGTTTAGTTAGCTAACTGAAATGGTTTAGTTGACGCTATAATATTTTAAAGCATTTTATTAAACTTAGTTAACTAATTAGGGTTTAACTAGATCTAGGCAAATAATGTATATGAGATAACGTTAATTTGATTTACGTCACATTAGTAAGCTCATTAAACACTGTTAATCTGGGCATAAAAGAATTATTACTTAAATCAAATAAATTATTGATCCAATCAAAAATTTAATTTTTTAAATAATTTTAATATTTTTGTTTTGTCTGTGAACGTTCATGATTTTAAATCATACTTTTAAAAAATAGCCATTACCACCCTGTTTCAGAGTTACGGCCTAGCTTCTCGCAGCACTCATGTTGTGTGTGCCATTTTTTTATACATGAGTACCAGGACCTACTGAACGACAGACTTGAGAAGCTTTTTTACGGCAATCAGTTACTCTCAGAGCTTTTGCCAGAAGACTGCTAAGAGGTAGTCGCCGCAAGAAATATTTTTTTATAGTGTTTTTCTTCAAAATGTCCTTTTAAAGGCTTATGAAAAAAAAATTTCTTATTAATAATGTCTATGATACTCGTGTAGATGTATTATGAATTACAAGATCTATTAAATTTTTAAAGATTTAATCAAACATCTTGAAGTTTTAAGCTAACTTCGATGGATGTAGTTGAGAATTGTAGAACTTGATCTTTTCATAAAATATTTGAAAATATTTATGTAAAAAAAAAAATACTTAAAACTTTTGAACTATTTTGTTTTTTTAGGGCTTAGAATGCTTTATCTCATCATTTTAAAAGAAAAATATTCAAACATCAACAATGTACAAAGTTTTCAGACTTAATTTCGTGTATAATTTTTAAGAGTTTATCTAAAAATTTACTTAAACAATAGTTTAGTGGTTTCCAGCAATGCTTACAAAACATCTTTAATTCAACTGAGAAAAAGGATGTTTAAAATTTTGACGATTTTTTTTAACTCTTGGGTATTATTGTAAAGATATCGTTTACATTTTTATTAATTAAAGAAATATTAAACGTTTTTGAGTTTCCAGAAAATTTAAAAATTCAAAAAAGTTATGACATAAGAAGTTTACAGTCAGTATTAATTTTTAAGGACAAAAGAAATTTATAGACGGCATAGATATGATCTGAATTTACAGTTTAACTGTCGGTATTTCCTTCGAGTATAGAATAAGAACGATTTTTTTATATTATATGCTAAAGACTCAGGTTCGAGCCCCAGGAAAAATGATCAATTTTTTAATTTATTTTTGTTTCGTCAGAAAGGCTTTAATTAGATCTATAAAGAAGTCTATAAAGAATTTAACTCTGATCTAATTAAAGCGTTTCTGACAAAACAAAATTTTTTTATATTTCGAAAACCAATAGTTTCAGATTTTTTTTCTTGTCATTTTCTGCTTTGATTGAAAAAATCAATGCAGAGAAAACAAAAACAATCTAAATTCTTAATGGAATTTAAATTCTGATCTAATTCAGACGTTTAAAAGACGAAATAAAATTTTCTTAAAAATCTTTAAAGCACTAAAACTTTCCTGCTAAAATTTATTTTTACATTTTATGGGTAAATCTTAAGAGCTTTCGTATAAATTACAAAATTTTCAAGGCTTAATATTGTTGCTTACAAAGCCAGCAACAGATGTGTGTAGAATGTAAAAAAATTCTATTTTACTATTCAAAGTGACAACTTTTTTGATATTTGATTTAATTTTTTTTTTTTATTTTCTATTTATTTATTTTGTTTTAAGATGCCAATCTAACTTTAGTTGAGTTGTCAGTCGCTAAAAAAGATATTAAAGCTCTACTTGTAAATTTTTTGTTTTCGTCAACTAGACATTTTTACTTGCCGGCTGTCAACGCAACTGGACATCGGTTGCTTTGCATAATTGAGCCATTGATTGTAAAATAGAGTTAAAGTGTAAAGCTACAGTCACTTTAGATAAATATTTGATGAATAAAACGTAATTACTACTTATGAAAACATTTATCTTTAAATTTTTTCTTAGATCCACGTTTAATAAATTAAATATGAAAATATTTTTTAAATATTTGTATAAGAAATGTTTATATAAAACGAAATATTTGCAAAGAATATTTCCAAAAAAAATAAAAAATAGTGGCTACGCTTTTTTCGTCAAATATTTGCACAATGTGACAGTATGTGTACTACACATTGTATAGTAGATTTTTCTAAATTTGTTATTTTAAAATTAATACCTCTATTGTTAAGCTTTTGAGCTGCTGCTGTAGCCATAACGTTATTAAAAGCTGAGGCTCTTTGTATCCAATTTTTAGAATTATTCAAATTTATATCTAAAGCTGGACTATTGTAATTACTTAGAGATGAAGGTTTCGATTGAGGCGAAGGTGGTGGTGATAAATGATTCATTTTAATCGGATTTTGAAAATGATTTTCTTTATTCTTTATAATTATATTTCAAGAAGAGTAGTATATATTTTTTTATTTAACACTTTTATAAAAACACAAATTTTAATAGAATTTTTTAGGCACTTGTTTTTTTTTTCTTCTTATTTTTCTATTATTTTGATCTATTTTTTGTATAAATTTAAACTTTTTTGTTTGTTAATTAATATTTTTAAAAAAATATATCCCATTTTTGTAAAAGTAAAAGATACCGTTAATAACGCATTTTATATAACGTTCGTTATAAGTATTTCCTTTTTAGTTAAACACTGGTTTTTCTTGCATTTCTCTTTCAATTTCTCATTATTTTGAAATAAAGAGTTAAATTTGTTTATAAATGTATTTGCCATAAGAGAACACGTCCGTACGGTTTGGTGCTTGGCACCTGACTGAATCTTTCAATGTTGGCCAAGTTCTCAAAACACTGCAGAGCAGTGTACGGTGTAGTTATTTAAGCAGAGTAATTTGTATGGCTAAAATCGAGAAGAAAAATATATATATAAAAAAACAAAATCGTTGCCTTAATTAACCAAAACCAAAGTAAAGCAGTTACAAAAAAATAACAGCAATAACAATGACCACTACTACCAATATTTGTATAAAAAAAAAACTGACAAAAAAAAGGAAAAGAATTATCAACCACCAACTACTGTAATATCATCAGTGACTGGCTGCTATAGGCCAACTAATGTGAGTGTATATGTTAGCATTTATGAAAACATATTACCAAGAGAGATAGGCAGACAGACAGAGAGAGTAGAGTTTTTATACTTATACGAAGGTGAAACGAATCAAAACGGTTTAAAAACTGTTGTTTATACATCGTGTTTTTGTACAAATATACTTACGTATGCATACACTCAAGTGTATATCGGCATTCTTATGCTCCCCCATATGTTTTTAATTAATACTGAATGAAAGCAAAATAAAGCGAATTTCTTTTAATGCAACCCTAAAATTCCCTTTAAGAAGGCTCTTGGCTAAGATCCTTTAAGGGTTTTAAAGAAACACACTTCTTTTCCTACACTCTCATCAACGAACAGTTATTTTAAACTCACCTATACATACATATGCATGTTTTTTCTTTTGCTCTTGTTTGTTGTATATTTTGCCTACATTGTGATGATGATGATGATCAGAATTTTTGATCATTTTTTGTTTATACGAGTATTTACTCTTATATTACGAGTAGTTGGCAGCACGCGCTGCTTGTTCGTTTGCTAATTGGTTTTGTACATTTGGCGGGCGTTTTATATAAATATGCACAACAACAATATTTAGTAGATTTGTTTTTGTTTGCAGCAACAACTGACACTTCTTTTTGTATAGGAAAAACAGTTTGTATTGTAACTTATAATTCAAATACTTTTCCATATAAAAGTTGTATGTTATCATTAATTGGAACAATCTTTTGTAAGTTGTAAATTCTTTTAAATTAAAAAAAAAATCTATTTAAAAACAAAGTTAACACATTTTCTTTTCTGAGAAACTTATAGTATTTTATTATCCTTTTATATAAATACTAGGTGAACCCGGTGTGCTTCGCTACCCCCTCGTTATATAATAAAATTAACGGCGGTGACGTGGTTCATAGTTATATGGCGACGTTAACAGTATTAAGAGCAATATACTATCAAATATAAAAAAATCCGTTGGAAGGAACAAATTTATACAGAGAACAAAACGTTTAAAATTTTCAAATAAAATTTTGCGTGAAAGGGGGCGTGGCGTAAGAAATGTTTATTAATACCTCGCCTGGAGTATAATGTGTATACAATTTGAAGTAAATCTGTTAAAAACTATATGGGAGCAATTACATAATTTTAAAAAAGTGGGCGTGGTAGAAAAAAAGCACCCTATTAATCATGTCAGAGTCCCAGTTAAATGCCGTGAAAATTTCAGGAAGATCGGTCCAGAGGTTTGGTCTCTTATAAGGTACAAAAAACAAATAAACAAACACACATTCAATTTTATATATTTAGATAATCCATATAAGTCTGTAAGTCTGTTTGTTTGTCGGTCAATTACGCCTAAACTATTTAACAGATTTTGTTGAAGTTTGGAGCATACAACATTGCTTCTTCAACCACCAACAATGTAATAGGATATGCTTTTTTATTGAAAATAGGGCGTGCCACCTCCCATACAAACTAAATACTGATTTGAGTATATCTTATATAACAGTTTCTTAGCTTAGTCTGAATAACTTCAAGGTCAAGGAAAATCATCTATGGACAAATGCGGGTGATAGGTGTAGCGGGCACGCCGGGTTTAGGCTAGTATGTTGTATACATTTTATTGATCACGTTTAATTATTTCCATCTTTTATTTTAAAGATTATTATAAAGGATAATATTCAGAACAGTTATTATTTTGATAAGCTAACAGAGAAAAAGAAATTAAAGGGCAACATTTATTTTTAGCCAAGAAAACTCAGATATCGTTACTTTTCGCTAAATATATATATTTTTTTTCTTAAAGTTCAATAAGCTTAATCTAGGATTTCTTTGATTTTTTTATGCCCTCCCAATAAGAAGATTCCTCAAGTACCTTTGAGTTGAAATTTTTTTTACTTTTATTAGTCAAATGGTTCAGGGAATTTACTGATTCTTAAACTATAAGACAGTGTAATACATTTCATTCGTTAGGCCCATTCTTTAGTATGAGTGACTTATTAGGAATCTCTACAATTGAAGTCAAATTGACACAACAAGAGTTTTTGTTATGTATTTTGCTTGCGTAGTTTGTAATTAAACTCAGGAATAGATTCTTCTTACATGAGCTAAAATTGGGTGTTAGAAAATTTCCCGTATTATTATGTTTATAAACAAATTTATAATTTTATATTTTGCATATAATTTTAATTTCCAACAAATTTTTATAAGGGATGAAAAATAAAATAAATAAACAAAAATATATATACATTTAATAAAAAAATATGATATATGTATGTATTTGTTGAAATGTACAGGGTGGGCAAATTTGTGGTTAGGAAGTAAATTGGCTGCCAAATTATGAAATTATGCTCTGAAAGGTGAAATTAGTCAATGCATTAGCGAGATAAGTGAAATTTTTGTTTTTTTTTGCAAAATTTGGTTTAAAATTTTGTGAAAAAAGCGAATGTCTGCCGATAAGCTAGAAGGGAATATTTGCTAGACACAATTATTATTAATTCACATATTTCTACTTTACATTGGAATCAATAAAACTGAATTTGTAAAAAAAATGTGTTGTTAAGCCAATCTGCTTAACAATCTCAAATTTCCATGTGTAAGTGCTAAGTTTAATTTTGAAACCAAAACGAACCCTGAACCGAACCTGAACTAGATTAACCTGATCCACAGTAAAACTCTCGCCTACATTTTCAGTATCATGGCTTTTCATTTCATTCTGTCGTAATTTAGTCAAGTGTAATGCAAGATTTATATTTTAAAAAGAATTCTACCAAGAACTGGACTCTCGAGCAGAACTGGAATAACTTAGTTCTTAACCTCAGTCTTTACCTACATGAATGCATATATAATTGGCCATTACGTCCCTGTTTCAGGGTTACAGCCTATCTCCTCGCAGTACCCATGTTGTGTGTGTTAATTCTTTTCCATAAGTACCGGCTCCTACATTTCGATGTTGTATCCCAACGACAGACTTATGAAGCTTGTTCATGACAATCAGTTGCTCTCAGAGCTTTTGCCAGAAGACTTATTAGAGGTAGTAGCCGAAACAAATATTTTTTTTCAATATGTCAGAACTGGGGTTTGAACCCGGGGCTCCTGTTTAAGTAAGCCAACACACTAAATTCCGTATTTGTTGTTCGAAATTTGAACCAAACACATTTATTATTAAAACGTAAAGAAATGAGAAAGTTAGCCACTATGTACAACGAGCTGCTAAATTTTTATTATAAATAAGGCTGTTAATATGTATTTAAAACATTCATTTTTTATTTTAAAAAAATTTCAATTTTTTTTACTATTATTAAGTTGTAATTCATTAAACGAACGTAGTTTTATAGGCAAAAAAATAAAAATAAAAAAAAAAAATCGGCATTTAGCAGAAAATTAAAAAAAAATTAAATGCTTACAAATCTAGCAGTGAAAATGCTAAAATAGCACTAATGCAAATTGCATTTTTAATTTTAAAATGTCCGTGCTTATTAGAAAGTTCTTCAATGTTAATTCAATAAAGCATTTTTAATTTAAATATACTCTTAAGCATCGACAACATTATTATTAAGGTGCAGTTTTCTTAAAGTCATTATGTGCATAGGAAATTCAAAAGTACGCATTTCAGAATTAAATCAAAATTTTCTTTTGAGTAAAAACATACCTATTTAACAATTTTTTAGATTTATGTTAATTTTGTGAAAGAAATGAGATACAAATATTTCCAGTTGTTTTTGTTTAATTCAACGCTGAATGCTATAAAATCAGAAAGAAACTCTTCGCTTTAAAAAAAAATATATGACCCTATTCACAGTAATATGCAAAAATCAAGTGTTGCTAAAGTAAGTAAGTCTTTATATAAAAAGCTGTTACTAAGTTTTTGGTATTCATAGTCAAAATAAAATTATACTTTAAGTTGAGCTGGCGCTAAATGGATGTCAACTCTGTTTCGATAAACGTTTTTCAATTATTATGAAGCGGCAGCTGCTTTTATTTTGCTTACATTTATTGTAAACAATTAATAAACTTACACACACAAAGACCAAAGAAGTGGAAGTGGGAAATTTTAACCATCTATTTATTTTTATATTACTTCTGTATTTACATATAATATTTAAAACTCCTTATCACTATTCCAATTGCTTTGGCTTTCTTTCAACAAAACATTCGTCAAAATCATCCATAACTTTTAAACTTTTTCATTAATTAATCTGAAATTCAGTCATTCAATAGTTTACATAACGGTTGAATGAAAGATTTAAAAGTTTTTAAAATCTGGGCCAAGTGAATTTCTAAATTTTAAGCTTAAAACAACAACTAAATTATGAGTAAGGCTTTTTACACTACTACATACATACTATCTGTATGTATTCAATATGCATAAATGCGTAATATTAATTAAAATATAAGCCGATATATCACAATAAGAAAAACAAATCAGTAAATAATCATTTCTTTACCGCTGTTGTTATTAATTGACAAAATTCATAGGTATGCGCGCCATGAACAAAGTGAACGCCTCCTGCTTATAACGGCCAAACGACCAATCGCAGCACAGAAAAACACAAAATCAAAAGAGAAAAAATGTACGTAAACACTGAAATGCACACACACACACTTTTATTTTATATGCCGAGGTAAGAGATTACAAAAACTCACCACCAATTTTAAGAACATAGCTGCCAGATTTGACGATTTTCATACCTAGAGTTGGTCAGCGGAAAATTTAACGTTCTTGACTTAAAATATTGACGACAAGGTTTTATGATCTATGGGCAGTGCTACACGTTCAATATATATTGAATATCGCGATATTTATTGAACGTGTAGCATTTTCATGATATTATATTGCGATATGCTAATAAGAAGTCAAATAAAACATAAAATAAAAGACGCAGTGCGAAAAATTTAACAAATAAAAAGTAAAAAAATATATTAAATTTGTGTAAAATTTGTTTTAGTAAATTGTAATGGAGAAGATAGTGAAAGCGAGTGGGTTCTGCCGGTGGAATCGGAATTAACAACCGAAAAAATTATTTCGAAAAACTTAATTTTTAATTTGGAGGCATTGCCGGAGTTGTGGGACTTCTAGGCTAAAGCTTATTTCGACAAAATAAAAAGAGCTAAACAGGAATTTTTTTGGTTTTCTAGCGATATTTTTTAATAAACGATCTGCACTGCACAAATATAACGTAAATGCTGATGCGATAAATATTGAACATGTAGCATACGCTCGTAATCCATCAATCCATTAAAATGGATCTCGATCCAAATATCACAATATATATTGAACGTGTAGCAGTGCCCTATGGGTCAATTGATGACATCGTGAACTGCTTATTTTAAAAATTTGTTCAACGTTTCTACTTATACATATGTTGCAAATATAAGGTTTATGTTTTATCATACTTTTTAGTTCGGATTTAAGATCGCCTTTATTTTTAACAATACAAATGAATATGTAAAATTGAAAATTACATAAATTTAAGCGATCTACATAAGCGAAATCTATGAGCAAACAAAATTTTGTTCAAGATATATTCACCCTTATCGTGCTTGGCGTATTATTGTCGTATTTTGACTATGCCAAATACGGTAGGGGCCATTATATCGCAGGCGCTTGTAGACGCAACATAATAAAGGAAACTGACGGCTGCCTTAAAATTTAAACTGGCAACCCTGGAAAAGAGCAAGTAGTGTTCAGTTCAATTCTTTAAATATTATTACAGTCTCTACAAAAAATATTGCCCTTCAATACATATTTTAATTTAAACTGAGATATGTATAACGTGTTGCCTTACTTGTTGTAAGTAATTTTTTTACACATTGTAGCAAAACTAATTAATTATTTTAGTTAAGTGCAATGCAGACGTTAAACTAAAAAAAAGAACAAAAACAGAAATCTGGATACGAATAATTTTAATATTTTTGGTTACTTTGTTTTTCCAATTTGGTTACTTTTTTACTGAAATTTGGTTGGAAAATATTGAAGGCTGTGGTAACACTGGTAGTGTTGCTATTGTGTTGGGTTTTTCTTATGGTATTTTATAACCAAATAAAGAAGAGAGGCATTTTGTGAAATGTAAACAATAAAAATGTAAACATTAGTTACTATACATACATACCTATACATGCTTATATACATATGTTTACCAGTAGGGTGTTTTTGACTTTTATTATATTACAAAAAAAGAAACAAATAGTGGGTTGAACCTTAAATAACCACCAGTGTTTCTCTTTTTTTTATGGAAAATTCTTTCTTCAACTTGGCATTAAATCGTATTTTATTTGTTGCTTTTACCTGTTAACTTGGGCCTGTATAAAAACAATAAGAAAAATAAGACAAATTTTAAAATTTAAATGTTGGTGTTTGAATGGCATACGGTGAATCCGTTACAATTATCAGTAAAGAGAAATTATTTTTACTTTAACCCCTACATTTAGGCAAAAGATCCTTCAAGCATGATATTTTTACCAATAACAATAGCAAAAAAAAAAAAAAAAAACTTTAAATTGAGGACACAAGCCAACTGATAATAATAGTGTGCTGTTTATTTGAGTCTCTGTCAAGTGAAAAAGTAAAAAAAGAGAACTCACGTGCCCTTATTTTCCAACATAAACCAGAAGCGTTAATAAAACAAAAACTGTTTTAAAAACTAGCGCGCGCCTGCGCTTCATTATATATTTCCCTTTTCTTTTCTAAAAAAAGGGGACTTTTTTTCTCTTGTGGTATGTGACGCGTGTCACTGCAATATTTCTACAATTGGCGGGCAGCAGAATGTTAATTTTTTTTTCTTTTCTAAGGAAAATTGTCCGTTAATGTTGGTTGGTTGTACCATCATAGTTTTCTAAAGGCATATTTAGTAGGTAAGCAAATGTGTAAACTACTTATCTCTATGCTGTCTCTATCCCTTTCTCAAATATACAAAATAATAACTTAGCCGCTCAAAATAAGGGCCAAAATCAACTTGAAGTCATGTAAAATGTAAATTTTTTGCTTTAAGGGCTTAAATTAAAAAAAGAAGCAGGTGGTGTTGTGGAGTGTGCCATCATCCATCAGTGCTAATGCGCTATTATTCTATGAGGGATTTAAAAAAGTGGTTTTAAAAGATATTTTTTTTTTTACAATTTATAGAATTAATTACAGACTTTTTTATAGTTTTTTGTTTTTTTTTTCTTTAGACTTGAATCAAGAGAATTAAATATTTAAAGTTGAAAAAAAGGGGGAATAAAATAATGTCAAAGTAAAACTTAAAACTGAGGGCTATTTATAGAATAAAAAATGTTCAACAGGCAGACAGAATATACTTGTAATTTCTAACTATGTACGTAATTTCTAACATTACGAAGACTTTCGTAACGACCTTTGAAAGATCTCTGACTCGCTCTTTTCAATGCTCTAAAATGATTAAAAATTTTACTTATTTATGGTTAACTTATCTTAATATTTTTAAAGCTATTTCCCCAATATTTTACAAAATTTTTCGATTTGGTGATGACAATTAGATCCCTCGTTCTTGTGATTTAACGACGCTGAATTTTTTCCTTTGAGGCCATTTAAAAGACCGGGTTTATATGAACAAACCATACAAAACTGACGACTTGAAAGATTAAATTCGGCTCTGCTTTGAAGAAATAAGGGAAGCTTTGTTGCCAAATGTGGTTTACATTTTTTGAAAAGAGCGGACGCCTGTCGATCTACTAAGTATGGACAGTTGCTAGACATCATATTTCATTATTATTTCTCATGATTCTGTTTTATATTAATATCAATAAGACTGAATTTATAAATAAGAAAAATAGTTTTTAAGTCAATCTACATACATACACTCCGGTTCACTTATTTAAGAGCACATATATTCAGGAGGCGGTATTTTTTGCAATTTTTTACCGATTCCAGAATTTTAAAATAGAAATGGAAGGTAGACATCTTGAGATATAAACAAAATCATGACAATGGTGGTTTCTTAACTACGGAACCTTTTTTTGAGGAATTTATAAAAAAAAAAATCTAAAAATGTGGTATTTTTTTTGGTTCACTTAAATAATAAGTGAACCAAAAAAGTAATAAATGAAATAAGTGAACCGGAGTGTACATACATAATAGGCCATTACAACCCTGTGCCAGGGTTACGGCCTAGCTTCTCGCAGCACTTATGTTGTGTGTGTTAATTTTTATCCGTGAGTACCGGGACCTCCAGCTTAAAGTCGACTCTGAACGACAGCTTTAAGAAACTTTTTCAGGGCAATCAATTACTCCCAGAGCTTTTGCCAGAAGACTGCTGTGAGGTAGTCGCCGAAAGATATAATTTTTTCATATTTCTTTTTTTTTTTTTTTTTCAAGATGTCAGAGCTGAGATTTGAACCCGGTGCTATCGTCTTAATAAGCCTTTACACTCTAATTACTAGACCACCGCGACTACAATCTACATCCTACTCTTAAATTTGCCCACCCAGTCATACAAATCTTTCTTTTTCTAAGTGATTTTAATGTAAAATTTCTAGATCGGACTTATCTGAGACACGATGCTTTTGAAGATATCTGCGGATGATTGCTATATTTGTTTTTTATTTGGACAACGTCAAATATTTAGTCTGCTTTTCGTAGTTGTGCTTATTCATTTGCATACATTTTGTAGCCTACTTTGATGACTGTAATAGTAATACATTAACGTGCCACGAAGCATGAGGTTCTCTTTATCGGGAAATGATATCACTGCGTTTGCCATAGCCCATGAGACCTGTTCTATAACAGCCAGCTATATTGCAAATAGAGGGACTGATGTCTGTCTTAAACTTTTGCTGCGTCATCGGTTACCATTACAATATTTCGGTAATAGCTTCTACCTAAGATTGAGATCCTAACCGCAGCGGGTAGCAGCCAAATTTCCTATGGTTTTCGATGCCCAAGGTACGACATTACGGCCTTGTTAAAGTCTAAATGATTAAACAGAATACGGCCGCAACTTCAGGCAAAAACTACTCTCAGAGAAAACATGACCAAAATTAAAACGACGGCCGCAACTTCACAAACTGTCATTTATTGTTCTTACATTTCTTGTATGTAAAGCTATTAAAAATTAGGTTTATGAGAGTTTTTGCATAGAATTGAATTTATATTTTATAATTTAATCATCTTTACTCATTTTTTCAATTATTTTTCTATAATATCACTCATTTTCTTTAATCAATTCCAAAATTTATTAATTTATTTGAACCTTCAAATGTTTTTTCGATTTTCTTTTGTTCTTATTTTTCTTTGCGCCAACAACAAAAACAAATGGGTTTGTTTGTTTACAAAATGTATGAAATTTAATAAACGTGTGGTAACATTGTTGAGAGAATTTGTTTCTAAAAATGAGAGAATAAGAAAAATCGCTGTCAAAATAAAATATATTCTATTTCACAACTGCAATCTCCAGCGTTTTTATCTGTCAATTTGTATGGAAAAAAACGTCATGCCCCAGTTCTGTTTAATCATTAAGGGTTCAGTAGTCGATATGAAATTTTTATATATAAAAGTTTAAAATACAGTTTGTGCTATGGCTTTGTTAATATATGTAATTTTAAATTATCTGTTGTTAGATTTGCAATTTAATTCTTTTTTTTTTCTTAAAGTTAAACAATTTTTTGTTTGCATGTCCCATAGGCATATCACATTACAAACAACTCAACAGTTCCACACATGTTATGATTTTTATTTTTTCATATTTTTACTTTTTGATTTTTATTATTAATTAACACTATCAAATTGATTTAAAATCCCGTCAAAAAGTTAACAAATGTTTGTCGCAACCGTTTTGATGTTCCAGTGCTAGAGAGAAAAAGATTTTTTTTGTATGAAAAATCATATAAAAATTCATTTTATATTTACAAGCTTCTAGAGGGGGTCCACATGGATAAATTGCTTGATGCTGGTGTTACAAGTAACAATTTGAATATAAAATTAAAAAATAATAAAAAAAAAACAAAATCTTATTAAAAGGAAAATAAAATCTAAATGTAGACAACAAGAAGCCAAAAGTTTAAAACGTTGTGAAAAGAAAATCAGACAAAATCAGTAATAAATTTATTACAATTTAAAGCTACTGGTTATGAGCGCTTGCAGCCAGGATGCCAACTAAAACCAAGTCATGCTAAGCAACCATAGCATAGGCCAGGCCTTTGTACAGTAAAGAAAATATTCAATTCATTCAATTGCATGCCCATATACTAGACCAACCGTACAAAGTTCTTTCTTTAGTGGTATGCAAAAAGGAGTAAAACTGTAATAACCAGAGTATGAGTTTATGTGGTTGTCATGGCTTTTGCTGGCCAAAGCCATGCTGCGTCTCATGTATCGTGAAGATTGTTGGCAATTATTAAAATGATAATTGCACAAATCTGGCTATCAATTGACGACCATCAAAGGACCTCTTTTTTTTAATACCAGTATTAAGAAAATATACAACAACGTAACACAAAAACCTACAGAGTAGCAAAACTTAGTAAAAAAGGAAATAAATTGAAAAAAAAGAAACAAATTCCCTACAATTCAATAGGTTATCGTAGAAAGCCTAAGACAGAGATTCTCAAACTGTGAATACATATAGGAAATAGTTATAGTAGTCATTTCAGAAACATTTAGTACAGAAATCTTAGATCGATGTTCGATTCTTTTGAAAATTATTTTGTTTTTATTAATAGTACGAGGTTGTGTTCTCAAAATTAGGGCACCATACTGATTAATAAAGTAAAATATTTTTTTAAACCTTTTTTAATTGCATGGACTGCTTATGAGAGTAAGAATCTTAAATTCTTCCAGCGATCGTTATATTTGTATCTTCAGTTTATTTAGTTTGAGTAAAAATCTTTGTTGAGATATGAGATGAGATGATGAAGTACTAAAACCTCTTAACTCAAAAATTATGTACCAAAATATTTTTTCAAAAGGAAAACACACTACCAGGCCCACCATAACTTAGGGAAGTAGAATGCAAAAGTCTTTGGAGCTTTGTATAAAATAGAGTCTTCCTAGAAAGTCATGTTTATCTCGGAATGCATAACAGGTTTAGCTGAAGGGGTCTTTAATCTGTATGATAATCTGCATAAAAAATGAATTTTTAGGCTTATTTTTAATAGTTAGATTAGTTTTTGTTTTGGCTGAAGAAGATAATTTAGTTTAGTTTAGTGAATTAAAATAAACTCAGTTGATGAACTAAATAAACTGTGAATGGCGAAGAGAGCACGACGATATGAGAACTAAACTTTGACTTTTCTACTCAAATTTCTGCTCTAGTTTGATTTATGAATAAATATAAAGGGTTATCTATTTTGCGGTTTCAAAAGTAAAAGTAAATAAAACACATATAAAATATTTTTTCACGATATTTCCTTTTTATTATAAAGTTTGAACGTTGACATTATGTGTGAAACACTACATCATTTAAATGATCTCCACGCGAAGTGCTGCAAGCATTGAATCTTTTGAGGTAATTTTCCACCACTTTTTGACACATATTGGGCGGTATCTCAGCCATAACTTGACGAATGTTGGTTTTTAAGTGCTCAAGAGTTGAAGGTTTATCTGCATAAACACGGTCTTTCGCGTAGCCCCACAAAAAATGTCTAATGGTATCAAATCCCATGATCTTGGTGGCCAGTTGATATCGCCACGACGAGAAATAACGCGGCCAGGAAATGTCTCTTGCAGTAAAGCCATATTCGCTCGAGTTGTGTGACATATGGCTCCGTCTTGTTGAAACCACATATTCTCCAAGTCGTATTCTTCAATAATGTGCCGTAAGACAGTCCTAATTCCTAAGAACGACGAGGAATCGACACATTCGGCTCTTCGGCAACACTTTCACTTACAGCAGCGATATTTTCAGCGAAACGATGATGCACAGGCCTTACAATATTTGTAACCGCTCCAGTCTCTTCAAATTTCTTCACAATTTTGCTAATTTCTTGCGTAGTTGGACTATTATGTAAACCATAATCTCCTCTTAAAGCACGATATGTGGCTGTGGCAGTATCACCATTTTTGTAGTAAGTTTTGATCATTTTTATGCGTGGCGTGATAGTTAAGCGATCAATTTTCATTAATGTCAGACTTTCAACTGAGAAGAAAAAAATTGTGGTAACAACTTAGTTAGACAGATGTCGACTTCCAGTCACATACTTTTGAAACCACGAAATGGATAACCCGGTATATTTATTGCTGTAAAAAATATTGGAAACATTTTTTGCCAAACCCTTTGATCGCCAAAAGAGATATCTAGCAAAGAACGGGTGAAGTACCAAACTCTATGCGCAACTGCAAAGAGGAACTTTAGAAGATCCCACGATGATTGTGGTCGCCGTAGTCTAGTATGTAGTTTATTGGCTTACTAGAAGAGAGCTCCGAGTTCAAACCCCAGCTCTCACATCTTGAAAGAAAGAAATATGAAAAAATGTGTCTTTTAGCGACCACGTCTTAGCAATCTTTTGGCAAAAGGTCTGAGAGTAACTGATTGCTTTTGATGATGAGCTTTTCAAAACTGTTGTTCGGATTTGACCTTAAACTGTAGGTCATGGTACTCATGGATAAAAGTTGACCCACACAATATGGGTGCTGTGAGAAGCTAGGAGTAACTATAGAAAAGGGTTGTAGTGGCCACTATACATATATATCTATGTACCATAGCTTGGTATCGTAAAGGTAACAGGAGTAGACGCAAAACTGAAGCATTTTAAAAAAGGTTCGATGTAAAAGCACAGATGCCCACTTTAATGTATAGGCATTTTTAAATTAGTTCATAATTATTTATAATTAAGTGTTGCTGAAGCACTTTAGAAACTAGTCATCTCTAGTATATTCTTTTAGTTATGGATTAATTATGAACATCTGAAAATTTTACACAAAATCATAAAACAAAATTTATAAAAATAAAAGTTTGGGAATTTCCTTGAACTTAAACTTTTGTTTAGCAGCAGCCCAATTGTTTGACAATTTGTTTTTAATTTAGTAAAAAAAGATAAAATGCTAGTTTTTTATATTTTTGTTTTCTTTTTTTTTTTGTTTTAAATTGTGGCTATTTTTTAAATGCTGTGGCTTCAATATTGCCGCGTATAACTTGCATTGCTTGCTCTTTGCGGAATATGCCATAAGACACAAAGATTCTGCGTAACACCACCCGCCAACCTTTAAACTTTTTTTTTTGTTTTTTTTTTTTTTTTATTCCAACTGTTGAAAACCATCAACATGTGTACATACAATAATGCGCAATTTTATAGGTATTTGGTTAATTTTTGTTGCTGTTGTTATTGTTGTATTATTTTTGTTGTTGTTGTAGTCATTGTAAGCTAGTACCTTTTGTTAAATTTTTCTTTGCTTGGCGTTTTTACCACACACAATTAAAAAAAAAAACAAATTTTGACTTGAAAAAATGATAAAGAAAAAATAAAATTTCTTTTCTTTTTTTTGACTTGCAAATATACATATTTTTTCTGTCTTTAAGTTTTGGCAAACTTTACGTGCTTTTTTTTCATCTGTTTTTATGTATATTTTTTTGTTACAATTTTACCTTTTGCGAACCATAAGAATCCTGGTGTTGAGTTGAGAGTGAATAAGTGTTTTTTGGTTTTGGCCACATGTGGTCAAAGGAAAAAAAAAATGGTAACATTTGTTAAGGCAAATGACAATAACGACAATAAACGACAAACGCATGATTGATATCGATAACAGTAGTTTAGGAGCAGAGCGAAAAAAAAGAAAAATACTACAAAAAAAAAAAAAACAAAAAATAGGAATTACAGAAACAAAGTTACAAATTGATTTGAATTTAAAACACATTTTCAAATCAGTTAATTGTCGTAATGACCATTTAAGGTTTACAATGCAAAAAACGAATGACATTTGTCAAAGATTAAGTCATTTTGTTGTAACAATATATATTTATATATATACGTGAGATAATCACCTTGTCGTGGTGTAGAGGCTTATACTGCAAGGACTCAACTGGCTGAGGTGCTGGGGACCTCTAAATAACCCAGTCAATAACCGAGCTTCTTGAGTACTAGGCCGAATTCAAGATTATTTAGGCCCTACCATGGTAACGAGCTCTACCATGGTTGACCGTTAAGTCCCGAACAGAATACAAATTATATGGAAGGTTTTAAAAAATTTATGAAAAATAAAAACTTGCGGGAATTTTCCGCAACTGAACTCGCAGATCGAATGGAGCATGATCTCTCTGAAGATGATCTACGGGGAAAAACTTCGGCAACAGAAGCACAACAGCACTGCTTCAGCGTAGTATGAAATTAGCTGAAGCAACAGCTCCATCTACATCTGGCTATGCGAATCTACGTTAAAGATTGGGCATGAAGCGCCTTGCAACAGAGAAGAAGAAAAGGGGCAGAATGCATATACACAATGCCCATCGTGTTCCTCCTGCAGGTGGTACCTAAAGTACCTTGAAAAAGTCGTTAAGCCTGAGGAGGCAAGGAAAATGGTAGAAGAACACCGTGCCAAGGGCGAGAGTCACTAGCTCAGAATACGAGGAAAAGAAGTTGTAGGCTAATAACGCCAGGATAGAAGACGGAGAGCAAGATTCAGAAAATAAATAAAAGCTCTCGAGAGAATGCCAATAAGACTGCGGAAAGAACAGCGAGAAAGAGCTACGCTAATGTATCGAAGGCAGTCAGAATTGCGGTACTTCCAAAGGACTTTCCGAAAGTGAATCTCACAGCTTCTGAGCTTACTATTTTGGAAGAAGCTATTATTAATGAGGTGGCAAAGGGACGGTGGCTCAAAGACTGGCGTGCATAAGCATAACTGGGGCAATTAAAACCACTCAACAGGGCCATAGAGACTGCAATCAGGATAATGGAGTACAGGAAAAACACTCGGCTTTTAAGGAGATGTGGCGACTTGGCCTACCGATTAGTTGGCAACTCATACCTTGACAATCCTATGGACATGATCGGGAAGCTCTGTGACTTTGAGAAGCCGTTTAAAAATAACTCTGAGTAATAAAGTAAATGAAGCATCATAGAGACTGCATACACTTTTAGAGAGAGAGAACTATGCGATGGTGTATGGATGGGTCAAATATTGAAAGCGGCACAGGAGCAGGAATATTTGTACCTGGGGCGAAATATTCGGAACCCATGGAGAACATCTCCAGCATTTATCAGGTGGAGGTTTATGCCATCGAAAGATTTGTTCAATTCAACCTGGGTAAGGGATGCAAAGGGCAGAATATAGCCATACTTTCTGACAGTCAGGTTGCCATCCTAGCTCCTATGAAATTGATTCGAAGTTTGTATGGGATTGTCGGTGAAACTGAACCGGCTAGGCAGGAACAATTAAGTCAGCCTATGCTTGCTCCCGGGTCATTCGGGTATTCAGGGGAGGGAACTGGCAGATCAACTTTTCAGGAAAGGAGCACCCATCCCACTGGTGGGTTGGGAAGGGGAGTTTGGGAGGGCATATTCAAGGAAAAAGAGAATGTTTAACCAAATGGGGGGGTCGTGGCATAGTGGTTGAGCGCGTGCACAGAAACTTAGAGGACCGAGGTTCAAATCCCAGCGAAGGAGAAAAATAAAAAAATAAATTTGCGGTTTTTCCAAAAATTATGATTTAAAAAAATAAGAGGTTCCCCTTACCTCCAAGAAACCCATCTTCACGAAGCCGCTCCCTGGCATTTCCAGCCTATTCCACCAAGAAAACAAATGATCAGGAGTACAGCGCCATCTTTTGGGAAGATAACAGCTAACCTACATAAAAAAAAATTGCTCACCACTCACGTTCAACATCCAGATGGGCAATTGATGTTGATCATTCAAAGGTGAAGGTATAACACTGACCTTTGAGTGATCAAATTGACAGCAATTTGTCTCATTGACATAAGGCGCTTAACATTTCTTCTTCACATCTATGTATCTATGTATATATATATTCACTGCAATTAGTATAGGTTTACTCCTGAGTATTGGTCTTAAATAGAAAAAAAAAAGAAATACATGCTGCGGTCCGAGAAGACAACTTTATGACAAAAAATTTAATTTATTTTTAATGTAAAAACAATTCTTATTCCAAAATTTTTTGCTTTTCCTATAAAATTTGTTCAATGGAAATTATGAAGTGTACCCGTGTAGACGTAAATGTATAATCGAGGTTGAACTGTGCCTTAATTTTTTGAATTTTATGTTAAATTTTCTTTCACTCCTGGGTTCCTTTTAAGTAATTTCACTATCAAAACAGTCTTTAAAAAGGCTTAAGCCGTACATCTACAGTTTTTTTTTTATTTTTTTGTAACTTTAATTGAAATCCAATCACTTACTATTCTCTGTAGAGATTTTTCTTTTCTAAATGCCTCTTGCTGCTTATTTTATCAGCCTACAGTACGAAAATCTTCTACGCGATATGCAAAAATTAGAGTAAAAAACAAAACTAAACAAAAAAAAATTGTATTAAGCAATATGAATCCTTTCTTTACAATTAGAACACCAACAACAATAACAAACAAATCGCCATAATTTGCATTTCAAAGTGAATTTATTTCAATTTTATTTGATATTAATTGCGCGTAAACCCAACCATCGAAACAAACATTGAATTGACCATTCAGGCAACCAAACAACTAAGCAACCAAATAAACGTTAGAGTAATGGGCCAAACCAAAAACTATTGTCAGCCGTAAGAAGTAAAAGATTTCTAAACCAAAAAAAAAAAAAAAAAAAAACAGCCTTAGGAATACTAAAGATATGCCCAATGGTGCAGATAAAACCTAAGGAACAAAGTTTACAAATATACGATTTGTATATGACAATATACGAGCATCTACTTGTGTGGATTATGTAAAAGTTGAAGCGTTTTCCAGTAGCCATCTCCTTCAAATATATTTGTTTATTGTAAATTGTATACAATTGTGGCCTGCAGCTGTTAACACAACATTTAAGCCAACAAACAGTAAAAAGTTGAACTATTGCTGTTTGATGTGTGTGTTTTGTTGTTACTACTTATACCCGTAGTAGCAGTTGCAGCAACAATAACAATATTAGTTACCTTAAGAAAAAAATTGTATGTTGATATTGAGTACATACATGTTAGATATTGTTATTTGTGTACTAAAAACAGGGTTCCACAATAATATTAAAATTATAAATTTGTCTTCAATTTCCTTTAAATAATTTTCTTTTTATATTTTTTTTTACTAGCGGACCCTGTACTTACTTTGCTAGGCAAAATAATAATAGAAATTATTTACTGTTCTCGAAATATACAATAATCAATATCTAATTTGTATGGTAGGGACCAGGCCCACCTCTACAGTTCCATCCACTTTCTGACTGAAGATTTTTACTGATTTTGATATCATCCAGACTTAATTCAGTAACTTTATCTTTAGCCGTAATAATAATAATATTTGCTTTGTATTGAAAGTACCACGTCCACTTGTGCAATTCCGTCAAATTGTTAAGTGATGATTTCAATTGACCCTGGAGTCATTCCTTTAACTGTTCTCAAGATATACAGAAATCAAAGACAATTTATTCAATTGACACAATTACTTGTGATCTTTTGACATTTCATTTGACAGAGATGCCATAGGATTATAATATAAACGTTAAGAAAACTAGAATTAACGACTCCCGGTAAAGTGTACTTAGTGAATCACATAATAATCGAATGTCGTATTGTTAAAAGTTACTGAATCGATTCATTGATAAAACTGTCAACAATATTATTAATTTGAGATTTCTTGCAAATATCCTCGTGCTTATATTTTTTGTAGACTCTATACACTTCTGCATTTATCTAATAACTCTCCAATTGGTATACAGCGATACTTTATATGTTTTTTGTTATGGGACTTTTTTTTTAAATTTTGGCATTTTGCTCAAGTCAAGTTCTACCAAATGTTTTACATGATATCCCACCAAATTATAAATTATTCGTTCGTTTCGAACGAATTACAGAATACCAATTGACATTCGCATGTACTTAGTAGGGCCATAAATATTGCTACTACTTTGAACATACTCACTAGAATAGTAAAATTAAACATACCCTTATATTATCACATGTTTTTCGAGAGGTAACCTCTATAGGGTTAGTCAGCTGCGGAAATTTGAAATTGTGTTAACTTTAACCATGGAGAGGTCAGATAAAGAAAACCCTATGGCAATTATAGCACTTTTTAAGTGTGAAAAGAAAAAAATTATATTTTCAAAACGCTCCGCCCGCTCGGCATTAGTCGCATATTCGTCTACAGTAGAGTTTTTTCCCGAGAAATCCCGTCCCGGGAATTCCCGGGAATTTCAATTGTTAAAATTTCCCGCTTTCCCGGGATTTTTTTTCCGGGATCCCGGGAAAAATAATTATATGTCAATAAATAGTAACTACAAAGACGTGTTGGCTCAGACAGGTCGTATTATCAAAATTTTCAAAAAAAGTCCAACAAAAAATGGTATACTTCAAAAATATGTTGTCGCAGAACACAAGAAGGAAGTATGTCTCCAATTAGATATTGTAACTCGTTGGAATTCTTTAGTACCAATGATAGAAAAGTTTCTGCTCATAAAAAATTCAATAAAAAAGAGCCTTATTGATTTAGAAATGGCTGAACTATGGGTTGAGAAAAAAAATGGTTGCATTAAACAACATGGTTAAAGTTTTAAAACCTATAAAATTGGCAGTGGAAAAGTTAAATAGATGTGATACAAACATATTAAAGAAATTCAGTCGATTCCTTCCATTCTTGGCGAAAAAATGTTTCAGGCTCTGCATCAACGGATAGATGAAAGAAGAGAAAATAAACTGTACACTCTAGTAAAATATTTAAAAGATCCAAATTTTTTTTACAGTGATCATAAACATAGTTTGTTTCCTTATGCTTCTAAGCACTTGGTAGTTGGATATGCTGAAAATCTTTATAATCGACTGTTTAGTGAACATAATTTCGGAGAAGTTCCAACTTTTGATGACGTTGAAGAATTTTTCGCTGCAAAAGAAAAAACATTTGAAGAAGTCTTAAATGCAGCCATTAGTGTCGTAAATTGTGGTACTCAATCTACCTCCAAAAATAAAAAAAGAATTGAAATTTTTTGAAGGAAGTGGCCAAAGAATATTGAACTTTTGTTTAAAGCACTTTTAACCATACGTCCAACTTCAGTAGAAAGTGAGAGAGTTTTTTCGATAGCAGGACAATTTGTTAACAAAATAGTAAGAAATAGACTTTCGGATGAGTCTATAAATGCACTCAGTGTATTAAAAAATAATTTTTTAAACCAAAAAAACAAATAATATGTTTATTTATAAACATTCAATTTTTATGTTTTGATTTTCGATTTTATATAGAACTATTATATTATAAAACTATTAATTGTTTTAAATAGTTGAAGTGTTATATTTTGATTTTGATCTCACATTACTCCAAGTTCCTATTTTTATTTTTAATAACGTATGTTTATTTTTTTTACTTAGTTATGTAAGTATTTACTTCGTGTAAACCAAAATTTTTACGTTTCTAAATAAGAAATGTATTACTAAAAACAAATAAATTTTTGCATTTATTTCATAGGCCGGGATCCCGGGATCCCGGGAAATTAAAAAAAATTTCCCGCTTTCCCGGGAAACACAAAACCCCGGGAAAAAAAAAACTCTAGTCTACAGGTGCATACAATTGTTTGAGGAGACTGGAGATATAACAGACCGGCAAATAATCAAAGCCGTCAAAGCAAGAATTCAACGAAATTCTCTCTGAAAACAGAAAATCATGGCCCGTGAGATGAAAATTACACAAAATTACATGAGTCGTATCATTAATAGAGGCTTGGGTGTTGGAGGTTTCAAACGGCGTACAGGACATTTTACTGCAGCTTTAAAAAGAATAGGATAGAAAAATTCAAACATCTTTTGGTGTAGTACGCGGATAACTTGCATATAAAAATCTTGTTTACGGATGAAAAAATTTTTACCGTTCAGGAAAAGTTCAACAAAGAAAATGATAGTGTTTATGCTTGGTCATCTAAAGAAGCATCAGAAATTATTCCACAGGTCATAAAGTGGCATCATCCAGCTGCAGTCATGGTTTGTTGGGGTGTCTCTACGATGGGGTCATGACAGACTTGCATTTCTGTGAACAAGGGGTCAAAACATCGGCTAAAGTTTACCGAGAAACCGTTTTGAAAACAGTTGTGACAATTCCCCCTTTCAGAACCAATTCCCTCTTGCGAACAGTATTTAATACGCAATGTATTCAACAATTTTTCAAGATGAAATATTCCATGATTTAATGTTTGTTACAGTTAGAAAAATGTGCAACCTACATACATATATACATAATTGGCGATTACAACCCTGTGTCAGGGTTACGGCCTAGCTTCTCGCAGCACTCATGTTGTGTGTGTAAATTTTTATCCATGAGTACCGGGACCTACAGTTTAAAGTCGACTCTGAACGACAGATTTTAAAAGCTTTTTAATGGCAATAAATTACTCTCAGAGCTTTTGCCAGAAGACTGCTGAGAGGTAATCGCCGAAAGAAATAATTTTTTCATATTTCTTTTTTCTAAGATGTCAGAGCTGAGATTTGAACCCAGCGCTACCGTCTTAGTAATCCAACACACTAACCACTAGACCACGGGGACTAAATGTGCAACGTTTCACAATAAACGGTCAAAACCTGAATAATTTAACACAAAATATTTATATACAAAGTTAAATACAAAGTTAAGAGTAAACAATTAGTTAAAACATTTACAACATAATACAGATACGCCGTCTAGCACCATAGTAATACTAAGTCTGTTTCTTTACTCTACATTTGGCGCCCGCGGGATCCCAATTTTATCAAAAAGCATTCCCGTACACAAAATTTGGGTAAATGAGAGAAGAAATAGCAAGAAATAGCCCGTACTTTTTCTTCGGGCTAGTTTGTGCAAGTAAACAAATAATCAGCTGTTTAATAAATAATAACAAATGAAAGGTTCAGAAAACTAAAAAAAATTTCAAAAATTGAATTAAAAAATATTTATAAACCTGCAGTGAAAGGCTTATACATAGTATATTTTAATTTAATATTTATATAAAAAAGTTTTTTTTTGTCTTAGTTAACATGTATAATTCGAATTATTGTCGTTTATTTTTTGCGGAAATACATGTTCAATATGTGTGTGTGTGGCATATAGTTGTGTTTTTTCATATTTTTATGTGAATGGGTAAAATATTTGCTTTTTTGCGTTCCCGTACTTTTGGGAAAATTTATCTCTTATTGAGAGAAATTATTGCTTACTCTCTATTTACCGAACTTTGCTCAAAAAGTAAAGAAACACACCTACTATATACACTTCCTGCGGATAAACCCTGTTTATATGTACACACACACATGTGAAGTTGATGGCGCCTTAAAGAAAACATACACCAGTATAGGAAACGCATTTGTAAAGCAAGACTCTGCAACTGCAACCACAACAATAATATTAGTAATAATAAAAGAAAAGTTAAGCAAATAAAATAAAACAATAAAAACAATTACATGTGATATTACAATCAATTTGCAACAAATAAGGCACCGTTGCAATATTATTATCATTATTATTATTGTTGTTGTTGTTATAGTTGTTAAACAACATATACAATATAAAGACAAATCTGGCAGCACTGTTTTGTCACATGTTGCTCTGTATGGGTGTATATATGCAACAATAGCCACAATATTGTTAATTTGTTGCTCCACCATTTTTTTTTTAGTAAAATAAAGCTGAGCTCTTACGTCCAGCTACCAAGTTTAACTTTAACTTCAACTCTCTAACTTCCAGGTTGGCTTATAGGTTGAAGTCAGTTTAAAATGCTGCCATGTTGTCTGTTTCAATTAAATTACTCTAGTAGTTGAGGCAGTAAGAAAAAATTTGGAAGAAAAAAGAGCAACAAAATTTCGAATCGACAAGAACGTGTCGTTTAAACCATTTATGGTCAAATTGTTAACAATTCATTAAATGCTTTTCATTTTGTTATTGCTTACGAGAATTTAAAGCAGTTTTACTATACGAAAGAAGAAAAAAAAAACCCAAATCATTTGATTTTGTGTAAATAGAACGGACAGACGTTTCTGATTACAGGCTACAATAGCAAACGCAGACGTAATGCATACTTTTAATGCTAAAGGTGTATAATTGTTAAAATATTTCTAATGTATTTTACAACATTCTAAAGGTGACAATTAATACGACAGACAATAGCCAAGCGCAATAGAATGGAAAAGAGGTTAAATAAAGTAATTTTAAAAGATTAATGCCAGTTCAACCAAACAAACGATACCCTTATTGCCACAATACTGCCACTGTTTGATAGCATTACTTACTATTCCCATTACATGTAGTCATTTAGACATTTTTGGAACATTTTACAAAAATCTCGCAAGATTAATTTAAAATAGTTTAAAAGCTAGAAGAATTTTTAAATGCATTACTAAAATTGTTTGTGAAAAATTTCACTATTCGTGTTTAAAATGCTGAAATTGAATACTAATTTTAAAATGAAATTTAATAAAGAGTAACACAAAGTGTAAAATGTTTAAACAAATAACGTCTATTAACGGCCATAGTGTGTACTTGTAAATAAGTCGCACCGTCTATAGCCGTTTTAATTTCTTAATATTACGCATAACGCGAGAAAATGACTTTGTTTTTTGAGTACACTCATCAACACTTGAATTAGATCTTGAATGTATTCTTATTATTTAGAACGCACTCACTGCAACCCAAAGTATCGTTTGTGTTCTACTTCACTCACGAGTGATGATCGAATCATCAGTATCAAGCAGATCGCAGAAGAAGCTTGATTAACCGTAATCGTTTACCGCTACTATTCAACTCAATTGCCTTGGGTGAGCTGAAGGAGACTAAAATGTCAAGTTCGTCAGAATAAAAAACTAACAGACGATTTCACAATGTCGAGTGAGTGCTCTCTTTCGCTTGCTGTACGAAAAAAATTTGATTTTGTTTTCTCTACATCAGAATTATGTGCGAACAAAACGAATTAAAAAAAGAAAAAAGAAAAACGTAATGATTTTCATACAAAAACCAATTTCACAATGTCGAATACACGCGAAGGCAAATGTCAAAATGAGTCACTTGCCTTTCTGGTTTCGTTTGCTGCAAAACACGAAATAGTTGTATACACATACAACACACACTATGCATGTAAACAGATTTAAGCCAACAAAATTATGTCGATTCCAGTATAAAAAATTCTCTCACACACAAACTCTTTTGTTTTGGTTTTATGTCGACATTTTTCGTATTATTAAGCTGCCCATACACATTACATTTACAACATGAAACTGACCCAATCACAATGCAATTTGCTTAGAAGATCGATTAATATGTGTTAAATGTTGGATGGCAGCTGGAAGATTATTTGTAACGGATATGTACAAGAAGGCACTTTTAAACAGAGTTGCATTTGTTCACAAGCAAAATAGTAGTTTGTTGATTCTTTTTGAAGATATTCATTAAAAATTTTCAACTGGCAACATTTTATTATTACGTTACGTAAAAAAGAAAAATGGTGACTTGTAAGAGCAGGCGAAAGACATAGAGAAACTCAAAATACCTTTCTTTCATGTGTTCTTCTTTCGCTCAGTGATTGTTTGTTTCGTCATTGTGAAATAGGCTTGTTTCTATAAACAATTGCTGTAGATCGATATCGCATTGTTCGAAAAGTTCATTCAAATCTCGAAGTTAAATTTCGCCAAATCGTAGCAGCCCTTATAGGGTAGTAGAAGAAGACAGACGACTGCATGAAAACATGTGACATGGGAAATGTCCAATTACCACTTCCTTAACCTCAATCCCCATAGCTAAGTCAGTGGCTGTTGTAATGCAGTGTCATCCGACGAGCGTAGTTGCCAATCAGTCATAAATCTGGATACTTCTCCTTTACTGTTGCATTTATTAGTAATAATTAAGTCAGATAAGTCTTACATCATACTCCGACCATATGTTCTTTGAAATAATGCAGTAGTATTCTTTCATCTACAGTTCGCCAGCTGAATATACCTATTGAGAATACCTTATTAATGGAGCTCTGTAGAAAAAGCCACCCAGGCAAAATAGAGTTAATTTGAGGTAGCAGATCTGACCTTATGTTTTCCTAAAAATATATATGTTCAGAAATCCAAACAATAATTGTCCTAGACAGGCATAAAGTGCTCAATTAGTTCTTGATTACTCACCGAGAGATAGTATAAGTAGTGCATTTAATTTAAAGACAAAGAAAGCCGCTATTCTGCTTGCATAAATGCAAACTTTGACGTTCAACTTAAAATCGTTGTGCGTTCTCGTTGTATTTTTCTTAAAGGTCTAATGCTCTGACATACAATTTTAAGGAAAGTACCACATCACTCATAAGCACATGTTGTTGGGTCAACCTCGAATTCAATTTACCAGAATAAAATAAAAACGGGTAAATGAATATAAACCAGCTTTCGAAGACGCTATGGCGTTCAAGAAGAGCTGGGTAACTACATATAGCAGACACATGCAAGGCGTTTTTATTTAAATGGTTTTTACGTGAAAATGGTAACAGAACGTCGCAAAAATTGACATACTTTTAAGCGAGTAGTGAGCTGATTAGTTACGCAAATTGTGATGTTTTAGATTGAGGTCAGATCTCGAGGTGTGACCTCTACTCATGCAGTACCCTGTTTTGGTCTAGGAAAATATGAGTCAGAAAAAAACGATGGTCCTACTTTAAAAATGTGAACCGCAAGGAAGTCGGTTGCTGTCGATTGAATATTTAGTAGCCAGTGTTATACCTTCACCAGTAAATAATCCAACAGCAATCAACCCCAAGAAGTCCGCAAAGTAAAGTTTAAATTAAGGGTGGAATTAAGAAACAAAATTGTAACTCTAATAGTGCCATAAGAGCCCCAAATGCGGCACTACCAGTTGTTCCACGTTTTCGTTTAAACGAACACGACTTTTGTAAAGCCAACGGCAGTTGTCGTTGTTGCTCCTGGTATTAATTTCTGATGTTGAAGATGATGTTGTTGTTGTCCTTGATCCAGCTCCTTGAATAATTCTAAGCTACTGCTCTTCAACTATCTTTCTGCCACGGGAGATTCTGCTAGAGAGCTAGTGCTCTCCGTTAGCTTAGGCAGTTGAGTTCTTGCAGTGTACAAGGTGATTATCCCACATATGTATGTACACGCCTAGCCATGCCTAGACCTTTTCTCTCCTGTGTAGTGCTGGCAAAATATTGAGTAATGTGTACCGAGTATCGAGAATTTGTGCCATAGTGGTAGAGCGCTTGCACAGAAACTCACACGACCAAGGTTCAATCCCAGCGAAGGACAAAATTATAAAAATAAAAATTTGCGGTTTTCTAAAATTACAATTTAAATTAAAAATAAAATTTAAATAAAATAAGAGATTCCCCCCCCCTTCCTCCAGCAACACCATCTGCAAGAAACCGCCCCCTGACATTTCTAATCTATTCCATCAGAAACCAATGATCAGGAGTACAGCGCCACCTTCTGGGAAGATAACAGCTAATCTACTGAAGACGCTCACCATTCACATTTAAACATCCACCGATAGACGAGGCAATTGCTGTTTGATCATTTGAGAGTAAAGGTATAACACTGGCTCTTGAGTGGGCAAATTGACAGCAACTTGTTTCATCAACAAATAAAGGCGCAAAATATACAAACATCTATTAACAATCTTCACATTCCAATACAATGCACTGCATGAGTAGGGGTTTACCCCTGAGTATTGGTCTTAAAAAAAAAAAAAAAAAAAAACCTACTCAATATTTGAAAGTAACTACTCAATACATTAAGAGTTGTATTTTTTCTTCGAAGTTTTATGGAAAATTTAAAGTTTAACGGCCAAAACAACTCCATCGGCAAATACAACACTTTATAGCATTGTTTTATATTAAATTTATATTAAAATTAATTATAAAATCAAAAAAGGGGATATTTGGCGTTATTATAATAAATTTAATTATAAAAAAAAATTAACTTACAACTTATTAACTCTTTTATTAAGAGTGACACACACCATATGATATTTTTAGAAAATTTTTACGTTTAGGAACCTCAAGTTAGTGCAAGCCACTAATAAAGAAATAGAAAAATTCTAGAGAACGTAACCCTTCTGACAATAGATTTTAATGAAGCACCTACAGTTTTTTTTAGTACAATTGTTTCAGTAATAAAATTTTTGTTCGAAATCAATGTCAATATTTATAACTACTTGAAGTTATTCATGCTTAATTATTTTATGTTCATTATGTTATAATAATTATTATTGAATCTTGAGTCAGGTTTACATATAATTAATATTATAGTTAAAAGCAATAATTTTGAAATTATGTTTTTACACTTTTAAAATATTAAAAATTCAAAAAATCCGTTAAAAATAACGAGTAGTATTGAGTACCCAAATAAAAGTATTCAATACTATCGAGTACTAAAAAGTAGTAGAATTTGCACTACTCCTGTGATTTGAACAGTTTAGCGTAATTTGTTTAGAACTGCTACAATGAAACTTAATCTGTTTAATAACTGATATTGAGTACTTATAGTATTCGTTAGTTTCGACGATATATTTCTTATGTAAAAAGTATTTTAGTTCGGCATATTAACTCGTAATTTTAATTTTCTTAGAAACTAAAAAAGTTATTTGCTTTTAATGGCTGTTGAAAGGAAGATCCTATACAAAATTCAAATATTAGTCATGCTTTTTTCTTAAATTTCATAATTATTTTTATATAGTTTGTATAAGATTTTCATACACCTGCTGGCTTTAATTTATTCAATTCAAAATTATTTCCTTTTATTTTTTAGTTTTGGAGGTCTTTTATAACGAAATTTCTATTTTTGAATGGAAAATAAGGATATAAAAAGTTTCCTGTCTTTAAATGCTTTGAATGCGTTTTATCGATGTCATAAAGAATTTTCCCTCCAAAAATAGACAAGAAAAGAAGCATCAGCTAAATTAAAACCAATAGATCAGGTGCATATATCAGTTTTATTTAAAATTATTTTTTATTTCATTCTTCTTCTGCCAGTTTTTTTTCATTCTTTTTTTTCAACATGTGTTACATGAGTTTTTAGTTTTTATGATATTCTCCTATTTTCTTTTTCCTATAACGTTTAAGAAACATCTTTGAATTGTTAAAAATTTTTTCCTTTTTTTTAAAGATATTATTGGTGGAGTTTGTGTGTGTTTATACGAGTATGTTACAAAATGAATAAATTCTTATAACATTACCAAATAATTGTTCTATGTAATGATGTCCTTTCAACCTGCTGTTGTATAATAAACATACACACTCGAAATATTTATACCCAATATTACACAAAACATAAATTGTTCTTTAATATAAGGATAGAAAAACACCAAAAAAATAGCGAAGAATATAAACAAGAGGGGGAAAAAAGAAAGAAACAATACGAAAACAGTCAATGTAGAAGTGTGGACAATTTATATTGCCACCTGCTAGATCGATTACAAGATACTGAATCGAAAAAAAAAATGTTTTTTCTTTTATTTTTTTTGAAGGAATAAACTAAACGCCCAGACAAAAGAAGTTGGATTGCGCTTAACAACGTAAAGGACAACATGTAAAAAACGATCAAATATGTAGCCAAAGTATAGGTAAAAAGGCTTTGAGCCAAAGGTTCATAACCGAAATATATATGCAGTATGTGTAGGTATGTAGAAATATACAAAAATTGTAAAATTAAATGTAATATCTAGGCGTTATCGTTAAAGCACCTGTTTCTACTCCACATATAATAATATTGAATTGAAAATATAAAAAAATGTCAATAAAAAAAAGAGAAATAACAAAACTGATAGAACAGTAAAAGTGTATCCATTCACATATATTTCCATGCAAAATATATATTTAAGGGGCTCTCTAAAGTTTAGCTACAAAGGATCTGAGGATTTGTGAAAATAATAATTTTGATTTATAACAGACTTACAAAAAGAATTTTAATTTTTTTTAAATTAAAAAGCGTTTTTTATTATTATGGAGGTAAATATTTAAATTTAAACATTTAAATAATTATGCTTTGGAAACTAATAAAAAAAAAAACTTATTGTGACATTGGTCTTTAACGCACTTTTTATTTCTTTTGGCATTTATTTTCCGTTTTTGCCATGTGCTGTTGTGTTGTTTTTTTTTAATATTTTCAGGCAGTTTGTAGACGTCTACTGTTTTGTGTATGTAAACACCCCCACAATTTAATTTTGAACTGGTTGATTGCTATTCACACCTTCTTTGATTTTTTTTTCTTCTCTTTTAATTTTGCCTGTTCTGTTCTCTGTGTGGTGTTGCTGTTGTTGTTGTCATGCTAAATATTTGCTCATCTTGTGTCACTTGATAAAGTTTGTTTCTTAAGTCTTTTGTTTTGTTTTTATGCTACACTTTGAAAATACATATTTTTTAATTTTTACTTTAAATATTGTAAGCGGTTAAAAAGATTTTATAAAAATTAAAAATAAAATTTTCTGTTCAGTAGGCCTTGAAAATATGTTTATTTAATTAAAGGCGAATTGGCTGGAACAATAAAATATAGTGTTTGGTCATCGTTACATGTTGATTGTGTGGTGAGTGTGCCTTCGCTAAGTAGCTTAAGTAGGTTTAGCTGTTATATGGCACTTCCCAATAGGTGGCGCTTTTCTCCTAATCATTCGTTTTTTGTTGACATTGGTTAAAGGTTTCCAACTTTACTGGGATTTGAACCTGGGCCCAGTATACCATGCACCCCCATGTTTAATTTGTCTTTATTTAAAAAATTATAAAAAAAAACTGGGTCTCATACACGCCAAGGCGGTGATCAGTAGAAGGGCTGCCCTGACATTCCCTAACATTCTTTATGCAATTTAATTCTTATTTTCTTACAGATCATTGTGGTGTGTAAGCGCATTTAAAGAGAATGACCATCACAAACTGTGCTTACAGACATCAGAAACAGCGGAACATACATACATATCTTATATGAATGTGGGAAAGACATAAATATCTACTACTAGAGTTTCAGAGATGCTGCTAAACAAGTGGTTATAATAGAAAAAAATTAAAAATGTTAACAAATGCAAACAGCAGCTTTTCGAAAGTGCTAGTTAGTTAGCAAATTGGTTACTGCTTTACCCCTCATTGAGTGTAAACTTTTCTTGCTGAAAGATAAGATATGTTAACACTTAGTGATGCACTAATAAGATTAGAACAATTTTGAGGAATATGATTTACGAGTTATGAGATTAAAGCTTTTAAATAATCTCCTTTGAAAACTCTAAAGCTACTATATCGCGCCATATTGGCTAAAGACCCAGTAAAATATGAGAAAGCCGTGCTTACTTAGTTTAGGACAGGAATAATAAAACTAAAACTTACAAAACCCAATATTCTCACATATAACATATTTATCCCACGATGTTACAAATCTATTACAAATATACAGAAATTTTGAAACGACTATACCAAAAAAATAAGAATTAAAAGTGAAATAATAGTAATTTTGAGGTTAGAAAGTAAATTAGCTTAAAAACACATGACACCAATGTAAAGTAGAAATATGGGAATTAATAATGGAATATGAAATCTGACAAATGTCTACCTCTAGCACGTAGGCTACAAAATGTATGCAAATTACTTAATAAGCATAACTACGCAAAGCAGACTAAATGTTTGACATTGTCCAATTACAAAACAAAAATAGCAGTCATCGGAAGATAACCTCACAAGCATCGTTACTCAGATAAGTCCGAGCTAGAAATTTTACATTAAAATCACTTAAAAAAAGAACAATTTGAATGACTTAGGAATTATATAGGCTTAAAAACTATTTTTCTTATATATAAATTCAGTCTTATTGATATCAATATAAAACAGAATTATGGGAATTAATAATGGAATATAAAGTCTGACAAATGTCTACATCTAGCACGTCGGCAGACATCCTCTCTTTTTATAAAATTTTGAACCATATTTAGCAACAAAGCATCGCTCATCTCTTCAATGCAGCCATAAATTTCATCTTTCAGAGCGTCAGTTGTTTGTGGTCTTTTAACGTAAAACTTGTTCTTTCAAATGGCCACAAAGAAAATAATCCAGCGGCATTAAATTACAAAAACAAAGCGACCAATTCACAACACCAAATCGCGACCGGGAAATTACTAATGCAATAACTATTTGTCTGGTTGTATGGCTTGTGGCGCCGTTCTGCTGACAATAATATGTCAGCTTTAGCCAATTGTGGCCTCAAAAAATCAGTTATCGTGGCTCAATCACTAAAGATGATTTTGTTGAAAAGTGCGTTTCTTTCGAACAACTAATCCACAGATCACAGACGCAAATAATAATAGTGTAGCGTTCCATGGTTAAAATTTATCAACTAAATGTCAAAGGATGATAGCTTAATTCATGACATTTCATCATTTGACAGCCAATTTACTTCCTAACCTCAAATTTGCCTGCCCTTTACCCGTTTTATACAATAAATTTCAAAATTTCCTAATTTCAAGCTTGTGGTTGGATATGAATCTAACGCATTACTAGTAGTGCTGGCAAAGTATTGAGTAATGGGTACCGAGTATCGAGTATTTGTATTAATTTTTGGGTACTCAATACTACTTTTAAGTACTACTCAATATTGTATTTTTTCTTCGAAGTTGTATAGAAAATTTAAATTTTAATGGCCAAACAATTTTCTGTCTCAAAACACAATACTTTATGAAATTGTTTTCTCTTAAAAATAAAATCCGTTAAAAGTATTGAGTAGTATTGGGTACCCAAATGAAAGTACTCAATACTATCGAGTAATGAAAAGTATCAGAATTTGACAGCACTAATTACCAGATGATTTTTTATTGACGGATGTGTTACTTGTGGCAGGGTTGCCACATATATACCAATTGTCAATTTATTCTACAAAACCAGCCAGTATAGTGTTCAGATTTTAAGACAATTTTATGCTTTCAAATTTGACGAAAAAATATAAAGTTTATTAAGAGATTAAACCATGAACTCTGGTGTATTTTTTTTCTCTTTTTTTTACCATAAAACCTTTTTGATTGCTTTATTTCAAGTAAAATTTTGTTACAAATCTGTAAAATTATTTCGTGTTTTTCTTTGCACTGTATTTTTGTTACTACTCCAAATTGCTGTAGAGTTTTTTATTCTATGAATAGCCAGTTAAATCATGCAATTATGAGATCTTTTGTCATTGTAAACTAAAACTAAATAACAAAAAAAAAATAAATAAATAAATAAAATATACTTTTATGCAAATCGTATGTCGGCAAACAAAATGAAACAAAATTAAATACAAAAAAAAACTGACTAAGAAGACTATTTGAGTCGCATTCACATACAAACGTCTAAACTGGGCTCAATAACAAACAGACTGTGTGCATTTATGTTGACATGAAATATACACCGAAACATACACTTTCCAAAAAAACAAAAAAAAAAAAACAAAAACAAAGAATTCTACACTTCTCTCCTCTATGCCTTGTGCCACCCAAAACAAGTAAATTTGAGAATGACTCTTATGTTGGGATTTTCCTGCTTTTTTTGTGCTTCTGCCTTTATAACTACTTTACAAAGTGATGATGTGGTCTTTTGCCCTATACTTGGCTACTGTATTTTTATTCATTTCATGCCATTGTTTAGATCACTTCCGTAGGCAAATAAATGTTGTGTATAGACGACTTTAAACAGAAAAAAGAAGAAAGTCTGCTTGGCTTTGTACGGGTACATCACATCTCGTTAGTAACAAGTTGGTAGTAAATCTGTGTAAATATTTTTGCTGAACGGAAAGACCACTAAAAAATCTTTGCTTTGCTTTATTTGTTTTTAATCTTTTTTTTTTATAAATTTTTGGTTTATCTGCTGCTGTTGAAATTTCCGATACTTATTGATTGCGATATCGAAATTGGCTTTGCTTTCGTTTCTTTTTATTTACCGATTTTCAAATCTATTTGTTTATAAGTTTGTGTCAGGGCTTATATTTATTTTCGAGTTTAAAATTTGTGGTTCTGTTGATACGGATGGCAGAGTTTAACTTTAAAGTTTATCATTTTCTACACGTTTATGGCTTAAAAAGAAAAAATAAATGAAAAATAGGGTTTAATAACTGATTCCTAGCTTCAATAGTGTTGTTGTTGCAGTTGCAGTTGTAGCTGTAGGTGTGTGCGTGTGTGTGCTCTATTTGGCGCCGTAAAAGAATTTTCGTGTATTCTTGCTTACCAAACGCACCTTTACGTTTATTTTTATTTTTTTAATTTTTATGCTTTTCTCTTGATGATTTGCGTTTACTGCTGTATTTGTAGTTGTTGTTGTCGCTATGAATTGTACGTTTAAGGGCAATACTGAAACTAACCTAGTCTTCTTATTTGATACTTCAACAATATAGAAATGAAAATGATAAATGTTCTCTAGCGCCAATGGCACCAACACAATAAAATTTTTAATTTTGAAAAACTTTTAAAAAAGAGGCATAGGTGGGGTGGTTGGAAAAACAAAAGTGATAAAAGTAGGGTCAAACTAATATGCTCTACAATCTATATATAAATCTATATCAATATGTCTTTTAATTAAGAACAAAAAACTTCGTTGGATGAAAGTAGTCGCCGTGGTCTAGTGGTTAGTGTGTTGGCTTACTAAGGCATAAGCCCAGGGTTCAAACCCCAGCTCTGACATCTTGAAAAAGAAAATAAAGTAACAAATTATTTCTTTCGACGACTGCCTCTCAGCAGTATTCTGGCAAAATCTCTGAGAGTAACTGATTGCCATGAACAAGCTTCTAAAGTCTGTCGTTCGTAGTCGACCTTAAACTGTAGATCCCGGTACTAATGGATGAAAATTGATACATACGACATGTTTGCTGCGAGAAGCTAGGTCGTCACCCTCACACAGGGTTGTAATGGCTAATTATGTATTAATGTTGAGAATACAACTACTCAAAAACAAGTAATATTTTACAATGATGATTGTTCAGGCCGAAATCGTTACATTAAAGTAGCATTGACATGAATGAAAATTGAAACGGTAAACCATAAATTTTTATCAGTATTACTACATTCCTCTCTAAAAAATTAACATGATTTCGGGTTGATATAAATGAAAAGAAAATAAATGACTTAGACAACTCCGAGCATTATTGTAAATTGAATAAAAACTGCAAGCGAAACACATTTTCAAATTAACAAATCAAACTTTATTTGAAGTAAATCAGTAGAATAATCATTAATAAAAAGAATAAAAAATACAAAAAACACCGTGGACGAATCTGACTCGACTGCAAATTTAGTGGATAAGATTATTCAAAAATTAATCTTTTAAAATATTCTATAAAACTGCTTTAGATGATTCTAAATTTAACGTTTGGGATCTTTCACCAAAAAAGAAGAAACACAAAAATAAAGGAGAATATTTAGGCCCCGATTATCGTTCACAACATCTAAATGTTGTGTTGTATTGCCTACAACATCTACAAACAAATGTTGTAAACAATATTCAAAGTATATGGTACAACACATAGGTGTTGTAAATCATAATCTCAATTTAAGAAATACAATATCAAATTTACAACTGTTGTGAACCATAATCGGGGCCTTAATTCCTTCCATTATATATTAACATTATACCATTAATTAAAGAAAAAGCTAAAGATACTTTGCGTTTTTCAAGAACATTTAAAAACTCTTAAATACACGAAACAACGATAAAAATGGATTATATATATATATATATATATATAATTGGCCATTATCACCCCGCTATAAAGTTACGGCCTGGCTTCTCGTAGCACTCATGTTGTGTGTGTAAATTTTTATCCATGAGTACCGGGACCTACAGTTTTTCATGGCAATCAGTTACTCTCAAAGCTTTTGCCAGAAGACTGCTAAGAGGTAGTCGCCGAAAAAAAAATATTTTTTTTTTATATTTCTTTTTTTCAAGATGTCATAGGTTTGCAGAATGGATTACTGCTTAGAAATAATTAATAAATGTTCACGAATTATCACATTCAAGTTAGTGTTTCAAATAAATCTTATAGTTCTGTATTGCTTTAAGTAATTTAAAGGGTAGTTAAATTGTAAGGGCCGATGTTGATTTTGAATAAAACACAAATTATTGGGGAGATATTGACATTTCTTTTTGTTATTATAATCCGGTATAGTTTAATTATGTATGGAAGAAAATATCGTCCAAATGGCCGCCGCGACTTCGGCGGTATACCTCCATCCGATGGTCCAAATTTTCGATGTCGCTGAGGAATAATTGCGGTTCTATGCCGTTAATGTGCCGCTTTATATCATCCTTTAGCTCTGTAATTGCTGCGAGCTTATCGACGTATACCTTTTCTTTCAAATAGCGCCAAAGAAAGTAGTCCAACACGGCCATTGAATTTGTCGGGCAAAAAAGCCATTGTTTTGTTAGCTCTGTTGCAAGTGGCGCCTTCCTGTTGAAATAACATATCGACTACATCATAATGCTCATCGACAACGTACGTGAGAGGTGGAATTGTTGGGCACGACGACGAGTTGAAGTGGACGGCTCTTCAGCCACATTATCACAAACAGCAGCAATATTTCCTGCAGTTCGAGCTGCACGAGCAAGCACTGGTGTCTTCACATCTCGTACAGACCCCGCTTGATCAAACTTTTGTACGATTTTTCCTATTGTACACACATTTGGACATTTAAATTGACCGAAAAAATCACGAAGGGCACGATATGCATTTTGATTTGAACGCCCATTTTCATAATAAGCCTGAATAACTCTAACGCGTTGCTCGATTATGTATCTTTCCATAGTTCAAATTGAATTAGTCTGAAATTGTGAAATGTCCAATGAAATGCAAAAAAAAGCTTGACGTTTAAATGTGGTTCACAATCAACATCGGCCCATAAAATTTAACCACCCGATATAAGACATTCAGTTAATTTTGTAAATGGTCCAAGTCAGTTAAAACATTAACAACAATGTTTTCTTATGAAATTCAAACTAAATTTCATATTCATAATAAATTTCCAATAATCAGGACTAATAAAATTATAAATTAATATTACTGTTTTCCAATGCAGTTCATTAAATATCTCACAAGAAGAAATATATGACTTAAACCACTTTTATATTTTAGAGCTACAGTTCTTACCCCTCCTAATGCTGCAAAAATTAATTTTAGATTTTTGGAAAAGAGAAAATTACGCATATAAGTTTGAGTTCTTTGAATTTGTTTGATGAATACAATTTTTTACTTGTTCGTTACAATGAGCTATAAAGGGTTAATATTGCAATGAATGGAATGTATTTTGATATAATTTGTTTTTGAGTTAAAATATCTATTAATTTATTTTTATATTGCAATGCAATGTTGAGTTATATATTAATTACTAGCGGAATTACCATATGTCGGTGCAGTAAAAACAGACTGCAGTCTCTAATAGGAATCGCACTCACTCTAAAGCTACGGTCACATTAGGCAAATATTTGATGAAAAAAACGTAACCAAGATTTTTTTTGGAAATATATTATGCAAATATTTCTTTTTATGTAAACATTTCTTCAAAAATTTTTTAAAAACGATATTAAAAAGAAGAAATATTTTTATGTATAATTAACTAAACGTTAAGAAATGAAAAATTAAAAAATAAATATTTTCATAAAATAGTAGTTACGTTTTTTTCATCAAATATTTACCCAATGTGACCGTACCTTAACAGTATAGGGCATTACTCACAAATGAACTCACAGATTAAAATTAATTTTCGAAATTTTTGGTTATATTCGTTAATGCTACCTGTGAAGCCTTGAACGTATCTTCGATTATATTACTACTCTCCTTAAGTTTAAGAGTCAGAGGTTGATTATGTCTCCTGAGTTAATTTTCTCTCCTTTTATTACTACCACTCTGTGGTTTTATATATATGTAAGTATAACCGCCTATAAGTTTAATATGCTTTAAAGTTGGACACATTTATATCTATTCAAAATGGTCTTGTTTGGTAAATTGTTTTATTGCAATTGCGCTGATGTTGTCAACTCCCGAGGAGGTCTAACCCAAAACAGTGCAATACTCCAACTAACCATACAACAGTAAGTAGCCAGTGGCATCAAAATATTGTCTGTCGTTGTCGTTTACTATTAAATAGCCATCATGGCGCTTTTATTGAATACCACCATCACCACCACCACCACTACCACTGCCACAACATACTCGTATTTATTTCTATATTTTGCTGATTTGAATGTACCAAAAGTCTATTTTACCTATAAAATGTAAAAACACACTTTGTAATAAGAACTCTGGCAGAGATACATAGTACAACAGCAACAACTTATACTTTGATTAAGCTTCCTTAATAACAATAACAACAACAACAACAATAGAAATAGAGTTTAAAACTTACAATTGAACTGTGGTGAATTTGTTTATGTCCAAATATTTTTATAGGAAAAAAACTAAAACCGAAATAAGGAATATTTGAACAACAACAACATCAACATCAACAAAAAGAATAAAGTAAACAAAACGAAGAAGAACAAGAGATGGCTGCCAGTAAATTTACTTTGAAGTTGCCATACAAAATACCGTTTAGAGCGGTGATTGTGTTATTATTGTACTCTTGGCATCATTTACTGACAGTTAGATTTCAGTTTGTTTTTATTGCCTTTTTTGTTGCATTTACTATTGTGTCTGTACATGTTACTTAGTATACATATATGTATATACCTATATGTACATATATAAATTGAAAGAGTGTTTGTTTGAAACAGTTAAATTTCAAAGGGCTTATGAAGAAGTATGCAAAGTTCTTTACACGTTTTGAAAACTGAGTATATAAAATATAAAAATATATAATGAAGCCACTCAGCTGTTCCTTGAATGTGTTAGATGGCAATTAATTACAGTTTTAACCATCATTACGTGTAAATTTTTTTGCTGAAAGTAACGATATGTGAATAACTTTAGATACTTAAAAATGTTAACACTTAAGCTAAGGTCACGGTAGCCAAATATTTCTCGAAAATTTTTTTGACCACTTTTTTTTATGTTTTATGCAAATATTCAGTTTTAGGTAAGAATTATCGAAAACTAACTTTAATAAGTCAAAATATTTTAGTATTGAAGTAATAAAACGAGAAGCATATCCATTGCGTAGGGAATAAACACTTTCATAAAACAGTGGTTAAGTTTTTTCGGCAAACACAGGGTGTCCGCTGGGAAGGTTTACTACTTTGTTTGTTTTGAATTTTTGATTAAATGAAGGGGAATTGATTTTATATCAGAGTAGGAAAATATACAAAACGAAACGTTTGACCTCATTTTGTTTTGTTCTTTACAATGAGTAAAACAAAAACAGTGAGAGCGATTGTCCCATTTAGTTTTGTACAACAAAAAATGAATGAGGAGAAAAAGAAAAGAAGAAGAGAAAAAGAGCAAATTATACGAATTTAACGGAATAACAAAGCAAGCACAAGAGTGAACAGCGAATTGTTTCGTTTGCGCTCTTTCTCATTTAAAAAGTATTTGTTTTGATTTTGCTCATGTACAATACGATTAAAAAAATGTGAAAAGTTTATGACTTTGTAGTAACGTTTGCGAAATATTTTGTTTGTTCGCCCACTCTGTTTTATATTGATAAATGTTTTATTTAATGTCGGCTATTATAGGTATACGGAACACAATATCAAATGAATGTCGTCCTCTGTTACAAATGTGAGCCCTTTTGAGCACATTTTTCATTACATGCTCACACATTTCACGCAGTATTTCATTAATTTCATTACAAATATTTTGTTTGAGTTGCTCCAGAGTTTCTGGTTTGTTTGCATAAATCTTGCTTTTCAGATATTCCCACAAAAAGAAGTCCGGAGCAGTCAAATCAGGCGACCGTGAAGGCCAATCAACATCTCGCCGTAATGCCATTGTAATTCTGGCTGTATGCGATTTGGCAACGTCTTGTTGAAACCACATGTTAGTCGAGCCCAAAGCATGCATTTGTGGTGTTAAAAAGTTGTCAATCATATTACGATATCGCTCCCCATTGACAGCTACCGGTACGCCGTTTTCAGTTTCAAAGAAGTAAGGTCCAATGATTCCACCTGACAAAATTGCACACCAGACTGTTACTTTTAATGGATGCAAAGGTGACTGATGAATAATTTGAGAGTTTTTCATTGCCCAGAACAGACTATTCTGTTTATGCACATATCCATTTAAATGAAATTCTGCCTCGTCACTCATTATGATTTTATGATGAAAATCGGGATTGTCATGGGCGAGCTGTAGCATCCTATTGGCATATGTACGGCGGCGTAAATGGTATTCTGGAAGAAGCTCTTGTGTCAACTGAATCTTAAATGGACACAAATTCAAGACTTTGTGCAAAATTATGGTCAAAGTTGTTCTTTGAACACCAATCTCCTGAGCATGGATTGTTTTGAACACTTTCTTGAACAGCAGTAATGTTTTCAGCTGATCTTGCGGTATGTTGTGGTCTATGCTTGGGCTTATCAGCTACAGTCCCTTTTTCTTCAAAATCATTCACTACACGATAAATGGTGCGTCTTGTTGGCACGTTGTTCCTCCCAAAAATTTCTCATCGTCACAGTAATCGATGATTGATTTTGATAAAATGTTTTAACGATTAAATCACATTGGTTTACCGAATATTTTTCCATAATAAATTTGCCACGTCTCTACTTCACGACTGCTAAATATGAACTGTCACGACTAATGTTTACCAAAATGGCGTCAAAACAAAGTAGTATACCTTCCCGGCGGACACCCTGTATTTACCTTATGTAATCATTTCTGAATATGCGCCATGGGCTCTAATGGGACTAACGAAGCACATCGGGCATTTCTATTATTAGTGTGTTGTTTGGCCACAACAATAAAAACAACAACAATAATAATATTAATGTATGTATGTACCTACTCATCATCATAATTTTTATTGGCAATGCGATTTATGAATGAATTGAACCACATGTTGTCACAAACTGATTTAGTGAAAATATATGCAAATGTGCTGTCAAAATTTATTGTTTCGCAATATAAAGAGCGTTTTGAGTGAACATGTTTACGATTAAGTTTTGATTTAAAATCTTTTCTTCTGTTTATTTGAGATTTAAGCTCAGCAAATGTTGAACTACGTATTATTGTAAATATTTCAAATGTCTATTAATATGGAGCATAAATTACTCATACAAATGCAAGGAATGGCCTGACTGTTTGCGTAAGACGAAAGATTATAGGCAATTAGAATTGTAATAGGAAACCATTTAAAAATCTGTATGTACTTATTTGAAAAAATTTAATGATTTTTATACAATATAGAAATTAGATTAAGAATTCTTTTTGGAAAGTTCGAAACATTACGCTACTTACGCCATATAAAACATACGAGGGTGGCTGGAGAACTAGTAAATTTGGTAAATTTGGAGAAGTCGGCTATAGTTTAAAAAGAATTACTCTGGTAAATAGTGAGTTGCAAAAGTAAGCGACCACAGTGAACTAACGAAAAATAGGTTGCTATTTGGCGCAAAAATAAAAATGTTGCTTCGTCAAGAGAGTGCACCAGTTTTCATATTCACTATTGTGATGGCCAAAATCTATGAATAAAGTTCGTATTCCTTCACTATTCATCTTATATGTCAGATTTAATTCCCTTGGGTTATTTACTTTTTTTTCACGAAAGCAGGACTCAGGGGATGACCTCTACTCATACAGTGCATTGTACTAGAGTTAGAAAAGTAATGAGGAGGGGAAAAAAGGGAATAGTGTTTGTGGACATTTAATTTGAATCTGTTCATACCAAAGTTGGCAACCGTTACCGTTATTAATACCAATACCGTTTGAAATTGAATACCGGTACTCATACCGATACCGAATTTTTTTTTTTTTTTTTTTTGCATAAAATACCGGTATCTGTATACCGTTTCCGTCAATACCGGTATAATATAGGTTTAATACCGATATAATACCGGTACATAAATATTTCTAAAATTTACATACTGGCGACATTTATGTTTATAAGAAATTTGCTGGTATTTGATTTTTTTAAATTTAACGCTTGTGCGTTCATTGGCCGCTCCACTTGTGACTGATTGGCACACTTCTCTGAGAAGTGGATTGGGTATGTTCACCGCTTTGGTAAAAGCAAAGTTATTGCTCTAGATATGTATCTCGAAAGTTTTTGATAGAGTCTGGTACGAGGCTCACATTTCCAAACTGGCTGCCTTTGGTGTCGGTGACAATTTTTGTAGTTTTATAACGAGCTTTCTCAGAGACCGCGGTTGTAGACAATGGTTATATACAGTGGCACTTCCAACCAGCTTAAGTTCTAATTCGGGAGTACCGAAAGTCTCTTTTCTGTCTCCTACACTATTCCTAATTTTTCCAAATAATCTTTTCCTTTCAATTTCCAACCCTATCTACTCTTTCGCAAATGACACCATCCTTTGTCATTCATATTCATTTGGTCGACTTAAACTTATTAATATCGTTTATTGTTTCATAAACGGGTGGTGTGTCTAAAGAAAGAACTCTCTCTATAATTCATTATACGGTTCACTGGACAATCAACTACAAAATGATGTGCTCAAGTGGTATGTAAAAATATGCGACTACTGGGAATCAAGTCCTTTTTTCCATCAGAGCACCTCTCATAGAGCAATGAAACACACGCTATATTGCGCTGATGCTGCAACAAATCGATACCTTACCATCGCTGATACGCACATTCGCCCTTTACTGTAGACAGTCGAGAAACCCCAAAATAGACTTTAAAGCACCGGCCCATACATGAGAGTTTTATTCCAATCTAGGTCGGATATAGGTATTGTAAATATTTATTTGTATCGTTGTATAGAATAGGTTACGGATACAAAAATACAACTATACGACGATGCAACGATACAACAATACAACGATACAACGATACAGCAATACAACAATACAACGATACTACGATACAACGATACGACGGTACAACAATACAACAATACAACGATACAACAATACAACGATACAACAATACAACGATACAACAATACAACGATACAACGATACAACAATACAACGATACAACAATACAACGATACGACGATACAACGATACGACGATACAACGATACAACAATACGATGATACAATGATACAACGACAGAGAGAGTAGACAGAGTTCTTTCTTTAGCCGCACCACCCGTTTATGAAACAATAAATGATATTAATAAGTTTAAGTTATAAATTAAAAAAAAAAAATATTGAGGTTTTATGGAAGTAAGGAGGCTTTTTCCAAAATAGTTCATTTGAACGATTTATTGTTATGTTTAAAATATTATAAACTATGCAGATGAGAATCCCATTTTTAGAAAAGTCTCCTGACGAGTTGGTTAAGAACAAACGAAATGGCCATCGAGACATGCTTATTCCCATAAGAAATGCATTTTGTTAAATGTAAATATTTTGGAATTAAGCACGAATAATAGGAATAAATTGTGTTATTATTCCAAACAAATATGTATGTATTTCATTTGAAAAACATTTTTTATTTACCTATTAAACAGATTATAGTCGATTTTTCTAGCTTAAAATAGTCTTAAGATTTTCATTCAATTTATTTTTAAGTGTGAAGATTTTTGATACTTTGTATTGCCCTTTTGTTTTTGAATGAAGTATTTTAATTAATTTTTGTTTGCAAAATTAAACTTTGTATTATATTTATACTCGTATAAGTATGTTGTAGTCGCCGTGGTCTAGTGGTTAGTGTGTTGGCTTACTAAGACATGGGCCCTGGGTTTGAAAAAAAATATTTATGTCGGCGACTACCACTCAGCAGTCTTCTTGCAAAAGTTAAGAGAGTAACTAATTGCCATGACACAGGGTTGTAAAGGCCAGTTATGTATGTATGTTATATTCTATGTGGTAACACCAGCTTTTGCTGAAATAAATGAATTAACAATTTAAGCATATAATCTACATATATTTCTTTTTAAAGTTTTTTATTAAGTTTCGGTAGAAGGGTATATCGGTATATATACCGGTATTAATATTTTGGTACCGGTATACCGATACCGATATAATTAAAATACCGATATCGATACCGATACCGAAATGACAAATAATTTTTTACCGGTTCTGATACCGATACCGAAATTCGTTTCGGTTGCCAACCTTAGTTCATACCGTAATTGGTAGGAAATTATTGGGTTGGCAACTAAGTAAATGCGGATTTTACTCATTGATGGCATTAGTTGAATTTTTAGGTTAGATGGCGTAATTGAAATATCAAATACATATATTTATTTCAATAAAAAAAATGTTTTGATCGGTTGCGTGGCGTTTGTTTGGCGTCTGTTGAAAAATGGAAAATCAAAAGGAACATTTTCGTCATATTTTGCTTTTTTATTACCGGAAAGGAAAAAACGCTTCGCAAGCTCATAAAAAATTATGTGCTGTTTATGGTGACGAAGCCTTAAAAGGACGGCAGTGTCAAAATTGGTTTGCCAGATTTCGTTCTGGTGATTTTTCACTGAAAGATGAAAAACGCTCCGGTCGTCCAGTTGAAGTGGACGACGACCAAATCAAAGCAATAATTGATTCGGATCGTCACAGTACAACACGTGAGATTGCAAGGAAGCTTCATGTATCACATACATACATGCATTGAAAATCGCGTAAAGCAACTTGGCTGTGTACGAAAATTAATGTATGGGTTCCTCATGAACTGAAAGAAATTCATTTAACACAACACATTCACATCTGCGATTTGTTAACTAAACGTAATGAAAACGATCCACTTTTAAAACGATTGATAACTGGTGATGAAAAATGGGTTCTTTACAACAATGTCAATCGGAAAAGATCGTGGAGCAAGCCAGGTGAATCAGCGCAAACAACATCAAAAGTTGTTATTTATCAAAAGAAGTGGGATTACAAAGGAATTGTCTACTTCGAACTTTTACCACCCAATCGAACGATAAACTCAGATGTCTACTCGTACATTGAACAACTAACAAAATTGAACAATGCAGTTGAAAAAAAGCGGCCCGAATTGGCACATCTTTGGCCACTCGGCAAAAATTATTGGAGCTTGGTTGGGATGTTTTGCCACATCCACCATATAGTCCAGACCTTGCACCATCTGATTACTTTTTATTTCGGTCTTTGCAAAACTACTTGAATGGTAAAAATTTCAATAATGATGATGATGTCAAATCGTACCTTGTTCAGTTTTTTTCTCATAAAAACCAGAAGTTTTATGAACGTGGAATTATGATGCTGCCTGAAGTGTGGCAAGAGGTCATTGCTCAAAATGGGCAATACATTACATAATAAAGTTATTTCGTTCCATGAAAAAATTGACTTTTATTTTCTAAACAAAATCCGCAATTACTTAGTTGCCAACCATAAAAGAAAATGTGCCGATGGTAAAAGATTTGCCAACAATGAAGAGGTGGACTCGGTGGTTGATTGCTATACCCAGACAGTCCTTACTGTAAAGAGTTTACCGATCGTAGTTTTTAAATATTACTGAAAGAAATGCATGGAGTTGAAAATAGATTTTGTTTGGGAAGTGAGGATTTTTTTATCCAAATTTGTTTTTCTTTGTTAAGTCGGCCCTTTATTAAGTTTGCGATCACATTAAAATTTCTTCCAATGGAATTACAGAAATTCTAACTTTATAAAAGTTAATTTTGCTTTCATTCCAATATCTGGTTTTTACTGTAAGTGCGTAAAATTAAATTCTCTATTCGAATATCTCACAGTGTATTGTTCTAAGACCAATAATTAAAGCAGTAGGTTAATTCATTTTTTATTCTATATGTTTTGTCTTACAAATCCTGTAATTTCTTTACTTAATTTCTATAATTTTTGCCATACTTTTAAAACAATTTTAATCCAAAAAAATTAAAAAAAAAAATCTTATAATTTCAGTTGAAAATTTCCTTAAACAACAAACTCAACCAAAGCCGCCTTAAAAAATAAAAACAAATAATCCGTAATAATTGTAAGCGTCATATGTTTTGAAAATATCATGCCCTTTTTATGTGATATGCCGTTGTTAAAAGTCAATGACAGTAAACAGGATAATAACCACAAGGTAGAATATGAAAATAAACACTCGCATACTACATTGTGTAAAAAGTCACTTACACATGCGCAAATACAAAAACGCATGCACCAATCTGACACGAAAGAAAATATGAAACATACATACATATAAGGGAGAGAATACAAGTAAAATCATACATACTTCTTACTAAAAAGGATCTATAAAAAAAATATATACATACACATTCATGTAAAAGAAACCCTAAATGACGACAGCCGGCACGCGCCCAGGTAAGTTAACGTAGCAGGTAGTGAGTTTTTATTTAAAACAAAAAAAAAAAACAAAAATTGTTTTTTTTTGTTTTTACTTTTTATAATCAGAAAAAAGAATCTTAAATTTATTTAAGCTTTAGAAATTTATTTAAAACAAAATATTTTTTTATTTAGCAATTAAATATTTACTACATAAAAAATAAAGTATATTTGAAGTGTAATTTAGGACAAATTTTTAACAAAAATTTTTCTTAAATTACGCTTTTAGCATAGTTTTGTTTATGAATACCACACTTATTTTATAAGTATAAGTATAAAAGCCAAGACTACGGTAAATAGTTTTGATTTTTTAAATATTTTATTTTTATAAATCCTGTTTATGTGCTGGTGTCCTTTGTTATTAAAACAGATTACAAAAGTAACACTGCCTATATCCTTACCAATCCACACAGTCCATTTAATTTGACCTTCGCCTAAAATATATCTAGAAAATTATTTTTCAATATAAAGCTTCTGATAATTGGTCAATTACCATACCCCTTTAATTAAATTTAGTTTCGTTTTTAAAATGACTTAATTAGATTAGAAACTGAATTCTATTAAGACCTTAGATTGTTTTTAGCAAAGATTTTTCAATTAAAGAAGAAAATCACATCCGTGAAAGAATTGTACACCAGCCGAAATCTACATGTTTTCGACTCCAGCTACGGAAGTATCATCAGAGTTCTTTGTGTCCTGTAACTCACACTTTTTATAGAAATCATACATTATATAACCTGTAATGAGTTAGTCCAACATAGTCCAACATTCTCCTTTTTTCTCTTCATGATTGCATTTTCTTTTTTCGTAATTGTCATTCATTCTGGATGATCAGAATTACAACAGTTTTATTTTTGTTCTGCTTTTGTTCCATTAGTCCACATTAGTCGACAACGACCATTAATTTATTCAGTGTCTATTCGGGTCTGAGTTCTAAATTTCCATTTATTTAATGAAATTCAAAGTTATATGTGAAGCTGCTGAGAGTAAAGAATTCTTATAGGGATCGATCTGAAATAAAATATCATCACGTAATAAATTTGGTTTCATAAAAAAGTTTCATATAGAGGTAAAAGTAATATCATTATTCATTATTTAATTTGTCTACCATTTTTGTGGCTTTGTGGCTACCAAAATGCCACTGTGCGTTGACATTTACTCGTATTGATTAGAATATACAGAAATAGTTGCCCATAGGAAGATATAGAGCGCTAGGGTTTTGAAAAGCATAGAATAATGTCACTATTTATTTCGAAACATTTTTGACGATTGTTTAAACGCAGCTAGAATATCGTTTTTATTTTCTAGCAATTACACTCAGAAAAAAAAAGTGGTAGAAAACTACCGAAATTTATACCATTTGGTATTAAAATTGAGTTAAGACCGTTTGTGCTTACTTCGTTAACGGTTGGTATCGATTTCTTTTTTTTTTTTTATTAACTTATGATATTTTTATACAATTGTTCACGATTTTACTACCGGTTGTTCTTGATTTGTTAACTTATGGTATTTTGTGCCATTTTTTCTTATTTTAATAACGCACTGAGCTTGATTTGGTACCGAAAGTTAACGAAATATTGTTCACAATTTGTTCTTAATTTGATACCCTTAGAACGCCTTTTTTCCCTCTGTGTAAACGTTTGACTGCAGATGTCGCGAGAGATGATCGGTTTCGTGTTGATCGTCAGTGTTGTCAGATTAGGGGATGTATCCCCAAAATGGGAATTTTTTTTCTGAAATGGGGATAAAAAAATTTTGTTATGGGGATTTTATTGGGGATAATCGACAAGTTTTCGGCGATTTTTAAAATTTCATATGAAAGTATGAGTTTATAGGCAAGACTTAGTTTAAAACTAATACATTTATATAAAGCTTTTTGCAACGTATGTGTTTGGTTTTAGTTTGGCTTTTTTCTCATATAAATAAAAACATATCCACACCATTTTGTTTCCGCCACTGATTTTTATGGTTTTTTTTTTGCTGAGGAACTCAGTGTTAGAGAGTCTTTTTATAGTTAAACTACTTCTTTTGGAGATAAATAAAATAATTTTAGTTTCGTTCGGCCACAAATTTCTTATATTTTTCATACTATGGCACAGGACATCTATTTAAAATTGAAGGTACAATAGATGCCGTATACTCTCCAGCTATTTTAAACGATATCACGATGTCTTATGCTAAATATCAAATGGCACATCGATGGGTGTTTCAACAAGTTAACGACCCGAAACACATCTCGAAAATTTATGGCAAATTGTTAAAGCGGCACTTCGAGGACAAAATCCTTCTAATAAGGAACAGTTGTGGGAATCTTTTTTAAAGATGTGTGGAAGAACTTTGCAATCGCTATGTTTTAAAGACTTGTGAACTCAATACTAAAACGCTTCTTGGACCTTATTAAAAATCAGGGTAATTCCACTAAGTACAGAGGTAAACAATAAAACATATGTACATACACACAAAATTATTGATGCAGTTTCTGTGGGGATATGAATTTCGAAATCGGTTATTAAAGTTAAAAACTATCTGACAACCCTATTGATCATTAAATCCAAAACACAGCAACTGTAATCGACGACATTAGGAGAGCTCATGCAGGCAACAATGCGCACAATTAAGCATCCGTAAGATGTTCGTTGCATTGAATTATGGTAACAGTTTTTAAAAGTGAAAAGTATTCACGAATTGCTGCCTGTTAAACGTTGGACAAATTTTTTGCACAGTTTCAAGATTGAAGTCGCTTTGAGAATTATTCAAATATTTTTTTTTCACATATTTTGTTTTTCATTTCACATATTGGTGCCGTTAAACTTTTTATGAAATCAGAGTTGTTTTGTTTTCTTCTCTTGCAACGAAGTGCTCAATTTTCTATTGCAATAATGCATAATATAACCTATGGCAGAGATTCGCATGCACATATGATTCAAGCAAATCCTACAAGAAAAAGTATAATAGTGTCATACCATACGATCACCGGGGTCAAGTGACATCACTTTCACGTGAAATGGCCATGCCCTTAAATCGTTTGTGCAGAATGACTAGTGTGACATGTGCTGTGTGGCAAGTTGTATCTTTCTGTTAGAACCATATGGATGATGTGTTTGGAGGATATTGAAGCCTTCTTAAGTATTTGTAACAATCGAAGTGACTATAAAATATTGTTCTTGTATTTACTGGGGATTCGGATCTGGGCTTACATACTTTGCCTGTTAATATTACACAAAATGTGGACATTGTCTACCTAGCAGTGATGACGTTGTCATAACATTGATTTCACTTGATGATTTTTTCTGTGAGTGTAGGGTATTGCATATTTTTGGACTTGATTAACAAAATATTTGACGGTTGTTTATATCAAAAGAGAAAGAATCTGTTTATTATCCTTTTTTTAATTAAAATTTTCATTGAAGTAGGTAGTCTGTATTTTTGCAAACGGAAGGAAATAAAAAACTTAGATAATAATCTAATAATTTTAAAGGTATTTTAGAGCTTTTTTTTTTTTTTGGTACTCTTGTTGAAGTTGAGATTGCTCAAATTACAGTTCCGGTATGGCTAGCGAATAAAGAAATCGTTTTTTTTTAAATACTTTTTTCTTTAATTTCATGTGACTACAACTGTTGACTTTGTTATCGAAACACTCTTTGAATATATTGCCTTTAAGAGTATACAAGTAAAAAAGATAATTTTTTATTTTTATTGAGTGATTGAAAATACATACAAATTTTTTTGTATAGGCAACATATGTTGCCTGGTTTATACTGCTTCTGGACAACAATACAATATTAAATTTTTATTGACTCTTGGCACTTTTCTTTTATATGTTTAGGGGATTTTTTTTTCTTTTTTGCTTTCATTATTGTTGACCAAACAACTGACGCTTTTCTACCAGTTTTATTATGCATTACTAAACTATTATTGATGGCTGGTTATTTATAAGAGTTTTATTATATCTATAGGTATAAGGCTGTTATAAGGATTTCAATATTATTCACATTCACATACATGTATTGTATACATACATACATAAATATGTTTATTCAGGATTTGTTAAACCTACTTATATACGAATATGTATGCTCTGTTTAGATTTAAAATATGTTTTCAAAAGTATTTGTAGTTTTATGTTATTGGGCACGTAAGAAGCACTGCGTATATAAGGTCTGTAGAGCAAATTTTTTAATTATTTTAACCTCGTGTTTTAACGTATAAAATAAGGGCTCAAACCTGAAATAAAAACAGGCTTTTTTTTACCTTTTAGAGATTTTCAGCTGATTTCACAATGAGAAAAAAAAAATATTGAACGAAAATATGATATTTTGAGTCCTTTATTCCATCCGATTCTTTTAGACCATACTTACATACATGTCACCATTTTTCGTTCTTACATATCGTTAAAATAAAGTGATGCCAAATGAAAATTTTAAGTGATTTTCTCTAAAAATGGAAAATAAACAGTTTTGTTTAACATTGCATACTTGTACGTACATATATGCCACAAATAGTCGTACAACTTTCATCCAATTTGCCTGAATTTTCAAGATATTTTAATCAATCCTCTAAGCAGAAAGGATTGTGATTGGTTTAATTTTTAATTGCCTATCTACTCACTTAATAATCGAACAGAGTTACTAATTCTATGCTTTTGAAATCCCTAACGCTCTATTTTATTCTGTATGTTCTACTCAATACGAGCGTCATATGGATAGCTTAATGATTAAAAAATGACAACATAAAACAGTTTTACAGTTTTAATGTATATGTAGATGGAAAGGTTGTGACTGAAACCCATTCAGTAAAGTATTTAGGAATAACTCTTCAGAGTAATTTGTGTTGGGATGTGCATATCAGCAATATTAAAAAAAAAAATAGCTCCAGTAATTGGAATTTTATATAAATTAAGGAACAGATTAGGAAAAAAGTCAAAACTGATGATATATAAATCGTTAATTCAATCTCATTTAAATTATTTGGCAATTGTTTATGCTTATAATAAAAATAACTCTCTACTTAGATCACTGCAATGTATGCAGAATAGGGCATTGAAAATTGTGTACAATCTGCCATTGTTGTATTCGACTATTTCTTTATATAAAGACGTGAGTAAAACTATATTACCAATTTATGGGTTGCATGAATACCAAGTTTTGATGTTTGTTTTTAAATGTGTTAATAATGTTGGGCACCATACCATACTATTCACTCAAAATCAGGTAAATTTTAATACGAGAAATAGAACAAATTTTAAAATCCCTAGATGTACATAGGTTAGAGACAACCAAACAGCGAATTGATTATATTGATGGAACTAAATTTAATAATTTGCCTATAGCTTTAAAATCAATTGATCGAATATCCGTCTTTAAGTCCTCTTGCAAGGAATATTTATTAAATTTAATTAAAACGCTTTTAACGTAATTTTTATAATATACATATATAGTATATAAGTTGTAATTTATAATTTTTTTTCTTTGTTTAATATTTTATTTGTATACTTACCGCTTAATTTATCCATTTTGCCAACTTGCCTCAATAATGCCTTCTTGGCGCTGGGGCTAAATAGAAAATTGTAAAAATGAAATTTGTACAAAAAAAAAAAAAAAAAAAAAAATAAAAATAAAAAAAAATAAAAATAAAACCAAAATAAAAGTGTATGTGTATGTGAATTTGTAATACTGAAATCAGCAGAATTTTAGTGGCTTAAGATCTGTTTGTACATATTTAATGCACATTTTCCAATTTTAAAAATATTGTATATAAAATTATTTCCACACAAAAAGCAAAACTGTAACTAAGTAACAAGCTAGTTCACTATGTGATTCGTTAGCTGATGAAAAAAAAATTGATTTTGGTGTTTTTACAGCCGGGAAGGTATACTACTTTGTTTTGCATTAGTCTTGACAGTTCATATATGGCAGTCGTGAAGATGAGACGTGGCAAATTTATTATGGAAAAATAATCGGCAAACCAACGTGTTTTAATCATTAAAACATTTTATCAAAATCAATTATAGATTACTGTAACGATGAGAAAATTTCGTAAAATAAGTGACGAGGCACATTTTCATTTGAAAGGATATGTGAATAAACAGAATAGTCGGTTCTGGGCAATGGAAAACTCTCAAATTATTCATCAGTCACCTTTGCATCCATTAAAAGTAACTGTCTGGTATGCAATTTGGTCAGAAGGAATCATTGGACCTTACTTCTTTGAAACTGAAAACGGCGTACGGGTAACTGTCAATGGGGAGTAATATCGTGATATGATTGAAAACTTTTTAACGCCACAACTGCATGCTGTTTCTTGACTAACTTGTGGTTTCAACAAAACGGTACCACATCGCATACAGCTAGGATTACAAAATATTCGTGATGAAATTAATGAAATACTGCATGAAATATGTACACTCAGAAAAAAAGTGGTAGAAAACTACCGAAATTGATACCATTTGGTATTAAAATTGAGTTAAGACCGTTTGTGCTTACTTCGTTAACGGTTGGTATCGATTTTTTTTTTATTATGATGTTTTTATACAATTATTCACGATTTTACTACCGGTTGTTCTTGATTTGTTAACTTATAGTATTTTGTGCCATTTGTTCTTATTTTAATAACGCATTAAGCTTGATTTGGTACCGAAAGTTAACGAAATATTATTCACAATTTGTTCTTAATTTTATAATTGGTTAATAAGTAATTTTAGAACGCCTTTTTCCCTCTGTGTGAGAATGTAATGAAAAATGTGCTCAAAAGGGCTAGCATTTGTGAGGCTAACAGAGGCGAAAACTTATCTGATATTGTATTTCCATATATAATTGCCGACATTAAATAAAACACATTATCAATATAAGATCCATTCTCTTTCATTTAATCAAAAATTATAAACAAACAAAGTAGTATATCTTCCCGGCGGACATCCTGTTCATCAGAATTATGTGCGAACCGTGACTTAAGAAAAAGAAGAAACGTAACCGTTTTCATACAAAAATGGTTAATTTCACAATGTCGAAAGAAAAAATCTTCGAACCAAAGAAAGGCACACGAAGGAGATGTTTTGGGTTTCCCTTGTTCTTTTTTGGGCTTTCTTTTCCTTTCTTTTATGGCTCATCTCGCAGCACTAGCTATAGATCATTCTTGTTTTCTTATTGGCATATTCCCACAATTACTTACTTGGGTTCTACTCTGAGAAATGTGGCGAATGGTAAAAAGTTTTTGGACTATAGAAAAGCTACTACTATTTCACAATTTTGAAATACGTTTAGGATCATTGTCCTGTTAAAATACTCAATTGCGTGGAAAATCCAATTTTTCTACACTAGAGGCAACTTGCTGTCTTAAAATAATCAGGCAGTCTTGTTTTTTCATCGTTGATTCGATGCTACTATGCAATTCTAAACCATCATTGAACCTCAACAATGTTTGTCGTTGAAGGCTTTGTTTTTACTTCGCCATATCTTCCGCAGTTTTCTTTTTGTTTTGACACCAAATATTTTTATACAAAATATTTCTCCGAAAGGATAGCGGCTCATTTATATGTATTTTTTTGTGAACTTTTTTCGCTTATCTTGGTTTGCTTCTGTAACATAAAGTTTTTTTGCGTAGTCTCTACCATGCAATTCCTGTAGGATTTAGGGATTATATGACGGTGCTGGTATTTACTGACTTACTCGAAGTATGCGAGACTGACTACACTGGGTAACATATTTGAATCAACTTCTCTCACTTTAACTCTTACCTCCCAGTCTGTAAGGCGTCTTGGTCATCTTCCACGCAGGATATTTTTCAACGTTTTGCATACCAATTTTACTCATTTACGCAAAGAATTTCCTTTCTGCTACAAACCTATATTGGATTTTCAACCCTCAATTAATGTTTTCTTTCTCATATTTTGCTTCTTTAGTATCTCATTTAACAACTGATTCATTTTTGGAGATAAACTATGTATGCAAGTAGTCATTATATGACACGATACTTCTTTCTTTTATTACAACAATTTTGTATATTAATCTTAAAGGCGTTTACTTTAATTTTACGCAAAAAATTGGCATATTTTTTAAAAACAAAATGTATTATTGTCAGCTTTAAAAAGTTTTGAAATTTTTTATTACTTTTGCTTCTCACTTGCTAATGCTTCTAATAAAAAACCAAGCAATCGCAGGTTTTGTTTTTTGCTGCAGTTTTTTTAATTGCTTCTGTTTTAACTGTGGGATCAAACAGTCAAACAAAAACCTTTCCAACATGCAGTTTTTGTTTTTCTGCAGCTTTTGCTGTCGCTTTATCTTTTTTTATTGAGGCCAGCACTCAGATTATGACCCCTACTAATGCAGTACATTGTGCTGGTCTAGGAAAATATAAGGGAAGGTGGAAAGAGGGATATCAATCAGAGAAAAACAAAGGTCCTACTTTAAAAATTCAAACCGCAAGGAAATCGGTTGCTGTTGATTGATTTTTCAATGGCCAGAGTTATACCTTTCCCACTGAATAATGCAACAGCAATAGTTTATTTTTGATCAATGGAAAATGAAAAAGTTGTAGTAAATGAAAAACTTTACGACTTTTACTATATGGACTGCAATATTTAATCACTCATTATTTTCTAAGTGGCTTGGTTTTAGTTTGTCATTTTTAATAAAATTTTAATTTTACTGTAATTAACAATAATTTAAAAGACTTTCATTTGACGCTCACAGTAAAAGTGTGTAGAAGTGTTTTCTATTACAATTAAAATTTGCAGATTTTTTTAAAACTACGAGGATTTTGTTTAATCTTCTAATAAGATAATAATATTCTTAGAGTTAATATTTTATGAGTAAAATGTGTCTTTATTTATTAAATCGATTTTTTTTTGGGCAGTTCACACCAGCGTTTCTTAACTAAGAATGGTTTTCAATAATATATTTTAAGATCATTTAAAAATTAAAAAGAAAAAACTTAAAATTAATCATAATTAATTAATTCTTTTGCCTTTACCGATAATTCTTGAATATAAAAATAATTTTACAAATTTTCCTAAATTTTTTCTTATTAAAACTTTGATTTTTTTTATGCCTTAATTTTTATTTTATTTATTGTTAATAGGATTACATATAAGAAATTAAACTTTTTGATATCCTTTTTGGACTTTTTTTTTCATTAAGAAAATAAAAAGTATTCGTAGGTATATTAGTACTTATATATATACTCGTATATAATACAATATTTTTTACAAAATATTTTAAGAGAAACATTTACTTTGGATAGCTGATGTAGTGCAGTAGATTCTCTTATGGTTTTTTTTTCTATATAAAAGAAAAGAAACACCTGCTATTTTTAACTTAAAAAACGATTTAAAATCCCTACAGGCATTTTAAAAGTAAATGAAAACTGTTTCTACCGTTAACCACAAAGTGTTTTAAAGGATGAATTTAAACCTTTGTTGTGTAAAGAGGTCCTCAGAGACCAAATCACTACAAAAAATTAAAAAAAAAAAACTTATTAAGAGTTATCAAACGAAAATAGTATCACTTACTGGGTCATACAGTGTAATTAATGAATATGAGCGGTGCCTTAACTAATCGAAAATCGCTTTATAATTTATGGTTGTTTTGGATATGTGACGTATTATGGTGAAGTTTAACTTATAACAGCTTAATTCTGATCAATAGATCTTTATTCAGAATCGACTGAGTGCTGTCAGTGATGATTCTGTATTGCATAGAAGGAAGAATTGGTTTTTTTCCCATACTCCTTCTGGTAACATATGCATATGCTGCCACGACAAAGCTTCTTTAATTTGCCTTTTGCTAAGCAGTTGATTAATCTTTTGTATCAGTTTTTGAAAGTTGACTGAGTTAGTTGGTAACAGTCCCTTTGTGTTATAGTAGTTTAAAACCGTTGTAATAATTTTTCCTTTTCTTCCTTTTTTTGGTGATGAACTTTACATATCTGACCATCGCAAGATACATAAATATAATGATCTTTATAATGTTGGTGATAAAACTGATCCAAAGGCTTTCTTTGATGAAATAGCTAAAAAATATTAAAGACTTTTATAGTGGTTAGAGCGCTCACACAAACTCTCAAACGTCCCAGTTTCAACTCCCACCGAAGGAAAAAATTAAAAAAAAGAAAAAAAAAAATTTTACATCTTTTAAGAACCTTCCAAGAAATCCATCGTCAAGAAACCGCTTCCTGAAATTTGAGACTATTTCACCAGAAATGAATGATTAAGAGTACAGTGCGACCTTCTGGAAAGATAACAGCTAACCTACTTAGTGAAGATGCTCACCACTCACAATCAACATCCACCAATAGATGGGGCAATTGCTGTTGATCATTCAAGGGTGAAGGTATAACACTGGCCTTTAAGTAGTCAAATTGAGAACAACTAGTCTCAGCAACAAAAGAGGCGCATAGTACATACATAGTACATCACAAGAATTAAAGAACGCTGTAACTCACAAAAAATCGCATCATTTTTATCAGAAAAAAAATACGCGTCGATTAGTCCCGGTCCCAGATTTCTACGATGAAAATAAATTCACTAATGCCGTCTGACTTTTCAAAAATACCAGTGTCTTTGTTCTACTTTCATACAGGTTTTTTTGGCTCTGGTGAACATTTAAGGTTTTTTCAGCTACAGCGTTCTTTAATTCCATCGACGATATATAAAAAAATCTGTCTATCTTCAGAATTCCAATACAATGCACAGCCGTGTAGGGGTTTACCCCTGAATTAAAATCCCGGTACTCATATATAAAAATTGACAATTGCTGCGAAAAGCTAGACCGTAACTCTAAAACAGGGTTGTAATGGCCAATTATGTATATGTATGTATATGCATGTATCAAACAATAATTATTTTGTCTCGTAAATCGCTTCTTATCCAAAATTTCAGGTGGGTGTTGCATTACATATCGTCGTGCCGGAGTTTATGTGCTCTATACGTCATTTTATATTTTTTTATATATCTCGAGTTAATAATGCCACTTTACGTTTTCGACCCCAAATTTTTCAAGTCTGCAATCTGTTTTCGGTTATCTCGTCCAGTTTCGGATTTAAATAGCCGAAAACGGATTGCAAATTTTAAAAATTTTGGTGTCAAAGACCAAAAGTAGCATCATTAACTCGAAAAATATAAAATGGCGGATAGATCACATACAGGTATGTGATGAAAAACGATTTCGTTCAAAATGGAAATCGTTTGTATTTTCAAAGTCATATAAAACTGTTAATCTGTTTTAATTATATTGGGTTGGCAACTAAGTAAATGCGGCTTTTACTCATTGATGGCATTAGTTGAATTTTTAGGTTAGTTGACGTAATTGAAATATCAAATACATTTTGTTATTTGATAGTCGGTACTTCAGCTGTCAATCAGTAAAAAAAAATTGTTTGATCGGTTGCGTGGAATTATGATGCCGCCTGAAAGATGGCAAGAGGTCATTGCTCAAAATGGGCAATACATTACATAATAAAGTTATTTCGTTCCATGCAAAATTTACTTTTATTTTCTAAAAAAATCCGTAATTACTTAGTTGCCTACCCAATATTAAAATAATATTAATGAAAGGTGTAAAGGCAATAGTCATTAACGTAATGAGTAAAACAGGAATTCCAAATCTGAAAAGGCTTGGAAGTTATAGCAACTTGAAACTTTGCTCGATTTCAATTTCGATCGAAATCGATTTCCATCACTTACCAGATAAAATCCCGCACAACGATATGTATTCAGCAATTTATGGCCTCTGTGTTTACTAATTGATGCAGAACTCTATGTGCTTCAAATATTACCACTCGATATACATGTTCGATGAGATGTCATCTTTAATAGCACTATTGATTGGTTAAACATTTCCTTGCAGATCGGAGTCATAATGGCCTCAACTGCATTTGTAAGCTCTGCTTTATGCAACTCAATAATACAAAATGTGCCTCTAAATTTTGAATTTCTGCCTTTTAAGCAGCAAAAGTATGTAAAATCATTCAAAACAACGTTATACCTGTTGACCATCAGTTTCAGACCTGTTGCCCACATTTTATTACAGAAGCGTGCCAATTTTAATTTTTTGGTTTTTTTTTTGTATTTTTTTTTTATCGAAAGCCAAATCCAAATTCAAATTTTAACCACATAACACACTTTCAGCATGTGTTGTGTCTGGTGCTTTCTTCAAAATTCGTGCATAAAGGATTTAAAATTTTTTTTTTTATAAACGGGGCTATTAACTACTCTTGTGAAATCAAATATTTGTAAATTGCAAGTTATGTAGAGTATGTTCTTGATTGTGGTAGTTTTTTCTGCAGTACATTTGAGTACTTTAAATGTAAAAAAAAAAAAAACAGAAAACCACTTTCGTTTTTTTCCTTAAATTTGTGTTTGAATGTAATGATTATAATAACGCACATCAACAGAGTTGTCATTTTCTGGGTTTTTTTTTGTTTTCTTTTCTTTGGTTATTTGCACTTGTATTTTAACTGATTGGTTTAAAATAAAGGAAAAAGAAAAAAACATTTGTTATTGTGGCTTAATTTTGTTTGTTTGTTTATTTTTTGCTGCAAAATTTTGGTTGAGTACCGTTTGTTGCGTGGCTTAAGTTATAAATAAATTTAAATTTCCAAAATTAAGTGGATTTTTTTTTTGTATTTAAATTCGATTTTATTTCTTAGTTTAGAATAAAAAAGGGTCTTTTATGTGTTTTGTTGTCCTCATTTGCATTAAAACCCTTTTTGTTTATAAGCAGCGATGCCAATTTAGTGCTTTTGGCACTATTTTTGGTGCTTTTTGATATTTCAAAACGCCTAATTTTTAGCTCTCGTGCCAAAAAAAGAAAAAGCACTAACCTGGTGCTTTTTAAATTTTCCAATGGTGCATTTAGTGCTTTTTATAAATTTTAATAATTTTATGTTTTCTAATAACGACTTTTTGTAATTTTATTATATTATCTCTGCTAAGTTTGCCTTTTTGTATTGGTAAATCCTTTCTAAGTTGCTCAATATAGACTAATAACAAATATTAATTTTTGCATTCATCTGGACAAGCCGGTTTTGATTTATAGTCTGAAAGGGAAAATCCCGTTATAACGAAAAAGTCATTGAAAGAAACAAGTCAGAAAGAAATTATATTTTCCAAAATGAAAGTGATTTTTTCGAAGGAATATTGATATTTTATTATAAAACACTGTTTTGTATGTAAAAGGACACAAACACTCAACGTGATCCACTCTTTAAAAAATGGCTGCGGCCCACTAAAGATAATAAAAAAGCACGTTAAACTTTACAACGATATGTATCGCTTTATACAGGAAGACTGCCAAGAAATTAGGACATTTTGCATAAACTTACTCTCTTAAGTACTGACACTACATATACTAGGGCGAATTAACATTGAAGGTACCTAGCGCTAGATGGCAGCACAAACACAAAAACTTTTTCTTTCTTAGAAATTACGATCTGTCAAACGTCATCTGTTAAAATTTTAGCCAAATTCATCAATTAGTTTATTTGTTGTAGTCGTTTGAAGTAAACAACTTTTGTGTTTCTTGGAATATATGGTAGTAACAATAATATTTCACAATAAAAATGTCTATACTCGGAATATTTCTAAAATATAAAATGGCTTAAATCTCGCAATATTGTTAGCACAGGACCGACCTTTTTTGAATTGAAGTCAACAATTTTAAGGATTCATTAAAAAAAATCCATTTTTGGAATTATCTAATTTTGTAATCAGAATTTTAAATTTGCCGTCCTGAAATACGGAAGTTGATAGAGCATTTTTGTTCAATGAATTTGGTAAAATCTAAATTAGAAACAGATTATCTCTCAATTTTGTCAATTCAATTTTGCACATTAAATACGGACTTCGTCGACATAACGTGTTGTAGCGAGTGTATTTTTTTATAGTCTGCAAAGTTATTTCTTATGAAAACAAAATTCTATATCAGTTTTTTTATTGTTATTATTGTTATATATATGTACATATTTTTTTTTTATTTATAATATTTACCAGCAAATCAAAAAAATTTTTTCTTCTTTGAAAGATTTTGACATAATAAGGAATGAATACACATCTTATAAAACCATCATGATTCAATCAATAAACTTAGTGCTTTTTTACGCCGAAATTACGCTTTTTAGTGATTTTTTTAAATTTTTATGTGCTCTTTGTTCCAAAAAAGTTGGCATCACTGCTTATAAGTTGTTGCTCTCTTTTTCGCTCTCTCTCTCTCTCTCTCTCTCTCTCTGCCCCTTAAAATGTTGATCGTTTGCCAGGTCAATGTAATAATAAATTGAATAGTTTTTAAAGGAATCAACAGTTGCAGTCAGTTTTCATTGTGTTTTATGACCGTCTTTTTATTTTTTGGTTTATGTTTTGCTGTAAATTTGTAAAATTGGCACAAAATCGTGCGTTTCAACCACGTGCCACATCAGTTCGTATTGAGCGCAACTGTTATTTCGCGAATTTTTCTGTCTGTGCATGTATAGGCATGTGTGTGTTTGTGTTTTTTTTAATGTAAATAAACTGCATCATAAAGCATCTAAAAACGCACCTTGCATTTGGCGTTTGTTTGTTTTTTTTTTTTTTTTGTTCTTTTTTATGACGACCCCCTCTTTTTCAGTGTGGATTTGTATGAAATTCGACAGGTTTTTAGTACTTCATTATATTGTTCATTCCCCCCTTATTGTTTCTTTTTATTAAATGCTATTTATTTATTTATTTATATATTTTTTTTGTATGCAACGAGTTGTAAATCAATGATGATCGATTTCAACACGAGTCTAATTCACATGATATATTTTTGCATTTTGTTCCGTTATACTCATTTTTACAGGTCAATGCGAGAACAGTAGAAAATATTCTGATACAGTGCACCCTCATTTTAGGGTACGTGCACATTTGTCAAATGTTTGATGAAAACAGCGTAACCAACACTATTATATTTAAACGTTTGTTTTGTTTATTGTTTGTTGCTACAAATTTAATTAAATAAAATTTTTGATATTATTTCTTGAGCTAATCTGTTTTTAAATAATTTTTAAAAAATATTTGATAATGTGAACGTAGCTTTAGTAATAGAATTAATTTCATTCCTTATTTTATTTTCATGTTCTCTCTTAATTAAAAACTTACAGCAAAAACTATTTAATTTTCTTATTTTTGTAATTGCTCAAAGGCTTGTCTCAGCATTTGATTGCATAGTGCAGCAAAAGGATTAATTTCCACCAGTTGTTGTTTAGCAAATTTGCTGCCCATTTTAGCAGCCTCCTCAAAATCATTTCTGGCCTCATCCAATTTATTTTGTTTCCTAAAAAGGACACCACGTTGACACAAGGCATGACATCTAGTCTTGGTTTGGTTGCTGCCATAGGCCAAAGCTTGATTTAGATCCTCAAAAGCAGCTGAAAAATATATAAATGAATTTGAAATAAAAAATATATACTTATTTTAAAATGCCTGGTATTGTATGTTTAGCATAGTTGTTGTCGTATGCCGACGATGTTACAAATCTATTACAAAAATACAGAAAAAGTAAAATAATAGCCCATTTACATTAGACTGAAATCTAGTACTTATAAGATTTGATTCGAAATTTAGCAGATTTTTACTAAATTTCACATACAGTCGAGCCTCGATTATCCGTAATTCGGTTAACCGGTGACTCCGCCGGCCCATAAAGCGTACCAAATAGTAATTTTCTGTGAATGTAATGGTGTTTCGACAAAGGCTTGTGGATTCTCCTTACTCCGAATGTGACAATTCTGCTTATTTACGTACCCATTCAACCAGAAATGGTCTTCATCGGAAAATAAAATTTTGAATGGATATTCAAAATCGAAATTAATTTTTGCTTTAGCCCATTCGCGTAATTGGCGGGGCATACGATGGTCGTTTGGCTTTATTTCCTGCACAAGTTGAATCTTGTAAGCTTTTAAGCCATGAGTCTTTCGTAAAATCTTCCATAATATGGAGGAACACAACCCCAATTTCTGAGAACGGCGACGAATTGATTGATTAGGATCATCTCCAATGCTTTTCTGTACAACCGCTACAACTTCTTCCGTGCGCACTATTCGGCATCTCACGGTATGCACATTATCAATGACAGTAAATGTTGTCCGAAAACGATCTATTGTTCTTCGAATTAGCCTCTCTTAAGGACGATTATGTACGCCATAAAATGGAAGAAGTGCACGATGAGTTTAACGAATAGAACAATTATTTTGATTAAAAATTTCAACAACTTGCACGCTTTGCTTTAGTGTAAGTCAATTTATATTGAAGTTTCAAAGCAAACTTAACAAAAAGCAACTATCAGCTGTTAAGTGGGTGGTCCAATAAAGCTGTGATGCCAACTCAAAATTGTGACACTGTATAAAAAACACGCTATAGAATGCAATGCAACTCTAGGTTTTATTTCTTTTATTTCTCTTAGCAATCCTCTGGCAAATTCTCCTGAGAGTAACTGATTGTCAAGAACAATCTTCTCAAGTTTGTCGTTCGGACTAGACGTTAAACTTTAGGTTTCGGTGCTCAGGAATAAAAATTGACGCACACAATATGGATGATGTGAGAAACTAGGCCGTAACCCTGACACAGGGTTGTAATGGCCAATTATGTATGAATGTTATTTAGAAGAAAAATATTATATGCTATTCAATAACGAATATGACAACTGTAATGAGGGCGAATACATAGTACACAGTCTTTAAATGGCTCTATTGGGGTTATTGTTTTTCAACAATTTTGTAATAGATTAAAGAAAAACTTTTTGTTGCTAATCTAATAGTACGGGGAATCCAAAATGGGGAATTTTCTTCTGAAATTTCATTTGGGGATGGGGATTGTATTGGGGATAATATACAAGTTTTTGGCGAAATTTAAAATTTCATATAAAATTTTTGCAGCGTTTGCTTTGGGATTTAGTTTGGTTTTTTTTCTCACATGAATAAAAACATATTCACATCATTTATGTTTCCGCCACTGATTTTAATGGTTTTTATTGCGGAGGAATTCAGTATTAGATGTTCTTCTTTCGTCCGACCACAAATTACTTTTCCACTAAATGGTATGGGAATATTTATCTAGTTAGAATTGATGGTACAACAGATGCCCTATACTATACAAATATTTTAAACGACATCATAATGTCTTATGCTAAATATGAAATGGCATATCGATAGGTGTTTCAACAAGTTAACGACCCGTAACTCACATCGAAGCGAACAAAAAGTTGGTTTCAAAATAATGGTGTCAAAGCCTGCACAGTCTCCAGATTTTAATTCTCTTGAAAATTTATGGCAAATTGTCTAAGCGGCTCTTAGAAGAAAAAATCCTTCTAATAATGAACAGTTGTGGGAATTTGATAAAGATGTTTGGAAGAACATTGCAATCGATATGTTTTAAAACCCTGTGTACTCAATGGCAAAACGCTTCTTGGACCTTATTAAATCAGTTTAATTTCACTAAGTACAGTGGTAAATAATAACACATACATACATGCAAAATTAGTGATGCAGTTTCTGTGGGGATTTTTGGGGATGAACTAATGGAAACTATTTGACAACCCTGGTATATATATTATAAATTTTTTATTTATACGGCTACAATGAAATTCAGAGAACCGTTCCATTGAAATTGGTATTGTATAATCTGAATATTATTACTTTTACAATAGGTGTATGTCTTTACTATGGTGAGTTTGTTAGCAAATTGTCTTTAGTGTGCGCTTGAATCTTACGGGATGATTTAGAATTTTCCACCTTTTAAAACAGCCAAACAAACTGTTATACAGTATAACACAAATTGTGTTACACAACAATTGAAGTATATTACTAGAAATATGTTAAATAAAAGAGCCAGTATTGCCGTTTTGGTTATTTATTTACATTTTAAATACATCTTGTTTTTTTTTTTCAAAGAGTAGCAAAACTGTTCATACTTTACTTTTATTGCAATGGAATACAAATATGTATTTACAATTTCTTATTCGGGTTCATGGTGATTTTTTTTAATGTTTTATTTTCTTTAAGAAATTATTGCAGAATTGCAGAAGTAAAATTTAAAATTTTTTCTTTATTATTTGTGCATCGATTTAAATTTTTTTTATTGCACACCAGTTTTATGAAAATACAGTAAACTAGCGATAATGTGAACTAATTTTTATCAAAGCAATTTAAATTTCAAGGGTGTTCACGATTTCGAATGTAAAATTTTGAACATTCTATTTACCATCAGAAATAATATTTTAGTAAAAAAATGTGAAACTAGTATTTCAAGCAAATTGATGAAAGAGAAAAAAAAAATTGGAGTTTTCCCAATTAAATGTATGTAAAGTTTAAAAAAGTAACGAGAGAAAGTGTTCACTTTTTAGAGTTTTCACACTTTGATACGTTTTAGAGTTGACTGTATGTTTATACTAACAAAAGTATTAAAAACCCAGCAGAAAATTTTTCAAATTTGGAAGCAATAAATAAAATTGTAAGCAATAATGCAAGCATTATATTGTTTATGCATACCTTAAAGCTTCCAAAGATGCTATAGGATAAATTATTATTTTTGATTTTGTATAATATTTGTTTACTGGTTGCAATAAATTTGCGTTTCTATTGCTTTTTAGCGGTTTATTTCATGTAAAAATCAAACATCATTGATGATACGCACGAGTAAGTGATTGTTTACAATTTCTCCCTTACAAAATAGCTTCCTGGTAAACACTAATTTGTGCTGTGAAGTGAGATTCTTTTTTGAATTGTCAACTTTTTTTTCTACTAGAGTATGGTCTGTATTATTCTCCTGTCGAGGCCGTGGTTGATGAAAATAAACTTGCTGTCTTTCCTTTAATGATATCGACGCAAGAATTAAAGAACGCTGTAATTGACAAAAAATCGAAAATACGTTTTTTTGCATCATTTTTATTAGAAAAAATTTAAGCGTCGATTGGTCCCGGTCCCAGATTTCTACGATAAAAATAAATTTACTTACGCCGTCTGCGTTTTGAGAACTACCAGTGTCTTTGTTCTACTTTTATACAGGTTTTTTGGCTCTGGTGAACATTTAAGGTTTTGTCAGTTACAGCGTTCTTTAATTCCAACGACGATATATTGAATTCACAAATACATACATATGTAATGAATTTAAGTAGAAAGTAACCCCTTTGTAAGTAAATTATTATTAAACATTTTAACCAGTTTTTTTAAAATTTCGTTTAAGATTAGTAGTAATCAATTTTTTGCAAATAATTGTCTTGAGTATATAAACTTTTACTAGGAAATTTATGATTACTAATTGATTACTATTAAAAATAAGTCAAAAATAATCAGAATTACTTGAGATCTAAAAAGAAAATAATCAGGCATAATCAAAAAAGGAACATGATTATTTCAGCGATTACAATTTTTAAAATTTTAGCCCCAATTTTTTCAATATCCGTTTCTCTCAAAGGACTTTACAGATCAAACCAGTTAAATTTTTAGTACGAAAACATGAACATAAAAAAAAATTGAACAGACTTTTTTTTTCAGAATTCTGAAAAATTTTAAATGTGTTAGTGTATAAAAATCTAACTATTAAATTTTGATTACGATTAGTAATCATCAATTGGATTATTTTTTTTAAAGTATCATAACAAATATGTATTTTTTTTTGTGAAATACTTATTATTGATTACATACATTCATACTTGGCCATTACAACCCTGTGCCAGGGTTACGGCCTAGCTTCACGCAGCACTCATGTTGTGTGTGTTAATTTTTATCCATGAGTACCGCGACCTACAGTTTAAAGTCGACTCCGAACGACAGATTTGAGAAGCTTGTCCATGGCTATCAGTTACTCTCAGAGCTTTTGCCAGAAGACTGCTAAGAGGTAGTCGCTGAAAGAAATATTCTTTCATATTTCTTTTTTCAAGATGTCAGAGCTGAGATTTGAACCCTGCGCTATCGTCTTAGTAGGCCAACACACTACCCACTAGACCACGGCGACTACAATAAAAAGGTAACTCGGAATATTTTGGTCAAAGGATCGACGAAATTATTACTGATATATTTTAATTTATACTGAATTAAATGTTGAAGAAATTACGGCTAAAATTTTAACTACAGTGGGGCCTCGATTATCCGTGATGGTCGGGACCAGAAACATTACGGATAATTGATTTTCACGATTAGTCGAATAAGAATTTTAATTATAGAGCTTAATTTAATATTTCTATTATTTAACAAGTGAACATTGGTGTACATACATATTTATATTAAAAAAATTAATTCAAGATAACAATGTCATAAACGGTCTATATCAAAACTTCATATTTTTCAGCTAGCATTTTAACACATTATTTTTTGAATACTTGTAATTTATTTTAACTTAATCTTCCATAATTAAAAAGTGTCTTTGTCTTTTTACCAATGGTAACGATGCCATATTAAATGTATTTAGATCTAACCATCCGCACTTCTCAAATTTCAAAATTAAACTAATCACTTGGAAATGCTTCTGAGTCATCGTATGCAAGGGAATTCCCCGTTTTCACACGGATAATAAAGGTAATCACGGTTAATCGAAGCAAATAGTTTGAAGGCATTGCAAACAAATAACATCACGGTTAATCGGGGTTGCCGGGTTAACCGGAGGACAGATAATCGAGACCCGACTGTACTTTTTTTACTAATTTTTTATTTTTTATGACAAGTAATCCTGATTATTTTTGGATTATTTCTATTGGTAATCAATTAGTAATAGTGTGAAGCTAAAAATAATCCAATTACTAATTGTTATGATTACTTTTCCAGTACTTAACAAGAGTCTGGTTTTAAGCCCTGGCTGGTCATTTTTTCGGTTTTACATTAAAGGTATACAGCCGAATGAAAAGGCAATCTCTTAGTCGTTCTCTCTTTGGCCGACAGTGTTTAAAGCTCTTCAATGGTACTAGTTGCAGTAAATTTTTCTTAAAATCTTTTAATTTTATTTTGATTTAATCTTGTTAATCTGATTATGTTAAGGATGATGTTTTAAGTACACTATGACGTCAATACGTATATTAGTACATCACAGTGCCCTGATTTTTCTTTAAACCTTTGTATTGTAAAAGGGAAAATTATATTTTATATTCAATTTCAATTTTTTTAGAAAAAATGCAAATTAGTTGCAGCACTGGCTACTAAAGCTATATTTACACCACCTAAGTACTCATCTGATTATAACAGATTATAACAGTTACAACTCAGACAGCAATAATTTTTAAAATAGAAAATGTTCTATTTTCAACTGAGCTCAGGCAAAAACAATAAACATTTAATTAGATTTGTAATTAAACTATCTGAGGTCTATCTGAGTGCGCTTCTGACATAAAACTCAGATGAAAACTTAGGTGGCGTAAATATAGCTTAAGGGTCATTAAAAATCTTCACAAATTATTACTATTCATTTATCTTTAAACACTTACCTTCATCTTTGTCCGCCAATCTTAAAGCCTGTGCTCTATTATTGTATACTGAAGCTCTTTTTGGAGTTAATTCTAAAGATTCCGAGAACTTTTTTAAAGCTTCTTCTAATTTTTGTTCTTCAGCTAATTTTATTGCTTCTAATTCTAAATGTTTAGATTTTGTGAGTACTTCTACTGAATAATTTAGTTTCTCATCATTATCATGCAGTGGTTCTGTGGAATCGGGATTTATATGCTGGGCCTCTAGAGATGAAGTCAATTCCAATGGATTAAATATGCTTTCAAGCACTTGTTGATCATGGGTACTTAAACTCGACTTTGTTAAAGGCATTTTTAGAATTTTCACTTTAATTTGTATTTTTAATGTTAATGGTTAGAGATTTAAAAACAATCTGATTAAGAGCACTGTTGGTTGCTACACATCTCACAGGTGCCTTTCTAGTTGTTGTTTATTTGTTAAAAGATCGGCTTGAAATGCAAATTAACATAAAAAACTGGTCTATTTGTTTTTATTAAATACAAAAAAAAAGTTAATTTCAGTTTTATTTTTGTTATTATTTTCGTTTTGATTTTATTTAAACAGCATGAGAATTTTTGTTTTTGTTTTTTTTTTGTTTTTTAATAGGGTTGTAGCATTTACATAAATATTGAGGTATTCGTGATACGAAAGTATTTAACCTACACTAGACTTTTAATGGTTTTTAGGTTAATATTTGTGTGATAGCTTTATCATACAAACTAAGCCCATTGAAGTACTCCGTTATTAATAAGAAATAGAAAATAAAAATTCAACCATTTCAAATGAAACAAATTTGGCCACTCTATGTATTCAACAATTATTTTCTAAATTTTTTTGAAAAATTGCTTATCTAACAATTTATTCACTGACATTTATTTTAAGGGTTGTACTTCGGATTAATTATTTTAAATGAACATTTTATTAAATATCTCGGAATATATAAGAGAATTATATCATTTAAGGCCTTTTACTATACGCATAGACCCTAATAGTGCCAAGTTTTTGCTTAAACTTTACATATGTAACACTGTGTATAATTTTGTTATGGACATATAACCATATACGGACACCAATACGTGATAAAACACAAAAAAATAAGACCCGTGTCTCCCAGTTTTGCCCAAAGTAATGAAATTTTTTGTATGGGTCCCCAAACGTTTGAGACTCCTACTAAATGCTGTGCATTGTATTGGAATTTTTGGAAAGTACAGTACATATATATTTTTTTTCTTATATTATTATTATGTGGTGGGTGTCTTTGCTAAGTAAGTTTAGTAGGTTTAGCTGTTATCTGCTACTTCCCAATAGGTGACGCGTTTTTGCGGATCATTCGTTCTTCATCGGGGAGCGGATTCTTTGTAGATGGTCTACTTGGTGGGAGGGGGGGGGGACTCTTATTTTTGTAATTATAATTTTGAAAAAACCGCAAATTAACTTTTTCATTTTTTACCTTTGCTGGGATTTGAATCTGGGCCGTTTGAGTTTTTGTGCGAGCTTTTACTTTTTGCAAGAAAGTGATCATTTTACCAGGCTCATATCATGCAAACCGTTGGGAATTTTATTTACTTTCTCTGGCAAAATTGTAGCTCTTGTCATAAAGAACAAAAATTGTGAAGATATAAAATCAAGAAAACTTTACCTTCAAGACCAAAATCGAAAAAAAAAACAAATTCGATCCTTTTAATATTTTTTGCCCCTGTTTAGGTCCATAGGAAACAATGAACTACAAAAGGTTACCTAAGGTCTTAATAAACAACTTTCTAAAACATATAAACTTCTTAGAAATTATCCTTAACACCGTTTAGGTAGAGCTTAAGGAATTTTTAATTCATACGCTGCTTTGGGAACTATCTTTATCGCTTCAAAGCGATACAAAAACTAAAAAAATAATTTTTTCTTTAATTTTTATTAAAATTTTTAGAAAAGTGCTTAATAATAAAAAAAATTAATTACACTGGTCGAGAAGAAAGATAAAGGTGTTTTTATGTCACAAAAACAAGAATAGTGAAAACTTAAAGAATTTTTAGTTTTTATCCATCAGGTCGAGATTTTTTATAATGGGCGTGGTAACTTTTGCCCACTTTATAAGGTAACGAGAACGCTGGGTTTAAAAAAAATTAACTGCAAAGAATACCCCAGAAAATTTTCTTTAAATAGTAATTTTAAATGTTAAGAGTTTTAAAAATAATCAGATTCTAAAGTCGAGAAATAAAAAAATTCATAAAAAATTTCAAGAATTTTACTCTTTTTAAGCCTATAAAACAACAATTTATTTAACAAATAATAAAGCAATTTATACATATGAGACCATATAAACTACTTATATATGCTCATATGGGTTTTAGTTCTACATTATCTTTTTAAATTTAAAAGTCATTTCTTTTGTAGAAGCGAAGTTTGTACAATTGCTGTAATGTTATTAAGAAGACTTTTGTTTTTGTTCAATCAATTGAAATATCCAATTTATTTCTAATTCTATTTTTATTCAAATTAATTTGAGAAAATATCCTTTTCACGTTGACGATAAAAAAGGAAAAGCTTCTTAAATTAAACAGTTTTTTTCCAAAGTGTTTCTATATTTTGTTCCTCCAATAAATGATTTTGTATAAAATCAAATTGGAAAACTCTATGGCAAAGAACGTTTATTTTTACATTTTTGAATAATCGTCAAGAACTTACTTCCGCACACATTTTAGGAAAGAATTTTTAAAAAAAAAATTAGTAATAAAAACAACTCTTGAAAAATTCGGAATTGCTTTAATATTTTAAGAAATTAAAAAATATAAATTTGTGTCGTGAATTTTAAAAAACCCTTTTTATTAAAAAAATTTTTATCTTTTCTGGACTTAAAAAACTTCCAAAAACCAGAAAAATCTAACAATTTGACAACCCTGAACACAACAATAATTATTTAAAGTTCCCCTGAAGTATGCTAAGGGATTTTGCTAAAATAGAAAATGTTCATCATGTACTTGTTGATTAAAAGGGAACAGTCGATAACGCCTATATCGAACTCGAAGCGGCTAATACCATCTATGCATTCTAAAAGAATAAAAACTTGAAAAGAAATTTTAATAATTTTTTTTAAAAACAATTTATTAATATGTTGTTTTTTCTTTATTATTCTTGTCTTTTTTATAATATCATTCTTTTCAGTTTTTTTTTAATTTTATTTTTTTGATAATATTTGTTTTTATATAATTATAATACATTCTTTTTTTATTTTTATTAATTTTTTAATATTAATGTATATGTAAATATTAAGGACAATATAATTTTTTAGCCGTTAATTTAAATTATACAATTTTTATATATAACTTTTATAATTATTTATAATATAAATTTATTATATATAATTTTTAATAATAAATCAGCATGTTGTTTTATACTTACTATGCAATTTTATTAATATTTCTTTTAGTTTTATTATTTTTTTAAATTTAGTAATATTGTATGTATTTGCTATGCTAATATATTGAATTTTTTTTTTTTTTGTAGTTTTTATATATTTTTTTTAAATGTATATTTGAATATATATTTTTTTAATTAATATATAAATTGAAATAACTTATTCATTTTGCTTTTTAAATGTTTAACCTTAAATGTTTTAATTTATTTAATATTCATATATTTTTTTTTATTTATTAAAAATTAATTTACACAGCTGTTTAGTACTAATAATATTTCTTTTTGTGTCATTTTATAATTTTTTCTTCTATTTTATTACTAAATGTATAGCTCGCTGATACTTTTCTTGTTTAAATATTTAGTTCTTTTAAATCACCTAAAATGCATAAATCCTAAATTCCAATGGTGTTTTTTTTTTTATTATTTTATTCAGATCTAAAAAGCTTGCTTTAAATTTCTATCTAAAAATATATTTATATTTTCAAAATTAAAAAATTAAAAATTTGTTCTTTGTTTCTTTTAAGTGAAAAAAGTCTCGCCTGTTTTGGAAGTATTAGAACTTCTTGAAAAAAAAAATTGGGTTTTCTTGTATCAGGTGTTTTGAAATGTATTTTTGAAATAATTGTTGTAGAATATTAAATGATTATTTTTATTTAATTTATTTTAATTAAACTTAGATTTTAATTTATATTTATTGAACACAGTGGGCAATAACTTTTTTTCTAATACTCGTACATTAAACTTACAAAACTTTTTCACGCATTTAACAATTTATTATTTTTATAATTTGGGAATCATAAATTTCTAGATTTTAAAAAAATCTAAAGTCCTACAAGCATTTTCCAAAAATATGAATAGGAATTGCCTACAACACACGTATAAATATTAAATGTTAACACACGTATAATTATTAATATTAAAGTGCGCTCACTTTTGTGATCTAATTAAAGCGTTTCAGACGAAACCGAAAAAGTTTTTTTTTAAACACTATCATAAGACCTCCGTAAGAACTTACTGGTCTTAAGCGATCTATGCAAAAAAAATTTTAGATCTTAAGGTTTAATAGGGTCTTAAACTATGGGCTGTTTTACAGCATTGCTGCATATAATGGGGCGACGCGTCATGCTGTCGCAGGTAGTAATTGATAGTCAAATTGAAGCGGCAAATGGAAGGAAAACTATTTGGAAAAATTTTAAAATTAAAGAATTTGTGTGAAAAACTTTTTTCCCAACGTTTTTAATTAACTTTTATAAAATTTTCAAAAAATTATATTCTTCGACTTATTTGTTCTATTGTAAAAACTTCAAGTGGCAAAAAATAAAAGTTGCAGCGTACCAGCTTCCAACAGCATTGTCAAATTAAATGTGCATATGTAGTATGTATCGGATATAAATTTAGAGGGCCGATGTTGAATGTAAACCACACCTAAATCTTGATATTTTTAATCAAAATAATTGTTCTATTCGTCAAACTCAAATTGATGTCGATTTCGAATTTCCATTCAAAATTTTATTTTCCGTTGAAGCCCATTTCTGGTACGTAAATAAGTAGAATTGTCGCATTTGGAGTGAGGAGAATCCACAGGTTTCTGCTGAAACACAATTCCATCCACAGAAACTTATTGTTTGTGCGCTTTATGGGCCGGCGGAGTCATGCTGTTAAAAGTTGTTTAAAATTGGTGTTACAGATTGCACTTTCTACACACCAGCCGTGGCGGCAACATGGCAGGAATTATATTTAAACATTAATTTCATAAAATTTTCTTTTCAATAAAGCCCGTTATATTGATATTAAAAATATATTTCATTGCTTTATTATGATTTAAGCTTGTGTCGCTCTATAAAAAACATCGATTACAATAAAAGAAAGAAAAACATATTTAGGCTGAAAATTTTAAAGGGTTGTATTATGAACATTATAAAGGTTGTTAGAATAATACTTTTTGTGATTGCCTAACTCTATAGAAGCTTTATTTCTCAAGATACATATCGTCTGTCTTATTTTTCTATAAAATCCTCTTGTCGCATATACATACGAGTATGTACATATAACTTGGTTGACGAATGAACGAACTAAAGCTATGTACAGACGGTTGTCAGATCTAATAATATTGTCAGGCCTGGCAATTTGCTGTCAATTACTAGACAATGTAAAATTTTCACCACAATGTATTTTGTCAGTTCACACAGTTGCAAGATATTTGCCAGAACGTCTGACATTCCATTGTAAGACAATTGTCTGACAATAACTTTTTCTGACAACGTTGGCGGGAAAAGAATTGGCAGTTCACACGGTAGTCAGATTTGCTATGTACATAGTAAAAATGTCAGCTCAATTAACAAAATAAACTTATTGTAAAATTTATGTGAGAGAATTTGGAAATTGTGATACAAGTACATATTTTATTAATTAAATTAAAATATATGGATGTTTTTTTTTCTGACAATGATGTCGTTGTCAGATGTTGAATATTCGCGCATCTGACAATTCCTCACAATGATATTGCAATAACAAAGAAATGCGTTTACACGGTTGCCAGATGCCTGGCAATATTGTTACAGCCTGTTTCTAGAACACGAATGGTATTTGACATTCGTCTTTTTATATGAGAAACACTAACAAATTTTAGTGTTTTTGTTGTTGTTTCACATATAAAAAGACGAATGTCAAAAACCATTCGTGTTCTAGAAACAGGCTGTTAGTTTTTCCAATCTGACAATGCTGTGACAATGTAAGTTCACATGATTGTAAGAAATTTTCTGCACACTTTTTTTACAATATTGTCAGATCTTAAAACCGTCTGTACATAGCTTATGACTATCTGCATTTAAAGAACGAATATTAGCCTGAATACCTATTAAATTAAAATGTTTAGCTTAAATCAACTAGTTTACTTATAAGCTATACATAAGTAATTAAATAAATTTATTATGCTTGCATCTACTTTTTTAAATTGATTTAAAAAATTTTTCAAGATGCATTTCTAAAAAATCAATGATTTTTTTTTTTGGTTTGTTTGTTACTACCCACTGTGTTGCTTTGCTTTACTGTACAGTGTATAAAAAAATGTCTTAGAGACTAATTTTATAAATAAATTTTAATTAAATAGTACTCGTATTGTATGATTTTTTTGTTTATATTTTTTGCTCTAAAATTTTAATGTGGCACGTAAATTTTGGTTTAAATGTTAAGAACCTTTTTATTGTGGAATGAGTGTTTTTTTTGTTAATTTTTTATAGTTAATTATTTTTGTTTTTTTATGTAGTATATTATTCTAACTACACTTAATGTTTTAAAAAAAGGATGAACTGAAAACGACAGTTTTTTATATTGCAATTAAAGTAAAAAAAAAAAATAAAAACAAATATTAAACATTTTAAACTGAAAATAATGGGTTAAAAAAATTGGGTTTTCCAAAAATAGAGTTTATATTTAAAGCATTTAAAACAAAGTTTAGCTAAATACTTCAACAGCAAATGTCAGACTAAGAACTAAAACTGGGCTTTTAAAAAAATATAGTTTAAAAAAGTTTATAAAAAATTAATTCTATGGTACTACGAGTAGTATCAACTTTTCATGAATAAGAATATAATTTTATTACGAACATAAATCAAAAAAATTTATCTGGTAAGAGTAGCAAACAATATTTTATATTATTGAGACGTGAACAAAATCGCTGATCTGAGAATAATGTTTGAGTATAAATTTTTTTCTTTCTCATTGGTTTCAATGTCACCTTAACACACATACTTATGTATTTCTAAGAATATGCCAGCTTTTACCAGAATTGCAATGAATTAGTAGCGCCTTTAAGATTTCGCAACCACAGTCGAACTTCCATAACTCGAATCTCCATTATCCAAAAATAAAACTTCGACTTACGGTGAGTGCGAGCTATAGATTTTTTATGATGTATTTTTATTTAAGAACTACCTTACACCCGGCGTGCTTCGCTACACCTACCACTATCACTTGTCCACATTTTCCGACTGATGATTTTCAGTTACTACGGGGTAATTCAGACCAAATTCAAAAACTTTAACTGGTACTGATTTCAGCATATACTGAACTCAATAGTTAGCTTTTTTGTACTGATGATTTTTAATGGCTACGAAATCAATCACACCAAATTCAGGAACTTTAGCTTCAACACTTCTAAAGATACGAATGTTTAAAGAAATCAATTTTTAACTTTTATGGGAGGTGTCATGCCCACTTGTCGAATTTCGCCCACTTGCCCATAAAGTCATTCACACCCAATTCCGAAACTTTAGCAGTATTTAGAGATAAATAGAAAAAATGGGGCGTAAAAGTAGGCGTAGCAAATTTTTCTTTCGATACAAACTTAAAATGGAATAATACAAACATTTGAAAAAAAAAATTAGTCAAATCGATGGAGCCGTTTTCTGACTTTAGGTAAAACAAAAAAAGTGTACACAAAAGAAGGCGGGGCAAAATTTTCTTTCCGTAAGAGCCCAAGTTGATCCAAACGACAATCATTAGAAAGAAAAAATCATCAAAATTGGTCCAGCCGTTCTCAACTGATGCGATAACCAAAGAACAACATTGGCTTTTATTTATATAGATGTATGCATGTATGTACTCGTATATGCAATAAACAAGCTAAAACGTAGTAAAATAATCTGAAATTAGTGACTGAAAATTGTTTTTTTCTATTATTTTCGGTACAGTTGTAGTAACAGTCGTTTGCAAATATATAGACGTATGTAAGTTCAAAGTTCGCAAAGAATTTTATATGTACTTCGTTTGTAAAAGACTGAAAATCTTGTCCTCTCTCTATGTTCCACTTAAGGCTGTGTCATGTAATTTAAGGCAGTAATGCTGACCAATGTCATCAATTGTAAGTAAGCCTGTTGCGCAAAGCTCATTATCTACCTCAACATAATTTGTACAATGGTATTGCAAGTTAGTTTGTTCACTTTTTACCAGCCTTGATAACAGCCTCAAATACAATTTGATTTTCATGGAATATGTATATGACGTACTAAAAAGGATTTTCCCTAAATTAACTCATTAACGCCCAAATGAAAACCAAGAACAATTTTTAAAATTCAATATTTATTACTAGATTCAAACAACATTTTTTATAGTACAGTAAAATAAAAAAACCAAAAAAAATATTCTGAGTTGTGTTTTTTCAGGTGTACTAAGCTTAATACACCAGCACTTAATATGCTATAGCTCAAAAAATTCTATACGAACTAAACCATTTTATATTGCTTTTATTAGAATGTGATGTTATCAAGTAAATAAACTGCTATTTAACGTTCTTCAAAGTTAACTGATGTAAAATAAACTACATAAACATTCACAATCTCACAGGAAATAATTCACTAGCCAAAATGGAGATTCCCATAATTGATATTTTTCAACTATGATATGATAAGTTGATGTACAACAGGTACGTGGATGTTGCATGTACTCTTATTGACTGATAAAAAGCGTTTCCGGAGTAAAAAAACTGCATTTTATATTTTTTACTTGAACTTTAATTTGTGTACTATATATAGTACAGCGGGCGGAAATGGGTTAAAGAATGCAATTATAAATAGAAGCCAAATACACAGGTAAAAAACGAAGAAAAATAAACAAGCAAAAAAAAAAAAACATCAACAAAACAAACGAGCAAAATACTTCGAGTTATAGAATTCCATAAATGCATTTCGTTCGAGTTATGGAAGTGCGAGTTAGGGAAAGAAAATTTCATTTAAATATATTGCAGCTACTTTTATGGAAGCAAAAATGTCACGTACGGTGTATGGTAAAGTTTAAAATCTGATTTTGCTGTTTGTTTTTCAACTTTAATTTTGGAAAACTTAGGTGGACTAAAAAGCTTTTAATAATAATTTTTGTTTTTCAGGCTCTTGCATAAAAAGCTCTCCCATATATATATTTTTTCAGTTTACAAGTATAAGTTATTTTAATGTTTAAGGTGCGCATTGGTTGTTTTTTTTTTGTTGTAAAGTCTTGTTTTGTATATTTTTGGCAAAATATTGTAACTTTAAGCTCTTGAATTAAGTTTTAGGTTTAATAGTTATTATAGACCTGTTTGTTGTTTTGATTTATTTGATTTTTTTTTAACAAACGATTGTCAATTAAGTTCACAACCTCTTACAGGAGACAGATCTTTTACAAGAAATTTTGAAATGCATTAAAAGCTTTTTATTGAAAAAGGGAATTATGGGAAAAAAGAGGTTTGAAAAAAAAATTTTTTTTATAAAAAAAAAACTAAAAGCGAGACTGAAAAAAGCAAACCAGAAGAAAAAAAAATTGCAAGCTTTTCGTTTTTTTGTTATTTTTTTTGTTTGTTTTTTTTAATAATTTTTTTTTTTTGTAGTAAATTTACACAATATCTACAACATGATGTTAAGTTTTTAAATGATTCTATTTTTTAGACTTTAGATTTGTTAAATAACTACGAAAATTTTAATATTTTCCTATAATATTTAATACAGTATTTATTCGTATTTGTTATCTATTATACAACAGGTTTATACTCTAATTGCAGTTGTTTTTTTTTTTTTATTATAATAATTTAAGCCTTTGTTTTTTAATCATATTTTTCTATTATTAAATAATGTTTGAATTTATATATATAGTATGTATGTATATAAGTATGTATATAGTTCTTTTGAATATACTACATAAATATTAAATTTGAATTTGAAATTTTATGTATGTAAACAACAGTTTATTTTTTATTTTTAATTACAATTTGAATTACATTTTATATATTACACTTATTTTTTTTATTTATTATGTTTATAAAATAATAAAACAAAATTAGTTTTCTTTTAATGAAAATTTTTGTTTATAAATGCGTTTGAGTAATATATGTATTTATTTGTATGTAAATATTTTACAATTTTAATTGAGAGTTTTTTAAAGGAATATTTTTTTTTTGCTTAAGTTTTAACAATTTTTAACAAAATCTTTGCGTGGTAAGAAAACTGTACAGACAAAATTATTTGTAGCCATCCCATTGCAAGAAATTTTAATTTTTGGCCTTATGACAATTAGATCACATCGGCAGCGAGAAGTAAGCGTTTTCAAATAGATTACCAATTTCCAAAACAAAACTGTTTTTTTCTTTATTTTTTTTTATTGCAAAAGATTTTTATTTTGGTAGGAATCGAAAACATGATCTTCAGTCTAGGTAACTTGTGTAGGTACTAAGCACTGTTTATCACATAATACTTCCCGAAAAAGCAATTAAATTTGAAAACTTTACTCTTTTGTGTGTGATAAGCTTTTTTAAGGCATTGTAACTTTTCTTAAACTAATACAGACCAATGTCACTTTGATACTGTTTAGGTCATAGTGTCTACAGTTACAAAGCTACAACAAAAATAACAAGAACAAAACAACAATTTTACGACCATTTAAAATGAAAGAGATACCGTGGTTTTAAGTGGTGGTAAAATTAACAACAGCTGATTCTCACTATTGGAGCTGTCATTTGTTTTAGTGCAAGTCACAGTATTGAGTAATGGGTACCGAGTATCGAGTATTTGTACTATTTTTTGGGTACTCAATACTTAAAGGTAACTACTCTATACTTTAAGAGTTATATTTTTTCTTCGAAGGTGTATGTAAAATTTATAATTTAACGGCAAAAACAAAATTCTGTCTAAAAATACAATACTTTATAAAATTGTTTTCTCTTACAAATAAAATCCGTTAAAAGTATTGAGCAGTATTGGGTACCCAAAAGAAAGTACTCAGTACAATCGAGTAATGTAAAGTAGCAGAATTTGATAGCACTAATTTGTTTCATCACTGTATACACTGTGGTTTAGACTTACTTTAGAAAAGCTTTTAAAAGATTTTCCATGCAAGCTGTTTACACTATTAGACTTTCTGGAATCACTGTTAACTACTGTGATAGTTAATTTACAGTTTGAATTGCTACAGTCAGATTTAAGTCACTACTGATGATCCAAATAGATTAGAATAGATCATGCAATTGCAATGCCATGCTATGCAGTTCAAACATGTTAAGACAAATGCATAATATGTTGGAGTCAAACTTATACATTGTTTTTATATTAATTTTTTGCACATCAACATGGAAAATAAACATAAAAACACATGCGACATATCGACGTGCGGGAGTTTATGTGCTCTATCCGCCATTTTATATATCTCGAGTTTTGGTTTTTGACACCCAAATTTTTAAGATCTGAAATCCGTTTTCGGCTATTTATCTCCAAAACTGGCCGAGATATCCGAAAACGGATTGCAGATTTAAAATATTTGGGGTCAAAAACATAAAGTGGCATCATTAACTCGAGATATATAAAAAATATGAAATGGCGGATAGAGCAAACAAAAACTCCCGCACGACGATATGTTCTTAATGATGAATTCTGATTATTTCGGCGACTACCTCCTAGTAGTCTTCTGGCAAAAGCTCTGAGAGTAACTGATTGCCATGGATTAGCTTCTGAAGTCTGTCGTTCGGAATCGACATTAAAAAGTAGGTACCGGTACTCATGAATAAATATGGGCGCTACGAGAAGCTAGGATCTAACCCTACAACAAGGTTGTAATGGCCAATTATGTATGTTATATACATATGTATATAACGTAAAATATGAATAAAACAAAATGAAAGATAATGCAAGCAAACTAACGGGACATTTATGTTTGTCTTATTATTAAACAATCATTGTATTATACAAAGACGAACATGCGACTAATGTCGAGCGGGCGGAGCGTTTTGAAAATATAATTTTTTTTCTTTTCACACTTAAAAAGTGCTATAACTCCGATAGGGTTTTCTTTATCCGACCACTCTATGGTTAAAGTTAACACAATTTTAATTTCCCGTAACTGACTAACGCTATAGATTTTACCTTTCAAAAAACATATGGTAATAAAAGGGCGTGTTGAATTTTACTATTCTTATGAGTGTACTCAAAGTAGTAACCATATTTTTGTGGCTACTAAGTATAGTTTTACTAACTGCAGACACTAAAATATGTGGCGAGAAGTTATACAATAGTATTGAAAACGTTATGCACAAAAAACATCCATGGACCTTGTATCCACACAACGAGCTACAATAGCTTAGCCGATTTGCATTGACATGCTAAGACACTATAATGACTTTGCATGACATGGCATAACAATGTATTTACGACGACATGACATCGCATAGCATGGAAAACCTGAAGGCAATTGTTAACTGTTGTAATAAAAAGCTTAAAATCACAAATTGTAAATATTGGGAGGAATTGTAAAATATTGCTTAATTGGAATAAATTAAGAATTAAAAAAAATAAAAATAAAAAATAAATAAAAACAGCAAAGTAAAAAAAGGCGTCAAACTTAAATAGGTTTTATTTTATGGCAAAATTAGATTAAAAAATATTATTTTTTACTCACAACAGTCGAATTTTTTTTATATGTATTTGGTTTTTGAAGCCACTAATGTTTGGACTACAAATATTTTACAGAAAACTATTGTATATAAATATTTTATATACACATAATATGTATATATATATTTTTTAAATTAAAAATTCATTATATTAGTTTTCAAAAAAAAGGTACTAGTTTTGTTTTAATAATATTATATAATACATTTATTATATATATTTATACAAGATGGTTTTGACTCAAAATTTTTTAGTGTATAAATTTTAAGTTTCATTTGAATAGTTTTAATGAAGAAATTCTTTTTAATTTTATTTTTTTTATTTTAACAAAGTCCAACAAAATTTATGTAAATTTTTTAGTTTTTATTAAAAATGTCATAATTCTTAATTTTATTTTTCTATCACACTCATAACGACTCAATTAAGGCTGGCCAAGCTATAGATTTTTAATAACTAAAGAGGAAAAATTTTTCAGAAATTCGCTATTACATGATTTGTTTTTGTTTTAAATTAAAGGTCAACTATAGAATTATTCTTTAATCTATTACAAAAGAATATATAGTTTTATAAGTATCTGAATTATGCTCAAATTACTATTGAGCCCCTTTTCTTGCAAGCTTATCCGCCCATTCACTTTCCCAATATTCTGCCTGGCACTTGACCCTATTAAGTTAAATTATTTACCCTAACACTCTTTTTAAAAATTTCATAGTAGGCATTTAAGTGCCTAAGTTTTATCTGTCCTAATTAAATTGGTCACCACTTCATTGAGTAATCGCGTGAATTTCACCTTGAAAAATGCTTTGCAAAAATTTGTACAGGTTCCTAATGTTCAGTGCCAGTCACAAATACACCCGCTGGTATATCGTATTTAATTTTTTTTACCCATACATACGGGGTTTTGTACAATAGAGATGATGGTTTTTGAAATTTTGCGGCTTAAGGGAGTTTAATTAACAATTTTTTTATATGTCGACATATTTGTACCAGACATATCGTCGTGCGGGAATTTATGTGCTCTATCTGACGAATGTTAAATATGAAAAAAACCAGGTTTTGCTTTAACAAACCAAAATTTTTTTTTAAACGTATTAATTTCCAAATTGATTACTTCTGTGACTTTTAATAAAACATGATTCTGTATTTTTTTTTTTTCCAAAATTTTCCGAATAATTTTTATATTAATCTTGGCCAGCTGTTACTATTTTTTTTATTTATTTTTTTCCTTTAGTGATGAATTACTTTGTACAAAAACAACATAAACATAATGAATTTTGATAGTTTTAGAATTTTTTAATACAAATAAATAAGAAATATTATTTGAAAGCAAAATTCTTATAAAGTGAGCAACGAAAAAACAAATTATTTTTATTATTTTTATGTTTAGTTTTTATTATGTTTGTAAAACCAAACTTTATAAGAAAAAAAAAACAGCATATTTTAAGCCGTTTTAAAAATACATTCTGCTCAATAAAAATAAATAAAAATAAATCGTTAAAAAAATGGCTTAAATTTAATATTTGAATTCACTATAACACAACAAATTTAAATATATTTGGTTAAACTTGATTAAATTAAACAAAATATGTGCATATTTCATAAGTATTTATATATTTGTGGAGAGTGTGGAGAAACTGAAGAAGATCCAAGGATTATGCTACTTTTCAAAGTACAGCAAAATTAAATGTTTAAGTTTTTTTTTACATTTGTACTTTAATAATAATTATGAAATGAAATTGTATACAAGCATTTTATATTTTGCTTTCAAATTATGATAAGCGTTGATTATATTTCTCCTTAGAGTAAATTTGGATTTAACTACAACCAAGGTTTTATGTAAATTCTCCTTCTTTAATAAAGAAATAGTTCACGATATAGAAATAATGCCTTTATTTGCTTCCTGACTTATGCCCAAGTGGCGAACATAAGCATTCTTTTCTATATCGTTAAATAATTTGTTCAACACTTAAATTTTTGTTATTAGTAGGCCCTACCATTTAACCATTGGAACCATCTTCTTAGAGATTAAGAATTACATACATACAAACATATTTGGCCATTACAACCCTGTGTCAGGGTTACGGTCTAGTCTCTCGCTGCACTCATGTTGTGTGTGTCAATTTTTATCCATTAGTACCGGGACCTACAGTTTAAAGTCGTCTCCGAACGACAGATTTGAGAAGCTTTTTCATGGCAATCAATTACTCCCTTACTTACTTTTTCCACAAGACTGCGAAGAGGTAGTCGGCGAAAGAAATAATTTTTTCATACATATTTATTTTTTTTAAGATGTCAGAGCTGAGATTTGAATTCGGCGCTATCGTCTTAGTAAGCCAACACACTGACAACGGCGACTATAGAAGAATTAAGAATTACAGCACAAAAAAATAAGAATTTGACGATAATAAACAATACTCGTATTACACGATGTCGTCTAAGCTGCGACGCAAGCATTGAATGCGTTATCAATATACAGTGTGCAAAGTCCATATTCATACACCGCTTACAATTATTTACTTAAATTTTGTAATTTTTCCAAAAAAAAAAAAATTATTGAAATACTTTGTAAGATTAGTTTGTTTTCCTAGCACCCTCTTATACATACGTTCAATAAATATACTCGTACTTGTATTGTTATATTTGGATTACCATATATTTTTTTTTGATTTCATTATATTGAGTTATTCTGCAATGTGAATAGCAATCCATTTTTATTATTCTATAACAGAGTGTGTATGCTTGCCGTAGTTTAGTAGGTTGTGTGTTGGCTTATTAGAAGAGAGCTTCGGATTCAAAGCCCAGCTCTGACATCTTAAAAAAAAATAAATATGAGAAAATATTTTTTTCGGCGACCACCTTTTAGCAGTCTTCTGGCAAAAGCTTTAAAAGTAACTGATTGCCATGAACAAGATTCTCAAGTTTATCGTTCGGATTCGATGTTAAACTGTTGTTCCAGGTACTCATGGATAATAATTGACGCACACAATATGGTTGCTGTAAGAAGCTAAGTCGTAACTCCGAAAAAGGGTTGTAATGGCCAATTGTGTATATATGTATGTGATAGTGTTAAAGCAAAATGTAATCAGAGGGGTTACTTTGTATTTCTATACGAATCGAAAATGCTTTCGAAAGAAGTTTTTCATTCGAAAAGTCAATAATAATGAAAACAAAATTTTTTCGAAAATTTGTAAATTTTTACGAATTCGTAAGATTTTCGATTCGAATCGAAATACAACGTAACCCCCCAGAACAGTTTACATTTTATTTTTTGACAATTAGACCAAAAATCATTAGATTTCTATTTGACAAAAAACCAAATGAAAATCTTAGGACTTGTGGAATAGTGCAACAGTACCTTTAGGAAGTCCATAATAGCTTAAATTAGTGATTCCTTATTGTCGTAATATCTTCTGTGCATAACATGGTTTATGTAAATGATTCCTAAATATTTTCAATAATATGCACATTCTCGTATATAGTGGAAAAAAATATGTTGAACAAAATTTTATTTTTACGACAAACAAAATAATTGTTATGGAAAAACAATCCTTAAAGCAAAAGAATGTGCCTTTTGGGTTGTTGAAAAGCTTTAAAGCTAGAGAGAAGAGCGTTAAAGTGGCAATGCTGCTTATGAGTAAATTAAGCTCTTTCCAATGGTTACAAAAATATTTGCTGTCGACAAAATATTTTAAAACGTATATGTGACCTACTAAAAACAGAAATTTCTTAAATGGTTCCAATCAACGTGTAAAATCAAACAATTTTAAACATTATTTTTTGCAGAGTAGGAAAATAAACAAAACGAAACGTTTGATCTCATTGTGTTTTGTTCTTTACAATGAGTAAAACAAAAACAGTGAGAGCGATTGTCCCATTTAGTTTTGTATATTGTTTTTGTTTTGAGCAATACAAATACACTAACTCAAATGTGCGTAGGTAGAACAAAAAATGAATAAGAAGAAAAAGAAAAGAAGAAGAGAAAAAATAGCAAATTATACGAATGTAACGGAATAACAAAGAAAGCACAAGAGCGAAAAGCGAATTATTTCGTTTGCGCTCTTTCTCATTAAGAATGTATTTGTTTTGGTTTTGCTCATGTACAATACAATTAAAAAAAAATTGAAAAGTATAGGACTTTATGGTAACGTTTGCGAAATGTTTCGTTTGTTTGTCCACTCTGATTTTTTGATAATATTTCGTATTTGGCAATGAAATCACATACAAAATATTTTCCAGTAAATCAGATTGAGATCGTTGTTATACAATTGGTTGTAATTTTTTCAATATTTCGTTACTCCTTAAAAAGCTCAACAATTGAAACAAAAAAATTTTTTTTTGTAAAAAAGACCTCAAATTTATTTACAGCACAGTGTATACAGTGATGAAACTCCCTCAAAAATAACAAAAACAATGAAGTGAAAGCAAAAACATGTATAATTGTTGATTTTAAGTGTTAATAAAATTTATAACAGCTGATTTTAACTTTTGGAGCTGTCATTTGTTTTATCACTGCATACACTGTAATTTACTGACTGTTTCACGACATCGAAGGAAAGCATCCTTTCACCTTCTAACTGCTTAGACAGCGAACTAAAGTTGGCTTTCGTTATCGTGAAGCAAGACTGTTATATAAAATAAAGAAAAACAAAATAACTAATTTTCTTGGTGTGATAATAAATACAAAAGCTTTAAATTAATTTGCATTACAGTTGCTGCAATCAAATGATAGTGTGTAGCTGTAATCATTCTTTACAGCAAAAGCTCTTTAGCAAGTCCTGCACACTTAGCATATGTGGATAAATGCCTATATTTTGTAGCTGTTTTGACTGGGTTAGCTAACTTTGCAAGACTTGCTAGGGCTTTTGCAACAAAGTGTGATTACCACATATGTTTTTCTTTTTTGGTGATTTTTTTGTTGGTTTTTTTTTTATCAAATTTAATAAATGTTTTCTTTTTTGTGCTGGTTTATTACCATAATTATGTAACTGTGTGTCATTAGCACAGGGTGAAAACAAGATAGATAGTTAGATAGAGAGAAAGAGACAAAGACAAAGACAGAGAGTTAAAAGAGAAATATAATTAATTTTACAAATAGTTTTAAAATTATAGTGAAGGATTTTTCTTTTAAGTTTTTTTTTTTTTAATTTTTGCCTATTTTTAAGATATCGCGCCCTGTCGACCACGTTTAACGTGATTTTTTTCGCTGTGTTTTAATTTAGCTGCTGTTCGTTTTTTTATTCTTTTTTTTTAACTTGAATGCCAATCAACCGTTTAAGCTTTTATAGTTTTTGTTTTATGTAGTTTTTGTTTATATTTTTTATTTTTTGCTTTTCAACAAACTATTCTTAAAAGAATTTGAATTTGTATTTGTATTCTCAAAAGTGAAAGTATTGTCAGTTCTTATTTTTTTAGGGTGATCGATACGGTTTTTAGTAATCGGTTAACTCCGGTTTGTTTTTCGGTATATCGGTAGCGGTTTTTATGAAATTTACACCGTTATTTTATCGTTTAATCTCTTAATATATAAAAACTACACAAATAACTCAGAGACAATTTTCTTAAGCTACAGTCAAATTGGAAAATATTTGATCAAAAAAACGTAACCACTATATTGTGAAAACATATATTTCTTATTTTTTTTACTGCTGTAAGTTTCATTAATTAAATATTTAAATAATATTTCTTATTAGATATTATTCGTTTTTACAAAAAAAAAAAACTTTTAAATAAACTTTTGCATAAAATATTCAAATAAAAATCTAGGTTACGCTTTTTTCTTCAAATATTTGCCTAATGTGACCGTAGCTTTAAGTGAATAATTGTTATATAAGGAAAAGAATTAAATAAATATTTATGAAAGAAAAAGTAACAAACAAATTACATATATTAACGATTTTTTTTTATTATATTATAGAAAAGTTAGTATCAAATATAATAAAAAAAACAATAGAATTTAATTAATGCAGTCCTTTTTACCCAGATGTTGTGGAAAGTATTGTGAAAGTATTTTAAACGTGTCAATAGAACCAAAGCTAGAGACCTAAATTTTCTTAAACTATTGGGTTGCAAAGCTTGTTCAACATTTTCACTACTTGATCACACCAAGCCATCCACAACTTCACACCACAAGTGTCTCAAAAAAAGTTAATTTTATATTTTATTCTATTTTCCTTAACAGTTTTTGGTGGCGTTTCAATATTTTTCAAAAAAACCGGTTATCTGGTTGTTTGACAAAAAATAAACCGTTCCTGTGTAACCGCTTATTTTACAAAAAGTTAACCGAAACCGGTTTATTACAAATTGGTAATAAACCGTAAACCGATACCTGCAAAATGTCGAATAATCGATCAGCCTACTTTATTGTCAGTCGTTGAGCAATTGACGGCTGATAATCAAGTTTGCACTAGACTATCAGCTGGTATTGTTGTTTTTTTTTCTTTTCGTTAAATATTTGACATTTTTATTACATTTTACTGACAATATTGTAAGATTTAATGACAATATTCTGTAAAAATTTTATATATATTTTTTTAAGAATAGTTTTGTTTATAACTCGTTTACCAAGTAAATTTCATAATTTGCATATCTTTTATATTTCTTTATTTTTATTTTGAAATTTTAAATATTTTTTTTTTTAGTATGTTTTTAAGATTTACTTATTTTTTGGTGTATTTAACAGTAAGTTGTTGTAGTTTTATTTTTGTTCTTTTATTTTTTTGAGTTGGAAAAAGTAGTGCTCGGTGCATAATTGTACGTACTAATACATATTATTTTATATTTGTTGTTAATTTTGTTTATAAAATATATCTTTTTTTTAATAACATTTTAATGTTTTTTAAAAGGGTGTTTTTCTGTATATTTCATTGCTGTAGAATTTATTTTTTTAAGCTAAACATTTACAATATAATTAATGATGATAAGATTCTACATAATTTTATGCGTTTACTATATATATTTGTATATGTTTATTTCATTTGTTATTGTATTTGTGTGTGTGTGTATTCGTATGTAAACAATGTCTTTTTGCATCTGTAAATGTTGTTGTCTATGCACTTGTTTGTTGTTAAGTTTTATTATTGTAATTTGTTATTTCGTGTGTGGCATTTTATATAATAATTCTCAGTTGGTTCTATACTACATGTGGGTAATTTTAGTTTAAAAACTGTTTGTTTTCTTTTTAAATGTTATCTACTGTGTGTTGTAGTGTTGTATTGAGTTAGTTGTACGACTGTGGTATATGGTTGTTGTTTTTTTTAGGTGGGTTTTTTAGTAGTTTAGTAGTAAGTTTTGTTTTCAGTGTTACACCAGTATTTATAAATGTATTATAACTTTTGCTTCCTAGAGTTTAATTTAAAAGTGGTTTTTTGAAGAGTTATTGAATAATATGTTATATTTGTAAATACTGGTTGTGTTATTTTTTTAAATAATTTTATTTAGTTCATTAAAAATTTACCAAAAAAAAAGTCCTAAAGTACAATTAATTTTTCTAGCTCTCATAACTACTCTAAAAGGTGTTACCTTATGTTCTATTAAGCGTTTTAAATAAACTAAAAGGGACAAATTTGAAGCAATAAAGTTTAACATATTGAAACATTCAAATTAAATTAACTCAAGGAATGTATAGCACTTTAGTTTTTCTTACAAGCATATTAACTTCAGCTGAAGTTAAAAAAATCGTTCAAAATTTAGTATAATTATGACTGAAGCATTAAATATGAGAATAGACGACAGAGAACAGATGACTGACGGCACAAAGCTGTCAAACAGAATACAACATATGTTTATATGAAGACGATTATATTAATAACCGAACAGAAGAAACCCAGGCAACTAACGGGCCAACCTAAATTAGAGAGTAATAAGCAAACTATCTGTCAAAAATTCTCGAGACCAGCGCGTAAGGAAGTGAAGTCGGTTGCAAGACAACTGCTATTGTTTTTTTTGTCTTTTCTTAAATTTTTTTTCAGCCATTTTGTAGTAGTAGTAATCGCTGTGATCGAGTGGTTAGTGTTTTGGCTTACTAAGTCATGAGTCCAGAGTTCAAATCCCAGCTCTAATATCTTGGAAAAAATAGAAATATAAAAAAAAACATTTTTTTCGGCGACTACCTCTTAGCAGTCTTCTGGCAAATGCTCTGAGAGTAACTGATTGCTATGAACAAGTTTCCCAAGTCTGCCGTTCAAAGTCAACTTTAAACTGTAGGTCCCAGTACTCGTGGATAAATTTATAAAATTATCCGGGGAATATTGTATATATATTGTAAACAAACGATTTTGTTATTGTTTTCTGCTTATCCATAGAATATTCTGCTAGCCTGCTCTATGTCTGTCGTTCTCTGTGTGTTTCTTAGCTCATCACTTTTATGTTGAAAATTTATCAAAATTACAACCCTTTTTCTTATACCCGGTTATATTGCCTAATTTTTTTACGATAAAACCTATATAATAGTGGCAGTGTTCTGTATTGGAGTTTTTCAAATATATCGAGTAAATTCAGTAACTCTATGGGCTATTTCAGTACTCTATGGGCTTCCACAAAACAGAATTGCTATGTCATAACCCCTGCATATTTTTGGTGTAGCACAGTGTAATTTTTGTCTGACTAACTGCCTGTTTCCGTAAAAAAAAAACGATTGAAAATTTGTATAAAAAACATTTAATATTTCAAATAATTTTTAGCACTTTTTATGAATTTTCAATTGCTTAAAATTGTTTGTCATATAGAAACAGGCAGTTAATTTCTACCCAGAGAAAATTTTCGTGAAATTTTGATATTGGCAACTACCTCTTCCATGCATTACTTTATAGTTATTCTGTAATAATAAAGTATTGCAAAAGGTGTATTACATAACATCTATGAGGTGATAAGTTCTGTACATTTTAGAAATTTTAATGGCGACAATGCAAACAAAAATAAGGCATAATTCCTTATTATTATTTCATTTCTTGAATTCATAATTGGAATTACTTGGATCTTTTTATTTTTATAAATCTATATAATTATTATGTCGGTCTTGATATCCTAAAACTGATTTTTTTATAAGAATTAACATTTTTTAAGGAATATGTAAAAACACTAGTGGGATTAAACTATTTTTCGACCTCTGCTACGAAAATCTCATCCAATTCATTCAGATTGTAATTAGTTTAGTTACTTATTAACTAACACCTTGCTTGGTTTATATACATACATACATCTGTATATCAGTGGAAGGATTAAGTTGAAGGTCCACACCAGGCGTTTATGCGTCTCTCCTTTTTATGCATCTGACAAAAAAGTAGTATCAGCCTAATTGTATGTGACAAGTTAACACAGCAAAACGCATAGAATGCTTACACGTATCGACGCAACAAAAAAGGTTTACTTTCTACATTTATATCCGTTCGCATGAGTGGTAAAAAACGTCAGCTGTTTTCGATAGTCAAGGATGACAAATCATATTTTATTTTAAATGTTATCGAGAAACATGTTTGCGTGGTGTATTCCTTTTTACATTTTTTTTTGTATAAAAAAGTTTTTAATAAAAGAAAAAGCTATCATTAAAAAGGTTGCAATAACTTTCAAGAAAAAAAAATACATAAGAATTAATTTTAAATACAATTTTTATATTTTTATTTTAATTTCGATTTGTATTCTATTTATCGATTACTTTTAAGCAGGGACGGTAACAGTTATAAGAGAAACTACGAAACAGTCATATTTAACCATTAATGACAATGAATTTCTGTAATGGTTATAATTAACCATTAACAATAAATATATTTTATTTTGGTCATCGTAACCAATTAAAATGAGAAATATTTTTTTTTGGTTGAAAATAACCATTATATCAACCTAAAATTTGTTTTGGTCCTAAATATCCATTATACTAATAAAAAAAATTTTTTGGTTAAAAATAACCATTATATTAAAAAAAAAATTTTTTTTGGTTAAAAATAACCAATATCAAAAAAAAAATTTTTTTTTTTGGTTATTACCCCACAAAATGCAACATTTTTTTGTATATTTTGGATGATACAAAGGAAGCTATTGCAAGAATGATTAAAATCAATAAAAAGATTTTACAAATTCAGAATGTAACCAAAATTTTTTTTTAGGTCAAATGGTTATTTCTAACCAAAAAAAATTTTTTGATTGAAATAATGGTTATTCTTAACCAAAATATTTTTTTTGGTTGATATAATGGTTATTTCTGACCAAAAAAAGTTTTTGATTGAAATAATGGTTATTCTTAACCAAAATATTTTTTGGTTGATATAATGGTTACTTATAATCAAAAAAATGTTTTTCTCATTGTAATTGGTTACGGTAACCAAAATAATATAAATGTACTGATAATGGTTAAAAATAACCAAATGCAGATAAAGGGCATTTGTGCGTAACCTTTTTTCTCAGAAAAAATAAATAACAATTATTTCCGGTCCCTGCTTTTAAGTGCTGAGTGCCATCTCTATTGAGTTTATTATTATTTAAAAAACAAGTGCTATGGAGAATAACCTTAAAAAAAATCGCCTTATGTTATTATCAAGCTTTTTGTAGGCCCTTGTAGCACAAAATATTATAAATATTAAATTAACCAATTCCATAAATTCTTTCAAAATCTCAATTTCACTTTCCATTTTGCTTAAAGTGTTTGTATTTGATAGCAATATTAGCACAACAGCTGATCCAAAAGAACGCATCTATGCATGAACGCATGGTGTGGACCTTCACCTTGATATCAAACGAAGAAGAAAAACACAGAAATGCATAAATTTATATTGAAGAAGTCTTTAGGAATCGAAAAGATAAAAACACTGAGTCTAACTCTGTTTACTTTCGAAATCTTCTTAAAACTATTTTTATTAATTTTCACCAGACGATTAAAACAGACACGAAGAACCGGGTTTCTATAAGAGAAATTACATACTTTATAAAAAAAAAATTGTTTAAAGTTATCAATAGAAAAGTTTACCATAATCATGTTCATTTGAACTGACCTGTAAATTAATCATGGCATAATCCAATTGATTTCGACAATAATACTTCGTTATAAACCTGTTCGACTGTACAGTAAATGCATAGCTTAATTTAAAGGTTTCTCTTTACAAGCATATCATTCATAACAACATAATTTTTTTTTTGGTTTTTTTTTATATTTGATAAAAAAAGCAGGACTTTTCTCACTTTAAAAGCGAATTAACATTTTGAAACATATTTAAGACAAAATATTAAAAATTAAAATTAAGGGCGTTATTTTATAAATCACTTATAGTGTTTTCTTTTCTACCAAAAAGTGCGTCATTTTATTTAAAATTTGCAATTTTGAGTTTGTTTCTCAAAAATGTTTTGCTTTCTTAAAGGGTTTCATGTTTTATTCTACAAAATTCACACATACTAATGGCGAAAGGCATTGCATTTTACGCCCTTTATAAATCGACAGTGTTGGTATTGCCCTATGAAACAGATGATTTTTATATACTTATATACAGAGTTTGGAAAAAATCGCTATAAATCTTTATCAAATTTTAAAGTTAGTTTTTTTCATTATTTTGTTAAATGAACATTATATCGGAAAAGCCAGATGATCATTGTTATAAAACAAATTATATTTCGTGTTACAAAAGTGTTATAAAATTAAATTTCTTATAAAAAAAGCGTTATAAATTTTAAGCCATCAAATCAGCAACCTGGCAACGCTATTGTTTTGTTTACATTTTTTAAAGAAACAGCAGAATTTAAGAAGCATTTATAAGAATTTTAATAAAAATCAAAATATGAATATTGCAGCCTCAATTTTATGTGCAAAGATTGAACTGAATCATTTGCTAGATTCATCTTCTTCGTCTGATGAAGACCATTTAATTATTTTATTTCAACGAAGTCATCAATCAAAACAATGTTGCTCCCTTTTTTTCTTATTTGTGTTTTTTCTCGCCAAATAATCAACGCCATTATTACAGGGTTGGTTAAACCTTTTTAGGTTTCCTTACCCCCAGTCTACACGCGCCATAAACTTGGAAATAATTATGTTTTCAATTGTCAAATTCTATTTCCAACATCAAATGTTCAAGTGTAGACCTCAAAAACATGTATTTGCACATGTATGTTAACATAGTTGTTCGCACATTTTGCAAAGAAATAATGTTAAACATAAGCTGTCAAATTAGACTTTTAAACTCGATTTTTGGTTGAAAAAATAACTTTTCTCGTTTATAATTACGCTAAATTATTTAAAAAGAGAGTTTTAACTGTTCTAAGAAAAAAATATTAAATAGTGTGTTTTTTAGACATTTTATTTATTTATTTTTATTACAATGCGTGTTCTCCACCTTAAAACATAAACATGAACATAAAAAATATTTTACTGTTACTCTGCCGACATTGGTTCTTATGTTTGGACATAATTATTGTACGTGTAGACGGGGGGTTATTAACAGGGCGGCATTTTTATGGTAGAAAAGAAATCACTATTAGTGATTTAAATATAAAATAACCCCCTAAGTTTTTCGAAGTTTTGTTAAACCACATACATCTCTTATACACTCGTATATTTTTTTATCAACTTTGTAACATTAATTTTAATTTCAACATAAAAAATAACTCTTAACAAAACTGTTAAATTGTTGAAGATAACTTTTCGTTTTAATGGTTCATAATAGTTTTTAATAGATAAAATGCATAAAATAACAAGCTTTTTAATATTTCTATTCACTATAATGGCCTAAGAATTATTAAAAAAAAAGGAAATTAAATAATTTTTAAGAAACAAACATATTACTCGTAAATATTAGAAAGCAAATTAAAAAAAAAACCGCTGTGAAATGTGAAAGTGTCATTTACAATTTCCACATGTTAATATGCTCTTTAAAATTGGAATCAGTGCCTCGTTTCAGCAGCTCTCACATTACTTTTCACATGAATCAAGAGAATTAAAATAAAAACCATGTAAATTCGAATAAATTTCATTATTTTAGCTTTTTGACGTTGCTTGACTGGAAACATGTGAGTTAAATTCACTCTAAACAACTTCAGTTATAAAACGGAGTGGCTGTTGTAGAGAAGGCAATACAGTTTAAAGAAAATTGGATGTAAAGCCAATAGAGGCTAATTTTTAGCAAGTCTATTGCACAGCTTTTACTGGAAAAAACTTTGTATAGTTTTATTTTTGAAAAAATTTAAATTTCTTTTTAAGGTTTTTATTTTTTGTTTGATTTTATATTTTACTAGCTGAACCCGGTGTGCTTCGCTACCCCCTCGTTATATAATATAATTTAAAGTATTTATATATTTTGCAGACAGTTGTGGGAGAAAGAGAGTGAGGCTACCCCACTATTTTAATTCAAATGTATTTTAAATTTGAGGTAAAGTCGTTAATAAATGTGGTAAAGAAGCACCAAATTTGTATATAGAACTAAAAGTTTAAAACTTTAAAACAAAATTTGGTGTGAAAAGGGGCGTGAAAGGGGGTGAGGCGTAAAAACTGTGTATTTCTACCTCGCCTGGAGTATATATTTTAAAACTAAATGGAAGCAATTAAATAATTTTACAAAAGTGGGCGTAAAAGTAGGCGTGGTCGAAAAAAGGTACCCTATTAATCATGCCAGAGTCCCAGTTAAATGCTGTGAAAATTTCAGGAAGATCGGTCTAGAGGTTTGGTCTCCTATAAGGTACAAATAAACAAACACACATACAATTTTATATATTTAGATTTGTATTTTTTTGTTATATTTTTTGCATTTTCTTGTTTACCAGCAAGACAGCTGTCTATTGGAATATTCCAATTAAAACGAAATCACTTACAGAAACACTAGTTGCTCACAAATCAAGAAGCGATGAAATATTTTGTTTTACACTTTTGAATGTTAGAACTTCTCGCAAAAAATATACAGAAACGAGGGACAGAATTGATTTTTTTTCATTTTTGAAACTTAAAAATATTAATGTTACTCGTATTTAATAATTCTTAGACCATTAAAGGCTTTGGTGTCTGAAGTCTATAGGTAATGCTGCAATTAAGCCTTTGGACCATTTTGTATATAATTTTTTTCTTAATTAATCCTACTACTGAATTCTATAATGTTGCAATGAAGCTTTGGTTATGAAATCATGGGTTGTTTTATTTCTATTTTTTTTTTTCCTTTTTTTTGTTTTTTGTTAATACGTAAGCATAGCACAATTGACCGTTTTTGGTTTTTTTATAAATAAGCGTAGAAGCGTGTTACATTTTAGCGATTTTAATTTGAACTCAAAGCTGCAACGCTTATACATTTTAGCACACATACTGTAGTTATTCTGTTATTGTTGTTGTTTTAGGGGAAAAAAACATACAAAACATTTTATTTCCATTGTCGTAGTTGTTGTTTTAATTTTTCAATTTTCGTTTTCAACTTTTCAAAATTTTTTTTTTATTGGTAAACGGAATCATAAGTTTTTTTGTTATAGAGTTGATGTGTAGGCGTATTGTGTTCACTGGATGAGAGTGGTGAAATTAAAGTTTCTAAAGTTGTTTCCAGATGTTGATGTGAATGGTGGTGAGTTTTTTGATGGTGTGTTGAGTTTTGTAATTGGTGGTGTAATTGTTGCTTTTGGTGTTGTAGTTGTTGTTGAGTGTTCGCTGGTGTTAATATACCTGAGGATTTGGTTTGTTGTTTGCTGGTATTTGTTGTAGTTGTAATTGTGTTTGTTTCAACACCGGTGTTTATGGTGTTGTTGTTATTGTTAATGATGTTGTTGTGTAATGAGTGTGCATGGTGTTGTTGTTGTTGTATTAGTGTTGGCAGTGGCGGTGGATTTTTAGCTTTAGTTAGTGGTATTGGCGTTGGCATTGGTTTTGGCGTTGTCGTTAAATCGATACCCCATTCATAAAGAAACTCTAGTTTCTGTTGTTCCAATGGGTCATCAGTAGCCGGCAGGGCAAGCAAGTGTTAGGCTTCTAAAAATATTAAAGCAGTTGGTTTAGGTTCCAAATTCGATTTTTTTGCTTCGACAACTAAAAAGGTTATATCAGCCTTTTCACGATTTGCAAAACATTCGGCTATAAGACGGGCAACCTCCTAAAAAACACAAACAATACAAAACATTTATGATAAAGAAAGAAACCAAATTGATATATTTTAATTTACCTGATGATGTAGACCCTCAACTTTAGTGCCGTCTACTTCTAATATCAGTTGACCCACTTCTAAGCCTCCCGCTTCAAATGCTGCACCATTTTCCTTAAAAAAAATCAATAAAATTTAGTCGAAAATGTCTTACTTCGTAACTTTTTGAGTATTGAAACTCACATGTATATTAATTATTCTAGGAAGCGGATGTTTTGTATTAGCACCACCTTCGATAGCAATACCTAAAATTGGTTTGGTTTTCTTAACGGTTACATGTAAGTTGCCTCTATGATCAGGTACGACGTTTGGGTTGTGTTCATGAGTTGTTTGTTCAGTCGTTGAACCATTTTGCTGTTGCTGTTCTGCCGATAATCTTTGCATAGACTGAAATTATTTTATTTTTAATTATAATTTTCTTTTATTTTCTTTCTCGTTTTCTAAAATTAATAAATTTGTAATTCAATTATACAGATACAGTTGCGTTATATTCTTTTTCAGTGTAAAATACTATATTTTTAGACAATTTTGTAACCAAAGAAAAGTTCTTTAAGACGCTATTAAGCTTTATTTTTTTTACTTTGATCTATTGTTTACAGATTACAGAGAACAAAATTCTGAAAGGTCGTGACACACTATCCTATTGAGTCATACGATTTGTCAAAAAAAAAATCGTTATAAAATGCATCTGTATGACAGATTTTTTGACAAGTCTGTCCGACTTCATAAATTCATATACATTTTTTCTCCATGAGATCAGTTTTGCATTTTATAAGATGTTAGCAAAAAGCAACTCTGCATATGCTTTGCCTCTTATTTTGAGTGATGGTGTGGCACTAATTTTGCCCTTTTGATGCGACTTTTTTTAAAAGTGTGACAGAAATCGATAAGATTTTCTTGTGAATGAATCGTACGACTGTGTATGATAGTGTATCATGGCCTTAAGTATAAATGGTTTTTCATATGGGGCTCTAATCCTCGTATAATGGTCGTAAGGCATTGATATTTTGGTGTTTCGCTCCTCTTGGCAAAAGATTTTGTCTTTGGTAATTTAAGGAAAGAGTATAATACATATATAGCATCAGCTTAAATGTGAAAAAACGTAATAAAAATGTAAACTTGCAGGAAAAACAAACAATTTTGTAACAAGCAATACTTTTACAGGGTGGGCAAAAATGCTCAGATAAATGTGCTTTGACATTTATTTAGTAATAAGTTAGGAAATTTTAACCTTCGAACCCGTCACTATAATTGTCTGCATTAAACGCTTGTGAATTGTGAACGAATATTTTTGATTTATTGCAATATATTTCCCAATCGCTATTTGGCGATATCAATTGGCCTTCTCGTTTACCTGAACAAACCACAAACAACTGACGCTCTGAAAGATAAAATTTGGCGCTGCATTGACAAGATAAGCAAAGTTTTTATGCAAAATATTGTTAGAAATTGTGTGAACAGAACGGAAGTCTGTCTACGTTCTGGAGGTGGACAGTTGCCAGTTATCATATTCCAAATTACATAATTCCCATATTTCTACTTTACATTACATACATTCATAATTGGCCATTACAACCCTGTGTTAGGGTTACGGCCTAGCTTTTCGCAGTACTCATGTTGTCTGTGTTAATTTTTATCCATGAGTACCGAGACCTACAGTTTAAAGTTGACTCCGAACGACAGATTTGAGGAGCTTTTTCATGGCAGTCAATTACTCCCAGAGCCAACCTCTACTACAACCTTTCTTATTTGTTAAAAAAAATTTATTAAATTGTGATTTAAATCATTTATTTTTTAACGTAGTGTCCTTTCAACTCTGAATACATACTTTCTTTAAAGTTGTTCCAATTTGTGTATCCCTAATCCAAATTCAGGACAGAAAACAAGATATCGGCCCCGATTATCGTTCACAACAACTAAATGTTGTGTTGTATTGGCTACAACATATAAAAATAAATGTTGTAAATAATATTCAAAGTATATGGTATAACACATAGGTGTTGTAAATCATAATCTCAATTTTAGAAATACAACATCAAATTTACAACTGTTGTGAACCATAATCGGGGCCGTAGCCACACACGTATAACGCTTAAAAATGCAGTAGATGAAAGAGAAATTCGTATACGAATTTATAGATATTTATCATACAAACTGCACCTGCCTGCTCCTTCTCATTATACTGAAAATGAAATATCGATTAAATCAACGACAACAACGACGTCGCCAACTGGAATAAAATCGGATATTTATTTATGTTCATTTTAAGATCCTTCCTAATTACTTTTGAATTAAATTGTCTTTTAAAGCTTTAGTCTGTATATTCATAGTATTCTTAGCTTTTAAATTAATGATACTTTTTGAGTGTGGCTTTAAAATAATTTTTGCATATTTTCTATCGTTGCAGGAATTTTTGAAGACAAAGTTGATTGTCGTGACGTCAGCTCAGTTTACAAGCAACATTGGAATCCATTAGAAAATAACACCAACGTGTACGACAAAGAATGAATGCCTCCACATTGCGAGATTGATAATAGTACTTCCACAATTTCACAAATTAACCATTTTACCAGTCTGATATGATATTTTTAAGCAGTATATGCTGACCAGTATAACGTGGAAAATATTGTAATGGTTGCTCAAATCTTATGGAATAAATTAAGTGCTTGTCGTCCATATCGTCAAAGTAAAGCTTCAAAGTACTTTTTTAAGCTATTTAAAACGTTTCCTTATATTTTTTTTCTATTTATGTTTTGACATTAAAATTTGTAAAATTTTTATAATAAATTTGTAAACTTTGGAACAATAAAAGCAAGTCTTGTATAAAAAATTAGAAATATTATAAGTATGTTATAAATTACTAATAATCCAGATATTTTTTTACTAATGTATCCGTAAAGGTTAAATATTATTATTTAATTAAATTTAAAATTTTTAATTATTTCTTGAAATATGTATTAAAATAAAATAAATGGAAAAAAATTAAAAATTAAATTAAAAAAATGTGTTCTTTCGAATAATTTTTATTTCTTTTTTCTGCGAAAATTTTGTTTTTTTAAGGTGGCTTATAAATGTACTAAAATATACCAGGCGATCAGACTCTACTTTATTAACTAACTGTGGTGAATTCTAAACACAACTTTATTTGTTCATACAAATTAGCATACCTTAGGGGGTTTACTTAAAAAATATTAAATACACCTTTAACATTTCCAATGTATTCAATTAACGACGGCGTTTGGTAATAGCAGAGCGTGGTGTAGTGGTTAAGGTGTCGGACTAGCAACCCAGAGGTATAGGTTTCAAATCCAGACGGCTGCTTGTGGAAGAATTTTCTACTTTGGTTTTTTCGGTATTTCTCCTTAACATAAATTTAATAATACTACACTAGCGCGGTTGTTCTCTCTCTCGTCCTTCATTTAACTTTCTCACATATCATCACTACCAACCCAAACTCCTCACTACACTCGCTCCCAACAGAACCCCACCCACATGACAAAAAGAAATTAAATAAATAAGAACCCATGATTTTTTTTACAGAAATTTTTTTATCTGGGAAAATTTGGAGTAGTGGGGAAAATATTTAGGATCGGATTGAGCCACCGTATAGAAAATTGTCAGGGCTATCGATTGGTGGTATTGGCGTCCCAATAAGTGAAGCCGTTTGGCCACGGTTCATTCAAAAAGGGACAGATACATGGTATTTATGGAAATTTTACGTGCTGTTATAGCTTTCAAAATATAGAAAATTTGTAGTTGTTGGAATATTTAGCATCGGATTGAATCACCGTATAGAAAATTGTCAAGGCTATCGATTGGTGGTATTGGCGTCCCAATCAGTGAAGCCGTTTGGCCACTGTTCATTCAAAAAGGGACAGATACATGGTATTTATGGAAATTTTACGTGCTGTTATAGCTTTCAAAATATAGAAAATTTGTAGTTGTTGGAATATTTAGCATCGGATCGAACCACCGTATAGAAAATTGTCAGGGCTATCGATTGGTGGTATTGGCGTCCCAATCAGTGAAGCCGTTTGGCCACGGTTCATTCAAAAAGGGACAGATACATGGTATTTATGGAAATTTTACGTGCTGTTATAGCTTTCAAAATATAGAAAATTTGTAGTTGTTGGAATATTTAGCATCGGATTGAATCACCGTATAGAAAATTGTCAAGGCTATCGATTGGTGGTATTGGCGTCCCAATCAGTGAAGCCGTTTGGCCACGGTTCATTCAAAAAGGGACAGATACATGGTATTTATGGAAATTTTACGTGCTGTTATAGCTTTCAAAATATAGGAAATTTATAGTTGTTAAAATATTTACGATCGGATTGAACCATCGTATAGAAAATTGTCAAGGCTATCGATTGGTGGTATTGGCGTCCCAATCAGTGAAGCCGTTTGGCCACGGTTCATTCAAAAAGGACAGATACATGGTATTTACGGAAATATTACGTGCTGTTATAGCTTTCAAAATATAGAAAATTTGTAGTTGTTGGAATATTTAGCATCGGATTGAATCACCGTATAGAAAATTGTCAAGGCTATCGATTGGTGGTATTGGCGTCCCAATCAGTGAAGCCGTTTGGCCACTGTTCATTCAAAAAGGGACAGATACATGGTATTTATGGAAATTTTACGTGCTGTTATAGCTTTCAAAATATAGAAAATTTGTAGTTGTTGGAATATTTAGCATCGGATCGAACCACCGTATAGAAAATTGTCAAGGCTATCGATTGGTGGTATTGGCGTCCCAATCAGTGAAGCCGTTTGGCCACGGTTCATTCAAAAAGGACAGATACATGGTATTTACGGAAATATTACGTGCTGTTATAGCTTTCAAAATATAGAAAATTTGTAGTTGTTGGAATATTTAGGATTGTATTGCACCACAACATAGAAAATGGTCAGGACTATCGATTGGTGGTATTGCTGTTCCAATGAATGGTACCAAGAATTATAAAAACTAATACATAATAATATATATAAAAAAAGACCATTTTTAATATTATTTTTTTATAACAAATTTTTTTTTCGTTGCTTTTATTTATATTATAAGTGATTTTTTTTAATATCCTCTTTTGGGTGGTTTTTGGATTTGAACCCGGGACCTCAAGGTTGGTAGTTCAACGTGCTTCGCGTTACACCACGCTACTGCAATATATCTTATAGTCATTATTTGAATAAATATGCTCCTTAAGGTATGTTGACTTTTATGAAAATGTTACTTTTTCTTGTTTTTTAATTCACCTTTGTGGTTGGTGAATTCTGATCGCCTGGTATTTTATCTGTAATAGAAATAAATAGATTGGAAAACATTTAAAAAGGGTTTTTGTCTAAAGTATGATGCGTGAGTGATTTTTTTATTTAGCCACAGAAAAAAAGGCACATTTATTTAGAAACTGCTTATTTAAAAAAAAAAAAAAACCTTATTGTTTCTTTTTCTTAAGCTAAGAAGTTATGATCAGTGTTGCCGTTTTGGTTATTTTTATTTTATTTTTTTTTTCAATGTGTACATGTGAATCTTTTTCTTATTTTGGTTATTTTTTTCTCAAAGAAAAAACTAAATATTTAGAGGAATACTCGAAGGATTAATAAATATAAACCCTCTTCAACAAACATATTTATTTCCTTTGATGTTTATTATTAGGATATATGGTATCATAAAGTTAAAGACAATTGTAGATGTAAAAAATAAAACAGATGTAAAACTGTGATTATTTATTGGTTAAAGACACAATATATGACGGTACACTTCTGTGATACTTTTTTGACTAGCGTAGTATCCGTATAATCGACTATATGAAAGGAAAACTGCTTAGAAATGTAATATTCTGATTAAAATGTCCACTTGCTCATAATGTTCAAATGTGATTAAAAAAGTTTCTATTTAATAAGTATAGCATATTTTAAAGTAATATTAAATATAGTACATGTGCTATACATATATGAAATGGTTGTTTATTTTCTCGGGAAGCGTCGTCATCTACAAATAGTTCTTGATACGTATTTTACAATGGTTTCTTTTCTGGTTTGAAGCTTTTTTTCATGTCGCCATCAAAGCCAACAAAACTTTTATGTCATCTGTCCAAATATGAAATTGGACCTTTCAAATGCTAGTAATCCAGCAAAACTACCGCTTGATGTTACGATGTTAGAGTCCATACTTAATGGCATTAATAAAGCATTAAAACGAATAAAAAATTTCTATGACATCAGAGCAACTGCAATAAGAAAAATATTGAATTAACGATAAGGCAGATATGTATTATTTAAGAAATTTTTGATGTCAATCTACGGTGTATTTTACACTGAAAAAAAAATGTTTTTTTTTATTATCTGTATAATTCATAATTAAAATAAAATCATAAAATCCTGTAAGTTTCAAAGAGATATTTTTTTTGTTATTTTCTTTTAGCAAAAGTAGGTGTTTTTTTATATAAAAAAGAGTACCAGTTATTTTTTTTTAATAAAAACAGGAGTAAAATAAAATTTGAAGTGAGTGTTATTAATTATTAAAGAAAAAGAAGGAGAAATGGAAGTTATCAAAAATAAATTGTATTCATAAACAATATCTAGCAGGCATTTTATTACTCATTAATTAATTAAAAATAAGAAAATTCAACATAACCAGGTTGATTTCGGTATGTAACTGATTGGTATTCAAAACGAAATGAAGTATTTTTATACAAAAAAAAAAACCAAAATGTGTTTTAAATATAATTCTAAAATTGTTACTCAATTAATAATATACTTCTGAAATAAAAATGAACGATTTTTAAATATTTTTACAAACAAGCCAATTACTAAATGACAAAAACTAAAGAGGTAGAGGTAGAGATAGAGTCAACCGATTTAAGGGAAACTTGTGTTTTTTACTTTTGATTACTATTTGATTTGTCAAAATAATGATCTGATTTGTTTGAGTAACTGAGTTTGAAAATGTCATGTCGTGTTGTGTAAAATGTTTTTTTTTTTTTGCATAATATGGATATTGAATTTGAATTGCTGAAGAGCAGCAGTATTTTGTTGTATTTTCTTTTAAAACTCCATATCATAATATTTAGAGCTTTAGTTTTTGTAGTCTGTGATTTAGTTTCGTGCCTGTTTTTTATGTTGTGGGTGGTGCCTTTAGCTTGTCTTTTTTATTCCACTTACCTGATGTCTACGCACACCTTTATCGCCCAGTAATGTACCGCTCTCTTCCTTCATATCGAAACTTCTTGAGAGTTTTGTGGCCAACTCCTATTTATATTTATGGTGTCGATTTTTTTTTTTGTTTTTTTATATATTTTGAGTTTCGATTTAATTTTTTTTTCAAACATATTTTACATTGAAGTGTGATTTGAAGAATTAAGCCCATTTAAGAGTTTATAGTTAAAAATTGAAAGAAATGTTTAAAATTGTAAAAGAAAATAAAATTGTATTTATGGAAAATTTGCTTAAAAGAGTGTTTGATTTTATTTTTTTTTTTGTATTTCTTTGTTTTTAATTTATTTATTGTGATTAGAAACACTTATTATTAAACAATTAACATTTCAAGGTGTGTCTTATGCGGACAATAATATTAAAAAATTTAAAGTCAAGGCCAGAGTGGGGAAATGTTTAAAAGAATTGAAGAAGTTTTAAGGCAAAACAAACAAACAAAGAAAAAATATTCCGTTATGTGATGAAAAACGATTTCGATCACAACTGAAATCCTCTATACATTCAAAGTTATATAAAACTTATCTAATTTAATTTTTTTTTAATTTAAATAATCAAGGAAGTAGTTTCAATAGCCCTTTAAGGAATTCGAAATTTCTGCAGATTTGAACTTATAGCAACTTAAAACTTCAGTTGATTTCTATTTCGATCAAAATCGTTTTCCGTCACATACCATCACATTATAAAGTTGCAAATACTGCGGCCCTATGCTGTAATTCTCTTAAGCTAGAATATATAAAATTAAAAAGTTTAGAGGTAATAGCCATGAAGCTTTTAAATTACAATAAACGTTCAAGAATTGTATTCGTAGCCAAAAAGTCCTAAATCAAGTTCATAAATTTTTAGCCATAGAGTTTTAGCTTAGGCGAGTTACAGAATAAGGCCTCAGTTTAGATTTTTTGGTAAATTTCCTTGGCAATTATTATTTTTAGACACTAGAAAACACTGTGACCAAAACATTAACTTCGTCATATTTTATACATTTAGTACGAGAAACGAGAAATGGTGAAGTCTTTGTTTATCGAGAGCAGGATATTTCCAGAGAATTTTGAAAGAATTTTCAGTGTCTCTTTCAAAAAATCGACAGACATTAGAAAAGAAAATTTGTTTAAGTGATAACTGGCCTGTAAAATACCCCATTAAAAAGCGCAAGTGTGTTCTATTTAGCGAATGCAACATATTCGCAATCAGCCATCTAGAGATTAGGAACTGCTTAACTTGATGTGATTTTGATCCCCTATGGGAGAAAGATCAAACACTAGACTTTTAAGGAGCTAGGGCCAAATGATTGGTTGGTAACTTATTCCTTGACTGTTCTTTGAATCGAAGATCGAGAAACCAGAATGGACCAGTTTAGAGGCTGCATACTCTTCTACGGTTAAAGATAGAAGGCGAAACAGAAGCGGAGATATTTAAACATGGAGAAAAATATTTTGAGCCCAGTATTTTCCAGGCGGAGGTTTCAAAAGCCATACTATTGGATAATCAGGCGGCTATCCGAGCAATTAGCTTCAAGGAAATTGACTTGACTTTGAGACTGTCTGGTGAAACTGAACAACTTTGGAAGAATATTTTAACAGAAAAACAGTACAACAACTGTATAGGTTAAACGTGCGTACCTGTCCTGAGACTCACCACATGCCGCCTGTTGCCACCCGGTTTCGTATAACCGCCGCCAACCGATGCCGGTACCCTCTAATCTGGTTCATGCACGAGGGCACGCTGCTCAGAAGAGAGCCCATAGCACCGAGTTAGCAATCTAGCACCACCATTGCCTGGGAAGTGATACCCGCCTTGTTGAGGGGTTTCTACCCAGCACTACCACAGCCACTACGTGTACCCTGCGAAGGGCCGCACCCAAATCATTAGGCCGGTTCGCCTCACTACTCGTATGACGGAGAGAACAAGCACACCGAGGGCTTCCTGATGCCCGTAGTACCAGATTAGGTGGGGGGAGGAGAAAAACAGTACAAAAAGAGGCAGTTACCTCACACACTCTAGACAGGTCTCAGAGTTGCAAAACTTTGACTAAGTTAATATATGTATAAGATATTTGAGTTATGCATTTGATTCTAAGGATATTAACGGTACTCCTGACTTGCTCTTGCTCTTTGAAGAACAGGCTCCTGAACACTTTCTTGAACAGCAGTAATGTTTTCAGCCGTTCTTGCAGTACGTTGTGGTCCATGCTTGGGCCTATCAGCTACAGTCCCTCTTTTTTTGAAATCATTCACTACACGATAAATAGTGTGTCTTGGTGGCACGTTGTTTCTTCCAAAAATTTCACGTAATTTTCTCATCGTCACAGTAATCGATGATTGATTTTGATAAAATGTTTTAGCGATTGAAATACGTTGGTTTACCGTATATTTTTCCATAATAAATTTACAACGTTTCTACTTCACAACTGCCAAATGTGAACTGTCAAGACTAATGTTTACCCAAATGGCGGTAAAACAAAGTAGTATACCTTCCCGGCAGACACCCTGTATAATTATATTCTTCTTTCATATTTTATATTCACTATCTTGCTATACAATTCACGATAACAAGTACGGGAACGACAATTTGATAGGAACAAATATTTCCCATCTAATTGACGATAGGGTTGATTGTATTGTAATCTAAATGGCTTTTTAGATAGATAAAGATATAAAGAGATATGAAGTGGCATTTAAAATATATTTACTACTGCCAAGTGGATATGTACATTAGGGTAATAACTTTTTGCATTTTTTGCAAATATCAATACTCTCCAGACAAAATCGTGTACGGCATGGGCAAATATTAAGAACTGCATTTTTAGTTTTTCGCCATCGTTAAAAAAGTTACGCACCAAACGCGTTAAAGTTTCGAATCAAACAAAGTTAAAAAAAAAAACTTTTTTTGATGCCTTAACGTCTGAATATCACATCTATATAATTAAGGCATGCTGATTTCAATAGTAAAGTCTGTTTTCGAGTCAACGGAATAGTTTTCTTCCAAATTTGCTTTTAATTTTTACAACCTATATGTGATTTCATTTGTGATGCATGGTTTCAAATCTGGTTTTCCGAACACTGTTTCCACGAAAATGATTTTGAACGGTTAAACAAGTCATTAATAAATTTTACGAAAGCCCACGAGTGTTTCCTCAGACATTGGGTACCTACACCCTCTACAATTCCAAATCAACAAAGCAGTAATATTTGTGCGGAGCGTGGAACAAAAATAGTACAAGATATTGTATATCCGCTTTGTAAAACATTGCGTACTTTGAACCTAAAGTATATATCTTACAATGCATACTTTTAATCATTTATTGTTATTATTTCGTCGTGCGGAAGTTTAAGTGCTTTATCCACCATTTCATATTTTTTGTATATCTCGAGTTAATGATGCCACTTTAGGTTTTCGACCAGAAATTTTTCAAATCTGTAATCCGTTTTAGGATATCTCGTCGAGTTTCGGAGATAAATAGCCGAAAACGGATTGCACATTTTAAAATTTTGATGTCAAAAACATAAAGTGGAATCATTAAATCGAGATTTAAAAAATGGCGTATAGAGCACTTAAACTACCGCACGACGATTTGTTTACATACTTGCATATGTATAAGCCATATTCTAAAAAAATTGTTATTAAAAAAAAATTAAAAAAAAAATATATTAAAGACATTTTAGAAATCGCTGTCGTGCGTAAGGTTTTTTTATCAAATTGAACTGAAATATTTTTTTTTCATAAATACAATATTTGCCATTAGAAAACCCCTGGGGAGAATATTGTCCAAAACAAGTTATCACCCTAATGTACATTCTTCTATAACGTTCATAATATTTGTTATGATCTTATATCTTCTAATGCTCAGATTCACAGTGTATAGTTAGATAATTAAAGTGGTTTAGCTAACGTTATATTATTTAAAGCTTTTGCTTAAACTTAGTTTAATATTAGTTAAGTAAGTTAAATTAAAGTTTAAATTGATATAAACAAAGGCAGTGGATGAGATAACGTTTAAGGCCGTGATACACTATCCTATCGAGTCGTACGATTTGGCAAAAAAATCGCGTGTGTTAAAAAAGTATAACAATGTGGCATAAAAATGCATCTGTATGACAGATTTTTTGACAAGTATGTCCGACTTCATAATGCATAAACATTTTTTTTCTACGTGAGCAGGGTTGCATTTTAAAAGATGTTAGCAAAAAGCAACTCTGCATATGCTTTGCATTTTATTTCGTGTGATGGTGTGGCACTAATGTTGTCATTTTAATGCCACTTTTAAAAGTGTGACAGAAATCGATAAGATTTTCTTGTGAATGAATCGCACAACTGTGTATGATATTGCATCATGGCTTTAACTAAACCAATTTATTTGGCTAATGATATGGTCATACGACAATATGAACAACTTAGGTCCCTCTGTGAACCACGATTGAGAACCAAAATTTTGTATGATGAAGATTCGATCCCGAGCCAAACAAATAACAAAGTGAATCTCGGTAAATGCTCTTCGTGTGAACATGTTATAATTAAACACTGTGAATCTGGGCATAAGTGCTTTTAATAATAAAAAAATAATAAAAATGGACTCTTTGTTTCTGAATTGTATTGTTTTCTTCGAATTTCATATCTTACTACTCTAGTTCCGGGACAAAGGGATATTGTCGATGATTGTGTTGCTGTTTAAGTCGTGAGGGCGATAAGAAATATTTACTCGTATTATCAATCAGACGACCTCTATTGATTTGTATTGCCATTAAAAGTTCTTTTGATAAAGAAATATCAGTTAAACATTTTTGTTTTTTTTTGTTTTTTTTTTTGCACTTGAAATGATAACGTTAGTTGTACTTGTACTTTTTTTATTTATTTTAGAATTCTTTTTAATTTAATAAAAATAATTTTTTATTTAATTGTTTTATAACTTGTTGTTCGGAGTGTTAATGTTTCCTTTTTAATGAGATAAAAAGTGTTAATATGTAGACAGAAAATGTTTACTGTGATGTATGATTCAGTGTAATTTTTAGTACATTTAGTTATTTTTTTTATTTTTTTATAATAAAATTGTTGTGTTAGTGTTGATAGAAATGTGAATGTGACTGAATTACGTTTTATGACTGAATTTGACAGAAAGAATAATTAACAAAATAGAATCTAAGGCACAGAATAAAATTACTAATATTACGAGTATTTGAATGCAAAATTGTTTTACAAGACTAATGATAAAAGAAAAAAAAACACACTACAAACTATTTAAGAATCAAGAACTATAGTTTAAATAGAATACATATGTATGTTTTGTTTTGTATTTTTTACAAGTTATAATATTTAGTTAGTTTAGAGGATAGTAAGAATTCAAGCTTTACTAAGTAACACACTATAAACTACAGGTGGTTAGAAGTACATATTATTAAAATGTGATTGACTTTTTAAATATTATTTAGCAAAAAAAAAGAAAAACAAAAATTAAAAATATATTTAAATAAAATAAAGAGAAAATATGAAAATTAAATAAAAATTAATATAAAATGGCTGTTCTGGAACACAGTTTTTTTTCATTTTCATTGAGGCTAACACTCAGAAGATGACCCCTACTCACGCATTACATTGTACTGCTCTATGTGATAATGAGGTAATGTGCTCTATCCGCCATTTTATATTTTTTATATATCTCAAGTTAATGATGCCACTTTAGGTTTTCGACCCCAAATTTTTCAAGTCTGCAGTCCGTTTTCGAATATCTCGTTTAGTTTCTGAGATAAATAAATAAAATTGCGGATAGAGCACATAAACTCCCAGACGATGAAATATCAGATAAACACATCACATATCTAGCCACATACATACATATCTCATTACTATGACACCTATACCATTGTTAAGTTAGCTTTAAGGGCTAATTGTGATTTACGGTTTACAGCCTATTTCACAATTTCAATTGAGTGCTCTCTTTCGCTTGCTGGGCGAAAAAAAATTATTTTCGTTTCTCAACATCAAAATTGTGTGCGAATAAAACGAATAAGAAAAAGAAAGGAGAAAACGTAATGTTTTTCATACAAAAACCAATTGCACAATATCGAACGCAGCGAACGAAAATTTCACACTGAGTCACTTGCCTTTTTGCTTTCGTTTGATGCAAAACACGAAATAGTTGTATACACATACAATCTCACACTGTACAATAGATATATACAAACAGATCTTAAGCCAACAAAATTATGCCGTTTCCAGTGTAAAAATTCACAAGCGTACACACTTTTTTTTTATAATATAAAAGCACACGCACACAAACTCTTTTGTTTTGGTTTTATGTCATCATTTTGTATATTACGTTACAATTACAACATGAAACTGACCCAATCACAATGCAATTTGCTTAGAAGTTGGTTGACAGCTGGAATTATATTTGTAACTTATATGTACAAGTAAGCACTTTTAAACAGTTTATTTTCTCTTTTTAAAGAAATTAATTAAAAATGTTCAACGAGCAACACTTTATTTTTAGGATACGTAAAAAAGAAAAATGGTGAATCGTAAGAACAGGCGAAAGACATAGAGAAACTTAAAATACCTTTCTTTCGTGTGCTTTTCTTTCGCTCAGTGACTGCTTATTTCCACATTGTGAAATAGGCTGTTACTCTTTAAGAGATGCGACATATGAAAAAAGTCTCAACAGTTTCAAAGTTCCATTGACTCTTAGGAATGCATTTACGATTTTTATTTTTTAACAATTTTATTCATCATCTCTTTCTGTTGGTGCATCTTCTGCAATCGGCCAGAGGTCCTTATGATAATCACGGTGTCTGCCAATATTTAATTTATATTATTTAATTTCAAGGTATATCTTATGCAGGATTCGCTTATTATCATCAAAGTATGTACAACGTTGCATCTGTAAAACCCAAGACACATTTACCTAAACCGACACTCGAAAAAAGGTCTTCCAGCGATTGACGTTTCTTATACACTTAGCACGTTTACTCGTTGAAAACCAACCAAAACAGAAACCAAAACTTCATAAGTCTTGTTATTTTAGGTACTAGACTACACGGATCTACTTTCATACAAACTGCCATTTGCTAGCTGAATATGATGCCAAGATGTGATACGTCAGTTGAAAATATTCAAATTTTATTAAACTCAGTTAAACTGCATACTGAGACTGAAATAGCCGATAACGTTAAATTTAAACCGTCAGTACTGGTGCAGCAGAGACATGTTCTTACGGTAAAACAATTTTTCTGTTTGAAGTGTTTTGAAAATACCTGAACACGATTCTGGTTAACAAGAAGGTAAAGACAAGTAATTATTATGATTTTTTTTTAATGTTCGATTTATTGCAAAATGTCGGCGTTTTATCAGACGTTTTATAACACGCAACTACCGCACTAACAGACTAGCCCTCTATCCACTAAACTACTGGACCAGCCATAATTCATGCCAACAAATGCCAAGGTTATTCTTACTGTTTCTTTTGAATAACATTACTTAGATTATTATGAGTTTTGACTGATAATAGGGAGTATTATCTTGCAGCTATTAGCCACTCGCAAGAAGTACTACGTAAAACATTTTTGGAATTGTTTCAAAACGATTTATGGCTTTTGTATCATGATAATGCGAACCTGCTCACACATAATGGCTTGTTCGAATTTTTTTTTTTATCAAAAAAACTTGCGTATTTACTATAGGAGACGATTAAGAGAGCTAAAGGTTGCAGCAAAATGTCCATATCACAACTTCTTCGAGGATTGAAAAATTGCTAGCGTAAGTATTTTATATCAAAGTTAGAATACCATAAAGGGGACAAAATAGAAACTGTTGAATAAATAATTATTTTCTGAGAAAAATTAGAATTTACTAAATTAATGGAATCAGATTATTAGGGATTTACTACTATTTAAAACAATTTTTTTCATTTTCTATGTTATCTATCACCGTAATTACATACATACATAATTGGCTATTACAACCCTATGTCAGGGTTACGGCCTAGCTTCTCGCATCACTTATGTTGTGTGTGTCAATTTTTATCCATGAGTACCGGGACCTACAGTTTAAAGTCGACTCAGAACGACAGATTTGGGAAGTTTTTTCATGGCAGTTAATTATTCCCAGAGCTTTTGCAAAAAGACTGCTGAGAGGTAGTCACCGAAAGAAATAATTTTTGCATATTTATTTTTTTCAAGGTGTCTGTGCTGAGATTTGAACCCGGCGCTATCGTCTTAGTAAGTCAACACACTAACCACTAGACCAGTCTTAGTCACTCTGCTTAATTAGAATCTTATTTAATATTGTATTGCACTTTAATAAATAAATAAATAACTTTAAATGGCGTCAAATAATTTTGTATGGCTTTGGTCTTTATGGCTTCGGTCATATGACTTCAACAAACGCATTGTTTAAATGCTTTTATTTTGCAGTAGAAAATTTGACATGTCAGATGGCAAATACCTATACATGTTGTGTAAAAGGAATTTTAATAAAAAATTGTATAGAAAACAATTAAATGTTAAAGAGATATTGTAATTGGTTTGATATGTGGTTGATGTGGCAAGTTTTTCAGAACTTCTTTGGGTTGTTAAATTAGGAAAAAAAAAGTAAAAATTTAAAATTGTTATGGAGTGCTTGATTTTCAAATTAAAGAGTATTGACTTTAACTAACTAAAAGCATAAAGAAAATAGAAAAAAAATTAAACTAAAATGGGGAACTTAGTTTTAAAATAAAATACAGGGTGACTCATGCGTTATGGTGCAATTATATTTTTCAAGCTTTTTTCGTTGCAAGTTGTTGTTTTTATTGTTTTTTAAACTATTTTTTTCATAAAATCCTTTTACAAAATTAAAAATACTTACATATATAATAGATTGATTAAAACTTTTACGAACTTTACATAGACTAAGTTGGAAAATATTTTTTTTTTTTTGCTACATTGTATGAAAACTACTATGAAACGAATTGAAATCAAGTGCAACACAGAATTTTCAACTACAGAAAAGATTGAGAATTGGGCAAAATAAAAATAAAAACTAAAGAATTAAAAAAAAATTCTCTAATAAACAATTAACACATTTAAAAGGTTTTCTATGTTTTTTTTTCTGATTTTTATATTCCATTTCAAAAGCAGGATAATATGTATTGAAAAAAAAAACACGGAAGTTTTTAAGGAAAATCGAATCTAAATGTAGCGAAAATTGAAAATTTTGAACAGTGAATATAAAAACTTAAAACAAAATTAAATTCAAAACGAAAAGAACATAAACTGACGAAAAAAAAATTATTTTTTTTTGGCAAAACCAGGGTTAGTTAGGCGTACAAGTTATTTGTTGGTTTAAGAAAAAATGTTAGTAAATGTGCTATTTTTAGTTTTTATTTAAAAAGAGGTTTTTAATAATTCTGGCTGTTATTTTTTTATTTTTTAGTTTGAATTGTAACATTTTAAATTTGTGGGTTTGTTGTGTTTTATACGTTTTTTTATTTTTCATAAGACAGAATAACAAGAACAAAAAAGAGAATTTTGAAATTTTAATGAAAAATACAATTGCACTTACAAGAGGTCGTCCCCAATACCATGATTTGACACGTTGTGTTAAACCACCCAAATGTGAACGTAGTCCATCTAGGTAGCCTCCCTGAAATGTACAATGAACGAGAAAAAAAAAAGATAGGGAATAGAAAAAAAAATAAATAAATAATAAATAAAAAAAAATAAAAACAAAAAACAAACACCAGGGCCAAACAGTTCAAAGAAATCACAAAAGTTTAGAAGAGATAGAAAGTTAAAGAAAAAAGAACACAAAAGCGGTATATGATTTGTTTGGTTAGGTTATCAGTTTAGGTAGGAAACATTTATAATTTTTTTGTTTTTTTTTTTTTGTAATATTAAGTATTTACAACACAACAAAAACAACCAAATATTACAAGAAACATAATTTTTGTTAAATCGAAAGGAATTTCAATATTTTTTCATTATAATACATTAGAAGAAATATATGAAATTAATTATTAAGAGAAGAGAAGAACATAAAATCATTATGAAATTTATGATATGATGGATTAAAAAAAAAAACAAGAGAAAAACCAAGAAGAAATGATTAATATTTACAAATAAACAACAAAATACTTACAAAGAAAAAACAAACAAAAAAGGAAAAATATAAAAATAAAAAACCAAACTGAAATACTGAAATACTAAGTACTAAACATTTGTTTTAATAAAATACTTAAATATATAAAAAGTATGTCAAACACTACCCAAAAAAATTAATTTCTTTATATCGTTTTTTTTTGTTATATTTTTTGTTTTTTTTTTCAAGGGATTTTAAACACACAACTCTGTATATATTCAACCTAACCTACAATATTATATTTTATAAACAATTTTACTTTTGTTTTAATTTTGTTTGTTTTAAAAAGTCTCTATCGCTAGTGTGTTATCGAAAAAAAAATAAAAAAAACTATTTAAATAAATATTTAAAATTATTATCTTGAAAAGAAAAAAAAAACAACAAATCAAAACAAACCTAATTTAACTAAATAACTATTTCAACTCTATTAATAAGGTAAGTGTAAGTGTAAAAGTGTTTAAATTTGTGTACCTTTTTCCTATATCTCAAAATCACCTATATTTTTAAAATTTATTTTTTAACTTTTTTCTTATTTTTGCATAAGACAATGTGTTTTTCTTTTTTTTAACTTATGATTGTGGTTTTAAATGAATTAAAAATTATATTTTGAATTATTGTTTACTTGCTTACCTGTTCCTTTAGTAGCAATTATGTCATTTAGTGTAATGGTACCCAAAACAAGAAGACATGAAAAGAAAAATAGGAAAAAAAAACATACAGTTATTATGATTAAGAATATATAAAAATTATATATATTTTTTTCAGAATTGATTATGCTGTTAATAGAGTAAATACAAGTAAAATTAATGTTCATCCCTATCGGAAACAAATTTTTCTTTAAATTGTTTTTAATGTTCTCTAAAAATTATCAATATATGTAAATAACTTTTCTCTCGAAAAGCTTTTACTTTCTCCGATAACAATTTGAAAAACAAACAAAAAATTACTACAGAAACTAAGCATATTTTTTTTAACTAATCTGGGTGCAGTGAATTCGAATCTGTCATAAAAATTTGGCTATCACGTCTTGTTTATTTTTTGTTGCTTGTGGGCAATACTATAAAACAGTCTATACTGATACTACAATTTCACAATTGTTATTTTGACAGAAGCTCACATGCATTCTAAATCTTCATAATAGTAGCGCTTAAGCATGTCAGAGTGGAGCTGGCAAACTATCGATGACACTATCGATGTATCAAATATTTTCTTTTTTTGCGTCATATCGATAGTTTTTTTCCACTATCGATAGCGATCGAGAATTATCATTAGTTGCACATCATCGTTTGAATTTGCGCAATAATATTCCTAATAAAATTCCTTTTAGTTCAATTTTTTTTTGGGTTTGTTTGCTCTGTGCATGGAGAAGATTTTAATTAATCCATACAAGGGTAGGTAAAATTTTTCACTTCTAGAAATTGCTGACAGAAACAAATCATTCAGCCAAAATATTGCTGACTCGCTGCGATCTGTGTTTTTACACTGGAATATTGCTAAAAAAATAGTAGCATGCTTTGCGCATACAATAAATTTGGTTGTGCAGGATTGCCTAAAGCTGGATTGGCTGGCGATGTTACTGAACAAATGTAAAGGCATAGTAACTTATTTTAAAAGCAGCACAATTGCTTATAAGAAATTTAAAGACTTTCAAAAAAACAGACAGGGAATACAGTCTGAAACGAAATTACTTTTTTGAAGACGCCACCAGAAGAATCCATTATTCCATCTTCAGAACCACCAGCACCAATTGTAAAGCCAATACCGTTTCCCCGAACACTTTTTCAATTCGTCAAACAAAATATTGAAGAATTTCTAAAATCTAAAAGAGCTGACGCCATTGGGGAACTTCGGCGGTATTTTTCAACGCAACATTCTTCTGAGGATATAGATCCCCTTAAATATTGAAAGATAATTATGTGAATTTGTATTACATCTTAAGGCCAATAATAAATTACATTCCTCTACTTTCAGCACAATGAAACTAGTATAAAGATGTGGCGAAAGGGTTCCTACGAATGTGCAGTAAGACTGGACTTATTATAAGTAACCGCCGGGCTTCCCTCAAAGCAAAGCATGTTGACATGCTTTTATTTCTACAAAAGAACTCATGTTAAGTTTTTAAGTAGAGTTTTTGTGTTAATTGAAAATAAATTTATTGATCAGTATTATTTAATCGGAATAAAAAGTTTGATTTAAGGTTGTTTGAGTAAATGAGCGATATGTATTTTAAAAGGAAATTTAACAATCCAGAAAAGAATTCGATACTATCGATAGTATCGATAGTTTTTCAACAAACTATCAAAAATATCGGTAGTCGCGTCATTCGATGTTTTCGATAGTTGATTCAAAAACTATCGATATTATCGATATTATGGAATTCTTTTAGAAATGTTAAATTTCACGTTCCTGTTAGCACATAGACAAAACAGTCATACAAAGAACAAACTTGTTTCATATAAAGTGACACGTTACGGTAAGTTAGCCATCCTTTTTGCTTGAAGTCCACAAGTCTGTTGTAATAGCCCAGATTTGCACTTCTTTGTATTGATTGTATTGAACAAATTCAAATACAAAATTCAATACAAATTTCAGAGTGTTTCTTGAGGGCAACATATAGCGGGGATTTAAGAATTTAATAAAATCTCGGAAACATGTATCTTTTACTATACTGAATGACTGTAAATCATTGGCGACCAACGTCATTAAACCAGTATGTAGTAGTTTTTTCCATTCGGAATCCCTTTTATAGGTTTTCGACTCTTAGACGAAATACTGTATTGTATTTGATTGTTTCGGCAGTTGGTTATGAGATGGATGGGCACGCCTTAAGTTGATGTGTTGCCTCTAGTATTGTAAATTTTCGAACACAGCCGACATTGAGCATTTTTTTATCTTTTGCTTTTAGAAAACATTTCCAAACTTCCGAATTACCTCTGCGAGTTTTTTTCAACTGTATAGCTTCAGTATCAACCTCAGTATTTTTGCTTTCTTTATCACGATTTTTCATTCTTATTTCTATAAGGAGATGCAATTAAAAATATGTACAGTGCGTGTTAAGTTATGGCAACTTAAAAAAATCTGGCCTGTTGCAATTTTTGAAGCGATTATTGTTTTAAGCACAAGTCAATTAAATGCAACATTTAGCGATAGTATTACTATCGAAAAAATAACATCGATAGTCTAATAAAAATAGAACTATCGATACTATCGATAGTACTATCGATTGTTTGCCAGCTCTATGTCAGAGACATAGTGTGATATTGATACATGATTCATTCATGATACTGCTTTTTTTGATAATACTAAGGGGTAACCCCCTACTAATGCTGTGCATTGTATTGGAATTTTTTGGAAAGGTTAGGATAGAGTTTTGTCAATTTGATGATCACTCAAAGGTCAGTATTATACTTTTACTTTTTGATGTTGATTGTGGTGAGGATCTTCGCTAAGTAGGTAGGTATCTACTATTTCCTAGTAGGTGGAGCTGTTCTCCTGATCATTCGTTTTTGGATGTCAATTCCAAAGGTGGAATACAGAGCAATATCAGGAAGCAGTTGAGGATGGACTTTGTGAAAAAACTGCAAATTCTTATCCTTCCTTTTTCTCTTTTGCTGGGATTTGAACCTGGGCTGTTTGAGTTTCTGTGCGAGCACTCTAACCAATATACTACAGGGCGTGTTGGGGTGAATATTGGGTTTTTGCTTGGATATGGATATTTTCATTATTTTGGTTTTGTCGTCAGAAACTTGAAGAAATCGTGGACAAGTGGCCAAATGGCAAGAAAATCTAATTCGATTTTTTAAAACCAGTACTTTGGAGAGAGAAAAGTAACCACCAAACCGATTGGTAGCTATGTTTAACAAAAGCTGCTGGATTTAGCATGAAAAATCGTAAAAAAAATATTACTTTCGCGAATGTCCTATCAGTTACCAAACTAGTTCAACCTTCACCAAATGATCCATTACCAGTCATTAGTAACTTGTCAGCTCTAATCGCTACAAAAATTACGCATTTAAGCCAAAATCTTGTAATTGTAAATATTCTTTTACTTGAAATGATTTTATTTCTACGTTTGATTTTTTCAGTTGTTTTTAGTCGAAAAACTGAATAAAAGAATTTAGGACTTGTGAACAGAAAGTCACGTGTATTTTTCTTTAACTAAGGAACAAAAGCAATAAACTTTTTTTAAAGAAAAAAATTTTAAGTTCTAAAGTCGGTAACACATTTAACAAGAAAATAGTAAATTGTCGTGTTGTGTAGTGGCTTACATAGGTTTACAAGGATTCAACTGGCTAAGCTAGCGGAGAGCAATAATTCTCTGGTAAGGTCTCCCATGCCAGAAAGGCAGTTGAAGAACAGTAACCAAGAATTATCCCAGGGGTTGGGTCAAGGAGAACAACAACAACATCATCTCCAATATCATTCTAATCTTTTATTTCTCTCTTAATTTAAACTTTAGTGTGCGGGCTTTTTGGGGTTGATTGCTGTTGGATTATTCAGTGGTGAAGGTATAACACTGACCATTGAATAATCAATGAACAGCAATCAATTTTCTTGCGATTCGCATTCTTAAAGTAGGACCTTTGTTTTTTCCAAACTGATATTAGATATGATATTAGTAGGTTTAATCAAAGGTCCGTATCCTCTTTCCCCTTCCCCGCGTATTTTTCTAGTCTAGCACCAGCACCTCTTTTCATAGCCATATTGCTATAATTTTATGACTTGACTAAGTAATTTACCTCACAATCTAATCTCAACGCCGGAGATCATACTTTACTTCTTTTTAGCATTATTATTTACAACAGAGTGTGCAGAATCTCAAATTCATTTTTATTGCAGCTGCACAGGAAATGAGCTTTATTTTGATTATTTTATAAAGACATTTCTTTTATAAATAATTATCATCTAAATAGTTTTAAGTGAAATTCAGTATCTGTAAGAAAGCCTCAGTTAAATCATGTTCGTCTTTTTTCACATATTTTTTTCTATCCCACATGTTTGAGATTTTAGAAATCCTGTTCTAATTTTTCTACTTTTTTGCAGATTCTCAAATGAATCATGGGTAGCAACTCAAAATGTAACGCACAATTATAAGCCACACACAGTATTTAAGATTTTAATTAAAAAAAAGAACGATTCATAATCATAAAACATGAAATCAACCAAAAATTTTAGAATCATAGAAGAAATAGAAATACAAACACAAAAACGAAACTGAAAATGAAACAATTATAAAAAAAAAAATTAAATGACGGCTAAGAGCATTCAACAAAAAAGGTACTACCACCACTGATGAACGAAAAAGAAACAATTTTTTTACACAATATATACAGTGAGTAACAGAAACAAAGGCTAAGCTAAATAATTTATTTGAAATTTTATTTTATTTAACTACTAGACACGGCCCACTCTGCTACACCTATCACCACCATTTGTCCAAATTTTGCGACTGAGGAGTTAGCTGTACGATTTTTATAGACTTTGAGAAGAATCACACCAAGTTCAGAAACTTTAGATTCAATACTTCTCAAGATATAAAGACAGCAATATTTAACTTATATGGGAGGTACCACGTCCACTTCTGCGATTTCGGCTAATTTCTGCCTGAAAATGTTACTTGACCGTGAAGTCGTTCAGACCAAATATAGAAGCTTTAGCTTTAACCGTTCTCAAGCTATACAAAAATCATTATTTATTTTGTATGAAAGAAACCACATTCAATTCCAATTTTGAAAAAAAACATAACCTATTGCACTTTCGGTAGTCGAGTCTATCTATGTTCAAAATTTCAACAAAATCGCTTCAGGCGTGATTGACCGACAAACAAAGAGACAAACAGAATTACAAAGAGATTTATAATATATAAATACATACATAGCTGGGATTTACAACCCTGTGTTCGGATTACGGCCTAGCTTTTCGCAGCACTCATGTTGTGTGTGTCAATTTTTATCCATGAGTATCGAGACCTACAGTTTAATGTCGACTCCGAACGACAGACTTGAGAAGCTTGTCCATGGCAATCAGTTACTCTCAGAGCTTTTGCCAGAAGACTGCTAAGAGGTAGTCGCCGAAAGAATTTTTTTTAATATTTCTTTGTTTCAAGATAATAGAGCCGGGGACTTGAACCGGAGCTCTTGTCTTAGTAAGCCAACACACTAACCACTAGATCATGGCGACTACAATTCATAATATAACATGCTTATTGATTGCCGTATACATATGTACGTCATCAGGGCGAAATGATTACAAGGCATGGGATATTTTACAACAAATACAGGAGCCAAGCCAATGTCAACAAAAAATGAATGATCAGGAGAAAAGTGCCACCTATTGGGAAGTAGCAGATAACAGCTAAACCTACTTAGCGAAGCCACTCACCGCAATCAACATGCAACGATAAGGCAATTGCTGTTGATCACTCAAGGGTGAAGGTATAACACTGGCCTTTGAATGACCAATTTACAGCAATTTGTCTCATTCTTAAGGCGATTAATAATAATATAGGAAAAAATATAAATGTACTGTCCTTTTCAAAACAAAATAATAAAAAATTTCCAATACAATGCACAGCATTTTTTTATTTTTTTTATTTAAGACCAATACTCAGGGGTAAACCCCTACTATGCAGTGCATTGTATTGGAATGTGAAGATTGTTAATAGATGTTTGTATAATTTGCGCCTTTATTTGTTGATGAAACAAGTTGCTGTCAATTTGCCCACTCAGGAGCCAGTGTTATACCTTCACTCTCAAATGATCAAACAGCAATTGCCTCGTCTGTCGGTGGATGTTTAAATGTGAATGGTGAGCTTCTTCATAGATTATTAGCTGTTATCTTCCCAGAAGGTGGCGCTTTACTCCTGATCATTGGTTTCTGATGGAATAGATTAGAAATGTCCGGGGGCGGTTTCTTGCAGATGGTCTTGATGGTGGAAAGGGGGGGGGGAATCTCTTATTTTATTTAAATTTTATTTTTAATTTAAATTGTAATTTTAGAAAACCGCAAATTTTTATTTTTATAATTTTGTCCTTCGCTGGGATTGAACCTTGGTCGTGTAAGTTTCTGTGCAAGCGCTCTACCACTATGCCACTAGTAGGGATTTACCCCTGAGTATTGGTCTCAAATAAGACGTGGAAATTAAGGAAATTTTAACAGAGTTCATCTTCATATATTGCAAGACTGTTGACAGTTTCAACCAGCAACAAACGACTAGACAGCTGATTAGCTAACTGCACCTTATAACCAATTCGCCTTGTACGTAATAATACTCGTAATAATAATTAAATAATATTATATTGAGTGAAAAACCAAGTTCCCCTACATCATACGTTTAAAGAAAACATCTAAGTTGTACAGATTTTCTTTGAAAATAAAACACCAGTTTGCGCAACTGGTAGACGATTTCACAGTTTTTATGGTATGATTATTAAATTTAAAATTAAGCAAACAACGCAAAATAACTGGACTTGTCCAATTGTCTCCGCATAATACCTTGCAGACTAACGGAACGACAGACTTGAAAAGTTTTTTCAATCAGTTACTCTCAGAACTTTGGCCTCTTAGAACGCCGAAAGAAATATTTTTTCATATTTCTTTCTTTCAAGATGTCAGAGCGAGGATTTGAACCCTGAGCTCTCGATGTCAATTTCACTCGAATTCGATTTCGGCAACATGGAAGGTTGAATACCTTTTGGCGTATGTAAAGTTTTGTGATTAAGTGTATCTTCAAAAAAACTACCATCTAACTGTCTTTACTCATTTATTTAATGCTTTTGTCACCAGCTGTAGACTTACAAATTTTATAAAAATTTATTTTTTTTGTTTGTTTGTTGTCTTTTTAAACTAAACGCATTAAATCTCATAACTGGTCTGTGTTTTTTATTTAAGCCACTATTACTTTTGGCTGTCTTAGTTTAGTGTTTAATTTTTGTCTTTTTGCTGTTACAAAGTACTCTCAGGGGTATACGTTCTTGTTTCTTTTAAAATTCCTCAGAGGAATGTGGCCAAGAAAAAAATTAAAAGAAGTTTGTAGATCATAAAAATGATTTTGCCAAAAGAATGTCTGAGAATCTGGAAATGATCTTTAATGCCACTTAGTTTTTTTTTTTTTTGCATGTTCTTAAGGATGATACCGGCAACAGGCCCACAATACAAGTAACCAATTATTTTTGTGTTGCTATAACGCTGCTGCAAATAAAATAGCCAACATGCCAAAAAGGCGTAACAGCCAATGTTACAAGTCAAAAGTGACCAACAGATTTGACCCACGTTTCGCTATATTTTCATATTTCAGTCTTTACAGACTTCTCATATATTTTTTTGAGAATAAAAAAATTATTTCTTTTTTAGCCGCCAAGAATCTGGACAAACTTTTTTGACTTTTCTTTTACTCTTTTTCTTATTTGTTTATTGGTATTAAAAAAGAGAAAGAAGAAAAAAAAGAACTATAAATGCGTGTGCGTCTGCGTCTGGTCTACTACTGCAACAGGCATGTGCTTCTATTCTAAACATATTGTGTGTAAGCGTATGTTTATTCCTGCTTTGGGCCAAGTTAAAAAGTTATCAAGTTTTTTAAGTGTAATAACGTGTATAATAATATTGTCTTGTTTTGTTTTTTTTTTTGTTTTTGTTTATATGACTTGTTTGTGTACTAGTGTATGTTTTAAAATAAGTAAGAGTGTTTGTTGGTCATCTCATCATACCACTTATAGCCATAAAAAGCATACTACACGTACGTATTTATGAATATGTGGCACATTCACTACAGACTCAAGCAACAGCATGTAGTCCAACATATGATGTTGATGGGCTTTGGTAAGCTTTTTATGCTTTAATACTCGTTAAGGCCATAAACTTTGGACAATCAACTGAACCAAAAAAAAAAAAATTAAATTAAAATAAAATACAAAAATAAAAACAAGAAAAAACTCACATTAAAATTAAACTGGAATGAAATTGAACAGAACTGAATTAAACTAAAAACTCTTTTATCACCATCGCCATCTTTGGCCAAGAGACAGAAAAATAGAGAAAGATCTTGAGCAAACCAAACTCAGGCATTAAGACAAACAACAAAACCAAAGCCAAAGCGCAAGCAGAGAGCAAAGACGAGGCCTATAACTTAATGCCTGGCACAGTGGTTGCTTTTAGGCAGCCAACAAAACTAAACTGAACTTAAATGAACAAAAAAAAAAAAAACAACAACACTGCTTGAGTGGTGAAGCAAATTAAAGTTTTTTTCCCAACCACAACAACAAGAACTAATTAACTTTACAGAAATATCAGTAGTTATAGACTTTTAAAAGCCCTAAAGTAAGGAAAATACTTTGTTTTGCAATTTTAGACAAATTTAATGGAATGGAGTGTTTTTATTAATAATTTGTTAAATGTTTAAAAAGAAATATAGCATGTCAGAGAATGTTGATTGCAATTAAAAAAAAAAACTTTTTTTTCTATTAAATAAAGAAACAAAAAACGACTCTTAAAAAAACAGACTCACAATTAAAACGACGGCTGCAGGTTCATGAACTGCCATTTAAAATTTTTACATATCTTGTATGTAAAGCTATTAAAAAATTAGGTTTATGACAGTTTTTGCTAAGAATTGAATTTTAATTTTATAATTTAATCATGCTTACAGTCATTTTATTTAAAAAATCACAAAATTATTAATTTATTTAAACTTTTAATAAATCTTTTGATTTTCTTTTGTTGTAATTTTTATTTTCGCCAAAACTAATAAGCATGTGGGTTTGTTTACAAAATGTATCAAATTTAATAAAAGTGTGGTAACGGTATTGAGAGAATTTGTGTCTCAAAATGAGAGCATGAGAAAAATCGCTGTCAAAATAAAGTAAATTCTATTTCACGACTGCATTCTGCAGTGTTTTTGTAAATATGTCAATTTGGAAAAAAAACGTCAAACTCCAGTTCTGTTTCAGCACTGAGCCTTGTCAAAAAATTAAAATAAAATAGAAAAAGTATACATATAAAAATTAGACAGTCGTAAGAATATCCAAACTTTTTCTTGGTAACTATAGTAGGAGAAGATTTGAGATTTGAGTTGACTGTAGTAGCCTTTCAAAAGGCTTATTGGTACTGCAGTTATCAATCAGCCTTGAGTGGTAGATTATTTTCATAATCTGATAATCATATAATCTGAGAATACTTGCGGGACTTCTTACCAGGCACTGCAGACTCAATGGACACTTAAATAAGATACGAATCGCTTCGAGCGATATGTACAGTTTCTATGACGGGGCGGTCGAGTCATCAGAGCACATACTAGGCAACTATGTAGCATTGCTGCGCAGTAGAAAGAGATTCCTCGGTGATTATCGCATATCAGATGGGGGTTTGTCAGGGATGGCACCGGCCGATATTTTGAAGTTCGCCAAGGCGACGAAACTAGGGGAAATACTATAAAACCCTAGTTAAGTTGAGGGCTGTACAATAGACCTACAGGTCGAAATACTTTTTTACCGTCTTTATGAATGAATGAATGAAGGGTTTGTATCACTTTTGGAAATTTTTCAAAAAACAATTGGATTTTTCATTTAATCAGTAGCGCGATTTAGTAATATTTTTTTAACTGTCAATTTTGCTACTCATGAGGTTTTATTAACGATATTCGTAATAGCAAAAATCAGTTGATATCGTAAACTAAAGACGGAAATTATAATTGATATATAATGCAAAAAATATAAAGTGCACTTAACACGTTCACTGTCCACAGCCCATATATGGGCTATGAACGGGAAACACCAGCAGTCCACTGCCCATATGTGGGCTGTTTACCCATACAAATTTAAAGAGCTTTAAAATTGTGGACGTTGAGAGAACATCGTTTATTTGACTTGGACTTCACAGAACAGACTATAAAAAACAAAATATGTGCTGGGACATGGAGGAAATCTCGTTTTTTTATTTTCGACTCATTATGGCTTAAAGTCTAATTAATAGTGTTTTATTTTGTCTTGATGAATAACGCTGTCTGTGAAAAAAAGAAAATCGCTATAGAAAATGCATTATAAAAGCTAAAAATATTCGCAGCTCACATGTGGTCTGTGGGCTCTGAAGACGATTTATAGAAGATTTTGTTTCATGGAGTCCACAGCCCATATGTGGGCTATTAACAAAAACACCCTTTTAGCTATTTATATACATTTGAAAAGATGTAGATATTTATATTTATTGGGGATTATCCGAAATACACCGATTATGCAAAAAAAAAAATCGGACCTGTGGGGCACTCCCCAGTTTTTACCTTAGACAGTGAACGTGTTAATGAATGCCATAATAGTTACTGCAAACAACAAAAATTGTTCACTTATTGTGCGAATGTTTTTTTTAGTATTGAAGCCATCCCTATTCATGTAGTATGTTTATTGTGCTGGTCTAGAAAAATATGTTAAAAGAAAGGTGGAAAGAAAAGGTGGAAAAAAAAAGAAAGTAGTGCTTCCGGCGGTTAATTTACAGCCTGTTTATGTATCTTTAAAAAACAACTTCGTTTACGTTTACAACGAAAAAAAACCGATTTCGGTTTATGTATCTTAAATCTGTGCGTAAAAATGGACGAACAGCAAAGCGAACGAAGACACACTTACGTCTTCGTTTATACAAAATTCGGTTTATGTATAACGAACAAAATGTCAGCTCTACGAAATTAATGTCAAAAACAGCACTTGCTTTTGTGTATTTGTATAGTAAAAAAAAAAAACAAATTTAAAAAACTTGATATATTGATATACGAGGTCTAATCAAAAACTAACCGTTATTTCCAAATTTCGTGAGTTGCGTATGTTCGATTTTCGCATTGTTTTTTTCTGTTATGTTGGTATACATGTCTGTTATGTATGTTGGTAATATCAGCCATTTTGGATTAGCAGTTTGTTTTTGTCAGATAAAAAAGTTAGTCGTGTTTTGGTGTGCTCTTCGATTTTTTTACTATTCGAAAAAAATTGATCAAAGTAACTGTATTAAGTTTTGTGTAAAAAATGAAATTAAATGCCCAACGACATTTGAAATGTTGACTGTGCCGTTTGGCGAGTCTACTATGAGCAGAACACAAGTTCAATTGTGGTATAACCGTTTTAAGGAAGGCCGAGAAGATGTCAATGACGATGGCACGAGCACGTCAACAACCGATGAAAACTTTGAAGCAGTGAAGAAAATGATTTTGGATAATCGTTGAATCACTATCAGAGAGGTTGATGATGATGTTGGCATATCGTTCGGCTCATGCCAAGCAATTTTACGTGATTTTGCTGTGAGAAGCTAGACCGTAACTCTGAAAAAGGGCCAGTTTAGTAAAGTATACATATGTATACTATGTTGTAGATGTATAGAAAGTATATATTCATATACATATATATGGTTGTCTTATTTATTGTATTTCAAGTTTTTTTTTTTTTTTTTGTTTACAGTCTAAAAGCAAGAGATTAAATTTTTCCCTAATCCATACCAAAAATATCAAAATTGTATGTCAACTACAATGACAACCATTACAACAAGCGTAATAATACCAATTAGTAGTGTAGGGTATATATTTGATTTTTTTTTTTTTTTTTTTTCTATTGCATATAAAACTTCAATAACAATAACAAACAAATCAAAAGTAAATGAAAAGCCAAAAATACAAAAATCAAGTTAAGAGTGCTACAAAGTTGTTGTTTTTACTGGTGCTGTTGCTGCTGCTGCTTTGTGCTTTGCGGCATTTGGCATATGATTTTGGCCACAAACTTAAAAACAGTCAGTCGTTAGCGTTTAAAGCGTGCGGTTCGATTACTAGTAAAGTAATAAAAAAATACAGAAAGATATACAAAAAAATTTTTGTAAAATAAAGAAATATTTTCAAAAGCGTATTTTAAACAAATTTTAATATTGAAAAAAAAAGAAAAATTAATTTAATATTTTTTATTTAGAAAAGGTGGGTTTTAAAAACACAATATAAAATCGTTAAAATTTTTTTTTTGTTTCACAATAACAAGGAAACTATTTAAATTTGTTTTTCAATTTAGTAAAACCTATATAATTAGTTTTGTAATACGCTCTGTTTAAGTTGTTAATTTTTTGTTTGTTTTTATTTTCAAATTATATTTAAACGTTAAAGTGTATTCACCTTTTGGTTTTCTATAAAACGTTTATTATTATTAAATAATTATTTCAAATTATTTTCAAATAATACGAGTACACTTTTTTAAGCATCAGAAAATGTATGTTTATGTATAGCAGTTCGTTTAAGTGTATAAATTAAAAAATAAAAATATCACCAACAACTTAATTAACCATTAGTTTTTAGAGCAAAAATAAGTTTATTACAGAGGAGTTTACAAAATAACGCACATTAAACAATACGACTATTATGTAGTTTTATTTTATAAAAAAAATAAATTTCTTTTTCTGCGTAATTGTTACAACACACATTTGAAATGAAATCCACAAACTGCATCAATAGATTTTAATTAAAACGGCGTTTTTTTTATATAGAAAGACCACTTGGTTTTAAATGGTCTATAAAACTAAAACCAGAGTGCATGCTATAGCTTATTTTATTTTTTTTTTTCTTTGTTTGTTTGTTTTTTGTTTTATTTCTTAAAGTTTGTGGTTTTTATTTTATTTTATTTTTGCACGTACCATACCAGAAATTTTCAACTAAAACGTTAGTATGTCATTGAGATTTTCGCTTTTGTTGTTATGATTTTATTTCATCATAAACTTCACACCATCATCATCGTCATTAACATCATTGGCAACATTATTTATTCTCATTATTTAACAGCGTTATTAAACAAAAAAATACCAGTAGACAGCAATAACAAATGATACTTTAGTAAGGTCAATTTAGCGGTTTTCTTTGCATTTAAATGTTTTCGAAAAAAAAATTAATGAGTTTAAAATATATACGTACATATATATTTATATGTATATATGGGAGTATGTTCTGAAATAGAAAGGAGTGAAATTGAAATCGATTGTTTTTTCAAAGACAAATTATAGACAATTATTTTAACGTATTGTTAATGGTCACAGAAGTTATGTAAATGGTCATTAGTTGGATGAATAAAAAAGTATATCAGCAAATTGTGTTGTATTTTAAAATTATAGCGATTTGAAATTTTATTCGATTTCAAAAAAAAGTCCGATAAGTGATAAGTCCGAACGTATAGTAAACTAACCATGGATGGCTTCCTAAATGCATGTTGCTTTTGCAACGTGTTCGTAAATGCAACCCTACAAATTCCGATAATGTATTTTGTTTCTTTTTGCAACGCTGTTGTAGTGAATATGCAAGAGAAAGCAAGACAGGCATCAAAAAAAAAAAAAAAAAAAAAAAAAAAAATAGATGTAACAATAAATTCAGCACTCAGTACAAAGGATACGTAAGCGATTTGTCTGATAATTTGAAATATATTTCATTTATATATATACATACATACACAATTGGCCATTGCAATCCTGTTTCAGGGTTACGGCCTAGCTTCTCGCAGCACTCAATGTGTGTGTGTTAACTTTTATTCATAAGTACCGGGACCTACAGTTTAAAGTTGACTCCAAAGGACAGATTTGAGAAGCTTTTTCATGGCAATCAATTACTCTCAGAGCTTTTGCCAGAAGACTGCTGAGAGCTAGTCGCCAAAAGAAATATTTTTTTCATATTTCGTTTTTTTTTTTTTGAGATGTCAGAGCTGGGGTTTGAACCCGTAGCTCTTGTCTTATAAGCCAACACACTTACCACTAGACTACAGCGACTAGAATGTCATTTATTTATTTCTTTATTAATTCTTACATTAAAAAATGGATACATACTTATGAAAATAGAAAAAGAATTTCGTTAAAAAAAATAGAAACGCATTGTACAATGTTTGACAAAATATTAAATCCATAAATGAAACGTTTATAGTTTCACGGGGATAGATGTATACGATAGAGCTGTCAGTTGCCAGATTGCAACACTAGGGTTGCCAAATCCAGAAACGTAAAAGGTAAATCTCTTATGCCACAAATGAAGATTTCTTGTTCATACATAACAAAATTGTTGTAATAAAATATGCTCTTCTACCATTGAATGAATGAATAATAAAATGCATATAAATGTTCCTGAACGATCTCAGGGTTACAAGGTATTAGTATGCAACTATACAACTTATTAAGTTGGTATTAATACTGCATTGATACATTGCAAATATATTGTACATCTAGGAAATTAGCCTATTTTAAAATATTCTTTTAATAAAAAAAAGTTGAAAATCTATTGAAATTAATTCTAATGTTTGTGTTTAATTAATGTTAGCTATTAAAATTGTTGATCTTATAGCTGCAATCGAACACCCAAGCATCTGCTTTTGCAATTATTTAAACACTCCCAAGATCTTGATTGTCGGATGAAAAATCGTTACATTTTTAATTTTTCGTTGCATATTAGGGACCATTTTATGTCATTCGATGTCGAGTGAAATCTCATAATAATAGTTAATAACTACTACGATTACTTTTCAGAAAATTTGTTTTGTTATAGCAAATTGCATATTAAACAGGTTACACATTGGAAAAGTTTTCTTTGCATAGATAGACGAACGAGAGAGAATACAAACTCTGTTCTACTTCCAAATTTTCTTTGTTTTTCGTTCGTGGCAGTAAAAATTTTATAAATTAGAGGACGAAAAAACATAGAAAAGTAAACTTTTCTAATATCGGAGTATCTTAATTAAAGAGAATTAGTAAGAATTTGTTAACGAAAACTTTCCCAGCCTTGACGTATATAAAGACGAAATAATAGGTTGAGATGAAATGTTCTGTAATTTTATTCAGTAGAAAGTCACTCATTGATTAGCCGAACTTTGGCGTAACCATAATATAATGTAACATACTGTACTGAAATGTCTGTGCAATTATAGAATATTTATAAATTTATAAATTTTATTTTATAATATTATATTATAAAAGAGGAAATACACCAAATTTTTTTTTAATAATTTATATGGCCTTAGTCACTCCGCTCATAATAATAATTAGGATATAATTTAATCTTATATTGTAATTTAGTTAATAAATAAATGATTTATAATTTTATGTACGTTAGCAGTTATGTAAATGTCTGATGTATAATTATCCATGCAGATATGCTCGTATCAACTATATATTTAAGAAACAAACTTTAAAAACTTCTAAGAAAGTTTTATTGTAAACAATTAAAACAGGAATAACTAAAATGGCCTAAATTACACTGAATAATGAAACGAATATTCCGAGCTACCAATAACCTGATTTTTTTTTGTAACATTACAACTGTCCATTAAGAAAAAAATCTTTATCAAATTTTTTAAAGAAGAAAAACAAATCGATAAGCCTCTTTAAGTTAATTAAAATAAGTACAAAAAAAAAAAAAAAAAAACAACAATAAAAGTTAAAATACCCCCCAACATTCAGCATACAAGTTGTCTGCTATCACTGTGTTAAAAAAAAAAAACGTCACGCAGCGTTGTAGTAAAATTCTACGTTACTTTAAAATTCGGTCATCGTTTGTAATGATTTGCATATAACAAAAACGAACAGCCGAAATCAGCGTTCAGCTAATTCTATCTTAAAACAGGTTGTGCATTATATAGTGTATAGCCAGACCTAGTTGTGATTTCAATAAAAATATTTTCTAGTTTTCTTTTTTTCTTTTAATTAAAATTTACCACGAAGTTTTTTCTACTGATAATTTTTGATGATCGACTCTACAATTATAAATATTTTAATTTTTTTTATATTTTAAATTTTATATAGTAGTATATAGTGTTGTGTTTCCTTACTACGGGAAGAGCTTCGGGTTGAAACCCCAGCTCTGATATCTTGAAGGAAAGAAATATAAAAAAATATTTCTTTCGGCGACCACCTCTTAGCATTCTCTGGCAAAAGCTCTGAAAGTAATTGATTGCTATAAGCAAGCCTCTTAAGTTAAACTGTAGGTCCCGGTACTCATGGATAAAAATGGACGATTGATTATTTGCTTCCCAGCAAAAACTCGATAATCGGTCACACAATATCGACTGCTATAATTAGAAATGTTGATACGTTTTATTCGATAATGCGTCAGTAAATTCTAAGCGTACGTAAAGTCGTACGTTGGAATAAAAATACGAATGACAGAAACAGTCCCCTGATGTTCAAAGTAAATCTGATTAATTTGATAGTGTTGATCAAGTGCCAATCTATTCTATTCATGATGATTTGATAAAGTATGCTAATTGCAAATTATAAAAATTGCAGCCAGTATGAAAGTTCATTTGACATACTTTTTATTATATACTAGCTTAACCTGGCGTACTTCGCTACCCCTACCAGTATCATTAGACCACATTTTTGGTTTGATGATTTTTAGTGACTACGGAGTAATTCAGTAATCCAAATTCAAAAATTTTATCTGTTAATGATTTCAAGATATACTTGAACTAAATAGTTAGTTTGTCTGGAGGCTTCCACGCCTACTTGTCCGCCCTTTTTTTACTGATAATTTTTAATGGCTACGAAATCAATCACACCAAATTTAAAAACGTTAGCTTCAACATTTCTAAAGAAACGTATGTATTAAGAAATCAATTTCTAACTTGCATGGGTGATGTTACGCTCACTTGTCCAATTTCTAACTGATGATTTGCCTTACCCATGAAGTCATTGAGAGCCAATTCCGAAACTTTTGCTTTAACCGTTCTGAAGATGTACAAAAATCAGTATTTAAAGATAAATAGAAAAAAGTGGGCGTAAAAGTAGGCGTGGCAAAATTTTCTCTCGATGAAAGAATCGATGGAGCCGTTTTCTGATTTTAGGTAAATCAAAAAAAGTGGGCCTAAAAGTGGGTGGGGCAAAATTTTCTTTAAATAAAAACCTAAGTTGGATCACTACGATCATTAGAAAGAAAAAATCATCAAAATCGGTCCAGCCGTTCTCAACTGATGCGATAACCAACGAACAACATTAATTTTTATTTATATAGATTATTTTAAGATTTTTCTATTAAACAAAATCGCCCATTAAATTTAAATTTATTGTGTTTGTTTTATTAATTATGATTTTGAGCTTATACTGCTTTCAGAATTAATTTTTACTTTTTAAACGTTTTTTTTTATAAAATATCAAAGTAAAATCGTCAAATAAATGGCATTTTGTTGACAATACTTTTTCAATGGCTACTCATACATGACATACACTCATACATATGTACATAACAACAACAACAATAATTTGAAATTTGTAACAGTAGCTAAATTTAGCCGTAATATTATTAGCCATAACAGGGTATAACGTAATTCACAACAACAATAGTAGTGTTGGTGTTTGATATCATAGATCATGTGAAACCTCGAATTTGGTTTCCCATAACTTGGTCTAGACTGGGAAAATTATTTACTAAATACATATATGGTATACGACTGGAAAGGCAGAAGAAGCAATATTGCAACAAAAAAACAAAAACACAAACAAAAATTAAACACACTTTTCATATGTTTGTCTAAACGACTAACAGCCACCACCACCCAACCATCTCAATAACTAACCCATCATCCGGTTTTGTATGTTGCAATAAGTTTTAAAAACAAAAGGCCTAAATTATGATGATGATGATGATGGTGATGTTATGCGAAGTAAAGTGTGTGTGACTGTGTGAATTATTATATTTTTTTTTTCTAATACTTTTGGCTGCTATATTAACTTGACTTAAGAAAACATTTTGTCTATTGGATTTTTCCGTAATGTATGCGAGTATATTCTTTATGTATAAGTGGGTATGATGTTATCTTTTGTTTGTGTTTAATTAATCTCATCGTACTGTATGTTACCTGAAGAAAAGGAAAAAAAAACATAATAAAGGGAAAAGGGAAAAAAACATTTTAAATAGAGTTAATAATGAAAGTACGCACGTACACACATATTTACTTATACATTCTACTTAATTTCAAAACAGTTTAGATTTTGTATTCCTTTCTTTTTCACAAAATACCTCCCAAACGAAGTATTTTTTTTAAAGCTTCTCTTTTTACTTAGATTTGTTTAATATTTTTTTTTTCCATAAACTTAAAAAAAATATGATAAATTAGCACATTATTGAGGTTGCTTCGTTACCCTTTCCCCTTTTACGTTTTCTTATTTTTTTTATTTTTTTGTACCATTGTATGAATTATACATACTCGTACGAGTCTGTGTCATAAAAAGTCAAGTATTTACAAAAAAGAAAGTCATTTAGGAAAAAATAAACAATTTTACTTTTTCCCATTTGTTGATAACTATGACTGTCTGGAGAGAATAAAAGAAATTCCCAGAAATATATAAAAAAATAATTAAAAATAGAATGTCAAAAATGTTTTTTTTTTTTTTAATAAAATTCTCGTAGACAACTACTAGAGTTTCACCATTTATGATTACAAATTGTATAAACAAGTATGCAGCCATAGTCATATCTATTTAGATAATTCAAAAATTTTAGTATGAGTCGAAATTTAAAAACATGTTGGTAATTTATGTATAAATTTGCAACAATTAAACTCCTTTCTTGCATTCACTAATTAATTAATTCATATACGAGGTAATAAAGTATTTCGGCCTGAAAATCTATAGTACAGCCCTCAACTTATTCCCGATTTCTAAAGTATTTTTCAATTTCGTCGTTCAATCAGGAGTACAGCGCCACCTTCTGGGAAGATAACATCTAACCTACTTAGTGAAGACGCTCTCCACTCACAATCAACATCCACCCACAAATGGGGCAATTGCTGTTGATCAATCAAGGGTAAAGGTATAACATTGGCCTTTGAGTGATCAACTGATAGCAACTTGTCTCATTGACATATGGCGTTCAATAAAAATTAACAAAACAGAAAATTAAAAAAAAAATTCCATCTATATTTGTGCCCATAATTATGAAAGTGGTCTAAGTCATATATTTCATGTTTCGAGATATTTAATGATTTACATTTGAATAAATTAAAAAATGTTATTACATTACATGACATTTTAATTTATAATTTTTTTAGTCTTAATTAATGGAAATTTATTACGAATATGAAATTTTGTGTGAATTTCATACAATAATATTGTTTTTAAAGTTTGAATTGACTTAAACCATTTTCAAAATTAACTGAATGTCCTATAAATGACTCAAAGCAATAGAGAACTTTGAGTTTTATTTAAAACAATAATTTGACTGAACATTTATTAATTATTTTTCAACAATATTCCATTTTTATCAATATTGCGATTATTTAAGATTCTTAAAATGTTCCTGAAAAACTGGAAAGATGTACGGTAGTAAACTCAAAATATCTTTATGTTTTTCTTCCGATGCTGGTCTAATGATGGTGTATAATGGAAGTAATTTAATATTTCCGTATGTTTTTGGTCTTCCTCTTATGGGAAAAAGATCCAAAACATGATATTTAGAATCATCTAAGGAAGTTGTATAAAACATTTTATAAGGTTCATTTTTTAAGAATCTCATCCATTGAATTTGTAGCCAAGAGACAGATTCACCCGCGATATTTTTTACTCTTCTTGTTATTGATTCTGATTTCGTTGAAATAAAATCCGGCTGCGAAATTCGCTTTATCTGAAATTTATTTCTTCTTCTGCACTTTTCTATCAATTCATAATAATGCTCAGGGTTGTATAAGTAATTTGCTTTTTTTATTTTCATCTATCAACCCAAAATCACGGTCATTCGGTATAAAGGAATGGCCCGATGTAAAAATTTGTGGTTTAATTTTTGACTTAGACCACTTTCATAATTAACACTTAATGAATTCCATATAATGTTGAAACTACAACCACTACCTAATGGTTCATTTTTGACAATTTCATAAAAATTACATTGAATAAATTTAGTTTAAGATAATATGGTATGAAATAACTGATAAACTAATTTTTTTAAATTTTGACTTAGACCACTTTCATAATTATGGGCACTAGGGTGGGTCAATTTGTTCGGGACCGAAAAACATGACAAAGCGTATAGCAAGGTCGTAATCTACGAGAAATTCTAAGAACTTTTCCCAAAGAAACCATGGTTCTAAAATCAAAATCGAGCTTCCGGTTTTTTACGAGAAAATTTGGTGTTCAGGTCATCCGAAAATAATGCAATTTTTTTGGAAGTATTCTTTGCAATTGATGAATAGTTGACCTGTAACGCTGGAAGAGGGCTTATTTTAAAGGAAATTTTCTCAGCTTTCTATATCTGTGCTCACTTATAGAAAATTATTTACCCAAATAATGGTTTTGGAGGTTTATGTCAAAATAATAATAGTCAAACTGTTAAAAACCTAAAACTACTATTATTGTGACATAAACCACAAAAACCATTATTTGGGTAAATAATTTTCTATAAATGAGCACAGATATAGAAAGCTGAGAAAATTTCCTTTAAAATAAACCCTCTTCCAGCGTTACAGGTCAACTATTCACCAATTGCAATGAATACTTCCAAAAAAATAGCATTATTTTCGGATGACCTGAACACCAAATTTTCTCGTAAAAAACCGGAAGCTCGATTTTGATTTTAGAACCATGGTTTCTTTAGGAAAAATTCTTAGAATTTCTCGTAGATTACGACCTTGCTATACGCTTAGTAGGCAAAAAAATTGACCCACCCTAATGGGCACATTTATCTTCAATATTGCAATCAGTGCTGCCACAGCCTTTAATATTTTGTAACCAAACTTTAATAAAAAAGTAACCAAATTGGAAAAAAAGTAACCAAAAATATTAAAACCATTCGTACTAATAATGCTACATGTTTCAGATTAAATTAAAATAGTATTAGGGTTCAAAACGGCACCTTGTGCTAATTGTAGTTGATCACGTTTTTTGGATTAACTGGCCATTTGACCAACCCTGATCATGTATTGTAGGGTAATATGTTTTAAAGGAACTGTATCAATGTTTTTAAGAATTGTGCTGGACTTCAGTCTGACATTAACAAACCATTGGATGACAACGCTTCCCGAGAAAATAAGCTGCTTGAGAAATGTTGATAAATGTTTTGGTAACAACCATTTCATAGATGTATAGTACATGTGATTACTTTAAAATATGCTATAATATTAACTAGAAACTATATTTTGGTTTACTCCTGAGTATTGGTGCGCTATAAATTTAATCAGTAATTTTTATATATTAATTTTTTGGATATCTCTAAGTAGTTCCGTTTGCTAACATTCAAAAATGTTTTTTTCTTTTGTCTTTTAAAAAACATATAAAAAATGTTTATAATTAATTAATTAAGTTTGTGCATTTTAAAGTGAGTTCTGCTGATTTGATTTATTTTAAATTATTTATTTTTTAGTTCTTTCATTAACACTTTGTTCTGTTTTTTGTTATTTTTTTTTTCAATTTTCATGAACATGAAACTAATCATGATCAATATGTTATAATTGCAATTAATTTTATCTTCTGCAAAAACTAAAATTTTTATAAATTATTATTATTTTCAGACTAAAGAAACAAATATTCCCCTGGGAAGTACCAAAAAAAAAATTTATAAGTATTGTAGATAGTATGTATGTATGTATATAACATATGTATCCATAGATACATACATATACTAATTATTTTTAAATTTTAAAATAGCCATCGCTTTTTCTCTAGATTATTTTCTTCTTTTTTGTTTTCTGTGGCAAAATATTAATGAATTTATGTCATAGGGCCTATGAAATGGGCCTAGGCGTTGATTATTTTATTTTACTTGGTTCTATACTATTATACTTATATGTATAATATATGATTAAACTTCACCGCTCAAACGCCATTATTGACAGCACTGGTTTATTATAAAAGTAATCAATCAACAGCTGCTATAAATTCCCAGATCAGTTTAATATTTTTATTTGAAAATATTCCGACCTTGTGTTTGTTTATATAAAAAAAAGAGAAAAATTAGAAATAAGGATTCTTTGGCCCATATATTTACTGGAATACCAATACTCAGGGGTAAACCCCTACTAAATACTGTACATTGTATTGCAATGAAATAAATTGCTGTGAATTGATCATTCAAAGGCCAGTGTTATACCTTCACCCTTGTATGATTACCAGCATGTTGATTGTGTGGTAAGTGCCTTCGCTAAGTAGGTTTAGCTGTTATCTGCTACTTCCCAATAACTGGCGTTTTTCTCCTGATCATTCGTTTTTTGTTGACATTGGTAAAGCTGGAATAGAGCGGAATGTCGGGAAGCGGCTTTTTTTTTGTTGATGGTCTTCTTGGAAGGGGGAACCCCTTATTTTTAAATTATAATTAAAAAAAAACCGCAAACTAACTTTTTAATTTTTTACCTTTGCTGGGATTTGAACCTGGGCCGTTTGAGTTTTTGTGCAAGAGCTCTAACCATATACTTGAATATGAACTTCTTTCATGGATATAATTCCTCATTGAATTATCAAACAAAAAATGAAAACAATATATACGAAAAGTTATTACTTATAATTATGGGAAAAGGGAAAATATTTCGACAGAAAAAATGTTTACGGCAGGGGTGATTAGGAATAACGTTAAAACAAGTGTTCCAGAATTATTTGTCCAAAATATCAATTGTAAGATATTCAAACTGATCTGAGATATGTAAGATGTGTTTCATATACCAGTATACTGTTTTAGGGTATAAAACAGTTGTGCTTAACCGACTTTTCATTTCTTACATATTATTTTTTAATGCTTTGGTGTGAAATGAAACAATAAAAAAATAATTTTAAATCCATGTTAAGCTGGAAGTTTAATGATTGATTTTTTATTATATTTTTCCTGATTGATGTGGTCTTGTGTTATTGTTGTTGTCTCTTTTATAAGTATATTGTACATGATTTCTATGTATGTATATGTATTCATATATTCCATTCATACAACACTACAAGTCTATTTGCTAAAAGTAGTTTTTATACAAAATCTATATAAATACTAAAGACTTTATTTATTTTTTTTTTCTCTATAAACCAAACAATTAAAGCCATAAAACATTACCATGCAAAATATACCACAAAAAAAAAAGAAAGAAAGAAAGAAAAAAATTTGTAAATAAATAAAAAATTTTCGATTTTTTCTGTTTCTTTGTTGTTTAAGTGAAAATAGAAAAAATTTAATTTTTAAATATTGAAAAATACTACAACATAATAAATATTAGTTTTTTTTTTGTACAAAATTAATTTATAAAGAAAATGTAAAATTTATAGGTTTTCCTATTTTTTGCATGTTGTTGTTGTCGCTGGGCTTTTGTTAAAACAAATACGTAAACTTTGCAAACCGGAAAATTGTTGCACATTTTCCGCAACAATTGCAACGCCATTTACACAATTTGTTAGTGTTACTGTTGCTGTAAGTCAACAAATATAACAATATGCAACCAACGAAAACCACTACAAGAACAACAACAACAACAATAACAAAGTCTATGAGTAGCAATAATAACATTTAGGAAAATAAAGAAAATTTATAACTTTACTAACACCGCCAACCACACTACCTACCTACCTACCTACCACCCCTTTACTTTTTTAAAAGTAAAATTATTTTTTATACCCCCTTAAATAAATGTTCAAAAATAAAGTTTTTATTTTTATGCTTACTGGTTACCGATCAAATAACGGAAATTTAACGTAATTGGTACCACTTTTCCTTAAACAATTTACAAAAGTTTTCAACAAGAAATTATTTTCAAGAAAAAAAAAACAGAAAAAAGACAAGACTTACTATCGAGAGAGGCCAGGTAATAAAATTTGAAGCAAACTCCTAATTAAATTAAGGGTTGCCAGAATAAAATATATAAAAAAATAATTGCTTTTGATTAAAAATCAATTTTGATAATCAATTATTAAAATATTTGTGTTGTCTTTTGCTTGCATTTCCTTTATTTGACATTTATGCTGTATTGTCACAGAATTAGGATTTAGCTAAAATTATATAGATTGCCCAAAATATATTTATTACATAGAATGTAATGCTTCTTATTTTTGTATATCATTTTAATATGTATATAAATAAATATTTGTGTATCTATAAAATTCCCTGTAGGAGGAGATGAAGCCTTGAAGTTATTACTAGAGCTACTGATACAGCCTAAAAAATATTAAAGTATTTATAATTATATACCAATGAGGACTAGTATTTTAAGTAGTTCGAGAGCACCGCTTACATTTTGAAGAAATTTATAAGATGAGATAAATATTCTACATTTTTATAATTTATTCTAAAATTAAGGTATGTTGCATATAAAATAAGTTTAAATTATGAAAATCGCTTGATTAACCAAAATACTTTTTTAATATCACATCGTTATGACTCACACTAGCATTATAATGCTAGAGCATCTTTCAATCCAATACCTTTTGAGATAAAAAAATTAATGTCTTTTAATAGCTAGATTATTTATTCACGTATTATGTGCCGATTTTTTTTATATATATATATAAAATTTTATTTACTTTTAATGTACATTACAATTGAATAACGTTGGTCTCAGCGCCGAAAAGGCATTATTGAGACAATCTGGCAATAATAAATTACATATTTATGTACAAAATAAGATTAGACATTTAACAGTTGAAAGGTCATATACAAAATAATACAGTAAACTTGAAGTTTATATTTGCCATATAAATTTTAAATTAAAGTTTACTTTAATTTTTTTTTTTTGCATGCCGGCTTGAGTATTTATATTTCAAAACGGGTAGTTTTTTATGGACAGACATAGCAGACCAATTGTAAAGATTAAAACGCTTAATATTTAAGAAAGCTTGTTGTAATTAGGGAATATTAACTATACAGTGAACTCGCGAAAACGTGAATACCCGGAAGCATGAACGACTCGGAAACGTGAACACTTTTATGTTTGCATTGACTACTCTAAAACGTGAACAAGGTGAAATAGCTCTAAAACGTGAACAATTTTTTAATTGTTTTTAAATTTTTTCGTTTTATTTCTTGAATTCGTTTAAATTTGGGGAATCCCAGCATAAGACAACATACATACATATTTAGCTATCTATTTCAACAAAACATGCACATGTGTAGTTAAGAAATCTGAAGGAAAAGACCATACTTAAGATGGTTGAAAAAGACACATATCAAAAAAAGATAAGTGATTTCTTCCAATAACAGAACTATTTAGGAAAAAATCCGTTTTTTTAAAAGGAGTTTATTGAAGACTGAATACTTTTTCGGAAATGTCAAAGACACCCCGGTCAGAAGAAGGCCCATGGACATCGAATTAGCAATTTAGTACCACCACTGCCTGGGTAGTGATACCCCCTTGTTGAGGGGTTTTCTATCTAGCACTACCACAACCACTGCGAGTACTCCTCGAAAGGCCGCACCCAAACCATCAGGCCGGTTTACCTCATTCCCCGAATGACAGGGGAGCACAGACATAACCGGGGGCTTCCTGATGTCCGTAGTACCAGATTAGAGTAGGTTTCTCTGGTCAGTCCCTGAGATGGTCAGTAATAAATTACCAACCTCTCTGCCTATAGCGAGTGCCAGGCCACCCAGAGTGAAGTGAACTCCATATTCCCTTGAGAAAACATGCCTCTAGCGGGACGTAATCACCAAAAGCCAGGATGTATCCCCGGGGGGGGGACGAAAAAAGGTCAGTACAACAAAAATCGAAACAAAATATGAAAGAAAATGTCAAATATTAAACTACAAAAAAGACGAATGACAGAATTATAAAGAATCGCAGAGAACGGGCAATTAGTTTTTCCTTTTTATTCACCTCATTGTAATTTGCCCAACTATACTCTCCCTGTGTAAACACATACTTAGAACACATTAGGGTGGGTCAATTTGTTCGGGACCGAAAAACATGACAAAGCGTATAGCAAGGTCGTAATCTACGGGAAATTCTAAGAACTTTTCCCAAAGAAACCATGGTTCTAAAATCAAAATCGAGCTTCCGGTTTTTTAAGAGAAAATTTAGTGCTCAGGTCATCCAAAAATAATGCTATGTTTTTGGAAGCATTCATTGCAATTGGTGAATAGTTGACCTGTAACGCTGGAAGAGGTCTTATTTTAAAGGAAATTTTTTCAGCCTTCTATATCTGTCCTCATTTATAGAAAATTATTTACCCAAATAATTGTTTTGGAAGTTTATATCAAAATAACAATAGTCAAACTGTTAAAAAAAATTTACCCACCCTAGAACACATACTTGCTGAATAAACAGTAGACGAGGTAGTTATTATAGGTTGCAGTATCTAGCACAGTCTAAATTGAGCAATAATAGTTAATATATTAAAAAATAAAGATGGTATGGTATGACATCTGGCTAATACTCAGGGGTCCTCCGTCATATCTTCATTTACAATATCTATATGTATAAGTAGTGTCAAATATAGCAGTAGTTGGTAGCAACAATAGTAGTACGTAGTAGCAACAATCCCAGCAGAAATTAGTGCTTACCAATAAGCTATTTTGTAAGGGAGAAATTGTAAACAATCACTTGTGCGATCAATAATGCATGATTTTTATATGAAATGAGCCGCTAAAATGCAATAGAAACACAAATTTATTGCAACCAGTAAGCAAATAGTACAAAAAAATCAAAAATAATACCTTATCCTGTAGCATTTTTGGAAGCTTTAAGGTATGAATAAGCAATACAATGCTTCCATTATTGCTTAAAATTTTATATATTGCTTCCAAATCTTAAAAATGTTCTGCTGGGAATAGTATTAAGTGGTGATGCTATTGTGTCTACTATCTTTACCACCACCTACTACATACATCTAGTTGGTATCACCTGTTACTGTTTTTGCCATGACGTACTATTTTCGTTATTATCTGCGACCATTATTACTGGTAGTCGTAGTCGCTGTGGTCTAGTGGTTAGTGTGTTGGGTTCAAATCTCAGCTCTGACATCTTAAAAAAAAGAAATATTAAAAATTATTTCTTTTGGCGACTACCTCTACCAGCAGTCTTCTGGCAAAAGCATGACACATAACATGAGTGCTGCGAGAAGCTAGGCCGTAACTCTGAAACAGGGTGGTAATGGCCAGTTACATATGTCTATATGTATTATTACTAGTACGCGCTGTTATTTTTGCCACAACCTACTATTAGTTATGCTACCACTACTACTGTTTTTCCCATAACCGACTGCTATTGGTGCTATTTCCTACTGCTATTTTTGTAATCATCTACTACTATTTTCGTTATTACCTGCGACCATTATTACTGGTACATGCTGCTATTTTTGTCACAACCTACTATTAGTTTTACTACCACTACTACTACTACTGATTTTGCTATAATTTACTGCTATTTTTCACTCCACTTACTTTTATTGTTGCTACTACTTATTACTGTTTTTGTAACAAAATATATACTACTATTTCTGCTAAGACCTAATACTATTTCAGTTACTTTGTACTATTCTTGTCACTTCTAGTTTTTCACTACTTACTACTAATTCCGCTTTTATCTAATATTAATATTACTACTACCTACTACTATTTTATCTACCACGTACAACTATTTTTGCCAATATCTACTACTACTACTAAGACTTAAAACTGCTACTTATTATTTGGTGTTTTTGTTTTTAATTTATATAATTAAATGTTTAAGATAATTTTTAATAAAATAATAAAAAAATAAATAGTAATAAAATACTGGATAATTTGTTAATCTGGCCACTTGAATGCTCAACAAGGCATTTCGATTTAAGGGCGTTTTTTTGGTTTTTTCTTTTCTTGTTTGTTATTTGTTTCAAATTTGGTTTGAGCATGAATGATTTCAAAATGTTTCTTTTAGTTTTGACATAAGCCTGCCTGCCTGCCACATACATACTTAAGTTTGAAAATGTTTCAATTATAAATGCTTAATTAAATCCTTTTAAGGTGTATTTAAAAGCTTTTATGGTTTTAACCACAATTCAAAAGAGAAAAAAAAAAACAAACAAAAATGTTGCAAACACAGCCTTGTGGCCAAACAATAATTAATTGATATTTAACAGAAAAGTTACACTTTGAACAACGCCATAAAATAATTCATAATAAATTTAACGTACAAGTATGTATTTAGAGAATTTTATTTAATAATTTGCTGTAAATATTTTGATTATAATGCTGTACGAGTATTATTGTAGTACAAGAGTATGAAAATTGTTTTCAGGCAAATTGCTGTTGTTATGCTGGAAAATTGACTTTCACTTTTATTTTCTTTATTTTTTCTTTTGTTTCTTTCATTTTCTACAAATAAATTGTTTGTTTCCCCACTCATTTGGTTAAAATTTGATTAAAAGTCATTAAGTGCTCTTTTTTTTTTCTAAGTAAAACTTACTTTTCTAATAAGTTAATGGTGGCTTGTTATATAGATTTTAAACATAAACAGTAAAAGAGTAAAATATACTTTAATTTCGCTCATTTTTAAAAGTATTTTTTATTTATTTTTTTTTTTTTGCTTCAATTAAGTTACTGCTTAAGTCTTGTTAGTCATATTTTTAAACCAAACACCAGCATTATTATGTCTGTCTAAACGTCTTTTTGTGTTTATTTTTGTGTACAAGTACCATCATTAATATACTGTTGGTACATGGTCACCTTGTATAAATGCGATTTAAATGTTTGTTTTGAACACATGAAAATTGTATTAAAATTTTAATTATTTAAGTCACGTTTGACTTGGTTTTGAAAATATTAGGAAAGAAAGAAAAAAAAAAAAACAACATAAAACATTTGTTGCAAGCCAACTCAATTAAAAATTCAACAGTTGATTTTCGAGTGAATAATACAAAAAAAAAAAAAATTAACAAAATTCAAAACAAAATTGGGGACATCTTTTTTTCTTTACTCGTTCACAGAGAATTTGACAAATTTGTTGTTGGAACAATGGAAAAAATTATATTCAAAATAAATGGATATTTAATGGAGTGGTAAAAATGAAAGTTTTATGATTTTATTGCATTTTTTATAGCAACACAGGTCAACAACTGTTTGCGTAATAAGAATTTTGAAACTAATTTTAGGAATATTGGGGGGAGGTAAAATTGAATAGAAGGTGACACAAAACTTATGTCATTATTTGATAGACGGTGGCAAATGTTACTATGTTTTGACATTTATTGTTTAGAACGATACACAACATCTCCAGAACATGGAATCAGTGATGCCAACTTTTTTGGAACAAAAAGCACATCAAAATTAAAAAAAAGCACTAAAAAGCGTAATTTCGAACTAAAAACGGCGTAAAAAGGCACTAAGTTTATTTGATTTAATCATGGTGGTTTTATAAGATGTGTATTCATTCCTTATTATGTCAAAATCTTCCAAAAAGAATAAAATTTTTTGATTTGCTGGTAAATATTATAAATAAAAAAAAAATTATATAGTTGTCCTACGAATTTGTATTGTAGTCAAACAATACAAAAATTAATATAGAATTTTGTTTTCATAAGAAATAACTTTGTAGATTATAAAAAATACACTCGTAACAACACCAATTATGACGACGAAGCCCGTATTTAATGTGCAAAATGGAATTGACAAAATTGAGAGATAATCTATTTCTCATTTTACCAAATTCATTGAACTAAAATGCTCTTTCAACTTCCGTATTTGAATACGGTACATATATAGTATCAACACTTAAAGGAGTAGGCTTTTGCAAAATGTCCTAATTTCTTGGCAGTCTTCCTGTATAAAGCGATACAAATCGTTGTAAAGTTTAACCTGCTTTTTTATTATCTTTAGTGGGCCGCAGCCAATTTTAAAGAGTGGATCACGTTGAGTGTTTGTGTCCTTCTACATACAAAACAGTATTTTAAAATAAAATATCAATATTCCTTTGAAAAAATCACTTTAATTTTGGAAAATATAACTTCTTTCTGACTTGTTTCTTTCAATGACTTTTTCGTTATAATGGGATTTCCCCTTTCAGACAATCAATCAAAACCGGCTTGTTTAGATGAATGCACAAATTACTATTTATTATCAGTCTACAATGAGCAACTTAGAAAGGATTTACAAAAAAAGACAAATTTAACAGAGATAAAGTAATAAAGTTACAAAAAGTCGTTATTAGAAAATAAAAAATTATTAAAATTTTTTAAAAGCACTAAAGGCACCATTGGAAAATTTAAAAAGCACCAAGTTAGTGCCATTTCTTTTTTTGGCACTAGATCTAAAAATTTGGCGTTTTGGTACATCAAAAAGCACCAAAAATAATGCCAAAAGCACTAAATTGGCATCGCTGCATGGAATAACTATCGGGTGGTATGAAGCACACCTAAACGTCAAATTTTGTTCCGCATTTCATTTAAAATTTCTTGTGAACTTGGTGATTTTTTCGTTCAATTTAATCTCTGAACAAACCGAGTCTATAGGAGATGTGAAAACACAAGTGCATGCTCGTACAGCTCGTACTGCAGAAAATATTGCTGCTGTTCGCGATAGTGTGTCTAAAGAGCCGTTCACTTCAACTTGTCGTCGTGCCCAACAATTGCACCTCTTACGCTTATCGTTGATGAATATTATGATGGGGACGATATGTGCTTTCAACAGGACGATGCCACTTCCACACAGCTAACAAAACAATGGCTCTTTTGAGCGACAAATTCAATGGTCGTGTTATCTCACGTGGTGGCGACATCAAGATCATGCGATTTGACACCATTGGACTTCTTTCTTTGAGGTTATTTATAAGAAAATGTGTACGTCGACAAGCCAGCAACAATTCAAGAGCTAAAAGATGAGATAATTCGGCACATTAACGGCAGAGAACCTCAATTATGCCTCAGCGTCATTGAAAATTTGAACCATCGTATGGAGGTATGCCGCCTAGTTCGCCGATATTTTACTTCATACACAATTGAACCATACCAGATTATCATAATGAAACGAAATGACAATAATATCCCAAATAATTTGTGTTTTAGTCAAAATCTACATCGGCCCTTAAAGTTTAACCACCCATACAGCTCATTTTACAAAGTATTAAATTAACGCAGTGTGAATATCGCCATTGTGTTTTCCTCATTCTTGTGAGGTTCTGCTTATAGGATTGAAAAATTATGTACAATGTGCAATAACTCAAAAAAAAAAAAAATACTAGAAGCTTAACGACTGTTACAAGGTTATCCATTTCTGTTTTCAGACAATGAAAGCCTTATATAATATTTTGCATATTAGTTTACAGGGACGAAATAAAAAAATTGGGCATACACTATCATGTATGCACTTGCCAAGCATTTTGCTTTAAACTTTATACATAAACAACCAACTTGTCAACAAATAGACTGGCATCGGGTAAAGGCTAAAGAAAATTTAAAGAAGAAAATAAAATCTTATCAATAAAATATGTATTGTCTGGATATGAATAGTAATCCCAGCAGAAATTAGTGCTTACCAGTAAGCTCTAATAATCATCAATAATGCATGATTTTTATATGAAATGAGCCGCTAAAATGCAATAGAAATGCATATTTATTGCAACCAGTAAGCAAATGGTACAAAACATCAAAAATATTACCTTATCCTGTAGCATATATGGAAGCTTTAATGAATAAAAAACAATATAATGCTTCCATTATTGCTTACAATTTTTTTTATTGCTTTCAAATTTGAAATATTTTTTGCTGGGAATAGTGCCCTTCGGTTGAAAAAAAGGAGAACACTTTTAGCTTTCGTAGGCATACTTAGATATAAAGCTGAAGTAGTTTTTAATCATTCAAATGGATTTCATAGCCTATTTCACTGTATTCATCTGAGCAAAGGTGGAAGCGCCAAACAATAGGAAAAAATGTTCTGTTGACATGACATACTCTTCGGGCTCTTTAAAGTTATGAGTATCTCGTTAGTCTAGTCCAACCTGTCAAACTAGTCCAACCTGTCAAATCCTAACACATGCCAAATAAAGAATATAAAAGTTTATGCGGGCCACAAAAAAAAGGGACTTAAATTTTTATAGTAAACCAGGTTTATTTTGAAAAGTATAACAAAAGGTAAAATTAATATTTCTTTCCAGACTGACTTCTGACTTCGGGAAAATCTTTTTGGCAGTGATTAATTTTAAAACTGACCCGAGATGACTGTCAGTAATTTTTGATCAGATTTGAGACTTATTTCCTTTCATAAGAGACATAGACATAATTTCACATGCGTATCTTTGAGTGATTTCAAAGATTTCGAGACAAAGAGATTACTTGAAATGCCTTCACACTTCCAGAACAAACAATTTCTACAGCCTTAATAAAACATTCTTTGATGAAATCAAATTCGGTAAAAGGTTTCGTGTGTCTAGCTATCAACTCTGACAAAATGTAGCTTGCGTGCAACGCTGCTTCATTTTCGTATAACACTTTAGTAAACATGAACTATTGTTTTTTCAGACCCAACTTAAACTCTTTTAACTTTTCTTGTCTCATTAATCCTTCGTAATTATCTTATTCTGATTTATATTGCTCATAGTGACGTTTAACGTTATGTAATTTTGGTACACTGATAGCACTATTATATATCAAGCAGATGATTTTATACTCTACTGCAGAGAAAAAATACTCTTAGAAATTACGATTTTGCTCAGCTATTTTTAGTTAAGTTTTATCGCGACTTGGTGTCGATAAAGACATACGAAATACACAGGCTTGAAATAAATTAATAAAACTAATATTTTCCTCCTAACTTACTTCCGATGCTTTTAAAAGGACTAAACGACTGTGAATTATTGCAGGACATTTATCTTCATTTCGTAACTAAATTTGTAAATTTTAGTTTCCTTAGTTTTTTATTCAATGGGCGAGACTAACTTAATGTGAAAAAGAAAAATTTATAATTAAATTTTAGTTTTTTCTTTTATACTGTTATATCGAGTAGCCCGCGAGTTTGACATCTATGGTCTAGTCAGATTCATTTTCTGCAACCTCGACCTTGCCAATATATATTTAGAGAATTTCAGTGTTTCCACAGTGTTTTTTACTATACTCTTTTATATATTTTTTTCTGCGAATTTCCTAAATTTACCATACGTCTTTTCATTTTTGGTCACTCCTGACAAATAGTCACGCATACAACCTACAAAGTTCAAGACCTGGTGTCCCGGCTTAATTCTTGAACTTTTTATTTTATCATAATGATTTACCGTTTAATTTTTAAAATAGTTTTCTTTTTAATAACTTTATTGTTTTGGTAAAAGATTTTTCTTTTAAATTAAATTTTTAAACTTTTTCTTTTTGTTTTTTTTTTTCTTCTTAAGTTTCACTTATTCTAAGGTGACGTCAGGTGTCGTTATTGTGGTATCATATGCATCAATACACTGTATATCTTTTGCTTTTTTATTGTGGTTTTCATTTTATGGTCTTGACTTGACTTATTTGACATCATTCTACTTTAAGCCAAGACCTGTTTCTCTTTTCTTTTATACTCATATACTCCATTTAATGTATGGAATATAGTGGCTCTTTTTGTATAACAAAAATAAAAAAAATAACTAAAATAAAGTGGGTCAACTCACTTTAAAGAAAAAGTACACACAGTGGTGCAACAAATTTAAAAAATCTTAAAAAAAAGAAACTACAGAAAAAGGTACTAAAAACAAAAACAAAACAAAAAAGAAGAAAAAACAAATAAGACAACAATATAGCAGTAACGGTAACAGTGCTTTAGAAGTATAAAAACTTGATTGCAGTTGTAACTTCATTTTTGTAACTTGATTATTACATGCTTTATTTGAAATATTTAACTCCTTTAAAGTACCAAAAGACTGCCACAACTTTAATTGTATTTGTACGTACAAAACGTAGGAGATATGTATGCTGGAAGTAAAAAGTTTTACGGCTATGCTTTGTTTGTTGTCTTTTCATTTCTCTATTTTCCCAGAAAGTTTGTCAAGAATAATTTGTGGTCTTTACATTCGTAACTAAAGAGTAAACATGTTAGAATAGAAGTGTTAAGTGCAAGGAAGAGGAATTTAACCTTTTATGACAGCAAGAAGAAAGTTAATTTTTAATATTTAATTTTTTGCTGTTTTTGGTTTTATTGTTAGAGTGATAAAATCTTGTTTTTTTTTGTCTTTTTTGTAAATAAAAATTGTTTTCTTTAAATAAACGTCAAGTAAAAAACCAATTAAACAAAATTTTATTTCTTTCTCAAAACCTACACTACAAGCAGAGGACACAGATGGGGTATTGTGTATTAAATCTTGCAAAAAAAAAGTAATAGCGCATATACTTCGCTTCTGTCAAAAAATCAAAGAAGTTGTATCATCGTGCGAGAGTTTATGTGCTCTATCCGCCATTTCATATTTTTTATATGTGCCCATAATTATGAAAGTGGTCTAAGTCATATATTTCATGTTTCGAGATATTTAATGATTTACATTTGAATAAATTAAAAAATGTTTTTACATTATATGACATTTTAATTAATAATTTTATTAGTCTTATTTAATGGAAATTTATTACGAATATGAAAGTTTGTGTGAATTTAATTCGATAATATTGTTTTCAAAGTTTGAATTGACTTAGACCATTTTGAAAATTAACTGAATGTCCTATAAATGACTTAAAGCAATAAAGAACTTTGAGTTTTATTTAAAACAATAATTTAACTGAACATTTGTTAATTATTTTTCAACAGTAATCCATTTTTATCAATATTGCTAGTATTTAAGCTTCTTAAAATGTTCCTGAAAAACTGGAAAGATGTACGGTAGTAAACTCAAAATATCTTTATGTTTTTTTTCCGATACTGGTCTAATGATGCTGTATAATGGAAGTAATTTAATATTTCCGTATGTTTTTGGTCATTCGGCAGAAAGGAATGATCCGATACCAAAAATTTGTGGTCTTATTTTTGACTTAGACCACTTTCATAATTAACACTAAATGAATTTCATATAATGTTGAAATTAGAAACACTATCTATAATTTAATTAATTTTTAATTTTTTGGTTAATTTTTGACAATTTCGTAAAAATTACATTGAATAAATTTAGTTTAAAATAATGTGGTATGAAATAACTAATAAACTAATTTTTTTTTAAATTTTGACTTAGACCACTTTCATAATTATGGGCACATATACATATCTCGAGTTAATGATGCCATTTTAGGCTTTCGACGACCATTTTTTAATAATTTTTAAGAGACTGTAAAGAAATTTCTATTTATTTTTTTTAATGTAAGAACTGATTGCTTTTAGATGAGTCATTTATGAGTCACACATTTACTTCTCTAGCATTTGAGCAGAAAAGAGAGATTGTTATTGTTTTCATAATAAATTAAGTGTAAAGCGTAGCAATGAAATCTGATTTGTTTAAAAAAACGTGTGTGTCATTGGCTTATCGAAACAGATCATATTTCCTATAAATCGGATTAATTTCACTTTCGATTGTCTGTATGTATTCTATTGCTTCATGCGAGTATGGATATTTCATTGACAAAAAGTTTTGAGTTACATTTTATTATTATTATGAGTTTTTTCTTTATAAAATATATTAAGTTACTACGTAAATATTGTCGTTATTTAAAAATACAGTTAAGCACAAATACAACGAACTTGAGCGCCACAAATCTAGTCATAATTTGAACTGGAGTTTTCCTTTTTTCGAGATTCCAGAGTTGGGGTTTGAACCCGGAGGTTTTATTTTATTTTATTATGTTTGGGATTTATTTTTATTTAAATTTGGAGTTTTATTTCATTATGAAATGTTATCTTGTCTTAAATTTTTCAAAAAATCTGGTGCTTACCAGTAAGCTATTTTGTAAGGGAGATATTGTAAACAATCACTTACTCGTGCGCATCAAAAATGCATGATTTTTATATGAAATGAGCCGCTAAAATGCAATATAAACGCAAATTTATTGCAACCAGTAAGCAAATAGTATAAAAAATCAAAAATAATACCTTATCCTATAGCATCTTTGGAAGCTGTAAGGTATGCATAAACAGTATAATGCTTCCATTATTGCTTACAATTTTATTTATTGTTTCCAAATTTGAAAAATTTTCTGCTGGCCAGTATGGGATTCTGAAAAACAGTTTGTTGCAACCATTCTTAACAATGACTAATGGTCGTTAAAAAGATGTTTAACTGTACTTATGTACTTATATATAAGAATTACAATAATCATTATACTATAGCGGTAATTAAAAAAAAAAATGTTGCAAACTTAGCAAACCATGTCAAACAATAACAAAATGTAGGCATATATGATACGATTGCTTGTTTGCAAAGGCGTTGGCAGCGAAGAGTGATGACCGCTTATATTACTTTACTTTTCATTATTAATACGTAATAAAAAAAAATTTTTTATATTTTTTAGTTTCTCTGGCAAAATGGAATCATATTTAACAGAAATTAAACAATTGCGTATACCAAGGCCTAAATATGAACCTAGCGGTAATAGTCCACCACGCAATGACTATTATCCCCTAGCTAGACCCTATACACCACCACGTGACTATCAAGTGACATCAAATGAAACGATTTTAGCCAATCACCACCATCATCAGCATGCATACCAAGAAGGTGGTGAGGATTTTCGACCCACATTACATCAAAAATTTTAGAAAATAATTTTTTCTTGTTTTAAATTAACTTTAAATAGTTTTTAAAATCAAGAAATCAAGTTAATTTTGTTTTAAAATCTAAGTATTCATAATGATATCATAAAAAAAATATATACAAATATTTTTTTAAGAATTTAGTGTAGTTTTTAAGTCGATGGTTAAGTGTATTAATAAAAATTAATAAATAACTCAATATTAATAAATTATGTAGATATTTTGTAATAAAAAATTAAAAAAATATAAATAAATATAAACATATGGGTTAAACCATATCAACTCAACTTAAAATATGCCGTTTTTGAAATGACTGTCTCCGAATTTGCTCATTTTTGGTATGAATAAAGTATATCACAACACTAAGACAAATATAAAATTTAAGGGCACTGACACTTCTGGATCCGGAAATATGAGGTCTTGAAAATCGGAAAACAGTACAAAAATGCACAAAGTTACACTTACTTAATTGTAATTTTCTTGAAAAGTATTATAGCTACGCATCTCGTAAAAGTCGCATTTGAAAGGGTATTCTATTACCTTTGATTTAATATGCAACATGATTTTTTCTTTGAAAAAGTCAAAGGTCAATTTTCTTTATTTATAAGTCGGAAGCCTATATCTCCGAAAGCGACCTTTTTAAAAATTTGAAAAAAAATTATGCGAAACATAGTTTCGTTCTCTACAGCTGTGAAAAATTTCAAAGTGGAGGTATTTCTGGATCAAGAAATAAAAATCAAATCGCAAAAGAATGTGATTAAAACTAGTCTAATAGTGGTGGGATGGTATACGATTTTTCGATTTCGATTAGCTAGAATCGCTTATTTTGTGAGTTTCAACTAAAAAATACATAAGTCAAAAAGAAGGGATGTGGGACGGAGGCAAATAGTTCTTCATCGGGGTCAAAGGTTGGGTTGAAGGAATAAAAATCTACAATAAGCTCCACAACTTCCCCGGATTAGCCCCTAGAGGGATAAAATGTAAGACCGACACTTACTAATATTTTACCCCCCAACTTTTTTCCGAACATAGCTACCCCCTATCTCCAGTCCCTAAGGGGGCTCCAGTTCAAAGTTTATAAAATTTGCTCCTACCACTCTAGAGAGTGGGAATAGGGGTTAGGTATGTTCGGAAAAAAAGTTGGGGGTAAATACCTACCCCTATCTAAATACCTATCCCCTATCTCTGCTCTGTAAGGGGGCTCCATTACAAAGTTACATTTTTATATAAAATTTGCTCCTACCACTCTAGGGAGTAGAGATAAGGGTTAGGTATGATCAGAAAAAAATTTGGGGGTAAATACCTAACCCTACCTAACCCCTACCTACATACCTACCCCCTATTTCCACTCCCTAAGGAGGCTCCATTACAAAGCTTATAAAATGTGCTCCTACCACTCTAGGGAGTGGAGATAGGGGGTAGGTATGTTCGAAAAAAAAGTTCGAGGTAAAATATTAGTAAGGGTCGGTCTTACGTTTTATCCCTCTAGGGGCTACTCCAGGGCAGTTGTGAAGCTTTTTGTAGATTTTTATTCCTTCAACCCAACCTTTGACCCCGATGAAGAACTATTTGCCCCCATCCCACATCCCCCGTTTTTGTTTCATGTATTTTTTGTAGAAACTTACAAAATAAGCGGTTCCAGCTAATCGAAATCGAAAAATCGTCTACCATTCCAGCACTGTTAGACTAGTTTTAATCACATTCTTTTGCGATTTGATTTTTATTTCTCGATCCAAAAATACCTCCACTCTGAAATTTTTCACAGCTGTAGAGAACGAAACTATCTTTGGCATAATTTTTTTTCAAATTTTTAAAAAGGTCGCTTTCGGAGATATAGGCTTCCGACTTATAGATAAAGAAAATTGACCTTTGACTTTTTCAAAGAAAATATCATGTTGCATATTAAATAAAAGGTAATTTAATACCCTTCCAAATGCGACTTTTACGAGATGCGTAGCTATAATACTTTTTAAGAAAATTACAATTAAGTAAGTGTAACTTTGTGCATTTTTGTACTGTTTTCCGATTTTCAAGACCTCATATTTCCGGATCTAGATGTATCAGTGCTTCCAAACTTTGTATTTAATTTAGTTCTATGATATACTATATTTCTACAAAAAATCATAAAATTCGGAGGGGGTAGGTTAAAACCATTGGTTGATTTGACTTGGAATATCCCATATGTAGTATGTCATCACTAAAAACAACCACTTTAACACTAGTAATGCCTTTCCTATAAACAAAATTTAAGTGTTACTGCTAGTGTTAATGTTTTTCCTTTAAATGAATATTTGTAAGTATTTAAAAAAAAAACAAAATAATGGATATATAATGTAATGTATAATGAAAACCTTTACTCACCACATCTTGTTCATAGTCCGTATGGGGCAGTACATGGGTTTCACTCATTCTTCGGGACCTATGGTCATCACAGCCGTATTCCTATTTTTTAGGTTTAATTTTCGTTTTGTTGTTTATCAGTTATTTTACACAAAAAGAATATACAAAGAAACAAAAAAATAAAAAGGAAAATTTTTTAAATAATACAAAATTATAAGGAATTTTTGACACTTTTTTCTGGAGAAAAAAAAAATATATAGAACGTAAACGAAAAACGTAAAAATACAGGCTTTAGTTTAAAAAACAAGAGTCAGTTTGTAAAATGCTTGACTTTTTAATAATCTTGGTTTCATGAAACTTTCTTTTAACCCGAAATTGAACAATTAAGATATAAAAATAAATTATTAAAGTTAAATTCTACTTAGGATAGGAAAATAAAATTTTGGTTTAGTTTAGCTTTGATCACAATAGTCAAATATTTGAAATCAAATATTTCTGAAAATGTGTTTTTTAATTTCTTATTATTTCCAGAGTTTAACTAATCAAATATCTAAATATTTTCTTGGTTAATAATATGGTCGTTTTTAAACAATTTTTACATACAAAGGCATTTTTGGCATATTTTTTCAATATTTCACTTATGTTAAACGAATGAATAAAAAAAATATTAAAAAAAACTTCCATATTTTAAAATTATACCAGGGGGCAAATTACGGCATTCGACATCGAACGAAATTTATATGAAAAATGTTTTTAAATTGTATGAAATTACGCTCGATATCGAAGGCAGTAATTTGCCCCCAGTTTAAAATTTTATTCGATTTCAATTTCACTCGAATTTGTTTTACAGAACATATCCGAATATTTGAAAAGAAAGTGTCATACACAAACGGCCATATGCAAAAAAACAAAGTCTTTGTTTGCCATACAAATTTTGATTTAAAGTTTACTTTAATTTTTTTTTAATACGGGCATAAAAGTGGAAAAAATGTATTTAATCTTCGTTGGATTAAAATCTTAACAAGAATTATAGATATATACGGTGAATACGAAACAATAGCAAGAATTGAAGAAAAAAAAAGTACAACAAAAAGTAAAATATTTATTAAAACTGAGCTTAGGTTGCTAGGGTCGCTCGAGATTAGCGAGTGCAATCATTTAAAAGCAATTGTATGTAAGAGCTGGGGAAAACATAAGAGTCCAAAACAGCAGCAGTTACGAAGAATTATCTCAGGGGCTGGATCAGGGAGAACCACAACAACATCATCTCAAATATCATTATAATGTTTTATCCCTCCCACTAATTTAAGCTTTACTATGCGGGCTTCTTGGGGTTGGTTGTTATTGGATTATTCAATGGAGAAGGTAGGACAATGGTCATTGATCAATCAATCAACAGCAACCGATTCCCTTGCGGTTTGCATTTTACAGCAGGACCTTTGGTTCATTCTGTCTGATATCAGATATGATATTACATACATACATACATAATTGGCCATTACAACCCTGTGTCAGGGTTACAGCCTAGCTTCTCGCAGCACTCATGTTGTGTGTGTCAATTTTTACCTATGAGTACCGGGACCTACAGTTTAATGTCGACTCCGAACGACAGATTTGAGAAGCTTGTTCATGGCAATTAGTTACTCTCAGAGCTTTTGCCAGAAGACTGCTGAGAGGTAGTCGCCGAAAGAAATATTTTTTCATATTTCTTTTTTTTAAGATGTCAACGCCGGGTGTCGAACCCAGGGCTCATGTCTTAGTAAGCCAACACACTAACCACTAGACCACGGCGACTACATTAAATAAATAATGACTTCAGAAATAATGACTTTTGTAATCGAGAAGGTAATTGTATGTGGCACACAAGTAAATACTGATTACCATGTGTATTCCCACATCTTCAAAGGAAGGAACTCATTGTTCTACCTTTTTTAAAAAAAAATCGTTATTTCGTGTTATTCCTTTAAATTATTAATAAAAAATAAATTTATGGATTACAAATAATGAATTCTAATATTTATTACGGGGGGAGGGACATTAAAACAATTATTACTTTCGTAGAATATGATCTGTGTTAAGGGTATTACCTGTATTACCTTCTCGATTCTCATTAATTACCATTTCCCGCTGGGTAATATTCTCTTCAAAAGTATACACATGAACACATCTCGTAAAAAAAAGAAAAAAGAGAAAATCAACAACAAGCCACAGTTACAACAAAGTTCCCAAACTTGACGAATTTTAATCCCAAAAATAAATAATAATAATTGACGATTTTAGTCTTTATTTTTACGATTTTTTTCCATAAACTGCGTATTAAGATAGAATGGACAAAACTTGCCAAATAATTTCACGCCTAATAATTTGATTGTTGTAAGCAAGAAACTTTTTTTATATTTTACAATAATATAAACAAACACATACGTACGTAAAAAAAACCAAAATTTTTATTTTATTTTTATTTCAGATATGATATTAGTAAGTTTAAATCAAAGGTTCATACCCTCTTTCCGCCTTCCTTTTATATTTTCCTAGGCGAGCACAATGTACTGCATTTTTAGGGGTCATCCCCTGAGTGCTGCTCTCAGTAAAAAAATAAACGCACTTTCTAAGCGAAATGTGCAATCCAAATTTAATTTGATTTGTCAGTAACACATTTCTTTTAAAATCCCAACCATAATATACATATACGCTCATACATACAGCCAATCATATTGCTCCCTGGTATCCTACCCAAGGTAATAGAATTCTGACCATCCGATTGCACTCCCTTATTGCGAGTGAGCCATGCAACCTTACTTAACAAATTTTTTTTCTAAAACAAAATGAGAACAATAAAAATATTGTTGTTTTTTGCAATCAAAAATGTTTGCATGAGAGTGAAAAATTCGTCTTTGTGATTTAATATCCGAAATAATTTCGTTGCAATTATTGTGCTTAAAATTAAAAACCTGTTCTGTTATTAAAACAATTTCAAAACTTTTATTTAAAATTCTGTTTCTTAAGTTTCGCTATTTCAAAACTGACTCTTTTTTAAGAAAAAAATTGTTTAAGATTATTTTTAATACACTGAAAAAAAAAAATACCAATTGCAATACCAAAAGAATTATTTATTAAAAAAATAGGAATAAACAAAAAAAAAAATATTATAAAAAACTGTCACACATACAAAAGGATGACAAATATTTACACATTTATCGTTAAAACAAAAGAGAAATCAATACAGACATACAATACAATAAAACTGTAGTTTGTTACTGGAATTAAAGCCTAGAACAGCAATACAGGGCCTGCTTAAGTTTAAGAAAAAATTTTTAAACATAAACAGAACTATAAAAGGGTAATAGACCCTAGAGTAGAAAATACTCGTATAACCTCGAATGTCAATTTTTTTTCTTAAAAATATAATTTTTAAAAAAGAAAAAACAAATTTAAATTTATAAATTTAAATAAATAAGAAACAAAGTGCAAATTAGTAGTTAAAATTGCCAAAGTATTACAAAAACGGTAAAAAAGTAAGAGAGAGAGAGAGAGGGAGAGAGATAATGAAAGGCCTTTAAGAGTACAAGAGCAGTGGTGGTGATAAAGACAGCAATTAAAAAGAAAAAAAAATTAAAGAAAGAATGATAGTGAGAGCACTAAAAAGCGTTTTTCCTTTTAAAATTTCTTACATCACGGGTTTAAATACCTAATTTATGGTCATTTGTTTAATAGTTCTTTTTTAGTAGAGTTTTTCTTCTAATTCAATTTCAATTTTAGTAAATATTTGTTTATTTATTTATTTATTTTTTGTTTGTAAGGAAAAATGATCACCTGATGTTGATTGTCAAAATGTTTCTGATTGATGATCAATCCCGACTCTGTGCTGTCATTATTTTTATATATATACTGCTTTTGAGGCGTATTATGAGTGGTACTGCTGTGAGTTGGTCCCATTATTTTCGATGTAGACGATGATGATGATGAGTTAATGCCGCCTGCCCAACGTGTACCAAAACCGCAACCAAAGCTGCCACCAATATGACGCAATGAGGCATGATGACTATTTAAACGAAATGTTATGGGCGATAGATGATGCGGATGTAAGTAATTCGATGCGGATGATGATGATGTTGTTGGTGGTGGCAGTGGTGGTGGTTGCTGGTGTTGTTGTTGCTGTTGCTGTAGCAGCTGTTTATGCTGAAGTTGATTAGTGTTGGGTGGTAATTTTTGTGGTGTGGGATGTAAATGACTACGATACAAAATCGGTTCGGCCGACATGGGTCGATAGGGTATACGTTGTAAAGGTCTGTTAAGGATTTTTTTTAATCGAATTGTTTTTTTTTTTTTTGAAAATTTTGTTTAATAAATTGGGTTTTTTGATTTATTTCATCAAACGCAAAAGTAAAAGAAAAAGAAATATTTGTTATGGATAGAAAATGTCATTAATAAAAAATGTCAAACTTTTTGTGAAGAGTGTATGTGCGAAATGTGTTAATTGTGTAAAAAAAAATGTACCGATTTTTAAAATCCGTCATGGTCATGCCCAGCCCTGAGTCCGATGATGGACTTCTGCCAGTAGTTGCACTTACTTCCAAATCCACATCAGTTACCTATACGTGTAAGGGTATGGTTTAACAAATTATTTTCGCTTGTTTTAACGTTAATGAGTGTTAAACACAGTTTTTTTTAAGTGTATAGAAATTTTATAAAATAATTTATTGCTCATAGGCCTCTAAATGGTGCTTTCAAAGTGTACGTTTTTTTTTTTGTAAATATATATTTTAATAATTTGTTGGTCTTTAATTTACATATATAGAGAATGTGCTTTGAACAACATTTTTGTAAACATTTTATAAATATTTTCTTACACTGTAAGATTTGTGGTATATTGTGATGAATTAGTGAGTGTTATCATGATGATGTTGGTAATGATTATTGCATTAAAGGTGAGTTGTTTAAAATTATAAAAAATATATTTTTTTTGATTAAACATTTGCTGTAGTGGTTAAAAAAAATATGTCGCTTTTTCAAACCTAAAATTTGAATTTGTTTTCTTTTCAATTTCAAAATTACTACTAAAATTGTTTAAATTCTAATTTTGAAACACATGCAACATGATTTTATGACATTATTGGCTTTTGAAATTTAATATTTTTAATTTTTAATAAAGTTTGATTGACAAATAGCCTTTAAAACTGAATTAATATTTAACTGGTTATCCGATTAAAGCTTGTGTGTAGACTACCAATAATCGCTTATGTATGTATAGAGTAATACTACAAAATAAAAAATATTTTTATTTCCCAATTCTTTAGCACATAAGATTTGTTATATGAATAATACGGTTGAGTCAAAACGTATACATACATATGTATGTACATACATACATAACAATACTTTTTAGGTTAAAAATTGAGAAATAGAAATTCAAAAATATAAATGGATTCAGCTGAGATATCTAAGAACAAGTATCAAGTAGTATTCTCAGATGTATAAATCATTCGTATCATCGTATCGTGTAGGTTGAGGTATCTGGAAAAAGATCATTGGATTCAATACAGAGTATTTTATAGATGTCGGCTAAGGCCTAACGGTGAGAGTAAAGATTGAATACCGGATAAGAAGTGTTCTCTACTTCTTTTGCTTTATAACACCAAAGCCATGAGAGTGGTCGTTATACTTCAGCCTCTTCCATTGTGCACAGTTTTACAAGCAGCCAGTGCCAGCTCTTTACGCCTGATATTACATTCTTGCCAAGCTATCTTTCTGTGATCCTATCTAACCTGATTGCCAAAATTTCTTTATCGACCTAATCGTTTCCTATAAAAGCAAAAGTCTTAAAATTTAGCACATATACTTCTTAGAATAATCAAAAGACGCCCATTGCGCCATTTTGCACTGTGGAAAGGCGGCATTTTGGTGACAAAAATTCGATTTTTAAAAATTATTTTTTATAAATGAAATAATTTCGTTACAAGGAACAGCGTTTCACTAAAAGAAATGCATAAATGGTTTGAGTAAAAAAAAATATTTTGTCTTAGAAAAAGTCTATGAAGGTCATTAAAATATTGTAAAACGAAAACTAACGATAATGTTCATGCAGTTCAGTATATCTGAATATGATAACTTTTCAATGCCGTTTTTAATGAAAAACAGCACTTTCTTTATAATTAAGAGAAAAAGTTATTTAGATTGCATATGTAGTGTAGTAGATATGAGCGAATTAAAATTCAAGCTATTGAACTATGTGAAGATTTTCGTCAGTTTTCGTTTTACTATATTGAAGTGAACTCAATAGACTTTCTAAGACAATATATTCCTTTTGAACCAAACCAATTATTCATTTCTTTTAGTGAAATACTTTTCTATAAAATGGCAACAATACATTTTTAAAAAGCAACAGTCGAAAAATTGACTTTTGTCAAAAAAATGCCACTGTGCAGCGCAAAACGTAAATACAGATTCTGTTATGAATTTGGATATTCATAGAGCAACTGTACTTTTTCCACAACCACATGCTGTCAACGTGGCTCTGTTAACTTAAGATTCCAGCTCATTTCTGATTCCAGTATCCCGTCTAAATAGTTGACAAGATCCGAAAACTGAAATTCATGTCTACAAATTCTAAATAGCCTAAGGTTTAGAATACTATTGATTCTAGTTAAAAGCATTAGGTCGGTCTTGCCTATATTAAAGTCCAACTCAACTAGGCTATTTAGGTTCAGGTAATCGGCTTATCTTCATTTTCACTTAACACATATCGTCGCAAGAATTAATGAACGCTGTAACTGACAAAACATTTAATGTTCAACAGAGCCAAAAACCTTTATGAAAGTAAAAAGAAGACACTGGTATTTTTCAAAACGTAGACGGCGTAAGTGAATTTCTTTTTATCATAGAAATCTGGGACCGGGACCAATCGACGCGTTTTTTTTATGATAAAAATTATGGAAAAAAACATAGTTTCGATTTTTTGTCAGTTACAGCGTTCTTTAATTCATGCGACGATATGTTGATATTGATATTATCGGTTATTAGTAAAACTAATTTTTTTAAGTTTAAGATGATAGGGAGAAGCCAGACTATGTGACTATGGGAAAATTTTATTAAAAATATATGCTAACGAAGGAGAGTATTAGAGGGAATATTTAATACTGCATGACTCCGAATAAGAATGGATTAGTGATGAATGATGAATGGAAATTGACAAAAAGTCTTGGGATTATCCAACGGATGTCGCTTCTAAGCAATTGCTGTTTAAGTACTTACTTTTTATATAGAAATACAGTATTTTTTATTTTAGTGTATTTATATTAATTCTTTGAGAATATGTGAGTATACATGCATTACCGCTGTCTAATTGTATTTTGCTTATGTCATAAAATCATGTATTGTGCTTTTAAATAAAGTGTTTTAATAAAATATTTAATAAATTTATGTACATGTACATATACAAAAAATAGTTAAAAAGTATTCAACTATTAAAAATTGACATTCGGCACTTATAAACAGCCTACACTGAGAAAAATAAAACAACTACTTGAAAACAAAAAAAAAAAAAAAAACAAAAATACAATAAAACTTTGAACAAACAAAAGAGTAACACAGCTCGATACGGGATCTTTTTGTTTTTAGTTAAAATTGTTAAACATGTTGTTTCTGTTTTGTTTATAACTTTATTAAGGAAACTTTTATTTCAAAAAATGTGTGTTTAAAGAGTACGAGTATTATAGTTAAAGTGTAATAAAATTTAATTTCCTTTTTAAAGATTTTTAAGAAAAGCATGCACAAATTTGTTTAAAGGGATTTTAACATTTAAAGTGTTTGTGTGTGTATTTTTATATAATTTTTAATTTTTTTTATATATAGATATAATTATTAATTTATTTTTATAATTTTTTTTAAGCATATGTATAGATTTTTTGTTATAAATTTTATTATTAATTAGTTTTTCTAAGTGTAGTTAGTATATTTGGTATATTTTTATTTTCATAACTATTGAGTTTTGTTTCAATTAAAAAAATATTAAAGTTTTAATTTTTTATTTAGAATAAAAAAACAAAAATTACAACAACAACCATGGCTCTAAACAACAACAACAATAATATTTTTCGTTTTTTTTTTTTACTTTTTACAACCAAAATCAACAAAAAATAATTTCATTAGAAAATTCAAACAAATACCACATGGTGACATGTAAAGAAAAAAACGATTAAAAAAAAAATTAAATATCGTACCAGAAAAATTATTAAAAAAAAATATATAAAACAAAAAACTATTTTTTTTTGTATAAAAGGCTAACACGTTTTACATATAACATGCTGTTAGTTTTCTAAGTAACATACATATTTAGAGAATACATTCTTTTAGTTATGCTTTTATTATTATTACAACGATACTGTTTCTTTTTCTTTTTTTATTAGTTTTGTAAGTTTTAATAGGGTTATGTATTTGGTTAAGTAGAGTTGGAGTTAAATAGAGTAGTTTAATATTTAATATATAGAAAGTAAGTTGTTTAATTTAAATATTTATTTTTTTTTTAATAAAAAGTGTCAGTGTCGTAGAACAAATCTTCTAAAAAGCTTACCGGCAAATCACGCGCACTTTCTCCCTTACGCTGAAAAAAAAACAACAGAACAAGAAAAACAAATATTAACACATGGCAAGAAATTAAGAATGAGAGAATCGCCTGGAACAAAGTTTCTAACGAAAAAATGTTCATGTATAGGCCAAATTTGAGCAAATTCCTTGACAAATTTTTCCCCATTCTAATACATATAAGTTATAATATACTTTAAAGACGGTTTAGAACAGGCCTGTGCAAAAGTAAAAATGTAGTTGTGTTTGTGAGATAATGAGAATTACACTGCTGAACGTGTAAGTAGCAGTATTAGCATCTGAATTTATTTTTAATTAAAAATTATGTTATATTTTATCTAAAAATGACTTTACTATAAAAAAATTATAAATGCTATTCTACAATAAAGAAATAAAAAAGTACTTTTTATTTTTGACAAAAAAAAAATTTTTTTAATAAAAGTTTTTCTTATTTTTATTTTTGTACACGCCTGGTTTAGAATCGATTTATACTTTGTACTGTTGCTCTTATTTTAAAACTTAAGTTGTTTACTGTTCCCTTATAAAAGGTGGGCATATTTGAGCTTATGAAGTAAATTGGCTGTCAAATGATAAAATGTCAAGAATTGAGCTTTCATCCTTTGACATTTAAAAAATTTATAGAAAAAAGTAGCGAAATTTTAACCATGGACACTCTTGAACAAAAAAATTTTAATTGTGAAAAAGTTACTACATCACATTAAAAAATTCAAGCAGCTTTTCTTCGTAATCAGGCTGCTGCTGAAGTCTGCTGTGCGTAATTTAATCACTAATTTAGTTGACAGTAGACTAAAATAATAAGCTCGTAGTGGCTATAGCGATTCAAATATAACCGTTGTACAGCAAAGTGTTGAGAATGAGCCTGGAATATCACATGGTCAACCTTCGCAACAGTTGGGCATTACCAGAGATAATGTGGACAACATTAGATCTTTATAAAGATCTTCATCTTCATTCTTATGAAATTGAACTCGTTCAAGAATTAAAGCCAGCCGACCATTGGCTGTTTGAAAAACTGAACAAAAACAACAAAATCATTTTTAGGCGGTTATATAAACAAACACAATTGTCGCTTATAAAATCCACAAACATTTCTCGAAAAATCATTAGATCTAAAGAAAGTACTCAGCAGAAAAAAGTGCTTAACAGTAAGTTATTTTGTAATAGAGAAATTACAAACAATCACTTACTCGTGTGCATCAATAATGCATGATTTTTATATGAAATGAACCGCTAAAATGCAATAGAAATGCAAATTTATTGCAACCAGTAAGCAAATTGTACAAAACATTAAAAATATTACCTTATCCTGTAGCATATTTGGAATCTTTAATGCATTAAGAGCTACATAATGCTTATATTATTGCTTACAATTTTATTTATTGCTTCCATATCTTAAAAATTTTCCGTCTGGTGCGGTTTGTGGTTAGTTTTCAAAAATGAGGTTCAAAATATTGTGAAAAGAGCAGACGTCTACGATATTTGTCATATTTATACTTTACATTGGTATCAATAAAACTAAATTTGTAAAAACAAAAAAATTTTTTGTTAGCCTATTTATTTCCTAACCTCAAATTTGCCTGTAGTATTGTAATTTATCAAAATTAAAACATATCGACGATGGAATTAAAGAACGCTGTAACTGACAAAACCTTAAATGTTCACCAGAGCCAAAAAACTTTCATAAATGTAGAACAAATGCACTGGTATTTTTCATTTCGCAGACGGCGTAAGTGAACTTATTTTCATCGTAGAGATCTGGGACCGGGACCAATCGACGCGTATTTTTTTTCTAATAAAAATGATGCAAAAAACGTATTTTTGATTTTTTGTCAGTTACAGCGTTCTTTAATTCCATCGCCGATATAATAAAATTATTTTTGGGATGAATTGAAAAACTTGATATTTTGATTGTGTTTAAATTTATAGTCGCCGTGGTCTAGTGGCCATATTTGGCCGTTCGAACAATAAGTTGGTGTCAAACTTTTGCATTGTTTTGTACACATCAAGATATAAAAGATATACAAAAATCAATATTTAGTTTGCTTGGTAAGTATAACGCTCACTTGTCAAATTCCGTCCAATTTTCTGATTGATGATTTGCTTTGACCGTGAAGCCATTGAGACCAAATTCAGAAACTTTACCTTTAACCGTTCTCAAGATATACAAAAACTAAGGACAACTTATAGACAAGTTGGGACATATTTATCGCACACATGCGATTTCGCATTTTAATCAAACATAACCTGGGTCCAAGCGGCGACATATGTAAGCCAAAAAACGAATTCATTTTTATATAAATAGATTACACTGGTTTACAGCCAAAAAAAATTAGACAAAAATAAAAAAAAGTCAAAAAATTCACACTGAATACAAAACAAAAGAGTAAAAAAAAATTATGTAAACTATTGTTGCAATAAATTACAATTTTTGAAACATGAAGCTTTGTCTGTTTGATCGTAAAACGCTCTTTTACTTCGAGGAAGTTCTTTCGACATCAACGGGAGTAAGCTTAATATGCTTTTGACTTCCGAGGTGTTGTTTTATGGTAAATATTATCTTTGCTGACACTGGCTTATTGAAAACTTTACAAAACAGAATTTTCCTATCAGTTTTAAAATTTAGACCTTCATTTCCAAAATTTTCCCCAGTTTCATAAATGTTAGTTTTAAGCATTTTCAAGAGTACTCCTATTATTTAATAGGTAGTCATTATTTTGAAAAAATAAAATTTGGTAATACACGTAAATTATTCTAACATGTGTAAAAATTTGTAAAATATGCCATACAAATATGAAAATTAATTTAAAAATGCAAAAGTATGCACTTATGGCGAAATATGCAAAAATATGCCTTAACAAATAGGGGTTAAACGCCGTAGTTTTTCCTAAAATGAATTATTATTTTGCTTGTTATCTCAGTAACATCCAGAAAAATAAAATGCTAATGCATATTTTTGGTTGCCCTAGTGATAACTATGCCGCACTGTTTGCACATATTTTATACTTTTATGAAAGAAAAAGAAATTTTGGTGTATAATACTTTTTTTAAGTTTTCTTCAGCATTTTGCACGGTTGTTTAAAAGTCTCTTCAAAACTTCGTTCCTATTAAATCTTGTTTTTTTTTTTGTTAAGTACTCTACAGAAAGTAAAACTTACCCTTAATCTTTCACCACTATAGGGGTCACGTTCTCTACGATAAACCAATTCATCATAGCGGGTACGATCCTCAGGATATATAAGTTCACGGATTTCCGTCACTAGTGTATGCTAAAAACAAACAAGAAAAAAAGAAAACAAAGTCAACATCCATCTTCGATCTCAAGAATCATTAGAGATATATTTTAAAAATTTAAATTGCCTACCTTTTCATATGTATCTAACATTTCTAATAAGACGGCTACAAAGGCATCTATGGTCATTGCTTTCGCACAATATTCGGCTATATAATACGAAAGACTTGCAAAATGATGGCGGGGTAAAAGAGAGCGTGCCTTCTCCTCTACCATGGCGGTGATTTGACCTTTTCGACGTGCTCTGTACGATAAAACAAACAACAATAAGTTACTAATTAACAAAAAAAGAATTATGTCATTAAAATTGTTCTTACCTTGTCCCCGTGGGACTATAGGCATCATATGGCTCCATTTCGATGGAGGTACAGGAATGTGGCACTTTACCCACATCACGTATCACCAGTGACATACGTTTGTGGTATTTTAACTGACTAACAGCCTCATCATGTGTGACATCTTGAAATGATTGACCATTTACTTCTAAGATCTCATCACCCACCATTAAACCGGCCCGATCGGCTACACTATCCTTATCAACACCGGTTACAAATATGCCCAGACCATATTCAACACCGCCACGTATCATTAGGCCTAGTGATTGGCCTGGTTCTATCAGCAATTCAACGTGGCGTATTCTGTAAAAGAAGTTAAAAAATAAAGATCAGGTACTTCTAGAAAAGTATATATGTAACAGTGTAAAAAAGGATAAATAAAAGACTAAATGTTTAGTTCCATTAAAATCTAGCAGTTATTATTAAAAAGCCGAAAACAAAAATAATTCTGGAAAATTTAAAACAAAAGGAAGTTATGCTCTTTTCGGTATAAAACTGAGACCTAACGCTAAATTTTTAAGATATTAATTTGCATCTATTTATAATTCAAAAGACGGAGAGGCGGAAATATTTTATTAGACTATAAGGTCCTCCTTAGTCTGTCATTGGATAATAGAACTACCTCAACTAACATAAGTAATCTAGTAAACGAAGGCAATACTTTTTCTTTCTACTAATGATGTACTGGTACTCTGTTCGGCGAGACTGTGATTGTTAATTTATATGCTTGCAAGAATTATGAAAGTGGGTAGTCCAGGACACCCTTTTCGATACTTGTTTTCTTGGTTTATATTGAGTTTCTCCTCAAATTTTAAAGCGTCTTGTAACAGATGTTCTTTTCAGTCCACATCCGAAAAACCTCAATGGTACTCGTAACACAAAGCTGCGTTTTATTAACTTTTTTCCTGTGTCTTTCTTACATTTCTATTCACTTCTGCTCCTTTGTAACTATTATTATGAATTACAATATTTCACACCTTGAGACCTTTGAAATAAAAGTGACATTCACACATGCTACCAGAACAATACTGGAACGACTCTAATATACTCAATAACCCTAAGCGAAGGTGTTACAAATTCTTAATGTTTTGGCATGATAATCAAACGCGCCTTTTGGTGCAATGTCGAAAGTACGCATAATGAGTAAAATACTTCACTTCTTCTAAACTTCTTCCTATTTACACTACTTATATGGGTAGAACGAAGTTCACGTTTAATCTACACATCTTAGACATCTTATAGCAGTGATAACGGGTCATTGGCTCGTAGTTACTGACGCCCGCAGGTTGAAAATACCTCACAATAACTTCTGTAGAAGCTGTAATGACGAAGAAGAATAGGAAACAACGGAACATTTTCTCTATCATTGTTCCCCATTGGGGGACCTGAAAACAAAAGTTTTTATGTGCCTTGAATTTATCGACAGCTCCTGTTTGACTAGAGGTAATTTGAACGAAATTCACATCTTCGTAAGATTATCAGGTTGGTTGGAGAAGGGCCAACGGTCGTTCACATGTTAAGTCGATATAGTGTTATCTTCTAGGAGCCAAGTGTGCTTTACCTGAAGGCAGCTGCAAGTTTAACCTAAATTAACCTATATCTGACCTTAAATGGAATACAATTCTCATTTATAGTATATTTTAAAGCTTCTACATCAGTGATTACCATTTCATAGCACAATTGCGCAGATAGCATACACACGTATTGCTTATGCTCTTTTTTTTTCAGGTTTATACAAAATAAAAACTGATCGATGACACTCAAAAAGTATTTTATGTTAAAATATTAATTTTTTTTAGAAACATTAAAAGGTTGGTTAGTAGGAGAGGAAATTTATGAACCAGAATTAGATCCTAAGTTGATTGGCGATTTCAAGCTTAATAAGTTTAAAAATTGTTAGACCATTTAGTGATGGTGTTTTTATTAAACAATTGTTGAAAACAATTTGGAAAAGGCCTAATTATAAAACAAATATTTTCAGATTTAAAATTTATTTGTTCAAAGCAACGCAACAATTTATGTGCATCCTATATAAAAAACATTCTATAAATACGAAACTTTCGTAAGAGTATAAATGTAGAAGATTTTATCTTATATCCCAGTTATTTATTTATTTATACTTTTAAAGAATATATTTTTTAAGAAGAAGAAATGGATTTTTTATTTCCCAGCAAATATCTAAAAAACATGCCCTAAATATAGTCAAACATTTATAACTTTATGCATGTATGTTGATGAAATGAATGTCATAATAGCGTATATTACTAAAATTTTTCTATGACTGTAAATAAATAAATTCTCCCAACTTATTTTTTTTCTGTTACTCACTAATACGCAACCAAAAAATTGTTGGTAACCCCTGTTCTATATCATACATACTAAAATGTGCTCATTATATCGTCGCAAGAATTAAAGAACGCTGTAATTGACAAAAAATCGAAAATACGTTTTTTGCATCATTTTTATCAGAAAAAAATACGCGTCGATTGGTCCCGGTCCCAGATTTCTACAATGAAAATAAATTCACTTACACCGTCTGCGTTTTGAAAAATACCAGTGTCTTTGTTCTACTTTCATACAGGTTTTTTTGCTCTGGTGAACTTTTAAGGTTTTGTCAGTTACAGCGTTCTTTAATTCCATCAACGATATGTTAGTAGATATCTGCTCTAATGATTCGTCAGAGTACCATCTCAATTTGTCTTGTATTTCATTGTTTTATCATAATTACAATAGCATGTTTCGTATTGATATGAAATAATTTGTCACTGAAAATTGCATTATTAATCGAAATAGTTACCGCTCTCTCTCTCATAAAGCACTATCATATCAACCTATAGTACTTTGCCACTGAACCACAAAAATTTACTATAAACAGAAGTCGTGTGTTACCTTACCTATTTTCAACAATTTTACAACTAGTTAGTCAAGACCAGCTCTCAATCTATTAGAGCATAACAGTGACTAGAAATATAAGCTGGAAAATATTTCAGATTCATTTTAAATAAGACTGACTGCTTAATATGAAAAAATATTTCTTTTGATGACCACCTTTTAAAAGTCTTTTGGCAAAACCTGTGAGAGCAACTGAGTGCCATGAACAAGAATTTCAAGTCTGTCGTTTGGAATCGTTGTTAGACTGTAGATCCTTTATAGCGATGGAATTAAATTAAAAAATATCTAAAAAGCATATCTAATAACGGCAAATGTAAGTTTGTTAAAAATGATTTTAAAAAAAGAAAATTTTACCATTTCTTATCATAAATAAATAAATATAAATACTATGTATAAATATTAAAAAAAACAACAATAAATATCATTTAAGGTACTATCAGGGAAACACTGTCACTAAAGTTTTGATTTTTATTAAAATTTTGTAAGGCCAACAAATTAATTTTAAAATATAATTAGTACCAATTTAAATTAAAAAGTACTAATAAAGTACTATTTTCTTTTTAACTAAAAAGCAAAATAAAAAATAATTATTAATTATATATAATTATAATGTTAAAGTACTATACACACTATTTACGGTTTTTGTATATAACAGAAAGCAAAATTGAAAAATTTAAGCATAAATTTAGTACTTTTTTTTATATGTTTTTCTTTTTTTTTTTTTTCTTTTTGCAAATGAATCTTAAATTCTAAGGGAATAGAACACAGAGAACGTTTTATTTAATATTTACGTGAAATAGACAATTTCTCCACAATCACAAATACTTTTTTGTTCCAATTTGATTATAGGCCTGGAATTTTGAATAAAAATTTATGTTTAAAGTTAAAACATAAGTCTTTTTAAAACAAACAAAATTAGGGCACTTTATTTGTCAAACGATTAAGTAGGTAACTTAAAAAACTTCTCTACTGAAGAAACATTATATATAAAAAATTTTTAAAACAAAAGCATAAGACTGTTTGTAAAAACCTTCTTCCAGCACCATTTCATGCTACTTTTTAGCCAAAATATTTAATTTTTGTTTAAATTGCCAGCAAAATTATGTTTCCGAAATAGTACCGTTTGTGTTAATATCCGTAATAGAAAGTATCTTAAAAAACATGATTAGAAAAATTTAAATATAAAACTTACCGATCTCTTCGTTCACTACGTCGTCCACCATATTCCATGGGTGGTGAGGCGGGTCTACCATGTCTATCCATCCAGGAACATGTCTGTCTATATGGCAATGGCCCAACCGTTGATGATGTTCCTATACTGACACCCGGTGGCAGTGCAGTTTGTTGTGGCAGCAGGGGGGCCATTGATGCATACATTGGATCACGCGAAGGTGGACCAAAACCATGTAATGGTGCCGTTGAATTAAGCGTAGGTGGTGAACGTACCGTCATACTGATTTGACGTGATGATTTCAATATCTGCACACATCTCTGCGTTAAGAAAAAATGTGGCAATAGAAGAGACAAAAAAGAAGAAGAAAAAGGTAGACAGCCGAAGAAAACAAAGAAAACGCAAAACGTAGCGTAAACGGAAACGGAAACGAAACCAAAGGAAAGAAAACAAAACAAATAAAAGTTTTAAAATTATATTTAGAAAATGGAAAATAAAAAAAACAAAGTACAGTGCAACTCAATATAAAAGAAATTTATAAAGAGAAGCTTTAGTATGCAAGTGAGTAAGTGTATGACTGAATAGTGCTTTAATTATAAAGTGCAGTGTTGTGTGAAGAAGAATATTTTAAAGAGATTTTTTTTTACATAGTGAAAGTGCAGCATTATCTTTTTGTGTAAACATTAAATTACTTTTTTAGGTAACACGTATAGTACACACACTTTTTTTAAATAATTTATTTATTTACTTTTTTTACTGTGTTTTTAATGAGAAATGACAAAGAAATTTTAGCAAAAACTTAAGAGAAAAAAAATATGAAAATAAAAATTTTAAAATAATTTAATTGAAGGATTAGGAAAATGAAAAAAAATCTTATTTCTATTGCCAATTTTTTCTCACAGTGTATTAGTGTTTCAAAGAAACCGAAAAAAAAATTATTTGTCAGTGTATTTTAAAAAATGGTACGTGACACATGAAATTGAATTCCCAATAAGAAAGTAAAAATAATGTTGCAATATGAAACAAGCATATATGTATGTGTGTATTAAGTATATTTAATAAATTATGACCCTAATTATGCATTACGACTAGTTGTTGTATCTACGATATATTAATTTGTACTGAATTTAATACAATTCTGCCTAGCCATCCTATACCAAATACGTACATATGTAAGCATAAAGGCTAAGATAAATTATGTTAAAATATTAAAAACACTTAGTTTAGGAGAAGTTGTAAGTTCGCTTTAGACTGGTAGCACACGGACAACTTACGGTTACATTTTGGATGAAGATTTTTAGTTTCCTTTTTTATTTAATTTGCTAAAGTAATAAAATAGAAGAAAAGTCTATCTGTTCCAAGTACTGTTTCATTTACATTTTTAAAAGTAAATCTCTAGCGAAACATAAATCAATACTAGCCTTAATCAAATATCTAGCAACCCGATCTTTACTATATACAGTGGCGTTTCTTAAAATAGATGCAATCTCCACTAAAAACTTTAAAAAAGAAAATAACATGTTGTACTCGAGCTACAGAACAATATATTATAATATAACTAAACAACATTAGAATTACATTACAATCGGGTATGTTCTGCAAAACGAAAAGTAGTGAAATTGAAAACGAGTGTTTTTTTTAAATACAAATAAAAGTTATGTTAATATTCATTACTCCAATGAATACAAAAATATATCAAAATGTCAAATTTGAAGGTTATAGCAAATCAAATTTGCCTGCGATTTCAATTTCACTACTTTTAGTGTTGCAGAACATGCCCGAATATGTATGTTTTGAAAAATTATATATAATTTAAATTCAATTAAAAAAAATTTAAGAGATCAGCATTAGATTATCTCAGTATTTAGTGAAAAATCCCTTATTTTTATAGCAAGCGAGCAATGTTTTGGCATAAAGTCTACAAGTTTTTGGCATGTCTTAGTGGGAATGTTATTCCACGCTGCATTTACAAATACCCACAGGTAATTTTTATTCGTTGCATAGTTATGCCATAGATTCCTAATGGGTTATAAGTTTCAAAACTTTCACCCTATTGCATTCAAATTAATCTTTTGGCCGTTTTGATGTGTTCTTTGGGTCAACGAAGAGGCATTTCCCATTCCGCATAGTGGGATGGATTTATTTTAAAATCTGTACAAAGATTTAAACTTAATTTGCACTAAAATATTATAATTTACAACGAATAATATATATTAACGAACTACAATTTGTAAAAGAATACACATTTTTTTTTATAATTTGACTTATTTCTTTGATTATAATTTTTCTTGCTTAATTAAACAAAATTATTACAGTAATCCACGGATAATTGCCTCGAAAAAAATGTCAACATTTTTAGGCAATTATGAGTGGAAGGCACTTAAACGAATATGCTTAAAGGCCTGTATACACTGCCGTCAATACCTAAAAAAAAGCAAGTAACTTACCTGCCAGCAAATTGTTGACTACAAATAAAGCTAACCTATAATTCACTTCTATGGGCCGACTATAAGCTAACTACATTGTAATCCAGAACCAAAATCAAAGTGTTTATAGCTAGCTACAAAAAGTTAACTTTAAGTTAACGGCTAGGTAACTAACTTTAAAGTTAATTGAAAGTAATGCAGAGTCGGACAATTGACTACTTCCTAGGACATCGCAATGTTAAAATAGTTAGTTTTTTTTCATATAAAAGTAATCCAAGTGTCAACCACCACTACTTGAGAAATAGTTACTTTTAAACTAATTAAAAGTTAACTGAATTGCCTGCAGGGTTCATACGTATACTTATACATAAACTTGGTAGACTTTAATTGTAAGGTTGTATCAAAAAAGTAGTTTGAAAGTAAATTTAACGGACATTTTATGCCTATATAAACATAGTTGAGTTAAGCTGCAGTTTTTAGAAAATAAGTATTTTGGGTAATTAAACGAGGGAATTTTAAGTGAAATTTCTCGTTGGAAAAAATATATTTGAGTTAATTAAGCGAATAACGCAGTGAAGCGAAAGTTAATTAACCGTGAAATTTTATTAGAAAATGGTAAGAAAAAATATGGGGATTTAGAAATTGAGGTAAATAAGCGTGGGGCAATTATGGGAGGAATACTGTATTTTCCAAATAAGCAACAATATCGGGATTAGTGGCGCCATCAGTCCTTATGCAATGCCAGCCATCTTTTAGCATCAATTGTTGAATTACCGTATGTGCAACCAAATGAAACAATTCATCGGGTACATGGCCAGCATAGTTTGGTATCATATCCTTCATACGATGCTAGATATCAAATTGACCAGAATTAGGAATGGACGAAACTACACAACTCATTTCCATTGAACACCATTCGGGCACTTTTCTATGATGATAGCTATTGATAAATTCACACAGAGTACTGTTAGTCAATTGCTTATTATTTGGACCAAAATGTGTCATAGCCATGCGTATGTCAACAGCGTAACTTTTAATTTACAGAGAGTAAATTAAGTCTAGATGTCAAAGGGCTCCATAAAATTTTTTTAACCGATTTGTATAAATAACAGCATCCATTTTTTCTTTAGTTCGTACTACAGGCCCAATTTCATTATATGAGAAACAAGCCCACACCATAATATTTTCATCTCCATGTTTAGTTGTTCTTATGGTGGTCTTCGTATACACCGACTGCTTATGTCAGAATTAAATGAATTTCTTTTTGTCTCATTAGACAACAAAATATTTCGCCACTGGCTAGCTAGTCAGGCCAGTTCTTATGTTCTTTGACCAACTGTTACATATTTCTTAAGAGACTTTTTTTTACGGAATAGAATTTTTCTTGCACTTTTTGACTTTAAATTGTTTTTTATTAATAGTTTTCTTATTGCTGAAGTTGTTACATCCAGTTTGTGTTCCATTTTAAGGGCGGTAGATGTCACGAACGGATCTTTCCCTATGTGGTGTAAAACTGTTGCCTTTACAGCTTCTGTGATTTTTGGTATTCCTCCTCTTTTTTCATCTTTTTACTTAAATTCTATTCTACTTTTGAACATTTTCTTAGAGCACCCTGTTTATAAAGGCTTTTTATAACTTCCCCACGTTCTTGACTACAATGTTTGTCTTTATCGATTTTGAATTTTTATTAGAAATTATAGGAATTGTATTTAAAGAATATAAACTTACGTTTGAATGGTCAGAATTTTCAATTTAATACCATTTTCAATTTATGCGGAATATGTATGTTTTTATAACGCTTCTATTTTAAAAAACAATTCATATTGAAGATTAGCGAAGAATGTGTAAAATTTTAAAAGTATTAAATCAGAAATTTTTATAAAAATTATGGTTTCATAAAGAAAACAAATCAAAAACAAGTCTACAGTTACATTTTTGCTTCTTAGAGTTTAGTCAAGCAAAATAAGTAGAGTAAAACACCAAAAAACCGGGCTGGTTCTATTTTAAGAAACACCACTGTACCCACATATGTATTTAATGCAGTTAAAACTTTTATCAACAATCAAAAAATTATCAAGTTTTGTTGACTGTTTCACTAAAAGTAAAAGATCTCCCAGTACAACTAGTTTCCTATTCTTAAAAGGTTATGGTCTGATGTCGATTTTGAGCTTTACTAACAGTCCCTACTTTTTATTTCTAAGACATCACCGTTAACAACAAGCGTGATATGTAGATTGGCAACCTTTTTTCTAACTGAGTTAGATGATATACCAATAGAATCAAAAATATATCATTTTAATACCGCTACATGTCATATAGCTTATGCCACATATAAAATGTCGGCAATCCTATAAGACGCCATAGCTAATAGTAACTTGCACTATAAAAAGAGCTATTTTGCGCTACAATTATATTGTTTATGGCATGAAGTCTTAAATTATACATGTTACTTTGGTGATTATATAAAAATAAATGTTCTTTATGAGTGTTTAAATGTGTGAATGTGGCGGCTGTGTGTTTATGTGATATGGGCGGTGGTTCGTAGGGTGTGTGTGTGGTATTTATAGGGGTGTATATAATACTTTTAATATTTTTAAAATATATTGTATATACAAATATTATTTTTTTGTTATATATTTTAATTATATTTCTTTCTTTTTACAAATAATACTTACTTTTAATGCCTCCTCGTGATTAATTGAAGTGAATGGTGTACCATTCACCTCTAGGATAGTATCACCGGGGCGCAAACCAGCACGTTCAGCCACAGAATTTTCCTCGATGCGTGAAATATAAACACCAAGGCCTACAATAAAAAGAAAACTACAGATAATGCGTTGTATATAAAATTGAGCAATTAAAACTTATATTCTACATATTTCAATTACTAGGACAATCCAGCTTACTCATTTAAACGTTATAAAATTCGTTTTTCTTTTTGTTTCGTCTTTAAAACGCCTTAATTATTGTAGATTAGAAACTAAATTCTCTTATAATTTTAGATTTTTTTTCAATGATTTCTTTAATCAAAGAAGAAAATAACATCCGTGAAGGAATCGTACACCTGTCGAAGTGAACATGTTTTCGACTCCAGCTACATAAGTCTCATCAGATCATCAACTACTAAACCCACACTTTTTAGAGAAATCATATATTGGGAATATATTTTTTCTAAATACGCTTACCATTATCACTTATTTGAGTCTAATTTTTTTACAATTGTGATAAAACCCCGCTGACAAACAGTGTTAAAAGGAGCTTATTTAATAAATTATACCAATGGTTTGTCTCGATATTAGTAAGTATTCTTTAGTGTCGATAAATTTTAAAATTATACTGCACACTAAACTCCACTTTAACGAAAATTCAACATTTTGTAAAGAAATTTTAATTCAATTTTTTGGAAATATTGATTTCATGCATGATAAGCTCTTTATTCTACCTACTTTATAGACTACAATGTTGTCTTACTATTGGTGTGCCATCATAGAAAGATTATGAAGAAAATTAACAAAAATGGCAACACTGTTTGCTAGTTCATTAAATGCATGCTTGTTGCTTGCTTACGTTTTAAATGCATTTTCATACTAATTGCACTCTTCTGGTATGATAGAGTAAACTATGTTCATACAAGTATGTATTATTAATGTAAAAAGTATAGGGTTTCCTTTAAGGAAATCTTTTTTAAAAAAAATCTATTGAATTCAAATTTTCTTCAGAAGAGAAATATCAGGTAAAAAATAGAGATTGTGTTCATACGAATATTTCATTAATTATTCATTTTATTTCATTTTGAAAGTATTCCCCTGTAATCAGAATTTGTGTTTAAGTAACGCAAAGAGCATATGTACATATGTCTTGTAAATTACACTAGTCGACAAAATAAAGGACTCTTTGTGACAAGAACAAAAGTGGTAAAAACGTAAAGGAATGAATAGACTTTACTTTTTGCCCATCATAATGCCACGCCCATTGCAAAAAATCTCGACCTGATGGAAAAATAAAAAACACCGGTTTGCTCAGTTCTTGTGATGCAAAAAATACGGTTTGTTTTGGAACCAGTGAAGTTATTATGAATGAGATTTTACCTATGAATGAGAAATTTCACTTACGTATATAAAAAATCAATATTTTTTATCGATTTTTATGTAGTATAGCTTAGTTTGTAAGTACATAATAAAATTATTTTTGGGAGGAATTGAAAAACTTGGTATTTTGATTGTGTTTAAATTTACAGTCGCCGTGGTCTAGTGGTTAATATGTTGGCTTACTAAGACGCTAGCGCTGGGTTCAAATCTCAGCTCTGACATCTTGAATAAAATAAATATGAAAAAAATTATTTCTTTCGGCGACTACCTCTCAGCAGTCTTCTGGCAAAAGCTGTGGGAGTAATTGATTGCCATGAAAAAACTTCTCAAATCTGTCGTTCCGAGTTGATTTTAAACCAAAGATGCCCAGTAGTAGCTGATATCAGCAAATTAAACTCACACGTATACTTACGCTCTTTTATTTGATCGTCAATCAACCAATAGGAAATCAGCATGTTGAGTGGGAGAAACAAACTACACTTGCAGAACTTCTGTGTCTTATTTTTTTTTATCTCATCAATACTACTACCTTGGGCATCAATGCTTCAAACCACAGGTGGGCAAAATTGATTTTTAATTGTGTTAGTGAGCATGAAAGAGAACTGCACTGAACAAAAAAATGTGTGAGTTCATAAATATGTATTTTATTACTTTAAATATCCCTGTGAATGAACTAGGAACTATCTTTTACGGCTGAAGGGTAAATCTAATTCGGGTACGCAAAATTCAGTAGTGCTAATCGTTTTCTACAGGAAGATTTTAAAAAAGCATTTAAATACTTTTTAGTTGATAATGATAGTTGATATGATAATTTAAAACATTTTGTGTGATTTTATTAAAAAGAAAAAAAATGCACCCAAATGTCTTAAATTAAGATGTGCGTCACTATAAAGTGTAACACCCATTTTTCTTAATAACTTTTTTCACCTTTAATCAAAATTATTTTTCTTAATCACAATATCTTTGAAAAATGTGTCAGATTTTAAAATGTATCAGTTTGTCAAATTTGACTTGTTAGTTAGTTCACAATGGATAATCAAAGACAAGTGCATACAAAAATTATTCAAATAATTCAAAAAAAACCATATTGAAGTTATACAAAAGTTGCTAGGGAAGTCCACGTGACCAGGCAATGTGTTTCCAGAGTGGTCAAAAAGTTCAACAAAGACCTAAAAATTGAAAGAAAGCCTGGAACAGGTAAAGCAAAACTGGTAACGAACGACGCGAAAGCCAAAAAGGTTGAGAAGCTTTTGCTGGCTCTTCCAAACATATCTGGTCGCGAAGTGGCCCGGCGCGTGCAATGTTCGGAATGTTTTGTGCGCCGAGTTAAAGCTAAAACTGGCCTTAAAACATTTAAAGTCCAAAAAGTTCCCGATAGAAATGCTAAGAAGAATATTGATGCAAAAAAAAGAGCAAAACTCCTCAAAAAAGAATTTTTTCAAAAGTTCGAATGTTGTGTAATGGATGATGAAACTTACGTTTTTGCAGACTTTGCGCAGCTTCCTGGCCAAGAGTTTTATGTAGCGGATATTAGAGGCAATGTTTCTGAAGAGTTCCGAACTAAAAAACATTCAAAATTTCCCAAAAAGTTCCTAGTTTGGCAGGCTATTTGTAGCTGCGGCAACAGAAGTGCATCGTTTGTTACATTGGGATCAATAAACTCAGATATTTATATCAAAGAGTGTCTTCAAAAGAGGTTGCTCCCATTTCTAAGACAGCACAACATATCAACATTCTTCTGACCAGATTTGGCAACATGTCACTACAGTAAAAGCGCAATAAACTGGTATAATAAAAATAATGTTATTTTTGTTCCAAAAGAGGCTAACCCACCAAACTGCCCAGAGCTGCGGCCTATTGAAAGATATTGGGCTCTGGTCAAAAGAGAACTAAAGAAGAGTATATCTGTTCCCAAAACCATTACTAGTTTTCGATATAAATGGACAGCTGGTACCAAAAAAATCACCGAAAACACTATAACATTGCTTATTGGTGGCATAATAAATAAAATAAAAAATTTTATAAAATTAAATTAATTTTTAAATAAAATAATACAGAATATAAATCTGTAATAAAAATGCAAAATAAAACTGTTTTATTTTTAACTCTAGCTTACTCCAGTCAGTTTTTATTTGACTTTTGATGTGTTACAGTTTATAGTGACGCACACCTTAAATGAAATATATTTAGAGTGTCATGAATTTTTTACAATTAATCTAAAACATAATTTAAATTTTCATAAAAAATAAATAATACACCCGTACACATGTGCACTCGTCAGCAGCTCATTGACGAATAAAACATAAAACAACATTTGTTTCGTAATACGATACAGTTCTTGAAATGTTTTTGCAAAAATACAAATGCAAAGAGAGTACAAAATGAAGGAGCGAAAGAATACATGTGAACTCGCTCAGCTCAATTGAGTTATGAAATGCCAATATATGCTTTAAACTGTAGGTCCCGGTACTCATCGATAAAAAATTAACACACACAACATTAGTGCTGCGATAAACTAGGCCGTAACTCTGAAACAGGGTGGTAATGGCCAGTTATGTATGTATGCATGTATGTTTAAACGTATATGGGCTTTAAAATAGCAAAAATTTTGAAATTAATTTTTTTCATTTCTCAACGTTAGATTATAAAAAACGCTATAAAACTCTTGGCATAAAATTTGGTTAAAATTATTAAAAGGCAGTCTGCTGCAATATCTCCTATCTTCTTTTTTTTTAGAAAAAAAAATCGTTCACGAGGTATGATGTAATATAGAAGAGTAGGTGCTTCCATTATAAAAATGTTCATGAAAAAGTAACTAAAAGAGCAGCTTTGCTCAGGATATAATTTTATCATTTTAGCATTTTCCTTGTTGACCAGTGTTTTATTGCTCATATTACGAGTATTACAAAATAACAAAGTTACTGGAAACATTTTTTTTTAAATAAAGGTATTATGAAAGTAAAGTATCAAAATCCTTAAATCTAAGAAAAGAGCAGCTGAAGTTATATTGTTTGCAAATGCAAATTTTCTTGTTTAAAGTAACTTAATAAGTGCTAAGCACTTACTCGTTTATATTTCTTTAATTAATTTGATAAAAACATCTTCTTTTTAATATTTTTTGTTTTGTTTTATTATATACATCCACATATGCATATAATATACATATTTATGCCCGTATTCATAAAAAATAAAATTGGTTTATAGAGTGCTTTGTTGACATATTTCTATGGAGTAATTGTCAAAAAAGGAATTAATAAAACTGTTTTATTATTTATGAATACAGGCATTAGTAAATACCGTTCAATGGAATAAGGCCAAGCAAATCAGTTGCGATGTCCGTGGTACTAGAATTACAATTCCGATCCCGACATCCGTGAACCCAGAACATGTCAAGTTTTCGAACTACAATATAAGTAATTGAACGTACTGCTTATTGTAAATTATGGCATTAAGAATTACGTTATCGTGTAACTGAACGATTGATTTTTATGAATTTTTAAATATAAAAAATATATAATGTAACCAAATTTTATTGAATACTTTAATAATATTATTTTATTTTTTTAAAAGATGTGATGGTAGAGTTCGTAAACGAGCACCTAAACTTAGATAAAAACTTGATTTTGTATGCAATTTAAACCTTTGTTGACCAAAATTACTAGGCAAAAAAACAGAAAAATTTTTTTTTTAAATTTTCGAAAAACCATACAATTTGAAAAGAATTTTCGTACAAATTTCGATCGATATCCAATGCCATAATATGCCCACAGATTGATTGGGATCGTTATGAGGAAAGGTGTAGATCAGAGATCAGCAATGAGTACTGAAAAAAGTGAGTGTACTCGAATCATGACTCATAATTTCTTGTACTTATACGCATTCATACTCTTGTTAATGTAATGGACACTCTACTCATCTCAAAAGTTTGAAGTACTCATCACATTTATATTTAATAATACGTATGATGTTGTTGATTTCAACTCTCCTTAACTCAGATGAGAAAAAACAAGTATGATTCGAATACAAACTGTTGTGTGTTTGCTCTGCTTACTGCGTTAGTACAAGAGTAAATTAATGCTATAAACACATTCCTAGAGTCACTCTAATCAATTGTGAGTATCATAAGTATTTTTATAAAATTATGAATCCAAGTGAATATGAGTTTGATGTCAACATTGGACTCATATTTATTGCAATCTTTATTAATGAATCAACGTTGTGTGAGTATGAGTGAGTCAGAGTAGTTATATTTCAACTACTTGTACTCACTTATACTTAAAATTTCATAAGTGCTTATGAATCGCTAAAAAGCGACTCAATGCTGATCTCTGGTGTAGATCTATTCATGTTAAAATGCCAAATTGGCAAAACGAACTCCAGTTAAAAGTGTTGCTAACTTGAAATTCTCTACCTCTAAAGTATAAAATAACAGCCCTTATATCCGAAACCTAACATTTCACGAAAGCTGTGATGCATGTAAATACAATTCCTATCCGTATCAAGCCATTATAAGCCGATAACAGTAAATTTATTTTCAAATGCAGCAATTTGACATTCATTGGTCAAAACAAATAAATAATTATAACACAGTGACCAGTTCCATCAAGCGAAAAATTGCAAACACACATGAGTGTTAATTTGCAGCCATGCATTTGGCTTATTATATAATTGCTGAAGGTTGCAAAAGAGAAATCTGCAAAGCAGTCGTATTCCTTATTAAAAATAACATTCAAATGAGAAGGTACGAGTACTACAAGTTTAAGCTAACCCAATAACTACCTTAAAAATTTTGATGGTATACATATATGGTTAACTAATGATAATACGATACTACACTAATAAAATAAACTCACCTGAGTCTTTACCTCCTTTAACACATATACCAAAACCATGATCTATTTGCTGATCACGTGACATATTCACTGTTCTAGTCGTTAAATCATGTATACTGGGTATACCACGATCTCTTTCTCTTTCGCGGTAGATCTTAAAAAAAAAAGAAAACAATTATTCAGTTTATTTCAATATAAAGAGTAAAATTTTTTTAAGGTTCTAGTTGCAAAATAATTTGGCTTTCAGCTTACCTGATGCGTTGTGGATGGCGGACTACTGGCTGGACTACGACGACCAGTGCGATCTCTGGTACCATTACTATAATGATAACTGCTAGTAGGAACTGAAGATGATTGCGTAGCGCCAAACATGCGCAATACCTGCTCTGGTGAAATTGGCCGCTTTTTATTACCATTTGCGGCCACAGCGGCCCCCGTCGAGTGACCATGTCTAGCTGCCGTCGAAGTTGGCAATGTCCCACTCATACCGCTCATAAAATTTGAAGGCGATGAAGAGAGATACGCCGAACCACGACCCGGTAGTGAGCCACCTTTCGTTGCTACACCCGCAGAATTGTAATAATAATGGGGTGAATGAGGTCTCTCTATGATGGTATATGAGGTACCAGGTGGTGAATAATAAAGACCCGGACGTCCTCCACTGACACCAATGCCCGCTGAAGAACCAGCTACGCCACCCACTGCCGCCATTGACCCTGTACGCAATGAACTCGTACTATTGCCAATACGTGAATTGACGGCGTAACTGCTGGTCAAGCCACTGACACCGGGTGGTGGTGTTGTCATACCGTATGTGTTGCCAATATCTTCAGCTTCGTAACTGCTCGTGGGTGGGGCTTGGGCACGTAAATGATGGGCCGCAAGGCCAACTGAACCACTTGTTGGTGCACTGGATGACGATTGGGTGGATGTTTGCAGTATGCTAGGATGCAAAGATGAACTGTGCGCAGCAGCTGGTGGTACATGATAGTAGCCACGCGAACTCCATCGCGTAGGTCCAAGATCGCATAATTCGGCATAGTCGTTGCCAGTAGCGCTCATTGTCGGGGGGTCGCCGTCGTATGGTACACCACCCCCAAGGCGCATTACAAGTCAGGCTGAAAATAAAACAAATAAAAAAATAGATTTTAAATACATTTTTTTTTAATTGAAAATTATTAATAATATTCAGCCCAATTTGCAAAAGCATTCAGGCTTATTTACGGCAATTTTACATGCAATTTCCTTTGTAGGGAAATTCCACATACATAATTGCACTTTTCATTGGTAGCATGGGCAATCTAATCAGAGGTGCCATTTAGCCACAGTTCATTAAAAAAGGGCAAATTTTTTTTTCACAAATATGTCTAATTTATTTCAGCCAAATTACTCAAGAGAGGATGTTTTTATTAAGTTGTAAAACATCATTTGGTCGAATTCTGGAAATTTTAAATTAAAAATTTTGATTTTCTTCAAATCTTGTTCAAATCAGTTGGAACACCTAAAAATAACGATAATTTGGTAAACAATGAAATTATGAAATAGTCAAAAAATAAAAGTTTCTGCTGACGCTTTAGGGAAATATTTTTAATAATAAAAAAGTTATTTTTCGTAAAAAGTCGATTTTGGCATATTGTTAAACACATTTTTGCTTTAAAAAATTCAGTTTTATTGATAACAATGTACTTATAAAGTAAAAATATGGGAATTAATAATGTACCAATATTCGAAAATTGTTCAGTTCTTTCGTCAAATGTTCAATTCTTCAGAACGATGACGAGTTGATGTGGATGGATTCTCAAGCACATTCTCAGCAACCACTTCGATATTTTTATTATTTTGGGATGTACGCACTATACGCACTATAAAATATCAACAACGAAACCAGTTTCACGTACTTTAGCAATAAACTAGAGTATACCGGGCACCGTTGCTTCTTCTCTTAAACCATTTTGTACGACATTTTCGTGCCATTTCCGACCAATTGTCTTACTTTTGGAAATAAATTTCAAAGTGGCTAAAGTGTAAATCGATTCATTACGTTCAATGGAGAAAATATACTGAATTTTGACATAAGTATTTCCAGAATCGAAATAACCACAGGTTCAATTTTAAACCGATAGATGACCTACCCGTCTAGTCAAACAAAGACACATTTACATATTTGTTATTACTTGTATCGGTAAAAGTAATTTTTGTATATTTTGTATTCTATTTATAACTCAAAACAATATTAAACACTTTAAAAGATGTTGAAAGATACAGTATTCCACGGATAATTGCCTCGACAAAAATGTCAAAATATTTGGGCAATTATGCGTGGACGTTATTTAAACGAATTCGGTTAATTGCCTATTTGAGGCAATTAAACGAATACGCTTAATTGCATGTATACAGTGCCGTCAATACATGTGAAATGCAAATATTTTTATACTCATACAAAAACTTGGTAGACTTTAATTGTAAGGTAGTATCAAAAAAGTAGTTTAAAAGTAAATTTAACGGATATTTTATGCCTATATAAACATAGTTGAGTTAAGCTGCACTTTTTAGAAAATAATTATTTTGGGTAATTAATCGAGGGAATTTTAAAGGAAATTTCTCGTTGGGGAAAATATATTTGAGGTAATTAAGCGAATGACGCAATTAAGCGAAAGTTAATTAACCGTGGAATTTTATTAGAAAATGGTAAGAAAATATATGGGGATTTAGAAATTGAGGTAAATAAGCGTGAAAGGCAATTAAGCGTGGGGCAATTATCCGGGGAATACTGTAATACGCTTTACATGAAACATCTTCTAACTTCCTTGTTATTGTTGCGAGTGTTTTCAAAATTCACAAATAAATGTTTCACTACGTACACTTTTGTTTAAAATAAATTGTGTGGAATTTTCATTATTTATAACAAAGTCAGCCATATATCCTATTTTTTTGCATTTCAATAAATTTGGAAAAAATTAATTAAAAAATTTTCAACAAGTGTAGTTACAGTTTTAGTAGTAAAATAATATTTTCTGGGTATTTTTTTTTTAATATCCGTATGTTTGTTCTTGATTACAGTAAATTAAAGTTTTACTACTACATACTTTGTTTTAAACAAATTCTGATAATTGTTTATGGCTTAAAAGAAATTCAAATATGTTTACTTTTTCTGTTTTTATAAATATGCACTTTATTTTTGAGCTTGAGATCTTTGTTCTCCCTTTTGTTCTAAGAAATATATATTACCTGACGAAAAACTTACTGGGGTATTATTTGATAAATATTGCATAGAAATTTCTCACATAATCCTTTAATAGACGTATTTTATTGTTTATGAATACGGTAGTTAAGCTCGAAATAAAGTGTATACGAGTATTAATTTAAAATAAAAGGTGAACAAATCGATATACATAGTAGAGTGTTAGTTATTAAATACATACATAATTGGCTCTTACAACCCTGTTTCAGGGTTACGGCCTATCTTCTCGCAACACACATGTTATCTGTATCAATTTTTATCCATGAGTACCGGGACCTACAGTTTTACAGCTAGTCAAGTTTACTTTATAAACATTTTTACAACGTCATATAAATTTTTTGTAATTCTTATGATGGTAAAACACTATGTTAAGTAAGTGCTCATGACGTAGCATAACAGTGTGTTTGAGACGATATAGCATAGCATAGCAATGTCGCATATCGCATTACTTTATTAAAGACAAAACAAAAAATAATTTTTTGTTTCGTCAGAAGCGTTGTATTTATTTAGTAAAATTCTATAAAAAATTTAGTTTTTTTGCCATGAATTTTTTGATAATCAAAGGAGAAAATGATATCCGTGAAGGAATAGTACACTAGTAGAGTTTTTTCCCGAGAAATCCCGTCCCGGGAATTCCCGGGAATTTCAATTGTTAAAATTTCCCGCTTTCCCGGGATTTTTTTTCCGGGATCCCGGGAAAAAAAATTATATGTCAATAAATAGTAACTACAAAGACGTGTTGGCTCAGACACATCGTATTATCAAAATTTTCAAAAAAAGTTCAACAAAAAATGCTATACTTCAAAAATATGTTGTCGCAGAACACAAGAAGGAAGTATGTCTCCAATTAGATATTGTAACTCGTTGGAATTCGTTAGTACCAATGATAGAAAAGTTTCTGCTCATAAAAAATTCAATAAAAAAGAGCCTTATTAATTTAGAATTGGCTGAACTATGGGTTGAGGAAAATATAGTTGTATTAAACAACATGGTTACTTTTAAATTTTATTAACAGTGATCATAAACATAGTTTGTTTTCTTATGCTTCTAAGCACTTGGTAGTTGGATATGCTGAAAATTTTTATAATCGACTCTTTAGTGTACACAATTTCGGAGAAGTTGAAACTTTTGATGAGGTTGAAGAATTTTCCGCTGCAAAAGAAAAAACATTTGAAGAAGTCTTAAATGCAGCCATTAGTGACGTAAATTGAGGTACTCAACCTACCTCCAAAAATAAATTCAAGGTCTCTATAAAAAAAGAATTGAAATTTTTTGAAGGAAGTGGCCAAAGAACTCAAAGTATTGCGCATTTGATTAAAGCACTTTTATCCATTCGTCCAAGTTCAGTAGAAAGTGAGAGAGTTTTTTCGATAGCAGGCAGTTTGTTAATAAAATAAGAAATAGACTTTCGGCTGAGTCTATAAATGCACTCAGTGTATTAAAAAATTATTTTTTAAACCAAAAAACAAATAATGTTTATTTATAAAAATTTAATTTTTATACATTTTTCATTCTTGTATTGCTGGAAATATGTATTTCTTATATTTGTATATTTTGTATTGCCTCTATAAATCCAAATTGTAATGATAGTATTCAAGAACTGCTATTCTTATTGAGAAGTAACATCCGTTAAGGAATATGATTTTCGATTTTATATAGAACTATTATAATATAATGTCCGTATTCTAAAAAGTATTTTAGGTTTATTGAGGGTTTATTTGACAAGTATTGCATAGAAATATGTCAAATAAACCGTTAATAAACCTAAAATAGTGTTTATGAATACGGGCATAAAACTATTAAGTAATTGTTTTAAATAGTGGAAGTGTTATATTTTGTTTTTGATCTCACATTACTCCTAGTTCCTATTTTTATTTTTAATAACGTATGTTTATTTTTTTTTACTTAGTTATGTAAGTATTTACTTCGTGTAAACCAAAATTTTTACGTTTCTAAATAAAAAATTTATTACTAAAAAAAATAAATTTTTGTATTTATTTCATAGACCGGGATCCCGGGATCCCGGGAAATTAAAAAAAATTTCCCGCTTTCCCGGGAAACACAAAACCCCGGGAAAAAAAAACTCTATACACTAGCCAAACTGAACATGCTTTCGATCACAGCTACGGTGGTCTCATCATCTGTTTATACATATTTATGACCAAGACTTAACTATTTAACTCACACTTTTAAAGAAATCACATACTGAAATAACTTTTTCTTTTTCATTTGCACATACACTTGTATGAGTTAGTCGAAGTAAAGTTAAACAACAGTTTCTATCACATTCTCCCTTTCTCACCATCATTGCAGTTTTTGTAATTCTCATCTTATTTGGATGATTTAGAATTACAATTTATTTTGATTTTTGCCTTCTTATTCCATTTTATCTACATTAGTCGACATCGATGAACTGTACGACTGTAGCCGTGGTGGTTAGAGGGCCTCGCTAGAAGCGAGCGTATTTCCTACGATATGCTGAAGAAAAGAAAAGAATCTGGTTTATTATAAAATATCTAAATAAGCAACTTTGCTATTATTTTCCCGAATGTCTTTAAATTTGGCATATGAATGGGTTATTTTGTAGTCTTTATTTAAGCCAAAGTAAACTAATTTTCCTTCATTTTCAACAAACTCAGCCAAATATCCTTTTTTGCTTTTTGTAGTATTTAATTAATTTTTTTATTTATTTGGTTTTTTTTCTCTCTCTCTCTCTTTTAAGAAAATTTTAAATGTGTGCCAAATTTTAGCCACCAAAATAATCTTTATGCGTTATAAATCATAACACGTATTGTTTTAAAACAAAACAAAACAAAACAAATGTAACCAAAATACGAGTATAATAGGTATTATGTGTACACGTAGTTTTTTTATAATGATGGTTTACTGTTTTCATTATATTTTCTTTTGTTTATATTTTTGTTATTTTAAATAATAACTATTACAATTTAAGTATTATTTTATTTGAATGAATGATTTTGAATATGTTTATACATATTTTTGTGTGGGGTTTGGTTTACATTTCGTCCATTTTCGTCCTTTTTATTATATTTTTGTTATGTCTATGCTTGTTTTGTTTTCTATTAAGCTCATGTTAAAGGTCATCGCCTATAATATTATTTTTTTTAAATATATTTTTCTGTTTTCATGTATTTAATTTTGTTAACATGAATACTTCAAGGATTTTCATTTAGATAATAATATTGTAAAAACAAAAATTGTAGGTGTACATTTTATTTTATAGATTTTCTTTGCCAAAATATAATGTGTGTGATCTTTTTGCCTCTAATGTAGCATCCATTAATATATTCATACATACTTGTACATACTCGTACATGCCTATGTATTCTTATTACATTCTATTCTATCTGTGTACTCTTTTCTTTTCTGAATTTTGCCTGTTTATATTGACAAAGGACATTTGAGTTAGAAAACTATAGAATTCATTTGCACAATGGTATTTAGTTATTGTTACTGTTGCAATTGTTGCAGTTCTTATTGCTTTGTTGTAGCCCTATGAACCATTAGAGCGGGAATAAAAGTAGTAAGTGGTAGCATACTAAAGATTGCAACAATAGGGTGTTGTTTCTTATGATAAAGAAAAACTTGTGCATAAACTGTTATTATAACAAAGTGTACGTAGTATGATTTTCTTAAACAACAATGGTTTTTGGTTAAACATTTTTAATAGCTAATTAGTAAAATTGTTTTAACCACTTTCGCTATCGTTATGCGATTTCTAAATAGCAGCTCTACTTGCCAAAAAAAACTAAAACAAAGATATTTTTTTCTATTTACTCTTTGGAGGAAAACTATATTACTATTAAGCGGCTTAGGAATGAGACAAATTGCTGTGAATTGACCATTCAAAGGTCCTTGAATGATCAACAGCAATTGCCCCATCGTTGCATATTGATTGTGTGGTAAGTGTCTTTGCTAAGTAGGTTTAGCTGTTATCTGCTACTTCCCAATAAGTAACGCTTTTTTGTTGATCATTCGTTTTTTTTTGTTGACATTGGTTAAGGTGGAATTTAGTGGACAGTGGCAGCGAATTCTTCTTAGAGAGAACCCTGTGTCAGGATTACGGCCTAGCTTCTCGCAGCACTCATGTTGTGTGTGTCAATTTTTATCCATGAGTACCGGGACCTACAGTTTAATGTCGACTCCGAACGACAGACTTGAGAAGCTTGTTCATGGCAAATAGGTACTCTCAGAGCTTTTTTTTTAAAGATTTCAGAGCTGGGTGTCGAGCCCAGGGCTCATGTCTTAGTAAGCCAACACAGTAACCACTAGACCACGGCGACTACAGACTAATTTTGAAAAAACCGCAATCTAACTTTTTAATTTTTCACCTTTGCTGGGATTTGATCCTGGGCCTTTGGAGTTTTTGTGCGAGCGAGTTTGCATTTAATATGACGATATATAGTCCTTTCCAAAAATTCTAATAGAATGCACAGCATCAGTAGGGGTTTACCCCTGAGTATTGGTCTCAATAAAAAAATAAAAAAAATTGCAAAATTGCGCTGGTTACTCCAATGTCATACATCATATGAGAACTCCTTGAAGCACCATTTTTATATAGTGGTATAAGTGTACAGTGAGCCATTGTCCTCAAAAATAGCCACGAATCATATAGAGAATTTTATGTTTTGCATAAAACTGAATTTTTTAATTAAATTTTAAAAAATCCGAAAGTACCGCTGACTTTACCAATCATCGATCTTTATAGAAGACCCCCTAGACTATCTGTGGCACATATGCGTAAGGATTTAATTTTAAATCAGATTGCTCCTGCATGTAGCCACTGTTATTAATGTCAAATGCTAAATAAAGTCGTATTAGTTAAATTCGAATACCAATAGTCAGGGTAAGCCCCTACTTATGCTGTGCATTGTACTGGAATGTGCTAATATGTGCAAGATGAGACAAGTTGCTGGTGGTATTTGATCACTCAATGGCTAGTGTTATACCTTCACTTTTGAATGATCAACAGCAATTGCCCCATCTGTCGTTGGATGTTAATTATATGTTAGGGGTGAGCGTCTCCACTAAGTAGGTTAGCTGCTATCTTCCACAAGGTGGTCTTGTACTCCTGATCAATGATTTTTAATGCCTGCCAAAGTTGGAGTAGAGTGGAAATGTAAAGGAGCGGTTTCTTGGTGGTGGACAACTTGGAGTGGAGGAACCTTTAATTTTTAAATTATAATTTATAGAAAACCGCTAATCATTTTAGTCCTTCGCTGGGATTTGAACCTGAGCTGTTGTAGTTTTTGTACGAGCGCTCTAATCTAATCTATAAACAGACGTTTTTTGGTATTTGATAATCCGAACATCAGCACTTTTTTCTCTTTATGCTTTTGTTTTTGCTAGTTGAATATAGCCGTGCCTACAACAACAGACCCACATTTGCTGTATCACAAAATCTTATATATTTTAAATAAATAAAAAAACGAATTAAAAATTTATATAAATTTGTATCCATATGAATAAAACTATCTAAATTTCTCAATTCTATATGGGTATTTCCTGTGTTGCGGACGCACGTTTTTATTTTTTCTATTCTAGTTTTCTTAAAAAGTAGAAATATTTCGAAGACTATGTCCATATTAAAAAATTTTGATTTTGGACAGTACTATAATATGCTTTTACTGAAACTTTACTTAAAATGTTGTACTAAAAATTATGACTAACACGTTACGGACGCACAAAATTTTTCATATGTATTTGAAGTGTCCATGAAAATTTGGAAAATTTAGCGAAATTTCTTATGTGATAAATATTATTATTTTTGTTTCTTTAAAGAAGACATGTTGGGGTTTTATAAACAACTTACTTTACATTAAAAATACTTTTACCTTTTATGCAACTTCAATCTAAATGGGCGTTGCGGATGCACATTGCGGACACACACATTTATCTATGAATAACAGTATTTGAAAACCTATTTTTTCTTATTTTTATTTGAAACTCAGTTAAGTGCGGTGTTAAGTGCGTTTCGATTTCATGGACAAGATCCGCCAAAGATGCCTCTGTGAAGTCTAAGAGTAACCGATTGTCTGCTTGTCGCCAATGCTTCCATTTAACAGTTTCGTTCAATTTTGGTATAAAGTCTATAGGCCCCAATGCGTCTTTGATGTCGTAGGTACATTTTTTGTATTCACTCACCATACATAATAGCTCATTTTTCGTATCACAGCAAACATTTTCCAAAATAATTTAAAATTTGGCGGAAAAGATTTTATTACATTTGAACAGCTATCCAGCATGTACCCGACGTTAGCGTGGTACTTACATATGCTAATATTGTGAGGCGTTTTTCTTGATGGCAGAATGTGTGATGGACGATTTTCAAAGAAGACACTTTTACTTACTCGTTCCTCAGGAAATTTTTCTTTATACAGAACAAAAGCTTCTGAAACTGTTATTACCATGAAGCGCTTAGCAACGGAGCTTTTTGCCAGCCGCTTAATCACTTACATCATCTCGACAATAGAAATTAATAATTTTTGTGCGAACTGGTTTACTAGACATTTTCTGGCATAAATATGTCTCAAATAGTTTCTTTATAATTTCATATTTTTTAGCCGGATTTTTTGGAAAACTATTTTCGGCTTTTTTTCATGCTTTCGCCAACGTCTGCTTACAACTATAAGGCTTTTATACAGTAGATTCTTTCCTATTTTTTCGCAAGTTTTGAATTCGTGAACGATTTTTTCTTTTCTTTTAATTGCTTACAAATTATTGTAGTTTCCTTCTTACGAATCATTCGCTGTCTTTCTGACTCCTTATTGCAAAATGCTTTCCATTTTTCTTCATCTGCTCTTATCCTTCAATTTTTTCGAACGAGATGTAGATTCAGTAATATGGTTTATTTCTATCTTAAATACGAAAAGAAAAAACTAAATTGTTTACTGAAAAAATTACCAATTATTTACTTCCTGTTGCGGACGCACAAATTTTAAAGGCTATTTGTACTTTAAAATGACAGGTAAACTAACAACTTTTATAGATTTAATTTTTACTCTAGTAAAGAAGTTGCGAAAAAACACATCCGCCGTTTCTAATATTTTTATTTCTACTGACATCAATAACAAATATAAATTTTGCGTTGCGGACACACGAAAAATTTTACCTAAAACCAATCATGAATTTTACCGTTATTCAAACTCTCTAAATTTTTTCTTCACACTGAAAGCAACAACTACAACTCATTAAACATTATAAATACAATGTTGTTAAATTTAAATTGAAATATCTGGTAAACAAGAGAAGTCAAAGTAACTACTGAAGGCTGTGAAAAGCATTAGAAAAAAGGAGCTATCGTTTTAAGCACTATAACTAGAGTCGCCATTATTTTAAATGACTGATCCTTTGTTTTGTTAAAGTTCAACAAATTGGCCATATGAATTCAAAAAAATTGGTTAAAAATATAGCAGTTTTAAACTATGAAATTTTCCGTCCTTCCTCTGGAAATACCCATATATAAAACGCCTGGTCGCGGCGAAATCCTCTAGCTGCCGGGACTATAGACATACTTTCATATATTGGTTGATGTCGTCTAAAATGATGTATGACAACAAGTTAACAAGCTATAAGAGCTTTTTAGAAATTCATTTTTCATTTTCATTTTGAACAACGCTTTAGAAACTATCATTTTGAAAATGTTCATGAAAATAATATTTGACAATATATCCTGAACTTATGTAGATTAAAGGAAACTTTAAAATCACTTTTTCGAAACCTCTGTTTTGCATAACCCCTTATTTTTTTCGCAATGGTTTTGTTTTTAAGGTGGCATCTGTTGTGGTAGCAGGAGTTGTTGAAGCTTCAACCAGTTGTTGTATTCAGCTATTGTCTTTGATTTACAATTGTACCATTTGCATTTGTAAATATAACAATTGGCAAAGGACTTCATTGCTATTGTTTAATGTGCCTTAATATCTATATTTCTGTGCTACTGTTGCACAGCCACCTCAAGCTACTGGCACTAAAGCCACTGCTGTTGCTATTGTTACTGGTCGCCTGGCCCCAGTGTATGTGTGTCATCTCTTTATACAAAATAAAGTAGAGAAGAAGAAATGTAAATGTTTAATATATTTTTTGTAGTGGTTGTGGAAACCTATGACACATATAACTTGCATACTTGCAACTCAATTATAAATGACCTTTTTTGCCATCACAATTTAAAATATGCCACAAATGTAATTTAAACATTTTTTTCTTTTCTTTTCAATATCTTCACTCACTGTAATATCCCTTGCACTCTGCTTTACAGTTTACATCACTTAATAAAACGTTGGGGAGGTAGACTTGCAAAGGGTATGCAACTGCACTGCAATAATTTATATTGCTAATGTTGGCATTTCAATATATCATGGCTTGGTATGCAACTACAGCAGAAAGAAAAATTTTAAAAATTATTATTACAAAATGCCACAAAAACACACATAAACTCCTATTCTCTTTTACCGGAAACAGGCTTTTGTATGAAAGTGTTTGTAAATAAAACTAATGGTTGTACAAGTACGTGCCATAGTTGGAAAACAAATTTAACTTGTTGCATATCCGCTTAAAACTCTAGGTTATATGTAAAAGGATTTACCAAATGGTACGTTGAAAAAAATTCATTTAATTTCGAAAATTCGATTGAATTACATTTCATAATGAAAAATTTTCAGGATTTTTGTTTTTTCCTTTTTTTTGTATATGAAAGCCAGGAAATTATATGTTGCCATGAAATTTTATGATTTTAATGAATTGCATCCATTTGATTGCATTTCCTACCAACTTTTTTAATTTGTTTGTCTATTTTTTTTTTTTTTTTTTTTTTTTGCAACAAAACTTTTGATAGTGGGGGCTAGAAATTAAAATGTGCGAACGACACTATTTTTTTGTGACACTTCTCATCACCATTAATCACATAATTTTGAGTATGCCATTATGCACGTACTGTAACTTGTTTCTAATGGGGTCAACTTATAGAAGTATGATGTTAAAATAGTTTATTATATATTGTTCTTTGATCTCGTTTTATTGTGATAAATTTAAATAAGGTGACAATTTAATAAGATGAGAGATAAAAAATATTAAAAAGCAACAATGTTTGATAAAAAATAAAACCCTTTTAGTTAAAAAAAACATTGTGATCGTCGTAGGGCAATAGGTAGTATGTTGGCTTGCTAGACGAGAGCTGCGGTTTCAAACCATAACTCTGACATCTTGAAAAAAAGAAATATAAAAAAAATTTCTCTTTCTGCGACCACCTGTTAGCAGTCTTCTGGCAAAAGCTCTGAGAGTAACTGATTGCCACGAACATTCTTCTTAAGTCTATCATTCGGATTCGACGTTAAACTCTCCCGGTACTGCTAGATAAATATCGATGCTATGAGAAGCTGTAATTCTGAAAAAGTGTTGTAATGGCAGGGTGTCCGCCGGATAATTTATAATTTTTGATTAAATGAAAGAGAATGGATCTTATCTTATGTAGTTGCCGTGGTCTAGTGGTTAGTGTGTTGGCTTACTAAGACATGAACCCTGAGGCTCTGATATCTTCAAAAAAAAAAAAAAATATGAAAAAAATATTTCATTCGGCGACTACCTCTCAGCAGTCTTCTGGCAAAAGCTCTGAGAGTAATTTATTGCCATGAAAAAGCTTCTCAACTCTGTCGTTCGGAGTCGACTTCATACTGTAGGTCCCGGTACTCATGGATAAAAATTAACACACACAATCTGAGTGCTGCGAGAATCTAGGCCGTTATCCTGACACAGGGTTGTAAAGGCCAGTTATGTATGTTATGTATGAATGGATCTTATATTGATATGTATGTATGAAGTACAATATCAGATAAAAGTCCGCCTCTATTAGCCTCACAAATTAGAGCCCTTTTTAAAACATTTTTCCTTACGTTCTCACATTTTCACGCGGTATTTCATAAATTTCATCACGAATATTTTGTTTGAGTTGCTCCAGCGTTTCTGGTTTGTTTGCATAAACTTTGCTTTTCAGATATCCCCACAAAAAGAAGTCCGGAGCAGTCAAATAAATCTTCTGGAAGAAGCTTATGTGTCAACTGAATCTTAAATGGAAACAAATGCGAATTTTTGTGAAAAATGTGGCCAAAGTTGTTCTCTGAAGACCAAGCTCTTAAGTACGGCGTCGAATTGAGGTTGATGGATTGTTTTAAACACTTTCTTGAACAGCAGTAATGTTTTCAGCCGATCTTGCAGAACGTTGAGACTTTCTTCAAAGTCATTCACTACACGATAAATAGGCACGTTGTTTTCCCTAAAAATTTTACGTAACTTTCTAACAAATTGGTTTACAGAATATTTTTCCATAATAAATTTGCAACGTCTCTACTTCACGACTGCCCTATATGAACTGTTAAGACTCATTTTTACCCAAATAGCGGCAAAACAAAGTAGTATACCTTCCCGGCGGTTACCCTGTATATAGAATTTAGTTTCTGATCTAATTAAAGCATTTTAAGACGAAACAAAATTAATAAAAATAAGATCATTACAGCCTATCTGGGGTTCGATCTCGAGTCTTCAAACCATGTAATTAAAAAATATTACCTATGATTTTCAATTAAAAACAAATTCATACATTCAACAGTGTAATTCTCATTTTCTCATCAACACAATTATATTTTTACTTTTGCACAGGTCTCTATCAGAGTTAGGCCGAGACCACGAAATGAGCGGCAAAGCGGTGAGCGGAAAAAAATTAAAACATATGGAATACTACTGAGTGGCCAGGCAATGAGCGATATTTATGGGCTGCTAAGCGGCACCGCTTAGGAATAGAGCTTGTTTTAATTTTTAGTTGATTTCTGAGCGGCGAAGTATAAACATAATTATAATTATAATTTCATTTGTACAAAGCCGAATTTTAGAAATAAAAATATGGCATTTTAATAACTAACGGCACTAACCTCTCAGTAATAAGCCACTTGCCGCTCATTGCTTGGCATCGGCCTTAGTAGAACAAACGACTAAGACACCTCTGGTTTTTTCTTTAGCCTAATTGGCTTTTACGTCATTATTGCCTTATCATAATCTGGCATTTTAACAGCTCATGCAATTATACAGTTGGTAGGTAATTAGTAAACCAGACTGTTTTAGTAAATTTGTTACCATTAAATTCTCCTTTACTCTTTACCCTGTTTACCGACACTTTTTACTGCTTCAATTTATCTCATTTTATATTTTCGTTTGCACCACAAATTGATAGATAAGTTGGCAAAAGTTTTTGTGGTAAAAATTATAGAAAAAAAGTAAAATTGATGAAAAATAAATTTAATTTTAATGGTTTCAAATTAAAATAATTAATGATCAAAATCACAGGCCATTTGCTTTTGTACTCAATTTGGCTTGAAAATGATAAACTAATTAAAATTGATTTCTTTTGTTTTTTAATACTCGCAACGAAATTCTGTTGTTTTATTTGTTTAAACTGCACTTTTTTTTATCAAACTGTGCTTTTCATTATTGCATTTATATTATAAAAGTGAATGTAGTAAAAAACTTTTTACGTACTAACAGAAAAAAATTTTGAATTTCGTTTAGATATTAAAAATAAAATATCCTTTTTTTACCTTGCATTTTTATATTTAAATATATTGAATATGTTATTTATTTAGAAACTTACTTAATTCGATAGATACATTGTAGTTGTATTAGACTATAATAATAGTAATAAAACTATTAATTCAATTTAATTTAAATTAGAATTAAATTTTAAAATCCTAATGCATACCAAGAGTGAAAAAAGGAAAGTTAATAATAACTCTATTAAATTGGGATAATATTAGGTAATGCATTGATTTTTAACCAGAGTAGGAAAATAAACAAAACTATACGTTTGATCTCATTTTGTTTTGTTATTTACAATAAGTAAAACAAATATAAAACAGAAACAGTGAGAACGATTGTCCAATTTAATTTTGTATATTGTTTTTGTTTTGAGTATTACAAATACACTAACTCAAATGTGCGTAGGTACAACAAAAAATGAATGAGTAGAAAAAGAAAAGAAGAAGAGAAAAAAGAGCAAATTATACAAATGTAACGGAATAACAAAGCAAGCACAAGAGCGAAAAGCTAATTGTTTTATTTGCACTCTTTCTCATTTAGAAAGTATTTGTTTTGGTTTTGCTCATGTACAATACGATTAAAAAAAATTTGAAAAGTTTATGACTTTGTGGTAACGTTTGCGAAATGTTTTGTTTGTTTGCCCACTCTGTTTTTAACAATAAGTATGTATCAAGTATGAAAAGTTCACTTCGAACTTCAGTTATCAAAGCACCCAATTTTGTACAAACATATAAAGTTTCACACACTTATGTCTGATTTGTACACACCACGAATAACTCGGTGAATCCCAGTTTTATTTTAATGAGCGAGAAAAATAATTTGTAGTAAAAATACAAAAAAAAAAATGCAAAACATCCAGATATTAGATCCTGTAGTTCTAATTTTAGAGTATCCAATATATTGCAATGGCAGGTTTTAATTTCTGCGCAGTTCGAATTTGTGAGATACTACTGTAATTGCACCCTGTTATGTAAAAAAAGGAAACATACATACATACATAACTGGCCTTTACAACCCTGTGTCAGGATTACGGCCTAGCTTCTCGAAGGAAACACATACATATATAATTTTTTTTATAAAATATCTGTGGAAGTACATCTATGTATATCTTTGATTACACAGGTTTACAAATTTTTAATTTGGAAAAATACCAAGAACGCCACATGCCTAGATAAGTTAATTGGGACCTCCTGAGCACAAAAACGCAATTATTATTTTTTTCTAAATACCGTTTTTTAGATAACGGTACTTTTGTGTTTTTCGGTGTATGACCCCACTCAAACCCTTGTAGAGACCAACCAAAAAGTTCGATCGAGATAAGTGGCATATCGATGGAAAGGTAATTGAATGCCCTTTCCGTCGATATGCTGGAACATTCTATCTGATAAGAAATCGCTGAGATATGGCACTTCAAAGTTCAAAATTTTCCAATTTTTTACGTTTTTTTCAAAATTTTTCATTTTCATTTCAATTTTTTTCTACGTTATATTGAATATCTGGAATGTTTTATTCTTTTACCAAATAAAAATGAAAAATTTCACCAGAAATGGAAGAAATCAAACGTCTATATCAATAAGCCCACAATCACACGTGTATCAAGAGAAAATTAAATGCTGCATCATAGAAATTCAGCCAGAATTATTTTCGACGAAAGGGTGAGTTTGTGCCAGTAAAGTCGTAAAGGTCATGTGACCGATGCGTTATTCCAAAAATAATAATCCTATCTAAAGACTAAAAACTCTCTTTTATATTTAACTCAAATCTTGCTTTAATTTTGGGGCACTCTGTAAATATACCAAAAATCTTTTGAACTAAGCCAAAGTCAGAAAAGCTTGCATAAATCCTTTCTTAAAATTATTGAAACATACGTTTTAAGGAAGTTATTAAGCAACAAAGTGCAGATGAACACCATTTTTAATACATTTACGAAAAAATTATTTTATTAACTTGAAGTTTTAAAAATATTTTTCAATACAATGTCGTGTAATCTAATGGTAAAAAAAGCATATTTTCAACGGAAACACTGAGGATGACTTAAAGGAAGTTTGATAGCAGCAAATCTTAATATGCTCTCACAACAGGCTAATAAATTATGTTTAAATATCAAAAACGTTGACCAAAAAAAAAATTCTTTAGATTTCTAACAAGTAGACAAAAAAACACAGAAAAACACTCAAGTCTCCATACTCACTCATGTTAAGGAAATCCTCTTGCCAACTACAGGCAAGTATGTAAAGCGAGATAGAGGGAGAGAGAGATAGAGAGAGAAAAGGCATAAAATGCAAATTAAAAAGTATTTTTAAAAATCTCTTTTGATATAAAACTTCTTTATTGCTGGCTGCTTGAAACGACTAAAAACTTTCATACGGCCTGGCCTGGCTTTTTTTACCCTCTTAAGATAAGCATACAATACAATACAATTTGGTATATGTTTCAAGTCATGGCTTTAATCAGCTGTAAAATTTGTAACAAAAAAAGAAAAAAAAAAAGCAAAAAAAAAAATTGGCACAAAAGTATTTGCATTTTTAGGGATTGAAAACACAAGCAATACACAACAAGTCAAATAAAACTACAAAATGCAAGAAAAAAAAAAGAAAAAAAGTAGAAAGCAGAAAAAAACATGAATGTGAAATGAATTTTACTTAAAATATTAAAACTTTTCTAGTTGCCTTTTACAATTTTGTATATTTTTTTTTTCGTCTCATTCTTGCTGTTTTTAAGTCACTTTATGGCAAATGTTAAGAAGTTTATTTCTTTTTTTTTCTTATGAACATCATACTGAAACCTTGTATTATTTTATGATACTTTTACAGTAAAAGAAAGTATTTATTTAGGTTGGTAGGGTTCAGATTTGCAAAACGCATTAACAAATTTATCTCAAAAGTTGTTTAAAATAGATGAATTTTAAATAGTAAAACAGAACTAAAAACCAAACAAAGTGTTGATAAGAATGCGTTATAAATGTTTGAATTTATAAAACTTCAGTTCATGTTGAAGTCTATTTTTATGTACAGTGGGTATAAATATAGCCGGACCTAACTTTTATTTAAAAGAAGCCTAGAAGGCAATTTTAATTCGGTCATATCTCCTACACTACATACGCAATCTAAACAATTTTTTCTACGAATTATAAAGGAAGTGCATTGAAAAGTTATCAATTAAAATATCTGACATATGAAAGCTACTGAACTGTGTAAAAAGACTTTTTCTAAGACAAAATATTCATTTTTAATCAAATAAATTATGAATTTCGCTCACTCTTCTTTGGAACGGAATTATTTGATTTGTAAAAAATAGTTTTAAAAAATCGATTTTTAGTCACCAAAATACCGCCTACACAGAGTGCAAGACGGTGCGATGGGCGTGGCAGATTTCAATGAAACTTGGCATACGTCTTTTGTTTTTTCTAAGAAGTATATGTACTAAATTTTAAGACTTTTGCTGTTATAGGAAAGGTTTTATGTGAAAATATCTATTTTGATTGTATGGGCGGTGGGCGATGGGTGTGGCTGATTTTCATGAAACTATTTTATTTTCTTAATTTAGTCAATATAATACTCTGTGCCAACTTTCAAGTTTCTAGGTCCACTCCTTATATTTTACCAGTGCGCGTTGCGCTAATTGTGCGTTTCGTAAATATGTGTAAAAAAGTTAAAATAGTATATTTTCATAAATCAATTTATACAGAAAATTGGCAACGTATTTACCGGACAAAAGTTAGAAAACTTTTAGATGCGTTGACTTACATTGTACATTGTAAGCGCAGTTAACGACGCACATTGGGTTGAAATTGCTAACAACGACTCCTAATTCAGGTGTTACAGATAGCACTTTTTTTTTCATTTCATAGTATTAAATTGGTCATTATAGTTACAAAAAATCACTTTTAAATAAAACATTTTTTTTAAACTCCAGGAATGTTCATCGGTCAGCCCGTATGAATATTTAAATGGCTTTGCAAGCTCCATTTTAAAAGATAAATGAATGAAATTTGGCGCATTTGATTTTTTTAGGTTAGTACCGCAACGTACAAAAATTTAACGAAATCGGTAAATGATTTCCTATAGCCCTTATACAAAATTTTCCCGGAAATAGGCCATACTAATTTTTATTTATTAAAAAGTTTTTATTAATATCTTTTCTAATATATAAAATTCTCGTGTCGCGGTGTTTGTTGCCAAGCTCCTCCGAAATGGCTTGAACGATTTTCATGAAATTTTGTGTGCATATCGGGTAGGTTTGAGAATCGATCAACGTCTATTTTTCATACCCCTAAATGTTAAGGTGACCCGCCTTAAGGGAAAATTTATTCCTCACCTAAATAACGTACCGACTTCGATGAAATTTTAAACTAGATAGATCTGCGTACCGTAGAGCATATATGGTTGACGTTTGTTTTTTAAATATTCAGAGGGGCGGTACAAGGGCTATTTTTCCCTATTCCCCACTAACAAACGGATTTTGATTAAATTTTGTTGGTGTCTTAACACAACTTTAGATTAACCAATGTAAATTTTCACATCTATTTTTCATAACCCTAAATATTAGGGTACCCGCCACAAGGGAAAATATATGCCTCACCTAACTAACATATAGACGTCGATGAAATTGTAAACTAGATATGTATCATGCTTCTTCATTATTCATTATTAACGTTCTTGTATGTTTAAAATAATATGTTTCATGTATGTATGTATAGCTGAGTACCGTAGAACACATATGGTTTATGTTTTTTCTTTTAAGAAGTTTTCAGAGGGGGCTATACAGGGAATATTTCTCCCTATCCCCAACTAACAACTGAAGTACCGAAAGTGGCGGATAATCATTTATTAAAATTATTAGTAACGCAGACATTGATTGCTCATATCAATGTTGGATTTTGCAGTTCGGTGAAGAATATCAAATATAAATGAACTAAAAAAATTGTTCCTAGAGCAAATTAATATGGCAAAACAACGTTTACCGGGTTAACTAGTTAATAATATATAAAGTATATATGTATATAGGGAAGCAGGGTAGTTTAACGGACGGACTAATACTAATAGTAATACTTAAATACCTTATTATACAGCGCTTAAAAATATAAAGAAAAGTTGAAGACGGACAATAGGAGTTGGATAGTTGTTTGATAGCTCTTAAAGATGAATGTTGTAAAAATATAAAAGTTGAAAGTAGAAAGTTTAAAAGTTGAAAGTTTGCAAATTTTATTAAAGTTGATTAAAGTCGAACTGATAAACCATAAAACTAAATTAGTGCAGAACCCTTTTTTATTAAATATCAAATATATATTTCTTTATTAAAAATTAAATAACATTTAATTGCTCATATTTTAAATAAAATACAACATTGAATTTATTTTTATTAAACCAATTTAATGCGTTTAATTTGAACTTTCCTACTTGTATGTATATAATAACTGGCCTTTACAACCCTGTGTCAGGATTACGGCCTAGCTTCTCGCAGCACTCATGTTGTGTGTGTAAATTTTTATCCATGAGTACTGGGCCCTACAGTTTAATGTCGACTCCGAACGACAGACTTAAGAAGCTTGTTAATGGCAATTAATTACTCTCAGAGCTTTTGCAAGAAGACTGCTGAGAGGTAGTCGCCGAAAGAAATATTTTTTTCATATTTCTTTTTTTTTAAGATGTCAGAGCTGGGTGTCGAACCTAGGACTCATGGCTTAGTAAGCCAACACACTATCCACTAGACCACACGATAATAGCATAGAAAAATTAAAAAGATAGTTAGTGATGCACAATTTTGTTTACTATAATCTGTAATAGATTACTTTTTAAAAATATTAATTTTAAATTTTTAATTAAGAGTCATTATTGGCAATTTCAACCCAAAGCGCGAGGTAACACATGCTACGTACTTATACGTCTACCATTTCAGCCCTGATGAGTGTCTTAATTGTTCATATCATTGATATTTTTCTTATACATACTATGTTCTATTTAAAGTTCGTTTAATAGATTTTTGCCAAAACTACCAAATTTATAAAACTGAATTTTGTAGAAAATGTAGTTTTAATATATAATTTTAATATATACATTCCACTCTATTCCACCTTAACCAATGTCAACAAAAAACGAACGATCAGGGAAAAAAGCGCCACCTATTGGGAAGTAGCAGATAACAGTTAAACCTACTCAGCGAAGGCACACTCACCACACAATCAACATGAAACGATGAGACAATTGCTGTTGATCATTCAAGGGTGAAGGTATAACACTGGCCTTTGAATGATCAATTCACAGCAATTTGTCTCATTTCTAAGGCGCTAAATAATAATATAATAATTAATAATAATATATGTACTGTCCTTTAGTAGGGGTTTACCCCTGAGTATTGGTCACAAATTAAAAAAATAAAAATAAATATAACTTAAAAATAAAAAAATAAAAAAATATAAATAGTAGCTCTAGGATGCTTATAAAAGTAATCATGAGTTCAAGTTTTTTAACGAGAATGTAAAATATTCTTTTGATTCAAGTAAACTATAAGTATGTATGTATGTCCCTGACCTAAACTATCTCTTTCCTTAAAACATCAATTCAAGAAGGTATAGCGAAATAGTGAAAAACTAAAAATTTAAATACATATTCGAAAGTGAAATTAATTAAAAATATCAGGAAGCTGGATCAAAGAAATGCAATAATTAAAAGATTTTCTTTGCTTTAACATTTTTTGTTTTGCAAAATTTCTTTCATTTGATGCATTTGATGTTGTATTAAAATGTAATTTTTTTCACAAAACTATCAGTATCAATAGCAATTTCTTTCAATATTTTATTTATATTTATATTTAAATTTTTCTTTTTTTATTTTTATTTTACCTGTCGTTTTAATTTCCCCTTTTCCATCAATATATGTATTTAGATGAGGCTTTATTTCTTTTACGTCTAAGTTTTTTTTACTATTTTTTAGTTTGTTTTCCATTCATATATAGTATATATTAATTTATAATACTTTTTGTTTTAGCTGTATTTGTTTTTGTATTTGTTTGTCTTTCTTTTTTTAATGTAATGGCGTTTGTCATTTGTTTGATGGTGCAATAGTACGAGTTCATGTTTAAAGATTTTCTTTTACTGGGTATTATACATATACAGAGTCAGCTAGGTAGCAAGACAAATGGGCTTTATATTCATATATAGGGTGAACCAATTGAATATTTTATTATAAATTTATAAATGGATCCTTTTTCATCTAAACATTATACCTAAATAGTGCTGCAACGCATACCTCTTACCATATGTATTATGGCTGACTGGCACAGAAACAATTTTTTTCGGAGAAATTTCCATTAAAAAGTTAATTGGTATTATTTAAAAATAGTCATAAAGCTGACCTCAGTCGGAAAATCAAAAATCTCGCTACGTCTTGCACATGTAGAGCATAAGAGTTTTAAGTATGCAAAATTTCAGCTTTCCGCGACATCAGACGGCTTCAAAAAGCTGCGGAAAGAGAATTGGAGATACATCCGGACAAACAACGAAATTATATATATCCCTTTCAGACCGTGATGCATCGATTGTGAGGGTGGGCTTAGGTCTCATTATTTTCGTTTATATTTGATCAACTTCAAAAAAACCGACATGCTTCGATTGTGCTGATTGTTCTTTATATTTCTTTCTCACACTATTCTGCCATTCGATTTACCGTTATTTAAATTATTTCGAAAATCTTGCGTCAGATTTCAGTTTTGTCAAAATGAGCGGAAGGAACAATTTGTGTTAACAACTACAAAAGTACTAATGGCTAGTAAATAGTGAATTGGGGCATATTTTAACTAAAAAAATTATAAATTTTAATGTTTCAAACCATTTAAAGTCATTTCATGCAATAAATATGCGTTTCAGTTAAAAAGATTAACGAGTGCATCAATTGTGCTTGTCCTGAAAATCCTTGAAGGATATGAAAATGGTAAAATCTAAACATTGATTATATTTTCGTACGATATGGAGACCATATATTCCAAAAATCAGTAAAAAATTCCCATTAATTTAGTGGCAGGTCTGAAAGGGATATAGATTCCCTATTTATAGAGGATGGGCAAATTTGAAGTTAGAAAGTAAATTGGCTGTCAAATGATGAAATGTCAAGAATTGAGCTGTCATTTTTTGACATGTATTTAGTAAGAAGTTATAAATTGCTTACCATGGGACGCTACATCTTGAAAAAAGAATTTTAATTGTGAAAATTTACTATTGAAATGGTTAATATTTTACTGTACCAATTCGAAAAACTGGAGCAGTTTTGCTGACAATAGAACTAAACAAAGCACTTGCAATAGCCGTACTCATGCAATCATTACCACTGTTTAGCAAAGTCTTGAGAGTAAGCCTGCAATATCAACTCGTTGACGTTCGCAACAATTGGGCATCACCAAAGACACTTTGCGCAACAGTTTGCCTAAAAATCTTCACCTTCACGCTTATAAAGGAATGTTTATGAATTGGCTGTTTGAAACATACACAATGACACATACGTGTATAATTGGCCATTACCACACAGAGCAGAGTGGACAAACAAACAAAACATTTCGCAAACGTTACTACAAAGTCATAAACTTTTCAAATTTTTTTTAATGGTATTGTACATGAGCAATACCAAAACAAATACTTTCTAAATGAGAAAGGGCACAAATAAAACAATTAGCTTTTCGCTCTTATGATTGCTTTGTTATTCCGTTACATTCGTATAATTTGCTCTTTTTTCTCTTCTTCTTTTCTTTTTCTTCTCATTCATTTTTTTTTTTTTTGTACCTACGCACATTTGAGTTAGTGTATTTGTAGTACTCAAAACAATATACAAAATTAAATGGGACAATCATTCTCACTGATTCTGTTTTGTTTTACTCATTGTAAAGAAAAAAAAACAAAATGAGATCAAACGTTCAGTTTTGTTTATTTTCCTACTCTGTTTCAGAGTTACGGCCTTGTTTTTCGCAGCACTTATGTTATGTGTGTCAATTTTTATTTATTAGTTCCCGGACCTACAATTTAAAGTCGATTGCGAACCATAAACTTGAGAAGTTCTTTAATGACAATCAGTTACTCTCAGAGCTATTGCCAGAAGACTGCTAAGAGGTAGTCGCCGAAAGAAATATATTTTTGTTTTATTAAACTTATTAAACTGACGTTAGTAAAGCTAGTACACCCTGTAAATATACGTTTAGGTGTGTTTTTTATATATGTATATATGTATATATGTATATATAATTTCTTAGTCATCTAGTGAGTCAGTCAGTCAGTCATTCAGTTAGTTAGACTATCATCCCATCAATTCATATTCTTTTACTCATTCTTGCAACTGTTTATTCTATAACATGTCTGGCACAAGTATTGTTATTCTAGTTTTTTTTTTTCATGTAAAATTTTAGTACTTATTTGTGTTTGGTACCAGTGACAACAACACAGCCAAAAATAGAAAAAGCTTTACAATCTATAACAGGCATCTAAAACTGTGTATCTGTGCATCTAAAAAAGTAAAGCATGAAAAGTTTTGTCTGATAAAAATTTGATGGAAGTATTGGAGGCAGAAAAAATTAAAAGAAAATATATAAATGTATACATATATACATATGTACCAGTATGTATAAAGATTTTTTTTTTTAATTTTAACAACAGCAATACACTGCAATAAACATTTCAAGGGTTATTGCTTATTTAGTTAATTTTGTTCTAGTCTATGTACATAGTTTTTTGTTGGCGTATTTTGCAAAGTGCTCTGAAAAATAGTGCAGCCCAAAGAAAGGGACCTTTTGTTACTTTATCAGTAACAAAAGCAGAAAAAATGTGAATTTAATTGTGGTTACAGTAGTAGCAGTGGTAGTAGTGGAAAATTATAGAGCGAAAGAGAAATAGAGAAAGAGATCCCGTATTTGTTTTAAAAGAATTGCATGAATATTAAATGTGTTTGGGAGCGAGCAAGAGAATAGTATCTGCAACCATGTGAATGTGAATATTGCATGAATTGTTGTTGTGCAGCCTTCGCCTTTTATCTTTTCTGATTTATTATTTTGTTTTTTTTTTTTTTTTTCTGCCTATATTTTCCTCTTTTAGCTTCAGTACTTGGTTGGCTGGTTGGGTTATATGTTCGAAAGTGTCAATATCGTGTTAAAAAGTTTATTTTTAAGTTTGTTTTAGTTATTTCTATAAATTTACTTTTTTAATGTTTTCATTTTTATAGTTTTTCTTAACTGTTTGTTTTTTCAATAACTTTTCTTTGTTTAAGTTTGGGGTATTCTATGTTCGTGTCATTAAAAAATCGTAAAAATATTTGTTATTTTTGCAGAATTTTATGATATCACCAACAAAGATACTTAAAAAAACTCAGTCCAGATGGAGGAATTTTATTAAATGCTCTTCCATTTTTTTAATGTTAAAAAACTTTATAGGTAACAGGCAGAGATTTAGAAAGTTTGTTTTAATTTGCGAATGTTAATGGTTTTTTTTTTAATGAACAGAATTTATTTTCAACTTTTTAAAGGAATATCAAATGTATTCCAAATCCTTTAAATACAATTTATTTGTAATAGTATTCATTTCAATTTGTATTACATTTTGAAAATTATATGTATTAGGGTGGGTTAATTTATTTGAATGAGTAGAAACACCACAGGCTACAGAAAATTCTAAGAAAATTACTCAAACAAAGTATGGGCCTAAAACGAAAAATAAACAGCCATCACGAGACATAATTGAATCTTGGATAATGGGGAAATTCGTTTAAATTTGAAAGCAGTTTTTTATATTCTCAAATGCTGTTTTCTTAAGATGCAGATGTCAATTAGGTTTCAAATAATGGGTAATGAGAACAGAATACTGTTTTATGCAACATACGGAATTTATTGTATTTATTACATTTTTTCGTAAAACAAAATTAATTTATCCTAAAGTATAAGTACATATATTAAAACTAAAAAAAATTCACTGGTCTACAAATTTGGAAAAATAAAACTGAATGCAGAAACGAAGCAAATTTTTTAAGTAATCTGGAAGCGCTGAATTTGTATGTGGCATCATTTCTTGTTAATTTTTTATGGCATGTTGGCAATACTGTAAAACAGTCTACTGATATATCACAATTATTAATTTGACAGAAGCCCACATTCAATCTAACAGCCTGTTTTTAGAACACGAATGGTTTTTGACATTCGTCTTTTTATATGAGAAACACTAACAAATTTGAGTGTTTTTGTTGTTGTTTCACATATAAAAAGACGAATGTCATAAACCATTCGTGTTCTAGAAACAGGCTGTAAATTTTCATAACAGTAGCGCTTGACCATGTCAGAGAGATCGTGTGTTACTGATTCAAGTTATTTTTGCTTTGTCCGTGGTGAATATTTGGCTTTTGGTTGGAAAAAAAAGGATCTACAATATCATACATTCATACATAACTGGCCATTACAACCCTGTTTCAGGATTACGGCCTAGCTTCTCGCAGCACCCATGTTGTGTGTGTTAATTTTTATCCATGAGTACAGGGACCTACAGTTTAAAATCGAAGCTTGTTCATGGGAATTAGTTACTGTCAGAGCTTTTGTCAGAAGACTGCTGAGAGGTAGTCATTGAAAGATATATTTTTCTCATATTTCTTTTTTTTTTTTTAAATGTCATAGCTGGGGATTGAACCAGGGGCTGATGTCTTAGTAAGCCAACACACTAAACACTAGACAACGGCGATATATCAAAATCATTAAAATTGCATATTTGCATTATTTTGGTTTTGCTGTCAAAAATTTGGAAAAACCGTGGACACCCACAATGTTTTTCAATAATTGCAGAACTGTTTCATAAAAGACAAGTGGTCAAGTCCCAGAAAATTTGTTTCGATTTTTCCATTCAACTACTTTGAAGAGAATAAAGTAACCACCAAACTTTTTGGTATTTCTGTTTAACAAAAGTTGCTGGAGTCAATATGAAAAATCGAAAAAATATTACTTAAGATGGTTTTACACTATCCCACTGAGTATAAGGACACGTTAAAAACTCAAATAAAACGAAAAAGTATAATAGTGGGAAAACAATTTGTAATGAATTGTCAAAAAATACGGATAGAAATTGGACAGTCGTATGGCTCTCATCATTTTTAGAAATTTTTCTAAACCATTAGATTTTTCGTTTTATCAGAGTTGCTTTTTTACGCAAATATAAGAAAAAATCAGGGTTGGAAAACTGAAAATTTTTAGCCATAATTTTGCTTACTCCTTTTTTTATTAAATAACTACAAAAATACAAAATATAGTTAACATTTCAAGTTTTTTTCCCTTTAATATAAAATAAATTACAAATATTTGTTGTAAAAAATAATAAAATATGGCTTATATTATGAAATATTATTAAAACAAATATTGTCGTATCAACATGTCCATCCTTGGAGAAAGAGAAAAACACAAACATTAATTTGATAGTGTAAAATCAATACATAATAAAAACATTTCACGTTTGATTTTTTGACAATCAGATCAAAAACCATTAGATTTTGTTTCGACAGAATCCAATGAAAATTTTAAGACCTGTAGAATAGTGTAAAAGGACCTTTACGAGAATGTCCCATCGGTTTCCAAATCAGTTTAACGTCCACCAAATAATTCATTACCAGTGCTGCGAGCAATGAATCCAAAACATCTTTCACCAAGCGTTGAAGAGGCTAATGATGAACGCTTTTTGTGGCTAAAGCTAAGCTGAATGATCTAATTCGGGATTTACATTAACGAAATAAAACGCATAACTACTAGCTCCACGCATGCAGCAGTGAAAACATTTTGCAGTTCGGAAAAAATTAACAATCTGTAGAGAAGTTTGGAATTGGCTGCATATTTTTTGGGGGTGGCGAAGTGTAGTGGTTAGAGCTATTGTTTAAAACACGAAGCAGCCCTGGTTCGAGCCCCAGCACTGGAGATGAAAAACAAATATTTGTGCGGCATTTTCAAAGTTGTAAATTAAATCAAAATATATAAGAGGTACCCCCCCCCCCCCCCTTTCCACTTTCCACTCTAACCACCATTGAGCGCCACCTACTGGGTAAACAGGCAGAACTAAAAGCAAGGATTAAAACCTTTGAACAAAACCTTAGCCAAAATCCTCACCACTTCAAAACAAACAAACAAAACTAATATCAAGAGATTACTCAGATTATCAACACTGGCCTTTGAGTGATCAATTGACAGCAATTTGTCTCATTGACATAAGCCGCTTAATAGAAAAAAAGAATATATTAATATATCTTCCATTACAATACAATGCTGCACAAAATGAGTAGGGGTTTAGCCCTCTGAGTATTGGTCTCATCTAAAAAAAAATATATTTGGAAAAGAAACACTATTTTATGCTATACTGATGAGTAACTAGCTATATTACAAAACAGAATAGAGATTATTTATTGATGCCTCTAAGTACTGTTCAAAGGCTCCACTTTTGCATAATGGGAATGAAAAACCATCCTTACCAATTGGAGCCTGCTGGGACACTATTGCTGGGACTCTAATACGTGAAACCGAACCAACAAAATAAAAACAATTTTCAAATATTGATTTTTAAATAAATTAATAATTTTTAATGACAAACACGAATAAAAACAAATTTTCATAGGAAAGATATTTGTCCAAAACCTTGTTGGCTAGTGTTATTAAAAACGTACTTAAGTTTTTATTTACACGACAGTAAGTTTTTATAGCTCTAAAGGTGATGGAAATAAATGTATAGTTTTCTGCAAATACTGTGTTGTTTTTTTTGGAAAGCCTGTAACGTATAACGACATGATTAAACATGTTATTACTAAACAAAATTTAAAGGTATTTCTTAATTTCTCTTTTCTTAATTGTAAATTTGTTTAAGGGTTCCTTTATGTTTTGACGTCATAGTTTTTCATTCAATTAGTGATGGTAATTTTCTTTAAGTCTTTGATATGCTCGTATCTACATATTTCGAGCATCATATTAAATTTTTTCTTTGTCTCTTGGTTTTCTTTTTGTTAAAAAAATGAAAAAAAAATTTTTTTTTGATTATTAAATATGTACATATAGTGTATTCCCTAATTTTTTAATCCTGTTGTTTGAGTTTTTTTTATCTTTTTTTTTTTTTTCTTCAACAAATTTCTATTGTATTGATGACATGTGTGTGTATTTGCATTCAATGTTTGTATGTGTTTTAAATAATTGTTGAGTAATATTGTTGTTGTTGTTGTTGTTGTTTAACACCCCCTACAAGTATGTCAGTCTCGCTACACATTTTATGTCTGCCCTGGTTTTTTACAGCGCATTTCATTTAATATTTAATTAAAAAATCGATAGTTGACAACAATATTACAACGAAATTTTTATCTCCTTTCTCTCTCCCTGTCATGTTCTATTTCTCTGCTCAATTTCGTGTTTTTCATTAATTTTTTATGATTTAATTTTTGTTTGTTTTTGGTTTAAAAATTCCCAAAAAAGAAGGTTGTAAAACAATATAATTTTTTTTAATATTTGTTGATTGTAACATAAGCAATAGATTTCTAACATAGAAGAAAAATTAATATTAAGATGTTATCATTCCAACTTCCAACATTTCTAAGCAGTCGAATATTTTAATTTACGCTGATGATGTGAAGCTATATATGCATTCATACTACATACAGTGCACATTACAACCCTTTTCCAGAGTTACGGCCTAGTTTCTCACAGCACCCATATTGTGTGCATCAATTTTTATCCATGACAACCGGGACGTACAGTTTAACGTCGACTCCGAACGACAGATTGAGAAGCTTGTGCATGACAATCAGATACTCCCAGAGCTTTTGCCAGAAAACTGCTGAGAGGTAGTCGCTGAAAGGAATATTTTTTTCATATATCATAGTATAGAAAGTACTATAATATAGAAAACACGGTTCCGCATATATACGGAATAATAGAAAATAGAATTGTAAAAAAAAGCTTAGGGTCGACGGAGACTCTCAAAAAAATTTTACAAGTTACAAGTGAATGATAAATTGAATTCAAATGTGATTTTTAACTATTTTTTAATAAAAATTAGTTCAAATAAACACAAAATCAAACAATTTTAATATTAATTCCCATTAATTTATTTATTTTGTTTGTTTTTAATTATTTATTTTTTTATAAATAAGAGTATATATGTAATAAAAAAATAGAAAAGAATATTGTTGAGCGTAATTCACTAGTTTTTAAGAAAAGGTAAAAGCTGTTGTGCAGAAGCAGCAATTATCGAGTTCGTTATAAAATTGCACTAAAAGGTGGCTTTTCCACTACCTATTATGGCAAGTAAATGAAATAAAATCTTTAGCCAGCAGAAAGTGGAGACTGCAGTTCAAATTTTTAAAAATTTGATCTTTATTGACAGTTTTAATCTGTCTGTGTAGCGAGTTATAAATTCATTGCATTCTGCTGGTCAGGGTGGTCGAGAAAAGGTAAACAAACCACTGACCACAAAACGCCATCGAAAGCTTCGCCTGGACTTTGATCGGACGCACTTGAATTGAATTAAATTAGATTATGGAGTATTGGAAGACGGACTATTTCCGGACTAAACCAAAATTAAATTTAATTAGTTTTCCAGCAATACAATAATTTGAAATTCACCGCCAAAATAACTCAAAAGTGGTTAAATGATAGTGAACTGGTCACCGAAATCGCCTGACCTCAATCTGCCAGAGTCCTTCTGGGAGAGTTGAAAATGAGTGTAGTGGTAGTCCCAAAATCTTTGAATGAATTATGACGGCATGAGGTTAATACCTGGGGAGAGAAACCTCTCACTATCTATGAAAACCTAGTCAAAAGCATGCAACGAAAATTTGAAGCTGTAATAATTGCGAACGGTTGCTAAATAAAATATTAATTTATGTATTTACTTTAAGAAATTTTATATGTTTAAGCAAACAGAAAAAATTTACCATATGCGCTTTTTCATTTATTTGAATATAAAAAGATAAAGATTTCCTAGATTGTTCTCCTAATGCACTCATTTAAAAGAAAACACAACAGTAACAAAACTAAGTGCTCTACGAGCAAAATCGAATAAGTGGTTTTGGAGTTGTAAGCTTTTGAACATGGAACATTCAAACACGTTCTCAATTATTTGAGTCTGTATATTCACACATATGTTGTTAACTTTGTAAAAATACTTTATTTTATTTAAAAGAATTACGAAATATTATTAAAATGCGTTTTCATAGGATATTTTAGCATTTTGAGTAATAATAAATAAGAATTGTAAAATTAATATACAATATATACAAAAGAACTTGTAATTGTAGAAATTGTAGTTTACAAGTACAAAAATCTACAATTGTTATAAAAATTTTAATGAAACACAATTCATTAGCACTTGTAAAAAATAGACTTGTAATTGTAACTTGTAAACTTGTAGAATTGTAGTTTAGTGAAATAGGCCCCTGGTATTACAAATTACAGTGCGAGCTCGATTTTCGCAACTTGAAAAAATCTGGCCTGTTGCAATTACCGAAAAAGTTGCAATTATCGACCACTTTTTATTGTACCTGAAAATACTCCATTTTTAATAAAAGGAAAGAAATTAATTATTAAATGTTAAAAAACAATCTTCTTGCTGAAACATTGGCTTAGCGAGCAATTTTTTGATTTAAAAAGTGCAAAACAGAAAACTGATGCGTTTGTATTTGTGTTTTAAAACGTGTTTGCGACAGCACTAACGTGGGAGAAATGCTATTGAAATGGGATTCTTTGATTAAATATTATTACTTTTATAAAACTACGTTTCTGAACAAGAAATACAAACAGAAATCATTGGAAATATATTAAAAAAAAAATAGTGTTGCACTTATTGAGACTAATTTTTGAAAATCGTTGCACTTATAAAGACTGTAATGTAAAAAATTTGCCTGTTGCGCTAATCGGGGTGTTGCGTTAATCGGGGGTTGCGAAAATCGAGCTCGCACTGTATATGTGTGAAGATAAATTCGAATTAAACTAGTCAAGACATATACCAATTAATTAAGTCCAGCCATATTTTATGTTAACAGAGGTCTATTAACACATTAACCGTGGTTATATGCCTAAAGGGTATAATTACTGAGCCGGTTTAGAGGAAACAGAACTTGGTACACATATATGACTATATACGAATGGGAGTCCTCTATTGAGTTTCATAAATAGTATAGCCAGTGGTACTTTTGTATTTCGTAAATTTGGATTTGAAAAAATCTCTTAATGAAAAATATAAGAATTCTCTAGAACATCAGTGGTCATTTCTGACAAAATGGGAAATAATACACATTTCCCACCATTAAAGAAAATGTGCTCCATGGAGTCCCCTTTCGATCCATAGCATTGGTATAATCAGCGCAATTTTGGGATTTACAAAAATCGTTTTTCAAGAAAAAAAAAAAAGAAAATTCTCTAAAAGATTAGGAGTTTTTATGGAAAAATGGGAAATAGTGCACATTAGCATCTATTGTAACCTTTCAAACTGACATAAAATATAACAAATAATACGCTCAAAAAATATTATTTTAGTAACTATTGTTGAAATGTTAATAAAGTCCTAACAATCTTGTAAATCTATGTAATTGGATATCAAGTTAAGGAACTTAACCAGCAACAATTTATTCAAAGTTTTTTTTAAATATTTTTCATTAAATTTTTAAAATAATATTGTGCCTCTTTAAAACATAATTCTTAAAGGCCTTAATACATTTTCTTTTTCTTTTTTTTGTTTTTTTTTTTTGTCACACATAATTTTTATTTTTAATCTTTTCTTTAGTTTTCTCTTTGAAATTCTATTGTAAAATAATACCAAATAAATACGAATATACATATAAAACAATTTTTTTTAATAGGATTATAACAGAAAACTAAGAAATAAAAATTTTCTTTCTTTTTTAAGTGCCACAAGAAATTAAATCAAAAATTTTGTTGTAATCGTTACAGTTGCCACGAACTTATTTTTAAAAACACTTTTTATTTTATTATTTTATTTTATAGTCTATTTATTACCTTATAAGTATCTATTTTGCGATTTAAACTTTTCTATTCTAGTGGTGGTGGCCTATTTAAAGCACGTAAGGAGCTTTATGTTGAGTGTGCAATAATAACATACAACATTAACGTGACCAACAGTGGTAATGGCATTTATTACAAAAACAGAAAAAAATTATAATAAAAAGTTATTTATAACAAAATGTATTACATTTACCTGTTAATGAAAGGAAAAGGGTATTTTAAAATGAAGTGTTATATTTACTTGTGAAACTTGAAACTTTAAGCACGCAACATACCAACTGACACAAGGGGGCACTCATTGCATAGGACCTACAGTTTAACGGCGGATGCTATATTTAGAAAAGCTTTTCAAATAATAATATTCATAAGAAATCGCTAATAAATGTTATTGCTGGGCTAGCCAAAAATTTATTGATCAATACCTCGTGATAAGTAGTACTACATACAACACCACAGAATTTCTTTTTCCTCTTTTTTGTTTTATAAAATTATATTCTATGCAGGCTTTCAATCGTGCATTAGTTAAAACCTATTTTAAACAAATTGGGAAATATTTCACAACAGTATTTTAGCTTTTTGACCAAAATAAATCTTTAATACTAAATATAATTAAAAATATTCTTTTGGTACTAAATATTTCCCTTTTTCGTAAAAAAAACAGACTTTTATTTATAATGCCAACACTGGCGATGGCTTTTCAACACGTAAACTATTACCATTTTAAATATATATGGCGAACCTTTTAGCTGAATTATTTGCAAACAATTCATGATTGCCGGAAAGCGTTTAACCGCTCGAAAGAGTATCAGTGACTATGTCTATGCCTATACCTAGCCCTTGCTGTCAAAAGTGTTCTTACAAACCTGAATATACGTAAGTCACAGTGCTCTTCGACGCTTGCACGTCCATTAACTAACCTTTTCCGTGAGGCTTATTCTGTTGGTGTGTTTCCTACTAATTGGAAGGTTGCGAATGAAACGCCAATTCCTAAAAAGGGAAAATTATCGCCGAATAGCAGTATGTTGAACACTCTCCAAAGTTATGGAGAGTATCATGGATCATTACCTTATGAGGTATTTAGAGTCTGATAACTTGCTGAGCGACTGTCAGTACGGTTTTCGTAGCGGACGCTCCACTGAAGATCTGTTGGCATTACTCTCTGAGAGATGAAGTGGTGAAAGCAAAGTTGTTTCTTTGAATATATCAAAGGCGTTTGATAGAGTCTGGCACGAGGCTCTTATTTCCAAACTACAATAGTTGCTTTCAGTGTGGGTAAACATTTTTGTCGTTTTATAACGAGCTTTCTCAGGAACCGTTCTATAAGAGTGGTTACGATGGTGTCTCTTTTGACGAGTTCAGGCTAAATTCGGAAGTAACGCAAGGCTCTACTCTATCTCTTACCGTATTTTTAATTTCCCTTAATGACCTTCTCCTTTTAACTTCAAATTCCATCTACTCCTTAGCAGATGGCAGTAACATATGTCACCCATATTCATTTGATCGTAGGCCGAGAATTTTGGAGATCGGGATGAGAAGGCAGAATATTTAATAGTACACGCACAAATGACCTGCAAAAAATAACCGAGTGGGGTCTCGTGCACAGGGTCGAAACTAATGCGCGCAAAACCCAATGTTGTAAAATCACGCATAGACGTTATCTTGTTTTTGTTTTATTGCATTTTTTAAGCAGTAAATGTGGAGTTGGAGTCGGAGTTGTACCTAAAAAATTTCAGCTCCTGGAGTCAGAGTCGCACCTATTTTGTGACGACTAGACGGCTCTGACAAAATCACTCAGAATATAGCCTTCCAACTTGTAAATCCGTTAAAATGACAAACATAGCACAACTAACTTATTTTGTATATATAGATAGATATATTATGTAATCACAGTAGTCTAATGGGTAGTGTGTTGGCTTATTAGACAAAAACTCCAGCTCAGAAACCTTAAAGAAATATGAAAAAATATTTGTTTCGGCGACTGCCTTTTAGCAGTACTCTGGAAAAAGCTCTGGGAGTAACTGATTGTCATGAAAAAGTTTCTCAAGTCTGTCGTTCGGAGTCGACATTAAACTGTAGGTACGGGTTCTCATGGATAAAAATTTACGCCCACAATATGGGTGCTGCGAGAAGCTAGGCTGTAACCCTGAAACAGAGTTGTAATGGCCAATTATGTGTGTACATATGTATGTATGCATGTAGACTGTGTGATATTGTTGCAGTTTTCAGCGTAATGTCTACACTCGTTGTAGTGTCGTAGATCAGGGTCTCTGGTAGGAATCGAACCCTCAACTTTTACGGTAGCAGTTTAGAACACTACGCACTAGGCTACAGGGGGTCCCAATTTTGAAACTTAATACTATTCTTTTCCAGGAAAATAAATTGTTATTTATTTTTTTTTTCTCTATTTACAACCCCTTTAGATTGCAATTTATGTTGGTGACAGCCTATTGTAAAAAGTAGCAGTAGCGGTTTTATAATACGACAACTTAGACGTTTTTATTCCCTTTTTTTACTTTAAGTGAATATTTGACGTCTTCTTATAGTCAAAAACTGTGCTTTAGAGATTGTAGTCTAGGTTTTGCAATTTTTCTTACTTTTTTCACTTTTTATCCGTTTGCTTATAAAAATGTTACACCGTTTGATAGATTCTTTATATTTCCTAGCGAATATTGTTTTTTTTTTTTTTTGTAAGTAATTTATCTTTTTAAAGAGTTTTTCTTGGTTTATAGGTTTTCTTTGTAATAAATAAAAAAACGAAGGAAAAATCGTTTGAACGGCTATGAAAAAACTGATTTCCTTTTTCTTAATACATATGTCTTTGGTTTTGGTAGATGCCTTTCTTTGAAAGCAAGAAAAAAAGTGGAAAAAAATGATTTGTAAAGAAGGTATTCTTGTAAAGGAGTATTATAGTAAGATGATAAAATGTATAGCTCCCAGTGGGTAAGACAGTGATTTATTGTAACATGTCAGTTGTAGAATATCATTAGTAGTAGCACAGAAAACACAAAAGAAAATAGTAACTAATTTGAATAATTAAAATTTATATTGGCGTAATAGTTATATAGATAGGCATAGTGTGTGTACTTTGGCAAAGAAAAATAAAATAAAAGCAACGCCTGCATACAAACAAAGTACTTACGGATAAAGGAAAACATTTTCATATTCAAACTATAAAAAAGGAAACCATCTAACGGTATTTGTTTAGCATATAGAAATGTTGAGTGGCATAAATATGTTTCGTTTCCGTTTCAGGTGTAAAAACGTTTAAATAAAAAAATTTATTTCACTCTCTGTCCCTTGTTTTTTTTAGCAATTTTTTATGACCCATTGCTTACGTTTTTCCAATTGCTTATTCTGCCATGTCATAATTCACTTATTGTAAAATACATAAATAACATACGTTTTGTGTTTATTCACAATAACAAAAAGTCCATTCTTTTAATAGCTTGTAATAGTTTTAAGTGAAGCATAACATACAAGTACTTGGAAATGAGAGTCTTTTTACAAAATGACGCATTAAAATGGCAAGATAGAGTGTAGTGTGTAAAGCAAAGCTAATAAAGTAGAAAAATATTAAATTTTAAGTTGCTTTGATAGCAAAACAAAATAAAAACCAATTATAGATAAATGCAGACTTTCTGGGTTTAACTGGGCCAGAGCGGTAAGCTCCGTGGTCTGGAGAATAAACAACTTTCGATACTAAATATTGGTGACAAACTATAGAGACTTTTGTGTCTGACTAAGACTCTTGCACATAGAAAGTGGTGGCTGAGGCCAAAACTCAAATCGGATTGGCTCAAAGTTACACTAATTTGCAATCAATGCTGCCAATGGTAAAACAGAAATTAAGATCCTTAATTTAGAAAAAGGTACAACAGTGAAACAGTAAACGCATATTCAACTCATGTGGTAAAAGTTTTGCAGACATTGTTAAACTCACTGTATTCATTGCTCGGTGTGAAGAATACTGTGATTTCTGGCCTGACATTAAGCTTATAGCAGCTGAAGGGTTCGTTAGGCCTGGCTATAACTATTTTTCTCTAGAAATATAAATGTTAATGGAACAGTTACCCTTGACGGTTTATAGGAAAAACACTTACAAGTTTTCGAGTATCGAAGAGTACATTCCAAATGTCTAAAAGGCAAAAAATTTAATACAACTTTTATGTATAAGCCGGTTTTTTAATTTAAAACTAGATTAGAGCCTAGATACCCTTTAACAAAGGTAAGGTATTCAACTTTATTCATTTATTAGGGGTTATTACTATCAGCCATGTCACAGAGTACAATACCATTCGAAAACGGAATCCATTTCATAATTTGATTCTTCAGAAAACGAAAAACGGTAAAATTGCACAAATTGCATATTTCATAAACGGAATTGACAATTTTGTTGGCTTTAGGTTCAAATAAGTTCTTCAAACTATATTTATTAGAAGAAATAAAAAAGGTTATTTAAATAAATCTTTTGCTTTATTTGATAATTTTTTAAAGTAATATAAAGAAAACTTTTAAGAGAAAACAGAGTTGTCGGTATCAGTTTGTATAGCGTTGCCATATCCGTTTTTTTGCTATTAACTTTGTCAAAAAAGACATGGATAATTTTTGTCAATGGTGCAGTATTAATTTAATAGAACTTAACCTAAAAAAGTGTAAATATATGCTGTTCTACAGAGGAAGCCCAGTTCACTATGACTATAAATTTGACACTTATCACCTTGAAAAAGTTGAGGAATTCCTTGATCTTGGAATTTTATTAGACAAAAAACTCTCTTTCAATCCTCATATTTCTCAAATTGTTAATAAAGCAAGAGGCGTTTTAGGATTTATCAAACGCTGGGGAAAGGAGTTCGATGATCCCTATGTCTTAAAGCAATTGTACACATCACTAGTTAGACCTATCTTGGAATACGCTTCTGTGGTCTGGGATCCTCAATATGATGTTAACGTTTCCAAAATTGAGTCAGTCAGAAACAGTTTCTCCTTTTGGGTCTTCGAAATCTTCGATGGAGTCCGAATTTAGCTTTACCTGCATATGCAAGTCGTCTTGCACTTATTAAACTTCCAACTCTTAAAAGCAGAAGAATTTTTTTGAATATTTCATTCATAAATAATCTGATATGCGGTACACTTAGTTCCGAAGTATTACTTAGCAAACTAGAATTCATATTTCCAAACCGCCCGACGAGATTTTACCTTCCTCTTAAACTAAAATATTTCCGTTCAAATTATGCAAACTTTGATTCACTCCGAAGAATGTGCTCAGAATTCAACAACCATTTTTCTCTTATGGATTACTCTTCTGACTATAGTTCATTAAGAATAAGGATTATCGATTTTTTAAATAACTAAGTAATTTAATGTCATTATTTTATACTTATATGCATTGTAAATATAGCCTGTAAGAAATTATTCATTGGCTAAGAAATAGATAAAATATCAATATCATTTCTTGAGCTGAGAGTATTGCTTGTTGTAAAGTCAACATTTAACTACAAAACCGAGAATAAGACGAACTAAATTTTAGGTTTTACATGGTCTGGAGATCTGAAATCGTATCCCAGACAGGTTGTAGTGATCTATTTTTTTTTATTAACTTTGTTTCCGAAATTATTCTTCTGATCACTTGCTGAGTCAAATTCAAGAATTATCGAATAAAAAACCAAAATCAAGTTAATATTGGATAGTACTTATAAATTGAATCTTGTAGTACTTTCACACTGAGCAGGAAAAATGGTAACATTTTGTCTTATCAATAAAAACAAAAAAAAAAAAAAACAAATAAAAAATTCTACAGTGGCAAGACATAAAGAAAAGCAAACATTTCAAGAAAAATTTCATTTATTTTATTTTTAAAAAGGTTTCAATTTACTTTTATTGATTATTAAAATTTTATTAATTATTAAAACTTAACTTGTAATTTATTATTTATTTAACTGTAGTAAAAGTTGTGAAGCAGCTGCTTTCATAAACGATTGCACGTTGCCACATTATCCTTTAATATTTGATAATGTTGCCAAACATATCGACAAATACAGACGGTTCATCATCTGGTAAATCCCAGCAAAGAAAAAAATTAAAAACAAAATTTGCGGTTTTTTTTCAAAATTATAATAAAAAAAAATAATTTTTTTCGGGTTGACGAAAACGTTCGGAATCCAACGCACTAAAACACAGTCAAAACTATTTTGAGCGGAATCTGTAATATGGCTGTGTATGTCATGTTTTTACTATTCTACTTATAGTTTCCGGAAAAATAGAATGCAACTGAAAGTGAATATTGTCCCCATTAACGTAAATTTACTTACTATTGCTTACTATTGGTGCCGATTTGAAAATACTCTAGGGTAACTATTAAATTATGGTGTAACAAATGATAAATTGGTGCACTTGTATAATCTTTTGATGTGGAATTTAAAAACAAAACTCATGCTAGAAGATAAGTTGCGATTGGAAAACAAAAGTTACCACTACAGAACTAAACTTTAATAGGGTCACACAAGGCGAAAGATTTCGAAGACAACTATTTGTGAGTGGTAAAACCACCACTGAAGTATTATTGGCAAAAATTTAAAGGAAAATTCAAACTAAAAAACTAATTACTTAGAGCAGTATAAACTTTAATAAAAGCAGAGGAAAATTGAAAATTTTACTGCAATGCAACAAAAAACAAGATAATTTAGCGCCATTTCACTAGTTTTAGGGAATGATTTTTTCTTTTTAATTTATGGCCATTTGGAAAATGTTAAATTGTACTTGAAAAATGGTCACAATAAAATAAAAGAAAAATTGTCCGATTTTTGGGGAGTAATATTTCAAAATTAAATGTTGGGCCTTAAAATAGAGTAAGAGATAAAAATTACCCCAAATTTTCAAGTTGTTGGCACTCCATTAACAATTCTTGGGCCATTTTTTATATGCAAGTGCTTTGCCGTTTTTCCTTGGAGTAATTTTCAAAGGAAACAATTTTTTGCTTTTAAAGTCATAATTCATTTGAAAAATTATGCCGCAAATTAAGCCAAGTTCTATATAATACTTTGCGGCCATTATTCCATAATCCGTTTTTATTATGAAAGAAAAAACATGATTTAGTTTTTTGTCTTTTAACTATTTTTGTTGATTAGCCTTTATATTGTATCCTTAAAGCAAATATAGCTTCCTACTAAAGCCAAATATTGAAGTATGTACTTCGATTTATGTATCTAATCAAGAGTGTATTTAAATATTAATCAGTAGTATACTTAAAAGAAAAAAATTAATTGGCACGTTATGGTGATATGGCAAACTGAACAATTCAGTTACATAAGCTACTTAAAACAACTGAGGAAATCCTTTAAATAAATTATGCTTAACCTATAATAACTACTCAACTCAAGATCCACTTTTGTTAATACGAGTAGTTTTCTTTTTCAATTACAATCTTTATAAATATTTGATTTTATATTCTATATATATTTTTTTTTCTGTAATAATTATTTTATATAATATTTCTTCAAATTATATCAGTGTAACATACAAGTAGAACGTAAGGAAAAAGCAAGAAATAACCTTGAAACATCCCCTATTGAATGAAATTAATAAAAGATAAAATATAAATTAACCCCTTGCCTTGCCACAACTTTTTTTTTATGGATATCCTTAAAAAATTATACAAAAAGCACTTCATAAGGACATAAAGAATTAAAACAAGAACTAAAAAGAAATATAAGAAGAAGCCGATAAATAATATAAATGATTGAATAATTTATATATTTAATAATATACCTATATACACACATACATACGTAAATACATACATATATACAGTGGTGTTCCTTAAAATAAGTCCACTCTTCACTAAAAACTATAAAAAGAAAATGGCAGTCAGAACATTTTTTTTTTATATTTATATCTTAATGTAACTAAACAATATAAGATATATGTAAATAACAAAATTCATGTTTTGATTAAGACCTTAAAAAATATATTTATAGGACAAAACCATTGCAATTTAATTTTTTGGTGCGAACAAAAATAGCTTCTTCAACATCAACTACACAAAAACAACAAACTTGCAAGAGATCAGCGAAGTCATTAACTTTATTCATTGCATTACAACCCTGTTTCAGAGTTACGGTCTAGGTTCTCACAGCACCCATATTGTGTGTGTAAATTTTTATCTTAAGTACCGAGATCTGCAGTTTAACGTGAAAACCAATCGACACACTTAAGAGGCTTGTTCATGGCAATCTTTTTTTTTCAAGATGTTAGAGCTAGGGTTTGAACCCGGAACTTAAATTTAGTTTGTCAACACACTACACACTAGACTACGGCGACCAACAACTTTAGTTTGCCTCAATATTTTGTAGAATATTCTTTATTTTTTTAACAGCGTTGCTTAATTGTCGAATATTATTTCTTAAGATCTACCTTAATAATTCACAATAGCTTTTTAAAGGGGTTTATGTTTGAGAGAGACTGAGCAGGCCAGTTCAAAAACTTCACCACATTGCATTAAAACCAATCTTTTGGTTACTTTGATGTGTGTTTTGAGTCACTGGCTTGCTGAAACAACCAACGAAGCGGCATTTTCCATTTCATAAAATTTTTAAGGAGATTTTTATAAATAGCAGCGTTCATTTTTTCTTGAATTTGTACTACAGGTCCAATTTTATTACACGAGAAACACGCCCACACCATAATACATATTTTAATCTTTGTGTTTAATTGTTATGGTGTACTGAGGAAGATGTTTGGGGATCTTAGTACGCATTGACTGCTTCTAATAGCTGACAAGCCAGTTTACATGTTCTGTGAAAAGCTGTAGCATATTTTTTAAATAATTTTTTTTATGGAATGAAATTTATGTTGCACTTCTTTATTTCAAATGTATTCTGTTTTAGTAGCTTTTTTAACCCTTGTAGGTATAAGGATATTTTGTCGCTAAATGGCATAACCAGGTCTGTGCAGACCTATATGAGATTTGTATGGAAATGCATAGACAGGTGTCGTAAAAGTGTGTATAAATGCATTTTATGCTAGGAAAACCACAAAATGGACAATAAAAATGCATTTTTATACATCTTAGTTATCTATTAAGGGTTTTTTATTAGTAATATGTATACAAAGGAATTTTATACACGGCATTTAACGCAGAAGTAACTTGCATTTGAGAGTTGTTGGCATACCGGATTTTTGCAATGCATGTAAAAATGTGCTTTTCGCAGTTTTTTATCAATCTAAAACACAGCAAGCACAGCATAGACGATGCATCTGTCTATGCATTTCCATACAAATTACATGTAGGTCTGCACAGACCTGGTTATGCTGTTTGACTAAAAATTTGTAAACCCGGATCAATCCGAACCGGGATCCACAATAGCTCTGATTTTTCGCTCATTGTGTTTAGAGACAGTTGCTCCAGGAAGTCATGGAAGGATTTGTCTCTAACATGAAAAGCAAAAAAGTTATACAGACTTTTATATGCAAAAAGTCTGCACAGACCTGTATATACCTACTAGGGTTAAGGCAGTACTAACGGATGATTCCTTTTTTTCTTTACAGCTTTTGTGTTTTTTTTTTGTCTTCATCCTAATTCTTCTTCTTTATACTTAAATTTTATCGCAATTTCAACCACTTTCTTCGAGAACCCAATAATATCTGCAAGTTTTCTTTGACTTTTACCTTGTTTATATAGATATTTTATAATTTCCCCACTTATAATGTTTAGCTCTATTCATTCTAAATTTTTATTACAACTAACTGTAGGAATTACCATTTAATTGTAATTAAAAGAACATAAACTTTGTTTATATAGTCAGAATTATAAGATGAGACCTTCGTAGCGGGGGTCGAAAACGTTCAGTTCCGGTAGTGTTATACATATTCCTTAACGGATGTTAGGCCCCGATTATGGTTCACAACAGTTGTAGATATTTGATGTTGTACTTTTAAAATTACTTTTACTTTGACAACATTAAGGTGTTCTGAGCAATAATAGGGGCCGTAATTCTCATAAGAATACCAGTATTAGTATCTTAAGACTAAAAAAAATTATGCAATAAATATAATATAGCGGTAGGATATCCGACTCTATCGATTCGTTGGAGCATCGGCGCAATGTGGTGTGCGTTTTATTGTTCTATAGATACTACAATGGAAGGTGCTCTAATGAAATAAGGGATTTGATTTCGGGTGGTCGCGTATTCTTGCGGACTACGCTCACCTCTCTCATAGCACATCCTTTTGTAGTGGATTGTCCAGTGAATCGCACAATGCATTATAGAGAGAATTCGTTCTTTGGCCGCACCGTTCTTTTATGGAACAATCTTCTCGTGAACGTTTTTCCTGTCAATTATGATGTTAGCAAGTTTAAATCAAATGTCCACAAGCACTACTCCCTCTTTCCTTCTTCCCATACCATATATTCCTAGACCAGCACAATATACTGCATAAGTAAGGGTCTTCCCCTGAATGCTGGCCTCAATGAAAAAAAAAGAATTTGGAATTGGAAAAATGTATAACGATTATTTTCAATTTTTATAGGTATTCTTTTTAGAACGCCTCTATTTTAAGGAACACTTTATATTGGAGATTAAAGAAGAGTGACTAAAATTTTTAACGGTTTCCTTAGAGAAAGCAAATCAACGACAGGTTGGCTCCATTTTAAAGAACACCACTGTACATATGCATGTATGAACTCTTATTAAATAATAATCAGGTCTTAGAATATAGTTTTCCGTATAACACGTAACACTTAAAGCCTATTTTATGAATGAATTTTATTATAAAATAACTGCTTGATATATGAATAAAATAGTGATTGTATTATATACTTATATAGATACCAATATTAGCAATATTCCATATATACAGTACAGTCGTATATTTATTAAGTTTTTCGTTTTCTTTTTAATATGAAAAGTTCACATAATTCACATAATTCCTAACATTCTTATTACTGGTTATGTACGTAAAAGATATACGAGTACTCGTACATGTTTTTCCTTTTTTTTTCTCCATTTTTTTATTCTTTTTATTGAAATCTTGTATGCAATGTGTTTTGAATACATTATTCTTCTATTTAATAATGACACTTCAATCTATTAAATTTATAAAATTCATTTTTCTTTATTGATCATATCAAATCAAATCAAATAAAATAAAACATGTGTTCCCTAATCATAATGTAATCAAACTTTGGTAAATTGGTTTTATTTTCTCTCTCTCTCTCTCTCTGATTTTCGTTTTCTTTTTCTTTTTAATAAGTTTAATTGGATAAAAAATATAACTGAGCATTAAATAGAGAAAAATTTATAACGTTTTAAATGTAAAGAGAATAACAAAAAAAAGTAATAGCGAAACCACAAGAGGTGTTGTTAGATCATGGTACGAGTATTGGGTTCTTTAGAGGCTTTTGAGCAAATTGAGATCAATTTTCTGTATTATAAAATACTTCAGTCCAACTGACGTTGTCAATATTTACAAGTCCTTTATCGGACCCAAGCGGTAATAGAACACTCATGTATGGCTTCTCGACCGTGTAGGACCGGAAAGGATAAAAGTGTTTATCAACTCTATCGGTTCGTTGAAGCATCGGCGCAATGTTCTATAGGTACCATTGCAGGTACTCCCATGAAATAAAGGACTTAATTCCGGAAAATTGCCTATTCTTATTGACTACTCGTACCTCTCTCAGATCACATTCTTTTGTAGTTGATTGTAGAGTAAATCGCTCAATGAATTTTAGAAAAAATTAATTCTTTAGCCGGACCGTTCGTTTAGGAGCGATCTTCCCGCGAGTGTTTTTCTAGTCAATTACGATGTTAATAAGTTTAAATCAAATGTCCATAAACAATACTCACTATTTTCAATTTCCCTTAGCTTATTTTCCGTGACCAACACAATGTTCTCCATGTGTAGGTGTCGTCATGCAAAAATATAGGCAAATGTTTGTTTGCATTAACTATTTTTTTTTTATTTGAGATTAATACTCAGGGGTAAACCTGTACTAAATGCTGTGCTTTGTATTGGAATTTTTTTGAAAGGACAGTATATTTAATTTTGTCTTATATTATGATTAAGCGCCTTACGAATCAGACAAATTGCTATGAATTGATCATTTAAAGGCCAGTGTTATACATTCACCCTTGATTGATCAACAGCAATTGCCTCATTTTTGCATGTTGATTGTGTGGTGAGTGCCTTCGCTAAGTAGGTTTAGCTGTTATCGGCTACTTCCCAATAGGTGGCGCTTTTCTCCTGGGCATTCTTTTTTTTTTTTTTTTGTTGACATTGGTCAAGATGGAATAGAGTGGAATGTCGTGGAGCGGTTTCTTTGTAGATGGTCTTCTTGAAGGGGATGGGGGGGACCTCTTATTTTTAAATTATAATTTTGAAAAAACCGCAAACTAACTTTTTCATTATTTCACCTTTGCTGGGTTTTGAACCTGGGCCACTATACCACGCACCCTCTTATTTTCAAATTCAATGAAAAAAACTATTTCTTTTTTTTTTTGCTGTTCAAATAGAGTTTTATATACCTATACATACATATGTATGTATTCGTGATATACACAACTCATAGATCCCTAATGAAAATCAAGTTCTTTGGAAAACCAAATTTCACAATTACTAAATTCTTTTTTAATTATTTTTCTTAATCTAAAGAGTTGCGAGTATCAATAAGATAAAAATGGTTGTTGAATTCGAAGCACATTTTTCGGAGAGGATCAAAGTTTGCATAGTTTGAACGAAAGTATTGCAGTTTACGAAGAAGGTAAAATCATGTTGGGCGGATTGCAACTATGAATTCTGGCCTTTGAGTGATCAAATTGACAGTAACATGTCCCATCGACATAAGGCGCTTAACATCTACATATTTATCTATACTTTAAAAAATTCCAACACAATGCACTGCATAGGATATTAGAATATTTAATAAAGGTTGGTAAGACTATATATAATATACATGGGAAGTAGTAAAGGGCCTAAATAAATACCTTGTGGGACACCGGATGGAACAGATGGAATAGTCTTACGATTTCTAAATACAATGCAATGGAACCTTTTAATTTGTAGGTGGATATCCTGGAGAAAATCCAATTCTCGTTAAGTTTTAAAGAAGGATATCATGATTAACCTTATCGATTATCAGTATAAATAGCATCAGATTGTGTTTCCTTAGTAAAATGTTTCACAACAGCTGTTCTAAATTAGTTACAGTTGAACGACCTCTTGTAAATCCATGATGTGATAAAAACTATTTGCTAAAATAGTTTAGGAATAATAATTAATTTAGCTATACCTCTTTAATTTGAAACTTTGGATTTACTCTTGGATTTGAATAAAGGAACTACTATAAATGATAAATTAAATAAGTATGTAAGTGGCATAACAAGTGATTGCGAGCATGTTTAGAAATGCACAGATTGGAACTTCATCAGACCCAAAGTTATTAGATTTCTTTAATTTAAGCACGGCTTCGACACCGGCAGATGTTTACAGTTTTGGACATGTTATTTGATTAAATTCTGGAATTGAATTTGAATATTGTATTCTATTGTTCTATTAGACCAACATTATTAATAAATTAAAAAACTATTACCTCATCTACAGATCTCTTGTTGCGGAACGAAAAATACCTAAAGTAAATACAAGAGAACCAACAAATAATTTGAATAGTTGCTTTCTATTTCCTTTTTTTCTTCAATTTATAGTCTCCACGTAAAAACGTGTTCATTCATTTATTTGAATGAGTTTATAAACCAGTGTGCACAAACAAAAACTGTCTCCACATTTTTAATACAATTTTGTTTTTCATATTTTTTTATTTCTTTTTTTTTTCATAAATATTAAAATATAATCTTCTTGCACAAATAAAAAAGGATTCACGTTTAAATATTACTTAAAAAACGTAAACGTGTAGATAAATAATAACAAAAAACTGTTAGTGATTCAAAAAACAAAAAAAAAAAAACAAAAATTGAATGAAAATACGAAAAAAATGCGATCATTTAAATATAATGACTAAGTTTTTGATATAAAGGGTGTCGTAAAATTAAAGCAAAATTTTTTTTTTAACTTTAAAAGAGAGTCTTTATCCATTCTCTTTTCAGTAAACAGTAAAATTTACTGAATACTGATTTTTTTTTTTTCAATAATCAGTAAAAAAAGAAAATACTGAAAAAGTACTGGTACTGAAAAATGCCCATCTATGGATAACAGTTAAACCCACTTAGCGAAGGCAATCACCACACACAATCAACATGCAACGATGAGGAAATATATATATATAATAGTAATATAAGAAAAAATATATATACTGTCCTTTCCAAAAAAATTCCAATACAGTGCATAGCATCAGTAGGGGTTAACTAACCTCAGAGTATTGGTTTCAATAAAAAAATGTCAGTTGCATATAAAGAAAATTGTTTTTAAATGATTTTTGCTTCTTTCTTACTGCTTCAATAAAAAAGAATTCGAATTTGCTTTCCTAAACTTTTTCTAAGACGTTTTATAACATTTCTTAGCATAAATTCGATTATTTTTTTAAATAAAAATTTTTACGTTTTGCCAATTATTGTAAGTTTAAATAAAAAATAAATAAAATTTAAATACCTTTTAAATAAATTCGGTTTTGTGTAATAAATCGATGATTTTTGTTATTCACGGGTTCTATTTCCCAGTACTTACAAATATTTTTTTTTTAATTTATTTACTTTTATTTTTTTTTTATTCCCTATTTTTCTGTAACAAAATGTATTTGAAATTCTCAGTTGAAGGTAAATAAGTACACCAAAGAATATTAAATGCATATATTTTGTACTTTTTTTTATATTTCCACATGAATGATAGTGAACATGAAATAAAACGTATCGTTTCAATACAATATGAACACCAACATTTGTTACAACAATTCAACTACATAAAACTATGTACATATGTCTATGTACAGTAGTGTGTCCCAAAAAAAAATTTTTTTTGTTCCCCCACCTTTTTTTGAAAGCTTAAAGGGTAAAGTATTTTTGTGATTTTTTTCAGATTTTTCGGAAGAGGTTTAGAGGTCGCTAAAATCGAATTTAACCAAAAAATCGGGGTTGCTCGACTTTTTTTGAATTTTGCGCATTACTCGGCTCATTAGCACGATTTTCTTTGTTACTAAGTCAATTATTTTAAAGAAAACTGTTCAAACTTTACTTCACTGTGCAGATATTATAAGTTTCGGTAATATTTTTGCTCATTTGAGTACCCTTTAAGTCATTTTTTTGTAAATTTAGCATAAATTTTAAAAATAATGCTTTGTAACTTTTAAAATTTCTATTGAAGTTAAAAAAACTAATGATTCAGTTTAAAATGTTTATAAATTCTGAGTCATTTAAAAAAATAAATATTGAACTTGCTCTTACCGTTCCAAAGTTATGCCCAAAAAATCTAGGCAGCTTAATTCTCATACCCAAAAAAAAAAATTAAAAAATTATTTTGTTTATTAGCTTTCAATTACACTGGTTTACAGCCAAAAAATACTAAGAACGCCACATGCCTAGATAAGTTAACTGGGACCTCCTGAGCACGAAAAACGCTGTCATGATTTTTTCCTAAGTACCGTTTTTTAGATAACGGTACTTTTGTGTTTTTCGGTGTATGGCCCCACTCAAACCCTTGTGGAGTCCAACCAAAAAGTCCGATTGAGATAAATGGCATATCGATGGAAAGGTAATTGAATGCCTTTTCCGTCGATATGCTGGAAAATTCTATCTGAGAAGAATTCAGTGAGATATGGCACCTCAAAATTCAAAATTTTCATATTTTTTACGTTTTTTTCAAAATTTTTCATTTTTATTTCAATTTTTTCCTACGTTATATTGAATATCTGGAATGTTTTATTCTTTTACCAAATAGCTTATTTAATAACCAATATTTTAAGCGTATTTTGAAAAAAAGCGGATGAAAAATAAAGTTTTTATTAAGGATTTTGTGGAATGACAATATTTTCATTTTCATTGCTCACACAGTATATTCGTGATTTTAATTTAAATTTTTTACGTCGAATATACTGTGTGAGCAATGAAAATGAAAATATTGTCATTCCACAAAATCCTTAATAAAAACTTTATTTTTCATCCGCTTTTTTTCAAAATACGCTTAAAATATTGGTTATTAAATAAGCTATTTGGTAAAAGAATAAAACATTTCAGATATTCAATATAACGTAGGAAAAAATTGAAATGAAAATGAAAAATTTTTAAAAAAACGTAAAAAATAGGAAAATTTTGAATTTTGAGGTGCCATATCTCAGCGATTTCTTCTCAGATAGAATTTTCCAGCATATCGACGGAAAAGGCATTCAATTACCTTTCCATCGATATGCCATTTATTTCGATCGGACTTTTTGGGTGGACTCCACAAGGGTTTGAGTGGGACCATACAACGAAAAACACAAAAGTACCGTTATCTAAAAAACGGTACTTAGGAAAAAACCATGACAGCGTTTTTCGTGCTCAGGAGGTCCCAATTAACTTATCTAGGCATGTGGCGTTCTTAGTATTTTTTGGCTGTAAGCTAGTGTAATTGAAAGCTAATAAACAAAATAATTTTTTAATTTTTTTTTTGGGTATGAGAATTAAGCTGCCTAGATTTTTTGGGCATAACTTTGGAACGGTAAGAGCAAATTCAATATTTATTTTTTTAAATGACTCAGAATTTATAAACATTTTAAACTGAATCATTAGTTTTTTTAACTTCAATAGAAATTTTAAAAGTTACAAAGCATTATTTTTAAAATTTATGCTAAATTTACAAAAAAATGACTTAAAGGGTACTCAAATTAGCAAAAATATTACCGAAACTTATAATATCTGCACAGTGAAGTAAAGTTTGAACAGTTTTCTTTAAAAAAATTGACTTAGTAACAAAGAAAATCGTGCTAATGAGCCGAGTAATGCGCAAAATTCAAAAAAAGTCGAGCAACTCCGATTTTTTGGTTAAATTCGATTTTAGCGACCTCTAAACCTCTTCCGAAAAATCTGAAAAAAATCACAAAAATACTTTACCCTTTAAGCTTTCAAAAAAAGGTGGGGGAACAAAAAAAATCGAAAAAAAATTTTTTTTTGGGACACACTAATGTACAGTGTGCAACAAAATAAGGGCAATTAAAGAAATAAAGAAGAGAAAATATAGAGATTGTTTTTTGATTTTCTAGAAAATAAAATTTTAAAAAAATTATTTTTTTGTGTACAATAAATAAATTTAAAAAGGGTAACGAATATTAACGTGGTTGTCGTCAACTATGTATAGGCACAACAGCAACCCAGAAATTACAATACAATGCCTCTTCAAGTATCTACTAAAAGAGACACTTGCATTTGAAAAACATTGAGTGTAATAACCATCCCTTCTCCAAAAAGAAGGTTGATTAGAAGAGAATGACAGAAAATTTCCTGTGATTTAGAGTTAAATGTGTAGTCTACCTTACCAAGGTTCTATTTCAGTTGATAATAAAAGAACGGTAATGACTTTTGATATTTTCCTTTTTAAAACACTCATTCCGTGTTCAAAATATATTTAAATTTTTTTGATAGTAACATACAACGAATAAGTCGTGAAATAAATGGGGTTTTAAGCAGATATGATTGAACATTTGAAAGTAAATTACCAATGTTTTCTGATTTAATGTCCTACTTAAGGGCAGTTTAGACCAAAAATAATTTAAAAAATAAATTTTTCATGAAGACGCTACACAAAGGAGTAGCGAAATATCGATAAATAACTCTAGTCGTTATAACCAACTTTCAGTACGAGAACGTGTACCCAAATACAGGTCTGGTCTTTAAATTTTTTGAGCAAAAATATTTTTTTTTTAATTTGTTAGCTTAATACATATTTGAACATTATTAATTTGCATTAGCGTATGTATGTATATTTCGGAAGGAGGTCCCGCCCTCCAAGAAGTCCATCTACAAAGTAACCGTTCCTGACATTCCACTCTATTCCACTCACCTTAATCTTTGACAATAAAAAATTAATGATCAGGAGAAAAGCGCCACCTATTGGAAAGTAGCAGATAATAGCTAAAAACCTACTTAGTGAAGGCACTCACCACAATCAACATGCAATGGTGGGGCAATTGCTGTTGATCATTCCAGGGTGAAGGTATAACACTGGCCTTTGAATGATCAACTCACAGCAATTTGACTCATTCCTAAGGCGCTTAATAATATTAGAATAGAAAATATACGTTCTGTTGTCATAATGTACTCTCCTTTCCATAAAATTCCAATACAATGCACAGCCTTTAGTAGGGGTTTACCCCTGTGTATTGGTCTCAATAAAAATAAAACTGGTGTTATCGAAGGAGGACCAGGAGAAGTTCTAAGAATTGCAGTTTCAGATATTGAAGAGACAGAGGAGAATATCTATTATAACGATGCTATCCATAACGATAAAAATGACGGCTTCGAAATCTATGCTGAAAATAATTCTTTGCAAAATAATTAAGGGCTGCAGCAAACTTGCTTTGCAAGTGATGGTAACATACTCGTATAGAACAAGCAACCAAGACTAAATAATAATCCAATTTATGCGTTCATGGGAGTGATTATTATAACTGGCGCAAACAATGAAAGTGTGATGGAATTGTAGTTAATAAAACTACCCGTTTTATCATTTCGTAATGAACTTCAATCCATTGCAAGTAGTTTTGTGATATATATATATAAGGTTTGGTGATTCAAATATAAGAGGGATATGCAAACAAACTGGCAAAGCTGTACCAATCTCCGAGTTATGGAAAATCATAAATTACAATTTTGAACATTTTTATAAACCAATTGAAAAACTTTTCGTTTACGAGCAGTTGTTTTCTTATCCTGGCCCGTACCTCGCTTTTTCGAGTCTGCAAGAAATTATGTTTAGATAATACGCAGCTGGAACAATAAATTTGGCAAAGAGAGTTTAATAAGTATGACCTTACAAGATACAGCCGATACATCTACAGCTGCTGGTGTGTGGGAAAAGGAACCCCAGGGTGTAAGGTGCTACTTATAGTATTATATTCATCACGAACTTATAGGGCTCTTGATGTAAACAGCCAATTTTTGCAAATTTTTTGAATTATATAAGCAAATATTAAATGAATTAAGATATAACAAATTATATATAAATATAATTATTTATTTATATACTAAATTACAATACAAATAAGTTATATTGTAATTGATATGAGCGAAGTTACAAAGAGGATATACTCGATGCAGTGTCAAATCATACAATTGCAGTATTGGTCACAACTGTTCTTGAGGGTTTCGACTTTGAAAGTTCTTAGTCCTTCCATGTCTCGACCTTGGATAGCAATTGAGGCGACAATCGACACAAATTTATGCCATCTTTCTAGATCCGAAGTTTCATCTAAAACTCGTAAACAGTTTAAGAAGTACATTCTTTCAAAGAGCCAATGGCCACACCTGTGAGGGGGTTTAAGTACTAGGGATAAATAATTTTAATTAAGAGCTTGAGCTTGAATAATTATTTTTTATAATTATTTATTTAAAACCAGAATTAACAATTTGTAAAATAAATTCAATTGTTTTTCATTAAAAGTTAATTGTCTTTGATAAAAAAAAAAAAAAAAAAAAAAAAAAAAAAAAAAACTTAATTTCAACACAAACGTATTGCCTTCGGCAGACAAAGCATATAATCGCAAGTATTAAAGAACGCTGTAACTGACAAAAAATCGAACAATCATCAGAAAAAAATACACGTTGATTGGTCTCGGTCCCAGATTTCTATTATGAAAAAAAAAATTCACTTAAGCCGTCTGCGTTTTGAAAATACCAGTGTCTTCTTTTGACTTTCATACAGATTTTTTGGCTCTGGTGAATACTAAATTTTGTGTCAGTTACAGCGTTTTTAATTCTTGCGACGATATAGAGTTATATACTTTATAAAGCGTTGGCCAAACGAGTTTAGTGATCCATTTATAACAAAAAATCTTTTCATATCCCTGGTTAGGCCAATACTTGGATACACATCGGACAATAGAGTTTCACAATTCAACGGGTTTATAAAAAAAAATTTAAATCAGTCAAAAGCAATTTTTAGTCTATTAACTTCGAAATCGTCGATGGAATTCAGACATAACGCTTCCACCTTATCACAGTCGACTAGCGCTTATTAATTTTTCTATTTTAAAAACTCGCAGGATTATTTTCAATACAATGTTTCTATTAAAATTAATAAATGGCAATACGCACTCCGAATTTTCTCTTAATAAAATACACATACTATATATGTTTCAAATAGACAACACAAGTCCTATGAATCTGTATATTTAAATTTATAAATTTTCAAATTGCTTTTAACCATCAAAACAATTCGAATTAATTGAAATAAGCAGAGTAAATTGTAGTTTGAATCTAAGTTGGCTGCATTTATTTTATTGAAAAGAAAATATTTCCCATTCAAAACACTGTGGTGTATATGTAATTTTGCAACTCTATGTCTTCAGTATTACTCATACGCCTCATTTTATAGTTTGTTTGTTTTTCTTTTACTACTAAATAAACACATGATTTCAAATAATTTACCGAACATGCAAATTTTATTTCTTTGTAATTTAAAAGACTTATTTTTTTTTACGCGACAACTTTTATCAATATCTGATTGAGAGTGTCTGTTTATGTCTAATTCAAATGTTATTGACAAACCATTTATTACTGATTGATAGATTTCGATTTTGTGACTTCAAATATTTTCCTATAAGACTTTAATTTTATTTGTGTCACTCAGAACAACGATTCTTTCGACTGCAGCATATATGTATGTATGTATGTAGTTCTGTATGCTATTTAAGTGTGTTTAAGTTTATGTGAGTTTTATGAAAAAAAAATTTTTGGTAAAATGCCAAACAATATGACGTACAATATGCACTTAATCATACCAGCATGGAATGAAATATTGCGTTTTTAAAACAAAAGCAGTAGAAACAATCCATAAAAAATAATTTAAAATAAAATGGAGTTCTTCTTTTTTTCTGATTTCTAGATTTATAAACGAATTTTCTTTAAAAAAAAGTACTATAAAGCAGTCATCAATCAGAAGCTTTCCTTTATAGATAAGTCTTTAAAGCTACGGTCGCATGAGACAATTAAGGCTCAGTTAGTTTAAATCGTATAGTGATTAGTTGTTTATATATTTTTTTACTGAGAACAATACTCGGCTGTGCATTTTATTGGGATTTTTGTGGAAAGGACAGTACATTTTTCTTCTATTATTAAGCTCCTTAGAAATGAGACAAATTGCTGTGAATTGATCATTCAAAAGCCAGTGTTATACCTTCACACTTGAATGATCAACAGCAATTGCCCCATCGTTGCATGTTGATTGCGGTGAGTGCCTTCGCTAAGTAGGTTTTTAGCTAATATCTGCTACTTCCCAATAGGTGGCGCTTTTCTCCTGATCATTCGTTTTTCGTTGTCAAAGGTTAAGGTGGAATAGAGTGGAATGTCAGGGAGCGGTTACTTTGTAGATGGACTTCTTGGAAACATATCAGCTGTTTTAAAATATTTGTATGTAATTGGGTAAATTAATTTGTTTCGGGTGAGTAAAAATAAAAGTGTACACAAAATTCTAAGAAAACTATTAAAAGATTTTAATTAAAAGCATTTTAAACAACTGCACTCAGCTAGAAAGTATTTTAAATTCATCAACTTTACAATAAATTTACTCCATCTTGTAATATCTATATGCCTTGATATTTATTTCAGATACTAAATAGGCCAATAATTTTACGAGTAAATTATTCCAGAATTTTTCATAGATTTTATTTTTGCTATACACCTGTTGGCAGAAAAAAATGATTCACCCTAAAATGTGTATATGGATACAAGCAATGAAGTACGTTTTATGTGAACATTTTTGGCCGTATTCATAAAAACTATTTTAGGTTTATTGAGGGTTTATTTGACAAGTATTGCATAGAAGTTTGTCAAATAAGTCCTCAATAAAACTAAAATAGTTTTTATGAATACGGGCATTTATATTTTAAAAAAAGCCATGCTATGCTATGTCATGTCGTCTCAAACACAGTGTTATGCTATGTCATGCAGAGTCATCGTAGTGTCTTTACATGTTACTGCAAATCGGCTAAGCTGTTGCAGCTCGCTGTTTTGAATACCATGCACTTTTCTACTAAATGCAGTTTAAAAAATCTTTGCAGTATTTGCATTTTTGTCGGTGGTTTGGCAGTATCAAGGGCATCAATCATTTTGCCCAAACACCACACATTTCTTGTATTCTATTTTTTTGTTTTTTTAAAGTTACCCAATATTTTTTGGACTACCTTATCATAATTTTAACCCACCGGTGCAATGAAACTTCAGATTAAAAAAATACTTTTATTAAAAAGACGGGATTTCTTGTAATAATTATAAATTTTTTAAAGAAAACTAAGGGTTTTCTCACCAAAGGTTTTTTTGTATTTCTCTGTTACCTGATCACAAAAGCTTATCAGCTGATTTAACCGCGGATGCAAACCAGCAATATTGTGGTTTGTGAACTAGCATAAGCTTTTCCATACTTTCTATATACTATATCACCCAAATTGCTAATTACCGACAGAGGGCTCTAGCATAAAACCTTTTAATTCAAGCCATAAAATTTATCTCAAGCACTAATCAAAAATCGCTATTTAACCGTCTTGCACTTATCCGTTTGGAAAGCATTTCAGGAAGCAAAACACAAAATTCAACAATTAAAAATGATGTCGCAGAACATGGTGTGGCCACAAATCAATATCACAAATTTTGAAACAGGCTTTCAGAATTTACTGCAGGGCATAAAGCAGCATCGCAAGAACCTCAATAAATGATTTATAACAAATCTAATTTTTTTATTGTTTATATAAATTGTTGTATTAGTTCACACTTTTTAGTATTAAAAATTTCATGCAGTGGGTACAAAGCTTTAAAAGAGTACAACTCGAGAACGGTAAAAGAAAATAAATTTTTTTCTGCTAATTTATTTAAAACTTAATAATCTTTAGATTTTTTAGTCTTTATACAAATTTTAAAAGTTATAAAGCATTGTTTTCGATATTTGTTGAAAATTGAGGAAAAACTGTTATCAAGGGTGATTTTTTAGATATTATCTTTTTGGCAACACTGGTTTAAACAGCTGACGCCCGTTTTGTGTTTTGTTTCACTGTCAAACATCTTCAGTTTGGTCTATAATTTAACCATGAATCGTCTTACAAGCGAACAACGCTTGCAAGTTATTGAATTTTATTATCAAAATGTGGGCTCTGTAAACAAAGTTCATCCTCGCGCTTCTTCCATTTTATGGTCTGTTTAATCGACTCACTGAAGCGGCTATTGTGGCTACTGTGACTAAATTTCGCACCAAATTTACATTGTTGGACATTAAACCACCAACACGCTTACTTAGAGTGCGAAATGAACAAAATATCGCAGCTGTATCGGCCAGTGTTAATGATGACCATCAATTATCGATTCGTCGCCGTCCACAGCGATTGGGCCTCTGTTACTCAACGACGTGGAAAATTTTGCGAAAGGATTTAGGTGTGAATCCGTTCCAAATACAGCTGGTGCAAGAATTGAAGACGAATGACCTACCGCAACGTAGAATTTTTGGTGAATGGGCTATTGGAAAGTTGACTGAAGATCCACTTTTTTATCGAAAAATTGTGTTCAGCGACAAAGCTCTTTTTTCGCTCGATGGGTACGTAAATAAGCAGAATTGTCGATTTTGGAGTGCAGACCAGCCAGAAGAATTGTAAGGGCTACGAATGAATCCAGAAAAAGTCACAGTTTGGTGCGGTTTATGGGCCTGTGGTATCATTGGACCGTACTTCTTCAAAGATGATGCGAATCGTAACGTAACTGTGAATGGTGAGCGCTACCGTGAGATGATATTCAACTTTTTTTTTATCAAAATGCAAGATCTTGCCTTGCATGACATGTGGTTCTAGCAAGACGGTGCCATATACCACACAGCACGTGTAATAATAGACTTATTGAGAGACGAGTTCGGTGAACATTTTATTTCACGTTCGGGACCGGTCAGTTGGTCGCCTAGATCGTGCGATTTAACGCCTTTAGACTATTTTTTGTGGGGCTATGTTAAAGCTCATGTGTATATAGTCAAGCCCGCTTCAATGGACGCATTGGAAGACAACATTGAAGTATTTATTCGTGAGATACCGGCCGAAATGTTGGAAAGAGTATGCCAAAATTGGACTAAGCGGATGTACCATTTCAGGCGCAGTCACGGTCAACAGTTGCATGAAATAATCTTCAAACATTAAATTATATGGACCGTACTATCGATTCAAATAAAGATTTCATTAATTTTTCTGAATTTTATGTGTTTTTTAAAATTTAAATATAGCCCAAAAAGCTTGGTTTTTTTTATTTAAAATCAATTTGCGCGAACTCTAAACCACTTCCAAAAAATCTGAAAAAATTCTCCAATATACTTTACTTTATGAGTTTCCAAATTATGAATAATCTTCCGACAAATTCAAATTTTTAATTTTTTTTTTGTTTCACCCTAATGTGTACTCATATGTGTACTAAGATTAGTTTTTGTTTTTTTTTTTTTTTTTTTTTTTGTTTTAGAAAAAGTGAAAAAAGTTTGAGTGATAGAACCTCTTTTATGGTAATTTGTATAGACCATCACCATGATTATCATTATTAGAGCATTTTACTTTTAAGTTACCATGACATGTCATTAGTTTGTTGTTTTAAAGCTTCATCCATCAAAATATGTATTGCTGTGAAGCCTCACTGTTTACATTTCTCTTTTTAGAATTTTAGAATTTTGTTGTTGTTTACTTTCTTCTTTTTTTATGTAAGAGATAAAATAAAGTCTTAAAACCTTAATTTAGAAACAAAATTGATTTGTTCTGAAGGGTAAAAAAAGGAAGAAGAAAAAGTAAAAAATAGATACACAAGAGTTTCAAATTGGTTTACCTTTCACTAGTGCACCTTCAGTTGTACTAGATTAGAGTTTTTATTTTTAAGTTTTTAATTTTTTTCCCCCTTAAAAGTCCTCGAATTATTTTTTATTTATTTAAAAAATATCAAATAATTATAATTTAATATAAAAACACCCCAAGTATGTATTTATTTCATATTTTCAATGAGTTTTAAGCTAAAGGTCCTTAACAGAAAACTGCATAATAATAGGTATTTATAATATTTAATCCATTTTAAGTTTTAAAATTAATTCATTTTAAGAGAGTACGCATGCAAAAAGTATAGTGAAACGTAAACCTGCATAATAAGTTCTTAATATTTACTTTTTTTTAGAATTGTCAGCAGATTATGCTGGTTGTGATATTTTTGCAATTTCTGTAGACTCTATAAATGAAAAAAATTTGTTAAATATTTGAAACAACAGACTTAAACTGCACAAATAACATTTATGTCTGGTTTTTAAAGATTAATGTACATAAATTTAGGTTAAAGCTCTAATACACATTAATGTCTGAATCTAATTTCGTCTATGCAGTAACTAAATGAGTTAAAATAAGAGCAAAAGTCACATATTTTTACAAAAAACGTACACGCTATACTCTCGTAATACAAAAAATTTATGGTTTATTTTAGCATGTGAAAAATATATATTAATAAAATAATATAAAAAAAGAAGCCAAGTATTGCATTAAATAGTGGCAACATCACCAATGTGGTAGATGTATAGTTTAGTATCAAGTGTATTAGCTTACTAAAACGTGAGCTTCGGGTTCAAACCCCAGCTCTGATATTAAAAAAAAAAGTTAACATGAAATATCTCTTTCTGCAACCACCTTTTAGCAGTCTTCTGGAAAAAATCTCTGAAAGTAACTGATTGCCATGAACAAGTTTTTTAAGTCTGTTGTTCGAATTCAACTTTAGACTGTTGATTCCAGTACTCATGGATAGAAATTGAGGCACACAATACAAGTGCAGCGAGAAGCTAGGCGGTACATATGAAAAAGGGTTGTAATGGCCAGTAATGTACGAGTATGTGTAACACCTATACATTTCAACTTTTCTTTTTAAAATATTTAAAATTATTGTAAGAAATTATTTGTTTATTATTTCTGAAAAAATATCAATTCGAACTCCTTATATTCTATTCTATTGTGAGCGAAAACAGTGGCACTTAAAGTAACTACAACAAAAAGAAGTCCATCTTCAAGAAACCGCTTCCTGATATTTCCAGTCAATTCCACCAGTAAAGAATGATCAGGAGTACAGCACCACCTTTTGGGAAGATAACAGCTAACCTACTTAGTAAAGACGCTCACCACTCACAATCAACATCCACCGACAGATGGGGCAATTGCTGTTGATCATTCCAGGGTGAAGTTAGGCCAACTGAAAGTTAAAGTCAATTAAACAAAAAACTTTCAAATATATCGACTGTTGAAGTGCTACAGTTGTTGTTGTTTATTTTTGATCAATGGAAAATGAAAAAGTTGCTGTAATTGAAAAACTTCACGTCTTTTGCTTGCTACTTTGGCTGCAGTTTTTTAATCATTGTTTTTAAATATAAAATGAAGACATCAAAGCGTATAATTATTATTTATTAAAACAATTAAATATTACTCATACGCTGCATATGTTTGTTTTTCTGTAGCAATCTATTTGGTGTATTCACAATATACCTGTTGAGTAATGATCATTAATTAGGATAGAATATTTATATATAAAGTATTTTGTTTACAAATTTTTTCTATTACGAACGGTCAAATAGGGTTGACAATCGACTAGCCGGAAAACGAAGTTGGCCACAGAAAAAGTTCATTACGTAATAGAAAATATCAGATTACTTATGGTATTTATTTATTGTGAGGGGCCCTGGAGCCATAAACGGGTTGTCTCACACAGTAAACAGTTTCGTGCCTGATAGATAGCAACAAAGGAAGTTAATAATATGGCAACCAAAAAGTCTCATAACAATATGGCAATTAATAATCAGAAATTTCTATTTTTAGAATTAGTAATTATTACGATTCTTTATTAAGGTTAACACGTATGATTCACAATAATGTATGCTATTACTTATATCAACTTCATAAAGTTATAATTTTTTTTTATTAATAAAAAAACAAAAAAATTATAACAACATGACATAATAGCACACTTTGTGAATCCCCCATTTGATTATAATGTTCAAGTCTAAAAGCAACTCTAAAATGTTTAAACGGCTACTAGACACATCAATGTTTAGTTTGAATATTTGTATTGGTATTATTATATATATCTGACACACTCTGTCAATATCACCTATTATTTGTTAATTTTAAGTGTTCTTTAGAAGTAGAATGTTTATATAACTTTCCGTCAATAAACAATTACGCCACAGAATGTCACTGATTAGATCAAATCTTATATATTCAAAGAAAAAATACATTCTAAACATGAAATTAATTAATGGCATGGGGGGTGAGTATACTTAAAGTAATAGACATATAATTGGTTTAAACAATGATTCAAATGACTGTAAATACATAGTAATTGACTGGCCTTCTCAAATACCAAATCTGAACACAATATCAAAAACCTCTTGGGGGTTAGTTATAAAATAAAAAAAGGAGAAGAGCAAAACAAACAAGAACAAAAGCTTTTAGTCTTTTAATCCAGAGGTTTGCTACAAGCTTCACAGAAACTCAAACGACCGAGGTTCAAATAATAGCGAACGGGAAATAATAAAAAAAACAATTTGCGGTTTTTCAAAAATTATAATTTAAAAAAATAAGAGGTTCAGCCGCCCCCCTCCCTCTCCAAAAAACTATCTTCAACAAATCGTGCCTTGACATTAGTAGTCTGATCCACCAAGAAACGCATAATCAGGAAGATAACAGCTAACCTACGTAAAAGATATTCACCACTCACATTCAACATCCAGATAGGGCAATATCTGTTGATCATTCAAAGGTGAAGGTCCCATTGACATAAGGCTATTAACATCTTCACATCTATCTGTCTATATCTATATATTCAACATTCCAATACAATACACTGCATTTAGTAGGGGTTTACCCCTGAGTATTGGTCTTTAAATAAAATAAAATGTAATAAACCGCTGATACCAAGAGGTTATAAAAATAAAACAAGCTTCGACTCAAATATTGGAAAAAATTTTGCTTTTTGCCTAGAAGAAAGCAAAATTGTTAGTTTTTAAAACAATAATAATTTTTTCAGACAATCTTTCAAATACAAGTCACAATTTAATTCGTTTATGTAATAGAAAATAATGATTTAAAATAATGTGCCAATGTGGGTGTTTCCCTATTATTACTCTCAATGCTCAGAGGATGCGAGGAATATTTCGAATGACTCAAATATTATGGCATACTGTGTCACATTAAAGTGCTTCAAAATATTGTAGAAGAACTATAAAAGCATTTTGATATTCATCAACGTTTCACACAACAAACACGTGTGACGAAACTAGCCAACAGTTGCTTTGTATTTGCTTTAAACAATTTGCTAATGGAGTGCTTGTGTGTGATGTTTTTAATTTAAAACTCAGTTTTAACGTTTTTGTTCTTTCAGCACATAAAAATTGCAATAAAAACAGTTACTTTGTAACATTAAAATACACAAAAGCATGCAGATTTGTTGACTCAATAACAGTTAAAAAAAAATTTTTTTTAGGGAATTGGTGCAGATGAGGAAGGTTCAGAGATTCAAATAAAAAGTTTATTATTTGGAAAATTAATTTACTATCGTACTACAACAGCAACCGAATAATAGTGGCACTAAGAATTATGAGAACAACTAACGCAATTGGTTAGAATTCCCACGCCAATTACTGTAATAAAAAATAAAACAACAAACTATAAAAAAAAATTGTTTAAGTAAATAAAAACTATGCAATCACCTACTACTTCACATACAGACATACATCGCAAACATATGTAATAAAATAAAAAATTAATGGCTTGAATCAAAAGTAACTTAAAAAAAGAGTTAAAAACCAGAGTTAATAACCAGAGTATGGAAACGATAAAGAGTGTGGCAAATTCAAAAATTTTTGTTTAACTGGAAAAATAAAAAAATACACAAGCAAGTAATTGAAAAATGAAACTCTTAAAGGCATTTATTGATTTAATAAAAAATATATAATAAATTATACAGTGCCTGTCATGCATGTATGTGTGTACATGTATAAGTAAACAAGTTAAGCAACGTCAAACTTAATTGTTTCTTTTTGTCAATTTACACGTGTTTGTAATAATCATATTGAAATAAGTATACAAGGTGACATTTTAACCACAGTTGTTTATTTTTTACTACGCTAGTGTTTATGCGTATCGAACGTCAAAACTAAGATGTGCGTCACTATAAAGTGTAACACCTATTTTTCTTAATAACTTTTTTCACCTTTAATCAAAATTATTTTTCTTAATCACAATATCTTTGAAAAATGTGTCAGATCTTAAAATGTATCAGTTTGTCAAATTTGACTTGTTAGTTAGTTCACAATGGATAATCAAAGACAAGTGCATACAAAAATTATTCAAATAATTCAAAAAAACCATATTGGAGTTATACAAAAGTTGCTAGGGAAGTCCACGTGACCAGGCAATGTGTTTCCAGAGTGGTCAAAAAGTTCAACAAAGACCTAAAAATTGAAAGAAAGCCTGGAACAGGTAAAGCAAAACTCGTAACGAACGACGCGAAAGCCAAAAAGGTTGAGAAGCTTTTGCTGGCTCTTCCACACATTTCTGGTCGCGAAATGGCCCGGCGCGTGTAATGTTCGTAAAGTTTTGTGCGCCGAGTTAAAGCTAAAGCTGGCTTTAAATCATTTAAAGTCCAAAAAGTTCCGGATAGAAATGCTAAGAAGAATATTGAAGCAAAAAAAAGAGCAAAACTCCTCAAAAAAGAATTTTTTCAAAAGTTCGAATGTTGTGTAATGGATGATGAAACTTGCGTTATTGCAGACTTTGCGCAGCTTCCTGGCCAAGAGTTTTATGTAGCGGATAGTAGAGACAATGTTTCTGAAGAGTTCCGAACTAAAAAACTATCAAAATTTCTCAAAAAGTTCCTAGTTTGGCAGGCTATTTGTAGCTGCGGCAACAGAAGTGCATCGTTTGTTACATTGGGATCAATAAACTCAGATATTTATATCAAAGAGTGTCTTCAAAAGAGGTTGCTCCCATTTCTAAGACAGCACAATATATCAACATTCTTCTGGCTAGATTTGGCAACATGTCACTACAGTAAAAGCGCAATAGACTGGTATAATAAAAATAATGTTATTTTTGTTCCGAAAGAGGCTAACCCACCAAACTGCCCAGAGCTGCGGCCTATTGAAAGATATTGGGCTTTGGTCAAAAGAGAACTAAAGAAGAGTACATCTGTTCCCAAAACCATTACTAGTTTTCGATATAAATGGACAGCTGGTACCAAAAAAATCACCGAAAACACTATAACATTGCTTATGGATGGCATAATGAATAAAATAAAAAATTTTATAAAATTAAATTAATTTTTAAATAAAATAATACAGAATATAAATCTGTAATAAAAATGCAAAATAAAACTGTTTTACTTTTAACTCTAGCTTACTCCAGTCAGTTTTTATTTGACTTTTGATGTGTTACAGTTTATAGTGACGCACATCTTACTTGTTGTTTTCGTTGTTGTTTAAAAAATAAAAAAAAACAAAGAAAGATTATAAAATTTGTACATAAAACAACCTTTAGCGCATTGCTCGATTGTGTATCTTTCCATGGTTCAAATTGAGAAATATCAAATGAAATGCAGAAAAAAACGACGTTTAGGTGTGGTTCACATTGAATATCGGCCCTTAAAATGTAACCACCCTTTACTTAATTAATACTTTTTATCGGATAAACAAAAGCTCAATAGATTTCTTTTCCAAAGTATGCGAAAAATATTAAGAACACCTTTAAGTTCTGTGTTTAATCAGGCATTTTAAATAGTATTCCGAAGTATCATTTCATAATAATAGTCGTTATAAAAACTTATCATAAGTTGACAACAGAGGAACGCTAAATTCTTTTCCTACTAAATGGGTTTTTTATTGATTGATTGATTATTGATTATGCGAGAAGCTACCCCGTAATCCTGATACAGAGTTGTAATGTCCAATTATGTATATATGTATGTATGCAACAGTTTGCTTAAACGTGTCGCATTCGGTCGCCGTAGTTTAGTGGTTAGTATGTTGACTTAGTAGACTAGAACTGCGGATTCAAGCCCCAGAGTTCTAGTATCTTAAGCAAAAAAAGAAATTTGAAAAAATAGTTATTTCAGCGACTACCTGTTAGCAGTCTTCTGACAAAAGTTTTAGGAATAATCGATTGCCATGAACAAGCTTTTCAAGTCTGTCATTCGAAGTCGAAGTTAAATTGTTGTTCCCGTGTTCATGGATAAAAATTGACGCACACAACATGGATACTGCGAGAAGCTATTCCGTAACTCTGAAAGAGTGTTGTAATCGCCAATTATATATGTATGTATGTCGAATGGAACTACTGCTTTGAATGTTTGTAAAGACGACAAAAGGGTTTATTAATTATTTCTTACACATGGGGGAGTATTACACAGTATTTCGTTGATATAAGTTACTTGGCTAATTTAGCCTCTGTTTCTATGTACATTTATGAATGTGAAGATGAATTCGAACTTACTTAGCTAGTAAAGACACACACCACCTTGTTTCATACGGTCATATTTTACACTAACAAAGCTTTGTTAAAAAGTCAAAAGTAGCTATTTGCAGAAGGTATATACTTAGTAATACGATTTAAAAGGAAAACGCCTCGGTACACTTATGTGCGTATATACCACAGATAGCCTAAAGGGTCTTCCCTAAAGTTCTATGATTGGTATCGTCAGCAATAGATTCGGATTTTTTAAAATTCAATTTAAGAAATCAATTTTATGCAAATGTGTCTCATTCCTTAGGAGGAAAGCGTCACCTATTGAAAAGTAGCAGATAACAGCTAAAAACCTACTTAGCGAAGGCACTCACCGCAATCAACATGCAACGATGGGGCAATTGCTGTTGATCATTCAAGGCTGAAGGTACAACACTGGCCTTTGAATGATCAATTCGCAGCAATTTGTCTTATTTCTAAGGTGTTTAATAATATAAGAAATCAAAAATATATGTTTTGTTGTCATAATGTACTGTCCTTTCTATAAGAATTCCAATACAATTCACAGCATTTAGTATGGGTTTACCTCTGAGTATTGTTCTCATTAAAAAAAATAAAAAGGCTCTACACTACTATACCAAAATGGTGCTCCAGGCAGTTCTACTTTGATCCATGTCATTGGTATAACCAACGCAATTTTGGGATTTGAGACCACTAAGTTGAAAAAATCGTTTTTGAGAAAAAAAAAGGAAATTCTCTAGAAGATTAAGGTTTACTTTGGGAAAATTTTTCATAAAACGAGTACTTCAAGGATTCGTCTTTTCATTTAGGTAACTAGTATAACCCGCACAATTTTGGGACCTAAGAAAATTGAGTATTATTATATATAGATGAGCCATAACAATTGATCAAATAGGGTTATCCCGCAAAGCTTAACGAAGTTGTGGATAAGACTGAAAGTGAATTATTTGATAAAAGCTGATACAATAAGCAATTTTAACCACTACTGATCCCAAGGCGATCGTCTAAATAAAACAATTAAATAAGAATGACTAAAATTGCCCAAGAGAAAAGGTGTAATACAGCAAAATATGACAAATTTCTTCTGGCCGTTCTCAAATGAGGCCAATGGGCTTATGTGTGTGTTTCTTTTTTTCAAAACACCCCTTTTTTATGCACAGCGTTTTAACGAATTTTTAGCATTGCTAAAGAGTTTTCATGTGGCATATGGTACATCTAAATCAATTCTGCAGCTTATCAGAAAAGTGCCGGTGTTATCTTTATTCATTTCTGTTTTACACTATTTTTCAGCTCCTAATTGCCGGAATAAAAATCTGCAAATACTCCAGTGAAACTGTAGCTGGTCCATATTATTTTCGTTGGCCAATTGATATAGACGCCAGACATTAGATTTTGACAAATCTAGCATGTAGGCAAATATTAACCACCACCATTTTTTACCTCTTATCGCTATTCGATATGCTGCAATTGACTGGTCAGCGTGATCAACTTCAACCATCCCATCTTCCATCTGTAGAGGTCCATCTTTTTACTTTGCCCAGAGTATGAACAAAGTCGTGATTTGTTGCCATGGTACAAACGCTATTATCAAGCCATCGCACAAACAAGATTTTATTCCCTGAATCGAATTGATAGTCAAATTCTGGTCCAGCTTTCTTTTCCATATCCTTGACAGATACTAGCGGGCATTTTTTAGTTCTATTGTCCCGCACAGTGCCAGTAGCATGGTAACCGGTTTGACTCAAATCTCGTAGCAGAGCATGGATTGTAAAAAAGTTATCGAAAAATTTTTTTATTCCCATAAACCTGTTTCTAGACATTATTTTTGAAACAATACTGACGTTACAGTCTTCATCTAGATTCCAGTACAATCGTTTTCGAGGATGTGAATGATATCGGCTAATTGCTAATTATTCTAAAAATGTTTTTACTTATGGAAAATCCAATTTCTGTAATACATAATATAGTTACAAATATATATATTTAGAAGCTAGCTGTTATAAAATAAAATCTAGAAAATATTAGTAGCAAATTGCCCATTGGACCCATTTGGGGACATCATAGGAATATATATTCTTCTATTGGGCCAGACATTGTTATATATTTCCTATTTCATAGTAATTTGATAAAGAGAATGCATTTGAATAAGTTCAGACTAAAAATATATAATTTTATTCACAGAAATTAATAAAAAGTTAACGTAGTTTTGGTCAATAAAATAGTTCGCAAAACTAATAAATTTAAGGTTAAATTTTAGAGAATTTAAGCACATAATCCTAAAAGGTTCTTTTTCAACGCAAATTCATTTATAAACAGAATACAAAGTATCAGAAATAAGTATTGTGGGCATATGAACAACTGTCCTCATATGAGTACGCCGGGCGTAAATGGGTTTAAAAAAAATTATTCCACCGAAAGTTAATAAAAAAAATTATGGTTTTAAAATTTATTAAAAAAAATTGCCAAAAAAGAAACAAACAAATTTAAAATGGAGTGGAAATTAATAGGCACGTATGATAGGCGAAAACATTTTTACGCACATTTAACGCAACATACACATTTTCAAAATTTACAAAAAAAAAATACTTTCAAATTAACTTTGATTTGGATACAAAGCTTTTTTAGATAAATTAAAGAAAACTGTTATGTAAAGTTCAAAAGTGACTTTGAGTCATTTGATGTGATTAAATACAAGTGGTAAAAAGTAAAAAAAAGAAAAATAAATAAAAAATGTGGAAATAAAAAGTAAAAAATAAAATTTTAGTTTTGTATTGAATGTTAAAGGAAATTCCTTTATATCCGTGTGAACTTTCACAAGAGGCCATTGTGCCTTCACACCAATGAGAACACAACAACCATTTAGATATCGGCGACAACAATGCTTACTGCTTACTTTGCAAAGAAACAACGATTAGTCAATGTAAAATTGTAAAAACTTTTAAAGCGGTATGTGTATCAAACTAAGACACCGTAGCGTATGCTTATTTTTTATTAGTCAAATATTACTTATACGCCATGTGTTATTATTTTGTTGATCAAAAAACACACATTCTTTAAGTTTTAGTTTCATATTTAATCGACATTACTTTGCAAAGGAATGTTTGCGCGACATAAAGTATGACAGGATATTTATTTTTTTTTGTAATAAATATACGACCTACTCGTCTTTCTTGGTTATGCATAAAAAATCATATACTCTACTGCAGACATAAGAATACCTTTCATGTTGTATAGAAATTGTACACCTAATTAAGGTTTTATTTTTATTCTCTTGTAATTGTTTTAAGTAAATATGTGCTTTAGAAATTTTACTAAAAAAAAGTAAAATTTGTTAGGAATAGGCCGATTTCCTAAACGCAAGTTGCAAAGCATTTTTACAAAGTATAAAGTTCCTAAACTCCTACTTAAAATTTATGACAATGCCTAAAGTTCCTTTTTGTATGGGAAATCAGTTTAATGAATATTAGTTGTCAAAACCTCGCATTAATTTTATTTTGTATGCAAACTGTTGGGCTAATATGGCGTAGTAAATATGTATGTTTTATGACTTAATAAATTATTTATTTATTTGCTATAGAAACAGTGAGAAAATGTGGACATAAGAGACATGAATCTAATTTTGTTAGCAAAACGAAAAAGCGAAATCAATATTGTTTGAAGAATAAAACTTAAAATTTGAAACTTTCAGTACTGGCAAATAAAACAAATAAATTACTCTTTTTCATGTCCATGTTTGTAAAAATTTCTTTTTGTGTTCAGACATTTATGATATACATATATATTTTGTGTAGAGTCCGCAGTTGCATTCCTTAACGCTGTTTTTATGTAAAACATTTCTTTACAATGTAAGGTTTCTGCTAAAACATACTTTGCATTGCATATGTAGATTTTCAAATTATACTTTTCAAATTGCGTTTAGGAAGTCGGCCATAGCATTTAAATTTCTAGTATTTGGACGTTATTTCTGTTTTATTACCAGAACACAAATGTTAATAAGGAGTTGAGGAAAGTCTAGCTTGCTGTGACACAGTATTAAATAAGTTATGAGTTTCAAAGAACAAAAAGTCTACGAGACTGCATAACTTTGTAAATGTTGTAAGTATTTAAAGTTGTAAATTGGTAGCACTTTGACTAAATTTCAGAACATCAGTTTGAATAAAAGACTGGCATGTGCTCTTTCGGCAGACAGAACTGACACTATACAAGACAATAATGACGCTAGCCGTGCTGTGCACAAGCAGTTGAAGCTGTTATTGGTGTTTTTGAAAGAAAAATCACTCCATAATATATTAGATTATATGTGTGTTCGCCTCAAATACAGACATTAAATTAGTTAAAAGCTCTAAGTAAATTTTATAGCAGTAGCGTTTGGCTATAAAGCAGAAGCATTGGATTAGGTAGGAACTGATCTTTTAAAATTTGATATAAAACACAATTCACGTTTAAAAACTTAGGAACCATTTTCTGTTAAATAAGTTTGAATTCCACCAGATAGTCTGATTTAGAGCTATAGACCTTTTTTTCTTTTTTGTCATATAAAAATCAGAACAGATTTCTTAAATTTTTCCTGCCGTAGTCAATCTGACCAAACCGAGTACAGGGTTCTAGTAACTTTTGGTAGTACAATCGAACCTATACTCTGGAGTTCGTTTTAAATTAAAATTAACTAGTTTCACATTTAAATAAGAAGTTTAAAACAAGTCTTAAGAACAATAAATCTGTGATAATTCTTAAAAAACTAATAATAAAGCAACGTAACTTAAGGTCGATTCCTGCTTATATAGATCAACAAAGAAACTAGGTGTCTTAGTAAAATATTCAGGATTTTTTTTACCCATACATATTAAACAAAAACAAATTAATGTATCTCACACAGCTTGAAAAAAAAAATTTGAATATGATTGGATTAATAGAAATTATTTTAATAAAACATTTTAAAAAACTAACCTGCTTTTAATATTAAGGATGCATTAAAATAGTTTTGTTGTTATTGCAGCTGCTCCAATTATGTATTTAAATTGTTTTCTTTTAAGTATTTTGTTTAAACTGGAAAATTGTTTGGTTTAAAAACATATGAAATCTGTTTCTTTTCTGCTTTTTTTTCACTTTTATTTATTTTCTTTTTATTTTCCTTTTAATTTTTTTTTTATTTCTTCTTTGTTTTATAATTTGTTTTCACTTCGTTATTTATTATTTTCTTTTTATATGTAAAACAATTTTGTATAATTTTATTATTATTATTTAATTTTCTTTAATATCTGTACTCGTATATACACTTTTTTCTTATTTTCTTATTTTTTTTTTTTTTTTTGTAAATTTATTTTCATATTTTCTTAATTAAACTTTTTTTTTAATTCACATGATGATGTTTGAATTGTTGAATGAACGAACAACAGCAATTTTTTTTTGTGTTGAACAGGAAACTCGTTTATATATTTAAAAAAAACACCAACAACCACAGTTGTAAAAACTTAGTTAGTGAAGCTGAAAGTATAAGAACATAAAGAGAAAAAAATCAGAAAAATTAAAATTAAAACTATTCGTGTAATGGTATGTGTGCAAGGGTATTATTAAAAATAAAACACCAGTAGATGGCATAGCAGCATGTTTTTCTTTCTATTGTTTGCATGTTTATTAAATACTATTGCTGTCTGCATACCACCACTATATTCATATTCATATATGAATGTGTATGAGAGAATAAATGCAACATGCAGGCATTATACAAAATAATAACAACAATATATAATAACAGTATATTAAAATGTTATACTCTTTAGACAATTAAAAACGAAAAAAACGATAGAAACCGTGCATGTTTACATGTGTGTTATACTTCTCTTATTAAATTCTTCTCATCTCTCTCTCACACACACGGACACATACCCATGTGAACGCTTGTTAAAATCGTTAACACACTTAAATATACTTTTATACTCTTGTCTTTTTCTTTTTTTTTTTCTCCTCATTTTATATTTTTGACTTCCTTCCTTTTTAAGCAGATATACGTATACACTATGTTTCCTTATTACATATACTTTTGAGAGAAAATTAAATAAAAAAAAGAAGAGATTTTTTTTTTTTAATTTCATAACTATTGTTATTATTGTGTTATTCATATGAGTGTTTAGTGTTCTTGTCATTTCACAGAGACTTTGACAACGTGCTTTCCTACTACACTGTGATTTTCAGGCTTTATAGTAAAATTCTGAGGAAAGCAGAGAGAAATTTAACAATAACAACAACAAATTTGAACCTTTTTTTAAGAAACAGGACTATTTTTGGTTTTTTTTCCTTTTGTATTCTGGTTTTATTTCCCAATACTTAATTCTAACAGAACCAAGGGCTCAAAAGAGAGAGAGAGAGGAGAAAGTCATAAAAACTTTTGTGTTATTTTTTTATTCTATTTAAAGAAACGACCCTATTAAAAAATAATTCTTCCATTTGGAGCCCTTTTAAAAATGTTTAAACTTAATTTAAGGGATTTATTTTGTCACAATTAAATGTTTTTAAAAATTAATTTACTTATACATACATATGAATTTATAATGGAAAATACTTAAATGTCTCGTGGTTATAGCAATAACAGTCTTTAAACTGCGTTTAAAGCTATTAAATGACTGGGTTGGTTGTAAATATGTCGTCGGTATGTATTGTTAATAACTGCTACTCGTACCATTAAATAGCTAACAAAAGCCGCAAAATAATTTGTTGGTGTTCGACAAAAAAAAAATCAATTAAATGAATAAATATGTAAACATACCCAGATTACACAGGAGCGGTTATTTAAATTGTTATTAAACTACAAAAGAAAATTGTTTTCGCTATGATAGACAATTATGAGCACTATAAAATTCACGTGTTGAATTGAACTATAGGCCTAATTCCAATTGCCGACATCGTTGTTGTCTAACAACATCTTTGTTATAGATTAAACGCAAGAGAAAAATGTTTTCTTTATTCCATTATAAATTTTTTTTAGACCAATACTCAATGGAATTCTTTTATTTTCAGTAGTCGCCATGGTCTAGTAGTTAGTGTGTTGTCTTACTCAGACGATAGCGCCAGATTCAAATCTCAGCTCTGACAGCTTGAAAAAAAAGAAATATGAAAAAATATTTCTTTCGGCGATTACCTCTCAGCAGTCTTCTGGAAAAGCTCTGGGAGTAATTGATTGCCATGAAAAAGAATCTCAAGTCTGTCGTTCGGAGTCGATTTTAAAACTGTAGGTCCCGGTACTCATGGATAAAAATCAACACACACAACATGAGTGCTGCGAGAAGCGAGGCCGTAACCCCAGCACAGGTAATGGCCAATTACGTATGTATTTGAATATCCATACGTAGATAGATTTATTTTTCATTTTTTATTATGCGCCTTTTTGATGATGAGACAAGTTGCTGTAAATTTGACCACTCAAAGACCAGTGAAGGCCCTTGAATAATCAACAGCAATTGCTCCGAATCTTATTGATAACTTTGCTCCGTATCATGATTGACTGCCAAACCTCACAAAGCTCAAATCTTTCAGCTGCCATATAGTTTTTGATTTTCTCACGACATTTCTGCTTCTGTGAATAGACACTTCTCAATAGACTTTTGGCAAAATTTATATATAGCATTTTCAGTTTAAATTAAACCTTTTTCAAAATAAATGAGACCTTTTTCAAAATGAACGCAACCTTTTTCAAATTAATCGAGACCTTTTTCAAATTAAACGAAACTCTTTTCAAAATAAATGAAACTTTATTCAAATTCATTTAAAAATTTTTCAAATTAAATTAAACCAGTTATAGAATTTAATAGAAAACAAAAGGAAAAAAATAAAACAATAATTTTTAATTATGGATAATCAGAATCCATAAAACCCAGGAAATTCGAAATATGGTGGATAATAGCGACTGTACGCTTAAATTTTTACCACCTTATTCTCCTATGTTAAACCCGATAGAGAAAACATGTTCTAAGATAAAATTCCACGCCCGATTATTATTAACGTGATATTACCGCAGAACATAACATAGTAAGTGTATATATATAGTGACCAAAAAGAGGTAAAACTAGTGATTTTTTTTAGGGTAAGTCGGCAACAAAGAAGACCAAGTTGCCTTACTAAAGCAGTGAACTCATGACAAGTTCTTTTTTGAACACACAATTTTTTTGGTAGATTTATCCAAGATTTGAAAAAAAAAACCATGGCATTATGCCAAGGAAAAAGCTCGTTTGCATCAAAATGTTGCAAGGGCGCACAGATGTTCAGCCTCCATAACAACAATCTATATATTAGGGTATGAATTGCTCCCTTATCTGCCTTGCTCTCGGAATATAGTGTGACTACGACAAGATGAGGGCCGCATTTATTCACAATGAGAATACAATTACTTTGGTGCGTTCTCATATTGTACTCACAACATCAGAAATACAAAATGTTTATACTCGTATATCTTCTAAACGTAGCATCGAAGTCAGAGTTAGTACTATTTTTTTTTTCTTGGCAATTTAACAGCCCTGGTTTAAAATATTAAAATTATGTGGAAGTGATTGCATGTGCTTTTCTCCTCAACAGTAATTAAAACTGCTCAAAAACTTAGAACTCCTACTTGCAAATTTTGGATAAAAGGTCAACAACAACAAATTTGATGGTGTTTGACGGTACAAATTGTTTAATTTTTTCCATATCGTCGCAAGAATTAAAGAACGCTGTAACTGACAAAAAATCGAAAATACGTTTTTCTACATTATTTTTATCAGAAGAAAAATGCGAGTCAATTGGTCCCAGCCCCAGATTTCTATGATGAAAAGATATCCACTTACGCCGTCTGCGTTTTGAAAAATAACAGTGTCTTCTTTCTACTTTTTGGCTCTGGTGAACATTAAATGTTTTGTCAGTTACAGCGTTCTTTAATTCTTGCGACGATATTTCGGTTTGTGTTTTTTCCTTTCAATTTTACTCAACATAACAGGACCCGAAATACACACGAATTTAGATTTTTGTTACGAACATTTTGTGTATAGTCGCGCGTATAATTGTCACAAAAGAAAAACACTACAGGCGCCTATGTCGGCAGAACATGAAAATAACTGACTTAACTGCTTGAAAAACTTGTTTGAAAATTTTAAGGAAGAATATATAAATTCGATACGAATTTATAAAGATATTTCCCTCAATAGAACTTTAGGAAAGCTGATGATGAAATAAGCGTAATCACTTGAATGGAAAATTTCGTTTTGTGTGAACATATTTTCTAAAACTTATTTAAAAATAAATTATAATAACAAATATTATTTTGAAATTTAACTATCCAAACCTAGGTGTAATGGAAAATGAAAAACCAAATTTTTTATTAAATAGTGGTTACGCTTTTCGTCAAATATTTTATATTAGACCTTATTCCAATTGGCGACGTCGTCGTCGTCTAACGACATTTTTGTTATAGATTAAAGGCAAGACAACATTTTTTTCTTTGTTCTATTACAAAAATTTTGTAAAACGATAGCGACGTCGCCAATTGGAATAAGGCCTATTATATTACGTTATGTTATACTTTATTAATAATTGATATATATTATATTTAGCCTTTTGAACTATAAAATAATTACATTCTAAAAGTTATTATGAAGGAAGTTTGTTAATAAATAAAATATAAACGCAGCCTCAAGTTAACAATTTTTATACAAAATTGTCAAGTGTTTTTTTATGTTTGTATGTACTACATAAAAATATGTATAAATTTTATAAAACTTTTTAAGTTCTTACTTTATTTCTTTAGAAACTTTTTTTCTTAAACTTGTATTTTTTCACGTTTTACACATCAAGCACATGTTTTATTATGGCCTGTTCTTTTACAACTGTTTGGCTTTTACCTTTTTATACGTTATGCCCTGTAAATTCTGATACACATTTATTACATTTCTTTCTTCTTTATATGTAACATATTATCTTCTCTTTTTCAATTTCCTTCTTTCTAAACTTTTTATTGTCAATTTTGCGTACAATCAGCATAAAGTAAAAAGAAAAAGAAACAACAACAACAAATACAAATACAAACAAAAACAATAATACAATAATAATGTCATTAGAAATAACACCACTGAATAGTATATTTATCCTTTATTATGTGATTTCCTTTTTTAATACCCAACTAATAGACAACACCATGAGAGAGCAAGAGAGACAGTTTTACTTTCGCCTGAAAAAGCTTAAATAAAATTAAAATGTTATTAAAAGAGAAGATGAAAATGTACACAGTTGCTTAATTTCGTAGTAGTTAACGGTGGGTGAGTGTTGCCAAGTCCGTATAGACAAAAATCCCTAAATGAAGAAAAATTAATACCTAAATTTGTATGATATTATACTATAAAAATTCCACAGCATGTACATAAAATATGACTTTAAACTTTGTGGGTGTTTTATTACAAAAATATTGAATTTATTTTCTTAAATTTAAATGATTTACTAGTCATTACTAACAATTTCTAAAAAATTCGCATGATTTTCATATATATTTGCGTAGGTAAAGAATTTTTGTTTTATTAAACAAACAAACGGAGTTGCTGTAAAATTTGATCACTCAACAGCCGGTGATACGCCTTAACCCTTGAATGATGAACATCAATCGCCCCATCTGATGTTGACAATTTTTGAAGCGTGTAAAAAAATGTGTATATGTAGGTATCTCTTTTAACTGTCGAAATACCCACTTAATTTCGTAATTTATTTTTGATTTTTCACAACAAAATTTGTTATACCAGTTTCTGTATTACTCAACTCGAGTAATTTCTCACATGTGTGATAAAACAAAAAATCCCATCGTTTTTCCAAGCGTCGTTAAAAAAGTGTTTCTGTATCTGCATGCGAAAACAATCAAAACAAATTCTTTTCCAACTGGAATATTTCCAGTTTAAATGTGTCAAACGAAAAAAAAAACGTAAAAAAAATATTAATTGTGAAACCAATAAAAGAAACAAATTCATATAAAGAAAAAAGTAAAACTATAAAGAGAAAAAATATATACCTTTGTGCTAAACAAAGCTTAATAAAAAAAATCAAACTGAAAAAAATTTATAATGTTGTGTTAACTGCTGCTGAGATAAATGACCGGCGTAATATGTTGTGAGTTTATCGTCGCCAACTAAGGGATAATACCGATCCGTTTAATATTCTGGAGCAACGATTTAGAGATCTCTACAGGTTAAGCAGCGAAGCACCTCTGGATCTTTTAAATTAAATAAGCCCACATATGTCCAAGCATAATGGACTACTTATGAGCATTTGCCTTTTCCGTCGATTTAGATTCCATTGTTTATGTATGTATTTTTTGTTCATTTTTTAATAAAAAAAAACACAAAATATTACTCGTAGTTTTAATAAAAAATCAATATTATTTTTAATAAAAAGGCCACACAATATTATTTAAAAAGGCACAAAATACAAAAAAAAAATTTTTTTTTGCAAAACACTTTTCGCGCCGTTTTAATATGCGGTTTATTTTGACAGTTCATTCGGTTCAGTTTTCACAAAAAAACAAGATACAGAAACACTTTTACTCACATTTTGCCAATAATAATTGGAAAATGATATAAATGACAGATAATTCTCCCATTATAATACAATATATTTTGTACGAACTTTCTATTAAAATATTCTTCGTGTTTGACATTTAACAATGTAAGTCAGCAGACTTTGTATTGTTTTACTTCAATACTGACTAAAATGTTTGCCTCCTAAATGTTTTTTATTCACCAAAATTTCCCAAAGCACAAAAATACCTCAAATGTAGGGTAAAAATCCCCAACTTGACAACACTGGTGTGGGTGGTTGGTTGGTTTGTTTAAGAATTGTTTATATTTCGGAGTTTTTTGTTTTTAGTTTTTTTGTGGTGAGTTTTCTTAGATTTCTAAATTCTTTATTTTACATATTTTTATTTCAGTTTTATTGCAGTTTTTTTATTATTGAACATTTTTTTATATTCACTGTCTTAGTTTTTATTTCATTGGCATTTAAGTGGTTTATTTCGATTTAACTACCTAAGTCGTTGGCATAAAGAAGTTAATTCTTTGGCAATTTTTGTGACTCTTATTTAATAATTATTTCTATTTCTTTTTAATAAAAGTTATTTGTGGTAACAAATAAAAAAAAAATTTTAATAAAAATTATAATTATAATCTACAAATAATTATAATTGTTCGAAACAATTATTACGAAACAGAAATAATTTTTAAAAACAACTTCACTTATGCTTAGAAGCACCCTCACCTTTCCTCTTCGATATCGAATTATCTAGAGACTTGGGAAGATAATGTCAACAGTTCACAAGTAAAGAGAGCTGTTTGAAAAGGGTGCTGCTAAGCAGGATATTACTCATATGTTTTTTTAGAAGATAACAAACAAACCTTTCAATAAACTAATGGCGTTTTCTTTTCTCCTACCTTGTTACAATATTGCCTTTTTATAAATTCGTCTTTTAAGTATCCATTAAAATAAAAGAAATAGAATAAAACGCGATCAAAAAAGTAAATATTATTCCAGATGGCAATTAAAGGTAAAAGAAACATCTTTTCTTTATTCTATTACAAAAATATCGTAAGACGACAACGATGTCCGCGACTGGAATAAGGCCTTTTATATTTATATAATATGTATAAATGTACGAGTATAATAATAGAATTCAACACTTTTTCCTAGAAAAGAAAACGCCATAAGAAACTTTGGCTGTAGTTTTAAATTTTTAATTTAACAGCTTGCCACACGCTAAACAGAATATTTCATGGACTTTACTGGAGTTCTCTTATGTTACAAAGAAAATCTAAGGGAAATAAGAGAATAATGGTGAGAAATCCACGAATACATATCTACATATATCAATACATAATGGACCATTACAACCCTGTTTCAGGGTTACGTCCTAGCTTCACGTAGCTCGCATGTTGTGTGTGTTAATTTTATCAATGAGAACCGAGACCCACAGTTTAAAGTCTACTACGATCGACAGACTTAAGAAGCTTGTTCTTGGCTAATCTTAGAGCTTTTGTCAGAAGACTGTTAAAAGGTAGCCGCTTAAAGAAATATTGAATTACTATAAAAAAATAGTAACTGACGCCAACATTTCGGATGTCATCTTCAGTTAACTTTTTTGGTGTGTTTAATTACGAACCTTTTTAAAAGGGATGGAAACTAGTATATACTCAGGAGAATGTAGAATAACCCAAATAATTCGATACAAAAAGGACAGCTAAGTATCCTAAAATCTTTAAATTGTAATCATTGTTTAAATAAAATACGGACACGATTTAGGAAAAAGGTTATTGGGTACTTGGCAGTCATATTCGATAAGTTCCTTGTCTTCCTGGAGTGTTATTATGTCTTTTGATATCATTCTAAAAACTAATACGTACAGAAAATAAACAAAATTTTGCGACAACTTCTAGAAATTTAAAAATTGTTTCATACTTTTCACATTTTATGATTCGAATCGAAGTATAGGGTTCTCCGAAATTTTACATTTGTTATCTTGCTGAAGCGGCATTTGTCATGTTTATCTTCATCAACAATGCGTGAAAATCATAAATTTGTTTTATTAAAATGGCAATTGGCAACTGATCCTATTTGTAGCGAAAAATCATATTCAGCGATTTGTCCCATTTTTATATAAACGAGTACGTAAACAAACAAAACAAGTGGAACGATACCAATCCACATAAAATCCCGAAAAACTTACTCTTGGGTGTGAATTTTGGGGATTCAGCTACATCAGGGGACGTTATTAATTAGCAACTATTTTTGGCCTGAATTGTATGATCTGTACAAACAGATCGACGTGGTCTAGTGGTTAGTGTGTTGGCTTACTAAGACATGGGCCCTGGGTTCGACTCCAGGCTCTGACATCTTCAAAAAAAGAAATATGAAAAAAATATTTCTTTCGGCGACTACCTCTCAGCAGTCTTCTGGCAAAAGCTCTGAGAGTAACTAATTGCCATGAACAAGCTTCTCAAGTCTGTCGTTCGGAGTCGACATTAAACTGTAGGTCCCGGTACTCATGAATAAAAATTGATACATACAATATGAGTGATGCGAGAAGCTAGGCCGTAATCCTGACACAGGGTTGTAAAGGCCAGTTATGTATGTATGTATGTATGTACAAACATAATGTAGATTTTTGCACAAGCTATTGGAGGTATGTTCGCCTCACGTGGATGTGATGTGAACTTTATACCGAAGGCGTGCATTTTTACTGAATTTTTCTTGTAAAGATTTCTTCAATCGCAGGTGTATGCGAATAAACCACAAATCACAGCGTTCCTCAAAGCCAACACATGTCATCAGTCAAATCCAGTCTTATTTATGGTCCAGATACATGAAAAATTGGAGATTTCGGTTACGCTCTAAGTAGGGAAGTCATGACAGACATTTTAACGATGTTATATTCCACACATATAACCATTAATAAGTCTTTCAAACGAATAAAAAATGTCGATAATATCCCATACACACTCTTTGTTTTATATAAAATTAAAGACAGGAAGCGCTTATTGAAAGACTCTATACATAATTACTACTCTGGCCTGTTTTCTATGTTGTTGGTGGTCCTGGGGTGTCAGGCCTAGCTTATTTTTGTTCGTGTAACCCAAAATTACCAACACATTAGAGTGGAAACTCGATAAAATATTTAAATTTGTGTTTTTGTTTTTTCAATACCGGTCTGGGAACGATGAACAACGTTAGTTTCTAATTCAGTTAAGTGGATACTTTAAAATGATATAAATGTACGAAATAGGATTTCAAATAGCTTTTAAAAAAAGGTAATGCAACAGGATGATTCCAATATTGATAATTTTGTAAATCTTCTCTTTACTCATATGGGAACCGTACCTGACATATTTTAATCTTAAAAGCTTGACTTAGTGCAGCTGGAATACTGATTCTACCCTCGAATTAAATAAAATTCTTAGACCAGATAACGTGTAAAATTTCCAAACGCAGAGATCATGTCCTTGGTAAATAATGATATGTTAAACATAGTTCTCACAGCCAAATGGGGTACGGAATCTACCTGCGAATTACAGAGGAGAGAGTCTTCCAGGAAGCAGAACTCTTATTTTATGGTGGTGAGTGTCATTGGGTCCCTTTCTTACCCAAATTGGAAGTGTGTCGATGTTGATCTTATGCGCCTGATAAAATGCAACTCAAATGCAAAATCTAACGGTAAATTGAAGAGATTTTTTTTGGACTGCGTTACTTGATAAGAAGATTTTCTGGATGCAATTATACATACATACATACATACATAATTGGCCATTACAACCCTGTGTCAGGGTTACGGCCTAGCTTCTAGCAGCACTCATGTTGTGTATGTTAATTTTTATCCATGAGTACCAGGACCTAAAGTTTAATGTCGACTCCGAACGACAGACTTGAGAATCTTGTTCATGGCAATTAATTACTCTCAGAGCTTTTGCCAGAAGACTGCTGAGAGGTAGTCGCCGAAAGAAATATTTTTTCATATTTCTGAGATTTGAACCCGGCTCTATCGTCTTACTAAGCCAACACACTAACCACTAGACCTATATATGATCTATAAACAACTGTCAACAGTTCAGCGTATTTCTGAAATTCACACCTAAAGAATAGGTCTCTTTACTATATGATTTCCAAGTTTATTAATTTAGTGTATCCCTCGCTTATTGAAACCGAAACCGTTCAACTTTGATCTCATGATATTTATTCAAATCAGTTAGAATATAGAATAGATACAACTGCCGCGATTCATTGAATGGCACCACATGAAAACATTTAGGATTGTGCAACTGCAAAACATTATCTAGTAACTGCTAACGAAGAAACAGAGAATCAGTAAATTATGAACCAATTACTATCATATATTCCGTGATGTAGGCAAGAGAAAAAATTCTCTATGTAATATGCCACTGAATGACTTATTTACTTTTGAAATTCACTATTTAATTACTTTCAAGTTTTCACCAAAGACCGCACAGTCAACTGGTTTCAGAAAATCAATGTGATGTGTTACTTCACGTATGCTGAAGAGCAACTCTAAAACAATAAAATTTTATCTAGCAAATCCTCTGAATTGAACCTCCAATGAACGTTTCTTGTTAAGCAACTGATAAAATGCAAGTGATGGACTAAAAAAATCTGCATCACTAAAAGAAATCACAACCAGCATATTATAAAACAATACTATTTCTTTTTTTTTAGTTTACGAAGTTGGCAACACTATTCCACATATGTACTTATAATTTCTTTTGTTATTTGCTTCTCTATTATGTTTCTTCGCAGTTTAACCTTCTGCCCTACTCTCAAGGAATGCGTCATCGATAAGTAAATGTCTTCCCCCGAACACAAAAAAAAATTTACAGTAAAGGAATTTTAAAGATTTTTTTTTTGTTCTCTGGGGCAGAGATAACAAAAAAACAAAAAAATAAAAGATAAAACAAAAATGTAATAAAGAATGTGTAGGAAGAAAAAAAAAAGAAAAAATTAAGTTTAAAATAAAATAAAATTTTTAAGGATTTGTATTGCTGTTTTTGTTGTTTTGAAGCAGTATTGTAGTACACCAGCACTCTGTCAAGGTTATTTCCTGTTATTTGTCAATGAAATTTTGTAAAAACGAAAATTTTTTCCAAATTTTTTTATTGTATATTTATTTTTATATGCCATAAATTTCGTTATTTACTAAATTGTTCATAAATGCCTGTACATAAATACTTTTTTTTCAATATTATTGAGATTTATACATATTTTTTATGTAAATATTCACCTTTTTGCTTGATTTTTTTCTCTAATTCTTTAAACACTTTTGTTTTTAAATAAAAACAGATTTTTTTATTAATTTCTTTAATTTGCAGTTTAATTTTTTTGAATTTAATTCATATTTTCTATTTAGTTTTCTTTTTTATTCTTTTTCTTTTTGACTTAATTTTTTTCCACATTTTTTCACACGAGCTGTCAGTGTTGTATACTATGTATGTATAACTTATATGTATTTTCACTTGGAAAAAAGGCTTAAATATTGAAAACGTAAGGAGACACAAAGAGAGAAAGAGAGTATGGAGAAAACATCACAAATTCATAATTTTTTTTTTCTTCATTTAGCCTTGTTTTATTAGAGGAAAAAAGAAAAATTTTTTTCTTTCTCTGTAGGCATTTCTTGAAATTCTACATTTTTTTCTTTCTTTTCGAAACGTTTTACACAAAAATTTTTATAATTTTTTATATTAAATGCTCTTCTCTTTTTAAACTTTTTATATGCAGCCATTTTCTTTATTTAATATTTTTACACTTTTTTTCTTGAAACACAATTTATTTCTTTTTTTTTTCTTTTACCGTTTGAAATTCCTTTGTAGTTGTAGGTGTGTGAGTGTATTTTCTTATTTTTTTTTTTAATTTAAAATTAATTTATTATTTTTTTAGCTCAATTAGTCGTCCTTACGTTAGGGTTGCACGTCTCCAACTACTTGTGCAAATTTTTAGGAATGCTAAGAAAACCTGAATTCGTAAAAAGCTCTCTATCTCTTCGGAGTGAAATTTACTGTTATTGAGTTCTATTTTAACAGGCATAATTTTGTTTGAACTGTTACAAATGACTCTCAGCTTAAGTTTTAATATATATGTGTGTGTGTACTTGTAGCTACTAAGGGTTAATTGAGAGAGAATTGATATATTTATTTACATAATATTGATGTACACAGGAAGAAATATTTTATACAATTGTTGCCAGAATTGACAATTTCTCTGCATTTTGGCGATTTTTACCCTTCAAAATAACAATATGAATATTTTAAGTCATAAAATGCCAATGTTTGTAAATTTAAAAAGTATGGACATTTTGTTAAATTTACTTTTGAATAGTTGATTTTTTTATATTTTTGATTTTTGTGTGTGTTCAACTGAAGGAAAACAACAATTCGTGTTTTAGAAAAATTTAATTTAAAAAAGAAGACGAAAATAAGTTTTAATGTGTATGTTTTCTGTTCATCATACCTACACATGTACCAACATAATTGGAAATTACATTATACCCAATAAAATACCCATCTCCAAATGTAATTGTTTATCCCCATTTTAGAAAAAATTTTCCCATTTTGGGGATAAATACCCTCATCTGATAATACATACTACGTATTATTGGTGTCTTATATATTTGAGGTTTTTGTAATTGGACTTTTCAAGCAGTTTAGAATTTAAATAAATCAAGATAAAAAAAAAATAAAGAAATTATTAACAAGCGGAAAATTATAAGAGACATAAATATAATACATATAATTTTTGTGCTTAAGGGGTAGTAAAATTAATGACAGCTGAGTTTTACTCTTGGACCTATCATTTGTTTCATCACTGTATACGCTGTGAGCCAAACTATGGTGAAGTGAGAAGCCCTAGTGAGTATGGCACTCGGTATAGTGGTTAGAGCGCCCAGGTTCAAATCCCAAGTCAAGGTGAAAAATGAAAAAGTAACAGGTTCCCTCCCCCCACTTCCTACAAGAAGACCATCTACAATGAAAACGCTCCCAGGCATTCAACTCTATTCCACCTTAACCAATGTCAACAAAAAAAAAAACGAATGATCAGGAGAAAAGCGAAGTAGCAGATAACAGCTTAACCTACTTAGCGAAGACACTCGATACACAATCTACATGCAACGATGAGACAATTGCTGTTGATCATTTAAGGCGAAGATATAACACTAGCCTTTGCATGATCAATTCACAGCAATTTGTCTGATTCATAAGGCGCTTAACAAATGCGCTGCATTTAGTAGGGGTTTACGCCTGAGTATTGATCCCAAATAAAAAAAAATGGAATAGGAATTTCTATTAAAATATTTAATAATTTAACTTTTATATGCTGACTTATATACTATGCACCAGCAGCTAAGTAAAGTTGTCTTCATTAAGTTATGTACATTAATGTACAAATTAAATTTGCAAATTGCAGTGATAAAAATATTTGAAGACGTATTTACATATGTATGTATGTATGTACAAAGGGAAATAAAAACTATTATAAATGTACCAAACTGCATACGATTTCTTCTCGATTAGACTAATGTCCCAAAGGGTAGCTTATTGCCATCGATTGATAAAAAATTACATATTTTTGTTTTTTAGAGTGTACGAAATACACATGCATTGTTATACTTTTAACAAACTACTCGATATATTCCAAATTTAAATACAGCAACAAAACATACATAATTACTACATTGAACATACTTTCCGATAAAGCTTTTTTAGCACTAAAAAAGCAAAATGTTATTATTGTAACGGTAAGTTAAAAACTTAATTTACTTAATTTATTTTTAGCGAAATAATTATTAAGACATAACAATTTACAAAAAGCAAAAAAGGAAAAAAACAGTTTTTACCTTTCTTGACATTTGTGATTAAAACAGATTAGTGATTAATTTTTTAAATTTAGCAACACCTGTTAATTTACACTGCCGTGTTTGGCGTTATAACAGCAAAAAGAAGAAATAAAAATAAATTCAATTTAATTTAATTTAACTTAACGATGTTTATTTTTTAATTTTTTTTTATTTTTTAGAGCTTTTGTTAGATGTTAAAATGTTACATCATGTTTTAAAAAATACTCTGTTTTATTATGAATTTTTTCTAAGTCCTTATGTACTACGTATGCACATATCTGCTTATGTGTATGTGTTGTATTGAAATTTCATGACGACATTTTTGAAGCGTCATTTTAAAATCTACTATATGTAGTTAGTCATGACGTCACTGCCAACACGATTTTACTGTTATTTCCATACACAACAAATGTAATGCATATAACAACAACAACTATATTGTGTGCTCTTTTTTTACAGAGTAATACTTTCTGTTACAGTATAATGATACAGTATTGTATACACAAACCGCTGTAAAAACAAAGACGAGACAGAGAGAGAGAGAGAGAGAAAACTTCGAGGACAATTATATACAAACACAATAACAGCAATATTTTGGGATGCCAATGTATAATTTTTTTTACAAATCTTGTAAAAAAATTTTCTTTTTGGTAAACAGATTTTTCATAGACTTAAAAATATACATACATATACATACATATACATACATATACATACATTTATATATAGGACGTTAAGGTTCTTGCATTAGAAAGACAAGGCAATGTTCTTGCAGTTGTTTACAAAAACAGAAGGTGCTTATATGAATTCCTTAAAATAGTCCTTAGTCTGTAGCCATGTATTTATATGACCTATCCAAAAGTGTCGCTTAAGTAAACCTCTGAGAATACTAGTAAGCTCCTGCCTAGAGAAAGCAACCCTGTAGTGCAAGTTACATTTAAAATTGATTCCGGTCTTTTTTTTTGCCACTCTTAGTTGTCAACGTGTTTACAACTTTTCGCAGTTTTTTGATATGCTTTTGAGCTGTGTTTATTATCCATTCGTATTCTATTCATAACATATGGGTACGATGGTAAATACAATAGATTTACATCAGTGCCGTAATGCAAAAGTCAAACGTTTATAAATGGAAAACTTGGCATCACTAATTTAAGTCAAATTTTTTCTATTGCAAACAATTGGCAATACTGATTAAAATCAAAAATATGCAAATATGGCATCAATAAAGCTTTTGATGCATTGTGTGTTGCCTTGGCTGTTAACATGCTTTATGGTTTCAAAGATATTTTTTATTTTAAACCAAACCATATTTGAAAATTCTAATGAAAAAGTTTGATCAAAGAAAAAGGATATCTTAACTTGTTTAAATTTTCAGGCATGTTCTGAAAATCAATATTAAATATTATATTTTCCCTTCCAGATTTAAAAATAACTTTCGTTTAAACAAATATAAATTTAAAGCCGATTACCTATTACAACTTACCAATTGCTAAAGTTAAGATGTTATTGAACAAAAGAAAAATTCCTTTTTGATATTACAAATAAACTTTAACCTCAAACTGACAAATAACGTAATTGGAAAGATTGTCTTACCTTGAAATTTTAACGTGAGGTTTAAACTTTTGAGCTTGCCACATTTTTTTTTTCCTCGAGTAATGAATAACAAAAACATTTTGTTTATTTTGTCAATAAAGAAATAAATTAAATTAATATGAAAAGTGGATCACGCTGAAGACTCGAGTTCAAACCCCAGGAAGAAAAGTAAATTTTGTGTTTAAAGCACAATTTATAAAATTTTGTTTATTCCAATGGGTAGTTTTAACGGTAATCGGTTTTTGTTCTGGTATTTAATAAAAAAAATACGCTTTTAACTTTACAGGTACGTTGTAATAATGAAAACCATTTAAATTTCACTTTCTTCCTCCTATTAATTAAAGGCAAATTGTAATAATAAGCCTAAAAGCTATTTGCATCATTTGTTGAAATTTTATTGTAATTTATACGCATATTTTATAAATTTATTACTTTTGTTTTTAAAACAACATAACCTTAGTTAACGAAGATCCCATTGAAATGTAGAGTACATAAAGGGTGGTCCAACCATAGTGCACGATTAACGTCAAGTTTTTCCCCATCTCAATTTGACATTTCTTTCTTTCAGTGTTTGACAAATTTAGTCCCAGTCATTCAGACACAAAATCACACAGAGCGTTAAGATTGCTGAAGCCTTTTATGAAAATTGTCTTCAAATCAAAATGCAGTTCGCGCATTTCGTGACCATTTCAAGCATTGTCAACATGCCGAATGGTTAGTTGACCAGAAAGAAGAGATGAATGGTGACAATTAAAATCGTCTTCAGCGACGACGCGCATTTGAGCAAATGAGAATCCACAATCGATTGCTAAAAAGTCGATGCATCTATAAAGAGTGACTGTTTGGTGTAGTTTATGTGCTTAAGGAGTTATCGGACCGTACTTTTTCGAAAATAAGGTCGACCAAGCAGTATCGTATATGTCGTTCGACATCGCGAGATGATAACAGACATCTTGTGGCAAGAAATTAAGGATATAGACCTGGGCAATATATAGTTTCACATAGCCAGCACGCTCTTTGGCGTGAGAAAGTCAATAGCCATGTTATCTCATTTCGTGGCGATGTTAATTGTCCGCCAGAATCGATCATTTGATCTGACAGCGCTAGACTTTTTTCTATGGATATATCTAAAAAAAAGTGATATTCAATAAGCACAGCACCTAAGCTAGAGCTAAATGATAAAATAATTCGGCATGTTAACTATACTGAACCTCATTATGTCTCATGCCACCGAAGGCATGGCGAGCATTTGGCCGACATCTTGCTTCACACATAATTGTAACAGATCCTTCTATCAGAATAAAAAATACTAACCCTGCCATTACACATGAAAGTACTTTCATGAAAATTTTAAAACACTTACAATTTTTTACTAATACATACAAATTTTTTTTCATTTTTGTTTTTGTATTTTTGTTTTTTTATTTTTTATTTATAATACGTATACGGAACTTTCATGAAAGTACTTTCATGTGTAATGGCAGGGTAAAGCCCGTATGACACCTACTTTTTTTTGTATTAAAAATGACTTGGAGAATAGTGCAAATATAATATAATAAGAAAGTATAAAGGGTGTAAAGAGTTCAACTAAGTATGTCAAAAACAAGTTAAAATATTTTACATTAAAATTGACATTTAGAATTTAAAATATTATAGTGTTGCTAAGTTTATGGTGTTATTCTACAATTAAGCGATTTTAGGGTATTTTTGCCTTCAAGGTAGCGTTTTTTTACAAAATAAAAGGTATCAACATTGAAATAAATATAAATACAAAAACAAAAATAAATATTTTGTTTACAATTTTTATATTCCACTCTTTCTAGCATTTGTTGTTTCTTTCTTTCAATTCTATAACAATTCAATACAAAAAAGTAGGTGTCATAGGGGCTTAAGGAAGTCTCCGAAAACTTTTTGTTTTATTTACAACTAATATCGTGCGTTCTTATTGGACACCGAAAGAAATTGAAACTGAATACCAAAGTTGCTAAACGGAGAAAGTTTCGGATTAAACAGATGGATAGATCTAAAAATTTATCCCCAAATAGTGGTTGTAACTTGTTCTTTTTTTTTTTGTTATTCACCTCTTAGTAGTCTTCTGGCAGGAGCTGAGAGTAACTGATGTACATGAACAAGTTTCTCGAGTCTGTCGTTAGGAGTCGACGTTAAACTGTAGGTCACTAATAGATGCAAATGGACACACACACAATATGGGTGTTGCAAGAAGCTAGGTCGTAGCCCTGAAACAGGGTTTTAATGGCCAACTATGTATGTATGTATGTATGTACATATGTATGATATACGTCAAGATAACTTCGGAATGACGATATGTAGCAGTTCATATAACTACTATTATTAATAAAGCCGATTATATTTAGAAGCTTAAATGCTCATGCTAAATAGAAATATTATATAGGTCTAATCAACTAAAAACGACTGTAATAATTTAATAAGCATATGTACAGTCAAATTCGGATATAAGCACACCGTTTAACTGAAAAAATCGCATAATTACAAAACAAGTGTATTTACTTTTGTTTTCCATTAAATTCAAAGGTATTTATTTAACTTTGTTTATAAGAAAAACCGCTTAAAAGAAACAAAATTGTATAAAAAGAACTCCGCTTATTTGCAAATACGAGAATAAAAAATTTCAGCGTCGCGGCCCGCCGTCTCACTTCTATTCTATTTTGTGAATACTTACGAGTACATTTCCAAACATTTGTAGTTATTGCTAAAATTTTAAATACATATTATATAATTTTTTCGTCAACTTTGTATTTGTCAGAATTTGAATTTATCTAAAAAAATATCGATTAAGTTTATTTTTAATTCAATACTATTGTAAAAGTTAGTTTAAACGAAAAAATTTTGCATTTATCCGAAGCCCTATTAAACGAAAATACAGCTTAAAAGAAATACAAATACTGTTTTTCACATTTTCTTATATCCGAACTCGCCTATATATGTACATATAATATGTAACTGGGAGGTTACTTTATATTTCGATTAGAATCGAAAATCTTACGATTTCGTAAAAATTTACGAATTTTCGAAAAAATTTTGTATTCATTTATTATTCATTTTTCGAATGGGAAATTTCTTTCGAAAGCATTTTCGATTCGAATCGAAATACAAAGTAACCCCCTGATTTATCTTTTTTTTTCATATAATTTATTTTTATATCTTTTTTAATTTTAATATTTAATAAGCAAATTTGTAATTCATTTATAATACAATATAAACCCTTTTTTTACATATTTTTCTTAAATAAATTGGGTAAAGATATCCTAAATTATAAATTTAAAGTAACATTTAAAGCATTCGTTCTTTTATTTTTTAATTTTATTTAATAATTTAATTTTTATATATTTGTATATGTATAGGTATATTAATATTTATATACTGACAAAAATCCAGTAGAAAATTTGTATTTTTTTTTTTTTTTATTTATTAAAGTATTTTTATTACATAAATAAATTATGTATATAACAAAGTTTAATTTTAGGTAAATATTTTAATTTTTTTTTATTTTGGTTTAGATTGGTTAAAGTTTGATCTGATGAAATGACTAATTGAGAGCAGACTTCTAAGCCTGAATCAGAAAATGTTAAAAGAAGCAAACGAATTTTCAAGAGTCTACTAATTTTTAGGAAATGACGCCGGTGACATTCTTACTTTATTGTTAAAAAAAATTATACGCTATACCAGGAAAGCGGTAAAGCTAAGCATTCTTAGGAAATAAGGAAATTCTTACTTAAAATACATACATAAATAGAAATCTTACAGTAGAATCTCACAAATTCGAATCCTCAAAAATTCGAAACGTCCACAAGTTTGAACCCGTCATTTCAATGTATTGGATACTCTAAAATTAGAACTACAAGTACTAATTTCTGGATTTTTTGTATTTTCTTTTTTTGTATTTTCACTACAACGTATTTTTCTCGTTCATTTAAATAAAAAATAAAACGGGGAATCACTGAGTTATTCGTGGTGTGTTCAAGTCGGTCATAAGGGTGATTTATTTGTAAAAATTGTGTCGGTTGATAGCTGAAGTACAAAGTTATTTAATAATACTTGATACATACTGATTTTATGTTAAAAACCAATTCAGTATCAATTCCTAATAAATAAAAATTGTCTTGTGTTAAAGAAAAGCCTACACAACTAGTTTTATTATAATTTTATCATTTTCTTTCAAAAAAATCTAACTTTTCAGAAATTCGAATTGCCCGGTGCACAAAGTGATTCTAATTTCTAAGATTCTACTGTATAGGAAAAATAATACATCTGGGGGCAAATTATGGCATTCGATATTCATCGAAATTTGTATGAAAATTCTTTTAGAATTATATGAAATTTCGCTCGATATCGAATGCCAGAATTTGCCCGCTGCAAACAACAGACAATGAAATCATATTTAGATTAATTTCTGATAATACCTTAAGACATGAAGAATATTAAATAAAACCAATAATCGTGGCAAAATTGCACTATTAAGCTCCTTAATTTTATTATTAATTAATTATTAATGTTATTTTTAAATAATTTGTAAAGAAATTATTACATAAAACAAAAAAACAGTGCCAGCTCGCTAATCCGAAGGCGTGTAATCCGAATTATTTAGTAATTCGTATTGAATTTACGACGTATTACATGCTCTATAGTCCGCATTGATTGCAAGCTCAGTAATCCGAATTGCATATTTTTTTCAATTTTTCTGTTTTCTTTTACATATTGCGTCGGCATTTTTTTTTTTCAAAACCATGTGTGGAAAACTAACGGGAAATAAATACTCATTGGTTTTATATTTCTTCTCATTTACAGCTTTGTTGAGAGTTTATTTGGAATTGTTGTTTGTGTTTCCTGTGTACAATTAAGCTTTCATTTTTTCACTCTTTATCAATAAAAATTAAATAAATTTGTTTTGAAATCCTAGCTTATGTTTTATTTTCGAATATAGTAAATTATAATATATAGTATAATGACAGCACATCCAGTAATCCGAATATCTCGTTAATCCGAATCAGGATCTGCAATCATTTAGCGAGCTGGCACTTTATTTCCATAAAATATTTAAAAAAAATTAAATAAAGGTTACGCTTTTATCGTCAAATATTTGCCAAATGTGACCGTAGCTTTAGCGTCATTTCCACAACAGTCGATTCTATGCATCGAAACGACTTAGCGTATTAATAATTTAAACAAATTGAATTTAATATGGTGTGCTGTAACACTTCCGAATAAAAGCTAAAATCGTAGAAACTAAGTCCGGAGTAGAGAAATAAAACCTAACATTCTGTATTAGAAGCACAAATATACAGAAAAATTGATGTAGACTCTGAATTAAACATCGTTACTGAATTATTTAAAGTAAAGTTCCACTTTCATGTTACTTTAAAATTGTGAACAAAGACAAACAAAATGCAATGAAGTGAGATTTTTTTTTTTTTTGAAACCATTAAATAAATTAGAAACTGATGAATTTAGAGATGGCTGAGATTGATTAATGAAATAACTCTATTAAAAAAAATATTTGTGATTTTCTTTTTTTTTTGTTTTTTAATTCATTTTTATAATCTAAATTATACAAATTTATTATTATTAACTAAATTAAAAAAATAATAATAATAATAGTAAAATTAATATAGAGATTCTGTCCTTATATGTATGTATATCTAACAAAAATATTCGAGTTTGTTCATAATAAATAAAATATATATATACAAATATATATGTATGTATAAACATACTATACATATGAATATAGAATTGAAAGCCATACTAAAAAAGGAGTAAAAAATTAACACCTCACGCAAATTTATACAAAAAACAATTGTCATGATTTTATAGAAAAATAAGATTTTCTGTATTTTACAAACTGTCTTGTTTCCAATTAAATACTGAAGATGTACAGTAAACAGAAGACCGAATTCATTTTTACTCTTTACACAATAGATATAAAAATCCACTACGTTCTTCTCTTTTCACTCTCTCTCTCTCATTTTGCAGTTTTATCCTCTACGAAATGACTTTTTAGTTATTATATATGTAAATATGTGTGCTTTAAATGTCTTAAAGAATCTAAAGGAAACCAATAGGCTCTTGAGTCGATTAGAGGTTAAAAAGATGGCAGTGACATCATCTAATATTTAAGGTCCTGTCTTGAATATTACAGGCAGGCATTATTTGTAAGTGGTTTAAAGAGTTAAATATTTGCATAATAGTAGTTATAGGTCGCATAATAATATCACAACAAATGGGTTATTTAAAGCAGAAACAAGATTACTGATACTACAAATTGACCAGCTGTTTAGTTTACTATACCCATTTGTACATTTTGAGAGAAATCAATAAAAAAGCTAATAATCTGGTATTGTTTAGGAAAAAAATTGGTTTTTTTTTTTGCAATTTTTGTTTAATTAGATTTATAAGTAGAGATTCACGCTAATGCAGAATTCTTATTCTTAAGCCACTAAAATACTTGGAGTTGTAGCAAAGTAGCAAGCACTACGCTGGCTTGTGACAAAGGGACAGGTTTTTTTTGTAATAATTTTCACAAAAATCCTGGTACATGAATATGAATTTATATAATCGTTTTCTTTCTTTACATATTTATGTATGTACGCACATTGTATGTATTTTAGATTTAATATAGTTTACAAATTTTAATTGTTTACTTTATCTACTTAGCACACAAATCTCTACACTATGGCTACGTTATACAAAGCAAAACTACATAATATTCTCAAAATAAACTTACCAGTTAATGAAATATTTGCTTCTTATGATTTGATTGTAATATTTTCTTCAGGATTTTTTTTTTTTTTGCTTTCGTTTTGTTAGTCTTGCTTTTCTAATTTGCTTGTTGTTAATTGTTCTCCTTTTAAAAATATGGCTTTACTTTTTACTAATTAAACTAAATTAAGATTCGTTAATTCCAATTAAAATTAAACTGTTTGTTTTACAAAACCTTTTAAAAAGTTCACTTAAGAAAAAAAAATTGTACAGTAAGTGTGTATAAGTGTTGCGTTTGAATACAATGCACAATATTCTTTTTGATTTCACAAGCACCCTTGGTTAAAAATCACGTACTGCGTTTTCTTATTTGAAAAAGAGGAATTTCTTTTAATATACGACCCATTAGACGACCCCATTTTTTCATTTACAGGGTCTTGGTTAACCATTAGCTGTTGCTGCCGCGACTACTACGACTACCACTGCCGTTGTTAACACCATTTAAACGCTCCATATTGGGTTTTAAGATGAAACGCAATTCAAAATTCTTATTGACTACAACCGCATAGAAAACATTGGCATTTCGCGGTAAATCGACATCTCTATCCGGCAACCTTTGAGCCAAAATATAATTATCGACATCATCTTCAATGCCCAGTTTCATTAGAGCATTGCGTATTACCTGTGGAGTGCGTTCGTTATTTTTCACCATCATACTCTTATAGACCACAATGCCATCTTGAGGCATTGTTTCGGTTTCTAAGGTGATTTTGACTATATAAAAATCTGCATTGGCCCCAGGAGAATTAACTACTTGGGCATTTATTAGAGGTGAGCCAATATGGGTGGGTGTATGTGAACCACTGGTGGAACCAGTATTATTACTGCGCAATAAACCATTCGAACTTAGGGAATGTATCATTTTCGACTTATTTAAGCCACCACCAGAATTGCTGGAATCCAAAGATAAATTTGAAACACTGCTTGTGGCCGATAAGTGATTATTTTGCGCTTCTCTATCTAAGGAATTGTGCCTAGAACTATGATGAGAACTTATTTCACAGTAGAATTGTGAACCTGCTCCACTACTTGAATTGGAGGCTATGGAATCGGTTTTCCGATGACCCAAAATAGAGGAGTTAGCTGAAGACATATTTGAAGAAGTGGTACTCTTGCGAGGTGCTGTGGGTGGCGGTGGTTCCAATTGATACGACAAACTGTGGGCATTTTCTTCACTTAGAACAGGCATAGAATAAAACCAACGATTGAACAGAGGATCCTCATCTAGATTGTAGGTATTAGCTGCTCCTTGTAAAAGTTTTATTTTTGCCAAAACTTCGAATTCTTTACGTTTCTTTTCGAAATTTATTAATTTATCTTCGCCTACTGTATCAGGATTGGCTTGGTGTATCATAGTCAAGTCGGTAAGGAATGTACCCAAATAGGGAATTGTGCCATGAGAAGTTTGGGTACTCTTGAAACGAAAAAAATTAATGGTTTTAAAACAAAACTCAGACAAGCGAATTTAAAGCGCATTACTCACCTGCTTTTGTATGATCTTTTGCATATGACGATCATTTTCTCCTACAGTTTCGGCAAATTTGGCAGTTCCCTCTCGTATTAATAGTTCTCTTTGTACTGAAGCATTATTGTCCTCGGAACAGATACGTGCTAGTTCATGAAAGACTTCCAACTACAAGTTGTTACATAAAGGAAAAGGGAAATTTCGACAAATATACACAATTTTATAGTTGCAAATGAAATTGTTGCCTCACCTTTTCTTTTGGTAAAACCGACCATATCTTACTTAATCTATAAATAGCTGAAGAATTTAGACCAGTTATTATGGCTTTAAGGGAGGAGAAATTTTTTAATAACCTTAACTCTTGAGCTATATCGATCCATACCGATATATATACAGCTCTTTCCTATAAATTAAGTTAAAATATTTCAAATATCTGTTTATCTGTTTTTACAATAATAAATACTTACTTGAGGTTCTAAAGCTCTTTCGATTAGAATACTTGTTATCACCCTGTATAAAACTTCATTGAATTGCGTTACTGTGGCCACAACAGTTTCACAGCAGCCTTGAGACCTTCTTGACCAGGTAGCTCCCAAACATTGATGCGATATAACCTTTTTAAATAGTTCACAGTCCATACGCGTTAATTGTTCGGCAAAATGTCTTACATCTATGCGAGGAAAACGATAGGTCTCCAAAAAACAAGCTCTACTATGGAACTCTGGTGACAAATACAAATCAGCAAATTGATCTCCAAGCCAAGCTGGTAATTGCTTTTTGCTATACACCTGTTGGCGTAAAATCATTTCCAATTGATTTAAGGCTCTGGCATGTAAATCGGAATTTGGCAGATATTTACTGGTGAAATTACTTAAAGCTTCTAAATTTTCCTCATTCCAATCTTCTGGAAAACCATTCAGCCACATTTTCCATACCGACAGTAAAGTTTTCTTATGCTGTTCGTGTATAGAACTGGAGCGATCATAGTCAATATTGTCTTTATTTTTCAAATCTTCAATGCGTTGTTTCTCGTTTAAAGCATTATAACGTTTAATGAAGAGACCCAAAACCTCTTTGGGTGTGGAAAAGGTGCGATAGGTGTTAAGGAAAACATTAATGAAAGTGGATTCTAATTCGCCATCATCGGTGGCCAAAGCCTCAACCAAACGTTCTAAAGTGGCAGCCTTAACAAAACGAACTCTAACCATTTCCCACTCCAAATAGGAAATGTCATCTTCGGAATCGGCCTAAAAATATCAAAAAATTTTAATGAAAATAAATTTCAAAGCAATCGAAAGTCAAATACTTACAGTAGTGGCTGAGGGTGTGGGTCGATGATAGCACACCTTTTTCAAGTATACGGTATATATAATGTCAGTATCTTTTTCCTCACCCCAGACACGCCACGTGGGCTGTTTTAGGGAATTAAATTTAAAAAAAAGGGAAAAAATTATTATTTATGAATTATTAAAATTATTAAGAATTAAACAAACAAAAATTATTATTAAATTGGCTTTTTTAGTTTTAATTTTTTTAATATTAATAAAAATATATTCTCAGAAATACTTTCTGTTTAAAAATATAAAAAAACTAACATGCTTGCTTGTGTTTCAGCCTCTTTAAAAGAGAGGGTCATAAAATTGAACTCCTATGGTTGCTAATTATGGCTGCCAAACACTCAAATGTAAAGGCCATTTGCTTTGTTTCGTTTTTTTTTTTTCTATTATTTTTATGTGGCCAGTTTCATTTTTATTTTCAAAATAGCAAATACCCAGAAATAGAATTTATGTTTAAAAATAAAATTACAAAGAATTTTTTTAAAACGCATTAAAAGCCTAAAGAAAATTTGTTTTAATAAATTTCTTTGATATTATACGAAAAAGCAAATATATATGTACAAATATTTATGTATATGAAAATAAGTTCTTTTGAAAAAAATTACTCAAAAAGAGAGATTAATTGATTCTAAATAGAATTAATCACAGTAGTCATTACTATCATGGTCTCTGATGGTCCTTCGAGCCGCATACTTTTTATTAAGTTTTTGTTAAATATGCACAAAAAGAGAGCTTAAGTGATTCATAATAGAATTAATCATAGTAATCTTTATAGCCATGATCATAATAGAATTAATCATAGTAATCTTTATAGCCATGTTCACTGATGGTCCTTCGAGGCGCATAGTTTTTATTAATTTTTGAAAATTTCTGAAATTTTATACAATTTACACACCTCTTAACTCTCAAAATTGTGACGACATAATTTGGAGACGGATAAGAAAAGCTTTTATTAAATGATTATTACATATGAAACTGCCTATCGCCGCAAGAATTAAAGAACGCTGTATCTGCATCATTTTTAGCAGAATAAAAAAGTGCGTCGATTGGTCCCGGTCCCAGATTTCTATGATGAAAAGAAATTTACTTACGCCGTCTGCGTTTTGAAATATACCAGTGTCTTCTTTATACTTTCATACAGGCTTTAATGTTTTGTCAGTTACAGCGTTCTTTAAATCTTGCGAGTCCTTAGTTTTCTTAAACAATAAACTACTTTTAAACAATTTACGTTCAGTATTGGACAAGCACGTTGCACTTCTAGCAAAACCATGGTGAACACTTTAATAATCACCCTTATTCTATTTGGCGTCGTCGATAGAAGGCAATGCCGTTTTTAGTCTTTTATTGCAGATCGGTATTCCAGTTGGCAATATTGCCGTTTATCGATCACTGTTAACATATTTTTGGTATTCTGTAAGCAAAATTGACGTCGTTATTGTCTTTAATTGCCAACGATTTTGTCGTCGTCATTTTTGGTGTTGCCTAGTGTTGTTCTTTGTTTTAAAAAAATAGATGCATACCTACATATAAGAAAAAGTGTAGTTGAAAAATACATTTAAATTAAAAAATTTCAGTTAATGGGCGGTTCTGTTTATTTGGGGCTATAATCTCGATGTGCGTTCCGTCCACACGACTAATTACACCTGGAAATCCTGTTTTTTTTTTTTCGAAAAACAATAAAGTTTAATTTCTTATTTTTAGCTTTTGTCATGCTAAATTTTATCCAATGTGGACGAGCTATCTCTATGGCGTTCAGTGTTTCGGGCAAAACCTTTGCCACCATTGGCTGTGAAAGTCCCAGGTTATAATCGTTTCCAACCCCTGACCAAGAATCGTAATGTCGCTGCCAATTTTATGTTGTTTGGAAAGTACGTTGATCGAGTTCCTTTTTTTAAATTAATAAATAAAAAACTTTGAACATGATGATTTTAAATTTACTTCTAACTTCTCATTGGGCAAGTAAAAAATTCACGACTTCTACAGTCTTTTTATCCACTACTAAATTGGTTTTAATTTCTTTTTCACTGGAGTTTGAATCAGAAAAGGAAAACGTTTTTATTTATTTTTTTTTCACGAAACTATTTTTTTACCAAACAATGAAATGGCTGTCTTTAACATTAGAGATGTGTGCTGTATTTTATTAACATTATCGATAAACAGGCAACGTCGTCATAATACTTACTCTTATAGAATACCAAATTAAGATTAAATTGATGTTGCCGTTGTTTAAAATTGCTATTGCCTTAAAATTGCTATTGTTATTGCCGACGCCAAATAGAATAAGGGTGAATGTGTTATTCTATAATTACCCGTTTAAAAAGATTCTACTCTACTCTCTCCAGCATATTTTAAGATCAAAATTTTAAGCTAAAATTTGGTAGAAGTTTACATAAATGTATGTATTTAGGAAACTGTTTATTTTTTACACTGCTTATATTGCCAGGTATTTTTTTATATCAATTTAAAATTTGTTTTTATTTAAAACAGCAAAAGTAAAAAAAATAAAATACTTTCTTAATTAAGAATTCTAAAGAATGAAAAAAAATTGTTTACATTTCGACGATATTTCTTTCAGTCGATTTTCAAAATCACTGCCAAACTATTTCGATTACATTGAAATTTATGTATCGTTTGTTAAATTTATATTTTGAAAATGATCATAAAACTTAAAATAAAAAAAAACTAGAAATAAATCAAAGTGTAAATTAAATTTAAATTGATTTAAAAATCATTACAATAATGCAAACATTTTATGTATCAGAGGGTGAGGTGGACGCCTTAATGCCTGTGATTTTTTATAAATAAAAAAAATAGAAAATTAAATATGTGTGTGAAGATAAATTCGAAATTTACTGGTAACGACCCAAACCACGTCCGAATTCTGCATTTAAAGAGCTTTGTTAACACATTAACAGTGGTTTTATACGGGATGTACATATATATACAATTAAACAACCGATTTGGAAAATAACGACTCTATCGATTTTTATAAGTGGTACAGCCAGCAGTACTTTAAGATTTTTTAAAACTGGATCTAAGAAGAATCACTTTTAGGAAAATTCTGAGACTCTGTACACGTAGGTGATTACATACAACAAATAGTGCTTCAGGGAGTCTATTTTCGAGCCTTGTGATATGTAAAAAAAAGCGCAATTTTGGAACTCTATAAAACGCCTTGGAGATATCACCAAAGTGGTGAATAGATTCACTTCACTTCTCGGAAAGTAATGCCAACACATCACCAGAGAAGTGGTCACTCCGAAAACCATATTGCCGGTCGCTGATCAAATTATTGGCCTCTAAATATGTTAAAAGCTGAAGATTTATCATACTCTCCATAACCCTGAAGAGTGTTGAACATACTGCTATGGCGCAGTAATTTTTTTGGATTCCTATCCTCACACTTTTTAGGGATTGGCATTACATTAGCAACCTTCCAGTTAGATGGTAACACTCCGACACGATAAATCGCGCTTAAAAGGTTAGCCAAGAAGCGTCGAAGAGTACTGTTTCACGGTCAGTGCTGGTATGCCATCTGACCCAGAAGACTTACATACATAATGTGTATGTATGTTGAGGTTTGCAGGAATCATTTTTATTCCTGCATTAAAACATAAACGGTTTGAAATTTTGTCCTATTCGATCAGACCAATTTTCTAAAAATGTTCCATTTTTGCATGAAATTGTCAATTCTTGAGAGCGATCACGAGTTCATGTTGTCTTAGCCACAGCTCCGACACTACAGCTCGTACGCACTGTACGAGCATGCTCACGTCTTGGCGCATCAACAATGAAACAATTATCTTCTTTTTTTTTCTGGAAATAAATTTCCACTAAATCCCAATGTTGCTCAAGCATAACTCAACACATTTTATTCATTCGAGATAATATACCAAATTTTGTGATAGAACAGAATGGCATACCTAGATATTGCCAGATTCGAAATAACCGGTGGTTCAAATTTAAACTGACAGATGACCCACCTGATACTTTCTGCAAAATGTGAGCGTGTTAAACAAGCTGGTTTGAGTCTTTACTACTTAAGTTTGAATTTATTTTCATACACATACTAGAATAACCAAAAATGTATTGATAATTGTACGCAGTGTAATATGAGTATATGATTAACCTGAACTGGGGCATTACGTTGTTTTCCATACAAATTGACACATAAAAACGCTGGTCGCAAACAAAACAAAAATTCGCTCTTCGCTCTTTTTTCTCTTCTTCTTTTCTTTTTCTTCTCATTCATTTCTTGTTGTACCTACGCACATTTGAGTTAGTGTATTTGTAGTGCTCAAAACAAAAACAATATACAAAACTAAATGGGACAATCGTTCTCACTGTTTTTGTTTTGTTTTTGTTTTACTCATTGTAAAGAACAAAACAAAATGAGATCAAACGTTTGGTTTTGTTTCTTTTCCTACTCTGGTTTGTACACACGATATAAAAATTTTAAACATTTAATTGATTTAGAAAAATCAATTAATTTTGCTTAAGTTTTAAATAAAATTATAAAACATATAATAATGTGTTTAGTTTTTAGTCCAAAGTTTCCTCTACTCTATCGCTCTTCTGGTAGAGCAAAATTAAAATCACCCGCCTTTATATTAAAATGGATTTAAAGAAATCCATTGTCCCAGTTTTGTTTTTTTAATTTTGTTGTTTTAACGCTTTAATGCTTTCATAGTACATAAATTTTAAGACATAAATGCATTTGTATGTACATATGTACTTATTCATATACATATAAGTATATATAATTTACCTTATTATACGAGTAACAATTTTTTTTATGCAAATCTTTAGTTTTCTTCGATAAATTTCTTAATGTGGCTCCAGTACAGGCACATAAATATTTCAAACTGGCCACCACCATTTTCTCATTCGATTGCTGTTGTTTACTGAGATTTGTGGCATTTTTGCTGGCATCCAAATCATCACATGAATGATAAGAACTAAAGGGTCGGCGCCATTTTTTAGCTTTCGTTAAAGTTGAGGTGGGTGTTTTAGACGCTTCGCCTCCGGAGTTTGAATTTTTTCGAGCAGAGCCATGTTTAGGCGTATAAGGGGGAGAGGAGAGGCAAGTGATTTTTTGAGGTGTGGGAGGTTTCTTATCGAAATACTGATACTGTAATTCATTTTGTAAAGATTTGACTAGATTTTGTTGTTGTTGCTGTAATTGCTGTTGAAATTGTTGCTGTTGTTGTTGTTGATTATTATGGTGATGCTGCTGGTGTTGATATTGATGTTGATAATGACTATGATGTTTATGATGATGTTTACAGTGATGCTGATGAGCTAGAATATGTGTGGCATGATCCAGAGGTGGCATTAAGGCTTTCTCTTGATATTCTTGATAATCCAATGGCGGCGGCTGCTGCTGTTGATAGTGATAATATTGATGTTTGTGATGATGATGATGTTTATGCTGCTGCGACTTCCTATCTTGGCTGTAATCATTAAATTCCTGAGATGTCTGATATGTGGCGTTCGGATTTTGTGGTGATTTTAAGACTTTAACAGCAATTTTTTGAGTTTTTGTATTTGAAAACGTATACGAGGAGTTATTCGTGAAATTCTGAAATTTACGTTTTTCGAATTTATTTTTTTTTTACACGTTTTTGTTTTGTTTAAAAAAAGGGCGTTTACATTTTAAAAATGAGTCATGTTTTGCTCTCAAATATTAAATAATTTATTTTTTTTGCAACAAATATGTAGCAAATAATACAAACAGATGTGAAGAACATTTTGTTTTATTTGAAAACAACAACAACAATAATAATAAAAAGACAATAGCAATAAATAATAAATTGTAAATATTGAAATATTTAAATATTTTTGTTCCTCAATTTATTTATTAATTAAACAATAAATTTTTAGCGTCTTATTATTCATTTCTTTAAAACATATGTTTTCTTTGTGCTCGTTAACAAATAGACAACAACAACACATGTGTAAGATTTCTTTAAGCAGTTCAACAAAACTGTTTGAACTCTTAGTTGTTTAAACATACTGAAATGCTAGACAGATAGGTGGTGGTGGTTTAATTGGTAACACTAGGAAATAAAACTTTAAAGCCAATAAATATTTCTTTAAATCTATAAAATGTAAACAAAATACAATAAGACAGTAATTTTTCCAATACAAAATTTAAAAAAAAAAATACTTTTACAAGTACTATGTATATAGGCTGACTTCATAAATGCAGTTTTCAATGCAGCACTCCAATGTATAGATATAGTTTGGCTAATGATGCAAGTTCATTAATGCATGGCAATACTTTCACAATGCGCAGCATTTGCTAAATTTGTGCATTGTTTTTATCTGTAATGCTTTTTACTTTGTGTGTGTGTCCATAATAGTTTTGGCATAAAGTTTTTTTTATTTTCTGGAGAATTTCTTATTTTAATGCATATTAATGACAGTTTTACAAAAGTTTACAGCTTTCGAATTTTTAAAAAATTGTCTCAATGAACAAAACTTTTGTATGTTAAGGAATACTCGTATACTACTGAAATGTCGTCATTGCATTTTTTGACAAAGCAGTGTTGCTTTAAAATGTTGCCTCACTTTATTAATGCATTTCTTTGCAGTGTTGCATGGCAAACTACATTTATGAAGTCAACCATCATTTTTAATCTACGCTACACATAGAAACTTCTTTAAAAGGTAATTTTTCCAATAGATAACTACTCTTTCAAGTATAGAAATGATGAAATTAAAGCTTTTTTACATATCGCTTTAAAAGGTAACTATTCCAAAAGTTGAAGAAACAACAAAAAAACTTTTTTCCAAAAGTATTATATTCTTGAAATCACTTTTTTATGTAATACTTCTCTATTTTTTTAGTAGTCGCCGTGGTCTAGTGGTTAGTGTGTTGGCTTACTAAGACAAGGGTCCTGGGTTCGACTCCAGGCTCTGACATCTTCAAAAAAAGAAATATGAAAAAAATATTTCTTTCGGCGACTACCTCTCAGCAGTCTTCTGGCAAAAGCTCTGAGAGTAACTAATTGCCATGAGCAAGCTTCTCAAGTCTGTCGTTCGGAGTCGACATTAAACTGTAGGTCCCGGTACTCATGGATAAAAACTTACACACACAACATGAGTGCTGCGAGAAGCTAGGCCGTAATCCTGACACAGGGTTGTAAAGGCCAGTTATGTTATGTGTGTACTTCTCTATTTTAATCTTTTTTTTAGTCTTTTTTGAAAGCTTAAAATAACTTTGGATTAAAATACACACTTTAATTGATATTTTTAACCAAGTACTTCCCTACCCAATTAAAAGCTTTAGAAACAAGTATTTATAAAACCCAGGGCAGAGAATTGTATAACCTTTGCAAACTTACACAGTTAGTTTACATGAAGCAAGGCCCAATCAGCCAGAAATTTTCTTTTGGATGCTTTCCCTAACCAAAAACAAAACACCGTTAAGTAAGAGAGGAAATTTCGAAAGAAATTTTCCATTCGAAAAATGAATTATAATGAATTTATCGTAAAATTTTCGATTCGAATCGAAATACGTAACCCAACAGTTTTCACCTCTTGTTTCTGCATCGTAGTATTTTCTGAAAATCATTTTGCATTAAGCTTTTAAACAGAGTACTTTACGGGGCACTGCAACCTTAACCATCACAGGGATAGGATAGAAATGGTAGTTGCGTTATATCAAAGCACACTTGAGCAGACATATGTATGTAGCGAGCTGTTGTACTACCATGTGTAGCAAAGCCTCAAAGCTGACTAATAAGTTCGAACCAGATAAGAGGCTTCGGCTGAAAGCACAACATCTTTACATTAAGCGGGAAACCAACCAGCCTGAAAGTTTAATGAATTTAGTAATTGCCTTTAAATCAAACAACGATACCTTCTTTAACCCATTAACGCCCAAATGAAAACCAAGAACAATTTTTAATATTCAATATTAATAACTAGATTTAAACAACATTTTTTACAGTACAGTAAAAGAAAAAAACCAAAAAAAATATTCTGAGTTGTGTTTTTTCAGGTATACTAAGCTTAGTACAGCAGCACTTAATATGCTATAGCTCAAAAAATTCTATACGAACTAAACCGTCTTATATTGCTTTTATTAGAATGTGATGTTATCAAGTAAATAAACTGCTATTTAGCCAATCTGGAGATTCCCATAATTGATATTTTTCAACAACAGCTACGTGGATTTTGCATGTACTCTTATTGACTGATAAAAAGCGTTTCCCGGGTAAAAAACTGCATTTTATAATTTTTACTTGAACTTTAAGTTGTGTACTATATATAGTACAGCGGGAGGAAATGGGTTAAACTATCGAGTAAAGTCGAGCTATCCAAATAGCGAGGAACATTGACATATAAAGTGAGCATCACTGTTTTCCTTCTCAATCGATCTACAACCTCGACAGAAATCATATGTGTACCATGTGAAAATAGACGCAGTATTGGATATGTCCCCACGGTCATATCCAGTGAAGGAATATTCGACGGTTTGCCCGTTTACTGCCAGCTCTGGCTGATATATAATTCAACAGACTTACATATAAGACAGACAAATACTCGTATGCCTCCATTTAAATTGAGTAATACAGAACCTCAAATAGCGCTTAAACTGAATAAAATAAGAGGTTAAAGAGGTGCTTCAGATAATAATAATAATATTGATTGAATCTATTCAGGACTCAAATGCATCACTCTACGTCTCTCTTTCTATGGCTTTTCATTCATTGACTTTATAAGTTAGAGACATTTAATCTCTCTTTAATATATGGTCTGCGACACCTGAAAATCTGATGTTCAGAATTATAGGAGGCCAGACCTGAAAGTCCTCACGGATTTTCTTATGGATCATTGTAGTGTGAGAGCGCATTTGAAGAGAATGGCGATCACAGATTTACATGTTTGTAGTCTGTGGTCAAGGGCATCATCAACCGCAGAACACATTTAATGTGAATGTGTGGCTCTTGATGGATTTAGATGGATATGTCTAGTATGGTCTCACTGGTGGACATATCCATCACTAAAGTTTCGGGCCTCCTGGTGTTCATAAGAAAGGCAGTTGGTCCGCTAAACAAATGATAGACTCAAATGGATGTAATAGATCTTATAGGCCGCAGTGTCTTGCAATTGTACTCGGTCTAAATCAAGTAATACTAATATGGTCCACTAAAGATAAAGTAAGATTTTTTTATCCTAGACTCTATACTATTATATGGAAAAACGATTAATCTTCAGCCCGGTCTACTGATCTAATAGATGTAAAACATTTTAACTTTACATAAATGATTAAATAATTATCCTTTTAATTTATTTCCCTAAAACAGTCTTTTAAATATCAGTTATCTTAATAATGCACATGCTTTTTTTCATTTATACTTAAATCTCTTAATTATTGTCATATATGTGTGCTCATAGTAGCCCAAAGTTTAATGGCCATTAGGTTAAGGCCTTTTCTTTAAAAAAAATGAATGTCATGTAACTACTCCTTTAGGTCATTAACTCTATTTGTTGAAGTTGTTGCAAAACAAAAATTTATTGATTTGCTTGTATTCAAACCATGGTTGCTATTGACTGCGAAGCAATTTAAATAACAAAAAAATAGATACTTTACCCTGACCTTGACTACATATTTTATGTTATTTTTTTTTCCTACCCTATTTCCTATAAGATATTTTGAAGTGTTTTAGTGATGTATGAGAGGGCACTTTGATATTGGCTGCCAAAATATAAAAGATAAGATAAAGGTAAAGTTATTTATTTACAATTTTATTTCTGCTTTTGTTTTTGGCTTAAAATACATAAGTCAAGTTGTTATAAATAAAGCATTAAACACATAAACTACAGCCAACTACCGATCCCAACATGTAAAAATTAGAATACAAGCGCTTACAAGAAAAAAAAAATATTTTAACGTCATCACAATTACACAACGACATAACTACTTATGTCGTTATTGTCAACTTAGTCTAATTTACATTTCTTAAGGTATAATTTCAGCCATAGATTTTAATAAATTCAAAATATTATTTAGCAACAGAATTTTTAATTTTTAATTATTATTTTCATATATAAGTCTTAATTGCGAAATTAAGGAATTTACATAATTAAGGCTTTAATTGAGCTCAATTTACCATATAAGAGCTTAATGTACAATCAGCACTTAATTGCACTACTAATTCAGTCAAGTTTTAAAAGCAACCTTGCGTGAAGTACTTTTAATGGAAGTGGCAACTCTTAACATTGTATGCTCAATTAGAATTGGCATTCCCAAAATGAAATGTAATTTCAAATATAAAAGTAATCAAATATGACAGATAAATAGGGTGGGCATATTTGGGGTTAATATAAATTCAGTTTTATTGATGCCAACGAAATGTAGAAATATGGGAATTAATAATGGAACATGATGTCTGTCTAGCATGTCGGCAGATATCCGCTCTTGTCACAATATTTTGCACCACATTTAGCAATAAAGCTTTGCTTATCTCGTCAATTCAGCGCCGAATTGCATCTTTCAGAATGTCAGTCGTTTGTGGGTTGTTCGTGTAAACCTGGTTTTTCAAATGGCCCCAGAGAAAATAATCAAACGGCATTAAATCTCAAGAACTGGACGGCAAATTGACATCGCCGGGAAATTTATCATGCAATAACCGGCCAAACAGGCTATGTAGCTTGCGTCGCCGTCCTGCTAAAACCAATGTCAATATTAGCTAATTGTGGCCACAAAAAATCAGTTATCATGGTCTCAGCGCTAACGATGATATTTTTTTTTTTTTCATTAAGGCCAGCAATCAGGGGACGGCCCCTGCACATGCAGTACATTGTGCTGGTCTACGAAAATATGTTATGGGAGAGGGGAAAGAGGGAGTAGTGCTTGTGGACATTTGATTTAAACTTACTAATATCGTAATTGACAGGAAAAACGTTCACGGGAAGATTGTTCCATAAACGAACAGTGCAGCCAAAGAACGAATTCTCTCTATAATGCATTGTGCGATTCACTGGACAATCAACTACAAAAGGATGTGCTCTGAGAGAGGTACGAGTAGTCCGAAAAAATAAAATGCGTTGTTTTTAGTTCAGTTTTTCAAACAGCCTATTCACAGACGTTATACGCAAAAAATAGCAGCGTTCCATAAATAAACGACAAACCAAGATGGCTCAATTCTTGACCTTTCATCATTTGACAAACAATTTATTTGACAATCACAAATTTGCCCACCCTGTATATATTAAATACAAATAGTTTTTTAAAATAATCCATATTTCGTGTAAAAACAAAAAATATTTTTAGATTTTTTATACCAAATTTACAAACTTGAGTTTTCACTCACAAAATTAAAATACTTTCAGCTTGCAAACTGCTAATGGACTAAGCCACTATAACACTATATGTAACGACCTAATTTGATAACTCAATTATATGTGTAAATATAGCATTAATCTATCTTAAAAAATCAAATTTCAGTTTATGTTGCTGTTTGTGGTTATGTAGCTGTGTAGTCTGCTGTGGTCTATGTGTTATATGCTTAGGATCCCATTTTTTCTTGTTATTATTGGTCCACTTTATTTTTTTTTATTTTGTTTTTTAAATCTACTTGAAAGTGTCTAGTAAAAATATTGAAAAGAAATTAAATTTGTATGTATGCATGTATGTATTGTATGTATAGACGGCATATGAAAATTGAATTTTGCATAAACTTGAAATATTTATTTGATTTCATATTTTTTCTTCTTTCATGATTCATTGCCATAACTGGCAAGTTGACTGTCATGAAGTGTAATAAAATTATATTGAACATTTTGTTTACACTTTTTATACCCTACACTACCATTGGACTTAATTGGATTTTTAATGTTTTTAGCCTAATCATCAAATACTAAAAAACCACGAATGGAGTCTAACAAAATGCGCAAATTCCATAATTGATTTAACAAAATGCGTTAAAACCAGAGTAGGAAAATAAACAAAACTAAACGTTTGATCTCATTTTGTTTTGTTCTTTACAAAAAATGAGTAAAACAAAAACAAAACAGAAACAGTGAGAATGATTGTCCCATTTTATTTTGTATATTGTTTTTGTTTTCAGCACTACAAATACACTAACTCAAATGCGCGTAGGTAGAGCATAAAATTAATGAGAAGAAAAAGAAAAGAAGAAGAGGAAAAAGAGCAAATTATACGAATGTAACGGAAAAACAAAGCAAGCACAAGAGCGAAAGCTAATTGTTTCGGTTGCGCTCATTCTCATTTAGAAAGTATTTGTTTTGGTTTTGCTTATGTAAAATACCATTAAAAAAATGTTTAAGTTTATGACTTTGTGGTAACGTTTGCGAAATGTTTTGTTTGTTGGCCCATTCTGCTTAAAACTAATTTTAATTTTCAACACAAACCATCTTTAGCCATGAGTCCCAGTAATGAATACTTTAATCGGTGTATCAAAAAACAAAAATAGTAAAAAATCTCTACGTCTGGTTTTCGAATAGCCTAACAAGTAAAGTGAAAAATATCAGATACATAGCTGTATGGTTCGACTATACTAATATAATACTTTCGATTGAAAAGAATACAGTAAAAAACAGCATATAAGTCGCTATAAGCAAGTACATATATAAACAATAGTAGTATTTGTACAAACCAAAAAACCAATAAAATCCCTTGAAAATTAAAAAAGATAACAAACAAAAATATGAGAGAAACAAATATCGCTTGTAAAATCTTATCAAATGAACGATTCCAGTTTTTTGTTTCATTAGAGAAAAAACCGAAAACAGTTTCTAAATTTGTGTATTGGCATTGGTAGTGATTTATTAAAAGACATAGTGAAGGTCATGAAATGCTTTTAAACCACTATGACATAATTTTACTTGGTTCGCAGTTACAACACCTTATAAATTCAACTCTAGAGACGGGAAACTTTCCAGATTTTTTAAAAGAATCATATGTATATTGTTACAATATATAAGGACTTAGAAAGTCAAAATATTCGACTGTGCAACATACCAAAATTTTGCCAAAATCGATCAGAACTGAGACTAAAGTATGTACTCATATACTTGGTTTTAATGTTTCAAAAACTAAAGCTTTGTTGGGTTTAGATTGTATGTGTAGGATAATAAATTGTCGGTTTTGAATACATTTTTTTGTCATCAATAAGTAAATTGTCGAAAAAACTAATGAATGAATGAAATATATAGTATGAACATACATACATACGTAGTATATACATACATATTTATGTATATTTTTTTACAAAACTATACTTGGCGTTTTATAATCTATATAAACGATTAGAGAATATAGAAACACTTGTTTTCTTAATATGACTTGAAAAGAAATTCATTAATTACTTTTGTTTTTTCTACTCGTATGTATGTATGTATGTATGTTTTTCATCTAATTAGGAGAGATGAGTCGCTATATTTACATTGACATTCAAATAAATTGCTCTTGGGTTGTATACTCATCATCGTATAGTATGTATTGAATTTAACTGAATTAAATTGAATACACAATTCAACATTTGATTGATTCAAAATGCAACAATAAAAAAAATGAAATTTAATAGCTGTTTCCAACTGATACAATTTTTTTTATTTTTTTCTTTTTTGTTCTATTTTTATTTTTGTATATGAATTTCCATGTTTTGTTAAAAAAAAAAAAACTTTTTTTTAGTTCCCTTGAATATTATTTGAAAATGGAAAATCTTGTTAAAAAAAAGTTAAAATAAAAAGAATAGTTTTATAGTGTGTCAAGTACGACTAATTTTTTTGTTTTGAGACGAATAACAAAAACTTCTATAAAAAATTTTATGATAATGACAAAGAGATTAGTAGGCAAACTAAGAAACAATGTAGAAACAAAGAGAAGCATATGTGTAGGAAATATGATTTAAAAATCTATTTAAAGAAAAACATATAATTCAGGAAACTAGTCCTAAAACCCTTAGTAGTAAAGTTCTGATCAATATATATAATGTACTGATCTTCTAGTGCCAGCTACTTCATCCAGGTATTTCGTTCGTTATAATACAGTCTATGCCGTATTGCTCACATTTAGGGAAGATCTTGACTGTTTATTATTGCGCTGTTACTATCTCTATACAGAGATCAATGTCAAGTACAAAATTTATAGAAATACATATATTAGTTTGAGTCTGACTTTCACACAAATTGAGTTCTCTTACAAAGGCTTAGCTGGGTATTATGTTTTATTACACATTTAAAACGGATATCACTTTGCAATCCTACAGACAACAAAGTAATTGCTTACTATTATTTTATCATTAGCACAGGATCTTTAGTCTGTACAAGTTGTGCTAGAAATTAAACTTGCACTGACATATTTATTAGAATAATTGCACTCGCAAGTGTGCTTTCATAAAACCTGCATTGAATATATAAAAAGCGCGGCATATTGTTGTGGTACTAATAAAGCAAAATGAAGGATTTAAACATTCTTCCAGACCTTCTACTGGGGTAGCTGTTTCAGTGAATACTTATTAACAAATACTGAAGTATAGTTAAAAGCTCTTATAACTAGCCACACACTTTAAAACGTTTTAGCTTTTGTTTGTTTAGTAATCTTTTCTACAAAATTCTGAGAGTGCGTACATTTCAATGCAATCGAATATTGTTAAAACGACTTGGATAAATTCGCACAATTATTGCAGAATCACACAAAAGTGATAGAAAGCTGTACAGCATGTTTATACGATCTTTATTCTAATGAAGTACAGATATAACGCAATGAAAGAAACCGTACAATTTTATACGTTATAGACAAAGAATAGGACTTATTCCAATTGGCGATGTTATCTTCGTCTAACGACATTTTTGTTATAGATTAAAGGCAAGACAACATTTTTTTATTCTATTACAAAAACGTCGTAAAACGATGACGATGTCGCCAACTGGAATTAGGCCTAATATATAAAATCAAGGGCAGACGAATACTGTTTATATAGATATAGTTTGTTATCTTTTAAGGTAGCAGGTCAACTTAAATTAGAGCGTAAACTGTCAACTAACTGTCAAAAATTCTCATGATCATACCAACCCCAATAGCGCGGCGCTAACGCCTTACAATTGGTAAATAAAATTTTAACAGCGAATGGAAGTTATTTGGAAGTTATTATCTGTTGCTTTTTTCCATTTTTATCTGCCATTTTGCTAAGTAATGACATTTTAGTTACTTTCAGGTCAATTTTGTGATTTTATTTATATTTATTATGGTTATTTAGAGTTAGCGGTTTAGGTAAGACATTACTGCTCTTAACACAGCGTTAATGATAAGCGAAAAAACACGTTGCGCTTTACGCTCTAATTTAGGTTGGTCTTTAAAGCATATTATTTCCTGACATTTTTCATTATTTGGGTGCGCTAGAAGAGGTATAAAATATTTTTTTATAATAAATTAAATTATTTTATTCCATGGGGCAAATTACGGCATTCGATATCGAGCAAAATTTCATACAATTCTAAAAGAATTTTTCGTAATTGCCATAATTTCTTTTTCATAATTATATTGGTTCATATTTCAAAAAGCTTGCTGGTTTATTATAACCGTTGTAATTTTAGTGGTCACTTATTGACGGTTCCTGAAGTCTGAAATAAGATCATTACAACTTTGTTCACTATATTACTTGGTAATATATGCCAAATCATTAGGAGGCCAAACAGCTATTTTCTAGAGGCATCTTCGACTCTATTTATCAAATAAAGTGCTGTATTATATGCGTGAATATGAATTGTATTACAGTACAGCAATACGCAACATTTTGTGTAAAAATATAATTAAAAAAAAACATTCTATGCTATCCCATGTCATCTCAAACACAGTGTTATGCCATGTCATGCAGAATCATCATAGTGTCTTAGCATGTTATTGCAAATCGCCTAAGCTGTTGTAGCTCGTTGTGTTAAATACCATGTCTACGAGTATAAATGTTTTTTGTGCATAATGGTTTTAATACTAAAATACATATTCACTACATCAGTCAGTGTTACAGAGTATATTTATTTATATAACTGGAGTTAGTAAAACAATATATCGTCATATTAAATTGCAATTATTTTAGGCTCTAACTTATGGTGGAGTATGTTTTATAATTTTTTAGAAAATAATGGCTGGTTACAAACAACATACATATGTATGTATGTACAATGTATGTAAATGGCATATTCAGCATGTATGCAATTTTTCTTTTATCACATTTAACATTGTAATATTACGCGTGTATCGAACAGAGGCTTTAAAGTTTGTAATTGGCTGAAACGATATTCATTTTTTAGCATGTAAAGAGATATAGTAAATTTGAATTCAAATTTGTATAATATTTTATTTAATTATCAGTTAAATTTTTTGAGCTTAAGGTCGAATAAATATTTAAGTTATTTATTTTACAATAAGGGTACTCACGAAGGGCCTTGCAAACTGTGCAAACGATGCAAAGTGTGTAAAAATACATCAAATTTTTTCTCTGCAACCACAAAATATACGCATTTAAAATTTGCATTAATTGCACCGAAAAAACCTTAAGTAAATTGGCTGTGTATTTTTGCTTAAAAACTTTTAACATTTTTACAGCCATGTACATATGTACTTATGAATGTGAAGTTAACAACAGAAACCAATAAATTACATTACTTCAAAACACGTGTTTTCTTTTTTAGTTATTGCCTTTATTTATTAAAAAATTAATTAGTTTTTTCCTTTTCGCTGCATTTAGGCATTTTTATTTGTATAAACTTATTTTTTTTGCATTTTAAGAGGGAGATGCCAGATGTTTTTGAGTCTATAAATCCGGCAGAACTAAGTCAAACAAATACTTCAAAAAATACAATTAATTATAAAAGAACGCTCACGATCTATAGCTATTTGCACAGCAAATTTGCTTAGTTTTAGTTTGCACAGATTCATTTGTGAGTACCCTTAATATTTCGCTACTTCCTTAAATAGCATCGTCAGGAATATATGTATATTAGATTTATATTATATTTTTAATTCTGGTTTTTCGACCTTTATTATTTAATGTAATGAAATTCTCAAGCTCAAGGTCTTTTTTTTTAAATAAAAACTTTTATTTAATTATCAATACTTCGCTACTCCTGCGTGTAGCGTCTTCAGGATATATTTATTTATAAATTATTTTCAAAGTGTAATTTCATTACACTTTATATTATATTTGTATATGACAAAACATAATAAATAAGACCAAAACAAACTAAAATTTTAAAACTAATGCAACTCTTATAAAAAAACTAAATAATCAGTTTGATCTCTATAAAATAAAAACGCGAAAAAAAGAACAATACTTAATTCATTCTGCTAAGAAACAATTAATCAAAAAATATATATTTACATATATGTATATACCTATCTACATACATACAAATATACTACAAAAAAAAATACGAACTAAATTATTTATCAACATAAAAAATTTATGTCAATCTGCTAAGTTAGAAAAAAAAAATATTCTCTTCTTAAAAAAAAATCTCAGTTAATTTGAAATAAAACCGAAGAGAAAATATACGCATTTCACTCAGGCCTTTCAAGCATTCAAACATAACATAGAAAACTTAAACAAAAACATTTTCAACTGAAAGTCCAATTGAAATGCATTGACCCAAATTGAAATAAATGCACAATGGGACCCATACCTTATTATGATGTACAAGTACAAACTCTAATCACCGTAAGAATAATGATAGTACTAAGGGATGAATATAAAAAAAATTTAACAGAGACAAAATAATACTCTGTGGCGTGTTAGAATTAAATGGTTTTCAATGTATGGTGTAGGATATGACAAAAGTATTCGGATTTTAAAATTTAAGCAAAATAGGTTGATTATAACATAGAGAAATATTTATACGAACATGCATACATACTTACATATGCATGTACATATATAAGATTATTTTAAAATACATAGTATACACTTATTTATGTATTTTACTACACATAGTCATGTATTTAAATGTAATATACATACATATCGTCAATGGAATTAAAGAACGCTGTAACTGACACAAAATGGAAAATACGTTTTTTGCATCATTTTTATCAGAAAAAAAAATACGCGTCGATTGGTCCCGGTCTCAGATTTCTACGATGAAAATAAATTCACTTACGCCGTCTGCGTTTTGAAATATACCAGTGTCTTCTTTCTACTTTCATACAGGCTTTAATGTTTTGTCAGTTACAGCGTTCTTTAAATCTTGCGAGTCCTTAGTTTTCTTAAACAGTAAACTACTTTTAAACAATTTACGCTCAGTATTGGACAAGTACGTTGCGCTTCTAGCAAAACCATGATGAACACTTTAATAATGTGTTATTCTAGTTTTATTCTATGTGTTCTAGTTTTATAAAAGTTTTTTGGCTCTGGTGAACATTTTAGGTTTTGTCAGTTACAGCGTTCTATAATTCCATCGACGATATGTACATTTAAATTAGCCATGAATGGCTTTCGGCGAACACCTCTTAGCTCTGAGAGTAACTGATTGCAATGAACAAGCTACTCAAGTTTGTCTTTTAGAGTCGACGTTAACTGTAGATCCCATTATTCATGGATAAAAATTGAGAAGCTAGGCAGTAACTCTGAAAAAGAGTTGTAATGGCAAATTATGTATGAAATTGGAATTGCCCCATAAAGAAGTCCTATTTCACATTACCAAAACTTTGATCACAAACCCGGCACTGAGTATGGAACGTGTGCTTTTCAACGTAGGCCGTAACTCTGAAAAAGGGTTGTAATGGCTAATTATGTATGTACGAATGGTTTCGTATATTATTGAATGAATATCTCTTTGAATACAAAATTCGTTTGACACAAAACTAACTCAATACAAGTTCAGTACATGTAGTTTTTTGCAAGTACATACATAAAATAATTCTGTATATACTTGTAATCAGATCTTCTTGATTATATAATCCGTGTAAAATAATTCAAAATAGGTATAAAGTCAGATACTACTTATACATACATATGCAGTTGTGAACTCAATGGAAAGATCTAGTTCTCTATTAAATTTATTTTATTTAGTTAGGGAGACAAAATAATATTAACTACAATACTTTTAAATGTACTGTTACAATTTGTTTAAGCATTTGCACAAATATTTGACCAAATTTGTGTACAATTGCCCACTTTTTTTATTTACTTTTAAAATAAAAATCTCTGCTACTTTTTTTTTAATAATTTTATAACATTTTTACAATTTTATAATTTTATACCCACTGTATGACAAGAAAACAAAAGCTATAGCAACAAAATAATAACGTTTATGTCATTGCATACAATAACATTTATGTCAATTTAAAATACCATAAACAAAAAAAAAAACTAAAAATACCTGAGTGTGACAATGGTTAAAAATATAGATGGGAGGGTGACATAGTAGTACATAAATATACTCCCACCCACTCAATCTGTTTTCCATACGGCGTTTTACAAAATTTATAAGAAATACGAGTACTATGGTATGGCAATTTGAATTAACTTGTAAACGAAATGTAGTTTTAAAAAAATTAAATATGTACACGACTTTGGAATAAATTAACATACAATATAGACATGAACTACTTACGTAAAAGACAACAGGATGAGGAAAGTAAAAATAGATCACTGTTTGAAAAAAATTTAAAGAAAGATACAAGACATAATGCCAGCAGAAAAGGAAATATGTAATCATTTGTTATTATAAGACTAGTTTAAGGCAATTTACAAAAAAAAAGCAACAACATTAGCAAGTACTGAATGATAAGAGAAATAAAAATCATAATTTATAGCATATTTTCTCACACATACGAGTACATACTTATTTAAAAATCATCAAGTATTTCTTTTTTATCACTAACATACGTTTAATTTATTTTCCTTTTTTCGGAAAGAGAGATAGAGAGATTAAAAAACATAAAAACAATTTTAAAAGACTCTCACTCTCATTTCATATGTACATATACAAATGAATGTTTTATAATGTATTTCAATGTTACTAAACGCAGCCTCATTTTGGGCAAAGATGCCAACTTTTGTGGCAAAAAAGGCACATACATAAGTATGTAGGAAATGAACAACGGACTAAAAAGGATTACATTGAAAAACAAATAATACCGTTCAATTACATTATCGTTCCATTTTTATTTTTTATTGGAAAAAAAGCGTAAAAAATGCCTAAAATATATTTTTTCAACTAAAACACAAATTTTTAATTTAAGCAAAACTTTTTATTACTAGCCATACCCGGCGTGCTACACTACACCATTTGTCCACATTTTTGGACTGATGATTTTTAGTCACTACGATGTAATTCAAACAAAAATATATAGAAGTCAATAGTTAGTTTATGTAGGAGGTACGACGCCTACTTGTCCGAACTTTTTTTTACTAAAAATTTTTATTGAATACGAAAGCAAACACACCAAATTCAGTAACTTGAGCTTCAAAATTTTTCAAGATATAAAGAAATAAATATTTAACTTGTAAGGAAGGTGCCACGCCCACTTGTCCAATTCCGCAAACTTTCTGACAGATGAATTTCTTTGACCAGGTAATTATTCAGACCGAATTCAGAAACTTTAGCATTAACCGTTTTCAAGATATACAAAAATCAGTATTTAGTTTGTATGAGAGGTGCCACGCCCAGGTACAACTTTGAAAAAAAGCATACCCTCTTGCACTTCTGGTAGTTGAGTCTATCTATGTTCCACATTTTAATAAAATCGGGTCACTCGTTTAGGCGTGATTGACCGATGAACAGACTTATAAAGGGAACTATAATATATATGTATGGATAGGTATATACATACATACATACATATATGGATATAGGAATTTACAGAATTAAAAAAGTATCTACATATGTATTTGTGCGTTTTGTTACAACTTAATTTTAAAGCATCAGATACCTTACCCGAAACAAACATCGTAGCGAGCAAGAGATTGGTTTAAATAAAATGGGGTGAAGATTTTGGGTTGGCCAGACTAAAAGCCGATTAAGAAACTATGGCGAATTATTAAGGTAGCTCTCATGGAAAGATATGCAACGAATAAAGATCTCCTGTGGGTATTTGTCACTACAGCGGGAAATAATATTTCAAGTGTTATTTATTTAGATTATAGTAAAATATTAAAATATTGTTTTGAAGCTTTAGTATATCATTTTCTTTTTTAAAGTTTTTAGTGAAGAGTGGCTCCATTTTAAGAAGCACCACTGTATAGGTATACTAAATGAATCACATGTGAGCCAAAGTTTTATTGATGTTATATGTGCATACGTTAACTACGTATTTAATTTATTGGGGGAGTACACACGCATACATATATACAGAAGCAACACACCCTCTTTATTTTAGCACATATACATGCATAAATACGAGTATAAACAAATGAATTTGTGCATTATTTACATAACAATACAATCTTATAGTTATTGCATTAGGATTGCCATTCTTAGCAAATTAACTGAATATTTTATTATGGCACAAAAAATAAAAAATTAGGTCATTTAAATGCAGCTCTCTTGAGCGGCTTGAAAGTCAGTTACGTAAATTTGAAATATACATATGATCGCGAGAATTAAAATAATTTGTTTTAAGAATTGAACAACCAATTACACAAACTTTATATGATTGTGTATATTATAAATCGCCCTACAAAAACTTAATTAACAATTTCAACATATTATTTCATACATTACTTTATATCCCTCTGCAATTATAAGCACTCATTAGATAATAACTTCCATATACTCGTATCTTTCTATTTTTTTTCAAATACATACTTATAGATGAGTTTGGGGAATTTTCAGTAGTTATTTTCCAATGTTTACTAACTGTTTAATTTGTACTTAAAAAATAAAGCATTTTTAATATGCAAAATCTTGTAAAAACTAATTTCTTTTAGTACTTTGTAACTAGTACGTAAGTTTAGTCGCTCTGTGCATTAGCGATCACCTATTTGATAATACATAACTTCAAAACATTTTTTTTCTTTTTTAGTTTGGGAATTTGGCGTCATTTGGAGCAAAATTATTTAATTCCTTTATTTACCATTGCTGGGTAAACCATAATGGTTAACACATACACATTTCTTTTGTAGAAAACAAAAATTAGTCCTAAAATAAAACTAGGGTTGTCAGACTCTTTCGAATTTTCATCTCCGAATTCGAAATTCCAAAAACCTTGTTATATCATTCCCACCGCTTTAATTTTTAATGTACATATATTTCATTTTTAATAATGATATATAAAAATATATAAATATACGTTTTGTGTTTTTATTAAGAAAATATTTTTTAGCTCTTGAAGAGCTTTTCTTTATTTAATATCTGATTAAAAACTGAGAGCATATTATCTATTGCAATGTTGTTTTTATACCTTTAAAACAAACAAATTATTTAATATTAAAATATATAAATATACGTTTTGTGTTTTTATTAAGAAAATATTTTTTAGCTCTTGAAGAGCTTTTCTTTATTTAATATCTGATTAAAAACTGAGAGCATATTATCTATTGCAATGTTGTTTTTATACCTTTAAAACAAACAAATTATTTAATATTATATAATTAATAAGAATTTTAGATGAAACCGAAAATGTGATGGGAACTAGAACACCTGCAACACTCTTTGTCACTGCATATTTCATATGTATGTGTGGAAAATAGTTGTAACACGTGCAAAAGTGATGATGTTTCATATTTCATATGTGGACCATTTGATGGGAACGTACAAACTAAAAATATTTCATATTTCGTATGTTGACCATTTGATGGGAATGTACAAAAATGATGATGTTTGATATTTTGTGTGTTGTTCGTTTGATGGAAATAACCTTGAACATGGTTTGAATGTTCTATGTGTTAACTTACAAATAGTATTCAGTATAGAAAAATATTTCGATATAGCTTAAGCTGGTTTTACACTATCCCAATGAGTAAACGACATGACAAGTACAATAGTGTAAAAGTATAATAGCGAGAGAAAGTCTAATAGTGCAAAAACAATATGTAATAAAATGTCAAAAAATGCGTATGGAAAATTTTACATATCATATGGATATCATCATTTTTAGACACTTTTCTGAGCTATAAAATTTATCAGAGTTGCTTTTTCACACAAATACAACAAAAAATCAGGGAAAATTATTTACCATAATTTTACTTATTGTTTGTCAAAATAAATAGCTGCAAAAATAAAATGGATACACAAATAAAATTTCAAATTCTTTCTGTTTAACTTAAAATAAAATACAGAAATTTGTTGTAAAAACTAATTGAATATGGCTTATAACTGAAATATTAATAATGAGAAATATTGCCGTATCAACATATTCATTCTTGGAGAAAACGAAAAACACAAATATTTTTTGTTTTCATTTTATTTGAAATAGTATTATCATTAGATTTTGTTTCGGCATAGTCCAATAAAAATCTTAAGGTTTGTATACATATGTATGTAAATTAAGAATAAATAAATATTGAAACAAACACCCATAATAATACAATATTCTGATTATCCCCAATAAAATCACGATTTCAAATAAAATACCCATTTTGGGGATAAATCCTCCCATCTGACAACACTGAATAAAACAGAGAAAACTAATTAAAGAGAGCGATAGAACTAGTGAGAGGAGTGATAAAAGCACGCAAATTTTTATTATTATTATTGCTGTTGTGGTAATTGTCTCATCTGTTTTATTAATATGTATAAGATAAAAATGATAAATTTAAATATTATTATTGTTGTTGTAGTTGTTGTTATTATTATTGAACAAAAACAAAAAAATAACTCAAATTATTTAAATAAATGACGTTTTACGGTTTGTTTGCCAACTAAATGCACACATACATACCTACATACATACGATATAAATATAGGTATAAACCACCAAAAAATGCATTTGCTGATATAGGAATAGTCCGTACATTCCCATCTATGTATGTATGTAAGTATGTAGGTAAGATTGTGTATATTTAAAACAAGTTATTCTATTACCATTTGAAAGATTTGTTTTTGTGGTGTTGTCTGCCTCCGCTGATAATGACGATGAGAGTTATAAATAAAATCTAAGAGCTTTCGATGCTGCGATTTTAGATTTTTGCTTAAGTCATTACTTTTTATATTTTGAAGGAAATTCCCCAATTTATGAGAGGGAGTAGAGTGTAACGGTGTTGATGTTATTGTTGTTTTAGACGTTGAAGCCGTTTTTAAAGACTTTTGTAACAAAACAGAAAGAAATTTTCTTTTTTAATTTGTTTGTAATATTTCCAAGAATAAAAGGATCGATTTTTTTTATAAATCGTTTAGCGTGGGTTTAATTGGTAATGAGGAGTAAATTTGTTTATTTTTAACCAGTTTTTATAATAAATTGCACTTTTATTGTAAATAATGTCCTCTTTTTGTTTGTTATGAGCACTCAGTGAGTAATAAATAAGGTGTTAAGTTGTTGTTGTACATACTATGCAACAACCCTCTCTTGTTTTGGTCAACTACTGCTTAGATAAAGGCGAGTCACACCGCTATGTGTTATGTTATTCACTATATAGGAAAACAAAGGCAGTTTTATATTATTCGTCACTAAATGGTTTTCTGTTTTTTTTTTTTTGATACACTCCTAATCAAAGTTCATTGCACTATATTCTATTCCTTTTGAAAATTATAAGAAAGTGGATTTTTATTACATTACTCCAGTTTTAAAACACACAAAATTGTCAAATTTAATTTGTTATAGGTATCTATTATGTGTATTTTTGTATACAAATTTTGTTTTCTTTTCACTTTTCCTTTAAATTTATAATATTTTAGTTTTCTTTTAATATTTTTTAACTCAAACCGCTTTATTTAAAAAAGAAAAAATCAAAAAAAAATATTTTTTCTCTATGTTTTCTTACTAAAATAACGAAAAATGAAGAAGCAAACACACTTTATGCTCTCACCGCTACCAACAAACTGTCAGAATTGTTGATGTATAAAATGAAAAATTCCCCAAAAAATCCAATTCGATTATATACCTCCACAATACACACACACAATTTATATACAAGAGTGAGTATTCACGTACTCTTGCTCTTAAACAGCAACTTAAAACAACTGCAGTTCTTCAATTACCCTCTAATTTAGAGTATATTACAATCAGTGTGACCATTTTAGAATTTTAGTTGCTAAATTTAACATGTTTAATTTTGATTTAGCAGTAAATTTTTCATTTAGCATTAAGCATTTATTTTAGCATTTCTTTAATTTTTTATTTAGCATATTTTAGCAGTATTCAATATAAAATGTTAATACAGTCGGGCCTCGATTATCCGTAATTGTAATGAAATTTTTTGTGTTTAGAAACGCAGAAGTTGAAAGAGTTTTTAGTGGTATGAACCTTTTAAAAACTTTTTATATTAAATACTATGAATTCGTTGCTCTATATTAGATGCTGCCATAGTTTTAAAATTACAAATGATATTAATAAGAGATGCAATAAAATTATAAATTATTACAATTCGACCGATTCATCCAAAGTTTTTAATATATAATTAATTTTATATAACTAAATCGTTTATAACAAATATGTATACTACTTTATATATTCATTTATAACTAAAGTTTCTTTAATTTTAAAATTTTTAATCGATTAGTTTAGTGTAAAATATTTATTAAAAAACAAAAAATATTTTTCGCCTTATTGGCAAATACATTTAATATGATATGAAATGTATGCTTTTGGAGATAAGCATGTCTCTATGGCCATTTCGTCTCCGCTTAATGTATACTTAAGAGACTCGTCAGGAGACTTTTTCCCAAAAGTAGTATTCAAAACTATAAATACTTATGTTAATATAATTATAGACTAAATGCGAATCATATTTCATTTAGTATATAAAAACCAAACAAAAGCAATACATTTCTGTTTTTCAAAAATTAAGATTCTATTTCTCTGTTCTACCACAGCAAGCCATCCAGCGATTGGCATAATGTCTGCAGCAAATGAATAGGAAAACAAAAAGTTTTTTTTTATTAAAAAACAAAAAATATTTGCCGCTTTATTGGCAAATACATTTAATAAGATACGAAATGGATGCTTTTGGGGATAAGCACGTCTCTTAAGCAAAGACGAAATGGCCATAGAGACATGCTTATCTCCAAAAGCATACATTTCATATCATATGTAAAATATTTATGTTGAGGGCATATGAATGTAAAGACTGAAAATACCTATGTAATATGTTTTGTTTTATAGCTGTAAGATTTTTATGGTTAGTGTGTTGGCTTACTAAGACATGGGCCCTGGGTTCGACTCCAGGCTCTGACATCTTCAAAAAAAGAAATATGAAATAAATATTTCTTTCAGCGACTACCTCTCAGCAGTCTTCTGGCAAAAGCTCTGAGAGTAACTAATTGCCATGAACAAGCTTGTCATTCGGAGTCGACATTAAACTGTAGGTCCCGGTACTCATGGATAAAAATTGACACACACAACATGAGTGCTGCGAGAAGCTAGGCCGTAATCCTGACACAGGGTTGTAAAGGCCAGTTATGTATGTATGTATGTATGTAAATGTTTCTTGTTGTTGTTTCCAATGAAATTTGTTTTATTGAAGTAAAAAAAAGTATTCATGAGGATACCATTACAAACAAACTCCTGAAGCTTATAAAAGAAGTAAGATAAGGTATTTAAAATTTTAGCAGTATTTTTTAGCAGTTTGAAGTTTTTTTAGCATTATTTTAAACCATATTTTTTAGATGTGGTCACACTGATTACAATATTGTTCTCACACAAATTGAGTACATTATTGTTAGTGGTAGTGTTAGTGTTGTGTTGTGTTGTTATTCTTAATCAAATTCTTAATATGTATATGTAAGTTAAAGTCATCTCATCTTTATTTGGGGTTGTTTTTTTATTTTAGCATAAATATGTTATACTCATTGTTCTCTTAAAAATTCGCCCCCTATATTATATCTCTTATTAATTTGTAAATACATATGTTTGTGTAGCAGGGACGGGAAAATTAATATAATTTCAAATTTTTTGTTACATGAAAAGCTTATTAAAAACAATCATTTATTTCTTTGTATTCCTAATTTGAATAAATAATAATAGATTTAATAATAAAAAAGATGTACATAATAAAAATCAAATAAATGATTCCAATTAGGAATTCAGAAATATGTATATAATTGTTAAAATTTGCTGGTCACGGCACAGCAGCCCATTTCTGATTAAAAATTTATAATTTAAGATAAAATGTGTGTAATTTTAGCTACTCGGTGATGTAATGGTTACACTAAAAAAAAGGTTGAATTTACAAATTACAACACATACATATGTACATACATAGTTGTAGTAGTAGTAAAAACTTATAATTCCCATATATTCCAAGTCAAATCAAGCAATGGGTGTAACCCACCCCTCCGAATTTTATGATTTTTTGTAGAAATATAGTATGTCATAGAACTACATAAAATAAATACAAAATTTGGGAGCACTGACATATCTGGATCCGGAAATATGAGGTCTTGAAAATCGGAAAACAGTACAAAAATGCACAAAGTTATACTTACTTAATTGTAATTTTCTTAAAAAGTATTATAGGTATGCATCTCGTAAAATTCGCATTTGAAAGAGTATTAAATTTACCTTTGATCTAATATGCAACATGATTTTTTTTCTTTGAAAAAGTCAAAGGTCAATTTTCTTTACCTATAAGTCGGAAGCCTATATCTCCGAAAGCGACCTTTTTAAAAATTTAAAAAAAAAATTATGCCAAAGATAGTTTCGTTCTCTACAATTGTGAAAAATTTCAGAGTGGAGGTCTTTTCGGATCAAGAAATAAAAATCAAATCGCCAAAGAATGAGATTAAAACTAGTCTAATAGTGGTGGGATGACATACGATTTTTCGATTTCGATTATCTAGAACCGCTTATTTTGTAAGTTTCTACAAAAATATATGAGTCAAAAACGAGGGATGTGGAATGGGGGCAAATGGCTCTTCATCGGGCTCAAAGGTTGGGTTGAAGGAGTAAAAGTCCACAAAAAGCTCTACAACTGCCCTGAAGTAGCCCCAAGAGGGATAAAAAGTAAGACCGACCGGCACTAATATTTTACCTCTAACTTTTTTCCGAACATACCTACCCCCTATCACCACTCCCTAGAGTGGTAGGAGCAAATTTTATAATAATTGTTTGTAAAATATTTACTTTATATGTATGTATGTACTTAGGTGCATATGCATACCCATATGTAGAATGGTATTACTAGAGCTGGTACCATAAAAAGTACCAAAACAGTACGAATAAACTAATTTATCTTTCCATGCCTGTTTGAGAATATTTAGAAAAAAAAAACTCCCACGTTTTTCAGACGTAAAGTAATCTCTTACAATTTTAAAAACAATAACAGCACATAGCCTGGTACACAAATAAATAACAACATGTTTGTAGTAGTAGAGTAGTGTATGCAAGTAGCTATGCATTCACTAATTATTTAAGCGATTTTTCTCCTCGTTTTTTTATTTTCTTTCAAGTAACCAACTTAAATTATTATTAAAACAGCAAATGAAAATTTTAAATTAGTCATCATAATGTGCATAAATTAAAATATAAACAAATTTAAATATTTTAATTAAAGATTTCCTGCCTTAAATGGGTACAGAAAAAAATATGAAAATAGAAATAAAAATCATAAAATCTTTTATTAATAGAAACAAACTAAAAAAAAAGAAGAAAATCTAAATTGTAATTAAAAAAAAAACAGCAAAGGAATGATAATATTCTCACGTTTCATAAGAAAGAATTTAGATTTGAATTTTTATTTTTGAATAAAACGCTTTTTATCCATTACATTTGGTTTTATCTTGTGGATTTTGCGTATAATGGTCACTGTAGAAAATGTTTAAAATTATAATAAAACAAACAGTCAAATTATATTTTAATAATAAAGAATAAATAAAAGATAAACCTGAGAAAAAGCTATGGAAAGAAAAATCACACGATGGTGTTAATAAAAGTATAAAATTTAAGCCAATCTAATAATAATAATAATAATAATGAGAAAAAAAGTTTATAATAAAACAAATAGAATATTAAAAACTATAAAATTATTTGTTTAAAACTTACCAGACTATCGGCAGCATTTTGTGACATTATTTCATTGATTTTATATCAAAATTAAATTTCAGTTCTTGCAGAGAAATACTTTTACCATCGAGAAACCAATACATTTTTAAGCTGCACATAAAAGAACAAGAGCCTCCAAAAACAAAATTAAAAATATTTTTACAAATTTAGATCTGTAAGGAAAAAAAGAAATAATTTTAATTGTATTAAAAATCAATTAAAATTTAATTTAAACTAAATTAGGACTTAAATTATGCTTAGAAATATTTAAACTTTTTTTAATATTTCTTCTAATATATAAAATTCCTGTGTCGCGGTGTTTGTTTCCAAACTCCTCCGAAATGACTCGACCGATTTTCATGAAATTTTGTATGCATATCGGGTAGGTCTGAGAATCGATCAACATCTATTTTTCATGTCCCCAAATTTTAAGGTACCCACCCCAAGGGGAAATTTATGCCTCACCAAAATAACGTACAGATGTCTATGAAATTGTAAACTAGATATGCATATCTGCGTACTGTAGAACACATATGGTTTACGTTTTTTTAAGAAGTACTCAGAGGTGGCGATACAGGGGATATTTCTACTCAACTATCAAACTGGAGTACCGAAAATGGCGAATAATCATTTATTAAAATTATTAGTAACGCAGGCATTGATTGCTTATATCACTGTTGACTTTTACAGTTCGGTGAAGAGTATCAAAAGTATTTGAACTAAAAAAATGTTTCCTAGAACAAATTTATATGGCAAAATAATGTTTGCCGGGTTAACTAGTTCTATATACAAAATGTAGTCGGGGGAACGATTGAGCAACAAATAGAAACTCCCCCGGTTATAAAAGAAAAGTAAAAATTCAGTTTTAGACAAAACCCAATAATACAGGATATTGCCGATATTGTGATATAGTGAATATTATTAACATACGAGTATCAATGATGTGCATTCGTGTTGATAAAACCCTCTGCATATAAAAATCAAAGGGTGAGATAAATAGTTATTTGTTTGCATAAATTTGTACAGAACACAAGAACTCTGGCAAGATATCCGTAGTCACGAACATGTTCAGTTTAGTTGATGTACAATTCCTTCACGGATGTCATTTTTTCCCTTGATTGAAAAGTCATTAAAAGTCGTTGCAAAAACAATATAAATTCTTAATAGAATTTAGTTTCTGATATACATAATTAAGGTGTTTTAAAATTTATAAAAATCATCGACACTCGTTTTGCCGTCAGACGACAGCGACTTCGCCAACTGGAATAATGCCGATAATTCAGCACCAATATCTCACATATAAATTATATTATAACAATTTCAAAGGAGAAAACACTCCGGGGAATTTTTTTTTTCATAATTGGGCTGATTGTGTTTGCGTTTAATATTTGTGCGTGTGTTTTTTTTTTTTCTCATATTTTGTTAAAAAAAATTATCCAAACTTCTCGTCGCTTAGAAAACGTTTAATGTGTCATAGACGCAGTTTATGTAAAAACTCGTAGCAGCACAGACTGTATTATTTTTTTTATAAATAATTTATTTATTTATTTCTTTTTGTTTGGTTTCTAGATTTTAGCGTTAAATTAGCTTTATTTTAAATTTTTTAAAATTTTTTTTCTCGAATAATTTGAAATAATATATGTATGTAATGTAATAAGAGTTATGAATTCTAGAATTGATTACGCGGATATAATAAAATAATTTATTACTTTCGTATTACATGTTCTGTGTTAAAAATAAGAATATAAAATGGATACATTGTACTTATGTATTACCGGCTCAATTCGCATTGTTACTTTTCCCACTGTGACCCTTTAAGCATGTCGTACACATGTCTCACTGTTTAATTTTGAAATTTCTGTATTCTTTGCTTTTGGGTATTATTGAGCCAAATTCAAAATGTGGCTTACTTATGGTTTTGTACACATTAATAGCAGTCTCTTTTGAAATTTTGTTTCTTATTTTTATAAGAAAATCAACTTTTTTCAATTTTTTTACACAAATAATCCACAGAGTAATAAAATGTTAGCCTGTTCTCCATTATGAAATCAAATACTTATACAATTCATATTTATGTATGTATATAGTAAACCTTTTCGTTTTTTTTTTTCGTTTACTATAAATTATAAAGACTTCATTATTAATAATATTTATTTACATTATTTTGGTTTTTTTTTCATGATAATTTAATTTATTTATCTTTAGAAAAAAATTTATTCTGTTAATATCGTCTATTGAATTAAATCTGCATTCATAATCCTTAAGGGGGGTTTAGACGGTAATACAAGTCGTACGTAAAATCAAAGAGAAAATATTATGAAATTCCATCCGTATTTTAAAAATGAGAGTAAAAATGTTACGACAGATATTTTTTGCGTTTACACGGTTGGTAAAATACCAAAACAAAGTAAAATGAAAACATAAAATGCACATACACATGCACACAAAATTTACATGCATTGTGAATACATTTAACATAAGCAAATAAAAACATAAAAATGCATCCCTGATCTAATGAAATGTGATGGTTTTTTAAAAAATTTCAAAAAACAAAGAGAGCCGTACGACTGTCAAATTTTCATCCGTATTTTCTCTCAATGTCGTACGGTCTCATTACATATCAAGTTTACACGATACTATTTATTCTCTTCTACACAAAAATTTGACATGTCGTACGACTTGTATTACCGTCTAAACCCCCCTTTAACGACAATCCTGTATACCTATAATCATATCATCAGCATTTTTCACCATTTTAGGTTTTTGTAATATATAACGTTCTATTGTGCTTCTTTTTCTTTTTGTTTCTTGGCTCAAATCATTTTAGTTTTCATCCCAATTTCACAATGTCCTCAAAATATTTGTTTTTTTTCTGGCAGCACTACATTTTTAACACTTTCCACATATACATAAATGTTTTCCTTTGTTGTATTTTGTTTAAATCATCTATTAGATTTTTGATACAAGTATGTGCAAAGAGAACATCTATTTTTCTATGTGTGAAGATAAATTCGAATTTAAAAAATAGGAAATTACACCTTCTCCAGTCATTTTGCAAAAAAATTGAATTTTTCAAATTATTTTTTCTCAAATTCCAAAATTATTTCATGAATACCACTAATGCAGTTCCATTAGGCACCGCTTGAACTGTCCTCCCCATATAGTGTGATACACCTGCAGTTTCCTATTTTTCCATGGGACAGGGATCTTCTACACTTATTTGGTTTTTTTAAAGAATTTTCTTCGGCTTTTTTAACCTTAAACTAAATAAATATGAATTTTTTTATTAGATGCAAAGTCAACAATGTAACCGCCATATGGGAGTATCTTTTCTTCCTAAAATTGGAATGTGTGTCCATTAAACTTCTAATAAGTCCTGAAATGTCCGTACTTAGTCGCTGTTAAACTATTAACAGAGCTCTGTTAACGCAAAAAATGTGTTTGCTAAAATAAAAATGGTTTGTATCTTTGCTTTTCCAATTCAAATTTATCTTCACACACATCATAAAATTGTGGTTACGTGTTTCTTCTGTTGAATATTTGCCCAATGTGACCGTAAATTAACTGAAACAATGTTTTACTTTAAGAAAACCAACATATACTATCATTATAAAAATACAAAAACACTACTAATCAACCATTCAACCGTACCATGCCCCTCGTGATACTCGTAAAAACCAACCATCCATTATTAGATTTGAAAAAGAAAAAAATATTTAATTTTAAAATTACTTTTTTCTATTCACATGGTCATTGAGTTTCTCTATGTCAGTTTGTTAGACAAACCGTCATTTAAACTATCACTTACATTATTAAAAATCAACCAACAGCGAGTGCAATAAAAATTAAAAATAAAAATCAGTTTTACAAAGTTTTTACAATTTGTAGCGGAATAAGCACTACAAGAGCAATCAATAGTGGAGGTGTAGAGAGAGAAGAGAAGAGCAACGACTATTTAGAAGAAAGAATAAAGATCAAGTAAGGCGTGATCATGCGGAAATCGAAATGTAAAGGAGTAGGAAATGATGTTTAAAATTTAAAAAAAGGCGTCATACTACTGGTTTTAAAATTATGGAGGCAGCACTTCTTTAGTAAACTGCAAAACGATGATGACGCAAATTCCGCCTTTAGAGTTACTGTGTCGTAATGATGGCAACTTTAAGATCCTGTCGCACAGAAAGAAGAATGAAGAAGGTTGTCATACGGCGACTGAAATGTAACAAAGCGGCTGGAGAAGACCCATGAAAATTAAATCGACACACATAAGCGTTCGACTATTTTTAAGTGTCCAGTTTTTTGTATATGCAAACGACATAGACATTATGGAGCATAACAAGAGAGATTTCATCGCAGCCTTTAAAGCTATTGAGGAGGAGTCTACCAAATGGGTCTAGTGGTAAACAAGAGCAACATGAATTACATCTTGTCGAGGAGTAGGTGCGTTGACCGTATCGGCTGTTAGGTTACAGCCGTCAAATGTACATTCGATGTGGGTCATCTACCTTGGCACCGCCATCACTGTCAAGAATGAGGTCAGTCTGAAGACCAAGCAAAGAATCGCACTGGCCAACAGGTACTACTACGGTCTTAGTAAGCAATTAAGAAACAGAGATCTCTCTCACGCACCAAAAGTAACACTCTACAAGTCATTTATTCTTCTGGTGCTTCTCTATGATGCAAAAGCATGGACACAGTATTGTGCCGATGCAGCGGCACAATATATATATACCTTCATATATATATATACCTTCACCCTTGAATGATCAAACAGCAATTGCCTCATCTGTTGGTGGATGTTGAATGTGAATGGTGAGCGCCTTCAGTAGATTATTTGTTATCTTCTCAGAAGGGGCCAAATACTTCACAAGTGAAAATTTTCTGCCTGTACACGTGAGTTTTATATATCAATTTTAAATAAATCATATTGGAAATTAAAGAATAAAATATTTCATCTTTCAAAAACAGTAAATTGTATTGCTATCCGCAGGGAATTTCCTGTGGATTTCCGATAATTTTGTACCCCCAATTAGAAAAAAATAACTTAATATATGGTTTATTTTATAAAGGATGGAATCGTCATCGTGGTCGGAATTGACATTGACCTTGATGGTAAATACAACCAACTAACGTCGTCAAATTTGGATTCCAAATTGCTTGACGATTTGGAGCTTTTAAAGAAGATCCTACGGAAGAAGAGGTAAGATCGTTTAATGGTTCACTTTAGCCGGTACTCATGGATAAAAATTTACACACACAACATTAGTGCTGCGAGAAGCTAGGCCGTAATCCTGACACAGGGTTGTAAAGGCCAGTTATGTATGTAATTAGAAAAAAATCCCCAGTTTAGGGATAAATTCTCTGAACTGGAGACATTGTAATGGGTAAACAGTTAAATAAAAACGAAGAAAAAAAGAGAGAACAAAAAAATAACAAGAGAATGCTTGGTAATTACAATGTTAAATTTTCGTTAGAGTTGTAATTATTTGTTTTTGTTACTCTGTCGATCAATGTTAATAATTTCAAAAAGAAAAAGATGCGGAAATCTTTTATTATATTTACATATGTATTATTTAAGATTGTATAGGTATGTATGTACTTATATAAAAACATAAAAAAATAAATGGAGCATTAAATTGGAACGGTAAATCAGAAAAGAAAATACAAAAATAATAAAAGAGTTTTAAGATTTTGAAATATGTATGTATGTGTTTTGTTTATGGTTATCAAATAATTTTTACTTTTGAAATTTTTAAATTAAATTTAGGATTACAAGTTTAAAATGAATTATATCAAAGATTAAACCACAAATAAATATTTTATTTTAACTTATAATATTAATAGGGAAATAACATACTACACTTGATGATGTTGATACCCATATTGATTTAATTGTGTCAAACATACATACATAGTACATACATACATACAAATACATATGTATATATTTTTGCATGGTCAACAACACCATATAATGAGCCAATGCAATAGTTACTAGGCTCAGTCTCCACTTATACCATTAGAATTAAGACTTTTGTAACATTTTAGAAATCTAAATACATAATAATATGTTGATGTAGGTAATTGAATCAATGATGTCAGGTATCTTTTCAAAATATCAACCCAACAATATCCTAACAATTAATATTAAAACAAACAAACTCATAGGAATTTGAATAGCTGTTTCAAAGAAAAAAAATTAACCGTTCTTAAACAAAATTTAATTAAAAATTTATATTTCATTTTCGACCTTTAGGCATTCTGCACTGGGTATAGGTACATTTTTTTATTTCTGTCTTTAAAATAGTGCCCAAAAATAATAAAATTTTATCTGCAACATGCCAAAAATTTATTAGAGCTGTCATTTGTTACATCACTGTATACATTGTGCCGTAGTGTAAACACTCATCATAAAATTTTGAGAATGATATGTTATGATTTGTTGATTTTTTTGTTTTCAAAAGGTATGCATTTCGTTTAATCACATTGATTTGTCAAGTAAAAACAAGTTTCTTTTTTAACAAAAATATATACATATAAGTATTTCTTTCTCTCTCTCTCTCAATTTACTTATTTGAATCCACAAAAAGAAAAATGCAAAATAATGTAAACACGTAAAATATTGTCTGATTTTAAAAAGCCAACGAGTGTATGCAGTGTAAAGATATGAATACTTCTTTAGGAAACAGAAACTCTCTATAATTTTTATATCCTATATCCTCTCATGAAATCACCTAAGAGACTCTTGGCATCACTACAGCCAATCTTTCCCAAAAATAACTTGTTTTTTTTAATCGATTATTTATTTGCACTAATGCACACAAGTTTTGTTTCTCTTTGCAGAATTCCTTTGACTACAGTGGTGCCAGATTAGAAGGTTTATCCCCAAAATCAGAATTTTAAGATGGAAGATTTTTTTTGGGACAACCGAAATAATTTTAGGGATTCTTAAATATCTTAAAGCAGTTGCTGAAGGTTTTTGATATTTTTTAATAGACCAAATATTTATGAATGAAAAGTCTTCAGCAATTACCAACCCTTTCCATTAAGTTAATTTTTTGTGCTTTCGAACATCAATGAGATGCTGCACACCAGTGAAGATTATAATGAAAGTCAAATATTTTTTTTCTTCGTCAACATCTGACTTCAGTTTGACACTGACGAAACTACATAAGGGACTTTTTAGCGTACACAAAAGGCTTTAGTTCTCACCATTCTTCTCTCATATCTTAACACAAACTCATACTTTATTTAATATGAAATAATTTCACAGTGCAGAAGAAGTCGGATTACTAGCAATTAATTAACACTGTTTTTAGGAATTTTTGGATGAGAATAGTAAAATCGGGAATAAAACAAACTCGCAGCACTGTTTTGATGCAGTGCTGTCAGAATAGTTGATTTATCCCCAAAATGGGGATTTTTTTACTGAAATGGGGATAAAAAAATTCATTTGGGGATGGGGATTCTATTGGAGAAAATCGACAAGTTTTCGGCGATTTTTTAAATTTCATAGAAAATTAAATTTCATAAGCAAGACTTGCTATTGAAAAATTATGGCAAATTGTCATAATAAACCATATGTACATACATACAAATTTTTGATGCAGTTTCTGTGGGGATTTTTGGGGGATATGAATTTCAAAATCGGAGATAAAAATTGAAAACTACATGACAACCCTGTTTTGATGCAGTAAACAGCGTTGCCACACAAGAAACTTTATTTCAACCAATAATGTTTACATTTAAAATTTAACTAAAAATATTAAAATTAACTCCTAATTAATAAAATTACTTTTTTATTCCAACACAAATATTTGATTTTTCAAGACTGTTTTTTATTTTTTTTTTTTTATTTTCGAAGTCTTTTGTGATGATTATTAAGATGAGTTTTGGATGGATACTCTCTGAATGTACATATCAAGCATGATCATCAAGCATACTTTTTTTTAAAGTAAATCAAAACCGTTTAACCACACCTAAATTTTCTTCACCAATAAATGTATAAATATTTTTAGAAAGAAAAATTTTGGACCGTTTGTATTTATCTGGGTGATGATAATTCGCACCTATTAAAAATTGCTTAAATGTCATGAAAATAATACCTGAGTTCATTTTTACCCACTAACAACATCATAGGTGCGTGGTATAGTGGTTAGAGCGCTCGCACAAAAACTCCAACAAATCCCAGCAAAGGTGAAAAATAAAAAAGTTAAATTGCGGTTTTTTTCAAAATTATAATTTAAATATAAGAGGTCCCCCCCCCCTCCAAGAAGACCATCTTCAAAGAAACCGCTCCCCGACATTCCACTATATTCCACCTTAACCAATGTCAACAAAAAAGCGAATGATCAGGAGAAAAGCGCCACCTATTGAGAAATAGCAGCTAACATCTAAACCTACTTAGCGAAGACACTCATCACCACACAATCAACATGCAATCATGAGGCAATTGCTGTTGATCATTCAAGGGTGAAGGTATAACACTGGCCTTGAAGGATGAATTCACAGCAATTTGTCTCATTCCTAAGGCGCTTAATAGTAATATAAGAAAAAACAAAAATGTATGTTCTGTCATAAATGTACTGTCCTTTCAAAAAAATAAAAAATAAATAAATACAGTCGAATCTCTCTATAACGAACTCCTGTATAACGAAGTTTTCTTTATTGCGAAGCAATTATAAGAACACTGTGTTTTGGGTCTACTTTGAGTGTATTATAATCTCCATATAACGAATTTCCATATAGCGAATATTTCCTTATAACGAAGTATTTTTGCGACCGTAACTTCAAGATTGAAGCGTTTTCAATCTCCATATAACGAATTAGGTAAAACCGAAGGCACGCACACAAAAAAGAAATCGATGTCGCTTTGTGTTATTGGTGTTGTTATTGTTACTCTGTGTGTACTTTGTTGCTTTCACAACGCACAAGCAGAATCTGCAATTGCCTTTGCATTGAAGAAGAAAAGTGGAAAAATGTACTTCAAACCAAAATAACTGACTACTACAAATAAAAAATGTCTAAAGTAACAATATTGTTTTTCTTTTCCATATAGCGAATTTTCTTTATAGCGAAGTAAATATCCAGTCCCTTGGAATTCGTTATAGAGAGTTTCGACTGTAAATTCCAATACAATGCAATGCATTTAGTAGGGGTTTACCCCTGAGTATTGGTCTCAAAAGAAAAAAAAAAAAAAAGAACCTAAAAGCTTGCATATATTCATTGCTAATATTAAACCGCAATCTTTTTGAAAAATTGAGCCAGTTTACTTTGACTTGAACCCATGATATTCTTTCAACAAAAGTGATTAAAAATGTAAAAAAAGATGTCTCAAATAGAACTGGTTGAACTGTAGATATTTTTTAAGAAACAAAAATGTTATCATTTATAAAATTACAGTTTTTTAAAGTTGAATTGTTTATTAATAAAATCTTTTAAAATTCTGTTTAGTGTTTTAAAGGAAAAAAATCTACCAAACGTAAGAAAATTGCGACAAACTAAACAAACTGCCAAATTATTTTTCCTAAACGAAAAACTACCAATATTGGTGCGATCACACCAAAACGGCAACGCTGTCAGTAAATCATGTACTCAGTTTTCTTATTTTTTTCTCTCTATTTCTCTTTCTGTTTTAGTTTTTAAAACTTGGCTTAAATTTTTGTTTTAAGTAATTTAAAGTTGTTGTTATTGTTGCTTAGAGACAAGTGCTTTAATGAAGTTTGTTGGTTTTGCTGTTGTTTTAATTTCTTTTTTGTTTTTGCTTCTTCTTATTCATATGCTATTTAATGCCATTCCTTTTTTGTTTGTGTTTAAAAATATTAAGAGATTCACGTATTTTTTCATAATTTTACAATAAAATGTATATTTATTTAAATAAAAAAAACCAACTAAAACAACAATCATATTGTGATGTTGTACTACCTAAATAAATATTTATAGATCTGCTTAATAATGTATGTATGCACGTACATACATATGTATGTGTAAGTACTTATGAATTGGAAAAACAGAACTTAATAAAAAACAATAAATACTTTAAGCCATTACCTGATTTTATTTAATTCAACAATTTGCTTGAACTTTTTCTTTTAAAACTTTTTGGGAAAAACTTGACCAACACTATAATATCAAAAATAGCAACTAAAATAGGCTATAAAAATTGCCAACTGGTTGGTTAAATAATTGTTGGTTTTCACTTTTTTTACTTGATGATTTACAATACCAATTTTTTTTCTTCAATATTATATTTAGGTTGTTGTACAAAAACAATATAAATAGATATACACAAAATATTTCCTGGTTACTTTTTACTATTTTTTGCAAACTTTTCTTAATTACTTGTTAAATTTTATAAACTTTCATTTCCACACACTATTTGATCAATTTATTACTTTTAATTAATATTCTCTCACTTTTTCAATTAGAAATAAAAATTTATTGTGATTTTTTTCTTTTTCTATCTTTTTTTTTTTTTTTTCTTCTTTAGTTACACTAACGCGTCTCATTTCACCTCGTCAACATTTCGATCTTTCCGTTTGAACACGTAATTTGCGACTAAAAGTGGGAGCAGTTTGAAAATTATGTTAAAGCAAAAACTTGTTGTTAATATCGTACGTTATTTACTTGGGAATATAGCAATAATTGTTAATGTACGATATTATTTCTGTTTTAAATCATGTACGTACAAAATATCCCAGCTACGACGTCAGTTAATACGCCAACTATTCAACAAATAGCATCATCATTAGCGTAAGAGAGAAATATATGTATAAATATCAACAACAATGCATTAAGAAGGTAAAGAAATATTAAAATAAACACCAAGTGGCACAAAGCAAAAATAATGTAAAATATGATCGTCCGTTAACTATTGTTGTTGTTGTGTAATATTGAATTGTACATTCATATGCAATTCTACATATACACATACTTTATTTTTATTTTGTCTGTCAGAGTTTGTTTATTTTTTTCTTGTGTTGTTTTTCTATTCTGCGTACGTTTTTGACATACAAAGCCAAGGAAACAATTTCAATTGCTTACACCTTATTAATATGCCTTGTTAACTAAAAATTATCCATGGCTTTTATGGAAAAACACTCATTCCTGTCTGCACAACATCTGCAGAAGAGAATAACAGTAGACTTGCAGAAAATGTTGTTATAACAACCAGTGTTGCCGTTTTGGGTAATGTTTAAATAAAATTGGTAATTTTTTCCCGCAGTGTGTATATGTGGGGTCTTTTCTCGTTTTTGTTACATTGTCTCTTGAGGTAAAAAGTCACTCTTATTTCAACGGTTTGAATTTAAAATAATTACTTGGCAATTTGTAAATGATAAATAATATGGCACGAGTGTGCCAAACACTATTACTAAGATCTACATAGAAACTTTAAGCACAGAAAATTTCACGAAATACTCAGGTACATATACAATGGGAAACCTTTATTAACAAAGTCCTACCTTTGATTAAATAAAGCCCTGTAATAAGTACAGGGTTTTTCAACAGGGACGCTACAAAAGTAGAGCGACAGGGACAGCAAACGACGCCATATTTCTTACCGCTCTTCTAACATTTCTCTTCAGTAAGGTTTGCCATTTCATGATGGAAAGATATACGAGCTAACAACGAATCGAAAAATTTGAATCCACATGCACAGTACAAAATGTTCCCGTGCCAGTGAGACAAAGAAGTGCCCGTAGTGTCGAGAATATTGTTGCCGCTGAGGCTTCAGTTGAAGAAAGCCCAAATGTGTCTCTCACACGTCGTTGGGAATGCGTTGGGCATCTCTGTGACGCCGTTGTGGCGAATTTTGCGAAATGATCTTGGCCTACATCCTTACAAGATAAAATTGACGCAAGAACTGAAGCCGCTTGACCACCAGAAGCGTCGTATGTTCGCGAATTGGGCTGAGCAACATCTTTAAAATGATTCGGATTTTCATCGAAAAATCATCTTCAGCGATGAGGCTCGTTTCTGGCTGAATGGCTTTGTCAATAAACAAAATATGCATTATTGGTCAGGCAGCAATCCACACGTACTCCATGAGTCATCATTGCATCCCGAAAAAATTACGGTTTGTTGCAGTTTATGGGCCGGCGGCGTCATTAGGCCGTACTTCTTCCGTGATGATCAAGACCGACACGTTACTGTGAATGGGAATCGCTACCGTTCAATGACAACCGAATATTTTTGGCCCCAATTGGATGATATGGACTTGTAGGGCATGTGGTTCCAACAGGACGGCGCCACAAGTCACACAGCGAATCTCACAATCAATTTATTAGAAACCAAGTTTGGAGAACGTGTTATCTCACCAAATGGTCCAGTCGATTGGCCTCCTCGGTTGTGCGATTTGACGCCGTTAGACTATTTCCTTACGGGCTACGTCAAGTCTATGGTCTATGCCAACAAGCTAGCGGCGATTGATGAACTTCGTACGAATATCGAACGTGAAATTGCAGCAGTATCGGCCGATTTATGCTTGAAAACTGTCAAAAATTGGGTTCAGTGTCTGGACTTCTGCAAGCGTGCCCGTGGTGGCGATCCAAAAGAAATCGAGTTCCATACATAATGGCATCGAACGTACTTTTAGAGGAATAAAGAATTTCATTGATATTCAAAACCGTTCTTGTTTTACTTAAAAAAACTTTTGAGGCGCTATTATTGAAAAACCCGATACATACATATGTAGCTTACCGCAACAACCATATTGTGTGTGTCAATTTTTATCCATGTATACCGGGACCTACAGTTTAATGTCGACTCCCAACGACAAACTTGATAAGCTTGTTAACGGCAATTAGTTGCTCTTAAGCTTTTGCCAAAAGACTACTAAGAAATATTTTCTTCATATTTTTTATTTTTTTATTTTTAAGATGTCAGGCTGAGGTTTAAATAAGTATTCGAAAAAGTGATTTTGAACAAAACTAAAGACGTAAAAAAAGTAAAAAATAAACTTTCAATTACCTTTTTAAAACTAAAAAAGAGTTTTTTTGTCTGTCATTCTTTATTTCTTATTATGTTTCTTATTCTTTTTATCCCGCTTCTTGTGTTTTTTTCCAGTTTTATGATCTTTATGTTTTTTGTGTTTACGATCGGTGGAGGATTTTTTCTTTTTAGTTTTCTTGGCTTTCTTCTTATGCTTCGAACATTCATCATTAAAAGTGCTGTCTTGAGAATCATCCGTTTCGCTACTTGAATCTGAATCAGAAGACTCATTATTACTACCTTTTTCTACCCATTTTTCGGTTACTTCAAGTTTCGGTTTATGTTTGTTAAATAATTCCAAAAGCTTTTTATCCACAACAGATGATTTTTCTGTATTTGTTGCTACTTTTTTATTAACACTGAAGGATTTAGGTAAAGCAGGACCGTAGATTTCAGTTGATTTTTCCTCCTCACTAAGTGATTCCTTTGTTTCTCTGGAGGATTTCGGTTGAAATAGAATTTTATTATTTTCTGTAGTTGTTGCAGTTACAGTTTCTTCATTACTTGTCTTTTCAGTTATTTCTTTTTGATTTAGGGTTTCTTCAATTTGCTTTGTTGTGGTATTTGTGTTGAAAAGTGCTTTAAAAATACCTCTAGGTGGTGAATCATTTCTTAACAAGTTGGCAGCGGCTGCATTTAAAGGTCTGCTGGTAGTCTGTATAAAATCGATGGTTTCTTTTTTATTGTTTTCCTCCTTTTCGCCTTCATCTTCTTCTGTTTCGCTGTCCGAAAATATAGATTTAAATAATTCCTTCTTCTCTGCCACGGGTTTGTTAAGGCTCTCTACTACTTTTTTCTCTAGATCAGTTTTGGGTTTAAAAGTAAAGATTTTCTTATCTACTGGAGCTTTTTCTTTAGGATTTAACACTTGTTGCCATTCAAGAGGAGTGTTTTCTGTTACAGTTTTTTCATCGTTGCTGGTATTCACAGCTGTTTTAACCATCGCTTGTGGCTTTTCTATATTCTTAGGTATTATTACTGGTGTTTGGAAATCTTCTTTTTTGTTAACCGATGTTTCTAAATAATCGAAAACTGATAGCTTCTTCTGTTTTCCTTTAGATTTGCTATCCTCTTCCAAAAGGCCTTTAAAAGGGTCTGCTATATTATAACGTTTACATAGCAAACTATGCGGTTTCCACATAACTTTCGTTCGTTCTACCACTATCTGCTTCATATCAGTTTTTTTAGTTACCATTTCCTCCGCCTTAATTTCGGATTCTGTTACAAACCTTAAAAAATTAAATATTTTAATTATTTCTTTCTTTTGCATTTAATATTAACCTACCTGTCCGACATTATGCCCCTAAGGGGACGGTATAATTTTTTAGCTTGTTGAAACTCTTTAAGTTCCATTTGTCTATCCCATAAAGAAAGTTCCAACGGCTGTATGGTCTTCAGAAAATCATTAATTTCTTGTTCATTTTTAAATTCTCTCGCTAGAAATTGTTCATAACGAGTTTGTTTCTTTTCATCCGACGCAAAAGGCTTAAAAGCTGAACTTATATCTTCATTCGTATGGGGTTTTTCTTCTCCCTCTAAAGTTATAAGACCACCTTTAGTAAATCTTGTAGATGTGGCCGAAATCTTCTCCATTAACAATTTTGTTTTCTCCTGTCTCTCCTTATGCTCTTTTTGAAGGTCCTCTACAGTTTTAGTTTTGATTTCTGTTAACTTTTCATTTGTTTCGGATGACTGCCCCTTTATAAGTTGCTCTCCTAAGAGTGCTGCTCTTTTTTCTCTAGACATTTCGTGCTGCTGTCTGGGTTCTTCCAATTGTCTTTGTTTTTTAGGGTCTAAAGGCTCAAATCTAGAACGTCTTTCATTCCAATTCCGTGGATGCCAACCGAAAGGTACCTCGACATTATATACAGGTAATTTTGGAGGATTATGATCCAATATAAATTCATCGAAAATTAATCCCTCTAAATTCTGTGATTTTTGTTTTATCTTTTTTGTTTTCTTATCTTCTAAGGAGAAGTCGTAACGGGTAAAATCATCTGCAGCATAAACGTCCTCATCATCATCCTCTTCAAGGGCACCCACCCCAAAAGCTTGGCCCGTAAAGGAAATTTTTTGATTATTTTTACTTAACGTTTCTAAGGGCTTAAAGAAATTTAAATGTTCTGTAGGCAAAGATGTTTTGCCTAAAACGGATTCACGACTTAAAGGTTCATAACCTAAGCCAAAGGTATCCAGCTTGGGTTTATAAGGTGGTAAATCACAATCCTCGGGAGCAAATGTTATTTCATCGTCTGTTTCTTCACTGTCTTCGTCATCATAGTCTTCCTGTTCATCGTCTGCTATGAACTTTTCGGTCTGTGGCATTTCACAGCCATATTTTTCCATTAAGTATAATTCTTTTTTATTACGCTCTCGAGCCTTTTTCTTTTCTTTTTTAGTCTGTCGGGGTCCTATACCCTGACCTGGACGCCAACCCCAAGTTTTTAATATCCTTACGGCGGCCTTGTCTTTAATAGGTTTTATAAGTTGCTGTAATACCGGTTCTCCGGGTATGGGCTGTAAATCATTCTGTAGAAATTTGCGTTTTCTTTTCTCTGACTGCTCCACGTTGCTGGTAAAATCGTCATCGATTTGTAGTCCTTTAGGTGCTATACCGAATTCACCTCGATCTTCTTCATCCATAAAATCTTCTGGTTTCTGGCTAATTTTATCGGTAGTTTTCTCAGTGCGTGAGCTTTTAAATGATTGTGGAGTCCAACCCTCTTTAGAACCCACCGTATTCCAATAGCCAGCACTGAAACCTCCCGTAAAAGCACCATGGAAACGTCGCCGTCCTTGCTCATCGGTGGCAATTTGATCTTGTACAAAAACTGGTTTTTTAGAAGGCACTTGATCTGATGAAAAACAGTGATAAAATAATTTCAAAAATTTGCTTTAAAAACATAAAGTTTACTATTTACCCAATTCCAATAAGGGCAAGGGAGTACCATATTTATGTAGATTTGCTTCGGAAAACATTATTTAAAAATAAAATTATTAAAAAATTAAAAAAAAATCAAGAATGAATACGTTTGTTTACAATATTTTTTATTTTTACACTGCAGAATGTAAAAAAAACATATGCTTAGCGTATGAGAATTAAAGGCTTTCAAAACTATTAAATGTGTAAGCAAAGCATTCCAGACTGTTATATATATAGGACAAGTAAGACCCCTTTTACACTTGACAACTTGATTGACAGGACAGACTGACGAACTTTTTGATGATTTGGCGAAAAGTGAAACGAAATTTAAATAAACATTTATACCGAACATTTTTCTTTTCTACATTTCACAAGCATTTTTATTTTGCTGTGTATGAAAGAAAAAGAGACAAAGAAGCAAAAAAGAATTGAAAAAATGTATATATATTTTGGCAATCTCAAAATTTGAGAAATAATAGCATTATTTTCGGATGACCTGAACACCAAATTTTCTCGTAAAAAACCGGAAGCTCAATTTTGATTTGAGAACCATGGTTTCTTTGGGAAAAGTTCTTAGAATTTCTCGTAGATTACGACCATGCTATACGCTTTGTCATGTTTTTCGGTCCCGAACAAATTGACCCACCCTAATACACATACATATGTCTCATTGCATGTACCTTATAATTGACCCATAATGTTTTTATCGTACTATAAGATAAGTGTTACCAACTCTTTTATTAAATGATGTAAATTTTTCATTTGTGTTTCTCTTTTGTTAATTGGTGTAAATATATTATTTGGTGTCGTGCTTTTTTTTGTTTTTAATAATTATTTTTTATAATTTTTAATAAACTTCACATTTTTTAAAACCGTTAATTACTGTTCATCAAACGCTTAACAAGAGTAAATAAAAGAAAGCACATAAATACGATTTTTGTGAAAGAAATTTATTATGTAGCAATTTGTTGAAGCTAAAAAGTATTATTAGCACTTAAAACAAATAATAAAAAAAAAGACAGAATCTGGGTTGCATTTAATAGAAAAGTATTTATAGCGTTATAATGGACGTAAAAACGCCTTCAGAAGCCAGTAAAATGTTGGAAGCTGCACTACAGCAAATGGATGGAATTATTTCGAATGCTTCTGCAAATAACCAAAATCAACAGCTTGGAAGCAATACTTTAAGCAAAGTAACACCTAAAGATAACATATTAGATGATTTCATTAATTCACAAATCGGAAATTCAAGTGTTTTAAAAGAACGTAGTATTATATCTGCAAGACATGTTTTATCCACGGCAAAAACATTAGCCCTAGCATTGCAACAGGTGAGCACTGCACGTACAGTTAATCAAAGAAGTTTATATACACTGACAATTAATCAGGCTAATCCACACCGATTTTAGTACTCCGTCTTCCCTGGTTTTTTTATATTTTTCAAATATCGAATAAATCGTAAAATATATAGTTTTTTAAATCCCTTTTTATATATGTATAAATCTACATAAATACTTTCTAGACAACTTCCTTAAGTGTATAATTTCTTTTTTTCTAAGTAAATTTTAAATTAAAAGTTTGGCAGCGATGTCTGTGCATATACTTACTTACATATATTTATTTTTTCAGAAATCTTACAAGATATGTATGGTTATAGGCGACAAGTTTGGTATAATAATATAATAGCTCTTAATGACCTTTTCTTTTAATTCTCTCCACTGTCTCGCAAATGACAGCAAATCTGTCATTAATATTCATTTAAGCGGAGTCCAGAATTGTCAGATCCGGCAATTTCTCGCTAAGCGTTGCAATTTTGAAACTTGTTTAGCAAATTTTTGAAAATGTATAAAGTACTTCGCGGTTGCGTCGGCTATATTTGATGAACCATGATTTTTTTATGATTGAAAGCAATATACGTATTCATTAATGCAGACAATTTGATAGTTTGTGAATTTGATGTATTGTAAACATCCTTGTTTAGCGTTTTCTTCTAAATACTTTGTATGCTTTTATTTTCAGTTGTACTTCTTTTGAAAAAATATTTAAATTTGACATGAGTTGCATTCCTTTTCTTCCCCTAATCATATTATCGGCTAGTTAAGATTAGCATTACTTCACCTTCTTTTAGTTAGTTTTTAAATTTAAACCTTAGAAAGCAAATTTATTTACTATTTGTTCTTTATGAAAAGCTATAATCCTCTCAAAGTCATGATTAACATTTACGGAATACATACAAATATTTTGTAGAAAATCTGACAATATGTATCTGTATGTAGATTTTAGTCCCTCACTGTATGCATATTTATTCTGAAATAAGTATGGAAATAATTTAAAACAAATAAATAACTTAAAACTATTAACACACTTTGCAGGTTGGTGCTATGGCTGCTATTCCTGATTCTGTTACGGCGACTATTATTTTTGATTGGTTAGATAGCCATATAGCGCGCCAAGATACTGATGAACGTATGCAAAGATTACAACGTGAAAACAAATCACTAGCACTTCAATATCAAATGGTTGCAGATAAAGTATGTGAGCAAGCTGATAGAATTAGAGTACTTGAAGGCTTGCTCTCCGAAAAACAACAGGAATTAAGTACCAAAGATGAACTTTTACAAAGACAATTATGTACACGTTCAGAATTGGAAACTCAAAAACTAGAACTCATGTCAGCTTTAAGCGAATTAAAACTTCACAGAGCCGCCTTAGAGAAAGAAAATAGAGCATTGAAAAATTATGAAATGCTAAGTACAGAGGGGCCCATTAGCAAATCAACTGCTACTTTTGGAAGTTTGGGTAACTTAAGCCAAATTGCAAATGCAAGCGAACAATCACCAAAGACACCACCATTTGCATTAAGACACCAAATACATCCTTTGTATCACAGTCTACCACGTTCACAGTGCCATAAAAAAGGAAACAAACCCAAATTGCCTACTAATCCCAATCATAATAACAACAATCAATTGGTAAATAATAATAAGCAACGAAATGTAGTTTTTGCATCTAATGAAAAAATTCTGATCGAAGACGTTAGTGTTCAAAATAATAGTGCCGACTTAATGTCTAATACCAGTACATTGAATTCAAATGTTAACACAACACCATCACCAACACTTAAAGAACGGTCAACTAAAAGTTTGCGTCATATTTTTGGTATATTAAGACGCAGTAATAGTGGTAACTTAGAAATACCACCTCTGGAACATGTCGAACCAGATTTCCGTCGTGGTGATCGCGCTAGAGCAACTGCTGGTGGACGTATCGAATGGTCAATGCAAACACCAAATTCATCAGTCTATTTAAATAAAAATTGGTCTGCTTGGTCTGAATCCGAAATTGCCAGTTGGTTAAGTGATATGGGTTTGGCATGCTATGAGGAGGATTGTAGGTAAGTATATACTACTTAATAATTCGACTTATTACGGGGAAAAACAAAATTGTTCCACATTCTACTTGTATTACAAATATGTCAAAATACGACATTAATTTGAAAACCAACTAATTTAGTGGTTAAAAAAAATCGAACGGAATAACATAATACAAGTAGAGTATTTATGGAGACTGATGATTAACTTAAAAATATATGTATTTTCAATTTATTCCAAACTAATACAGAAAATGGCTAAAGAATAAATCACCAAATACCTTTTTCAACGCATCGCCAGTAGAAATGGAAAAAGAATTAAACATGAAATCTTTTTTACATCGTAAAAAATTAAAGCTTGCTATCGATGAAATAACAGGTAAAGAATTAGATCCACTAGCTTTAAAAGCTGGCCAACTGGACATTGGCTGGGTTATGCGTTGGTTAGATGATATCGGATTGCCACAATATAAGGATTCTTTTTCGCAAGCAAAGGTTGATGGGCGCATGTTACATCGCTTAACTATGGAAGATTTAACACAATTACAAGTTACTTCTTGTCTGCACATAGTTTCACTTAGAAGAGGTATACAATGCATGCGCGAAGCAGAGTGGAATCCCGAATGTTTGATAAGGCGCTCAACAAAAGTTTCTAAAGAAACCAACGTAGATTCGGATGATGCAAAAGTTGAGGACGTTGATACAACTACAGAACATATAGCACTGTGGACAGCCCATAGGGTTATGGAATGGTTACGTGTTGCCGACTTATCGGAATATGCACCAAATTTAAGAGGAGCTGGAGTACATGGCGCTTTGATGTTGTATGAACCACGATTTAATGCAAATTTGCTCGCAGACCTTTTAAGTATACCGCCTAGTAAAACATTGTTGCGTCGACATTTAGCAACACATTTTAAAGAACTTTTAGGACGTGATGTTATACACGCTAAACGTGAGGCAGAAGAAAAACCTGGCTATCAGCATTTGACTATAACAGCTAAAATAACACCGTATAAAAAGACTCAGTTTTCGTTAAAACGTAGAAAATCAACTAAAGGTATTCAATGTGGTGATACTGAATTTGAATGGACAGATTATGTATGTCCCATGGTCACTGTAACAAGTGCAACGGCGAGCAATGAAAATAACAACTTAACGACAACAAACCTGGCATCTTGTACAAAAAATTCTTAATTCTTAGATGAAGTTGAAGCTCAATATCGTTAGAAAAAATATTTTTCATTAACATTTACAGATGCTTAACAAAACTGACTACTACAAAAAAAAAAAAAAAAATAAAAAAAAAGGAAATGTTATCATGCCTGCATATATCACTGATGCAGTAATGAGATATTATTTTTATAACGTTCAAAGAAAGCATTTAGGAATGGCTATAGTTAGAATCTATTTAGAATTACATATTAATTTTTCACTTAACCTTATCAGTAAATTGTTTCATTCAGTCAAGCAATTTTTAAAAGTCGACAATAAAATTATAAATTTGACAAATTTAGGGATTAGAATACGTTTTGTAAAGTTGAAAATCGATATTTTTTTTAATGGGGAAGAATTTAATTAATGTTTGAAATTTAATAATTTTCTATTATAATAAATACTAATGCAAAATTAATTAATGTAACAAATTCAGAAGCAGTATTATGCAAAAATATTAATAATGAACAATTTTATTTTGAAATTTAATACCTAAACTTTAAAAAATAAAATTTTTTCTCTAGAAGAGAACAGTTTGATTGCCTGTTTATAAGCTTTTGAATGTATTCACATTGTCAATATTTTATTTAAGCAATAAAAGACAACACAATTAAAGAGTGTATGTAACGAATCTCATGCATCATTGCATTGCTTGCATTCTCTTAAAGTATCGAACACTCATGAAAAGGCAACGAATGGTGTGAATGGTTGACATGCCTAATGAATTAAACGTAGGCCCCGATTATCGTTCACAATATCTGAATGTTGTGTTGTATTGGCTACAACATATACAAACAAATGTTGTAAACAATATTCAAAGTATATGGTACAACACATAGGTGTTGTAAATTATAATCTCAATTTTAGAAATACAACATCAAATTTACAACTGTTGTGAATCATAATCGGGGCCGTAATATATATTATTTTCAAAAGTATATATGTATGCAAATTGGAGTGTTTTTTTTTTGTTTTTGTTTCACCTATAAGCAAATTATGACTGTAAAATCATTCGTTGCACAACATGTAACAGCCTTATAAAAAAAAAGAGTATGCAAAAGGCAATCAGCAACATCAGCAGAAATTGATGTTGAATGATTGCATAGCAAAAGCTCCAATGCATGAATACTTAGAAAACGTGAATATGTACATTCAATCTGTTCTCTGCTACCTACCATGTATTTTAGCAGCAATGGCTTGTAGTTGATGTAAACAGAAAAGTTTTATTGTTTTCATATGCTTAAATGCTCACAAAACAAATCTGTTCTCTAATATTTGACATCAAAAAAAAATCTTAGTAGTAACTTTAACATTATTTCTTAATATTTTGTATAAGAACAACTTACGTTTTCAACAGTTTCTTTAACATTTTATTATTATTCGAATTAATTTTGTTATTTTATCCTAATTGTATTGTAATTAATAATTGCTATTAAAAGCACATATGCATATATTTTCATTTATAACAACTTTAAATAAAAACAGAAATTTCTATAGTGTTGTCTTTTTTACAATTTACCCAAAAAATGTTTTTATTATTACAAGGTTTTCAGGAACTATTTATTTAATAATAATTACTCCTATTCTGAGTTTCGATTAAGTCTTCTTCTTTAGTTGCGCTACGATTAAAAATTGGTATTCCACAAAAAAAAAAAACGGAAACGAAAGAAAAATACATCAATGTTTACAAAATTAATTGCGTTATTGTGGAATGTGGCAATGAAACAGCAAAATAAATAATTAAAAAAAGTCAAATGTAATACAAAAAAGGGATACAAATAATTGTAATCGACAATGGTCATTAAGGTGATGATTAAAAAAAGAATTGCAAATCTTTTCATGCTGGAAATTGAAGCAACTTGAGATTTTAATTTCGATTGAAATCAATTTCCATCACATACCATACCACATCACAAAAAAATTGGTTAAAATCTTTGAAGCATTTTAAAAGAATACAAATTGGTTTATCCGATTTTGAGAAGTGATGTGAATACAAAAAATTAAGTTGCATAAATAGAAAGTGTCATACTTATGCTTATTTTTTTTTTATTAAATTCTAGTTTGTGTTTATCATTGAAGCTTTTAATATTTTGATCTATGTATTTATAAAAAAATAAAAAAAAAACGAAACATCTAAAGTGGATCTAAAATAAAATTAGGATAAAATCTTAACCCTTCCATTGATTCATCTCTACATAGTTTGCCCATTAATTCTGCTGCTATTAATTGCTCTTTAGCTAAAAGTAATGAAATGTTTTTCAGCTTTGCAAAATCTTCGACAGCTACGGCCACATGTTTTTTAACCAATTCCAAAGTTTCACTAGCCATTACGTCATCATTTTGAGATTCTAACTGAAGTATCATAGCTCCACTAGAAAAGATGCGCAATTTTATAGGACCATTTAACAAACGACATGCATTTAGTAAATCCTCTGGTGAAAGTAAATGTAAACCGCGGGCCCGATTAATTCGACAGTAAACCTCAGCCATAGACATCATGCCTCCACTTTCCTGAATTAAATTCAAAACTGTAATCAATAACTTTTAATAAAACTTCGTTTTTTCGGTTTTTTTTATACCTCCAATGGGTCCAGCATTATACAGCATATTTGCTCAGATAAGCTTCTGTAGTAATCTGAATCAGTTGTAAAACCATCTCTAGTAACAGGATCATTAATACCTAAGCTCAGTAGGTAAGATTTAAAGCGAATAGTCTCATCACTCGATATTTCTCCTTTGTGAGAACGAATTTTATCGCTTATAATTTGCGATACTAAGACCATATCTTTTGCCATATTCATAAGTACTTTCAAGTCTTGAAAAGCTAGGGCAATATTCTCATCAGTTTCTTTAGTTTTTTCTTCTATAGCTCTTTCAATACCACCAATTCCCGTACGCATCCTCAACCTCAATTCTCTAGAAGAGTTATCTTGTTTTGTATCATATCCTTCTTTATTTGCTGAATGTTCATTTTCATTGCCATCTAGCCTTACTTCCCATATTTTCGCTTCAATAGTTTCTTTTAAAGCATTTATAAATTCAGGTAGAACGCCATGTTTACCAGAGAGTTTTATAAAACTATTCTTACTGTTATCCAAGGGTCCTGGCATCTTATCAGATGTTGGCGCACGTAAATGTAAAATTAATCTTGTCTTGCGTCCAAAAAGATAGTTACTCGCTTGTTCTTCGCTTACCGAAACTACATATTTTAGCTGGAGGCATAAACAAATCGCTGCTTGGGCTATCTCACCCGGATGGCCCCAGAATAGTCGATGTGTTGTTAAAACCAATTCTCCATCCTCGAATTGGGTCTAGTTAGACACAATCTTAATGTCAATCATCAAGTCCATTTTAAATGATAAATTTTTTAAGTTCTCTTACCTTTTGTTCACCGTCATATAATTTTATTTGTGACTCTTTGCTGACAAACGTTTCCTGTTCATGCAACCTGGCCTCCAAGTATTCAAAGCGATTCATTTTGGAGGATAAAGCAAATTTTCAATATAAAGGGAAGAGTAATTTTAATTGTCGTTTTAAACAATTTTTTGTTTTGTGTAAAATCTAGTGTCATTTATTTCTTTTTTATTTAAAAATACTTTATGCAAGGCCCCTATCTTTATGTTTATTTTTATTTTGTTAAAGCGAATGTAAATTCGCCTTGATATCAGCTTTTGGAAAACGTCAAAATCAAAAGTTAAATAACAGTGCTGCCATGGCCTTTAATTTTTAATAACTATATATAAAATGTTGCCAAAATTATATTAAAATAAACAAATTTTAAATTATACTTGTGATAGAAACAAGTATATTTTCTTCAACAAATTCTAATTATTAATGATATATGGTCTGGAACTCCAACTTCGAATCCCAGCAAGACTGATATTTTTTTTAATTAATTAAATTGCGTTAGAAACGCTTTAATTAGATTAAAGTAAAAATTCTATTAAGAATTTAAATTTCTTTGCAATGTTTTTTTTTATAATCTAATTATGTATTAACTTTTTTGCAATTTTATATTGTTATTACTTTATGTTGGAATTAATAAAACGCATTAACTGCTGAAATAACTGTTTTTGATGGAAAAATTAAAATCCCAAAATGAGTTTTATTCTCTGATAGAAAAATAAGTCTCTTCTTTAATCAGTTACATTCAATTTTTTTATTTGTTTTTTCTCGCTTACAAATAACTATTTCAATTGATCCTTTTTAGGAAACCTTTCAAAATAACTATTCTTTTTTTGAATTTTTTATATGTATCTTTTATTACCAAAACCATACATACATACATAACTGGCCTTTACAACACTGTGTCAGGATTACGGCCTAGCTTCTCGCAGCACTCATGTTGTGTGTGTAAATTTCTATCCATGAGTACCGGGACCTACAGTTTAATGTCGACTCCGAACGACAGACTTGAGAAGCTCTTTCATGGCAATTAATTACTCTCAGAGCTTTTGCCAGAAGACTGCTGAGAGGTAGTCGCCGAAAGAAATATTTTTTTTTTATATTTCTTTTTTCAAGATGTCGGTTCTGAGATTTGAACCCGGCACTATCGTCTTAGTAAGCCAACACACTAACCACTAGACCACGGCGACTACAAAACCGCTTCTGAAAAAATATAACAGGTATTTTGAATTTTTTTATATATAAAAATTTTAATTTCTTCCTTCTTAATTTTTAATCAGGCCACACTGTTTCGTCAACAATGGCTCTTAAACTGTTTTTCTTTATAAATTGTCAAAAATTGCAATTACAATTTTTTCTCAGCTGCATTCATATTTTCACCAATAAATTGTATTAAGTTTTTACAAAAATTAAGCGTAATTGCAAATATTTCATAAAGAAAAATACACTAAAGCAATATTTTATATTATATTAATTAAAAAAACGTAGGTATTAACCATTAAAAAGATAGCAAAGAGAAATAAAAGAGAAATAGCTTTACCAAAGGTGGTGGAAAGTAGACGGGCCATAACTGGGTAGTGACTAATATGATGTCAATACCTAAAAAAAAAAGAAAACTATAAACTAATTTGCATTTTTATCAAAAATATTTGTATTTTATTTTAGTTTATTATTATTATATAAATATTTGGGTGGTCCAAAAGACATTACGAGAAAATCCTATAATTTGAAAAAATAAAAATACATTTTTATTGGTAAGTTCTTTGAGTGTTACCGTTAATTGTGCATGATTTCATTTGATTTTTTTTTTAGCTGAAAAAGGCAATACGAACGGAACGTAAGTGCCACAGCAGCGGTGAGTGAAAAATGTCGGAGAAGAATATAAAGGTGGGAGCTCGTGTAGAGCTGACGGGCAAAGATTTAAAGGGCACCATTGCCTTTGTAGGCATGACCAGCTTTTCTGTGGGCAAGTGGGTGGGCGTGGTTTTAGATGAACCTAAAGGTAAAAATAATGGTTCCATCAAAGGACAATCGTATTTTGAGTGTCCCGACAATTATGGCATGTTTGTTAGACCAACTCAATTGAAGGTTATACAACCGGCACCGGATAGCCGTAAATCCACTGAGGATATAGTCGCTGGCGGTGGAGATGGTCTTAAACATACCACACCCCAACCGACTAAAACCCGGCTAAGTGGTCCTAGACCCTCATTGTCTAGTAGTCGTTTGTCTTTGTCCGGCTCAAGATCCCAGTTATCCACTTCGCTCAATGAGCGTAGTGGCAGTACTGCGTCCATTGCTGGTGGTCGCAGAAGTCTACAACCATCTTCCGTCTCATCAGCCTTATCTAAAGATAATAGTGCGTCTAATGCCTCATTAGTGACTAGTAGCCAGGATACTATACCGGCCAATGCGAATATGTCAAAGAAGAATTCTTTTGTTGAGACTGGTTTTATGGAAATATTGAAGCCTCAATTTATGCCCTCTCAACCTATACGCTCTCCGTCATTTACCTTACCGCCTAATCAGAATAATTCCCAGGAATTAGCCGAACAAAAGAAACTCAATGAGGAGTTACAAACCCAACTTACAGATGTCAACGAAAAACTGGAAACCCTTAAACAAAGACGCAATGAGGATAAAGAACGTTTACGTGAATTCGATAAAATGAAAATACAATTTGAACAGTTACAAGAGTTTCGCACTAAAATTATGTCTGCCCAGGCTTCCTTACAAAAAGAATTGCAAAGAGCTAAACAGGAAACCAAAGATGCAATAGAAGCTAAAGAAAGACATGCCCAAGAAATGGCAGAACTAGCCGATAATGTGGAACTTATTACGCTAGACAAAGAAATGGCAGAAGAGAAAGCTGAAGCCTTACAACTAGAATTAGATGCTGCCAAAGAGCGCATAGAAGAGTTGCAAGTTGATTATGAACTTTTGTCTTCAGAAATGCAGGATAAAGCCGACAAAACCGTGGGCCATATAGGTGAAGGTGGCCCTTCTGTCTATGAGTTTAAACAAATGGAACAGCAAAATATACGTTTGAAGGAAACTCTAGTACGTTTACGTGATTTATCGGCCCATGACAAGCATGACATACAGAAGTTAACTAAAGAATTGGAAACAAAAAAATCTGAAGTAGCTGAATTGGAGAGAACCAAAGAGAAATTATCGTCTAAGGTTGAAGAATTAGAAGCAATTGTTGCAGATTTACAGGTGAGTTTACAAAAATCTCTTAAACGGAATAATGTTAAATTTTTATTAGAAAAGAGAAAGATAAATTTATTGTAAAGAAGATTTAGATGCTAATTTTTTTATGTGAATGATAATTTATTTTTGTTGTATAAGCAATGCAAAAAAATATTAAACTAATAAAATAATAAACTGTGACCAAAAAGTTAGATAGAATAGCAAATTAATTGATAACACAATCAAGGGGTATTTGAGACATATTTCAATGAGTTTTGCGGTATTACGAGGGCGGTTCGGAAAGTTCTTAGCCTATCAATGAAAGAGAATAGTTAGTTTTTCAAAAATATTTTTATTTTTCAATGTAATATCCTGAAACTTCAATACACTTAGTCCAAGGCTTTTCTAGCAATTCTATCCCTTGATTAAAATAGTAATGTAATTGCATTCAGCAACCCAATTTTTTACTGTTGCATATGAACGGAGCACTTTCACCTAACACATTCACCATATCATTATGAATTTCTTGTCCCGTAAAACCTTTTTTATGTAAATATTTAATGACAGCACGCATTTCTAATTTTTCCATTGTAAATATGTGTGATTTGTAATATTTTTATGCACTTAATAAAATGTATTGAAGTTACTAAAATTTCTATAATTATTTTCATTTTATGTTACAAAAATGACAACTAGCGGTGCGAAATATTCGCACGGGTCATCTAGTTGAATATATATTTTCCATTTCTAGATATTTTTAATAGAATGAACATTTCTTTGAGCCATTGCTAGATATTTTTAATAGAATGAACATTTCAATGACTAAATATGAGTTTAAACAAATAACCTTTTATGTTGCCAATGTTTGTTTCATAATATTTTTTTTTAATTTTACGTTTATTATTTACACATACACACACAAATCAAACTGGAGTTTTTTTTATTATTCTACATAATTTTACATTTTTTTTCTGATGTGCCAAAAATAAGTGGACAAAAGTGGACATTTGAAAAAATAGTGGACAGGAGATAAAAATAGTGGATTGTCGATTGTAAAAGAGGACATATGGTCACCGTAGTTATAGTGCAATTTCGCATTTTCAAAAATAAAGCCCACCCTAATGTGAATATGTGTTGAAGTGAAAGTTTGTTGGCATAACAGAAGTACATATACAGCTGCGTGCAACTAATTAAAGACACGAAGCTTACATGTGAGCTTGAAGCAAAAAAATAAAAATAGTTGTATATGTATATTGTCAAAATTTTTCCGAGTTTAGTTATTTAAACTCTTAGGGCCACTTTTTGAGTTGAAGATTAGCGATTAAATTATCTTTAATCTTTGATTAATCCATTCCACAGCGGTCCAATGGCGGTATTTTTTTGCAAACTCTATTCGCTTCTTCCGGTTACGCTCAGACAACAATGGTTTCTTTCGGGAAAATCTTCCAAAGAGGCCAGCTTCCCGCAATCGACGTTTTACTGTGTCTACAGATGGTTTTGCTCCATTTTCACCAAAGACTGCTATCCGAATTTCATTTGCTGATTTATGCGGATTTTTCTTCGACTCGCGGACAATCAGTGCATCTTCACGCACTGTCGTAATTCGGCTTCTTTGTTTACGAGGCACCTTTTCAGCTGTCGAATGTTTTTTGAAATATTGCACCGCTTGGAAAACCATTCTTTTAGAAACTTTTAAGGCTGTTGCGATCTCCCTATAAGAGCTTCCTTCCTGATGCATTTGTACAATAATCTTTCGAGTACTGACGTCACAGGACTTATTTTTACCCATGTTTAGCAATAAGTAAAAGTTTATCCAATTCTGAAAAACACTTTGTGTAATCTCATTTATTTGAATTTAACTTTTAAAACTTACTTGAATCTTAAAATTTTAAAAAAATTTTTACTGTTCTTAATTAAGTGCACGAGTAATTTATTTCACAAATTATGAAAAACACCACAAAGAAAAAAATAACGTTAAAAATAGGGTTGCCATTGAGAAGTTTCAATAAACAAAGTTGGATTAACTAAACAGGGTCAAATTTTAACGGTTTTTTTAATAGTATTATTTTCAACATAATGCTTTAAATATTGAGTACTACTGTCCTTAATTAGTTGCACGCAGCTGTACGTATATCCAGTACAATACCAGTTTAAAAAAGCTACCTTAAGGATTTTTATAGGGACATTTTAGAAAAACTCTGCTTTTTAGATTAATTTTCGAAAAATAATTTTTACTTGCCATGTATTTGATTTTGTTAGAAAACCAAAAATATTGCTCTTAAAATAGTGTTGAAGCGAAAGTTGTATCAGTATTTACTTTTGATTATTATTCTTAATAATCAATATGTACTTTCATTTGCATCCGTCTTTTTAATTGAAATATATTTTGAATGTATATTTGCAAAATTCTTAATATTTAAATCTATTGGAGATCAATATTTCTTTATACATAATAATTTTATTTTGTTTTATAAATTTGTATGTGAAATTTTTAAATACACTTCTTTAATTGTAAAATAATTATTTTAAATAAAAATTTATTAAACATTAAAAATCTCTCATTTCAGTTATTGGTCAGAGTATTACAAAAGATTACTATTACTATCTTTTTCAAAATTTTATCTTTTTCTAAACTTTTTTTTTTTAAATTTATACAAAATTAAATCTTTTTTCAAAAAAAATTTTTTTGTTTGTTTTACTTGTTTTTTGTAAATATTCATAAAATTCATAAACTCACTTTTAAAATTTATATATTTCTTTTATTTTGGGCCAACAATTGGGCTAAATAAAGGAGGTAATGCCAAAATTAATTGTTGTAAAATTGTTTGTTTAAAAATTTAAAAAAAAATATAATTGCAAGTTTTAATATGTATTTCTAAATTAAATTCTTCTGATTACACTTTATTTTAGGAACAAGTAGATGCGGCTTTGGGCGCTGAAACTATGGTTGAAAATTTAACTGAAAAGAAATTCGAACTAGAAGATCGTGTTAAGCTTTTAGAAGAAGAAGTTGCCCAATTGGAGGCCTTGGAGGAGGTTCACGAACAATTGATTGAAAGTAATCATGATTTGGAAATGGATTTGAGAGAAGAATTGGATTTGGCTCAGGCTGCCAAGAAGGAGGTGCTACGTGAAAGGGATGCGGCCATAGAAACTATATATGATAGAGACCAAACAATAACCAAGTTCCGTGAATTGGTTCAAAAACTCAATGAACAATTGATTGAGTTGCGAGATAAGGCTACGGCTACAAATGATCCTAAATCTTTGCAAGACACCCAAATGTTAGGAAATGAAAGTGTAGACTATAAACAAATGTTTGCCGAGTCTAAGGCTTATACCAAGGCCATCGATGTACAATTAAGGCAAATAGAATTGACTCAGGCCAATGAACATGTGCAAATGTTATCAGCCTTTATGCCTGAGTCCTTTATGTCGAGAGGTGGAGACCATGATTCTATTTTGGTTATTTTGTTAATATCTCGTTTGGTCTTCAAATGTGGCATTGTTATCAGCCAGACTCGGGAAAGATTCCCAGCTGTAGAAAACGTCTCTAAGGAAACTATAATACAAGGGCATTCAGTACAACAATATGCTTTTAAATGCCGTTTAATGCATTATATCCATAATCTCCAGTGTGCTTTACACCAAATTTTATACGGCCTCAACAGTTGTCAGCCAGACACTTTACTGAGGGCTGGTTCTTCATTGCCGGAAATGATTGCACAGGAAAAAACCATTGATGGCATTATAGAACTTTTGAAATCCAACCAATTGGATGAAAACTCTACTACCGATAACATAGAGAAATGTGTGGCTTTCTTTAATGCCATGAACTCGGTGTTATTGGCAGGTGAGGATCTACTAAATGAAACCCAGATGATACGTGATTGTGTGGCTGCTATACAGTCGGCTTGTGAAAGTGTGCTTAATGATACCGCCATTGCTAGAGCCATATTAAGACAGCAAGGCTCTGCTAGTGATGCTGCTCTACTAATGCAGTTCTTGGCCGATAATGTAGAATCCATTAAACAACAGATTAAATTAATAAAGAGACGTTTACCTCAAGATTTGCATGTTATTAAATGTGGAATATCACCTTTAAAATTAGAAGCAATGCGTAATTTAACACAACAATTGTCGCGCATTATGTCAGCGTTATACCAAGCCAACAAACAATCAGTGGCTTACATAGTAGCCACCATTGAAGGTGATAACGATTATGATCACTGTATAGACCCCGTCAAATTTTGGGAATCTTTGTCCCACGCATGTGAAAGAATCTATGAACAGGACGATCGTGGACCATCACAGAATTTCAAGGGCGTATTGAGTGCTGCCAACAATGATCTGCAACAAGTAGCTCAATATTTATTGGACAAAGAATACGAAATCATGTCCTTGGCAAATCAAAAACACGATAAACCTACTTCCCCCATTATATTAAGAGCACAAATGATTAAGAAACAATTAGAACAAAAGAATGTTTTGGCTGCAACTTTAGAAAACCGAGAAGCCGATATAAAACAATTGAAATTGGCAGCCAAAATGAAGCAGCATGAACTGTCTGAAATGCAAATAAGAAAAGATTTGGCCGAAAAGAAATTATCAGTCCTGCAAGCTGAATATGATAATGCTCTCAAATGGAAGAAACAATACGAGGATACCTTAGAACTTTTAAAGAAGAAAGAAAAGGAATATGAAGAAACCTTCGACCATTTACAATCAGATATTGAAGCATTGGAAAGCGAAAAGTTGTCTCTGAAAGAGAAAATCAAACATACTGGCGCCAAACGAACAGACTCCTCATTTTTATCCTCCACAGCATCAACAGGCCATTCCTCCAGTACTGCGTTTAGTTCTCAAACAACGGGTGCTACACCTATAATAGCTGAAGAACTACAACTTCTCAAACATGTTTTTAATACTGAGCGCTCGGAAAGATTACGCCTACAGGCCGAACAGATAAAGAATAAACTCAAGAAATTCGATCCTATATTTGTGCCACAACCAAAAGATAAACGTATTACAGAGTTGGAAACCGAATTGACTAAAATGAAACATGCCTGGGCCTTATCTCTATTACAAACTCATCCCAAAATTGCTAAAGATACACAAAACATAGTTGCTTTACAACGCAAACATTTGCCCATACCAGAAAAATCAGAAATATCCCATAAAGCCAATAATTTAGCTGCTGAAATACTTAAAGAGTATCTACACCGTAATCCCCATAGGGCTGTAAACACTGAATTTGGTGCTTTTCCCACAGTTGAAGTTAAACGGGTATTGCAATTGTAATTTACAAAAGCTGCAATAACGAAGAGGAGAAGTGTTAAAGGTTGTTAGGGAAGCCGAGAAAAAAAAAAGGTATACATGTTTTTATATATAAATTTAAACTTAAATTTTAAGTCTCAAATTCAGAAAAAAATGGAAAAGGAAAAGCACAAAAAATCTTTCTTAAAAAATACTTCTCCAAACTAATTTACTCTTTATATAGGCATAAAATAAAAGTAAAAAAATGTAAAATATACTGCAAGTAACTCTATAAACCTCATCAAGATTTTTCTTGAATATATATTGAAATATCGAAAACTATATTCATTGTTAAAAAGTCTTATCGAAAACGGAAAGAAATATTTATCATTAAACACTTTTTCTTAAATATTTTTTTCTGGGTTTTTGTTCTTGTAGTTAAAAATAAAATTTCCTTTTTTAATGTATTTATTAATTTATTTAATTTTTTTTTCTGAACTCATAAATTAGAAAATAAAAATGAAAGAACAAAACATAATTTATTGCTTAGCAAGTTATTGTCAAATGTTCGTAATTTTTTGCGGTATTAAAGTATGCTTCAAACATTGTTTTCTTTAGAATTTAATTAATTTTATACAAAATAAAACGTAAGGGGGTATTCGTTTACCTGTTAGATACATCTGAAACTTTCACACATTTTTATGAATTAAAGAGGTTCAAGAGGCATTTAGCAGGTTAAACGAATACTCCTATTATTATTTTTTTTTTTTATTAAAAAAGCAAAGCATACAAAATTAACTCTAAAAAAGACATTTTTAAATTATAAATATACTTACACTTTATTTCATTATAAATTTAAATAATATTCACATTTTTTATATAACCAATAAATTATTGTTTCTCAGTGTAATGACGTTGGCACCAACAATTATTTAAAGTACAATCTCTATTTGTTCTCAACAAAAAACTACAAAAAAAAAACTATTATTAGAGGTAATAACAACAACATTTAATTTTAGTAAAAAAAAAATTAAAAAAAAGCACGAATACCCAATTCACAAAATGTTATAGTTGTCGTAGATCGGTAGAAACTATGACAAACTACAACTATTGTACATAATGTTGTTTGTAATTTCCATGTCAAAAATACTACAACATGTACGAAAATTTTTCCTATGTTTCCGAAATGTCGTATCAATACACCAGAGTTGGTAAACTTTTTTTTATTTTTCAAATGTATTTTAAAAAATGTTTGAAATATTTTTCTTCTCTTCTTCTTTTTAAATTTTTTATTCAAGAAATTTGATAACACTGGATAACATCTACAACAATATTTACGACAAGGTGTTCACAAAAAGAAATGCCATTTAACTATAATCTACAACAATATAAGACTTTGTGAATTGGGTATAATATTTTCAAGACACCGTATAAGAAAAACTAAATTGAATATCGAATTAGCAAGTTTTTAATAGCAATTCATATAAAATATTTTTGGAAACTTTTACATTAGATGATAGATATAGCAACTGAAAAGGACGGGAATAAAGTTATATAATCTGCGTGAAGATTTATTATTTATTTAAATTGTTATGTATTTAATTAATTGTTAGTACTCGTATTTTTATTTAAATTATACATGAAATGTCAAAATCATAGCCGTAAAACTCAAGGTACAGTCAACTTGCGAAAACGTGAACATCTATAGGAACGTCTCAGAAACGTGAACAGGGGGCTAATTCTCGCAGTCGATACTGTGCGAAATTTTCTCGAAGTTGGATTTTTTTTTAATTTTGGGATTCTCGCACTCGCTATCGAGTAAGTTGTATCGACACTCGATAGCGAGTGTATGATCGAATGTAACCGTGCGAGTTTTATTCGATACCAAATTTGGTGTCAAAATTTTATTTTTAAATAGTTCGTTGGATAACAAGTGTTTATTTAAGATTTTAGTTGTTATATTAATTAATTATTCGTATAGATTTTCGTACTTTTTTGTATTACTCCCTTTTTTACACCTTTGTAAACAACTTTTTACACAAACTCTAACGAGTAACTTAACGGTTTATTGTTTTTGTTAGGGTCGTACCTATGCGTACGGCATATATTTTTTGTCAAACTTGTTTCATGTCTATACATTTTGTATGAGAGCTACCGAAATACGTCGCGTACGTATATTATAGATTTCAAAAATCCAAATTTGACAGAGCGTACAAAAGAAAAAATAAAACAAATACAGAAAAAATAATATATAATAAAATTTGTTTGAGGTTTTTTTCTAATACAAACAGGAGTAAAAAGTTGACAAAACAATAAAAAACAAATAAAAAAACAATAAAAAAAGTTTGATATCATCTCACGGTAGTGCTCACCATTAACAGTTATGTTACGATTCGCATCATCTTTGAAGAAGTACGGTCCAATGATGCCACAGGCCCATAAACCGCACCAAACTATTGTTGTTGTTGGTGGTTTAATGTCCAACAATGTAAATTTGGTTCGAAATTTAGTTGCAATAGCCAGAATAGCCGCTTCAGTGGGTCGATTAAACTGACCATAAAATGGAAGAAGCGCACGATGAACTTTCTTAACAGAGCACCCATTTTGATAATAAAATTCAATAATTTGCAAGCATTGTTCGTTTGTAAGACCATTCATGGTTAAATTATAGACCAAACTGAAGATGTGAAACAAAACACGAAACGTGCATCAACTGTTTAAACCAGTGTTGCCAAAAAGATAATAGCTAAAAAATCATCCTTTATAAAATTTTAAAATGTAAATTAAAAAAAAACATCAATCATCATCATCTTTTATTATCTACATACATATTTTACCATTACACACTTTGGTTAGTTTAGGTACAATTTTGAAGTCAAAGGATTCTCAATTCCTTTTTGTAAACGAAATGGCCTAAAAGAACGGTTAGTTTAAAGTTATTTTAGGGAAAAAGTTGATGTAAATTGAACAGTTTTAAATGTTTTAATTCTTGCCTGTCAATAAATTTGTTAAGTTCTAATAATATATCTCTTTTTTGAGCTTAAGGTCTTTTTATATTAATATATATTTATTTCTTTTCAATATTTCGCTGCCCCTTCGTGTAGCGTCTTCAGGAATTATTTTTATAATAAATAACAACAAAATGAAAAAATTTTTAAGACATATAAAAAATTTTCCCTCCAAAAATATTTGTCAGTAAAATTAAATTTTTTAAAATTTTAAAATTAATATAAAAAGACCTTAAGCTCAAAAAAGAGATATATTATTATTTAAACAAGAGGTCAATAAAGTTATTATATTATTTGTTAAGTTCTTTTATAAAACAATATAGTTTCTTCGGTTATTATGTATTAACGCCTTAAAGCTATATATTCGTTTTCAAAATCAAATCTTATATATATCTTATTCGACCGCACAGTTTTTCTACTATATCTCATCAATTCTTTCATTAACAAAAATATCTTTTCTTCGAAGTCTAAAAACTTTGATTCAGCTTTACAATCTGCAAAATAAAAATGTTCGGTCTTTAGAACATTGATTATTAAACAATTAATCATTACCGATTTTAGTAAGTTTTTCATTTCACTATATAAAAATTGTATATAAGATAAACGAATTTCTCTGCAGTGTTTCATTGCAAACTGCATTTATGAAGTCAGTCTACTTATATGTATATATTAATGTTAAAAGATTGCTCTAACGACCTTTATGGCTATTTATTTTACAAATCAGGGACCGGAAATAAGAGTTATTTTTCAATTTTTGAAGAAATAAATCATACATAAATGAACATTGTAGAAAACTTTTAATTACACCATCATGATTTTTAGGCGAAATGCATCCATCATATTGCATGATTTTTAAATTTTTGATTTTTATTTTAACAATCAAAAATAAGAGTTATTTTTGATTTTTAATTTTTTAAATGAAAAATAAAAGTTATTTTTGATTTTTATATTTTTATATTAATAATAAAAATCAATTCAAAACTCTTATTTATTTGTTGATGCCGTATGTATTATAGTATGCTGCTTCATTCAAATTTCTATATGAATATAATATACATATTATGTGACTTATCTATTATCAGCTATAAAAACATGAATGCATAGAAATAGCTTATAAGTTTTGGCTGCCATTCAAGTCAGTGTTAAGAAATCGTTTTCAGGTGTTCAATTTTACCATCATAATTGATTTTAAATGTTCCTCAGATAAATTATATCTCAAATCTCCCAATATTAATCTGAGTGCTGAAAATGACCTTTCTACACTGACTTGAGCGGCAGATACAGAATGAACAATTAAAGCTAATTTTCGAAGCCATGGAAACACAAATTTTTTGCTCTCCTAATATTCCAATAAATTAGCAGAAGTATGTCACGAATTTTTAATTGATTTTTATTATTGATATAAAAATCACAAATAACTTTTATTTTTCATTTAAAAAAATAAATATTAAAAATATCTCTTATTTTCTATCTAAAAATATAAAAATCAAAAATAACTCTTATATCTTGATTTTTTTGATAAAAGTCATAAGAGTTACGGTCCCTGTTACAAATATGTGTAACAATTCTTCTTCATATATTTATGATTTTTTTAAATATTTCATGAACAAGAAAAAACTTCTTCGAAAACACATTGTTTCTGTTGTAAAGACTAATCAAACTGACAAAATCAAATTTGACCAAAACGACAGTACTGGATCTTAAGTGGTAACGGTTGTTTTTAATTTCAAAATATGATTTTCTTGTCTAATATTATTTTTAATTCGTTTTTAATTAAGGTTTTCGTTTCTCTAAAATTTAATTAAAACCATGACTTAATATACATACATACACAGGTATTTTAAGATTTTGTTGTTTTTTTTTATTGTCTTGAAATAATAAAAACAATAACAACTACTGTAATTGTTTATATGGTTTGTTTTAAATTTCATTTGTATTTTTTTTCTGTTACTTTTAGTTTCATAGTGCGTTTGAAGGTTTTATGGTTAAACTTTTTGTTCTTGTTGTATTGTTATTCCAAATAATTAACCGAATGATATTTGATTTCAATGGCTGTTGTTCTTTTAACTTTCAAGTCAAAATTCTATTTTTGTTTTATTGCTGTCTTTTACTGTTTTATGAGCCTTAGGAAAATATTTTACAAAAGAGGCCCCCTTTTTTAAGATTCTTTAGGTTTTACCTTTTTATTTACTGAGGTGGAACATTTCATTACTGCATCTTATTTGTACAAAATTCAATTTTATTTGGAAATCTATAAAATAACTTTGGAAAACAAACCCAATTTTTGTCTGACTTGAAAACTTTTCAATATAACAAAATATAAATAACCAAAGCATAAAGTTCAAAGCAGGATTTTAGTTTAATTTTAGGCATAAAATCAGACTTGAATAATTTTTAAATTAAATTACCAACAAAATCGAACTAATATTGAAATAAAGCACATTATACTTCGCATAAATACATATATACATAAGTATGTACTTACATACTTATCTGTGGCAGTAAATAATAATGGCTTATGTTGACATAAATGCTTGATTTCAATTGTTGGACTCTAATCTCTCTCCGCCGAACAATTTCTTCAGGCCTGGAAACAACAAATAGTCACACGGGGCTAAATTCAGAGCATAAAGAATTGTAAGCGGCAAGCGCCCGTGGACGGCAACGATAAAATTTTAGAAATTATTTTAAAACGGCACTGAAAAAAAAATTTGCTGTCTTTCACCGCGTTATTTTGTCTGCGTAAAATAAATTCAAGCGGTTAACACAACAGCTAATTGCCTCACGCGACCGCCTCTCGCGTACATTGGTCTTCCACTATAAGGCGAACGAGGAAACTACATATGTATGTGTGCATCACTGCATTGTCTTTTTACTAAAAAAACTTTTCTATTAAACAAATTGATGTTTTTACAGTTTAAAGGCTACTGTATTTGGTACTGTGTTTGTGGTCTAGTGGTTAGTGTGTTGGCTTACTAAAACCGGTTTCAAATCTCAGCTATGATATCTTGAAAAAAAAAAATATCAATAAATTATTTCTTTCGGCGACTACCTCTCAGCAGTCTTCTGTCAAAAGCTCTGGCAGTAATTGATTGCCATGAAAAAGCTTCTTAAATCTGTCATTAAGAGTCGACTTTAAACTGTAGATCCCGGTACTCATGGGTAAAAATTGACATACACAACATGAGTGCTGCGAGAAGCTGACACAGGGTTGTAAAGGCCAGCTATGTATGTATGTATGTATGTATTTGGATTATACTTCGTGCAATTAAAAAAACCATAACCATGACATTATATGTTATTAAAGTTGCTATGGCCTTCTTTTGGTCCAATGCACCCACTCTGTTTTCTTCTTCTCTGGTGTATTGTGATAGCTTAAGGCATTGTTCACAGTTACGATATGGCGGCTAAACAACGGTAAACACTCGATTGCGTTAATGATTGATTGTAAGCAAACGCACGTCTATATAGGATGTTCGTGGCTTCCAAAATCTCGCACTTTCAGTATCTGTTCGGCCCTTATTATGACATCAATTTTTGCAATTATCTCGGGCGCAGAACCGTTCTTGTACACCTATAACGAAAGCCAGTAAATCTCTGGATTACAATTGAAATTATTAGTGCAGAATTCAAATAGTATTTTTTTATTTAAGACCAATACTCAATGGTAAACCCCTAGTAAATGCAGTGCATTGTATTGGAATGTTGAATATATAGATATAGATAGATAGATGTGAAGCGGCTTAGGTCAATTGGACAAATTGCTCTCAATTTGATTACCAGTGTTATACCTTCACCTTTGAATGATCAACAGCAATTGCCCCATCTGGATGTTGAATATGAGTGGTGAGCATCTTTTATGTAGGTTAGCTGTTATCTTCCCAGAAAGTGGCGCTGTACTCCTGATCACTAGTTTCTTGGTGGAATAGACTGGAAAAGTCAGGGAGCGGTTTCGTGAAGATGGACTTCTTGGAGGAGGGGACTTTTTATTTTTTAAATTATAATTTTTGAAAAACTGCAAACTTATTTTTTTTTACTTTTCTCCCTCGCTTGGATTTAAACCTCGGTCGTTTGAGTTTCTGTGAACACGCTCTAACCACTATACCATGACCCCCCAATTCTTAGTTTACCGATCTTATTCTTGGTTTACTTAATTAAAAGGGAGACTTCCATCAATCAATAAGTTGTACTTGATTTTGTTTTTAGGCTTATTGAAAGCGACGTCAAATGTGTTATTTAGAGAAAGTTCTCATAGCGGTATACCACACCTTATACAGTGATGAAGCAAATGACAGTAAAAATCAGCTGTTATTAATTTTACTATCACTAAAAAACAACAATTACATGAAGTTACAAAATAACGTCATCACCAACATGTCTATGGCCGAGGAAACAGCACAACAGATTTGCTCGTATTAAATTCGTTCTGATTCAAGTCATTTGTAAGTCGTAGGTCATTCATTTTTTGCTTCTACATCTCAATCTCCAAACTACTTGATCTACGATCAAATGAATATAAATGGCAAATTATGCTGTCATCTGCGAAAGTGTAGATATTTTTTGTTAACTGACTATGTTATCTACCACTACACATACAAACTGGATGTGGGATATATAGAATGTGCTTGGAAAGTCTAATCTCCGAGTTATCGCAATGAATTCTTCTAACACTCTAACACAACCTTCTATTCAAAGATGAAATTGTAGGCTTCAGTATTTTAAATATTATCGCGAATTTTGGTCTTAGATACCTGAGAAAATTTTCAGTTTTGACATAAGTTCTTTCGTGTTATGCCTTAAAAGACTCAAAACAGAGTATAAAAGTTTTGGAATTTCAGGAATTCATAGATTTTTTTTATAATTATCGTACTATGAACTCTTAATAATTGACTTTCGTTTAATGAACCTTTTTTGTATCGCTTTTCATATTCTGACATTCATTAACTCTCATTTACTCTCCCTTTTTCTATTTAAGTTTCATGTAATGGAAACTTAATATGATTTGTAATTAAATACATATTTTTCTTATTTTTAATTTCCATTTCTTTGCTTGCTGTGAAAAAATTCTTTTTAAATATTTAAATCCATAAAACTTGAAATTAGTTCTCATAAGATGGGGAATTTTTTCTTAAACCAAGAACAAGCTGAATCAGGGAAGGAAGAAACATAAAAAACTCAAAGAAATACCATATCGTAGCTGTTGTAATTAACCTAAGGTAAAATCATGTTTTTTTTAGTTCCATAACAAATCCACATTTTTTTTATATTTTTTTTTTTTAATAATTTTTTTTATTTAAAAATTATTTGCTTGGAACGTTCTTGAGTTACTTAACAAATGTAGTGTGTGATAGTCATTCATTTCTATTTAAACTTCCATAAGATTAGTTGTTAGTAAATCTTCTATTGTCCATAAATTCTTAGTAAAAACAAACAAGATACATACAAGTACTTTAAATATAAGATATCATCTGTCTCTCATGACTGACTGAATGTCTAGTTTCCTAAGAATATACAGCTCAGATGAGAGCCACACTTTAAAGTTGGCAGTAACAGTAATAGCAGCAGCATAGTACGAGTAGTAGCAGCTGTAGTACAATAATACATAATACAGCTTTTGAGATTTATTTTATGAAGTACATCCGCACATATTAACTAAATTTATGCCATTGTTATTTGCTATCAGTATTCTTCTTGTAATTGTTAATTGTTAGCATATAAACTTGACTTAAATGAATGCGAATGTGTGTGACTTAAACAATTTTTTTGTTATCTTATTTGCTTTTTAGAATTTAATATACAATCTGATGAGCCCTTTTTGTTTTTTTAGCGTTATAACTGTTGCAAATCTTAGTCCTTTTATAAATTGTAAAAGTTTTGAGAACAAAAAAAAGGTCATAGAAAAGTGAAATACAGTGGTTAAAATACATACATATGTAGTATGTACAGCTGCGTGCAACTAATTAAGGACAGTAGTACTCAATATTTAAATCATTATTTTGAAAATAATACTATAAAAAATCGCTAAAATTTGACCCTGTTTAGTTAATCCAACTTTGTTTATTGAAACTTCTCAATGGCAACCCTATTTTTACCGTTATTTTTTTCTTTGTGGTGTTTTTCATAATTTGTGAAATAAATTACTTGTGCACTTAATTAAGGACAGTGAAAAATTTTTTTAAATTTTAAGATTCAAGTAAGTTTTAACAGTTAAATTCAAATAAATGAGATTACACAAAGTGTTTTTCAGAATTTGATAAACTTTTACTTATTGCTAAACATGGGTAACAATAAGTCCTGTGACGTCAGTACTCGAAAGATTATTGTACAAATGCATCAGGAAGGAAGCTCTTATAGGGAGATCGCAACAGCCTTAAAAGTTTCTAAAACAATGGTTTTCCAAGCGGTGCAATATTTTAAAAAACATTCGACAGCTGAAAAGGTGCCTCGTAAACAAAGAAGCCGAATTACGACAGTGCGTGAAGATGCACTGATTGTCCGCGAGTCGAAAAAAATTCCGCATAAATCTGCAAATGAAATTTGGATAGCAGTCTTTGGTGAAAATGGAGTAAAACCATCTGTAGACACAGTAAAACGTCGATTGCGGGAAGCTGGCCTCTTTGGAAGAATTTCCCGAAAGAAACCATTGTTGTCTCAGCGTAACCGGAAGAAGCGAATAGAGTTTGCAAAAAAATACCGCCATTGGACCGCTGTGGAATGGAAAAGAGTGTTATTTTCGGACGAAACAAAAATTAATAGAGTCTCTCCCGATGGAAAAAAATATGTTCGCCGGCCAAAGTTAAAATAATTTGATCCAAGATACACCCGGGCCACTTTAAAGCATGGAGGAGGTTCGATTATGCTTTGGGGTGCTATGTCGTCACGCGGTGTTGGACCGCTGCACAAAGTTGACGGAAACATGGACAAGTTCCAATATGTAAGAATCCTAAGCGATACAATGATGCCGTATGCAGACGAGAATATGCCAGTAACATGGATATTTCAACAAGATAATGACCCGAAGCATACGGCTCATCACGTCAAACAATGGTTTATAAACAATTCGGTCACTGTACTTGATTGGCCTTCATGAAGTCCAGATCTCAATCCGATTGAGAATTTATGGCAAGTTGTAAAAACCAAAGTAAGCGCAGTAAAAATAAACAATTTTGATGATCTCTTCGCCGAAACAAAGAAAGCTTGGGAGGCCATTCCAACTAGTGTATGTGAAAATCTGGTTAGCTCGATGCCTCGCAGGTGTCAAGCTGTTATAGACAACAATGGTTTTGCAACAAAATATTGATTTTTTTTTAATAAATACAAGTTTTTCTTAAATTTTACCATGTGTCCTTAATTATATGCACGACTGAATTCAATATTCTTTAAAATATGGCTCACTGCTTTATAAAAAATAAATTGACACAATAAACAGTTATTTTCTACGACTAAGAGTTTAAATAACTAAACTCGGAAAAATTTTGACAATATATACAACTATTTTTATTTTTTTGCTTCAAGCTCACATGTAAGCTTCGTGTCCTTAATTAGTTGCACGCAGCTGTATGTGTGAGCAACTGGGTTATGATGCTACTTAACGTTAAAAGTCCTAAACTTGCAAACCGTGTTTTTTTTAATCTCAAAATTGGTATCACCTTCAAAAACTCATGTTATTTGTATATAATTGAACCAACTTTAGAGAAAAATTTTTTCTCAAAAATGGGACTTTTTAATTAAGAATTAAGATAACAATTGAAATTCTTTCAAAGCAAAACAATATATTTGCTTGCAGAACCCTGTAATTGAATGCAATTTAATAGTTTAACATATTTTTGATATTTGATATCGGTGTCAATAGCAGAGCAAACAGATCAAGAGACACACACCAATTCAAACCTGCAAGTAAACTGCTCTTTAACTCTTACATGGCACATATACAAACATACATTTAGAAAGGAAGATTATAATCTTCATTAAGACCATATGTTTTTGTTGTAAAAATGCTTTAATAATAACTGAAACATAATCTGCACAATAAAAGTAAAACTAAAAACTATATACATACACTGCCGCTCACTTGAATAGGTTTACTATTTTCATTACATTCAAATTAATTTTTTTCTAAAAGTAATTAAGTTTTTAGTTATATTATTTTCTAAAATGGTAAAATATTGGATTATGTGTGTTTACAATAAAAAAAATTGTTTCAATAATTAATAACTGAATTTTAGTAATTTTTTTCCCAAAACGAATATGATTTTCAGCACAATTTTTTGGGTCATTTGAATAGGTTTACTATCATTAATTTAAAAAATTAAAGAAAAAAATGATTTTTTTTGTAAACCTTTTTTAATTTTTTAAGATTTCTTACAATGCTTGATGATTTATTAAGGAGTATATCCTCCTTTATTCGATATAACTTCAAGAATACCATTTGGGAGGGAGGTATAAAGGTTTTCAATTAATGATAATAAAATTTTTGGACCAAGCTTCTTTAATTCCTCCAATGAAAGCCTATTTGGTTTCGTATTGTCTGCCAGACTCGTAGACTTTGCGAGAAAGCAAGCCCCATACATTTTCTATAATATTTAAGACAGGGGAATATAGTGGCCCCATCATCATATCGACATTTTGGCTTTAAATCCACACTTTTACAAACCTGGCATTGGGTATCGGGGCATTATTTTGTTTAAATATCCAAAGAATTGGTCTAAAAATAGTAGAAAAATATGGAAACACCTTTTCAAGTACTGTTTTGTAGTTATTCGCTTTCATTTTTGATGTGAGAAATTGAAGCACAAATGTACCATAATATGAAATCGCCCCCCACACCATTACACTTCCCTCACAGAGACGAGACGACTAAGGTAGCGTTCCTCCTTATGTTGGTCGTGGAAATAGTAGTTGTATCCATCCGGACCTTCCAAGTTAAACATTTTTTTCGTCTGAGAAGGCAACACGATACCACTCATTTTTATCGTTCATGTGTTCTCGTGAAAAATGAGACCATGTCGCTTTACATGCAGCAATAAAAGATGTTTTTTCTTAATTTTTAATCTCCTTAAATGTTTAGAATGTCGAATAACACTTCTTACAGTGCCCATGATAGCTGTGATACCCAATTTTTGTCTAATGTTTGCAGCAAAATCGCTCGAATTTGAGCCAGCTCTTACAATAACTCTTCTGTCCGCTTCTGTTTCGGCTTTTTTCGTCAGCCCTTTCATGTTTTTATACTAATTGGACAGATTTCTTAAAAAATTACTTACAACATTCTGGCTGCGATCAATTTTTTTGTCGATATTCCTATGGCTTAAGCCAGTTTCATTGAATGCTTTAATTTTACCACTTCCTTCTTCAGTTAATCCCTTGCTGCGCCCCATTTTACGTAAAATATATAAAATATTATTGCAGTAACTCACAAATATTTAAAATTTTAATTATACTGTCGATGGTCAAAAGCAAATTAATTTTATTTCTAGTGAACCTATTCAAGTGACCCAAAATCTACACCTGTTTTCGCAGCATTTTGAAGTAAAATCAAAAAATAAAAAATTTTTATTTATTGTACCGTTATTCTTTTCTTCCTAAAATATGATTATTCATAATATCTCTTAATTTAAGTGAAAAAAAATTATTCTCCTAAAGTTTTTATGAAGAAAAATTAAAATATAAGAGCAAAAATTATTAAACCTATTCAAGTGAGCGGCAGTGTACATACATATGTATGTATGTATGTACATATATTAGTAGGTTGTAATAAAAACAAAAAAAAAAAACAAAATAATTGTTTTAAACTAAAACACATATTATATTTGTTCATGGACAACAACCGTAAAAGGTTAAAATTATTAAAAGACAAAAAGAAACAAGACTCCAACAATTCTCACGCCCATTTATGGACATAAAAACATATGGTTGTAGAACACATTCTCTTACAAACTACTTGCACTTACGAATTTTTTAAGATATTTTTAAAGAAAACTGTCTGGCATGGTTTATGATTTTTTATTGTGCTCTGAGTTTTTGTTTTTTTTTTTTAATTTAAATTTTAGAATTTAAATATGTTTGATATGAGTTAAAACTTGTACTCTACACCACAATTTATTTTTAAAATCATGCTCATTAAAATTTATTTTAAAAGACCACGTATTAGGATTTTCGTAGTGTTGTTTGGAATAATCGGTTTGAGTGTTCTGGAATGTTCTCTCCTTAATATGTATGGCTTGTACAGAATTCATTGGTCAACCTTTGCCTATAACAGAAAATATTTGCCGAAGCCCATTCGATTTTTAGAACCCTAACTTTGTTATCAGCTAGAAGCTTCATTCTTAGCTTATCTGGATTTGGGCAGGAGTATAACAGTTGCCAAGCAGTTCATTACTTTTTATTATCTATGTAGAAAAATATAAGTACATACATAGGTATAATCTCATTATGATATTATAATTACAGTTACAATAAGTAATAGCACCTTAGACTGTAATAAAGACACAATTGTTTTACAAGGTACCTCTCCTTGCTAGCTTTTAAACGCTAAAAAAATAAACCAACAACTGCACCAAACAAATGACCAAGTTCTTTGTCTTTTAGAGTTTTAACATTTACAACAACTTACATACTTACAATTGTACCAACAATTAAATTAATAAAAAGAGAGCAAATGTTTTTTTTTTACAAGGCGCGTAATTAATCATTAATAAATACGAGTGTGCTAAATGCCTATTGTTGTTATTGTTTCAATCAGAACTTTATTTTTGTTTATTAATGAGAGATTTATTAAATGTGTGTGTATGTGTGTGTGTGTTTGCATTTTTGTGCATTCTTAAAAAAATCTCTATTATTTTTTTCTCTCTTGTTTGTACATGTTGCTGGTTTTGATTTCGTTACAATTCTTACCTCTCCTACAGTTCTGTTGTATTTTGGAAACACCTTTATTAAAAAAAAGGAATACAAAGGCCAGAATAAGGTCAAAACTAGATGTTAAGAAACGGAAGAAGTAAAAAACCAACAAACACATTAAGTTCATTTTAAAGTTGTGTAAGTACAGCTTTACAAAAACTACTTGGTAAAAAGTACGAGTAAAGCCAGCAACAAATAACAAAACAATTTTGCAATTGCAAATAAATAACAAAATTCTATCTCATAATGCTGCAACTCTCTTTATGTTTATGCTCTTAAAACAGAATTCTCTTAAGCAGACAATTTAATTCGAATTCACAGTGATATGCATAGATATATTTTTTTAAGTGTTGAGTGCACCAGGGAACATTTTTTTGTTTTGTTTAAAATAGTTGAGATCGTGTGATAACCAATATTCAAGTAATTCGTTTGAGGAATTATTAGGACGACTGTCTTAAGGAAATACATACATACATTGACTTTCTCAACAGATGTTAACGTATTACCGGATAATATTGGCACAATGAATACTTTGTTGACGGATGTTTTTATTATTTAGTTTAGACCCAGCACAATCGCAAGAAATACAAGATCTAGTGTATCCATGACGGATATTAAATCAGAAGTTTTTCTTGTACAGCCGGAATTAATTTATTTTACATATTTTATTTTATTTATACTTTATATTATTTATATTTTGCCTTAAATTTTGGAAAGAACGCAACGCAACAATAACACAAAATAATACAAAAAAATGAGAAAAAAGAAAAGAAAGAAAAATAAAAACAAATTTTAGTACACTACGTACGTAAAAGTTGCTCTACTTTGTACGTTGAATTGACGGCGACGCATTGAATGTAGCAAAGCCCATAAGAAAACATTTATTTTAACTTAAATATCTGATGAAAAAGATATGACAGATGAAGAATTCTATGTACCTCGGCCTTAGGAAAAAAAAAACTAGTATGTATGCAGAACATAGACTTTCGAAAAACCGTTATATCTGGAGTAAATCGTTTTGTCTCGTGTCGAGGGTTGTAACATATGTAAGCCGACATAAAAGCAAAAGTAATTTGTAACATAACATAGAGGTGTCTATTGGGAAGCTTGTGCTTGGAAAATCGGCGTAGAAAATTCTATATTTTGCAACAGTAAAGACAAATTACCCACTCATTTCGTAAAATGTGTAGAACATTTTATTTTAGTTAGAAAATGTTAAAACGATAAATTCTCAAAGTGGCTCCGACAACACGTGTATGGATTTACTGCACACTTTATAGTAGCTTTTTTTTTCTCAGTGAACGACTTAGTACTAGATGTATTCATAGACACTATTTTTATGTCCGTATTCATAAAAAATAAAACAGTTTTATTAATTGCTTTTTTGACAATTACTCCATAGGAATTTGTCAAATAAGCACTCTGTAAACCAGTTTTATTTTTTATGAATACGGGCATTAATTTCTAAGGAATTAAATCAAAATCAAAATCAAAAATATATATAAGTTTTTTAAGGATAATTTTTAGTTAAAATTTATATATTATGACTGTGCTGACTTTTTTCTTGATTTGTTTTGCTGAACTGTTGAACCTATTTTTCGTTTTATAAATAAACTAATTTATAAAGTAAAAACTATTTGTTTTTAAATATATTTGTATACTGGGTTATTTCGTTTTTATAAACCTCTCTCATATGTAGCTTGCGGTATGTACGTATTTTGTTATTTCATTAGTGTTGCCAGAATTTGAATTCAATTTTTCACAGACAAAGCTTAAAATAACTAACATTTTATAAATTACACGAAATATATTTATTGTTTGTTAAAAGATCTAGCGCTTAAATCTAAGTAATGCTTGTATGATGAGACTTATAGCATGCGCTGATAGATTTCTAGAATTGATTTGCAGAACTGAATATTTTAATTGTGAATATGAATGAATTTCTTGCATTCAAAATTAAATTTTCATATGACTTAACGAGCTGTAAAATATGCTTGCAGTATTTGCTTAGTGATACGGTAAAATCTTATGGAACAAAGTCTATTTTTTATACAGAAATTCGACCAAACAAAAACCCAAAGAGTTTGTTTAGCAATCATCAATTTAGCGAGTATTCGAAGTAGTCTGTTGTAAAGCATGTTAAGAACTTTATATAATCGAGGTGTAAGAGAGTTTAAATCGGGCTCTCATGTAATTTGGAGTATTGCTAGGAGTTTTAAATTCTTTTTAATGAAAAATCTAGAAAATTTTTCAACTACATATTTATATCTCCATATTTGAACACAGTAAAACAATTCAATGAGATGCAGAAGCAAAGATTTTAAATTTGTTTTTATAGGTAATTTTAGTACGATTTATATATTTAGACCAGGAAAAAGAAATTGTATATATGTATGTATATTTATGTATATGTATATATATATTTTACTATATAAGTATTTGTTTTTTTATTACCCTGTAGAAGATGAAGCGTTTTCAAAAATTCTTAAAAAATTATATGCAAATATGTTAAATTTTAAAAAATTTTTTAGAAGAAAGCCGAGCATTTAACGCATAAAATAAGGTTTGACTAGTTGAAGTATATACCTTTAGAGCAGTGGTCTTCACAAAGGGTCACACAAAAATACACTGAGAGAAGAGATTATGTTTTTAATTTGTGTTTTTTTTCAAAACTTGAATGAAAATAGTGAAAATTTTCGTTTGAAAAACCTTTAATTTGAAAATTTTAACTAATTTATTGAAATTGTTCATAAAATAAATTGGTTTTAAATGCTGTAAAGGTTTGAAATGTAGTTATAAGAAATCTTAGCATTAATACGTTTATATTACTTGTTATCACATCTTCTCAGTGTCTGACTAACCAATTTAACTCTCTGTAAATTTGAAAAAAAACCAACATATGCGCAATTTTTGTCTCACACACATGTTTTTGTCGTCTAGCATGATGAAAACAAAGCGTCAGCGTTGGTAATTTATTATAATTACTTAAATTTTGGATAGGAAAATAAAACAAAAACAGTTTTCCAGGAATTTCCAAAGTAATTTTGGTAAATACAGTACGATAGATAAATTAAAAGGTAAAATAAAAAGGATTTATGACACAGGTAGTTTTGTACAGGTCACGAAGCTGTTTGGTAAAATTTTTTATTGAATTGGGTAACCCTGGTTGAATTATTCACGAAGAGAGTGGTATATTGGTTAGAGCGCTCGCACAAAAACTCAAACGGCCCAATTTCAAATCCCAGCAAAGCTGAAAATTGAAAAGTTTTTGCGGTTTTTTCAAAATTGTAATTTAAAAATTCTATGCTTTGCGTTTTTTTTTTTTGATGATTCCCAAAAACTTTTGATTCTGCTATTCACTTTAATATTAGAGTTTCTCAAATTCGTACATGCTAATTTAGCATTTAGTCATCTTAAAAACATTCGAATGCTTGGTTGTTAATTTATAGCGTAACATTTTTTTAAATTAACTTATTTAAAATTTACATACATGCATATATACATAATTGCAATTACAAAACGAATGATCAGGAAAAAAGCCCCACCTATTGGGAAGTAGAAGATAACAGCTAAACCTACTTAGCGAAGGCACACTCACCACACAATCAACATGCAACGATGAGGCAATTGCTGTTGATCATTCAAGGGTGAAGGTATAACACTGGCCTTTGAACGATCAATGCACAGCAATTAGTCTCATTCCTAAGGCGCTTAATAATAATATAATTAATATTAATAATATATGTACTGTCCTTTACAAAAATTCCAATACAATGCATAGCATTTAAAAAAAAAAATAAACCTTTTTCAGAGTTACGGCCTAGCTTCTCACAGTACCCATATTGTGTGCGTCAATATTCTTCCATTAGTACCGGAACCTACAATTTAACGTCTTACCCGACTTGAGAAGCTTGTTCAGGGGAATCAGTATAAACTCGTATATGTACAATGTTTTATGGACCAAAAACAGTTAAAAAAAATTTGTTTGTCCTATATTCTGTTTTGTACAAAGACATACAAATTGCAACGCTCTCATTTATACTTAATTTAAGAGAAAAAATACCATTGTGAAGCGACTTATAACAAATATTGGTAACTACGTTTATACCTTTAACGCCTTCTTCCCCCACTTCTTTTCGAAAATGTATTAACACTGCTTATATAGTGCTGTTGTTATATTTTGTATCGACAACAACATTAACAACAATACAATAACGAGCAGAGTTAAACAAATACGAATTAAACTAAAATGACGGTTGACTTGGTAACTTATGTTTTGGCCATTCAGTCTTGAATGAGCGTTCGCACTGACAACTTGTTATCAAAAGTAGTAAACGGGTTTTTTTTTCGTTATAAAATACACACAAATACTACTTTCAAAAAAGAATTACAATAATAATTGAGAGCAAATAGTGTTTTTTTTTGTTGGTACAAATATTAACGGTTCCTTACGTGTATAAATGTGAACGCTGAGTTTTTGCATGAGTAAATAATAAATGGTGAGAGATAAAAACGGAAATAGTGCATTTCATAGAGAATGAAAATGGCAAGCTAATAAAAATAGTAATTATAAAAAGAAGAAGAACAAGTGCAGTGTAAATAAATACTTAAAGAACAAAAGAAGCTAAAACATAAAGAAAGTGAAACAATAAAAAAGAACTACGGAAATATTTGTTCTTTATTATTTTGTGTAAAGATCTTAAAAATTAAAGTTTTGCTTAAATGTTGCATGCAAAACCACACAAAATTACTTAATTGTCATTGAACTACATATGTATATGCTGTTTATAGTGTGTATATGTATGTATGTGATAAAGTAATAATAAGAGTATAAACAGAGATATACAGTAGTAATAATAATAACAACACAAACAAAAAGTATTTTGTTTTATCAATAATTTTAAAATAAAATATAAAGGAAAGTGTTATAAAGAAATAACGGCTAAAGTTTCTATTACCAAAAATATACCTATACAATAAACAAAATAAGTTTTCGACAAGTAAATAAAAAAAGTGTTAAAAACATAATATATTAGTAATCAAAACAAAAAAAAAAAAAAGAAAAACAAAAGAAAAACAACAAAAAATTTACATTTCTGGCGTTACACTTGAGTCAACAAAGCGTGAAGTGAGCAAAATTTTAGTTTTTTTTTTCTAATATAAAACACTATATAGTTAATAATAAATTAATAAATAATACACTAAAACATACGTGTACATACATACATAAATAATATTTAACAACTCTATACATACATATCGTATATTCATTTAAGCTTCTACTTGTACCCAGTGCTTTAATTAAATTAAATAGATAAAACAAAAGTTAATCCCTTTTCGTCTATAACTAATAAAGGCTTAAGAAAAGTCCATGCAAATTTATTAAAAAAAAAACCACAACTACTAGTGTGTCATTAACAGTCGAGTAAGTTAGTCTGCATTCTGCATTAAACTTTGCTTCGTACTATCTCTTCCTCCTTATAATTCTCGCATTTTCATTATTGGTATGATTTCTGTTTATTCTTGTATTGTTGTTGGATTTTCTTAAATATTTTTTGCTTTTATTTACATGTATTTTTTTTTTGCAAATCTTTTTATTGCGGGTGTTGGAAAGTTACATATATATTTTAAGCTTTTGGTTTTATGGCTTTAATTTATTTTTTATTCTTTACTCAATAAAAAGTGAGCAAATTATTTTGTGTAATAGGCGTAGGTGTTTCATTTTAATTGTGGAAATGACCAGATCTGTATAATATAATTAAAAAAAAAACTCTAAAAAAAAACAAAAGCACTTAAAAATATTTGTCATGTTTATTTCCCATTTATGGAGTTCATATAAATATAAGGTCATGAGTATTGGGTTAGAGAAAAAGTAATGGGGGATATAAAAGAAGAGAAATAAATTTTAAATTAGTAAAATGTTAACAAGTGTGTAGCAAAACGGATATTAATCTAAAATGAATATAAGAAAAATTTGATGTTTTTTTTAAAAGAATAACGTAAAGTAAGATTTTTTGTGTAATTACTCTGCAGGGAACGTCAATAGTTAAACAGCAGTAAATTTCTTGTGACATTTACGCATACATATTAATAAATTATATTTAGAGACGGAATTAATATTTGTATATAACTACACAGAGGGAAAAAAGGCGTTCTAAAATTATTAACCAAGGGTATCAAATTAAGAACAAATTGTGAACAATATTTCGTTAACTTTCGGTACCAAATCAAGCTTAATGCGTTATTCAAATAAGAACAAATGGCACAAAATACCATAAGTTAACAAATCAAGAACAACCGGTAGTAAAATCGTGAACAATTGTATAAAAATATCATAAGTTAATAATAAAAAAAAATCGATACCAACCGTTAACGAAGTAAGCACAAACGGACTTAACTCAATTTTAATACCAAATAGTAATAATAATACCAAATTACCAATTAATTGTAAATTAATTGTACCAATTAACCCTTCATTGTATTGTGATGGAAATTTCCATCATAAATTTTTTTGAAGAAAAAGAAAAGAAATGTACAAAAACTTTAGTGTAAATAGGTCGCTGCTGAAATATTTCGGCATTAGATTATACCCATTGGACTGTAGTTTTAGATATTTATAATAAAATATTTTTAAATATTTTTCCTTAAAATTGTATATGCATTTTATCAGTGGCTTACATTAGAAAAATAAAAAAAAATTCATGCAATTAAGGGTTAATACCAAATTTCGGTAGTTTTCTACCACTTTTTTTTCTGAGTGTATAGTTAATATAAAAGTTGTAGTTATAGATCTTATTCATAAATTATAAATAACACAGCAACTGGTCTCAACTAGTAGGTATATGAAAAGATAATCGGCATATTGGCGTATAGAGAAGATAAAATGTCTATTCTAAACGATATTTGTATGTACATATCGTCGCAATAATTAAAGATTGCTGTAACTCACAAAACATTTAATGTTCACCAGAGCCAAAATACCTGCATGAAAATAGAACAAAGACACTGGTATTTTTCAAAACCCAGACGGCGTAAGTAAATTTCTTTTCATCATAGAAATCTGGAACCAAAACCAATCGACGCGTACAATTACAGCGTTCTTTAATTCTTGTGATGATATGTGCATGCATTTGTATGTATGTATGTATGTATATTATAATAAATTTAAAAACTTGGAGATATACATATGTATTACAAGAATTACATACAATTGTAAAAAAGTATTTTTTTTCTTATAATTTGTTTACATGTATGTACATCAACTAAAATAAAGCCCTTTATTATAAAAACTATTCAGTAGTATATTATTGACCAAAGCACATCAGCTGTTTGTTTTCTGTTTTGTCTATATGTTTTTCTAACGCAAGACATACATACATAACATACATAATACATACATACATAACAACAATTTTTCAAACTTACGGCCTAGCTTTTCACAGTATCCACATTGTGTACGTCAATTTTTAACCATTAATACCGGGACCTACAGTTTAACGTCGCTTTCGAACTTGCTCATGGCAATCAGTTACTTTCACAGCTTTTGCCAGAAGACTGCTAAAAGAGGTTTTCGCCGAAAGAAATATTTTTTCATATTTCTTTCTTTCAAGATGTCAGAGCAGGGGTTTGAAACCGGAGCTCTCGTCTTAGTAAGACTACAAACTATATACTAGACTACAGCGATCATTGGATGCAATAGAAATGGAAATATTTTATAAGTCTTCACTTTATTGAAAGTCTCTTTTAATTTTGTCAAAATGTTTCACTTTTCAAATGGAGTACAAAATATAAAGTAAAATAAACAAATCAGTTGTTCCTTGAATATTTTAGTTAGTTGGCAACTAATTATAGCTTTACCTTCATTTAGTGTAAACTTTTCGTGCTGAAATATTAAAAATTTACCTTTAACTACCGAGGTGAAATATTTTGTCATATCTATTGACGTGGGATAAATTTTACTATCTTTTGTTTTACCAAAAAAATTAGCAAAAAAAAAATTTTTTTTTAATAATTTATTTTTAAAAGAACAAGAAAATACATTTTTATATAAATAGGATTATAAAAATAAAAAAATAAAAAATTTAGTATAAAAAAACAGGGACTCAACAGCGCTCAACCGAAGAAAATTAATTAAAAAATCTAAGGAAAAGGTAAAATTTACCACCGCCTCAGTAGTTAAAGGTTTAGGTCAGTGATTGTCAATCTTTTTTTTGTTGCGGCACATTTTTAACAATTTAAAAATTTGGCGGCACATAAAAAAGATTATAGTCTTTTGGTACTCTCAAATTTTTCTAGATTGCCTTTCTTCCATAAAGTTATTTGTTTTCGGAATCCCACCAGCTTATCGGTTGAGTTTAAGATATATTCATTAGGCCCTTGTATACTTCAATTTATGTTATTAAAAATAACATAAATGTCTGATAAGTAAGCCAGTTTAGCCATAAGCCATAATTTTTATTTTGTTCAAAAAACATTTTCATTTCTTTTTTTAATTCCATCACACGATGTACAACTTTTTTTTTCTTTTTGGCTGCACACTTTTAGAACTTTGCGGCACACAAAAGTGCCGCGAAACATAGGCAGCGAATCACTGATTTAGATACATACTTAAAAAAGTTAACACACAGTGATTATTGCTGAATATGCGCTATTGTCACTAGTACTGGTGATTGTATAATATCACAATACAATCGAGTTGTAACAGCTGAGTGACTTTAATATTAAATGCGATTTGGTTATTCTAAAAGAAGCAGTATAAAACGTTATAACTAGAATTGAAGTGTTGTGTAATGTTATTGTGGTCGCCGTAGTCTATAGTAGGTAGTGCGTTGGCTCCGAGTTCAAACCCCAGCTCTAACATCTTGATATAAAAAAAAAATATTTGTTTCGGTGACCCTTTCTTATAGTTTTTTTTGGCAAAAGTTCTAAGGTCCATTATTACAACTTGCCTATAAAGTGACCAATAGTTAAAGGTAACTTTCGTTAACGGGAGGAATAAAGTGACCTTTAAATGCTTTTCGTTATTACAACTTACCTTTAAAATAAAAGTTATATTTTTTAAAATACGGCAATACCAGAACAAAAACCGATTACTTTTTGCATTAAATGTGTTTAAAAGACACCAAGTGGCAACAATGCGCATGTTTACATGAATGAATAAACAAAAAAATTTTGTAAATTGTGCACTAAAGAAACTTAACAACAATGAAATGTGTTTTACTTTCCATTTTTATTGAATTTACTTCTTTGTTGACAAAATAAATAAAATATTATTGTTAACAATTCAACGAACAAAACAATATGGCAGTCTCAAAAAAATATGGTAAGCTCAAAAATTTAAACCTGACGTTAAAAGTTAAAGGCAAGGCAATCTTTCCAATAACTTAATCGGTCACTTTTAGGGTAAAGTTTACCTTTAACTAAAGGCAAGTTGTAATAATGGGCCTAAGAGTAACTGATTGCCAGCAACAAATTCTCAAGACTGTCGTTCGGATTCGTTGTTAAATTGTAGATCCCGATACTCATGGATAAAAATTGATGCACACAGTATGGGTGTTGTGAGGAACTAGGCCATATCTCTAAAAAGGATTGCAATGGCCAAATTATAGCCCCGATTATCGTTCACAACAACTAAATGTTGTGTTGTATTGGCTACAACATATAAAAACAAATGTTGTAAACAATATTCAAAGTATATGGTACAACACATAGGTGTTGTAAATCATAATCTCAATTTTAGAAATACAACATTAAATTAACAACTGTTGTGAACCATAATCGGGGCCTATGTGTGCATGTCTGTATATGTATGTAATGTGTTCTCAGAAATAATATCTGGCCACCCTTTTATTTCAACCCCTTCTTTTTTTTGTAAAACCCAATTATAAAATAAAAAAAAACTAATACTTAAATATTTCATTTATTACAAAAACTTTTTCAAATTGAACCATACCACAAAGCTATGACCCTCTTTAAATAATACCTTGTTTTCTATTTAAAATTCTCTGGTCGGAAATATAAATTTCATAACGTTTTCACCTCTTGCCAAGTTAATGTTACTTACTGTAACGTTATTTGTTTCATTATAAAATAAAAATACATTTTATTTGAAATACATACTTTACATAATAAATTCTAGACGATTTTTGTATTTTCCTTTTGAACCGAAAAACAAACGCATCAAATTACCCACTTACAAGTAGATTTTGTTTGTCGCTATATTTTTTTCTACTCCTGTCTTTTTGTCGTGAGTTGGTTTGCATGCCAGGTAAATATTAACATAGTTTACCTACTTACATATATACAAACATACATAGTTAAGTATGAAGTATGTACTTTATTTATAAATTTACATGTTTGTCTTAAATTTTACATACATACATATGTATAATTTTTATTTTGCTTTTATGACGATTTAATTTGTCAAAAGGGAGAAGTATTTTTTAAAGAAGAAACAGAAACAAAAGAAAAAAGTGAAAATCTTAGAATTTCCATGGTTTTCATTAATGACCCGATTAAAAAGAGTATTAGAATTACTGTGTTAATAAAGTTCTTCGAATTGCGGTTGTATTTCAAAAGTAGATTCCGTGTAACTGTTGTAATAAATAAATTTAAAATTTGTGTAACTTAAACCAGTCTTGGACAAATTGTTTCACCTAATTTTAAATATTTTATTAATGCAATAAAACAAGTACTTTTGTAAAATATTTCAAAACGGCGTATTTCCTTTTTGGGTCACACAATCTTTCACAACAAAAGGTGTAAATGGTTTGTATTTTGTTGTTTTTGCAAAAGTGTTGATATGAGTTTTTTCAACTAAAATTTTTGTTAAAATTTTACAAATATTTTAAAACTAAAAAACTGAGTTCTATTACGAAAACAACACATTCAATTTATTTTTGGTTCTAAATACCTCCGATGATTTAAAGTTGTTGAAACAATTAATTAAGAGAATTTTTATTTTAATCAAAGCAATTAATTCAATTAAAAATTAATTGATAAGAATTTAATTTGTGGATTAATTTTCTTTGTCTGCAATTATTAAAAAAAACAAGATGTTTTTATAAATTTTGGGTTTTATTTGATGTATTTTAGGCACAAAAACTATTCTGTTTGATCTAAATAATTTGTTTAAAACTTGTTGAAAAAAAAAAGTTTTTGTTTTAACAACTTTGTCTAAAAATATTTGTATGTGTTTAAAGTTATCATACCCAATCCAGTGTATTAAAATCAGTCTTTTATAAAGTTTTGGAAATAGAAAATGTTGCAGTGGCCCTTCTACTCCATAATAACACCCATTGTTAAATGCATAACAAGATTATAAGAACTGTTGAAGTGCTACTGCATTGTAGAAAACAGAGCAAAAATCTAGAGATTGATATTCTGGGTCTTGCTTCTCCACAAACATTAGAAAAAGAGAACCATTATTAATCGACAATTTCATAACAAACAATTACATTTACCCTAAAATCGAAAAAAGTACTTTGCCGCTTTAGTTATTTGCTACTTATTAGCTTTTAATAAAAGGTTTAGACAAATGAGAGAGAGAGAGAGAGAGAGAGAGAGAGCTATTACACACTTTTGTCTGATAAATTCAACGAAGCCAGATAAAATCCTAAGATATATTTCCTTGTCCCACCTTAAATTTTTGTAGCTTACAGACTGGTCAAGGTATTGATGTACCACTTGATTTTTAGAAGTCGAAATGGCCGAAAAAAGGGCGTATTTATTTCCACAATTAAATAATATATCGTCGCAAAAATTAAAGAACGCTGTATCTTACAAAAACTCGTAAATAGGTTTTTTGCATAATTTTTATCAGAAAAAATAAAATACACGTCGATTGGTCCCGGTCCCAGATTTATATGATGAAAAGAAATTCACTTAAGCCGCCTGAGTTTTGAAAAATACCAGTGTCTTCTTTCTACTTTCATACAGGTTTTTTGCCTCTGGTGAACATTAAATGTTTTGTCAGTTACAGCGTTTTTTAATTTTTGCGACGATATAATTCGCTTTTTTTAAGATGCCACTTACATATGTTGCTGTATTGAACAACATTTCTATAGTTGTTTAGTGGTTATAATTGCCGCTTTGAGAGCCTTGATTGACATAACAACACTTCATACTTACGTGATGTTCAGTAGCAAAGATTTTCATCAAAACACTTCCAAATTTGTCGAGGAATTTGGCCATTCTTGGTTGTTCGGAACACAATTTCAGTCTCGAGTGCCATGCCCTTGGAGCTATGCCTTGGCAGAAGATTCAAAGTTGAGGTACTGGATCAGGAATGTTGGTCTACTGGATGTTTGGTTCGGAATAAGTTCAGTCTGAACTGTTATATATATGCTTTCAAAATGAAAATGGGGTTGGGTTTGGTATTCATTAACTCAGTCGGGGCTCGTCAATTCCACTCTTCAGTGTTTTTTAGGCTGAGATATTGGTCATAGCCATATGCACTGAGATTAAACTGGATATTGGGCTCAATGGCAAGAAAATTATTTTCTTCTTCAGGGCACTTATCTTTCATCATATGACATTGTGGTGTGAGAGTTCATTTGAAGGGAATGGCCATCACAAATGTAGATGTTTGCAGACTATGCTCACATGCAACAGAATGTGAATGTGTGGCTCTTGATAGATTTAGATCATAGATGCCCAGTAGTAGTGTTTCGCTGGCGAACATGACCCACACTAAAATTTCAGACCTATTGGTCTTCATATAGGTCGCTCTTTCTTGAAATTGTGCTGGTTCGAAATTAAATAATAATAACGAATAGTGGGGTGGCTATCATTATAAAAATTTTAAATATATATTTGGAGTTTTTTTAAATATTAGTTTAGTTTAGAATATACGTTTAGTAGCAATTCTGATGAAAAATTAAAAAAAAATGGGTTTTCTGATATTTAAATTGAATTTTTTACATATTCAATTGGCTTCTTTAAACACTATTCTTTTTTTGTATATCGTTCGTCTCAAGTAGAAAGGCTCTAACACGTATTTTTTACGTAATTCAAATACATTTTACACAAATGCACTCCGCCAAAAAAAAAGACAATTATATCGTCGCAAGAATTAAAGAACGCTGTAACTGATAAAAAATCTAAAATACGTTTTTGCATCATTTTTATCAGAAAAAAATACGCGTCGATTGGTCCCGGTCCCAGATTTCTATGATGAAAAGAAATTCACTTAAGCCGTCTGAGTGTTGAAAAATACCAGTGTCTTTGTTCTACTTTCATACAGGTTTTTTGGCTCTGGTGAACATTTAAGGTTTTGTCAGTTACAGCGTTCTTTAATTCCATCGACGATATGAACATCAAATTTGTCTTTGGTTTTAATTAATACTTCCATTTAAAAAAAAAACTTACATGTAGAATATTAGAGTTTCTATTTTGTTTTTACGTTCACCTTTAAAGTCACAGTTATATGTGTTGGTGTCTTTCTGTTTGATATATATATGTATGTATGTAAGAAATTTCTTTATGTATAAAAACTAATTTCTTTCTGTATATTTATTTTTTAACAGCTTTACTAAACGTGTAAACAAAAAAAAACCTAAAAATAAAGAAATATATATATCATCTGCAATAATGTGTCTGCTTGGGTTAATAACGAGTGCAATTAAAAACTGCATATAAGTCTTGTAATTTAATATAAAAATATATGTCCATAACGTAAAATACCGCATCCATATTTAAATATTTATAAGGCGAAAGCATCAAAAATAAACGCATGATTTTATTTATTACAATTATCAAGATCGGAAAACTATATAGAAATAATAATAATAATAATGACTAAACAACAACAACAACAATTACTACTTTTCATATTTTATCATCAACAAGAATTGCTGTTAACATTTGTAAAATAAAATTCAAATCGTAACTAAAAATTGAACAACAACAACAAAAAATAAATAAATCAATTAATTCTAATACATATTTCGCAATCTTTTGCTCTTTTATTCAACCAACACCTTTGTGGTGATTGCCATAACGAAAACAAAAAATAAAATAAAAAATAAATATTTAAACGTTTTTGTTGGCGTTTGAAAACGAATTGAAAAACATATAAAAATCATGCATAAAACTAAACTAAACCATAATAATAATAAAAGTAAACATTTTAATAATAATAAAACATCATCGACATCATTAACGTCTTCATTAACATCATCATTATTGCCATCTGCATCTTTAAATAATCCAATCGATGAATTACATTCACATTTACAACAACATCATCATCATCACTATCATCAACCAATAACAACAACAACAACAACAACTACAGCAAAAACATCAAATATATTAAATTCATCTATTGCTTCAATCGATTTAGAGCAATACATTGAAGCAATGGAAGCACGAACAACAGCTAATGAACGTACTCCGGAAACCGATGTCTGGGCCCAGTTACAACAAAAAGAATCGGATATATTATTGGCTGCTGAACTGGGCAAAGCATTGTTAGAGAAAAATGAAGAATTGGTTAAGCAACAAGAAAAATTAATTGAAGATTATTCAGCAAAAATTGAGGTGAGTTTACAAAAAAAAAATATTTTTATTTTTAGTTTTTTAAGTGCTATTTATTAGTTCTTTATGCAATAATTATAACCCTCAATGCCAATGGTGGCCTGATGGTATAAAGAAAATTTGTTGTATCATTATCTGTTGAAATTATATTGAAATAGAATTTAAAGCATATGTTGCTACCACTAAGAAACAACATTATTAAATTCTTTAGAATAAATGTTAATTATTGATCAGCAATTTAACTTGGTAATGCTGACACTAGTGAAGTTGACTATTATTGATTTTTCTTTAGTAAAATACAATTCAGATGCGATAAACTTATAGTCATGACAGAACGTTGATGGTTTTCTTAAATGAAAACATTCTTGTAGCATTAAAGCGAGGCATTCGACAATGTTACGCTTAACACGTTTTTTTTTCTCAAACAATAGTCCGTACAGCAGGCGGTCGGACACTGTTTCCACAATATTTCTGATTAAGATAATCTATAGTAGGGTAATAACAATAGGTGTGGAAGAAAGAAGCGTGACAAATAAATGAAAACTTCTATTTTTACGACATCCGTAAATATTATGATCTTTTTTTATATTATATAAGTACATATTTGTTTTTTTTTTATTTGAGACCAATACTCAAGGGTAAACCCCTACTAAATGCTGTGCATTGTATTGGAATTTTGGAAAGGACAGTACATACTTATATTATTATTAATTATTATATTATTATTAAGCGCCTTAGGAATTAGACAAATTACTGTGAATTGATCATTCAAAGGCCAGTGTTATACCTTCACTCTTGAATGATCAACAGCAATCGCCTCATCGTTGCATGTTGATTGTGTGGTGAGTGTGCCTTCGCTAAGTAGGTTTAGTAGTTGTTATTCTTTCTAACTTTACAAGTACATTTCATAGATATTTACTTGAAGTTGTCTTTTTTCATCAATATCAATACGAGTACACAGGAAGTGAAATAACGAACATTTTCGCCATAGTCTGCTTATTATTTCCGTAAAGTAGAATTCAGTGTAAGCCGCCGAAAAGTTACTGATATGTATGGTACTGAAACCCTTAAAGAAATTTGTTTGAAAAATTCCATTCTACAGATTTTTCTCTTAAAAATGATCAACGTTCTTTTATTTTATAGAATAAATTTGTAATTACGTAATTGTTAACCCATTATATACACGAAATATAAATAACCCGCCACGCCCACTTTAAGAGATACTTATAACTAGAAAGCTACTTAATTAAATATCAAAATATTATCTCTTATTGATATTCGTTTTTTTTTCTTTGGATAACCCAATGGTCTAGTGTATAATGTACTATACTGCTAGTGCAAGCGTTATGGGTTACGTTATGGGTTCGAATACCATTAAAGTTTGCGACACTACACCTAACTTAAGGTTTTAGTCACTCCGCTTGTACTAATTAATTAGAATATAATTCAATATTGTACTGTAATTTAGTAAATAAATAAATAATATGCCTTTTTAAATAATTTTTGACGAAATGTTTACATAAAATGCAATATTTGCATAAAATATTTCCAAAAAATAGCAGTTACGCTTTTTTCGTAAAATATTTGTTTAGTGTGAACGCAACTTAAGTATGTCAGTAAATATTGATCATAAATTAATGTACCATATGGGTTTATACTTGAAATATTTGTCCATAATTCTACAAAAAATTGTTGGTGTATTAAGCCTACTTTAAGAAATAAATCTGTGGCTTGGTGTTAAAAGGGCCAAAGTCAAAAAAATCAGTTTAGAGAAAATTGAATTTTAAGTTTTTATTTTTCATATAAGTCTAACATTGGCTACAAAATCTCTTATAAATCTATTATGGATTGAACTAGAAATTGATTGTTGAAGCAAAATAAAAGAGAGTTAAAAAGGAGCCTAATACAACGACTAATTCAAAACAGCCGAAAATTGGCATTGGCTTTTAGCAACAACCCAGCAGAAATATAAATGGGAAATTTCAGAAATGTATGGGGTAAATAAATAAGCACAGATATGCAATATCTGCTGGGTTTTAAAAGTTTTTATAAAAAAAAATAAACAAAAAGAAAAAAATTAAATTTTATGATGTTTAAGTCTTGATGCTGGGGACAATGAGGAATTCTCGCACAAGCATGGATGAGTAAAGTTGAAGGCATTATAGTGAATGCTCTGAAAATCGTCTTATATGCCCAAATTTATAGTGCTTATTTTTAAATTGTCCTTTAAAATTTAACATAGACAAAAAATGAATGATCAGGAGAAAAGCGCCACCTATTGGGGAAGGCACTCACCACAATCAGCAAGCAACTATGGGGCAATTGCTGTTGATCATTCAAGGGTTAAAGTATAACACTGGCCTTTGAAACTTCAATTCACAGCAACTTGTCCCATTCCTTAGGCGCTTATTAATATAAAAAAATACCATCCTTTTTACAAAAATTCCAATACAATGTATCTCATTTACCCCTGAGTATTGGTCTCAATAAAAAAATGCGAGCCCCTGACTATTGTACCTCAAAGTGTGAGTGTGCTACTCTGTGTTTATGATAGAGAGCGTTAGGCTTTCAACCGCTTTCTGTAAAATGAATGATTTAAGAACAGAAATAGAGTTTAAAGCTATTCGGGAGAGTAATTAAGGTCAACTTAGAATAGTAAACAGTTATCGATTACAAATACCTATAATTTTATTATTTTAACAAAAATATTCTAATTTTTCAGAGACTTAATAGCAGTTAAAGAGTTATTTTGAATTTGTTTTCTAGTTAATACTTTAAAATACGAAACAACTGCTTATTTTGGAATTTAATCGTCAAGAAATTTTCTTAAATTTCTAATTATTTAAAAATTCCCATAATTATAAAGCTTTTTTTGAAGTTTCTTTTCATTTCTTTAAAATGCTATTTCTTGATAAAAGTAAGTGTGAATATACCGCCATAAAGTCCATATTATAATACTTATACTACCACTAATTACAAAAATAGAAAAAGAAGTAAAACACAAGTATTACGAAAAATCAACTTTAACCTCCAACTTTTCTTTATGGTCATTTAACAAGAAAAAAATTGCTACTCGTTTACTAGATATTTGAAGTTCAAAAACCTTTTTTGTAATTAAAGGTTTTATTACTTTTTTTTGTTGTTGTTGATAACATGAACATATGGAAAACCAATATCAATAGTAGTTTATTAACAACTAAATAAATAAAAAAGGAATACAAACAATTTATGGAAATAACTTAAACCCCCTAAAGTTTATTAGTTAGATGCATAACCTCAACGAAGGTTACCGCTTAATGATATGAACTGCATGAAAAAACAGTAGGACTCCTTTTTTAAAGGTGTAATGACACACCTTGAACCTGTACTAAAACAGAAAGCTTTGACAATTAGTTGGAGTATGTTTTTTTGATCGATATTTGGTAAGTTTTTCACTAGGCTTTAGAGAATGTTTGTTATCATTTCTATATTTGAATGTCAATTTCAGTGTTATTTTTATAACATACGTATATATGTATTTTCTTTGCTTCTAAATAATACTTATTTTGAATTTATAAAAAAAAAACATTTGAGAAGAAAAACAAACATAATACAAATATCAAATAAAAAGGTTAAAATCCCACAAAACCATGCTAGCCATTAAAACCCCTCCTCCATAATAGCAACCATTTTTATGAAAAATAAAGTTCAAGGCCATGTTATGGAAACATGATAACAATTTTTATATCTTTAAGATACAGTTGTTGTCGTCTTAACATGGGAAATTTTCTTTTGCTTTCTTTAAATCATCATTGCGGTTAAAATATGTATTGGATTATGGAAAAAGTATTATTAAAAATATTTCTTATTTCATAAACTATAGAAAAAAATCGATAGTCTATAAAAAAGATACATAAATAATTAAAATTACAATTTAAATAATAAATGTTACCATGAAAATTATACACTACAGAATATAATTTTAATAGCACTTGCTTACAATTTTATAGCATTATTTTAGATATCAGGGGCTTTATTCTGTAATTCTCCTAAGCTAAAATGCTAAAATTTTGGGTTTTTGAAACAGGCTGGGCGTTAGAATATATAAAATTAAAAAGTTTAGAGGTAATAGGCATGAATTTTAAAATTACAATAAGCGGTCAAGAATTCTATTCGTAGCCAAAAAGTCCTAAATCAAATTTATAAATTTTTAGCGATAGAGTTTTAGCTTAGGAGAGTTACAGAATAAGGCATCAGTTCTGCTTTAATTTTCTTTCTCACCTTGTCAAGATGAGAACTTTTTGAAGAATTTTTGAGAAATTTTTGAATTGAACTTTTTTAAGAGTAGTCTTTATAGTATTGGGTAAAAATTAATTGAAATCAACGTATTACATACATACATAATTGGCCATTACAACCCTGTGTCAGGGTTACGGCCTAGCTTCTCGCAGCCTCATGTTGTGTGTGTAAATTTTTATCCATGAGTACCGGGATCTACAGTCGACTCCGAACGACAGATTTGAGAAGCTTTTTCATGGTAATCAATTACTCTCAGAGCTTTTGCCAGAAGACTGCTAAGAGTTCGTCGCCGAAAGAAATATTTTTTCGTACTTCATATTATTTGAAGATTTCAGAGCTTAGATTTGAACTCGGCACTATCGTCTAAGTAAGCCAATACACTAACCACTAGACCACGCAGACATCATCATCATATATGTACTTATAATAATGTAATGTTAGACTTTTTTGTAGAAAAGAAAACGTCATAAGACATAAACTCGATTTACTCACACAGAAAATGGACTAGTTCTTTAAATTTTTTAGGCAATAATTCGTTAAGTGTTGTGGTGACGTGAATTGTCAGTTCAGGCGCACCGAAAGTCTGTATATAACCCATTACACACCCCAGTTTCTTACCTTAATTGGAGGAATTTAAACTGAAAAACATTGGCTCCACTAGGTTTTAACAATAGTGCACGTTGCGAAATGCAGTCAATCTTTAGCTGGTCATTAAAGTTTCGAATTGCTTGCGTATGATATACATCGAATAGAGTAATTTTTCTCCTGGCCAATTCTAGCCGTATTTGTTTAATTGCTTTGCCCAAATGGACCAGCAGATTAGAATTGTTCGTATTTCTAGATAGCGGCTCTCTTTATGAACAATTTCTGGCCAATATCACACAACACTCAACACAATATTATTTGTCGTTAATTTGATTTTTAAAGTTGATTGTTATTTGAGTTTTTCGCTTAATATTGTTGTATTTAAACCATTATCGTCTTTAAGAAATCGATTCAGCAATATTTTATTGATAATTATTTTCGCTTTCTCTTGACGGTATACTATTTGCTATTTCTGCCACTTTCTATAGCGAAAAAAAACACGGATGGTTTCCTTAAGTTTTCTTTTTTGAGAATAATGAAATATTTTTCAGATATTTTAAAGCAGAGTAAAATTAAAATGCACTTTGCTGAAAAGCATTCATAACTGTTGACTTGTGTACATGCTTAAACTTTTAAAGATCACACTAATAATGATTTGAAAACATAAGAAGATTTTTAATTCACCAGTTGAACATCAAAATCTAGAATAGATTTAAGAGTCGTCCCCCTTTGGTTGGTTGTTTGGTTTATGTAACCTTGTCTTCCTTCTATTTAAGAGTCATTCGTATGGAAGTGGTTTTCCTCCTTCAAGTTCCTTAGTATGGGCGTCTTTATTTACATTTTCAAAACAAAAATTGTTTAATTATTCTTTAAAGAAATGGAAAGTCCTTGAGTTTTTTTATTTGTTTTTATTTTTTTTTATTTTTAATATATAAAGCCATTGAAGACAAAATGATTTAAAGCGTCACGTACTTACACGTTGAGTTTGTTAAAAAATGAGTACAGTTTAATAAATAATAGAAGAGCGTAAATTGTCAAATAAAAAGTTTTAAATATGAACTCATAAAATCAAAAGGAAATACTGGAGGGGGTAAAAACTAAATTATACATTAGGGAAGGTAAGTTTGACAAAAAAAAGAGAAAAAAATTAACAGGTGTATCTAACCACCACCACTATTGTTTTGCTACTGCTAATATGGCTAAAACAACAACGACAATTACAAAAATTTGATTAAATAAATAAAATAATAATTTAGTAAAAGCGAATGGAAACATTTTTAAAATGACACGTTTTATATGAAATTTTATTGATTTATTTCTTGTGTCGTTTTTTAACTCTATTTTACACAAAAAGCGAAAAAAAGAAGAAGAGATGTAGGAAGCAAAGCTCTGAAAAGTAAAAAAGATAATAATAATAATAAAAACGGCGTAGTTATGAAAATAAAAAATATGATTTCTATTTAAGTCAAAAAAGGGGGAAAAAAACGAAACGAACTGATATTACTTAGAATTTCTATTTCAACGGGAGTAATTAAAGTTACATGTGAAGTGTCTTAAACCAAGAAAATTAAATAATAAAAAAAAAATAATGCTGTCAGTAATCGCTGAGACTAAGCTTGCTTTAAATTTAGCATAGAAAACATTTACACTCAAAATATTATAGGCCGTAATATACACAATTTTAGTAATTTAGGAACTTATATTTCCGTTTTATTTTTTTTTTCTTAATTTGTGTCTTTGTTTGAAGAAATTAGATTTCTGTATGTCAATAAAACAACAGCAATATTACAATATTTATTTGGTTAATAATACTTTCAGGTATTTCTTGCTGCTCTCTATAATGTGGCCAAAATTTCTTTAAAATTTTAATTATCGAAAGAGGCATTTATTTGTTAGTTGGTTCGATCTTTTTTATAGAGCCATTTCCTCAATTTTTGAAAATATGAAATAGACAAGGCAGCAACCCGTTTCTTAGTTTATTGATTTTTGTTACGAAAACTATACATGTCTGTATCCTTTCAAAAGAGCTTTTCGTTTAATCCAATGTGGTCGGTATTGTTTTCTAATCCTCTAAATCGAAAAAACAAAAAAAAACAAACAAAAAACAAAAAAACGGTCATCACGACTTTATTGGCTAACAAATACCAATACATCTTGACCTTTTTTGTCGCTGATTCACATCCACAAACCCTATGTTTCATTTACGATTTAAAAAAGATCAATAAGATCCATACTGCGGTGAAACAATGTCAAACATACCAGTCAAGTGTATTGTCAGAAAGCTCAGTAAACGTACCTTATTTCAGATTTTAAAACAACGATTACTAAAGCGTCCGAATTGTTTATTAAGCTTTGTAAGGGTTAATTTATCGTCTTTTACTTACAAAACTGTCTACCATACTGTTACGTGAATGCTGCACTCCTGTTCTAGCGCTATACTTCTATATGCCTGTTGCACTCTTGAACGGCGCCATACTGTTATGGAGCGTGTTACACACTCTTGGTTGCGCAGCCGACTAGCTCAGTGGCTTTTCTTAGGAGTAGATTCCAACCAGCTACCAAACTAAACTAAACAGTAAATTTAAAGTAAAAAAAAATACAGAAAAAACAATAACAATCGCGACGTACTACGTGGAAGAATAGGATATTAATTCTCAACTTGCTCACCCAACCATAGACACAATTCTCCATTTTTCAAAAGAAATCATCTATTTTGTCCCCTATTTCCACGCACACAAGCAATTCACGCCATACGACTTATCTCATCTTAGTTTTGCCCGATTTAATAAATGTAGAAGTCATCCAACTTTTGAAGAAGAAAATTATTAAAATTATTTATAAAAAATTTTATTGTGTTTTATATTAAGATTTTATAAATGCATGCCTTTTTTTGCTTAAAAATCGAAAATCGAAAAAAAACCTCCATTCCGAATCGAAATGTAGAATCAAAGTTGATTAATTAAGAGCTGCAACAACCTTGCAAAGCAATTGATTTTTATAAAGGAATTCTTTAGTGATGAAACTACAAAGCTAAAATTTTACAAAAAATATAAATATTTTTAACAATTCTGAATTCTTTCTGAATTCTTAATTGGAATCTTTTATTGAATTTATTTTATGTAAAGGTGTTGTATAATTATTATATCGGTCTTAAGATCCTAAAACTGATATTCTTGTGACAATTAACATCCAAGTTGATTTTGGTCCAAGCTTTTTTTACGGCTCGATTTATAATCATTACATGAAAGGAATCCCCACACTTTTGCAATAATATTGAGTTCACATGAATAACTTCTTGATTAAAGCCTGCCTCATCAGAACATTTAATTTTTATCCTTTTAGCTTCAGATCAGAGTGGGCAAACAAACAAAACAATTCGCAAATTCGCAAACGTTACCACAAAGTCATAAACTTTAAAATTTTTTTTAATCGTATTGTACATGAGCAAAACCAAGACAAATACTTTCTAAATGAGAAAGAGCGCAAACGAAAAAAATTCGCTTTTTGTTTTTGTGCTTGTTTTGTTATTTTGTTAAATTCGTATAATTTCTCTGCTTCTTTTCTTTTCCCCCATTAATTTTTTGTTGTCCCTACGCACATTTGAGTTAATGTATTTGTAATGCTCAAAACAAAAGCAATATACAAAACTTTTTGTTTTACTCATTGTAAAGAACAAAAGAAAATAAGATCAAACGTATCGTTTTGTTTATTTTCCTACTCTGCTTCAGATAGAGAATTTTGTCAACCTACTTGAAACACAAATTATTTCAGCATCTTAAAATGCAATGAATAATGGCTATTCGAAATAAATATTTATTGTAAATTTATGACATTAAGCTTAACCTATTCCAAGTAGTCGCCGTGGTCTAATGGTTAGTGTGTTGAACAAAATTAAAATAGGAGACATGGAGAAATAGTAAAGGGAAAAATGGTAAAGGGAAAAAAGTAACCCGGGAAATTCTTTTTTATAAATCAGCAGAAATACTTCGCCGAAGAGCCTACAATCGAAAAAAAAATACATATAATGCTTATCTTTTAGAATAAATTCATTGGTGTAGAGTTTATTTTAAATCTTCAAGAAGCTAATATTATAAAGCCCCAATAGATCGTTCTTACTACACATAATTTTAATGTTTTAAAATTCAAACTTAATAAATTACAACAAAAAAGGAGAGGTATTTTAAATTAAAACATGGTTTTTAAATTCTTTTTGTTTAAAATTAAAATTACCAACAAGAGAAACCTGAAATGTTAATAGAGTATAATAATAAAAATGTTAATAGACATAGAAATTAATTAAAAATATATTATACGAGTATGTTTATAAATAGGAAACTACGCAGAATATTGCAATAAAATGAAATCGATAGAAAAAATAGTAATTCGCATGAGAAAAAGGAAAGAATTAAAAAAAACTTTGCATTAATTAAAAAGAAAGTTTTCGTTCGTTTTTTCTTTCTTTTAATATATGTAATTTACATTACATATCTACATATGTACGAGTATCTATATACATATGTATGTACAATGTTTTGAAATTCTTTAGCAATAATTTCCATAAATTTCCAACTTTTACTGGCCTCGTGTAGATCAATTTCCTTTAATTCGTTTTTTTTTAATAATTTTTATTGATTTTCACTTTTCTTTCTTTGTACATTTTGTTTTATTGAATTAATAGCAGTTTTCATTTAGGTTATTGTAAAATGTAATTATTACTTTAGATATTAAATTTATATTTTTATTATCTTTTTAATTTTTTTTTTAATAAATTAGAAGCGTTTTACAAAAAACGCCCACTCACATTTTTTTATATAATAAACTAAAAAGTCTCTTGTTTTTATTTTGTCTGTTTTAAATTTAGTAGACTTACGTCAGTTGTATTTTTTTAGTATTATATTCGTGTTGACCATCATTATTATTACCAGTTTTTTTGTTGGCAGTATTATTTTAATAATAATGAAAAAAAAAAAAAATTAATTAACATATGACTAACAAAAGTATATATAATTTAAAATCCTTTCAAGTATTGTTGGCATTTTTGGCAAAAACCACAAACTTTTTTTCATGTATATTTGTGTCGCTTTGTTTTATATATAAAAAAAAATACATATAAAAAAATAAAGTTGAAATAAATATCGCGTATCTTCTTTTTTTGTATACAAATTTGACCTCACCTAGTTTTAGTTGTAATACAACTGACTGACATCTATTTTTTTACGAAACATTTAAATGAAATGTAATACAATTATTAAGGGTATTAACTTCAAGAGCGAAAATTTATTATACGGGTAATAGGCAAATATTTGTATACTTTGCTACACATAAAAAAACCTGAAATACTGATTTTAATTACAAAAACAACACATTCAATTAAATTGTGTTTGAAATTCATCCGATGAGCGAAAGAATTAAAAAGTTGATTGAATTGTTTTTCCTCAAAGTACGAGTACTAAGAGAATTGTTATTGAGATCAAGGAAATTATTGATTCAGTTAAAAATTAATCGATAATAAAAAAAGAAATATAAACAAAAAAATTCTTTCGCCGACTACCTCTTCTGGCAAAAGCTCTCTCTCTCTCTCTCTATCTCTTATTCTGATTGCCATGAATAAGCTTCTCAAGTTGGTCGTTCGGAACCGATTTAAATTGTAGGTCCCGTTGCTCATGAATAAAAATTGACACACACAACATGAGTGCTGCGAGAAGCTTGGCCATAACTCTGAAACGGGGTTGTAATAGTCAATATCGTATGTATGTGTGTATTGTAAACACACTGAGAAATACAAACGTTAAAACAGAAATGAAATTCTACACTGCGCGTCATCAGGTTAGCGCCCCTCTTTAAACTCTCCGTTAATGTTAAATACTACCTAAACTACTTGTGCTATGGACTTGCAATTTTTACGTATTTGACTTCTATCAATTCTTCTTAAAATAAAACAATAATGGCTACTGTAATGTTGAAGTTACTATTTTATTTTTAATTTTTGGAAAAAGTATATTAAAAAAAGTAAAAAGTAAAGTAAAAAAGTATATTAAAAATTGGTCATCAGGATAGCGCTATTTGCGATAATTTCAATATATTTAGTTTTTTAAGCAAAAATAATGCTTTTTATTGCCAGTTATCCGAGCTTTTTGATTTATACCTCTATTAACCGTGCTTTACCCCTACTATCCATGCAGCATTCATGTTTTTTATTATGTAAATCTAAATCCAGTGGTTCCGCTTATTTTGATTTTATATTCTCTATTGTGATTTGTATGTTTTGTATAATATATGTGAATCTGTAGTTATATAAATCGAATATTTAAATAAAAATAAATAAATACAAAATAAAATTCTGTATATATGTATTAATATAACTTCTATTAACAGTGAATTGCGATTATCAGTTCTGGTGCCGGTCCCACGAGAGCCGGATAATCGAGGTTTAACTGTATAATCATATGGTTCATTATTTGTGCCTATAAGACACAAAATATCTTAATGGCCACGTTGTTTGCCGCAGACTACCCTATTGGTTGATAAAACTAATATTTCTCCCTTATAATGCTTTATGATTTATATAACCATAGTTTTTTTTCTTTTGGCATATACACTAGCACCTAAAAAAATTCTCTATAAAAAAATATTTTTTTTGAACTAGAATTCTGATGTTGTAATCATGTCGTCAGAAAAAAAAAACATATCTACGAATTTAGTGTAATTATTACAAAGAAAGACTAGTGGGACAGCTAAACCATCACACAAATACATATGTATATGCACAAAAAACAACTTTTTTGCTTGGGTCATACAATGTAATATTTTTGTTTAGCCAAGTAGGTTGACTGGGAGTATGACAGGTAGTAAGCCAAACAGCTCTTTTAAACATTTCACTGCGTTACTTTATTCTGCAAATTTGTTGGTTGATGATTAAAAGTCAAGAAAAGTGGAACATTTTTTTTAAGTTTTATTTGGGTTATGAAAATTAGTACAAAAATTAAGGTTTTTTTTTTTTAATTTATTATATTCAATATACATATTTACTTTTGGTTTTAAAAGTTAAAGAAAACAATATAAATTTAAATTGAAAAAAAAAATTGTTAAAGCTTAACTATAAAAGAATTATATTCTTAAGGTTCTTACGGAGGAATATACCTAAATAAATAAATAATACGTTGATGTTCAGTTTACATTTCGTGTATGCCCTCAAAGTTATATCTATTTTTTTTATTTCCTAAGAATACGACTAAAAAACTTTTATAGACGTCGTTTATTACACCCGGTATAGATTTCAAGGCTATTTGGTCATTAATAAATATTCTTAAGAATGACATAAGCAGAGATAGTTGTGCATGACAACCTCACTGATATGACACTTTGCCTAAGAAAGTCGAAACCTCACGTCATTGTCTCTTAAAAGTCGTTTTTAAGCTACGAGTAAAGTGTACAAGATTTTGTCTGCTACACATCTCCATTAATGAACTCAGCAGAAATAACGAAATAGTTTTTTTTTAATTATTTAATTTTTTTTCTTACGTTTTCGTTTTTAAAGCGTTTTAAACAACATTTTCAATAGAATATTAGTTTTCTTTATTTATAAAATAAAATTCTTTTTACGAATATGGAAGTAGTACTTGAAATTTCAATACATTGAAAACTTTTTTGAACAAAAAAGTAGAAGTTAAATTTGAAAAACAGGAATGTCTTGCTTTTAAATTCTTTTGTTTGTTTTTTATATACTAATAAATAGGATATAATTCTCATTTAGTGTATGAATGTCAGAATTTATAGTTTTGATACCATCTTTGGGAAAAAGTTTTCTGACGAGTTTCTTGAGTAGAGACGAAATGGACATAAAGACATGCTTATCTTCATAAGCAATACATTCCAATATTAATATTTAACAGCAATATTTTATACTCTATTTAAACTGTCTTAATAAGGTACTTGCGTGTGCCTTAAGTTATTTTGTTAAAAAAAAAATTGAATATAAAATAATTATTTGTTTCTGTTTTTCGCGTTGAGTTATATTGTCACTAATATGTCGCTAGAACAGGGATTGATAGCATATTTCCAAAGACGAAGTTCATGGTGAATCATCAAACTCATACTTTCCGATATATTTATGTAAGTCTGTGCGTTAGCTGTGCATTGTGTAAAGATTAACTACGAATCTTAGTGATAATGTACGCCCACGACTGCGATACAAAATCATCATCACTCATATGACTATAACTTTCGCCACGGAAATATTATTTGACATAATTTTTTGTCCTGGTATGGTTTTTTAATTTATTGCATTGTCCACATTCTGACCTAATGAGGCACTTATTCAGGGAAAAATTTAATTTTACATATTTTTGATCCATCAATTTTAAAAAATTTACAGATATCTCATCCTTCTTAGTTTTTATTTCAACTTAATTAATAATAATTATACATTTTCGAATTAAATTCGAATGTTTTAATGGATCTTTATTATTCTTATTATATATATATTATCCTTAACGGAAGTTAAATCTCATAAGAATACCAGTATTAGGATCTTAGGCTATTAAATTTCATACAATTAATTAATAATAAAAAAAATTAACACAGTTTCCTTTAATCTATATAATAGGTTTGTGTTTTTTTTACTTTTTTGCAAAAAAAAAACCTAAAAATGTTTAATTTAAAAATTAAGGTTAAAACATAATTTCATTGGGCGCATAACTGCGGCACAACAAACACATATGCCCGCACTTGTGTTTAAAATGTAACAATCGAATGAAATGACAAAGTGTATGAAACAAAAGAAAATAAAAACAAAATCGAGCACAAATAAATGTTTGTATAAATGACGGACTGGCTGGCTGGCTGTCTCGCTGGCTGTTTAAATCGTTCGTTCGCTTGACTAAAAGGTAATGGCAAATAATTATAATTTGCATAGAGAAATATTCACAATCATTTGTTATTGTAGATACATGTTCTTCCGAATCAAACAAATACTTATGGTTAAAATACCTACACACATACGCGTATACATATTTAGACCTATAAAATAATACTACCGCATTAGAAATAACTACACATACTCTCTATTTTGCTTTAACTTGAATTTAATTTGGTAAGGGAAACCTAACTAAACGGCTTAATATGTATTACAATTTAAGGTAACACTTTTGGTTTGTTGGTATTTTTGCTATACTCGTACCTATAGGTATATACAGAACTGCTCAAAATTATAGTGCGCTTCTAGTTTTAGAAGTACTTTTATAAGAAACATCAAAATATAATTATTAGTACAGGGTTGTACAATTTGTGCTGAATGCATTTTATTATTTGCATTTAATTTTTGTGAAAATAAAAAACCTTTATATTTAAAAAGAAGATGCTACAATTCTGACCCATTACTACTTGGCAATAGATGCAAAATGATGTGCGTCTCTCTAATTAAACTGTTCAAAGAAAAAGTTAGAAAAAAAATTAATTACTCTTTAAAATTCTTCATATGTATGTATATAAACATTTACTTGTAAAATGCGCTATATATTTGATCAGTACTTTATTTTAGCATTAGAGCCATCATACTATTGTTATGGTATTACATTAATAGCGGTAGTTGTGCTGGTGCTGTTTACAAGTATGTTAATAGAAAAAAAGCATAAATATAGACGTTCGATTATCACCGACTAATGTTACACCTTTTAAAATAACTTAACAGCTATTAGGAAACCGAAAACAACAGTAGTTAATCATTTAAATATATTTTGTGAGGTATCTGAAATAGTGTTTCAATTTTAGTTTCATAACAGTAATATGCTTCTCTTATTTTGTTCAATACCAAAACCACTATCTCTTTTAATATTTAATAAAATCTAATGATTTGGAATTCATTTATTCATATATGAGGTACTGAAAGATCTATTGTACAGCCCTTAATTTAACTAGGGTTTCTATAGTATCTCTCCCAGTTACGTTGCTTTGACGAACTCCAAATTTTGGTCGGTGCCAACTTTGACAAATCCCGTCCGATATTTGGTAATCCTACTGTGCATCAATAATGCACAATTGCGTAGTATGTGCTCTGATGATTCGATCTCCTAGTCACAGAATCTGCATATATTGCACGAAGCGATTCCTATTCTATTTAAATGTACATTGAGTCTACTTGCACTGCCCTGTCAGAAGGTCCGTTAAAATCCTTAGGAATCTAATTCAAGACTCAAATATTCTTCGATCATAATTGCAAAGTAGTAGTTTGGAAAGTCTCAGACCTGTCTGGCCCAAGAAGAGTATCCGCCTCTCCTTTTCCTCTATCGCCAAACTCTCCTTCCCATTCCACAAAAGGGTTCTGGTCCCATCAGTGGCATGGATGCTCCTTTTGTAGCAAATTTGTCTGCCATTTCATTTCCCTGAATACTAACGTGGCCCGGGACCCAGCACAAGTTGACCTTATTGTCCCTACTTAGGCTGTTCCAATGAGTCCTATACTAACTTCGAGTCAGTTTAATAGGAGCCAACTGCTCGAATGGCAGTCTGACTGTCAGATAGTATGGCTATCTCCTGGCCTTGGTACCCATTTTTACAGGATGAATTGAGCGCATCTTTTAATGGCATAAACCTCCGCTTTGAAAATGCCAGCGAATTTTCCTACAGGCTCAGAATATTGCGTCCCAGGTCCAAATATTCCCGCTCCCGTGCCGCCTATGAATTTGAATTACTTGCATAGGTTTCTTTTTAATTAAAAACTTATTGGCCCCTAATCATAGTCAAACACTAAAGCTGGCTCTTTTTAAAAACAACTTTATTTTTTCTACACCTTTAGTGAAAATAAAAGCATATCTGTTTTAAGTCCCATCAGCTTTAACTGGTTGCCACTTTCAAATAGAGAAATAATTTCATACAATATAATACAAAATACTAGAAAGTGGCACCTCTGAACAGCTGATACTAAAAATAACAAAAAAAAAAGCAATATGGCAAATACATACATATGGGAAATGTTTTTGATAAAAACAAATTTGTGATAAAAGGCCATGAAAATATAAATTTATGATTTTATATTTATGTTTAAAATTGCATCCTTAGTTCTTAACAGGAACAAATGGAGCCAATAGAATGGGAGGTGGCCTGTAGCACGGATGAAAAACATAGTATTGACGGTAGTGCATAAATATAAATATATGTACACGGGCAAACGATACTCAAGAGTAGCGATACAGAACTAATTGAAAAAAAAAAAAAAAATATGGGCTTATTTATTTAAATTTTTATTTTGTTTAATTTATTATTGTTTGATAGTTTTTTATGTAAACAGTACACATCTGTTCACATTAAAGTAGGTGATAAATAAGACAAAAACAACTTGAGCTTATTTTAACTTTAAAATACATATGCTTTTACGTTTAACGTCACTTTTTACTTCTCTATAGTTAATCAAATTGTAACTTTTAACAAAAGCCAACTCTTTTTGTGACTGTAATTATTGGTCATTGACTGTTACAGAATATTTTATAATGGACGGAGTTCTAAAATACCATATAGTATAATACTCCTCTCGTGACAATAAACAATAATGACTAAAGCTTGATTGTTCCGCTGATGAAATACAATATCTGACGAAACAAAAATTAAATTAAAAAATTGATCACACCTTTCCTGGGGCTCGAACCCGAGCCTGCAACATCTGAAATACAATATAATTCCAGTGGTTTTTTAGTGCTTTGCTTCTCGAATTTGTAATAAGGAAACCGCTGATACGCTATGCCGGTGGTAATATGGGTAGGAAGTGGAACATAGTTTGGCGTACTGTTTTTAATCTCGTCTAAACTAAATTCCAGTGTTGTCAAAATGTCAATTTTTCTCACTAGATCTAGAGGTTTTTGAAGTTAAAACGAGGAAAGTTTGTAAAAAAAACATATTGTATGCGACAATTTTTATCCATGAGTACCGGAACCTATAGTTTAACATCGAATACAAACGATAGACATGAGACGCTTGTTCAAAGCAATCGGTTATTCTCAGAACGAAAAAACAAAAAAAATTTTTCCATATTTCTTTCGTTCAAGATGTCAGAGCTGAGGTTTGAACCCGGAGATATCGTCTTAGTAAAAAAACACATTACATACTAGACTACGGCCACCACAAGCCTTGGCTGAAACATTAGAATAATAGGCAGCGAAAAAGTCTAATAGTATAATAGTCTTGAATGCGATTTCCGGCAGAGAATCTAAGGGACAATTCTGTCGTTCGATATCGCATAAAGTTTCGAAGTAAATTGTTTTAAAATTGTTATATTATATTTCACTTGCTATTGTATGTCAGAAATAGTCTGAAATGAAGACTTGACAGAATTGACGAATTTCAGAGCGTGGTTAAAAGCGTTGGTTCTAATTTCCGAAGGATTCGAACTACAGTAAGTTCTAATTTACGAGCCTATATTGTATATTGATTGAATTGCATTTAATTAATTAAATATTAAAATATCGTTTAATTCCTTAAATTTTTTTTTGGTTTTTAATAATTTTTAAATACATACATAATACATATGTACATAACATGCTTACATAATTGGCCATTACAACCCTGTTTCAGGGTTACGGCCTAGCATCTAGCAGCACTCATGTTGTGTGTGTTAATTTTTATCCATGAGTACCAGGACCTATAGTACCTGTTGTGAGGTAGTCGCTGAAAGACATACTTTTTTCATATTTCTTTTTTTTAAGCCTGTCATAGCTGACATTTGAACCCGGCGTTATCGTCTTAGTAAGCCAACACACTAACCACTAGACAACGACGACTGCAATTTTTAAATACATTGTTAAATAAAAAGGAATATTTTAATATAGTGTTTCTATAAAATAGTAAACTTCTGGGCAGTGTTAGTCTGTTAATGCGGGCAACTTTGGATCATCGATAATCACCGCTGTTTCACTACAACAAGCTTAATTGGTTGCATTACCTTGCTCGTAATTAGTTGGAATTTAAGTTGAAATTATAGATTGCCATACGATAATAAATAAATATTTGCCTAATGTGATCATACCTTTGCTGATGTACACAAAACCTCTTAAAAAAACTTTAACAGCAACTGCATAAATATTATAATTAACAAAAGAATTAAATTTTTATATATTTTTATTGTTGTTTATTTTCAAACACTTCTATAACATCTGTAGTAGGGTATGAGCAATTACTTATATACATAAATAGTTTAAAAATATATTTTTAGGTTTAAAAATGTGTGTGTGTGTGTGTTTAAGCCAAGATGATTCATAATTTTATTTTCATGATTTCTTTTTGTGTTGTTTCTCTACCTTTTTTTTCGCAAATATATTTTATTTTTTAATTCTTTATTTTTTTTTTATAAACTTATATATTTTGTTTTTTAGTTAAAGAAATTTATCAAAAGAAAACAGAAACCAAGAACTGGTTTTCATCAAGATAATCTGATAATATGTACTCGTATAAGACCATAAATTTTGTTAAAAAAAAATTAAATTGAGTGTCAAAAGTTACTTTTAAACTCAAAAAAAAAAAAAAAAGATCTTAAAAAAAGAAACGAGTTTGATTTACTTTTTCTCAAAAACCTAAATGAATTTCTTTCAGAATTAAACCCACATTATTAAGAAAATTACTTTAAAAAATTAAAAAATATATTTTTTATGCAATAATTTAAGTGGGAGCTTATTTATAACAAAAAGTCTTATAAACTGTAATAACCAGCTTTTGTTATATACGTATCTTTAAAGAGATCAGTGTCTAACTGCCCACTTAGAATTGTTCTCTAGTGTTTTCTATTGTCATTCTTTTTTAATGACTTTATGGTTTAATTTTATTTTGTTGCTTTTTAAGCTTCTGCCCAGGTCTTTTTTATCATATCAAAAATTAATCATTTCATTATTTGATGTACAAGCGCATGTGTCATTTAAGCTTAAAAACATTTTATAGCACTTGAAATGTACTTTCTAATTTAATTAAAACTGTATTTGTTAATTATTTAAGGCAAATTACGAAAATTTAAATAAAGAAAGTTATTGATTTCTTGTCTTTAGTAATTCTTTAATAAGGGGATACATACACCCATCCCCCGATTTACAGGGTAATTTTTTTACACGATTTCACTTTTACACGGTTTTTTTTCTCAAGATCTCTCATTTTTATTATATATATTATGTATATGTCATTATTTTTCGCTTTTTCACGATTTTTAAACTGAACGAATTTTACAAAATAAAACTGTTAAAAACAAAAATTTGTGTTATTTTGCTACACCTTTTTTTATTTCGAACACTACATCCCAAATTTGTAAAACGACAGCACTGAGTACAACCCATAAAAAGACTGGTACCAATCCATTAACTAGAGAATCGCCTCAAATAATATCAAGTGATGAAAGTGACATGTCATCAATCAAAAAAAAAAGGGTAGGAGTCAGATCAGATAGTGATTAAATTTGCTCAAATCTTTGATATATTTTTTGTAATTTTTTTAAAAATATGTAATTCTTTTTTACATGTACATATTTGTTATTACAAAACTGAATAGATATTTTGTTTCTTTATTAGGTGTATATTTTACTTTTATTTAACATAAATGAAAGAAAAATAAATTAAAAAAATTTATAAATAAAACAAAACTTAATTAATTAAAAATTAAAAAATTAATTTGATTTTACTTAATTTAGACTTTTTTCGTTTTACACGATTTTTCATACAAAAAATTTGATTTCGATTTACACGGTTTTTTCAGGAACCGATCTTCCGTGCAAATCGGGGGATAGGTGTATATGTAAACCGATAAATACAAAAACTAAAAAGTACTGCACCGATTTTTTCAAAATTCTTTAAATACATACTTAGTAGGGACATAAATATTTTTACTACTTTGAACATACCCATTAGAATAGTAAAATTGAACATACCCTTTTATTATCACATGCATTTTTGAAATGTAAATAGCGTTAGTCAGTTACGAGAATTTGAAATTGTGTTAACTTTAAAAAAAATAGAATAGAAAAATTCAAATGACTTTTATTGAAGTACGCTGAAAACCTTTTTTTTTTATTTAAGAACAATACTCAGGGGTAAACCCCGACTAAATGCAGTGCATTTATTGTATTGGAATTTTTGGAAAGGACAGTACATATATTATTATTAATTTTTATATTATTGTTAAGCGCCTTAGGAATGAGACAAATTGCTGAGAATTGATTATTCAAAGGCCAGTGTTATACCTTCACCCTTGAATGATCAACAGCAATTGCCTCGTCGGTGCATATTGATTGTGTGGTCAGTGTCTTCGCTAAGTAGGTTTAGCTGTTATTTGCTACTTCCCAATAGGTTGCGCTTTTTTTTCTGATCACTCGTTATTTTGTTGACATTGAGAGGTCCCCCCTCTTAACTTTCAGCATGTTCTTTTTTAGAAGTCGTTAGCATAATTTTTGCCTTATTCTAATTTATTTCCGGTATGTATCATTTAATCAGACTTTAATGCAATATTAAAAAAAAACATTTTATCCTTCCCACAATAAATGAAGAAAAAAAATTTGTGTTAAGATTGTTGTGAAAAATAATAGATCGGTGTTGGTTTGCTATTTTGAAAATATTTAGTCTTGAGTTTGTTGGGAGGCTATTTATACCTGAAAGCATTTAAATCGGTCATAGCATTAATATCTCTCAACTTCTGTCTGAGTGCCCAACTCTTGCCATGAGACTACGGCGTTGCTTGGCTATTGTTTTCTCATCGTCTTTGACTAAACTTTCCGAAATGATAATAAATATAGGAGTGGGATTTATTTTGGAGTTGCAATGTTTTCCTATTATGACCGATTATTTTCCGGGTTGGCTAAAACGCTTGTAATATCATAATCGGAATTACTTCTTTCCTATGTCCATCATCAAACCTAAACTAGCACGAGCTCTTAATCGTGTAGAAGTCACAATAGAACGCACTGAGCGACTGTTAACCTTACTTACAACATAGAACTAAAACAACTACCTTTCAGGAAGATACAGTTGAACACTACCTAAGTCACCATCGTTGGATTTTCGTTGATGGCTGGTCTATACACATACATCGCTGAGATATTGCTCAATAACACAGATGACTTCCTTAAATATTTAAAAGTGATAAACATACGACAACATCTGGACACAAACGATGTCCCGGGACGCGCTACTTGTGAACCAATGGCCACGTTGACCAACCAATCAATAAGATGTGTAGCCTGTTTCACGGCATCAAAAGAAATCCTTCTTTTGTTTTCCTAGGCTTAGGAAGCGAAGGAAGACATTCTTTTTATACCGTGAAACGGGTTGTTAGATTCTATGGGTTATTTTAACTTAACTTGTTAGCTTTTTAGTTTTAAAAATACAAAACCACACAATATTGCTTTTATAATAATGATCACATTAAAAAAAAAAACATTTAACAAAAAAGTTTTTTTTTTATATCTGACAAAATTTTAACATTTAGATTTAAAATTTAAGATTATTTTACGGATGCGCACTAGCATAGAACTGTGGCTTTAGAAAAATGATCACATTGTTCCTGAATATTTTTATACTCTTGTGCAATCATCTTTTAATTTCTCATAAAGTCGTGTTTAGAGATTTTTTTTTCATTGTAAACCTGACAAATATTGTAAATTTGTATACTGATTTAACATTCAATCATCATCATTTTCACAATTTGATTACTCAGTGATGATTCATCAATGATTTTAAATATTAAAAAAAATAACACTCCATAGAGTTTTCAAAACTAAGCAAATTTCAAAATATATTTATTTTATTTTTAACCGGACACATATTGCCTCAATTGTTCAGTTGTTGTTTTGCTAATTCTGTATATTACTTGTATTTTGAGTGATAAATTGTGTAGAAAAAAACTGCCAATACATACCCGAGCTGTGCGATTGAAAATTAAATGTGGTGGTAAACCTTGAATTAAAATACAACTTTCAAGTCATTTATTTTTTATTTTTATTTTAGACAATAATAAAAAACAAAATATAAAAATTATAATAATTATTAAACATAAATAAATAAATACAACACGCTTTAAATCAAATATATGAAATGAATTTCCAAATAATAATAAAATAGTAATTTTTTATCATTTTAATGTACATAGATCAGAAAAATTTATTGACTTGTTGAAGATTTTAAATTTTAGAGGTAACAAAGGGAAGATTATCGGAAGATAATCAATTTCACGCTTAACATTTAAGTTCTATATAAAGGGTGTTCAATAGGGTGGGTCAATTTGTTCGGGGCCGAAAAACTTGACAAAGCGTATAGCAAGGTCATAATCTACGAGAAATTCTAAGAACTTTTCCCAAAGAAACCATGGTTCTAAAATCAAAATCGAGCTTCCGGTTTTTTAAGAGAAAATTTGGTGTTTAGGTCATCCGAATATAATGCTATTTTTTGGAAGTATTCATTGCAATTGGTGAATAGTTGACCTGTAACGCAGGAAGAGGGCTTATTTTAAAGGAAATTATCTCATCTTTCCATATCTGTGCTCATTTATAGAAAATTGTTTACCCAAATAATGGTTTTGGAGGTTTATGTCGAAATAATAATAGTAAAACTGTTAAAAACCTAAAACTATTATTATTGTGACATAAACCTCCAAAACCATTATTTGGGTAAACAATTTTCTATAAATGAGCACAGATATAGAAAGGTGAGATAATTTCCTTTAAAATAAGCCCTCTTCCTGCGTTACAGGTCAACTATTCACCAATTGCAATGAATACTTCCAAAAAAATAGCATTATTTTCGGATGACCTGAACACCAAATTTTCTCGTAAAAAACCGGAAGCTCGATTTTGATTTTAGAACCATGGTTTCTTTGGGAAAAGTTCTTAGAATTTCTCGTAGATTACGACCTTGCTATACGCTTAGTAGGCAAAAAAATTGACCCACCCTAGTGTTCAAATTTGAGGTTAGGAAGTAAATTGTCTGTCAAATGATGAAATGTCAAAAATTGCGCTGTCATCCTTTGACATCAATTAATGTGTTTGCATTTAGTGAGTTTTTCTTATTAAAGCATAAAATATCGTTTATGAATAAGACTGTTTTTATTTATTTTGGGCAAATTAGTATGGTTGTGTTTTTATTTGGCCTTTCGATTTATCATACATAAGGTGTGCGTCACTATAAACTGTAACACATCAAAAGTCAAATAAAAACTGACTGGAGTAAGCTAGAGTTAAAAATAAAACAGTTTTATTTTGCATTTTTATTACAGATTTATATTCTGTATTATTTTATTTAAAAATTAATTTAATTTTATAAAATTTTTTATTTTATTCATTATGCCATCCATAAGCAATGTTATAGTGTTTTCGGTGATTTTTTTGGTACCAGCTGTCCATTTATATCGAAAACTAGTAATGGTTTTGGGAACAGATGTACTCTTCTTTAGTTCTCTTTTGACCAGAGCCCAATATCTTTCAATAGGCCGCAGCTCTGGGCAGTTTGGTGGGTTAGCCTCTTTTGGAACAAAAATAACATTATTTTTATTATACCAGTCTATTGCGCTTTTACTGTAGTGACATGTTGCCAAATCTGGCCAGAAGAATGTTGATATGTTGTGCTGTCTTAGAAATGGAAGCAACCTCTTTTGAAGACACTCTTTAATATAAATATCTGAGTTTATTGATCCCAATGTAACAAACGATGCACTTCTGTTGCCGCAGCTACAAATAGCCTGCCAAACTAGGAACTTTTTGGGAAATTTTGATAGTTTTTTAGTTCGGAACTCTTCAGAAACATTGCCTCTACTATCCGCTATAAAAAACTCTTGGCCAGGAAGCTGCGCAAAGTCTGCAAAAACGTAAGTTTCATCATCCATTACACAACATTCGAACTTTTGAAAAAATTATTTTTTGAGGAGTTTTGCTCTTTTTTTTGCTTCAATATTCTTCTTAGCATTTCTATCCGGAACTTTTTGGACTTTAAATGTTTTAAGGCCAGCTTTAGCTTTAACTCGGCGCACAAAACTTTCCGAACATTGCACGCGCCGGGCCACTTCGCGACCAGAAATGTTTGGAAGAGCCAGCAAAAGCTTCTCAACCTTTTTGGCTTTCGCGTCGTTCGTTACCAGTTTTGCTTTACCTTTTCCAGGCTTTCCTTCAATTTTTAGGTCTTTGTTGAACTTTTTGACCACTCTGGAAACACATTGCCTGGTCACGTGGACTTCCCTAGCTAGTGACGCACACCTTAATTGAAATAATTTATCATAATTCTGTAGGTATTCGACTTTGATTTCATCTTTTACAATTACCCAAAACTAAATTGTATTCAGAAATATACAGCAGGGCTAGTCTAAAGTTTCAACAATTTTAATTTGGAAGCCCTTACTTATTTAGACTTATGATGTCTTCGTTTTCCTATCACCCGATTTATACAAATTGAACTGCAATCTCATATACTCGTACATATACGGCATGTTCATTTACACACAAATTACAGTATTCCACGGATAATTGCCTCTATAAAAATGTCAAGATTTTTGAGTAATTATGCGTGGAAGGCATTTAAACGAATACGCTTAATTGCCTGTATACACTGCCCTCAATACATGTGAAAAGCAAGTAACTTTATGCTTATACTTATACATAAACTTTGTAGACTTTAATTGCAAGGTTGTTTAAAAAAATAGTTTAAAAAAAGTAAACTTAACGGCCATTTTATGCCTACATAAACATAGTTGAGTTAAGCTGCAGTTTTTAGAAAATAATTATTTTGGGTAATTAAACGTGGGAATTTTAAGTGAAATTTCTCTTTGGGGAAAATATAATTGAGTTCATTAAGCGAATAACGCAGTTAAGCGAAAGTTAATTAACCGTGGAATTTTATTTGAAAATGGTAAGAAAAAATATGGATATTTAGAAATTGAAGTAAATTAGCGTGGAAGGCAATTATCCGTGGAATACTGTAACAGAAAAATTAATAAATAAAATATTTTTATTTTACGAAATCAGGACGCAATTCACCTAAATTGTATTCAAGAGTATGTACATATGTACAAATATGGCTTTAATAGCTTTTAAAAAGGAATATGTATGTGCAGTACTTGATGGACACATTATATACCAAACGAAAGGTCATTCGATTTCCTAAAAAAAGTTATAATTAGTTAAAAACTTATTTACCTGCTAGTTTTCAAGAAAATGCCAAATTAACAAAGAAACTCAAAGTAAAAAATCACAATTTTCGAACTAGATCCGCCGCGGGCGGACAAAGACATTTAGATGAAAGGTAAGACATTTAGTTTGCTACTAAAACTATGTTTACTATTTAAACTTTCAAAAGAAAAGGCGGATTAATAGTTAGACTCAATAGGACTATTTATCAAAAACAAAACTTTGCCGCTTAATAATTCCTATGCCATTAGTTTTAGAATGATCGGATTATATATGGGCCTCTAAATAAACATATTTGCTTGTGACTTAGGGAGGTATATTTAAGCCATTACAAACATCAGAGAAAAGATCTGGAGAAACACTAAATTTGTATTGAAATGCTTACGTTATATTTCGCATTCATTTTATATAGTGCCGCAAATCAGTAGTATATCGTTCTATACGATAACGTTTGACATCGTGGGGCTATCTGCTAGCACTCTTCTGGCAAAAGTTCTGAGAGTAACTAATCTCAAGTCTGTCGTTCGGGGTCAACTTTAAACTGTTGGTCCCGGTACTCAAGCATAAAAATTAACAAACACAACCTGAGTACTGCGAGAAGCTAGGCCCACAACCCTGTAACAAGGTTGTAATGGCCAACTATGTATGTATAGATGTGCTGTTGTTATTTTTGTAATCTTTAAAAAATGCCATTTCTGACAGAAACATTTTTGCCGGCAATAAAATTAAAGTAACTACAATCAATTGCGAGCGTATGAGTCATTAATGAAACTGTGCGGTTTAAGTGATATTGTAGCTTTTAAAAAACTAAAACTCAGGATACTACCTGAAATTAAACAAATATAGTTTTTATATAAATTTGTGTATGTGCATGTGTGTGTATATTTTTTTTAATATTTTGAACCAAAATCATATTTTAAATAAACTTTGTAATTAAACGTCGATTAGTTATCAATTGTTACGAATAAAAGTTCATTAACTTCGGCTTTAATTAAAATTGTTGTTGTAGTTGTGGTTGACTCAGGTATTTGTGCTCTCATTTTGTATGAAATTGTTTTTTTTATTTTTTCTTTTTTTTTTAAATTTTTTTGTCCGGTCAATTAACCGATTCTTTTGCTGCATTTTTCTTATTTTTTTAATTTTTTGTTTACTTCACTTACCATTATTGCACGAATTAAAAATTGTTTTCAAAAATTTCGAAACAGTCATTTGTTTAAATTTAATTTTAAAGCCCACATTAATTAAATTTTTTGACCAAAAAAGATTTTGAAAAACTTATTTGGATTTTTTGTTTGCATTTCTTAGTAGATATTTGCTTTGTAGGAACAAAAAACTAATTTCATTCTTAATGGTTTTCTTGCGTTATCTGTTTGTCTTCCTGATAATTATAGATGAATTAGTGAAAAATAAAATAAAACTGAAATAAAGTTTATTATTAATTTTTAGCTTAAACTGAAATTAGTTTCCAATAGAGGTTTCCAATATATAAAAATTTAAATATAAGCAGTTATCAATGATAGTTGTTGCAATTATTATATTGCCGTAGGCATTAGAGTTGCACCAGTATACTAATGGTAGTGTACAAGTCTACTAGTATGACGGTTTTGCCTTCGGTTAACATCAGAAACTGTGGTCTGGTACGTTGGGCTTGTAACTCTCCTCTACAATATCATACATTGTGAAAAAAGAAGTATAAAAAAAGAAGTTATAACCTCAACGCTCCCTCTCACTATATCTAATTGAGCCCAAGACCCAACAACAATTTCATTGTTAAAAAATTTCGTTTACATAATTCCGTTTCTTTAGCTGATCTCTACAGCTGAAAAAATTTTAAAAATTCACTAAATGGTATTGGCCGATCGTAGATAAAAAGTGCGCGAGTCTGTTGGAATTTTGATTAGAAAGCTTAACGCAAATTGGGTGCCGTAGTTGCTCACAATCGACCACAAATCGTCGTGCGGGAGTTTAAGTGCTCTATACGCCATTCTATATTTTTTATATATCTCGAGTTAATGATGCGACTTTAGGTTTTCGACCCCAAATTTTTCAAGTCTGACATTTGTTTTCGGATATCTCGTCCAGTTTCAATTTAAATAGCCGAAAACGGATTGCAAATTTTAAAAATTTTGGTGTCAAAAACCTAAAGTGGCATTATTAACTCAAGAAATATAAAATGGCGTATAGAGCACTTGAACTCCCGCACGACGAAATGTAATCCTGTAAATACTTTGAGAGAGTGTTTAATGTCGTTTAACCGCAATATGGACAAGTTTGTGAGCCATATTTTATATTTCGTGGACGAAACGAGAATCTAACACACGCACACACCAAGGATCAAACACCAGTCAAAGCAATAGATTTCTATTTCTATGCTTACTTATTGGTCCCATTTAAGAAGAATTTTTTTTTTTAATATCCATTTTTTTTATTATCATTCAAAAACCTGTGTTTCAATAAAAAAATGGGAACTTTTAACCCGCCCACTTAAAGTGCATACAGTGTGCTAACGCATTTCGAACACCTCTCTTAAGTGGGCATTTCTTAGTACAAATAAAGTTCTTAGTCTGCTATCAATTTCTTCCTTCTCAAGCGGACAACTCGTGTATACTGGAATAAATCTGGGAGTAATTGTCTGTTGTTCGGAGTCGACTTTAAACTACAGGTCCCGGTACTTATGGATAAAAATTAACACACACAACATGAGTGCTGTGAGAGGCTAGGCCGTAACTCTGACACAGGGTTGTAATGTAATTATGTATGTTTGTATGTATATAAGACACTGTTGTGTCTTTCAAATTTGTAAGAATTAAAAACTGAGTGTGCAAAAATCGCCACAGAAACGTAATCTTAGCAAAGTATACGGCAAAAGTATATACCAAAGTCCTTAACACTCAAAACTTAGTCAACGGAGAGCAACAAATTGTTTCAGAGAAGCTAGTTTTGTGTTTCAGAAGATATGCTTTTTGAAACCGCAGTGATCTTTAAGTCTTTCAATTGCCTATTATGTTTTGTGCCTTAAATACATTTCTAGGATTTTTAACTTAGAGCAAAAATTTGCCGATCAAAAATTAATTTTTTCATTTCTCACAAAAAATTTAATTATAAATTCCGTATTGCATATATACGAGTATCATATAATCTTAATTTAGATATTTAAAACCGTTAAAGAAAAAGATATCCATATTACATATTTTATTATTATTGTTTTATAGTTCTTTTACAAGCGGGCACCTCCCGTGAGCAGATAAATTTGATAGCTAGTACCTTAGCAGTTAACTTGAGAACATTGAAGAGTTTTACAGAAATATGTTTTAATCGTACTATATATAGAAATCTTTACTAGTGCTTGTAAAAACCTTTTCTTTTTTAAGTAGCCTATCAGTTAAGTGCTACTTTTAAAAAATAGACAGAATAGGACTATACAAAGTAAATATTGTGATTTTTTTTCAAGTCAAGTACAAAAAAACATAACGAATTGGGTTATTCAATTATTATAAAAATTTTATGAAAATTAATTATTAAAAAATTTGTAAAAGAAAAATAAATCAAAAATTAAAAAGAGTTACAAAGCAGGAATGGACTTCATGCTTGGCTAGCACAAGCCAATGTGTTACTCATATGGTTTTTAATCTAACCGTTAACATCATCAATCTAGTCATGACATGTCATTATCAAGTGACAATGACAATATTTTATTGTTTATATGCACATACATACATACTACATATATATGAATGTAAGCATATGTCTTTTTTTACTGCATATTTCTTAATTTTTAATTTTAATTAATGAAAACTGAATTGAAAAACATAACCAAGAAAAACTAAATGTGAATTCAGTTAAAACAAAGAGATATTAAAACGCCAACAATAGAGACATTGACGTTGTTTATGACTTTAAGCCAATAGCAATAAACTAATTATCTCTTGACTGATAAGATGAAGAGTTTTCAAATAATTAATTAAAAAAAAAATTGGATAAAAACACTTATATTTACACTTGACTTCATAATAAGTATAGGCCAGGGCTAATACCAGAGACTGTTTTATTTTGTAAACAAAAACTGGCCTAAAATCTTTATAGTGATTTGTGTTTTGTAACAGGATATTAACAGGTGGATTAGAATAATCTTTGATAGCAGCTGTTATCTCGTTATAAATACCTTCGCAAGTTTTGCCGACTTAGCAAGCCTTCCATATTTACTACATTTTGTTGCTGTCGGCAGCTTGTAGTGAAGAGTAACATCCGCTATTTAATGATTATTACATACAGTTAAACCTCGATTATCCGGCTCTCGTGGGACCGGCACTAGCTCTGATAATCGAAATACACGATTCAAGAGGTTATTTTAGTTGTTTATGTCAAAATAATAACGGTTTTAGGTTTTTAACAGTTTGACTATTAATATTTTGACATAAACCTCCAAAACCATTATTTAGGTAAATAATTGTCTATAAATGAGGACAGATATAGAAAGCTGAGAAAATTTCCTTTAAAATAAGCCCTCTTCCAGCGTTACAGGTCAACTATTCACCAATTGCAATGAATACTTCCAAAAAAATAGCATTATTTTCGGATGACCTGAGCACCAAATTTTCTCTTAAAAAACCGGAAGCTCTATTTTGATTTTAGAACCATGGTTTCTTTGGGAAAAGTTCTTAGAATTTCCCGTAGATTACGATTTTGCTATACGCTTAGTAGGCAAAAAAATTGACCCACCCTAATATACAGTCTAACTTAGTATCCGAACGACAGACTTGAGAGGCTGGTTCATGGCAAATAGTTACTGTCAGAGATTTTGTTCGCCGAAAAAAATAATTTCTCATATTTCTTTTTTGAAAATATCAGAGCTGCGGTTTCAAACTGAAGCTCTCGTCTTGGTAAGCTAACACACTACATAATAAAATTATTTCTGAACTTAAATTTAAAACTATTTTTTCTTAAATATTTTGTAGTTCTTGGTAATCGTCGCTGTTCTGTATTTAGAGAATAATCAATCCGTGCGGTATTAGACAATTACTCGGAATCAAAAACTTCAAAAATTTGTTTTTGTTAAAATTTATAAACAAATATTAATTTCACAATTTATAGCAACTTTTATTCAAAGAACTGTGTAAATAGTAGGAACAATAAAAGAAAACTTTTCAAATTATGGATTACAATCGATATTTTAACACTTCAGATACGTTTTACTTAAAAACTAAAAGTGAAATAAAACGAAACAAAATAAATTATGTATTCGTAAATGGAATCGAGAACAGTTACGATAAGCGGAATATATCGATTTCGAATAAAATTTTTCTGATTCGGAATTCAGATTAGTATTGAAAATGTTTATTATGTATTATTATTATTTTTTATAATTAAAAATATCTTTATGCAGTTTTCGAGTTTGTTTTAAATGCAAATTTGTGTTTTATAAAAATTCAAAATTTACATTTTCATTGTTTGTTAATTGCATGCATTTTTCTTTTGTTTTCTGAAGGTTAAAAATAAATTTTCTTTTATTTCATGTCATCAATTCATGTTATTTGATTTTATATGATTTAAAGGTAGGCTGTGTTTGATTGTTTTATTATATTGGGAATTTGTTTTATGCGCTACATATTATTGATTTAATCTTCAAAAAAGAGAAGGCCTTTGTTATTACAAAAATAAAAAATAAAATGGAACATTACAGCGATTAAATTCAACATGAAAACGAAACAAGATATACTGAACCCATTAAAGTTCGAAAAAGCCTTACAAAAATTCAATAAAAAAACAAATCAGTTTTTATACATAAATACTACAATTTTAGTTTAATTTGTTAACTTAGCTAGGGTCACGAAAAAAGCGTGACCACTATTTTATGAAAACATTTGTTTTTTATTTTTCAATTGTTTTAAGTTTGATCAATTAAATATTGAAATAATATGTGTTATTAAAATTAATGTTTAAATAATTAAAAAAAAATTTCCCACAAATCGAATTTTTCCCAAAAAAATAGTGGTTACGCTTCTTTTTTGTCAAATATTTGTCTGTGAGCTCTAGCTAAAATGACAAGCATTTCAATAAGTGCAATATGTCTAGGCTGATTGGCACGAGTTCCTCTGATTTTGGGTGCGTTTGTTGCCGTTTTTTTTTTTTTTGAAATCTTCACTTTTCAAACACCAATTAAACCGTTATTTTGTCATCGAACACCCGTTTTTTATATTTAAAAACTACGAACATACTCTCTGGACAATTTTCTTAAGTATATAATTTTCTTTTTTAATCTGGCAACTTTAAAGAAACAGCTGTTTTAGTAATAAAATTCTCATATAATGATAATGATAAGTGTGCAGGATTTTTGCAGTACAAAAAATATTAAAGATTATTTGTTAGTAAAGAAAACTAAAGCTTACTAGACGAGAGCCCCGGGTTCAAACCTTAGCTCTGATATCTTAAAAGAAAGAAATATGAAAAAATATTTCTTTCGGTGACTACCTCTCAGCAGTCTTCTGGTAAAATCTCTGAGAATAACTGATTGCCATGAACAAGCTTCTCAAGTCTGTCGTTTGGATTCCACTTTAAACTGTAAGTCCCGGTAATCATGGGTAAAAATTTACACACACAACATGGGTGCTGCGAGAAGCTAGGCCGTAACTCTGAAACAGGGTTGTAACTGCTAATTATGTATGTATGTATGATCTTTGAAGCGTCAAGAAAGCGTAGGTTTTCTGCATTTGCTTCACATATGGTAATAATCATTTTATATGTATTTAAACCATTCAACTTAACTAACGTGTGGTAAGCATTCTATGCCAATGGTTATGTTGTTACAAACATTAAAACAATACATATTCACCATTGTAAGAATTTCTTTTTTGGCGGTATATTCTTGCAACGCAATTTACGAACTTTTGACATTATTTTATTGCGTTTCGCGTTATATAAATAGACTGTTATGACAATAAATATAGTAAATACAAGTTTATACCCTACATCACCATTGGTAACAGGAATATATCACGTTTGTGCTGATGTTTGTCACCTTTAACTAAATAAATAGGATAAAGTGGAAAGAATTACAATATAACTGTCTATAAGAGCCTGATAATTTAAGTGTATGTATGTTATAATACTTATTCAATTTGAATATTGTTCTATTGAAAAGTATGTTTTACTGTACATTTATTTACTGTAAAAAAATATATTCATTCCAAGCAGTAAATTAAATGCTAAATAGCATTTTATATGTAGTTGGTACTGAGGACTATAATTTTTCGAAATTTATTTAATTTTTAAACATCTGTTAAGTAATTTTATAGTATAATCACACGAATACAGTAAATACAATACACGGCATAAAAAATAGTAAATAAAGAAGTTAAGCAAACAAAATTATTAACGCCACTGTGCGAAAACAAAAATTAAAAGAAAACAAAAAACAACACAAAATATATCGACAAATAATTTATATTTTTTGTATTTTCGATATGAAATCGTAAGCATTTTATATATTTTGTATTCATAATTTGTTTGTCATCGAGACCCAAAACTAATCGTTTAATTTTTCTTTTTTTATCCTCTCCCTCTATAAAATGAGCATAAAATTAATGGTTGAAATTCAAACCAAAACCATTAATACCACTGCCTGACATTCATACCCGATTAAGCCCTCTTCATATTATTGCAATATACTATTATCTAAATAATATTACCCTCCAACCATTATATCTAAAAAATAGAAAAAAAAAAAACAAACAAAAATACATTGAACTGTGTAACAAACACTATTTGCCTAAAGTCGGTGGTTTGATTTCGGTTCGGTGCGGTCTTTAGCTCTTGAGCAAAAAATTAAAGAAAGAAAAAAAAAACGCAAATAAATATTTATGAAGACAGTTTAAGTGATTAACTCACAAATATTTATTACAATACAATGGCAACCAATTAAAATGGCTGCTGATGATACAATTGATGAAATTAAAAATAAAATATTCGCCAATAAATATCGAAAATCATTTAATTTTTATAAGAAATTTTGTAATTAATAAACGAAGCACGCATTGTTGTTCACATTATGTTTTTAATATTTTTATTATATACATATATTTTCAATACATGTACGTATGTATGTCCCTTATTTCTATGTCTATTTATTAAATTGAAAATAATACAAATTATTCTTAATTTTAAAAAGATAGCTTCACTGACACTTATGCCAATTCGACAGAAAATAATTGTTAAAATATTTTACCCAATCTACGTCGCTTACAAACCACATTAAAAAACTTTTAATTAAATATTTGCTGTGTTTTTTCAAAAAAAAATTCTAAAAATTATTCTAAACTTTCAAAATTTCATGCCAAAGTTGGGAAAAATAGTTATAAGCCGTAGTCCCAGTTGAAAAATGAAGTGCATTAAAATGTAAGTATGTAATGGTCGAATTGTGCGACCCCTAGGCAGCCTGTATTTTTTTAATAAAGTAATGAATTTAAACTGTAATTTTAAGAACTGCAATATGTTGTTGGTTATCCCCACCCATAGTTTTTCCAAGCAAATAATGAATGGGCAAATTTCAGGTTAGGTAGTAAATTGGCTTAAAAAGACATTATATTTTGTGACACACAGTTTCATTGATACTAATGTAAAGAAGAAATATGTTGGGTAAATGTTCATCTCTAGCAGAAGTCCGCTCTTTTCACAAAATTTGGACCACACTTTGCTACAAAGCTTCGTATATCTCGTCAATGTACTTATAGTGCCGAATTTCATCTTTCAGAGCGTCTGTTGTTTGTGGCTTGTACATGTAAACCCGGTCTTTCAAATAACTCCGGAGAAAATATTGCAGCGGCGTTAAGTCACAAGAACGAGGCGCCAATTAACATCGCCAAATCGCGACTGGGAAGTTTCTCGAGCAATAACTAAATAACGCCGGCTGTGTAGCGCCGTTCTGCTGAAACGAAAGGTCACTGATGTCAACATTAGCTAATTGTGGCCACAAAAAATCGGCTATCATATTCTATATCATCACTAAAGTTGATTTTTATTTTTCAATTTAAGATCAATACTCAGGGGTAAACCTTAGTAGGGGAGCACGGTATTGGAATTTTTGGAAAGGACAGTACATATTAGGGTATTCAAACGATTAATCGTTAATCGATTAATCGAAGAATTTTGTTAAAATAATTGTTCGAACAATTAAAAATAGTCAAATTTCGAATAACGAATAACTCGAATAATTCCCTACGATTAATCGATTAATCCATATAAAAAAATACTTTATTTATAGAAATAATAAATGGTATTAATAAACTTCCTAAGTGTTGTAAAATACTGCTACATTGATAGATTTAGAGGGCATTATACAATTTGTTATTAATACAATGGAAAATGCAAACAATCCTTTTACAAATTATTTATTAGAAAGGCTTAAGATTCGAATAAATGAAAGACGTGTAAAACTACTTAGTACACTTATTTTATATCTAAATTCTGGTACATTTTCACTTTTTTAAAATATTGCACAAAATCTGAAAAAAAAAGATTTTGCAAACAAATTGTTTTTGAAAATGTTTTTAGAAAATATGGAACAAAATGTGCCAGATGATGATATGATTGCAGAAGATTTAATTGAAATAAACGAAAATAATCTATTATCACAAATTAATGAAGCAATTAAAAGTGTACAACATTTTAAAAAACCTAAAAGAGGCTACAACGATTTAATGGGTGATTTCTTATATTTAGAAAAAACCAAAAACAGAACCGAAAAATTATATATTCTTTTCCATGCACTTCTCTCAATTTCTCCAACATCTACAATCAGCGAGAGAGTGTTCTCAAAATCGAGTTTTATTAAAACTAAAGAAAACAATCGGTTGAGAGCTAAATATATAAATTACATCCTTTTTTTTAAAAGACTACTTTAATAGAAGGGCACACTTTTTTTAACTAATTTTTAACTCATAATATGAATTATTTTTATTTACTTATTTAATATTTTTATTGCACACGAAGTAGTAAACTATTACTTTTATATATTAAATCGTTATATATATGATCTCAAATATTAAAATTATTTAATGAATTATTTATGGTTTAGTTTTTCAATAATATGTTCGAAAGTAAAATATACGATCTCATTACATTTTCTACACTACACATTACTATGTTTTTGGTTATTATTATTTGTTTTTTTGAATAAAATGTTTTAATAATACGCAAAATTGGTATGTTATTTTATATAAATCAAAATACGATTAATCGAACAATTTTGAAATTTTATTCGATTAATCGATCAAGAAAAAAACCCGAATAATTACTCACTCGATTAATCGACCAAAGAAAAAAGTCGAATAATTGAATACCCTAGTACATATGTATATCCCTTTCAGACCTGCCACTAAATTAATGGGAATTTTTTACTGATTTTTGGAATATATGGCCGCCATATCGTACGAAAATATAATCAATGTTTAGATTTTCCCATTTTTATATTCTTCAAGGATTTTCAGCACACGCACAATTGATGCTCTCGTTAACCTTTTTAACTGAAACGCATATTTATTAGATCAAATGACTTTAAGTGGTTTGAAACATTAAAATTTATAATTTTTTAGTTGAAATATGCCCCAATTCACTATTTATTAGCCATTAGTACTTTTGTAGTTGTAAACATAAATTGTTCCTTCCGCTCATTTTGACAAAACTGAAATCTGACGCACGACTTTCGAAATAATTTAAATAACGGTAAATCGAATAACAGAATAGTGTGAGAAACAAATATAAAGAACAATCAGCGTAATCTTTTTGATGTTGATCAAATATAAACGCAAATAGTGAGACCTAAACCCACCCGTGCAATCGATGCATCACGGTCTGGAAGGGATATATTTTTTGTCTTATATTATTATTAAGGGCTTTAGGAATGAGACAAAGTGCTATGAACTGATCATTCACATCCACCCTTGAATGATCAACAGCAATTACCTCATCGTTGCAAGTTGATTCTCTAATTAGGTCGAGCTGTTATCTTCTACTTCCCAATAGATGGAGCTTTTCGTTTTATGTTGTCATTGGTTAAGGTGGAATAGAGTAGAATGTCGGGGAGCGGTTTTTTTGTAGATGACCTTCTTGGGGGGGGGGGGGGGAGAGAGAGAGGGGGGAACCTAATATTTTTAAGTTATAATTTTGAAAAAACCGCAAACTAACTTTTCTATTTTTCACCTTTGCAAAGATTTGAACCTGGGCCGTTTGAGTTTTTGTGCGAGCGCTATAATCACTATACCACGCACCGTAAAAAAATGTTTTTTTTTTTCATTCAGACGAACACAATGGTAGCGTTGTGTTCTATCATTCAAATTTCCCAACTTATTACTAAATAAATGTCAAAGGATGACAGCTCACTTTTGGACATTTTATCTATCTATACTTCTATAAGAATCTATTCTAATCGACAACAAAATAATCAACTTACAAGAGAATAAGGAAACGGAATACAAATAAATTAAAACAAAACTGTATTTGAAGAAAATTAAAACCACTTAGAAGAACTGAAGCAGGGTACAAATAAGGCAAATTGAAATATATCGTCGATGGAATTAAAGAGCGCTGTAACTGACAAAACCTTAAATGTTCACCAGAGCCAAAAAACTTTCATAAAAGTAGAACAAATGCACTGGTATTTTTCATTTTGCAGACGGCGTAGGTGAATTTATCTTCATCGTAGAAATCTGTGACCTGGACCTATCGACGCGTATTTTTTTTTCTGATAAAAATGATGCAAAAAACGTATTTTCGGTTTTTTTGTCAGTTACAGCGTTCTTTAATTCCATTGACGATATGTTATGTGTTGTTGTTTATGCTTCTCTTGAAAATAGAAAAACACCAAAAATCTTGGGCTTTTTGCTCTCATTGAAGGCAGCTGAAACAACAGTTTTTCTATTTATTCTAGTATTCATACTGAGCTTATGATAGTTAGACGATGTTTTACTTTAATATTGTATTTTTTTGTTCTAGTAAACTAGAAACTAAAGTTCCAATACTGAGGTATCGTAACGCATTTAAATTAAAACAGTACTTGTTTTAGAGCCACTTCAAGCCATAGATGTTACACAAACCACTGTAATATGTAAGTGAAGTTTGACTTACACAAGCTTTTGTGCAGTTTTCCAAGCCACATAACAGATATCCTGAAAGTAAGTTATTTTTTTTTAATTTCTTAAAATATTTATAGAGTAATTGTCAAATTAAAAATTGTGTTTTTCTATTGTTTTTATGTAAAAGGAAATGATTTTAATCATGCCAAGTCACACTAAACCAATTTAATTTTTTTTTTTACTAAAAATGCTATATTTTGAAGGCATTCAACAAATTTTTTTTTTGAAGCAAAAAAATTTTTGTTTTAAAAACAATTTGTTTTAATTTTATGCTTTAATTATTTCGTATAGTTTTCATTTTATTTAATTTCGAAAGAAAAAAAAAACTTCCTGAAACAAGCAAATGTGAGCTGAGCGCTTTAAACAAATTTTTCCGTCAACAATTTTATTGTTTTGTGATGTGTCAATGAACGAAATTAATTTTTTTTTCTTTTTTTTAACAAACAAACTGAAATTCAATCCCATTAAATAAATTACCCATGTAGTTGAAATTTTATAACTAAATTGTAACAAGTCGATGAATTTAATTCGTGAAAATGGCTAATCTCTATTCTAAAAAAATTTAAGACAATTTTAAACAATTTTTTTTTCTTGATTTGAATGCTTAAAGAAATTTCATTTTAATATTTTTTAAAATTCTTTTAAAGTTTTTCCTTAAATTTTTTTACTGTGTAAAATATTTATGCAACTTAAAAAATACTCATAATTTGTATAAAGTTTTATTTTATTTTTTTTTTTAATACGAAATATTTTTTCTTTTAAGCAAAATATAAAAAAATACCCCACAATTAAAAAAAAATGTCTTTGTAACATGCAATCAGAAAATGCGAATTTTAAATTTATTTCCCTTAGATTTGTCTATGTTTATGTGCCTTTCTTTCTACGAAGTATACACGAACAATTAAAACTTGAAACCTGAATTCAAGGCCTTTAAAATCTACTGATAAAAAATAAAAACATATTTATATTAATGAATATTCAAATTTGCAAAAATCTCAAATAAAATTGAGCAGGCAATGGTCGATTGAGAAAACTCTCAAGATAATAAATTTGTGTTGTAGGCTTTACTCGCTACTTTACATTTCTTGTGCTTCGACCACAGCAATAACGTATTGAGAGCCACTATATTTTAAATGTAAGGAAATATGCCCGATTTCAATCATCATAACAAAGACTGATTAGTTTTTTTATTCCAATGCAAATAAAGCATCAGAGAATTATGTTTCAAGCAGTAAGAAAGGTTATTTGTATTTTGACAGAAGGAATAAAATAATAATTATTTGTCTGAATTTTAACAGACTCTTTATGAAAGCAGAAAAAATATACAAAGAAATTTATTAAAACTTAAACGATCTCCTGAAGGCTGCGAACAGATACAAGCACAGCAATGTTTTTGTGGATGTTATTTACCCACTTATAAATATATACAGATATGTATACATCGTCCAACTTTAGATGCTTCAAATGCCTATATTCAACTTCAGTTTCCATCTTTATATGAACAGCTGTGTCATGAAACTTTAAACACAGCTATATAGGGTGTCCTAAAGATAACGCAAGATTTGGATTAAATATAAAAGAGAGTTTTTAAGTTTTTATTTCTTCATTGAATCATAAAGTACATTAGATAGGGTTATTTATGGAATAGCACATCAGGCAAAGAGTCTCCATGGCTTTGCTGGCATATATGTAAATTTTTTTCGACATATCACACAACCTTTCTGCATAATTGATGTATCGCCTAATTTCCTCTTAATGTACGTGCGGTTGTGGGCTTGTTGACATAGACCTTTGATTTCATATAAACTCATTAGAATAAATCTAATGATCACATCAATAACATCCAGTTTAGGTAGAAGAAACTGTGCTATCATGTCACGATATCGAGCACCACTAACAGTGGCACACTGTGGGTGCATTTGTTGTTCGCCGATCACACGTGGGTTAACACGGCAATTTTGGCGATTAATTAAGCCATCGAAGTAAAACTGTACTTTGCACGAAAAATTAAAAAAAAAACTTTAGAGCGCTCGCACAAAAACTCAAGGTTCGAATCCCAGCAGAGGTGAAAAATGAAAAAAATATTTTGCGGTTTTTATAATTTAAAAATAAGAGGTCCACCCCCTCCAAGAAGTCCATCTACAAAGTAACCGCTCCCTGATATTCCACTCTATTCCACCGTAACCTTTGACAACGAAAAATGAATGATCATTAGAAAAGCCCCACCTATTGGGAAGTAGCAGATAACAGTTAAAAACCTACTTAGCAAAGGCACTCACCGCCATCAACATGTAACGATGGGGCAATTGCTGTTGATTATTCAAGGGTGAAGTTATAACACTCGGCTTTAAATTATCAATTCACAGCAATTTGTCTCATTCCTAAGGCGCTTAATAATATAAGAAAACAAAATATATGTTCTGTTGTCATAATGCACTGTCCTTTCCACAGGAATTCCAATACAATGCACAGCATTTAGTAGGGGTTTGCTCCTGAATATTGGTCTCAAAAAAAAACATTGTTATATCAGATAATGTTTAATTTTTTCTAACCCTAAACTCTCAGCTATCAAACTGTTCCTTTTTTAGGGTTGCCAACAATTTTATGCAAAAATGGCAGCAAATTCAAATCTAACATTAGTTTAGGGATACTCTTTGTGTAAAAACTAACTTATTACTTATTTACATGTAATGTATAAGTAATTGTCAATTAAAAAGTAATTGACAATGTACGAGTTTGATGTACATGTGGCCTAAATTCTTGTTTATTACCCTTTAGTTAAAAATCCTTGTAGAAAACTTACCTGATAATGATAATTTATTAAGTTTAATAAAATCATCTTTTATTTTGAAGCAGTTCAACAGCCAAACTTAAATATATTTTGGGTATAGAGTAATAAATAGTCGAACAACCAAATTTCAGTAACTAAAGTAACATATTTGTTTAAACTGAATCCCAAGACACAAATAATATTTTCTCTCTCAAAAAAAAAAAAAAACAAAAAAAAAATCATTGCCAGTATTAAATTCTCTAAAATCTGAATTGTTATGAGACAAAATTGCCTTTAAAAAAAAAGTAACATAATAAATATCTACCAAATGGGAAAATAATTAATTATTTTAGGCAAAAAATAACAATTGGAAGAAGATGAAGATGAAAATAATAATGGTAGAAACGAAAATATACTCGTAATTATTAAAAAAAATCAACACTTTCGATTTCGTTGCTAATGCTGTTGATAATTATTTTTCTTTTATATTTTTTATTGTCTTGGGTGTGAAGGTGAAAGCATTTTCACTTTTTATTTATTTTTTCCAAAGTTTATAAGCAAATGTGTAATATTTTTTTTTTCAACAAAGGAATTATTTTTAAACAAATATACAAAATAACATAATGAGCAGAGAAATCTTTACTGATTTCTTACTGAAATCTATCTACAGTTTATTGAAGAATTTAAATTTTACATTAGAAAGGTCATATAATATAACATTTTCTCTTAAATTGTTAAATTATAGATCTTTAATTCAATTATTAATAACAATTGTATAAAATTATTTAAATCATAACACGCTATTATAAAAATATCTCAAGAAAATATGCTTTAATTTGCATAAAAAATTGTTTATAATTAAAAAGTGAATAATCCATAAAATCATTGTAATTGCTTCAAATTATTATAGAGTGTATGTATAATAGCATAATATCTTATTAAAGCAATATATGTATGTATTTATTTTTTAAATTACACACTACAAATCAATTTAAAAAAATTAATTTTAAAAATTTTGCAAAAATCTGTTAATACGAGTATGTTTTGAACAGCTGTTCAACGCAAAGTTAATAACGGAACTTGCTTAAAATTTGACAGTCGATAGTCTATTAACAACAGGTGGCAGTTAATGGGAGCAATGTTGCATTTTATATAATTACGAGGGAAGGTCGAAAAGTAACGGACTTATTGATCCGCCATCGTATTTGTAAAGCATAACTCTGTTTTTCTTTCTTCTGTACAAAAATGTTTTTTTTGCTGTCTTAATAAAATTTGTATATAATTATCTATTAGTCTTTCTGCAGATAATATATAAATTTATATCACTTATACGGCCGAGATATTAGATTATCATTAAATTGCGCTTTCTTTTAAAGTTTTCTTCAAACTTTGAAGAGGCAGTACTTTAAAATATGAAGAACTAAGTATGTAAACATTTGCATTAATTAGGCTTTATTTTGAATTTCCCCTACAGAATTTGCTTCTTTTACGCGTTATGAGTGGTGTTAAAGCGATTTATTTCAAAACCCGTTCTTTCGATTTCACTGATAAAACATACCTTCCAGGACTATTGGCCTTGTAACCTACCTCAAAAAAATAATACAATGGAGATAAAATATGTAGGCTCAGTATCCCATAGGGTTGTGAGAAGTAATTAAGTGCCTATAATATTTAAGACGCTATATTTGATTATTTGATTTTGAAATCAACACTACTTATCAAGAGTAAAATGGTTCAGATTTTTGCTTAGAAAGACATTTCTTAGTTATAATTTGTTTATATACAAACAGAGTTACAGCACCCATTGTGTGCATAAATGTTTAACCATGAGTGCCAGGACCTACAGTTTAACGTCAATTTCGAACTACAGATTTGTGAAGCTTTCTCCAGAAGGCTGCTAAGAGGTGGTCGCCAAAATATTTTTTATATTTCTTTCTTTCAAGATGACAGAGCTAGGGTCTAGTAAGTGAACACACTACATACTAGCTATGGCAACCTTAAATTTTTTATATAGAACATCAATTAAATAAGGGCCTGCAAAAAAAAAAAAAGAATTATACAATACAATACAATATTGTCGATGAAAAGATGTTTGTGTAGATATTTTTTGGACGCAGTAGAAATGGAAATCTATGTATATACATACATGCATACATATGTATGTATATAAAAACGGAGTCGATTTTTGGCCTACCTATGTCGCCGCATCATGCTGAAATCTGTGGATCTAATTCAACCAAACTTATGAAGAGCGTAGGCACTGGAATCTATATGTTAAATTTGTATAAAATGTTTAAAATTAAAATTCAAAGTCGCATGTGTGCGATAAATAAGCCTTAAAGCGCCTCTAAGTTGTCCTTGATTTTTGTATATCTTAAGAACCGCTTAAGGTAAGGGTTCAGAATTTAGTATAAAACACGCTATAGTTAATGCAAATTTTCACTTAAAAATTCGATGGAATTGGACAAGTGGAAAGTGTTACTTCTAATACAAGCTAAATAATATTTATTGCTTTTCGGAGAACGGTTAAAGGTACAGTTTCTGGTATGAATCACTTCATCGTCAACTCAAATCATTAATCAGAAAGTGAGCGGAATTGGACAAGTGGGCGTGGTGCCTCACATACCAACCAAATATTGATTTTTGTATATCCTGAGAACGGTTAAAGGGACAGAATTCGCTAATATTTCTTTATAATTTTAAACTTTTTTTCATTATATTTTCAACTGATTTCTTTAGTATTTTATTATCTCTTCAAAAATGTTAAACTTATCAAATAGCGTACGAGTATAAAGAATGAAAACATAAAATAAATTCAATCAACTGTTCTTTGAATGTGTTAGTTAGTTGACAATAAGTTACAACTTTAGCCATTCTATAGTGTAAACTCTTCGTGCTGAAAGTAACGATATGTGAATAACTTAAATAGATTTTTAAAAAAGTTAACACTTAGTGATCGTTTCTGAATATTCCTCAAAGGTATTAAGTCTAAAGATTCATGGTGAAATTATTTACAATATGTTGTTGTAAAAGCAGCAGTTTGTCATATCGCACCTGTCAAAAGTTTTGTTTATACATATATGAATACGTTTTGTTTTTATATATATGTATATCGTCACCTTAAAGACCAAACAACCTATCAGCAAAAATTTCAAAATTGAGTTTTTTGTTTAATATTATTCCCTATATCAGAGCGCATGTGTGCAAAGGAATGCTTAATTATTCATACTAATTAGATTATTTGGTTTCAGATTTTTACAATTCCAAATAACCTAAGCGCCATATCATAGGCTGGCTATGTTTAGAAAAACAAAGTTTTCTCAACCGATATATACTTCTGTTTTCATTTTAATCAGAATATATAATTTTCGTTGCAATATTGCAAATCGTTTCAATTTTATAACGTTTTTCTCCCTCCTGTAAACTTTTGAAAACTGCTGATAGGTTGTTTGATCTTTAAAATGGCGATATGTGCTTTTTCTTGTATTTGCTGTTACAAATACGTTATTATTGTGGAGAAGAAATTTGCAATAGTCTGAGGAAAAGCAATATAAGCAAAACCACGGTAACGTCCCGTTTATGGATCGGGCCTAACCTTGATGTTTTTAATATATCACCTAATTTACTGAAATATTCACGCAACTCCTATTCTGATATTTCCCATCTTTAACCAACCGTCAACAAATAACTTTCTATCATCGTGACGTGCGTTTGTATCGTTGGTATTTCCAATAGTGTTACTGGCAGTTCATTGTTTTATCTAAAAAGTATTCTTTTTTTGTTTAATACCAATTTTTTTCTTTTTTCGTTTTGTTTATTAATTAGAGTATTTCATATACTTTTCAGATCTGTTTTTTTTATTCATCGTACCTGCTTTTGCAAATGATCTGTTGTTTTTATTAATTTGATAATTTGAGTTAATTTATTTCCTTATATACATATAATTAATGAAATCTTTTAAATTGTTATAACAAATAAATTAATATATAAATTTTCTTTTTTCTTTTTTAGGTAAGCCAAATATGTATGTATATATACTTAAATTAAAAGATTTGTAAGTACAATTAAATATTTAGTTTTTTACTAATATACGATTTTAAATTTTTAGTATCAAAAAACAAGAAAAAGAAAACAAATTTTGAACACAAAATCTATATTTTGTAAGCGAACAGATTTTATGTAAAAAAAGTAACCATGTATGTACAAATTTGTTTTGTTCAAAATGTTAACGAGACAGTTAAAATTGCACTTTTTATTATTATGGCCTTAATTACTATTATTTAATACTAATTTGCAACACCTTCTTCTATTTAAAGAAAAAGATTTGAATCTAAAATTTCCCATATGCATTCAAGATCTGTAAAACAGATACTTTTAGGAGGAAAACACAATGCAAAATTAATTGTAATGAAGTGATGTTCATAAGAGAATTTAACCTATTTTTCAGTTAAACATTTTCTTTTAGCCAAAACGAACTAAATAATACGTTTAAAATACTATTTTGCAAACGAAAACAAAGAAAAAAAATAATGAAAAATTATCTGTGAAATAGAAATTTTTTTTTACATTTTATCTAATTTAATGGGTCGTCCATACTTACATTGTGTTGAAAATTGACGGCAACAACTGCAAGTAAAATACAAATCATTTATTTTAATCATCTTTTCTTTAAAAAATAAAACAAAGAAACTTTTAAAAACAGACACAATTTTATACCATTTTAGTTCATTATATCGTTTATCTTTACAATCCCATCTTGCAGTTGTTTTATTTGAAAAGTTGATTTACTTTAAGACTGTATAAGCTTTGTAATTTTTGTTTTTCTTTTTAGGCAAAACTTGCAGATAAAATGTTACTTTTGCCTGGTGGGTTTTTTTTAATATAAAATAGGTTTTTTTCTTTAATTTCAAAATTGTATAGCTAAATACAACTTAAATATTTGTAACCATTTACTACATACATATGTATCCAGTTTCCATACATAAGATATGATTTCAAATGAAATATATAAAAATATAAACGACCTTGACTTATTTTTGGGCACAAATTTTAAAATTTAATATATTTCTTAAAAATGAAATTGAATTAAAAAAAAACTAATAATAATAACAATAATAAGTACCAAATCTCTATTAGTAAAATATGTACTTTAACATTGAGCTTTATTTAAAAAAGTGAAAATTTAAAGTAACAAATTCACCAGCACAGTTCTTTTTTTTCTCAAAAGTCTCTACCAATTCTTCGCTACTAGAAAATGAACCTAAAATGTACCCAATCCACTACATTAGTTTATAAGCAGAAGTATGGAAATTGTTTGTTTTTGTTATTTTTGTGGAAGAAATATTCTTAGTACAGTATTCCACGGATAATTGCCTCGCCAAAAATGTCAACATTTTTGGGTAATTATTTGGCATTTAAACGATAATAATACGGGTAATTGCCTCTATGAGGTAATTAAACGAATATGCTTAATTGCCTGTATACACTGCCGTCAATACATATGATAAGCAAGTAACTTTTTACTTAAACTTGGTAGACTATAATTGAAAGGTTATATCAAAAAAGTAGTTTGAAATTAAATTTAACGGACATTTTATGCCTATATAAACATAGTTGAGTTAAGCTCTAGTTTTTAGAAAATATTTATTTTGGGTAATTTAACGAGGGAATTTTAAGTTAAAATATATTTTAAAATATTTTGTGAAAATATATTTGAGATAATTAAGCGAATAACGTAATTAAGCGAAAGTTAATTAACCGTGGAATTTTATTAGAAAATAGTAAAAAAATATGGGAATTTAGAAATTAAAGTAAATAAGCGTGAAAGACAATTAAGCGTGGGGAAATTATCCGGGGAATACTGTATATATATATGTATATTTTGTTTATATTTATATCAAAGAATTTTTTGAAATATAAAAAATATATCTTTCGGTGGCTACCTCTCAGCAGTCCTCTGGCAAAAGCTCTGAGAATAACTGATTGCTATGAAAAAGCTTCTCAAGTCTAGGCCATTACAACCCTGTTTCAGGGTTACGGTCTAGCTTCTCTCACCACCTATGTTGTGTGTGCCAAGTTTTATCGATAAATACTGCAACCTAGAGTTTAAAGTCGACTCCGAACGACAGACTTGAGAAACTTGTTCATGGCAATCAGTTACTCTTATTTACTTTTTTCTTTTTTAAATAAGTAAACTGCAGAAATACAAGCTATAGGTAAAATTTCAAGTTTTTGCTTTTTAACTTAAAATAAATCACACAGTGGGGAAATGTGGGGTTAGGAAGTATATTTGCTTTAAAACAAGTTTTTTTTCTTTTGACAAATTCAGTTTTATTGATACCAATGTAAAGTAGAGATATGCGAATTAATAATGAAATATGACGTCTGGCAAATGTCCACATTTTGCAAAGCTTCGCTTTTCTCGTCGATGCAGCGCCGAATTTCAGTATTACAGTGGCGTTAAAACTTATGAACAAGGCGGCCAATTGACATTGCCAAATCGAGAAAATACCCCAGCGAGAAATGATAATCAGGAGGTAATACAAGGAATGTATAATGTTGATTCCGGAAACTATTACCCTTCATATGTCCTACGAAAGTAATAAATGTTTTTTAATATTTCCCCTTATTAGATAGAATTCATTATTTGTAATGCATAAAGTTGTTATTTATTAATAATTTTTATGAATAACGAGAAATAACGAATTTTTTTATTAAAATACAGAACAATAAATTCCTTCTTGCCTTGATGTGGGATTACACATGGTAATTAATATTTACTTGTGTGCCACATGAAATTACCTTCTCGATTCCAAAAGTAATAAATTCTTAAGACAGCTATTATTTAATAGATTATTAAAAAAGATTATAAATTTTTTCCCGCTGGGACGAAGTTTTTTAATTGGGTTTGAATTACTTCGTAGTCACTAAAAGTCAGTCAAAAAATGTGGACAAATGCTAGTGTTAGATGTAGCGCAGCACACCGGGTTTAGGCTAGTAGCGAAAAGAGCCGACTGCATTGACTGTATTTCTATTACAATGTTTTGGTCGGTTCAACAAGTAGCATACTTGAGTTTCGTGAATATAAAATATATGTTCATATTAAATGCTGAAGACTCGAGTTTGAGCCCCAGGAAAAGTAATCAATTTTTTTAATTAAAAGTGTTCAGCACATTGTAATTCAATACTTTAATTTCTAAGTCAAACAAATATTAAAAACGAGCTAGATATTCTACTATAGCGAAGACTATTTTTCCGTTTACGACTATAAAGTATTGGAGAGCAGAATTAGAACACGAGCTGCCAAAATAATTGGTAGTCGACCAATTAAGATGTCCATGCCAGAAACGATGAAGAAAATTCATTAAAGAGTATTGACTAAAAGTGGGTGAGCTATCTGAAATGACTAGCATTTTGATGAAAAGTTTGATGATGAAAAAGCTGTGCGTTATGAAGAAGTTTTATTTTTTTGTGGTTGATGAAGATGAGATAAGGGTCCATACCCGAGAAAAATTTTGTGTTTGTTACGTTTCTAACACTGTTGTATAGTGTTAAAAACCTCTAAATTAGCTACACTAAACCTTACAATAAGCCTAAAAACACTAGCACGAGTAAAATAGCATTTTTTATGTTTATATTCAAAATTTAAAAAAAGATACTTTTGGCAAGAGGAAAAACAAACATTACAAATAATAAAACAAATGCAACACAATAAGAAAAAAAATACTTAAAACCACTTTAGAAAAAAAAACGTTAATTATGTAATTGCAATAATCACAACAACAACGGCAAAAACTATTACAAAGAAATCACAAAGAAGCAAAAAATTATAACGTAAGTCTGGCAATTTACGTGCCTGCATTAAAACTTATTTTTTTTTCTGTAACAGGGAGACACGCCAATTTATAGAGTAATATAAGCAAAGGGGGGAGGGGCTATATTTAAGACAACAAATTACTACAGTTAAAAATGCTTAAAACCTCTGACTAATTGTTAAAATAAAAGCACACTTTAAGAAAAATAAAAAAAAATATTTCTTTGAATTAGCAACGGTTTTTAAAATAAATAAATCAGAAACAAAAATGCATTTCAACAAAGTGTGAACAATAATAATAATTTAAATTTTTTTTTAGTTTTTATTTATAAAACATTTTATATGAAAAAATACTACAAAACAAAAATATTAGCAACACCTGAAATCAATCATATAAAAATCTTGCATTTTTTAAAACCTCTTGAAGTGGGTTAATCATTATTTGATTAAATAAGTAAATAAAAAAAGCCAGTGGCATTTTTTTAAATATTAACAAATTATAAAGTGTTTTGTAAATATCAAAGAAGATAATTTTAATTTTCATTTATTTTTATATACTGATTAAAATGTGAAATTAATTAAAAGGTATTAGATTTGATATTTAAAGTTATAATATCAGTATAAAAACATAAGCATTAAAAATAGCTTAAATATTTTAGTAGATGTTTGTTGTTTGAAGAATTAGAAACAGAATACTTTTGAATCTGCAATTGGCGGAAACTTAGTAAAATAAATATAAAGCTATGAGACACATTAGGCAAATAAAAAGGCATCTAAGATAGTATTTATTAAATATCTAAATATTATTTCTTATTATTAATTCTCTGTTTTGAAAAATTTTTTAAGAAATTTGTACATAAAATAAATTTATATTTTTTTTGGACAAATATTTGACTAATGTTACTTACCATGGCTAAAGAAGTGTTCGAATGCCAAAAAAATAATTTTTAATCAGTCAAATAATTATATTGAAATAATTTTTTTTAGTTTTTATACATATATTTACTAGAGTAAGAATTTGCTCGCTCTTTTGCTCATTGCGGACTCTTTTCTTGCTCCTCGAAAAATTGCGCATGCGCAAAGAGCGGAGCAGATAAATAAGAGCAGTTGGTTGCTCTTTTGGCTCTTGCTCTTTTTTGTAAGCGCTGCTCTTTGCGCTTTGCGCATTAAAATTTTTTATTTGGCGCTTTGCTCTGCACATTGAGCAAAATGAGTAGCGCATTGCGCATGCGCTTTTTATATCTACAGTGTCATGTCACGAAAAATTTTTTTAATTTGCCATTCGAAAAAATTTTTATGTGCAGTCAAGCATTGCGTTACAGAAAATCACTTTATGCAGTATTACTGATGGAAATTTCTTTCATAAATATACTTAAAAAAAGATGATTGGGGACATTCGCGTGCTTTTAAGAAAAAAAATGTATGATACTCCTTTATTTGCATGAAGAAAATACAATTTTTTTTCACTCATTCTTCACATATGTATACTTAGAAAAAATTTGAATGCATATATTCGCGTGAGATTTTCAGAAAAAATTTTGTTGTACAAATTTATGTGCGTGAAGAAAAAAATAAACAGAGGCCTTATTCTGTAACTCTCCTAAGCTAAAACTCTATCGTTAAAAATATATAAACTAGATTTAGGACTTTTTGGCTACGAATAGAATTCTTGAACGCTTATTGTAATTTAAAAACATCATGCCTATTACCTCTACACTTTTTAATTTTATATATTCTAACGCCCAGCCTGTTTCAAAATCCCAAAATTTCAGCATTTTAGCTTCAGAGAATTACAGAATAAGGCTCCAGTTTAATATAAAAAGGAAAAAATTGTTTTATATTTTACTCTAAAGCAGGGGTGAGCAACCTTTTTAATCAACGGGCCACTTATAGATTTTAAAATTTTTTGGCGGGCCGCACATAAATACTAATAATTTACAAAACTCTATTTATAATAAAAATTAGAATAAAAAAATATAAAACTTAATGCCAAAAAAAAAAAAAGTATTTGCTTGAAATTTTTAATGAGAAATTTGGCACTGTTTTTTCGATACAACCTGATCAATATCAGCCGGAATTGATGAGGTAGGTACACATACACAAGTTTCTAATCGTGCATTCCTCAGTCTTGATCGGTGGTAATTGGTCGGTGGTCGGATTTATAAACATTCTCGATGTTTACTGAGAGAAATACATTTTTTACATCAGTATTATTCTGCATGTCCATCACTTCCCTTTGAAAGCCTTCGGGAACTGTATCCACATCGATAATTAATGGTTAGGAAAACATTTTCATGGAAACTGCTCTCTTCTCAGTTTCTTCGTAATTGAAATTCGTTGATTAATGTGTCTATATATTATGTGTATTTTTGAGAAGCAGCAACATTTGTTTGGCGGGCCGCATAAATAGGTTGAAAGAGCCTCAAGTGGCCCGCGGGCCGCGTGTTGCTCATCCCTGCTCTAAAGTATATGAAAATACTAATATAAAATCTATTTCCATTTACAATAATTATTTTTTCATTTTTCATATTAAAATTACTGACTTCAAAAGTATTTTACACCACAGTAAATGAGCAATGCGCACTCTTTTGGCTCTTTTGCGCATTGCGCAAAAAAAGAGTGGCGCAAAAAAGCTCAAAATTCAAATGCGCCTTCTATGCGCAGCGCTTGTAATGCGCAGAGCAAAAAAAATGGCACAGAGCAAGAGCAACAAAAAGTTTGCTCTGCTCTTTGCGCAAAGAGCAAAAAAGAGCCAAAAGAGCGGCGCTGCGCTGCGTTTTTACTTACTCTGATATTTACTAAATAAATGAAAATATTGTTTGTTTTGGGAATGTCTAATCTTCTGGCAGTGATTAATTGATTACTGGTATTTATAGATAAATTTTCATCGTTTCATGTAGCTTTCCAATTTATGAATAGAAAAGGATTTTCAGAAAAATAAAAATTCCTGATAGTCAAATATTAGCATGTAATTACAACTGATCTAAAAAGGTTATTTTATAAGATTTTACTAAATTATCTTGTTCAGAGGGTTTATTTAAATTTTCTAGTAATAGTTCATATGTGTATCCCAGTGACCCTAATACCGCTCCTTTATGACACGGATATCTGGATGAAAACGTTTACCAGTGACAGTGTAAAGAACATACCTCAATGCTTATATTACAACCAAACGGCTGGAAATTTGACAGCATTGTATGCATGTGGTGCGAGTAGTGTACATCTTTAAATGAAGAGTAACGTTATAATTTTCAAATTTTTTGGAAAAAAATCAAAAATACGTTTAGTAGCTGTAACTTAAAAATACGTTTTAATGGAGAAAAACGAAGATTAGATTTGAAATCAGTGTCCGCAAATTATTAAAAAGCCACAATAAATTTCTAACATAACGGAATATGATGTCTGGCAAAGGCACACTTCTAGAACCTCGGCAGACGTATGTTCTTTAGACAAAATTTTGAGCCACATTTTTCAACAAAGCTTAGCAGAGCCGAATTTAATTTTTCAGAGCATCAGTTGTTTGTGGTTTGTTTACGGTCTTTCAAATGGCCTTGGAAAAAATCACAAGAACAAAGCGGCCATAACATCGCCAAATCCAGAAATTACGCAACCGGGAAATTTCTCATGCATGTTCGTCCGGCTGTGTGCTTTGTGGCGCCATCCTGCTGGAACCAAAGGTCACTGATGTCAACATTAGCCAATTGTGGCCACAAGAAATCCGTCAACATCATCTCATCCCTAGAGATAAAAAATGCGTTTTTTTCGTGCAGCATTCTATGATTAAAAGTTCCCAACTTTTTACTAAATGAATGTCAAATAATGACAGCTCAATTTTTGATATTTCATCATTTGACAGCTAATTTACTTTCCATCTTCAAATTTGCCCACCCTGTACAAACGATTTTTTTTTAATTATTTAAGAACAAGCCATATGTTTTTTAGATAAGATAAATTGAAATGAACAACACTGATATCAAATAAACATTTTCCACAGAGATAAGGCATAATTGCAGAAATGAATCATTCGTGGTTATAAATACATATATGGAGGGGTCCAATTAATGAAATTAAATAAAGCTTTCAAATGCAATTGCCATTAATAACATTAAAATGACCATAAAATGTTTTAGTTATTACGATTTAAGCGTCTATATAGTTTAACAAAAGTTTTTTTTAATCATAGAAATAAATATTTTCAATGTTTTGTTTAATATTTTTTTTATTAAATTTTAAAACCACAAACACAAATCAATCGCAAAAAGTGCGTTTATGTGTGTAAGGTCGTATCTTATGTAAGCGATAATTTCATTTCAAAGTAAATGCAAAAAATTCATGGCCGGAAAAAAATATTCTTTTTTTATTTTATCATTTTAAACAAAAAAAAATCCAAAAACAGTAAATATAGCCAAGGATTTAATTTTTGTCGTGTTTTCATACTATTTTTGTGATATTTTTTAGTAGACTGCAGCAACTTAAAAAAATTTTAATTATTTTATTACTCCATAAAATGTAATATATTAGACGCTAGGTATCGATAAAGCTGTCAGCTGTTAAATATGTGTCACCTGTGGTGTTATTTATTTAGTTAAAGGCTTACTATTTACGAATATGGATAATTTAACAACCGAAGATTGCCGAAAAATGGTTTGGTTTTGTGTGACCATTCTTTTCGCTTTCTAAAATTTCTATATAAAAACTTTATTGGAGTTAAGGTTTTTAAATAATAATAATAATTTATTATTATTTCGCTACTCCTTTGATGAAGCTATAAATTAATTATTAAAGTTTAAAGGTTTTCTTAGTAGTTAAAACTACAAAAGTAGAGATTCAAACATGTCTACGCGATGATTATGGTCATCATATTCGGTCTACGGTACAAGTAATTGAAAGGATTATTAAAAAAATTGAAATAGACTGGAAGCGTTGCAGATGTGATCAGCCTGTGCACCATCGCAATATACGCACTGACGAAATAATCGCCTTTGTTGGTAATAGATTGGCGGATAATCTAAATATGTCGACTTGACGATGTTTTCAGTAATTGCCTCTACATTAAGGTTCATTATGGCTTCTTTTGCATTTGAATTTGCACTTTCATCTATAAGTACATTAAGTCCATCTCATGAAGAAATTTAAGCCGGGTGACCATACACAATGCCGTAGATAAGTTGATTGGGTATTATAGCAAGAGGATCATTTCCCACTCAATGGTTACGTCCGTTACGTTAGGAAAGCAATTGCATCCGGTAAAAATTTTGTAGCATTTCAGTCTGAAGGTGTCATTGGGCTGTATTTATTCCGAAAATGTCGCTGTCGTTATCAGTTCTTCTGACTTTTTGCCGTGAACAAGCATCTCCAGCCTATCGTTCGGATTCGACGTTAAACTGTAGATCCCGGTACTCATAGATAAAAAATTTACGCACACAATATGGGTGCTGTGCTAGACCGTAACGCTGAAAATGGGTTATTATGCCCAGTTACAACACACAACATGACCGCTTTTGGTTTTATTGAATGAAAAATTTCCTGTTGATGTAATGTCTCGATTTAGTGATTTAACTTCACCACTTTTAATTGGAAAAAATATTTAAAAATATTTTATTATATTTATTATATAAAAAAACTACAATTGAATGGATATAATCTAATGCCGAAATATTTCGGCAACAACTAATTTACACTAAAGTTTTCGCAAATTTTTGCTATTTTTCTTCAGAAAAAATTTATGATAGAAATTTCCATCAGAATGCAAGTAAAACTTTACACAGTTACATTGTGGCTCCACGTCAAATACTGTGTCTTAGCTAATAGTCTTCTAAAGTAAAAACATTTGGAAACCAACATTAATTAAGTTATCGCCGAGATAGCGCCCAAAATGTGCGCAAAAATGGTCGAAACTACTTCAAAAGAATAGACTGTTGCAATCAATACAGAGATGGTTATTTATGTAAATGATACGAGTATTATATTTTGTACATAATTTCCAAGGTCTAAGCATTATAATGAAATAAAAGATTCATCAAAATTATATTTCTTTTATTTTATTTTATTTATTTTATTAAAGAAACTGAATTTTACATTAACCGACTATTGGTAAATGGTTTATACAAAAAACCAAAACTAATCGAAAAATTCTTAAAAAAAAAATCATAACGATTACACAAAAAATAAAAATATTTTATTTTTACTTCTTTTCCTACTTCGTGTTAATTCGTGTTTCAAAGAAATCCATCAAACTATCAACAAACTTCCTTTTCAATGACACAAAAAATTCGACACTATACCGTATATTTTTATGTTTTAAATTATTACGGCTCATTGTGTTTGCTGTAGTTGCTTGACCTTAGTTTGAGGTTTTTTAAGGCCACAATAAATACAACTCTAGTCTGTATGTCACCGCCCCATTGTGACAAATATATGTATGTTGTATTGTACACTGTCATTACTATTTAACTGAAATAAAAAACTCTAATCAGGCTAAATAATAACAAAAAAACATAAAAATTCTCATACAGTCATAACTATTTTACTGTGGAATATTAAAAAAAAGTGTAGAAATACTGTAACAACAGTATTAAGCCTGGCTTTGGCTACCAACATGTAGTACATACATGTTGTTATTTTAACTTGTACTTAATACGACAATATTTTAAATCACTTATTCATTCACTCTGTCATTCATACATTTGTTCAGTCATGCCGTAATTTTGTTTATGCTCGTATGGTTATTTCAAAGAGAGGTGTGTTACACATGACTAAGCCGAAGTTTAAAATTCATTTTTAACCGAATTTTATGTTGGTGGTAGCTGAGTTGAATCTGTATGTTCTGGCTTCATTTTTTTATTTTTTTATTTCTGTTTTTAATTGTATGTAACAAAAGTTAATTGAAAGGAAATAATACATTTACTTTAAAAATATTAAACATTAGAAAAAAAACCACTAAAAAGAAATAGCTTTTAATTTATTTATTTCTTAAGCAATCAAGAATATTAGCATTTTATAAATTTTATTTTTTTACTTACGAGACCCATTTAAAATTTCTTTTAAAAAAATATTACTTTAACCGATATAGTTAATCTATTTTCTACACTTTGCTATTTTTAAGCATATTTCATTTATAATCTAATGCCGAAATATTTCAGCAACAACTAATTTGCACTAAAGTTTTTGCAAATTTCTTCTATTTTTCTTCAAAAAAAATTTATGATAGAAATTTTCATCAGAATGCAATTAAACTTGGCAAACTTTGTTACTCTTATATAAACAAATTAAATAAAAATTTTAAAACAAATCATATAGTAAATTTGGAATATTTCATTACTACCGTTCTCAAGAACATTTACTTTTAAACTGATAATTTGTATTGACTATGAAGTCATGTAAAAAAAAAATTTAGTAACTTTGGCATTAACCATTCAGCATTAAGTTTGTATGGGAGGTACAATGTCCACTTATCCAATTTCGCCTACATTTTGAAATGTTTAAATTTGTGTATGTCGCCTATAGTTCCTTCCAAACATACTGTAAAAGTTTGCGAAATATATGAAAATTGTTCGTCATTGTTAGCTTAAAAGATGTGGGATGCAAACAGATGATATTTACCGCTTGAAATATCAGTATATATTGTTGTTACCGCTTGAAATAGCAGTATATATTGTGCTATTAATTTCGTTGAAGATACCGATGGTGTGGCTGACTCTCTCAGATCAGTGAAAATAGCAGAAAATAGTACCTACCAGAAAGTTAGTTTGTAAGGGAGAAATTGTAAACAATCACTTCCTCGTGTGCTTCAATAATGCATGATTTTTATATAAAATGAGCCGCTAAAATGCAATAGAAATGCAAATATATTGCAACCGGAAAGCAAATAGTACAAAAAATCAAAAATAATACCTTATCCTGTAGCATATTTGGAAGCTTTAATGTATAAAAAGCAATATAATGCTTCCATTATAGCTTACAATTTTTTTATTGCTTCCAAATCTTAAAAAATTTCTGCTGGGGTAATAACTAAAAAGGCTATTAAAGCAGTGAAAGATCGAACTCCCTCAAACCCGCTTCGGAAGTAGCAAATATTGTCTCTAGAAATTAAAATACCTAGGATATCAATTTCTTTCAGCATTAAACACGGTTTGGAGACAAAGCCATTTCAAAAGTTCAAACGGGACTCTATCCCACTTCATTCTATCCTTTTAACAGGCTTATGTGCCAGTTCATAAATCAACAACCAAACCTATGCGGTTTGAAAAAATTTACCTAGTTTAATTTCAACTGAAGAGCGGCATTTTGGAATCTGCATTTCTTTTGGACTATAAATTATGTTCAGTTTTAGAGACCATGGACCTGCACTAAATGTCAATAACGTATTGAGAACCGCGATAGACGGATGGTCTGTAAGGCTCTGGCCATGCTAGAAGGAAAATGAAGAACATTTCGAATAATTTTTTTTAATATCTATATGGATGGTATTCTAAAAAAGAAAAAATAAAAATGAATTTCAATTAAAGCATTTGTAATATCCATTAAAATTATAATTGATTTTAGGGGGTACGTGGTATAGGGGTTAGAGCGCTCGCACAAAAACTAAAACGGCCCAGGTACAAATCCTAGCAAAGGTGAAAAAATGTAAAACTTAGTTTGCGGTTTTTTCAAAATTTTAATTTAAAAATAACATGTCCCCCCTCCACTTCTTCCCATCCAAGAAGTCCATCTACACAGAAACTGCTCCCTGGCATTCCACTCTATTCCACCTTAACCACTGACAACAAACGATAAATGATCAAACCTACTTAGCGAAGGCACTCACCACACATATAGCCCAATTCTGAATAAAAATTCCCCGGGAAATTTTTTCCCTTTCCTATTTTTACAATTGAATTTATATGGGCAAAATGGGAGAGGGAAAAAAACTCCTGGGAAATTTGTATTTAGAATTGGGCTGATAATCAACATGTAACGATGAGGCAATTGCTGTTGATCATTCAAGGCTGAAGGCATAACACTGGCCTCAATTCACAGCAATTTGTCCGATTCCTAAGGCGTTTAATAGCAATATTGTCATATTGTTTTTCTTTTGTTATTTTTTTTAGCATCAGCTATTCAGAGATGCCACTTTTCAGTATTTTGTTTCATATTATATGAAATCAGTTTTCTATTTTGAGGTGGCACCCTGATTCAATTTAAAATATACATACTTTTATTTTCACAATAGTTGAAGAAAAAATTAAAAGAGGCTTTTAATTTAAATTATATATCTATGTATATATATTAATTCATTTCTGACAATTGTCATATTTTTTTTAATACAATCCAATAATCAATTAAACGTTTAATCGAACCAATTAAAATTGAAATCGATTAAGTTTTTAATTGCAATCAAATATGAAATATTTTTTTCTGTGAATATGTATTTTGTAGAAATACATAATGTATTTATGTATGTAACCAATGACATTTAGTAATTACAAAAACAGGTTTCGCATAATAATTTTAAAGGCTACAAACCATGTACCAGAACTTATGAAAGTACTGCACAAACTTTTTTATATCGAATAACGTAAATGAAGTAAATTTTAAAAAATTTATTGATTTTGCTTGTTAAGGAATTATAAAAAATTATGTTATAGGAGAATAAGTCAAACTATTGAAGCACGAGTTTCAATTTACAATTATTGCAGTCTAACTGCCAGTTTCCGTGAAAAAACAATTTCAAACGATTGAAATTTGTATGAAAAACACTCAATTTTTCAAATAATTTTGAGTACTTTTCATATAAATTTTCAATTGCTTAAAATTTTTTGTCATACAGAAACAGGCAGTTAATCAAATTATTTATATATTTGAAAACAAAAAAAAAAAAAAATAAAAAATCGAAAATTATTAAAATTTTTACCTCCATTTAAATTTAAATAGATTTCAAATGTATTTAAAAATATTTTATGGAAAATTTGACTTAAACCATATATTAAATCAATTTTTTATGAATATGGCAGTTACTATTTTGTGTATTTAAAAAGAATTTTGAATTTGTATTATTATTATCTGGTTTAGACCCAGCACAAATACAAAACACTGCGACCTATAAGATCTATTGTGTCCCCTGTTTGTTTAGCAGACCAACTTCCTTCCTTAAGAACACCAGCAGGTCCGAAAATTTAGTGATGGATATGTCCGCCAGTGAAATAGTATGTCTTCCTAGACACATCAACCTAAATCTATCAAGAGCCGCATATTCACACGATATGTGCTCTGCTGTATCTAGTACTTGTGAGCATAGTCTACAAACATCTACATCTGTGATCGCCATTCTCATCAAATGCCCTCTCATACTACAGTGGCCCATAAGAAAATCCGTTAGGACTTTCAGGTCTGGCCTTCTATACTTTAGAACATCAGACTTACCCCTAAATCACGGACGAATCACAGCCTTGGCGTGCTTGAGACCCTACTGGCCGTTCCAATGTTCCATACATTTGCCTGTTTGCCACTCACTGAATTTCTAACTGGCAGAGAATTAAATATATTAAAAATAAAGAAAAAATAATTATTGTCGTTTGTATTATTTTGTTTCGTTAAATGCCGGCTTTTGCAATTTTAATTAATTACCCAATATAAAGCGTTTAAAAACGTTTTGTCTCGCTGGCACTTTGTGAAAATTTTCTATCACAAAATTTTATCAAATTATTAGACCATAAATCATTTTGTTTTTAATACTTAAAACTAAATAATTGTTGTGTTCCTTTATTTAAGAAAATTATTCTTTTTTTTAAATTTTATTTATGCTAATTTTAAAAGAAAAATATGATTCATAATATACTACTTTGTATATAAAATATACAATAAAGTTTAACACTAAGATGAGTTCATGAAAACAAAATAAGTTTCTTATTTACTTTTTCGTGGTTTTACTTCGTTTTTAAAAGTTTTTTTTTTTAATTTGCTAAAGTCTTCCTTATTGTTATTAATTAAGAAAACTTAAATTTTATTAATTTATGCTGTTGTGTGTTAATAAATCTTGCTAAACATACATATTTCTTTAATAATTTCATTGTTTAAATGAAACAATTAACAAAGACTTGTAATTAATTTTGAAAGTATTTTTTCTTTAACTAAGCCTTGCCAAGGTTTTTCTCAAAAAATTATTTTATACAAAATTATATTAAAAAAATTTAAAGAGTTTATAAATATTTGCAAAATATTTGAAAAATTTTATTTTTTGCGAACTACGCGTGAAATAGCAAAAAATAAACAAATTTTGTGGTACATCAAAAATTCTTTTAAAAAATTAACGATCTCTATATAAGTTTTGATGAAAATTTCTTTGATGGCCAATATGTGGCTAACCACGTGTCAAATTGCAGTTAAATTTAGAATAGAATTATTCAAATACTATGCATAGGTTTATCATTTTTCTTCTTTTCTCTTATATTACACTGTAAATTAATTATATTTTCTCTTAATTTGTTTTTATGTTTAAATCAAATTGTGCTTGTTTTTTAAATATTATAACTACCTATGTGATTCTAATGCTATCATATCGTCGGAAGAATTAAAGAACGCTGTAACTGACGTTTTTTGCATAATTTTTATCAGAACCAAAATACGCGTCGATTGGTCCCGGTCCCAGATTTCTACGATGAAAATAAATTCACTTACGCCGTCTGCGTTTTGAAAAATACCAGTGTCTTTGTTCTACATTCTTACAGGTTTTTTGGCTCTGGTCAACATTTAAGGTTTTGTCAGTTACAGCGTTCTTTAATTCCTTCGACGATATATAAGATACTGTATCTAGTCGCCGTAGTCTGGTTATAGTGTCTTGTCTTACTAAGATCGTACTGACATCTTAAAAGAAAGAAATACGAAAACAATTTTCTTTCGGCAACCATCCTACAACAGTCTTCTGGCAAAAGCTCTTCTCAAGTCTGTCGTTCGTACTCGATGTTAGACTGTAGGCCCTGGTGCTCATAGATAAAAATTAACTGACACAACCTAGGTGCTGCGAGACGCTAGACCGTAACCTTGAAAAAGGGTTGTAATGGCCAAATATGTATGTATATGTGTATTGTTGCTCACAAAACTGAATTTGTTGTGAGAAGTTAGGTCGTAACACTGAAAGAGGGTTGTACTTGCTAATTATCTATATAAGAGATCTGATCAAAAATTGACCGTTATTTTCAAATTTCGTGAGTTACGTATGTTCGATTTTCGCATTTTTTTTCTGTTATTTTGGTACGCATATCTGTTATGTATGTTGGTAAAATCAGCCATTTTGGATTGTCAGATTGTTTTTGACAGATAAAAAGGTTAGTTGTGTTTTGGTGTGCTTTTCGATTTTTTACTATTCGAAAAAATGGATCAAGGAAACTGTATTAAGTTTTGTGTAAAAAATTAAATTAAATGCCCAAGGACAAGTGAAATGTTGACTGTTGCGTTTGGCGAGTCTACTATGAGCAGAACACAAATTCAATTGTGGTATAACCGGTTTAAGGAAGGCCGAGAACATGTCAATGATGATGGATTTTGCACCATGATATTGCACCATCTCACACATCGATGCTTGTGCGTGACTTTTTGTCGAAAAACAAAACCCTTATCATGCCTCAACCACCATATTCACCGGACTTGGCCCCCGCTGTCTTTTTCCTCTTCCCAAAATTGAAGACACCGATGAATGGAAAGCGTTTTGCTACGATTGAGGAGATAAAAGTAAAATCGAAATTGGAGCTGTTGGCGAAACCAAAAAGCGCGTTTCAGAAGTCTTTCGAGAATTGGAAAAAACGCTGGCATAAGTGTATTATATTTAAAGGGGACAAGATAGTTATTGATGAATAAATAAATACTGTTTTAAAAAATTTTCAAATAACGGTTATTTTTTTATTTTACCTCGTATGTATGTATTATTCTTAACATGAAAATTATTCACCAGATTTAACTCGTTAAAAAATAGTTTTATTTTCAAACTAAACAAATATGGCTCGGTGGTAAAACATTTGCTTACAGTGAAGTGGTCTGCGTTTGAGGGCTATATCAAATATCAAGACAGTTCTTACTATAAGCCTGGTATCGAATATCGCTGGAAAAGTGTATCGAGTTAAAAAAAACTAATGGAGAGAAATAAAGATGTTTTCTTCAAATTTTTTGTATTTTCTTTATCAGGTCGGTTATTTTAAAGCCGCCACCGTAATTATCGAAAAATATGGAAAACTAAATTCAAGAAATTACTTCTTAAAATTTCTCGTTTTTTTTATTTATAAATTGTATGCAAAATTTAATTTTTACAACAACAAATACAGCAAAACAAATTCACTACAATAATAGAAAAAAAATAAAATAAATTATTGCAACAATAAAACACTTGTAATACCAACAACAAAACAACAACGCATTGCAAGAGTAACAATTCGAGAGCAAAATTTATTACAAAAGTTTTATTTTTAAGCCGGTGGTAAAAACCAGAAAATAAAAAAGAAACACAACACAAACAAATATATTGTACCAGTACACTTGCCTTAAGGAGTGGTTTTAGATGAATCAATGGAATGGTTTGTTGTTTCACAGTAATAGTGGTGGTGGTGATGGCGATAGCGATGTCAGTGGTTAGCAAATGAATTGTGTAAACAAATAAAAAAATTATAATAATAAATTATTATTAGACGAGCATTTTCTAAATAATAAAAACAACAATAAATACAAGCAACCAGCAACATCCAAATCTATTTCTTTAATAAGTATGTGTGTACGTGTATAAATTCTGCTTTTAAAAACTAGTTAACCATGCCGAAAAACAATTTATTATGATGCATTTTAATGGTTTAGGTTTTAGCCAATAAATGCTTAAAAAAAAACAATACAAAAAGAGAGTAGGAATAGTGTTAAGAAAATATTGAATAAATTGGAATTTGAAAAAAAGCAAAATTATTAAATAAAATAAAATTAATTGAAATCATTTACTCATAAGTAAATAATATTTAACAAAATTTATAAATAAATAAAGTTTCTTTCATTTATACATATGTATGTGTAAATGCTAAAATCTTTTTAATTATATTTTAGCATATCGTTATATGAATTCATAAAAGCCCAAGTTCATTAAACATATTTTACAGGAGAAGCAAAAAATTCTATTATATGACAAATCAACCAAAAATTTTTCAGACAAATTCAAAAACTTTAGCTTTAACCATTCTCAAGATATACAGTGGTGATCAGTAATTTTTTATCGGCCTCAAAGGTGTTAGATTAGGGTGAATCTATTTTAATAAATACCACTGTACTTATATACATACATATCTTCTTCTTCTAATATGTAAAAATTAATGTACATTTTGATGTCACCACTAACAGCGGAAACGAATAAATCGATTTCAGCGAAAATCCCAGGGTACGTTGGGGATACTCCGTAGGTCGTTTGTGTGAAGTTTGCGCGAAATCGGTTTATTGGTTCCGGAGATGTGGCATTTATTTATTTATATTCTCATACAAATTTAATGTAAAATTTTTTCATATTATGCTTAACTTATATTTATTGAGAGCTTTTAAAGCTAAATTTTCTAAATTTGGTCTGAACGACTTCATGGTCAAGGAAAATCATCAATCAGAAAGTAGGCGTGGTACCTCCCATATAAGTTAAATATTAATTTCTTCATATCTTGAGAAGTATTAAAGCTGAAGTTTCTGAGTTTGAGGTAATTGATTTCGTCGTTATTAAAAATCATTAATTGTAAATGGTAGCGATAGTTTGCGTGGAAGATAACACACCCACTTATTAAATTCCACCCACTTTCGGACTGAAGATTTTCATTGATTGTGAAGTCATCCAGACCAAATTAAGAAACTTTATCTTTAACAGTTCTTTAGAGACACAAAAATGAATATTTAGTTTGCATGGGAAATACCACTCTAACTAGTTTTGCCAAATTTTTGAGTGATGATTTGCATTGACTATAAAGTCTTTAAGACTATATTTAAAACCTTGACCTTTAACCATTCTCGAGATGTATACGACAAGGACAACTTAGAGGCGATTTGGTGTTTACACACATACGATTTCAGATTTTAACTAAACATTAATATCAATCATCCCAGTACTTACTCTCTTCATAAGTTTGTTTGAAATCAGTCAATGCGACGACATACATAAGCCCAATTTTATTTCCAGGGTGTTGTTGAAGTGTCACAATGCGCTTAACTTAACCTGGGCTCTCAGTAGTAAATTACTGTTACATAAGTGTCAGGGCTATGACGGGAATCAGGCCAAAGACATTGCGGACAATTATGTCAAAAGAGTATTGAGGGGACTTGTATTGGCTTCTCCTGAAATCCTCAATTATCCCAGAACTTTTTCATCTTCGACGCTGAAAGACCGAACTTTCTTCTTAGACTGATAAGAGAAGGGCTGAGAACACTTTCGGGATCAAATTATTATGCCTGCAAAAATCATCTGGACCAATATTCTCCTGTGAGAACGAGCAGTCAGCACGTGATCACCCTCTGTGCATCACTGGGTTATACATATACGCTTAGTAAACATAACTGCTTAAAGTGATACGCAACAATGCATTATGGCTGACTTGGGTATGACCTCATCTTCATTACATTACACTACTTATCTATATATGTATGCATATATACAGAAAGATTGCTATCTAATAGTAAGTTTCTATTCTTAATTACACGGAAGAGTTGTGTTAAGAACAACACGCACCTATTATTATATTACATTTTGTAATAAAAAAGAAGTCTTATCGATGAACCGTCATTAACTCTTTCTTATTAATTTCATAATTTGCTTTCTATTTGTTCTATAATTACTTAAACTCGTACAATTAAACAACAAATAAAAAATAGCATTTAATTTTACAGGATATTTAATATCCGTCTAATTGGTTAACACAGGACAGGAAACAAGAAGTTTTATAGAAAATTTATAACTATAGAGTTAAAGATACAAAATGAATGCCAACTATAATTATAGAAGACATTGTATCTTCAAGATATGTATTTAAAATACTATCACACAATACAGTTATTTAAATAACAACAATACGAGTACATATTATAGTAATTAACACGAACTTAAAAGGTACCAAAGAGAAGAGGAAATTCATTGTGGTGCCTATAAAATCATGAGTAATAAATTTCATTTTAAAAACCGATAAAAATCTTGACAACAACTACATATAAGTACAATAACAATAATAACAAGCAAAACATCTAATTGATAATGTTAAGAGGATATCTGTATGTGTACAGCAATATAACGGCACCAACCTAGAAAAATAGCAAGAAAAATAGTAGAGAAAGAAAAAACAAAACATAAGAATTTTGTAACCAACAGATACGAGAGTACGAATTCAAGTACAGGTTTGAATGCTTAAATTTGCAAAAGCCATGTTAACCAACAATGTATCAGAGAACTGCAAGGGCGTAATAATTTTGTGATTATAACACAGTTAAATAAAACTCTCAATAAATCGTCGTCCCGAAGTTATCTGGACGTATATCACAAAATCAAAAAAAATGAGTTACGACCATTTTTGAGGCTTAAATTATTAGATCTTTCGATGTGTTCAATCACCAGGACTTTATCTCTTAAATTTTCGGAGATATTTAAGGGCCATTTTGCCGTATATCCACGTTTGGTAAAAAAATTTTATGTTATAATGACGTACGCGCCACTTTCGTGGATATACGGCAAAAAATGTATGAAATTTTTCAAATAAAAAAATTTTGCGTTATCTTGACGTACGTACATAAATGAATATATTTAAAAGATTTTTCATAAGAAAAAAAGATAAAACGTAATAAGAAATCATAAAGAATAGATTTCTTTAACTTCACTTTATTGCTGTTACATTAAAATTAAAGTTCTAAATTAATAAAAAACTAATTTTCATTTTTTAGAGGTACATATCTGTGGACATTTGACAAAACGTCTTCTTTCAAAATCAACAACTTTTCAGTAGAGCAAAAAAACAGTTAAAAAGGCTAATACAAGTTATTGCTTAGAAAATTAATGAAATTTTGAACTTGGATATTATACACAAATACTTAACGAAGATTATGCGACCTTTTTTCCCCTCTAGAAGCAATAGTTTTCTATAAAACGACAAAAAATTAATTTAAGACCTTTTGTTAAATTTTTTTTGTTTAAATTTTAAAGAAAAAAATTAGCTTCCACCATACAAGTCGTTTTGTCAAAATTTTTTTGATTAAATTTGAAAATTATTTTAATCGCTTAAGTCAAGACAAGTTGTTTCGTTAAAATGGAATATGAAAAAAAGGTTGAAAGAAGTTGATCTGGAAAATATATTTGGGTTCTATTTTTCCCTTCAATATGCAGATAATTAAAAAATAATAATAAAAATGAAATACAATTTTTTATAGACATTCAATTTTTAAAATTATTCTTAATTCTCTGAAAGAAGTCGTTTTGTCAAAATGAAATTGGGGGAAAGTCTGAAAGAGGTCGATAAGTCAACTGCATATCTTGCCTTCCAAAGGTCGTAGAAATACGGGGATTAGAGCAAAAGAAGGACAAGGAAATTCTATATTTACTATAAAAATCTTGGAAAATTGTCTTATTTCGAGAGAAGACGTTTTTTCAAAATTCCACAGATATGTATGTATATAAAATAAATTTTAATTCAAAATTTATTTCATAAAACTTTTATGAATCAAAAGTATGTTTTTAAATACACCATAGATAATTCTAGAATAAGTATCTTAATAATATCTTAATATGTTATAACTTATGTAAATAGTTTTGAATAAAACTGAACATCATTGTATAGAAGATATGGGAAAAGGCTTTTAATATCATTTTTTTTATATTCAGAAATATTTATTTTTGGACATATACTGAGTTCCTTTTCAAACATTTCTTCTGATTTTGAAAAAACTCCTTTTCTCGCTTGTTTTTTTTTAAATTTGATGACTGAAGTTCATCTTTACTTACAGATGCTTTATAGGATAAAGAAAATAAATTAAATTTATTATACTTAATTGCTTTAATTTTAGTTAATGAAAATTTTGTTAATGCGCAATAACTGAATAAATTTTGAAATCTGTAGGTAACATTTCAATAATATTCAATTTAAACTTTTTGGAGTGGTAATTTTTTAATTTTATTATTAAATCTAAAGGACTGTGAATTTCTTTTAATTTTAGAAATCGATCTATTGCACTGTGGACAGAGTAAATTTCTTAAATTTGGGAATGTCCCGGCTCTGAAAATTTATGAGTAATTGTTTTTAGATTATTATTTTTATATAAAATGCCAAAACTAGCAGACAAAAATATTTTATTTTTATTTTTTGGCACACAAGAGTCGCTCCAAAGAATGATATTCTCAATATGATTAAAATCCTTCAATATATTTTCCAAAATTTTTATTATAGAACTATCGATATCATTACCAGAGCGACCATTCTGTGCTTCGTTCCAAATGGCGCAGTAAGTAACATTTTTTTCGTTAGGATTCTGAGTACATACTCGTACTGTTGCTGTTATATTAAACACTGAAAGCTTTCTTTTATAATAAAATATGGATGAAATTCCTTTAGGCGGATTAAAAGTGCTTTGTTAATCGTAATTTATTTATTTAGTACTGTAGTAATAAATACTAAAAGTAAGAATTTTGCTTACTTAAGTATGTCTCATATACGTCAAGATAATATCAGACAAAAAACAATCCAAAATTTCTATCGGTGTTATTTTGACGTATGTGCCAAAAATAAAGAAAATGTTCCCAAAAAGTGGCTTATACGGCAAAATGTTATTCTTTGTTTGGAGTTAAAAATGTTTGAAACTTAAAAAATTTTCTCCATGAGTTAAGAATTTTTTGTACTATTCGATAAAGAATTATTAGCACTACATCTGATAAAAATTTTGAGTCACCTTTTTCGACTAAATTTTTTTCTATAAACTGATAAAACTTTAAATTCAATTTCCCAAAAAAATATTTTTTGGAGTTACGTCAAGATAACTTCGGGACGACGAAATGAAATGCGTCTGTAGCACCATTGTATACCTATAGTTGGTTTTGAAAGAGTCTTACACCACAGTAGGGACAATGCGGATTAAATTCCTATAAATATTTTATATATACCTATGTATACATATTTTTGTACATATCAATATGTAAGAACTATGTATAGGTACATATGTGTTCGGGTATTTACTATACTTTGTAAATATTTCCTTACTTTAGATATTCAAGGTCTGATCGGTTTCTGTTCCACTTTTAAAAATCGCTTAAAATGGCAACATTAGTGCCACACTATCATATACATAAAAAAGATGCAAAAACCGTATGTATGTAAATATATACATATGTAAAGTTGCATTTTATTTACATCCCTGCAAATAATATTTGGTTACATGGTCCAATTTTTGTAAAATGGAGTACTTACAAATATGGTCCAATGTAATGCAGACATGGACCACGTTATTGACAAATGATAGCTTATTCATACATTGATATCTTTTGATAAATCTGAGAATACATGGTGTGGATGTGCCTTTATCTCCAATGACGCTTTTGGAAAAGACTGGTATTATTGCGATGGCTTGCCTATTTACAAAAGTTCTAATACACAGCTTTGGCCGATTATATGAAAAATATAAGTGTTGCCCGTTAGTATATATGTCGGCAAGGAGAAACCATATGATGTTAACCAGTTTTTAGAACAAGATTGCTTGGAACTTTGGATCAACTATCTTTAAAGTTGCTAGCTCAGTTCAAAAATGAAGAGTAGTATAAAATTGTATTTATTAATTTTTTATAAATAAAAATTTAAATCGTAAATTTTATTTCTAATCTGTTTTTTTTTTCTTCCATCAAGTACTTACATCGAGTACTTTAAACTGTGGAGTGCTCTATCGAGTAGTTAGTGGGGTAGTTTTTAAACTACTCCTCTAATGTGCTCCATGGAGTAGTTTTTAAACTACTACTCTGAATTGGTCCTTTTGTGTGCTCCATGGATCTTATAAAATGCATCCCTAATCGCATGCAGAAAAAATTTTTATGAATTTTTTTAAAACTTAATGTCGGACAGACTAGTGAAAAAATCTGTCACACAGATGGAATTTTAGTCCACACTATTAAAATTTTTGGACAAACATGATTTTTCGACAAATCGTACGACTTAGAGGATCGGTCTTGATCATTCTTGTTATATAGAATAAAAGGACAAAAAGAAAAAAGTTATAATTCTGATTCATCCAAATAAGATGATAATTACAAAAAATTAAATTATGATGAGAAAAGGAGTGTATAATGTGAGTTAAATAGTTGATGCTTGTCGTAGATTATGCACAGAACACAAAGAACTCGGTTAAGACTACTGTAGCTGGAAATGAAAACATGTTCAGTTCGGCTGGCGTACAATTACTGCATTGAAGTCATTTTCACCTCTGATTGAAAAATCATTACAAAAAAAAAAATATTTATATTATCAATTATTTAATTTACACTTTTCTCATTATGTGAATTATACTTTTTCTATATACTCTGTAGTGATTACATTGCATTACTCGGAAAGCTGTACTTGTGCAGTTCTCTGATATGTAACCAGTATATTTGTTGGCCTAAGTTGTTTTTGAATGAACTCATTTTTATAATGCAAAACAATACAATAATGTTGTGTTTTTCTTATTATTTTTGTTATTGTCATTCAAATTGTTTCTCTTTTTTACATATTTTTTAAGCCAAATATTTGCATTTTTGCTCGTTTTTTTTTTTTTTCTTTTACCAAGAAAAGGCTGATACTCTTGGAGTAAAGTTCAAATTTCTATTCTTTGTTATTTAGTTTTTTGCTTAAAAACCTTAACAATATGCAAACAATAACAACAACTGAACAACAACAATGATTTAATACAATAAAAACTTTAGTAGTTACTTTAATATATACTTTCTCTGCTACTATTTCACGCTCAATGAAATGTTTTGATGATGTTTTAACGATTATGCTTTTCTTCTTAATTTTTTTATTGTATTAATGAAATATTAAACAAAAACAAAATTTAGTTTTAATTTTTCTTTTTTATTTATTATTTTAAAAGGGGAGTTATTTTTTTATAATTTTGTTTTCTTTTTTTGCTGATGTTGCTGCTGAAGATGGTACTGCCGCTTTAGTTTTTTTTTTTATTTTTGTTTTTGTGTTTTTATAGTATTTTTATTCAATTTTTCTTTTTTATTAACCTGGTCGATTACTTGAAGCGCAACAGCGGAAGTTGCTAACACCTCTCCAGTCTAAATCACGGACATTATGCGAAAAAATTGAAAATTAAAGAAAGTTGAAAACCGAATAGGAAATGCCTTACAATCAATGCTTATATAATTAATAATTTTATAAAAATTATCACAAATTTATTAAACTTGAGGTGATTTGATAATTTATTTAAATTAAAAAGGTTAATAAAGCTCTTTAATGTAGTTTTGTCAGAAACGCCTTAATTAGTTCAAAACTAAAGTTCTATTAAATGAATTTATTTTTTATATTTCTGAAAATAAATTTTAACAAGAAAGAGAAATTATTTCGAAATTTAATAAACAAACTTGGAGCAATGGAAAATGAAAAATCAAAAGTTTTCATTATATATTGTAAGTAGTGGGTTATGCTTTTTTCGTCAAATATTTGCCTTATGTGACTGCGGCGTTACTGTTCCATTTTGAAGATATGGGCAAATAAACATTTACTTTCTGAAATTAAATAGCCTATAGTTCCTTCTATTTATCCAGAACGATACTACAAATATTTCAAAAAAATTCGTTCAAGATTTTAGTTGTCTATAGACTTCAAACAAACCAATACGCATTCACTTTTATTTATAATATGTATACTTACCAGAGTAGGAAAATAAACAAAACTGAACGTTTGATCTCATTTTGTTGTGTTCTGTACAATGAGTAAAACAAAAATAAAACAGAAACAGTGAGAAAGATTGTCCCATTTAATTTTGTATATTGTTTTTGTTTTGAGTACTACAAATACACTAACTCAAATGTGCGTAGGTACAACAAAAAATGAATGAGAAGAAAAAGGAAAGTAGATGAGAAAAAGAAAAGAAGAAGAGAAAAAAAGCAAATTATACGAATGTAACGGAATAACAAAGCAAGCACAAGAGCGAAAAGCTAATTGTTTCATTTGCGCTCTTTCTCATTTAGAAAGTATTTGTTTTGGTTTTGCTCATGTACAATACCATTGAAAAAATTTTGAAAAGTGTATGACTTTGTTGTAACTTTAGCGAAATGTTTTGTTTGTTTGCCCACTCTGATACTTACAGCCTGTTCATAGAAGTCGAATGTTTGAAAACGGTCATCTTTCTATATGAAAAACACTAACAAATTTGAGTGTTATTTTTGTTGTTTCACATATAAAAAGATGAATATCTTAAACCATTCGTCTTCTATTTATAAACAGGCTATATTACACATACTCGTAATGCATTTGGTTCAAACAAATATTTAGTGTGACTCACAATGAAACCATCATTACATTTAACACTCATAATAAACAACTACGTAATTAGCAAATAACAAATACTCGTTTATGATGCCATGCAACTCTTTCGGTGATGACTTCAATTTAAGTTCTTTTTTTTTAATATAAAGAAAATATTGGAACTCTTAAAAGAGAAAAACAAAACAAATTGTGGTTAATTTCTATGGACCATAAAAAATCTTAAACCAAAATAATAAATTCCATATCATTTATCAGAATTCTTTTTACTCATATACCGTTATAAGTTATTATTTAAATTAAACCCTTTTTCTCACATAATCTTTGCATTTGAAACTGTAAATATTATTTTAAAAAATATATAAATTAAAACTGAATTTGACTTCTAAATAATTTCGAGCGAATTGAAAGTAACTACAATCAGTATGAACAAGTTCACAAATATCCAGATGACCCAAACTTGGAATATAGTCAACCTTTTTATATGAAACTATTAAACAGAAGTAAGAAGAAGATGATGATGGATAGCCATACTATCCATGAAAAACTAAACATTCCATTCCATTTTGTTCTACATACAATCTAGTTTTAAGTTTTTTCTTGCTGTACATATGATTGCAAAATTTCATTTTTTGAAGAAACTTTTCAGCATATTCTTAGCGTTCTTAAATCCCAAGATTTAGGGATTGGGGATTTCCTGTATGACATCTCTAGTAACCACTCTCCCCAATCAAAGTTCAAAATTTCCAACTGAAAGTCCCTTTATGTATTTAAATAAATGTTTAAAATGTGAAATAATACTGATTTTATCGTTCTTTTTTTTATAAATAATTATTTTTTTCTTAAAGCTTTTTTTCCTGCATGTTTAAAAGTCATTAAATTGTAAACAAGTCTTGTATTCGACTTTAAAAAAGTCAGTTTAAAACTGAATACAACTAAAGAAAATATTTCGTTTGTTGGTCTCATATTTTCCATTTTCAATTTCGATTATGCAATTTTGTTTTATACTGTTGATTAACAATTTTCTTAAAGTTGATTATTTTTTTTGTAATTTTACAAAAAGAAAAGAGGTTTTGGTATTTCACTATTTTTGGAAAGAAATATTTTTGAACCAATTAGAAAATGTTAAACGCATACAAACTATTGTATTTGTTTAAATTAAAATTGATTAGCCGTTATTTATGAAACTAAAAAATATTTTTTATTAAAGAAAAAAGTTGTAAAAAGTGATATGAAAATTTGCATTTAAATTTCATTTAATTGTTTAAAAACGGATTAATTTTTATGAACCAAATGCTGCTTATGTTAAACCTATTAAATTAAACAAATATTTATTTTAAATAGTTCAAAACTTCCCTTACCCCCAAACGTTTATACTTTAAATAAAAGTACAGGGTCTTCCAATAGAAACTTCCGGACTTTGATAGATATTAACAGCCATATTATTTTAATTGCTGTTATGTATTCAGTTTGTAACATCAAATTACTATGAAGGGCAATAGCGTTCAACAACACGTGCTAAATAAGTTCTAAAACCATTAAAAATTTACCATATTTCGTCATTAAAAAATTAATTGTAAGCTTTCAAAGCATTTCTGCCATCCATAAAAAAAGCGGCAAACGTTTTTTTACATACATACATACGTAATTGGCCATTACAACCCATGTGTCACGGTACGGCCTAGCTTCTCGCAGCACTTATGTCGTGTGTGTCAATTTTTAACCATGAGTACCGAGATTTACAGTTTAAAGTCGACTCCGAACGACAGATTTGAGAAGCTTTTTCATGGCAATTAGTTACTCTCCGAGCTTTTGCCAGATGACTGCTAAGAAGTAGTTGCCGAAAGAAGTATTTTTTTTTTTCAAGATGTCAGACCTGAGGTTTGAACCCCGAGCTATCGAGCCAACAAACTTTTTTTAGCTGTCAAAATTTCTCATGCCCATACAATTTATATGGAGCATCCCGAAACAACGCGGCGAACGCAACGGCAACGCTTTGCATTTGGAAAACCCAATTTTGACAGAGCGTTTAATATTGAAGTCAGTTGCAATAGGCAATTAAAACGTAAACATATAAAAGACAGGGTTGTGATGTATACAATTAAATAAAGAGGATTGTAATGTTAACATACATATCTGTGGACATTTGACAAAACGTCTTCTCTCTAAATCAACAACTTTTCAGTAGAGCCAAAAAACAGTTAAAAAGGCTAAAAGAAGTTATTGCTTAGAAAATTAAAGAAATTTTGAACTTGGATATTATACACAAATACTTAACGAACATTATGCGACCCTTTTTTTCCTTCTAGAAGTAATAGGTTTCTTTAAAACGACAAAAAATTAATTTAAGACTTTTTGTTAAATAGATTTTAAATAAAAAAATTATCTTCCACCATACAAGTCGTTTTGTAAACATTTTTTTGATTAAATTTGATAATTATTTTAGTCGCTTAAGTCATGACAAGTTGTTTTTTTAAAATGGAATATGAAAAAAAAGGATGAAAGAAGTTGATCTGGAAAATATATTTCGGTTTTATTAAAAAAAATACTTCTATTTTTCTCTACAATATGCCAATAATTAAAAAATAATAATAAATATTAAATAAAATTTTTTATAGAGATTCAATTTTTCAAATTATTTTTAATTCTTTGAAAGAAGTCGTTTTGTCAAATTGAAATTGGGGGAAAGTCTGAAAGAGGTCGATTAGTCAACTGCATATCTTGAGTTCCAAAGGTCGTAGAAATACGGGGTTTAGAGCAAAAGAAGGGCAAGGAAATTCTATATATAATATAAAAATATTGGAAAATTGTCTTATTTCGAGAGAAGACGTTTTTTCAAAATTCCACAGATATGTATGTTTGGAAAACCATGTTTAATTGTGATTGGCAACAAAAAAAATTATTATCCGAATATTGTCTTTAATTTTTCTTTTTATAAAATTTAGTTTACGTTACAAAGACCAATACAGTAAAGGTAGAAGTACATAGCATGTGTTACATCGTTAACAGCGGTTACAATGTACAATGTAAGTCAACTGTTCAACTGCCAACGCATCTAAAAGTTAAAATTTTTTCAACTTCTATACGTTAGATGCGTTACCAATTTTGAAAATAACTTGTTTTATAAAAATGCCGTATTTTATTTTTTTTTTGACAGATGTGCGAAACACACAATTAACGCAACGCATGTTATGCACTTCTACTTTAATTCACTTTCTAATTTGCAGTCGGGGTTGTTATATAAACATATGTTGTTTAAATAACTCTGTTCCTAATGTTTTGACAAAACGTTGATGGCGATTCAGCATAAATGCTGAGCCTAAGGAAACGTTCCGCTTGCCGCTTTTATTTAGGAATGACATGCCCCAAAATCAAATTTCCTAAAGCATATGTATTTTTCTTTTGAAAAAAATTTCGATTATCTTGTTTATAACAATTATTTTTCACTGTAAACCACTGTGTATTAAGAACACGTTCATATTATATCTGAATGATAAATAATTTATTTTTGTTTAAATACCGTCTGTTTCAATATTTAGAAACAGAATTTTTAAAACAAATATTTTTATTGAATTAAATCAAATAAAAATCTTTTATTTATTATTTCTACAGAAATTGGAACAAGAAAAACATGTTTTACGTCAAAAACTGGCTATAGCCGAAGAGGAAAGTGAACAACGGGTGCTGGAAATACAAACGGATCTCAATGAACTCAAAGACAAATTGCTGGCTCAGGTAGGTATTTAGTAGTTAATACTTTACAAAAGAATTAATAATTAAATATTACTTACTAAACTGATCTCTCTGTTAGGAAAATGCAATACGTCAAGCGGAAAAAGAGAAAACCCTGTTAATTGAAGAATTATCCAGTCAAAATTCCCGTCTCACAGAGCAAATACAAGAGGCTCATAATACCGAAATGAAATTAATGTCACAAATACAGGAACTTAAGGATCAGTACTCTTATAGAAATACCAGTTTACAAGAACATGTTAACAGTCTGGAATCCATAAAAACTGAATTAAATTTAACCACAGGAAAACGCCATGAACTGGAAAAACGTTTACAAATGGCACAAGAAGAAAAAGAAAATATAAGTTCAGCTTTAGAAGAAGCCTCAGATCGTATACATATGCTTGAAAGACATGCCAGAGAACAGGAAACTAAATTGGAGGTGAGTGAATAATTTTAATATGAATAATAATACTCTAAACTTTCGTAGAAAAGTATAGCTTTAATTAAGAATTTGCTAGTTTTGCTTTACACTAGAGTTGTATTCCATGGTTGTAAATACTAAGAAGGTCATCTAGAATGCACTTCTTCAACACTTGAATAATGTGATCGGTTTAGTGTTTAACTTTCCATTGAGATTTTCGGTTCTATATTTAATTTTTTTTATTAAGACCGGCAATCAGGGGATGATCCCTACTAATGCAATACATTGTGCTGGTCTAGAAAAATATTAGGGGAAGGGGGAAAGGTGATATGGAGCTTTGATTTAAACGTACTAATATTATATTTGATACCAGTCAGAAAGAAAAAACAAAGGTCCTATTTTACTGTAAAATCGTACCTTGTGTAAGAGCACATTTTTGTTCCCTTAGACTATAGAACTCTAATAGACTAATATTACATCTCAATAATATCCAAAATGCTCTTACCTTCCCTGTCAATGGAAAGAGCGAAAATTCTTTTGAACCCTAATAACGATTCGATTAATTTCCTTATAAGACACTGTATTTGTATTGGAACCATATTTATTCAAATGAAGCAAAAACGAATGGGTGCATTACCTCTCACCCGATTAAAGCCATTCGAGTAGCTTACTGGTGGAAATTTCTTCCATGATCTGAAATGTCTCAGAAATGTTGCACTGGCGAATCAAATTATCTTTTACAACGTGGAGTGCACATTCCATATTAGGAACAGGGTTTTCAGATAGTTTTCAATTTTTATCTCAAATTTGGAAATTCATATCCCCAAAAATCCTCAAAACGCTGATGAGTTTATCCTTAAAAATCCCCACAGAACTGCATCACTAATTTTGCATGTATGCACATTTGTTTTATTATTTACTACTGTACTTAGTTAAATTACCCTGATTTTTAATAAGGTCCAAGAAGCGTTTTGCCGTTGAGTCCACAAGTTTTCAAAACATATCGATTGCAATATTCTTCCACACATCTTTAACAAATTCCCACAACTGTTCCTTAATAGAAGGGTTTTTCCTCTAAAAGCCGCCATAAATTTTCAAGAGGATTAAAATCTGGAGACTGTGCAGACCTTGACGTTTCCATTTCATATGAAATTTTAAAAATCCCCATCTCCAAATTTATTTTTTTATCCCCATTTCTAAAAAAAATCACCATTTTGGGGATAAATCCCCTAATCTGACAACACTGATTAGAAATGACTTTTGTTCTCTCTCATTTCTTTGCTTAGAATTTAAATAAAATTTTTTGGGATTTTACAATGAGAGATAAGACCTTCTTGTTAAGTTATTACATGGTTGTGAGGTTGTTTTCAATTTTTATCCCCAATATCGAAATTTATATCCCCAAAAATCCCCACATAAACTGCATCAATAATTTTGGATATATGTATATACATATTTTTTATTTGATATGTAAATTTTAAATTTGGAGACTGGGCAGATCAACTAAAAATTTTGACAACATTCTTTTTAAACCATCCTCTTGCTCGCTTCGATGTGTGCTTCAGGTCGTTATTTTGTTGACATATTTGTATAGTATACGGCATCTATTTTACCTCAATTCTAAATAGATGTCCTGTGCCATATTATGGAAAGCATTCCCATACCATAAAGTAAATATAAGTGGGAAAGTAATTGTGGTCGGACGAAACTAAAATTAGTTTGTTTATCTACGAAGGAAGTAATTCAGCTGTAAGAAGACCCTGTAATACTAAATTCCTCCGTAATAAAAACCATTAAAAAAGGTGGCGGAAACATAATGATATGGGAATGCTATTATTTATATGAGAAAATAAATCAAACTAAAACCAAGAGCACACGTTGCAAAAATTTTATATGAAAGTTTTCAACAAGTTTATAAGTAAATCTTGAAAATTGAATTTCTATTGAAATTCTTTCATCGTGTGTTTCGAATGTAAGAAGTTTATAATATATAAATAAGCAAGCAAACAAATTTTAAAAATCGCCTAAAACTGGTCGATCATCCCCAAATGAATTTTTCTATCCCCATTTCAGAAAAAAAATCCCCATTTTGGGGATAAATCCCCTAATCTGACAACACTGAGTTATTAATGGCGGAGCCTTAAAGCTTATACAAGACACTGGTAGAAACTTTAAGGGTAGAGCATGGTGAAATTACTTACAAGGTGGTGGCAGGTGAATATAGTACAAAAACAACAGGGAATTTGTTTTTGTTTTTTCAGCTCTTTAATGTCAAAAGCAGGTATGGTGAATTAAAAAAGCACATGTGAGAAGTGTGTGTGTGTATTGTTAACAACATACATGTCTCTACACCAAAACAAAAACACGAATACACACAAAGCAAAATGTAAACAAAACATAAATACAAACAAAACTTTTGACAGGAGCGGTATGACCAAAAAAAAACCCAGCTGGGTTGGTAACACCACCTTGTAAGTAATTCCACCATGGGGTAGAGCATAGATACGTGGCGATATGGTGTAGAGGTGTACATTTTTTTTATGTATTTTGTGCTATCACTGTTGTTAATTTTCTTTTTTATCAGTTTTGCTTGAAACATTATAAACATAATGCTTCTAAAAATATTTCTGATATTGCAAAAAAAAAACTTTAAGAAATTGTATTATTTTGCTTTTGTATTATTTATTTTATTTTAGCATGTATTTATCAATAGAATAGCGTTTTCTTTTCTGGAAAAACATGTTGTCTTTAAAAAAAGTGGCAATTAAAAAGCATTGCCCTCACCCCATTAAATTGCTCCCAGTTTTATGCCAAAAAAGAACATAAATCGTTGCCCAGTTGTTATATATAAAAAAAATTTAAATAAAAGAAAAAAAAAAGAAATTGCAATAATTTAAATACATTAAATTTAAACAAAAGCTTATGAAGAATTTTAAATAAAAAAAAAGTTATAAAAATGACAGCTTTATCTCAGTGCATTATCTTCACCCTGTGGTTTTTTTGAGGGTAGGAAAAGTGGTATTTTTACACTTAATGATGGAATTTTTTTTTTAAAGAGCACGCAACCCCTTTTTTATGTTACATTGTTTTTAGAAAAGAACTAAAAATGTCAAAAGGCAAAAAAAAAATTTACATTTTTTTCCAGAAAAGAAATCGCCATAAGTTTTTTATGGGTATTATGGATTATTTTTTTGTATAAAAAAGAGTACGATTTTAAGCAAAAAAATATATTTTTTTTAATATTTTACAGACCACTTTACAGGCTCTTGAAAGAGCAACCAGAGAAAATAATGTGCTAAGTGAGCGTTTAGGAGCGGTAAGTTATCACACATAAAAAAATTTTTTCATTTAATTTTTTGTCTAAATTTTAATATTGAAATCTAATAATTGAATTTGAAATTAAAAATCATTGCACACATCACAATATATATTAACCTGTATATTATTGTACTTAAAACTTTATCAACCAACACAAACAAATCAAATATAACTGCATAATAAAGGATAATTATTCTGGTTCCACTGGTAAAAAGTCTCTACAATTTGAAATGGAATGTGATGAAGATGAGGCCAGTTTTTCGGAAGATGGCAAGCCTTCACAAATCTGGGTAGAAGCACGTTCAGTATATATACAGTTGAAATCGTTGGTGGACTCTCTAAAAATAAGCCACGATGATGACTCAGGTAAGAGTTTTTTTTTATAAAATTTTAGTTTCTATTGTTTTTAAAAGTAGTTAGAAAACGTTATTTTCATGGTATCTGTGATATTTGAAACCCATAAGGTTTTACAGGTTTAAACTCGGACATATCATTGGATCTTGAATCTATGGACAATACAATATCAACAAATGGCAATAGTGAGAGTAGCAATAATGCCATAAATTTCCGCCCTGGTATGTTATCAGCAATGTCAGATGAGTTAACTCGTTTGCTCTTAAACTTGGATGCGGGCAATTTCAAAAAGATGTTGGATCAAACACGAAATTTGGTTTTGGAACAAGAAGATGAAATAAAACGATCTCATCAATTGGTACAGCAATTGGAAGCCAAGGTTGGATTTTTTTCATTTTAATTAAAATTAAAATTTTATTAAATTTAAAAAAAAAAATTTTGTGTTTTAGTTGGCTGTTACTGATGTTGAGTTAACCAATGTCAAGGAGGAAAGAGATCAAGCCAGAGGAGATTTGGAAGATAATACCGATCGTGATGAACTATTGACTAAAGCCCAAAAGGAACGTGATAATGCCAATGAAAGACGTACCAAAGCCGAAGTTGATTTAGCTAAAACTCGTGTTGAACTTATGCAGGCCAATTCCCAATTACTGGAATCGATACAACAGAAGGTGGAATTATCGCAACAATTGGAACAATGGCAGGTTAGTACAGTAGGCGGCCCACAAAGTTAAAAATTATAGAAGTTTAAGTAAAAATTTTCGTTAAGTCAAGGTTAATTTATAAGCCTTGTTCATATCAAAACATATCTGCGTTAGCTATTTTTTAATACACCCTCTCCCTACACGTCTTATTGTTTTCGTTACTTTAAAATAGCTTAAATTCCTCCTGAAAAGTCTCTGGTCCCCTAATTATACCTTTAAAGTTCAGCAATTATTATAATTCTTTTTTAATTATAACGAAATATGTAGGTATACAAAAAATATAAAAAAAACAATAGGCAAAAGAATTCACACATCATGAAAATGTACTTTTCAAACCCTTTTTATAAAATTAATAGGGAGTTTTCATTCTTGGTAGTAATGTACCCTTGTACACATTGTAAGTATTGTACATATTGTATAAGTACTACTATTTACAACCTCACTGCAATAAACTGTATTCAATACATACATATTTACTACGCTGTTGTAAAAACCACAGAGTACACAGCAGAGTAGGAAAATAAACAAAACGAAACGTTTGATCTCATTGTGTTTTGTTCTTTCAATCAGTAAAACAAAAACAAAACAAAAACAGTGAGAGCGATTGTCCCATTAGTTTTGTATATTGTTTTTGTTTTGAGTACTACAAATACACTAACTCAAATGTGCGTAGGCACAACAAAAAATGAATGAGAAGAAAAAGAAAATAAGAAGAGAAAAAAGAGCAAATTATACGAATGTAACGGAATAACAAAGCAAGCACAAGAGCGAAAAGCGAAATGTTTCGTTTGCGTTCTTTCTCATTTAGAAAGTTTTTTTTTTTTTAGTTTTGCTCATGTACAATACGATTTGAAAAGTTTATGACTTTGTGGTAACGTTTGCGAAATGTTTTGTTTGTTTGCCCACTCTAGTACACAGTGATGAAACATATGTATTTTTCAATTCAAATTCAAATTTGTTTAACGTCAAAATAAATAAGGAAGAAGAAGAAACAAGATTTTGACAATCGTAAGTAAACTACTGTTATTGTTTTGGTAAAGCGGAACTACCTAATGATGATTATACCATGAGAGAACATACATATATTTACACCTAGCTGTCAGTCACGGTTGTCATATTGTCAGATTTATTTGTTTTTACAAGTTTTTTAAGAGGGAGAAGAAGTTTTAAGTTTTTTTTGAAAAAAAAAAGTTTTTTAAAATTCACGAAACTAATTTATATTTCTTAATTTGTTAAAATATGTATAAAAGTAATTCCGAATTCTTCAAGAATTTTTTTATTACTAATATTTATTTTACAAATTCTTTTCTAGAATGTATGCAGGAGTTAGTTCCTGACGATATTCGAAAATGTAAAAAAAGCATTTTTAGTTGTATAGTTCTGTGCCGAATATACATACATACTTACAGATGACAAATGGTGTGGACTTTTCCACTTTGATTTGTATAATTAAAAAGTATAGAAACATTTTGAAAAAATATATTTTAATATATTTGTATTATTTTCCTTGACCTTTTTATTAATTTTATTATTAGTTAAATTATTTGAGCTTAAGGTCGAATAAATATTTATATTATTTATTTTACGATATTTCGCTACTTCCTTGCGTAGCATCATCAGGAATATATATTTTAAATAAAAGCTTTTTCTTTTTTACCGCGAACTCTGTCATGTTTATGCCCGTTTTGAAAACATTTTCATTCGCTCAAACCCAATGCATAAACAGCTATAAAAACAGTTTTGAAATTTCGAAACGTTTTCACTGAAACTGCTTTTCAAACCTGTTTGAGTCAGACCAAGCGTTTTCAAAATTCAGTATAAACTCATACCGTTTTGAAACCTTTATGAAAAGCTGTAAAGAATATTCTGTCAAATTTGATGGGGTTGCCAATTTCTTCCATTGGTTATTTTTATTATTCTATGTGTATTATTATCGAAAATATGAAAAATTAGAATTATTTAGAATTAGCTGTTAGTTAAAACAGTTTTAAAACTATTTCGACTCAAAACATAGGCATAAACGGATATGAAGTTATCGTTATGAGTGAAATCGTTTTGTGTTGAACTGATTTCAAAATAGGCATAAACTTAATAATTGAAAGAATACTTTCTCAAATTAATTAAAAAAATAAAAAATAAAATGAAAAATAAATTTGATATTTCAAATTATTGAACAAGAACAAATGACTTCTTAAAAAACATTACAGCAATTGTACAAAGCATTTTTGCTAAGGATATCAAATCCTTTAAGTTTTTATTATTCTTGTTCTTGTGACAGAAAAAAGCATTTATCTTGTCGACAAGTTTAATTAATTTTTTTATTATTAAATACATTTCTGTAGTTTTTCTTTAATTTTCTTTAGCTTACAATGAGCCTTTAGTTTAAAAATTGAGTCTTACACGAGTATTATTTCTTTTTATTCACCATTTAATTTTTTTTTTTCATATCAGATGGATATGCAAGAACTTATTGAAGAACAAATGCGTTCAAAACTGATTAATAATCGTAAAACGCAACCAATCGAACCTCAACAAACTAGTGCCGCTGCTAACTTAGCTAAACGTTTGTCCAACTACAAACTCTGGAGCCTCTTTCAACGGTAATCTATTAGCATGGAAATGGTGGCGCTATGCGTCTATAATATTAATCATGTAAGAGCTTTTATTTTTTTAATTCTAAATAATTTTATTCTTGTAAAAAAAAAAACTATCATAGAAAAAATATTTTAATTAAAAGAAAATCAACAGGAATAAGAAATATTTTATTTATATTAGATACGTACATATGTATATGCTACACAGTATGTTAAGTTTATTTTATATACATACATACTAAATATATTTAAAAGAAAAAAATTAAAAAAAATGGTCTTAACAAAAGTTGTAGTTAAAAGAATTGGTCCAGATTTTTTTCTTTAAATAAAGCAAATGAGACCTTAAGTTAAAAAAAAAAAACAAAAAAAAAAATTAAATTATGCGTCTAAAAAAGTACCTTTTTGTAACTTTAAATCAAAATATTTTAACAAAAGAAAGCTAAAATTCTAATCTAATTTTTTTTTCTTCTATTTAATTTTTTGGGGTATAACACCATATGTATTTATTTTTATATTTCTTTTTTTATTTATATACAAAATTATGTACTTATATGTTTATGTGTATATATAGATGACAGTAATTGAAACATTAACGCTTTTTAATATATAAACATTTTTAATTAGTTTGTAATTATGACGGTGAGAAAGTATATAAATACTTAAATAAGAGATTTTTAAATTTGTCTAAAAATTAAAAAAAAACACAAAAAAAAAATTAGTTGTAGAAGGCTTGTTTATGTTCAAATAATATAAAGGAGGTACTCAAAAAGCAGCTGGTTAAAGTTGACAGTGTCAAAAGTGTTTTTTTTTTTTTTTTATTCTTGTTTTAATTTTTCTGTTTTTCCTTGGTTTTTATTGCTTTTATTGAAAACAGTTTTTATTTACTTGCTTGTGTATTTATAATGAAAAGTTAGCAACTGGCAAGTTTATCGCCCGCTTTTGACTGATACATATTATTAAAACTTTTAATATATTTTAATTGATTAATGGTCAGGGAATCCAAAAAATTAAAGAACTCGTACGTTTAAGTAAGAATTTCCACGTAAAGAAATGGCAAACTTAAGGCCCAACCATAATCTGCTTAGGCTAGCATAAACAACTATGCGAATGCATGCAATTAAGTGTGTATAACCAGTATGTACATAACAAACGTTTCGTTAAGCGAAGCCGATCGCACCAAACGTACGTAAACAGCTGTTTTGTGTTTGTGTAAACAATAATAAAGAAAAGACGGCAGTGTGCAATGGAAACCGAGGATAACTTTATTGAAAATTTTATTGAAAATATACAAAAAAAAACGATTTCTCTGTGACAAATGTGTATCTTATTCATTTTAAACCATTTAAATATTTTTCTTTCTATTCATTTTGTAGCACATTAATAACAAAATTTAAACAAATATGTATGTATTTACAATTGGAATGAACGCACGGTTGTATTTTTTAGTACTATATTTTATTTATGATTAATTTTTTTTTATTAACAAAAATAAATATAATTGACGTGTTTTCGGTAAAATATTTAACCGTTGTAGATATTAAATAACATTTTGTGATAAAAATCTATATATTTATGAAATATAAAGAGAAATCAAGTTTTACATAAGTACTAATGTTTGCAACTAAGAACAGCTTGCATTTGAGTTCAAAAAGTACATTATAGACACTCGAAAGCTTCGTTAGATTTTTGACAGACGTTTCGTTGATTTTTGACATTAGCTTACGTCAACAAAAGTACATTATAGTTGGGCCTTTAGCCACTACGTACAACGAGTTGCTAAATTTTTATTATAAATAACAGCCTGTTTCTAGAACACGAATGGTTTTTGACATTCGTCTTTTTATATGAGAAACACTAACAAATTTTAGTGTTTTTGTTGTTGTTTCACATATAAAAAGACGAATGTCAAAAACCATTCGTGTTCTAGAAACAGGCTGTTAGTGTATAATTGTATTATGTACGTTGTATCAAAAACGTCAAAAATCACATAAGAAGAAGAAAAACACTATTCACAAGTAAAGAAATGTATCTTTAATTTATATTTAATTTATATTAATTATATTAATTTCATTTCTATATTTATACGCTTCGTTATTATTATTTTTTTTTTCTTTTAAATAAATTTACGGGTGACAAAAAATAAATTTTTTTTTTATTTTTATTCTTCGTTTCTATGATAGGCACTCAATTTACATTAATAACATAGAACCCAATACAACTTTTTAAAAACACATGAAAAACAATTGTATGAGTATTATTATTATGATACACTGTTGTAGTCTAAAACAACGTAGCAACGATACAAGGGTCTTGTGAATTCGGCAAATATTTTTTTAAAGCACAAATATTTGTTTTTAAAAAAATATAAACTTAAACAAATTTGACACTTAAGCTATCCCAAGAAACAAGAACCAGCTGTTCTTGCGAGCCTACCTGTTATTCTTGTACCATAAAACACACTTTACAGCCTGTTTTTAGAACACGAATGGTTTTTGACATTCGTCTTTTTATATGAGAAACACTAACAAATTTGAGTGTCAAAAAGCATTCGTGTTCTAAAAACAGGCTGTTAATTTTTTTTATCACTTCAATTCTCTTTTTTTGAATTTTAATAAATTAAAATTAATTACAAAATTTTATTTTTATATATTTACATAAATGGTAAAAAAATACGTTGTAGCACAACATATCGCTTATAATTCTTAATAGATTTTTAATAAATGAAACAAAAAATACCCATATTGTAAAATTTTAAAACTGTCTTAAAACAATTTTTCTAAAATGGCATTAAAATATATTAAAAAAAATCACTAAATCTAGAAAATATAAGTATTTTTTTATTTAAGTAAAACAAGGTTAGAATTAAGTAAAGCGCGAAATCAAAGCAAAATATTTTAAACAAAAGAAAATATTTTAGAAAAAGCTTTAATTTCACCCATTTGCCTTAATTCTGACAATGAAGCAAAAGAAATGAAATAATAAAATTAACTTTTAAATAATAGTACTATAAATAAATACATATTTAAATGTTAAAAGAAAATATTTAATAGTAAATAAAAAAATAAAATTATCTAGTAAACCTATACAAAAAAAACAACATTTTTTTTATCGAAACTATTTGATTTTCACTATTTATGAAACTTTTTTATTTTAGCCGATTCTTTAACATTAAACTTGGGTACACGATCTTTTTTAGCCAAAATTGTATTCGAAGAAACCTCAATATTTATGCCGCTTATAATAGTATTGATTCTTTTCTCTATAACGCCTATGAAGAGTTTAACATTATGGCTGGTCATAGAAGTTTTAGTGCACAGCACATTTAAAATGGGAGCATCATCACAAGATAATTGTCTGAAATAAAAAAGTAAAACAAAAAATAAGTTTTCTTTACCCTTGAATTACATACTTAAATATTTCTGCTATGCCCAACAGCATTTGCTGTAGGCGTAACTCTAAAATTCTTGATTTTTCTTTAGCTTCATTATTTTGTAGTTCAGCCTTAGACAATTGATTATTCAGGTAATCCAAAGCTTCAGTTTTCTGTAGCATTTCTTTTTCTCTAAGATCTGCTTTTTGACGTTCTAAAATCAGATTTGAAAATTTCAAATGATCACTTTTAACAATAATATAACGCGTAACTTACCTATTTCATCTGATAATTCCTGGGTAACATCATGTAATGTTTCTACTTCGTGACTTAATTCATTGACATAATTGAAGAGAGCAAAATTTTCGTCTTCTTGTCGTTTAAATTGTGCCGTTAACTTTTGTGTATCGCTCTCCTTGTAAAGTTCCTAAATCATACTCTTACAAATAAAACTGCTTGCAAATATTTCTTAAACAAATATGAGATGTACATACCTTCATACGCTCTATAATTTCCCTATATTCCTTTAGTTGTTTTTCAAAAGCTTCTTTTTGAGCCGATTTCTTATCAATTTCTCTTTGCTCCAATTCAGGATTAAGACGTTTTTGCCCCTTAATATCAAAGAATCTTTGTAATTTGGCATCATGTTCTAAACGTCTTTGCATTTCACGCATTTCCTAGCAAGTACATTAAAATTATTTTAATTTTGTTTTTGTATGCAGAATATTAAAAAGAATTACATAAATGCATCATATTTTTATGCTGTAAAAGCCAAGGCGAATTCATTATAAGGTGCTAACAATTTTACAACGATCATAATAATAAAATAATAATACGCTGTGACAGCTTCAACCAGCAACCATGAATAGACTAACCATTGACTAAAAAGCTTTTATAATCAATTCGCCTTATGTAAAAGCATTAGCAAAAGCACTTATCATTAGGTGCCTTTGAGATTACAACAACTAAAACAGTAACAAAAACAACATGGCTTTTTAATGGTCTAGTGGTTAGTGTGTTGGCTTAGCTCAGGGTTCAAACCTCAGCTCTGACATCTTAAAAAAAAAAACAAAATATGAAACAAATATCTCATTCCGCGACTACCTCCTCTTAACAGTCTTCTGGCAAAAGCTCTGAGAGTAACTCATTGTCATGAACAAGTTTCTCAAGTCTGTCGTTCGGAAACGACTTTAAACTGTAGTTCCCAGTACTCATGGATAAAAATTGACACACACAATATAAGTGCTGTGAGAGGCTAGGCCGTAATTTTGACACAGGGTTGCAAAGACCAATTATGATAGAAAGAGACTGGATGTACACATAAGAATTTTGACATAAACTATTCATACATACATATATATGCGTTTACGTATGTATCCCTGCAGTGCGCTGGACCGGTCCCAAATTGGTACTTTCACCTATCACTAAGGGACACTCTTAGTCTTTTTACCGATAAAACGACCGGAGATTTTAACATGTGGTAGTCGTAGAAACAGTCAATTGACCCCCCTACAGATAACTACGGGACAGTCTGTTTACCGGTGCCACAGTATCAATCCCGTGGTTGATGTCGTCGTATCAGTAAATTAACTGGTGAATACGGTCAGGTTAAATAAATAGTTCCAAAGAACTTTACATCTTATTTTCCCTGATAAGCCAGTAATTGCTTATAAACATGTAAGAATAACACACAATTGAACCATACACATTTACCTCACATAGCAACAAAATTCAAGTTTCATTGACAATGCTTCTGACTTCAAATTAACACCTCTTCGATAACAAAGGGACGGAAAAGTGTGAATTGAAACCTCTTCGATAACAAAGGGACAGAAAAGTGTGAATTGACACTTATTCGATAACAAAGGGACAGAAAAGTGTGAATTGACATCGCGAAAGACAACGTTGAGTCAGAAAAATAACCGAAAAATGGGTCAATTGACAGAATAAAACTGCAGGGATGTATGTAAATACCTGTATATGCATTATTTTATCATTTTCATTACGATCTTTTAGAACTTGTAATTTATTGCATAATTCTTCTCTCTGGTCATAGGCCAATGTTGACTGATCAATTAAGTCCATAATTAATTTTTTACCCTCATTAAATTGTGTAACCTTTGCCTGCCACATTTCATTGAAGTTAGCTCTAAAATGAACAAAAATATAAAATAAAAGTATTTAGTAAAATAAATATTTTTTATTTTAATGGCTAAATTCATGACCTACCGATCTTGTAGCATATGATTAATAGAATCTCTTACTTTTGAATTTTCTGTCAAAACATCACTGCACTTTTTATTTACCACGTCCAGGCGGTTTTCTAATTTTGTCACACTTTTTTGTACTTTACAAATGGTGTCTTTATAACAACTATCGGGTACTTCTAATTTACGTAAACCATTGATTTCTTTTTCCATCTTTTTAAAAAAGTCAAAAAAGTCAAAAAAAGGTTAAAAAATATATACAAGAATTAATAATTTCTTTGTTTAATCTTTTCTTAGCACACCTTTCTTATATGTCCTTCTAATTCCCAAAGATTGATTTTATCATTTGATAACTGACGTTGTACTTCGGCCTCTTGTTCTTGTAGATATAAAAGTTTTCTCTCTTTCTATAAAAATGCAGACACACAACCATTAATTTTAAATATTTTAATTTCAATTTCAAACGTCATTTACATTAACATTCTTTTTAGCATGAGTACCTCCTTCTAGAGTGGAAATTTCTGTCGTTAAACATTTATGCTCCTGCTGTAGTACGTGTATAATATGGTTTTGTTTTTTTAACTGTTTTGTTTTATGCTCCAAAAGACTTTTTAACTCCAAGTGCAGAGAACGTAACTAAAGAGTGAGAGAGAAGAAATGACAACAGAAGTTAGTATGTAAACTGTTATTGTAATAGATTCCTACTTGTCTCTGTAACCGTTGTAGTTCTGCATTGGCGGAATCTTCCAGTTCCGTTTGGCCATTCATTATACTAAATATTACAACTTAATTTTATGTCTTTTACTCTCTACCATCTGCCAAAACATTTTCATAGAATATAGAAAAAAAATTTATACATACATATGTAAATACATTCTTGTTACCTTGGCAACCTTTAAATTAGTAACAGTCAATCAAGTTGATAGTCGAATTGTTCTTTAACGTTTCTTTCCTTTCTTTAAATCTCAACAACCAAAGGCAGAAGTGCATAACATGCGTTATGCCAATTGTGCGTTTCGTAAGTCTGTCAAAAGAAGTTAAACTAGTGTATTTTCATAAAGCAAGTAACTCGGAAAATTGGCAAATTGTCTAACGTATAAAAGTTGGACATTACAAGCCTACCTCCTACAGTTTATTTCATTCAGATATGAGCAATAGTTATTGAGATTTAAACAAAAGAAGCAGCAGTTTAACACAATTATTCGTTTACTAAAAAGAAGTAAAAGAATAAAAATAGAGTAATTTCATTTGTTTATAACTCAAAATCTATATGAGATATCGGTGTGGAATCTATAGTGGGTAATAGCTCGGATAACGCGTTATTTGATGCGAGTAAATTGATATGTTTTTTGCCTTGTAGGTCAATGGAATAATGAAGAAAACACCATAAAGTAAGTATTTACTCATAGTGGGTGTGGCAGTGGGCGGAAAAATATACATGTGTCTTAAAGACCAATATCTGAGCTATCACCGAGAAAAAGTTTCATGTCAAAATCCTGCATAGTTTTCGAGATATAAGCGGAAGAAAAAAATCAATTTTGAAAATTCACCTCCTATTTAATTCTGTTGACCTGGTGTTTCACAAAAAAAATCTGTTAAAATTTCTTTGCAATTTTTGCCAACGGCCGTTACAATTTGAATTTTTAATTTTTAAGCCAGGCTCGGTTTTTTGCTTATATCTTACAAACTATACGAGATATTTAAACACGACTTTTTTAAGGTGATAGCTCAGATAATGGTCTACAAGATGTGTATATTTTTTTTCCGCCCACTGCCACGCCCACCACTTAGGGAAACTTAAGAGTTTCTTTCTTATTATCTTAGTTTATACTGAAGGGATGGGGCGAAATACGAGCCTATTGCAATATCCGACACCAAGTCTACCTCCTACAGTTTATTTTATTCAGATATGTGCAATAGTTTTTGAGATTTAAACAAAAGAAGCAGCAGTTTAACTCAATTATTCGTTTATTAAAAAGAAGTAATAGTACAAAAACAGAATAATTTCATTTGTGTATAACTCAAAATCTATATGAGATATCGGTGTGGAATCTACTGTGCGTAATAGCTCCGATAACGCGTTATTTGATACGAGTAAATTGATATGCTCTTTGCCTTGTAGGTCAATGGAATAATGAAGAAAACACCTTAAAGTAAGTATTTACTCATAGTGGGTGTGGCAGTGGGCGGGACAATATACATATGTCTTAAAGGCCAATATCTGAGCTATCACCGAGAGAAAGTTTCATGTCAAAATCCTGCATAGTTTTCGAGATATAAGCGGAAGAAAAAAATCAATTTTGAAAATTCACCTCCTATTTAATTCTGTTGACCTGGTGTTTCACAAAAAAAATCTGTTAAAATTTCTTTGCAATTTTTGCCAACGGCCGTTACAATTTGAATTTTTAATTTTTAAGCCAGGCTCGGTTTTTTGCTTATATCTTACAAACTATACGAGATATTTAAACACGACTTTTTTAAGGTGATAGCTCAGATAATGGTCTACAAGATGTGTATATTTTTTTCCGCCCACTGCCACGCCCACCACTTAGAGAAACTTAAGAGTTTCTTTCTTATTATCTTAGTTTATACTGAAGGGATGGGGCGAAATACGAGCCTATTGCAATATCCGACTCCAAGTCTACCTCCTACAGTTTATTGTATTCAGATATGTGCAATAGTTTTTGAGATTTAAACAAAAGAAGCAGCAGGTTAACTCAATTATTCGTTTATTAAAAAGAAGTAATAGTACAAAAACAGAATAATTTCATTTGTGTATAACTCAAAATCTATATGATATATCGGTGTGGAATCTAGTGTGAGTGATAGCTTCGATAACGCGTTATTAGATGCGAGTAAATTGATATGCTCTTTGCCTTGTAGGTCAGTGGAATAATGAAGAAAACACCATAAAGTAAGTATTTACTCATAGTGGGTGTGGCAGTGGGCGGAACAATATACATGCGTCTTAAAGACCAATATCTGAGCTATCACCTAGAATGAGTTTTATGTTAAAATCTTGCATAGTCTTCGAGATATAAGCGGAAGAAAAAAATCAATTTTGAAAATTCACCTCTTACTTAATTCTGTTGACCTGGTATTTCACAAAAAAAATCTGTTAAAATTTCTTTGCAATTTTTGCAAACGGCCGTTACAATTTGAATTTTTTATTTTTAAGCCAGGCTCGGTTTTTTTGCTTATATCTTAAAAACTATACGAGATACTTACACACGACTTTTTTAAGGTGATAGCTCAGATAATGGTCTACAAGATGAGTATATTTTTTTCCGCCCACTGCCACGCCCACCACTTAGAGAGACTTAAGTGTTTCTTTCTTATTATCTCAGTTTATACTGGAGGGATGGGGCGAAATACGAGCCTATTGCAATGTCCGACTCCAAGTCTACCTCCTACAGTTTATTTTATTCAGATATGTGCAATAGTTTTTGAGATTTAAACAAAAGAAGCAACAGGTTAACTCAAGTATTCGTTTATTAAAAAGAAGTAATAGTAGAAAAACAGAATAATTTCATTTGTGTATAACTCAAAATCTATATGAGGTATCGGTGTGGAATCGACTGTGTGTGATAGCTCGGATAACGCGTTATTAGATGCGAGTAAATTGATATGCTTTTTTCCTTGTAGGTCAATGAAATAATGAAGAAAACACCATAAAGTAAGTATTTACTCATAGTAGGTGTGGCAGTGGGCGGGAAAATATACATGTGTCTTAAAGTCCAATACCTGAGCTATCACCGAGAGAAAGTTTCATGTCAACATCTTGCATAGTTGTCGAGATATAAGCCGAAGAAAAAAATTAATTTTGAAAATTCACCTCCTATTTAATTCTGTTGATCTGGTATTTCACAAAAAAAATCTGTTAAAATTTCTTTGCAATTTTTGCCAACGGCCGTTAAAATTTGAATTTTTAAGCTATGCTCGGTTTTTTGCTTATATCTTACAAACTATACGAGATACTTACACACGACTTTTTTAAGGTGATAGCTCAGATAATGGTCTACAAGATGTGTATATTTTTTTCCGCCCACTGCCACGCCCACCACTTAGAGAGAATTAAGTGTTTTTCCCTTATTATCTTAGTTTATACTGAAGGGATGGGGCGAAATACGAGCCTATTGCAATATCCGACTCCAAGCCTACCTCCTACAGTTTATTTCATTCAGATATGTGCTTTAAGTTGCACTTCCTCGACCCATGCCTTAACAACATTACATGTTCTTTATTCAATTTTTACATTGTAAATGCAGATTTAGTGGCCTATAGTTTTCTGTTTTTTTCGTGGCAGCACTGTTAAAAAGACAATTATATTTATTAGTCTGGCTACTTGTTTGAACAGCTGATTAACATCTAGCTTAAAAATTTAGGTTATGTAAATTATATCAAAAGGCTTCAAAACCATTAAAGTTAAATTTTATAAAAAAAATTAAATAAAGAATGGTGTCACCCACTTTAGCTTTGTTTGTGAGATCCCGTGGTCCTGATGAGTTTTGGCGTAAACGTAAAATTTTCAAATTGTCTGCTGTAAGTCCTCTTATTCTTTTGCGGACAATAAAAATAATATTAAAAATTTCAGCACTTCCGTGGACGTAGAAGGAATGTCTACTCCATAGCCATACGTAATGTTCACAGAGCTTTGGTATATGCCACTAAAGGTCGAAAACTAAAGAAGCTAGACATGGCAGCGGTAAAAAATTGTAATGTACTTTTTTAGAATGGTTTTTTATTAGTAAATCTTTACTTACAGCTATGGACTACCAGAGTTCAAGCTGGCTGTGAACAATATGGGATTGCCTTAGATACTTTCAAGGAAGGCTTAACACGCAGCAATATTTTGTTGAATAAGTACGTTATTTTTTTATATTAAAATATTCTGTAAAATTATATATTTTTTTATAGGAAAATCTTATCAGATTTAGCTATTTGGGAGCCCCGCTCTTTTGAGGCTTTGGTAAAACTTTCCAGAGAAAGAGCTGTTGTTGAAAGTTTACCCGGTATTAGTGAAAGATCGGTTATGAATCAAGTTTATGGTATAGCAAATTTGAAAATAAAATAATTCATGTTGTAAAACCTAATACCAATAAATCATTTACTTTAAATCTAAGATAAAAAATACAAATTAAAATTAAACATCGAATTATTGGTTAATACTTATATATATATATAAAACTGTTGGGTACTGTAGGATATGTAGACTGATCTGCATGCACAATACACGTTTAACACTAACCGGTGTTATAAATAAATGTGGTTTCAAAATGGAAACCTCTATTTTTAATATCTGGATTTGTGAAGCATTTTCTTGGATGTTCATTTCAGTTTCAATTCATTTGTACGTTATCGAAATTTATATTTCTTTTACAAACTAACTAAATGTAGATTGGCTCTAAATTTTCTTTTACTCGTTCCATTAAAAACCCTCAAATCGGGACACCAATAATAAATAACTCGTATTAAAAATCATTTATTGCACGCTTCTGGAACTATTTGCTACTGGAGCTTATGATGTTTTCGCATACTAATAATGGTTTCCGACTTATTATTATTATTAATTTATTTAATCTAAAGAATAAATTCCTATAATAAATGAGTGTAAGAGCGCCAGCTGCATAGGCCATCAGCTCCGACTTATAATTACAAATTTACGTATGTGTGTATATATTTATATGTGATATACATATGCAGACTTTGACTTATAATTAATTTGTACATGGGTATATTTATATGATAATATTGTATATTAATAATAATTAAATAAATTAATATTGTATATTAAACTCTAAGATTAGTAATTTTGATAAAATTGTAAATGCTGTTGATGTTGGAGGATGATGGATCCCTGAGGTGATCGGCAGCTGGTATTTTTTTCAATATTCTGTCTCTGTATTTGGTAGAGGGGGCATACTGATAGGACATGTTTGGTTGTGAGAAAGGTTTTACATGGGAACATGTGGGTTGTTGAGCATGCTTTTTAAGCAGCCAATCGTGTGAGAAAATGGTATGGCCAAGACGCAATCTCGAAAATATTTTAATTTGGTTTTTTGGAATGTCTGTTGGCTATATTGGTGGGCTGTGGTGGGTTTATAGATGAATAATGGATGTGCGCGATAGTGGTTTCCTTTAATTTAAGCTTAATGTAACTTTCAATGTGGCGACGAATATCGATTTTTTCTATAGTGGGATCCATTATGATGGGTGCGGAGGATGCATATTTGGCTGCTTCATTGCCAATAATGCCGGTATGGCTAGGTATCCAGAAAAACTTTAGTTTAGTTTCGGCGCCTGTAAGTAGATTCCTTATAGGTTTCCGACTTAAAAGTGCAAATTTTAGTCTATTCTAATTATCAGCCTTTTCATACAAACTGCTGAGATCCATATTTCTGTCTTTCTATTTTTGCGTGTGATCAGTGAGTTAAGAATAGTTTTAGATTTTTTTATCTCGATAAACTGTGCCTCACTAATGTTTTAGTTGGACATGTGCTTACATTTTTAGTATATCTCTTTTTTCATATTACTTTTAATATTTATTTATCAGGCATGTTCTGAAAATCACGTGATTTCAAATCACATGTAAGTTTAAAATCACGCAAGAAATTCTTAGGTGTTCTGAAAATCACGAGCTTTTTTGTTTTTAGAAGTGTTTTTCATTGTTCTAAACCACAAACTTTAAGCTCTTTTGTGTCGTTTATAGAGCTGCCAGATTCATTGCTAGCATTTGCATTAAAATCGCAGATTTATATTTCAAAAATTAACCAATCTATGTAAACTATTTTACATTATATTAATTTTAATGAACAAATTTTATAAATTTTAGTTTTTAATAATTAATTTAATTGACAAATTTGGTCAAATTATACATAAAATAAAATAACATGTTGTAAATCTGGCAACTCCAAAAATCGTTTTGAAAAATAAAAGCAAATTGTGAAAAATGTAAACAAATCAAAAAATTTTATGAAAATTGTAATGTGTTTTAAAATTTGCAAATTTTAGAATTTTTCTGCATGAAATTATAATTTTTTTTCGTAAAAATAAATAAAGAACAAATGATGTTATATGTTTGTTTTACTTTTTTCGCCCAATTGTAAGTAAAATAGTGTTTAAAAAGGCAAGTGATTTAATATCGACAAGAATTTACCTGACGATTTCAAATCACAAAATTTCAAAAAATTTTGTGCTCAGAACACCTTTCTCGTGATTTGAAATAACTCCTACAAAAAGTGATTTTCAGAACATGCCTGTATTACTTGAAATATACATTTAAATTGGCCAAATGTGGCTTTTTATAACTTTTTTTTTAATAAATAAATACATATTAAATTTATCCGCTTTAATTATTTTACATTTTTAGTAAGGAACTAGTGGAAAAGGTGAGGAATAAATATCCGAAATATTTTTGATTTTGAAAACATAAATATTTCAGTCGGTTTAAATTTCGATCGAAATCGACTTCCGTCACATTCTAGTATTATTTGAAACAAGTATCCTTCACCCGATTCTACAAAAAAAAAATATTTCAAATTGAAAACAAATAAAGCGTAAAACCGTTTTATTTATATTTTTTACATAAAATTGTACAAAACCTGTGCATTTTCAACACCAGAGTTTAAATGGGATAACAAACACTCTGGCCCACAATATTTCTAAGTTTTGTATTCTTTATAATATATACTGGAATTTACAAACTAAATTATACAGTAATTCAAAGTCTAAAAAATGTAGACCATCATTTTCAAAAAATGACGTAAATTATTAAAAAAAAAAAATTAAAAAAAACATGGAAACTGATTATAAAAATAGTAAAATTATTTGGTTATTTTACAACAAATGCAGATTTCATCAATAAATCTTATTCAACTCTGGCTAAGATATCAGATTCACGGAAGAGCAAATACTCCTTTTTGTCTTCTAATTCGACTTTAGTGCCACCATATTCGGGCAATAAAACGCGGTCACCTTCCTTTACACCAATAGGAATATTTGCACCAGTTTGCTGTAAGTTAAAACGAAAAATAAAATATAGAGCTTATTAAGAAATTTAATAAAACTTACGGGATTTCTTGCACCGGGACCTACGGCAACAACGGTGCCATGCATCATTTTACCTTGAGCTTTTTCAGGTAAAACAATACCTCCCTTGGTGGTGGTCATAGTTTCAGCACGTTGCACCAAAATGCGATCTAACATGGGAATAATTCTTTTAACAGCATTGGAGGCCTTGAATTAGTTTAAAAAAAAATTACTTTTCATTTAAAATTATCTATCAAAATTAAATTACTATTGAAATTTAACATTATAATGTCGAAATGTTTCTATATTACACAACACCGGTAAATTTTTTTTATCACTCAAAAAAAAAAGCATGTTATAGAAACATCGAGAACCTTCAAATATGTGTTAATTTTCTTCAATCACTTGTCAATTGCATTTTTTTGTTTTTAAAGAACTCACCATTTTTAAGTATATTTAAGAGATGAATTTGTTATACTTAATTTACAATTAACTGCTTTTTGCAAAGAACTTTCAAGAACTTTAACTTGACTTCGTTTTCCCACACGTGCGACCGACCACAGCAAATAATTATTTGATAATGAAGTTAACTGAAAAAAATTTTCTAGTACAAACGTCACTTACTATACATATAAAAGCAGATTGCTATGGAAAATTATAATTCTACGAGTCCGGCATCTTTACAAATAGAGAAAAATTAGTGAACCCAAGTTAGTAAAATACACATGTAGTCAAATAAGTTTATAACCAATTAGAATATAAACGAAAAATAAAAAATACAACCAACTTTTACCTTTTAATAGAAAATCAATCCATGTTTTTTTCATAAAGTCGTAATTTTTGATAGCAGAAACATGTATTTCATATACGTTGCATCATAATCAATTGGAAATTAAAATAAAGTTGTACTCATGCGACGTTACGCTTAAACAGTTTTAGATATGTAAATGTATGTAACGCTAGCTTCACATATTTTAGGAACACGATTAACATACGTGTTTCAAATCTGATACACACACTGGAACCAACAGTTAAACTATAACTGAAACATCATTTTCTTATTCTCTACTTTTAAGTTATAAATTTAAAATTATACATAAGTATGTATTTACAGTATTAGTTTAGTCGTCATGGTCTAGTGGTTAGTGTATTGGCTTACTAAGACGATAGTGCCAGGTTCAAATTTCAGCTCTGACTTTAAAAAAAAAGAAATATGAAAAAAATTATTTCTTTCAGCGACTACCTCTCAGCAGTCTTCTGGCAAAAGCTTTGGGAGTAATTGATTGCCATGAAAAAGATTGTCAAATCTGTTGTTCGGAGTCGACTTTAAACTGTAGGTCCCGGTACTGATGGATTAAAATTAACACACACAACATGAGTGCTGCAAGAAGCTAGGCCGTAACCCTGACAAAGGGTGGTAATGGCCAATTATGTATGTATGTATTTACAGTTTGCTTTTTTCACTAATCTAAACTTCGAATGTAACACAAAATAAACTATAAACATGGCTACGCACTATGTAAGCAACAGCAGAATATGCCTGGTTTCATAAATATTTTTCAAAGTGTATACCTAGAATAAGCTCTTTATAGAATATATACTTTTTTTTATTTTTTGTAGCTTCGTCAGGATTAGCATTATGCAATATGCCCGTATTCATAAAAATTAAAATTGGTTTTTAGAGTGCTTATTTGACATATTTCTATGGGGTAATTGTCAAATAAGGAATTAATAAAACTGTTTTATTTTTTATGAATACGGGCATATATTTATATGCAATAAAATTCAAGTAAACAGTTTAGTCTAAACCATTCTATAATTGTAAATTTTGGAATAATGTGTATAATTTGCTAAATTGAATCGAAGTAGGTATTTATCTTTTTTATATGTTGTTAGGTGAAAGATAACTTATTATTATTTTTTTACTCAGTATAGTATATATTTTAAAATCTTTTATATTATTCTTTCCTGTAAAAAAATTCGTAAAAACAGTTTATCTCTAGCTTTTGTATAATTAGTAATGTTTACTGCGGCGTATTTATTAAAATCTTATTGTTCTCTTCGAACATTAGAAACAAGTTTGTTATCCTCACAGTGGTAAGTCATTTTAAATGTCAAAACTAAGAGAGAAAAACACAATAACAAAATTTGTCAACATTTTCACTGTCACACACGGAAAACTTCAAATAAGGAAAAATTTTTGATTAGATTCATTTATAAATCTCATTAACTTGTTAAAAATAATACTAAAAAAATATTGTTAGTGTCGAAGAATATTTCAAACGTATTTTGTTGTAAGTAAAAACACTTTGCTGAAAAAAAAATTTAAGATATTCCCAACAAGAAGAAGAGCAGACCTCGTAATTAAAAAAAAAAAACATTGAAAGAAAACTAAAAACCAGCAAAATTTTGGCTTATAAAACAATAATACATATTTGCAGCAAATTGTTAACAACAAATATGGTAAATGAAAATGATCAACAACAACAAAATCAGCAGCAGACAAAAAAGTCTTTGGAAGAGATGGGAAAGACACTGGGAGACAATTTTAATGACAGCAACAACAAATCAGAGAACCCAGACAATTTAGTAGATCATATGAATAATCCAAGCGAAGATAGTAACGACTTACCCACTTCTTCTAAAGGTAAACTTAATGATTTGGTAGCGGATTTGTGCTTAAATGGACATGATTCTACAACTGGCCAAAGAAATCAAAGTAATGCACACAGCATTGGAGGGGTTTATGGTGACTATACAAATATAAGGGCCACTTCAGGGCCCATTGGTATAAATGAAAATAATTTCCCATGCAGCAATAATGAGGCCAGTTATGTCAGCACAAATTCAGCCAGTACACATAACGTCCAGCAGCAACAGCCACCTACACAAAATTCGTCATTTTCCTTTAAACACTTCTTAAGCAGTAATAACGTGCCCACAGCACCTTCAACAACAGTAACATCATTAGATCCACCTGCTAATAGTACATCAATAACATCATCTTCAAATGCTACTACTTCGTCACGATCCCTACAGACTTCTACAGGAGCTCGGCCAAAGGTGCCACAATCAAGTTCTGTGTCATCAACATGTATATCATCTCTAGCAGTAGGTGGCGCCCACGAGGCGCAATCATCTGCCACGAAAATGAAAAGATCTCCACGATTTTCATCATTCGACTCTCAAGCTAGCTTGGCTGAATGTGCTAGTTCGTCCACAGCGGCAGGGCTGGCAGAAAATGTTTCTGAGGATGAAAGTTCAAATGTAGCAACCGATTTTTTTATATTTCCCGATGAAAAAGAACGTGATCGTTTTCAAGGTAAACTTTACGCATTTTTACAGAATTTGAATTATTAAATTTGAAATATTTCAGAATGGAACTTTCCCTCAAACGCTCCAACAAAAACAACACATTCTACAGACTACGATCGTAGTACTTCCTATGTACCACGTTCATATTCAAATTATGATATGCCTAGACCTCAGACCTCGCCTCGCAGACGTGTTGGCATAGGTGCCGCAGCCAAAGAGAGTAGGCCTACACGTTTATCTTTAAATGCAAATCAAAACCCAACCACGGCTGCCAAATTAAAACTAGATCTGCCTTTAACTTCTAATTCAAGTGGAGGTTTGTCAGCTTTAAGCACCAGAAAAAATGTCCATTCAAATAGGCCCACAGATTTGCAGCCATCAAATTCTGTGTCTGGTGGAGCTGCAGCAGCAGCAGCCTTGCCAGATTTTGTACAAGATCATTGGATGGATTCTTGGTACGCCAATGACATGCATGTCAACTCGCCTCCTTCATCACCAATACCGACATTCATTGACGATTTAACGGGTTCAGGCCAGGCTTCATGCAGTAGTGTTGGACATGCTGCCGGTGCACTGCATAAGCATAACACTACTAACCGAACATTACATCTAGACAATGCTCCTATACCAGGACCAGCAGACAGAGGAGATTTTAATATTGGCCTACCTGAGCTTCCTTCAAACTCGGTTGGTTCAAAAATGTTGCCAGATTTTTTGTCCGACGGTCCAATCATACATTCATCTCAACGTTTAGCCGATGTAGCCGCTGGCCTACCTTCCAATTCCGTTGGTTCTCCTGAAGAGTCTTCCATAAATAAGCAACTTTCCCGGCTACGTTCGGATAACGAACGTATGCAAAGAGAACTAAATGAAACCAGATTAGCTCTCAATGTGCAGACTTTGAGAGCGAATAAATTGGAGAGACAACTTATAGAGCAACAGAAGCAACATAAAACAGAAACAGATGAATCATCCGATTCGAATAAGAAACATACAACGGCTGTGCAATCACATATGGCGAAACTTAAACAACAAATTCAACAATTGACTGCTGAAGTAGATATGCTAAAGCGGGAAAATGAACTAATGCGCGAAGAAGGTGCCGTAGGTGGTTACACTGTACAAAGCTGTGATCGTTCTTATGTTGCAGCTACTCTCACGAATACAACACGTATATCTGCCGCATCATCAGCTGCTGCTGCTGTAGCCGGCAGCGATATTACTAGTGTGGCAGGCATTAGACCGTCCAGACAACAACAGTTATCAAGAGATTTGCGAAGGGCAGCATCTAATGCAGAACATAATTTAAAGTAAGTTGTTATTCTATTAATTTACGATTCTTTAAAGATCAGTCTTGAAATGTAAATTTTCGATTTTTGTTAAAATATTTTTTCTATTTTTAATTTCTGTGATGTCATGACAATTTATTTTTTGCAGTGTTGGGTTTATTGCATTGCATTTATAATGCATTATCGTCTCCACTGCCACTAAACGACTTAGTATTAGTGCAGCAATATTGCAGCCACCACTAAATGCAAATGGAAATAGTTAACAACTAAATAAAACGATTTTTAGTGGTAGTGGAAATTTAGTGCACTATATAAAACGATTTTTAGTGGTAGTGGAAATTTAGTGCACTAACTCTGAATGATTAGTGGCTGGCAAATATTAACAGTCCGCGCCATAAAAATCTGATCGATAGTAAATTGAATAATTTATTACCTTTGAAAATAGAAACATTTTGATTTAAACAACACCAACAATTATTTTCTTTATAGAGGCGGACTCAGCAAATTCGTTTAATTTAATGCACTGAATTTCCACTACCACTATATGTAGTGGAAAATTAATTCTAATGCAATAAACCCAGCTCTGATGTTTTACATAAGTAAACTTTTAATTTTGTTAATCGATTACAATTTTGAAATGTGTAGATACATTGTTCTTTCCTTACAAATCTTGTCGAATAAAAAATCCGTTGACAAGATTTGAAAGGTCAAAATATTAAAAAAAATGCATAATGGTTTGTTCCTTATATGTACTAAACTTATTAAAAAATCTCTTTTTAGGCAACTTTTGGCTGGCGTTGAAAATTTACGTCAAATGGCTGCAAATATTGAAAAATCTGAAACTCACATAGACTATGATGATAGTCCTGACTTATTTTCAGATTTTATAGATGAATGTGATGATTATGATGAAAATCCTGGCGGTGGACCGACTTTGTAAATTTTGTTTTTCTTTGTTCTAAATTTATGATAAACTAGAGAGAAGTTGGAAACAGATAAAAATGTTATAAAATACTACTAGTATTAAAACACTATTAAAAGAAAATCTACAAAAATAAAATAAGATATACCTTAAATAAAAAATAATTACCACAAGCATGCATCTTTCAAAATTAAATTGTTCACTAATTTATTCATAAAAGATAGCAAGAGACATTAAGAAAACAAATTCTCATACAACAGATTTTTTTTCGCAAGGCTTTAAAAATTATACCTACCCGTAGAATTTAGTTAGTTATCTTGCTTAGAAAACACACATTCTTGCTTTCCTCCCAAATCCTTATGTTATATTCTATTTATATAAAAAATATTGATGAAAATCAATAACAATTATTTTCAAGATTATAAATCATCAATATTTTGTATAAAATTTGGTAAAAACTAATTTTATAAGCAATAATTTATTAAAAAACAAAAAAGGAAAAAAACACTAGCCGCAACCTAACACGTTATTAAACACCAAAAAACAAAAAACAAGAAAAAAAAAATTAAAAAATAAACTATTTTAATTAACATCAAACAATATAGAATACATAGTTATGATTTTTTGTCTAAAAAAGGAATTGTAAAAAAATGTTAAGAAGACTTTTTCCACAAAATTTTGTTGGGCTGTTATATTTTCAATATAAAATAATATTTATATACATAAAAAGCTTTGCAAAAAAAAAAAATATATATATATAAATAATTAAATAAAAATACTAACTATTTGTTATAAAATAATAAATAACAGGAAAAAGGTAAAAAAAAAAAATTATATCACTGACACCACTTTATAAATTTTAACAACACCAAGTTTATTAATAATTACAAAAGCAACAAAAAATACAAACAAAATGTTAAGGATAAAGTAAAAAAGAAAAACAAATATGTATTTTTAGAGAATATTTAAAAATTTCTATGAACTCTAGCTTTTAAAAAGATTCTAAATCTGTATCTCAACATTATCTCCAAGTTTTCTTTAATTCCTATTAAATTTTAAATATCCAATTGAAATGTGATGAAAATCTAAAACGTTTTAATAATAGAACAACAGTTACTAGAAAATTTGTTTTACTCCAAATTTATACCATCTATGTCTTTTAATGTTTTAAAACGTTCGTCTTTTTATATGTGTAACAACAACAAACCACGCAATTTTTTGAGTGTTTTTCATATAAAAAGACAAACGTCTTAAACCGTTCGTCTTCTGGAAACAGGCTATTAATTTTCTTTTCGAATTTGTCAAAAACATGAATTATAACAACCACTATATTGAGTTTAAAAAATGTTTTAAATCAAAGACATACTGGTATGTTCTGAAAAACGAATTCGAGTGAAATTGAAGTCGAATGAAATTTTAAATTGACATCATTTTAATTGGTGAGACGGGTTTCATACTTTCTTTTTATTTATTCGCTTAGTAGCCATTAATGCAACTTCTTTAAATACCAAAGATATAAAATAATTTGCTCAATTAATCTTTGAAAAAATTTTCGATTTAAATTTCATTCGAATTAGTTTTACTGAACATACCCGAAAATTTATTTATTTAATTAACACTGCGATCAGAACTAATTTATTCCATTATTAATAAAACTGAATTATTTTTAGTTTTTTAGCAAGCTTAATATAGAATGTACATCAGCAGATTTGTTTTTGGTCCAGCCAACCGTGATATTGCAAAAGAAAACTATTTAATATGTACGTGTAGTAGTGATTAAAAAGGCAAATTCTGTTGCTCATTTATTTAAAAGTTTGCCAGTATAAAGAATTCTAATGGTAGTTTTAAATTCCAATGGTATGTGTTGTTATTTCTTCATAAATGATATATCATTAAATTGGTTAGCTTAGGCCATGAGAAAGATAGGAAATATTTAATTGTTTGAAGAAACATTTTATACGCCCATGTTCTGAAAATTACAAATCGTTTGAGTTTTGCATTTTCGATTTGAAATCACCAAATAGATGTTCTGTAAAAGGAAAACGCTAAAAATTTAGTGATTTTAAATCTCGAATATGCCCTGAAGCGTTTTGGTCTATTGCATTAAATGTAAAAACTCTAAAATATAAAAAAAATTACACACAATCCAGTACGTGATGAAAAACCATTTCGCTCGAAATTAAAATCGTTTGTATTTACAAAGTCATATAAAACTTATTTGTTTTAATTATTTTAAAATTTTAATAATATAATGCCTTAAGGGCGCTGAGGACAAATTAATGAATTGTAAAAAATTGTTTTGTTCAATAAAAGAAGAAAAAAAAACATTTGCCTTTCGCCCTTCCCATAACATATTTTCCTAGACCAGCACAATGTACTGCATAAGTAGGGGCCGTCCCCTGAGTCTTGGCTTTAATATTAAAAAAAAGCACTTGAATTTTGCGATTTCGATTTGAAATCGCCAAATAGGTGTTCTACAAAACGAAAACGCTATGGCGATTTCAATTCGCTAATGTAGCCTCTGAAGCTTTTTGATCAATTATATTAAATGTAAACTTTAACAAATTCTAAAAAGTATAAATTTAATACGAGTATGATTTCTATTAATTTGAGGAAAACTTGTACGTATTCTTTTAAGAGTTTTTTTTTAAATTTATAATTTAAAAATGTGCTTTTTTAGGCCACTTGTCTGTTTCAATTCCTCATTTATGATCAATTGAATACACAATTTTGTATTAAGTCACAAAAAAAAAAAAACAAAAATACTTACAAGGAGTTCAAAACCAATTTTAAAGAAGAGTATTAATATCCGAACATCGCCATTTGCGTTTGTTTAGCGAATATTCCCATTTGGGTTAAAATCGAAAAAAACCAAATCGCGCGTTTGTTGTCAGAACATGCTGAAATACGTTTTACGTTTTCAAAATAGAATGCGTTTTGAAAACGTAACGTTTGTCAGAACATGGGCGATAGTGTTCATTATGTGACCTCTACATGTTATTTATATTTGTAATTAATTTTCTAAACACTAAACTTAATTTTTAATTAATTCCTCGTGATGCTACACAAAAGGGCAGCAAAATATTGTAATAAAAACATAAATAAATCATTCTTTATTAAACAGGGGACTTTGAGTTTAAACAATAAACAAAAATAAATAGTGATTTTATATAAGTTTTTTCTTTACGAGTAAAATACTCTTTATAAAATACTCTTTATAATACTTTAGTTTTTATACCCCTGTTTTTCAGCTATTTTCTTCACATTCCTTAATATTCTCGTACATACAACATACATTATCGTTCTAACTAACAAATGATTTTAAATTTACTTGTTAAATATTAATTTTTGACTGTAAACGAATTTAGCACCTAAGCTATATGCAATATTTATTTCTATTATTTAAGATGTTATTAAATTTTACTTCCCTAAATTATTCTCTAATATTATTTAACTAATGAAATGATACGCTAAGTCGTATATGGATTAGTTATGCAATTTCATGTATAATTAATTAATAAGAGTGGCATGTGCATACATACATATATAGAATATTCAAAACTTCTTTTTATTGATAAATTTTCATAGACATTATCTAATAAATTTTTCGTTTTATGTATCAGTTTTTTGTTTTTATAAAATATAATTAAAATACATATGTATACTTGTACACAATTTAATATTACTTTGCTGGAAAAAAACATTTAATTTTATAAGAATAAGATAAAAGAAGAAGAAATAACTAAAAGAAAAAATGGGCTTTATTTTGTAGTTTGTCAATAAAACATAAAAAAATATAAATAAACAAAAAAAAAAAATAAAAATATTTCAAATAAATTTAATAAAGAATATAAAACATAAATAATAAGTATATATTTTTAATTTACGAGTATTAAACAAAATCATACTCGTACTTACTTGATGTGAGATATGAGTTTAGTAAACTTTTAATACAACGAACAATTTTCGAAAATTAACGCCTCTGTCCTGTCATTCCCAACCTTTTGAATACGAATGAATTTGCAATACCCATGAATATGAATTGAATTTTATTTTTGGTAAAAATAAAAAGAAAACATGAAGCTTTACGTTCAAAATATGCTTTTGATTTATTTGTTTTCATATTAACATATTGGGTTGGCAACTAAGTAAATGCGGATTTTACTCATTGATGGCATTAGTTGAATTTTTAGGTTAGATGACGTAATTGACATATCAAATACATTTTGTTATTTGATAGTCGGTACTTCATCTGTCAATCAGTAAAAAATATTTTTTTGATAGGTTGCGTGATTTTTGTTTGTCGTCTGTTGAAAAATGGAAAATCAAAAGGAACATTTTCGTCATATTTTGGAAAGGAAAAAACGCTTGGCAAGCTCATAAAAAGTTATATGCTGTTTATGGTGACGAAGCCTTAAAAGAACGGCAGTGTCAAAATTAGTTTGCCAAATTTCGTTTTGATGATTTTTTACTGAAAGATGAAAAACGCTCCGGTCGTCCAGTTGAAGTGGACCACGACCAAATCAAAGCAATAATTGATTCGGATCGTCACAGTACAACACGTGAGATTGCAAGGAAGCTTCATGTATCACATACATGCATTGAAAACCGTGTAAAGCAAAATTGACTTTTATTTTCTAAAAAATCCGCAATTACTTAGTTGCCAACCCAATAGAACATAGAAAAAATTACGATTCGTATTTCCTTCTCTGTGGTTGTTCTAGTTTCGCTTATAAGATTATGTAAAAAAACGGCATTTGTATTTCTTTTAAGCGGAATTTTCATTTAAAAGCACTTCGGATAAATGCAAAATTATTTCGTTTAAACGCAAAATTAGTTTTTTAAGCGTTTTTTCTTTAAAACGGGTTTTCTTTTAAACGAAGTTAAATGCCTCCTTTGAACAAAAAACATTTGTTTTGCAATTATGCTATTTTTTCATTTAAACAGTGTGCTGAATTCGAATTCGGCTGTACGAATAAAATTTTCGTATATGGATTTCAGGACAGCATAAAATTTGTATTCATATTCATATTCATGGGATTGTCAATGTCAGGACAAGGGTGAAAATATTTCAGAAATTATAAAATTTTTGTTTTGAGAATTTTCGAATATAATCTTCTGTTTACTAAAAGAAATCTAATAAATAAATGCCCGTATTCATAATAAATGTGTTAGGTTTATTGAGGGTTTATTTGACAAGTATTGCATAGAAATTTGTCAAATAAGCCCTTAATAAACCTAAAATATTTTTTATGAATACGAGCAAAAATTTTTAACTTAATGTTATAGTACGTACGTTTCCACTTGTTTTGCGGCATAAAACTAGTTTTGGAGCAAAACAAGTTTTCGTTACTTATATTGCTACACATTTTTCATGTTCGAAAATTCGATTTAAATTAGTTTTTTTTTTCTAAAACATGTCGAAAATTGTCGCTTGGCCATTTTTTTTTTATAAAAATTAAAAGAAAAATGAAATTTGTGGAACATTAAACAAAAAAAAAAAAATGATAAAGGATAAGTTTGGTATTATTTTCTAATGGATTCTAAAGGAGCCCCGAATGCCAAATGCACAATATGCAGCAAAATTCTTAAAACAAATGGTGGTTCAATAAAGGCGCTTTTAAATCATATTAGATTCCTAAGTTTGCTGAATGAAGTTAAAAAATTTTCCTATAACAATTTTTATTTATGTATAAGTTCATATGATTAAATTGGAGAAGAATGCTCAAATCAACCACAAAAAATATTAAAAATTACTGATTTTGGTTTTCCACAATACGAAGAAACGCTTGCTGCTGTTATAAGTTTTAATTGCCTCTGACGTATTACCCTTTTATTTGTTTTTATCATCAGTTGAACTATCCCAGCGGAAAATACTGCATACCAGTAAGTTATTTTGTAAGGGAGAAATTGTAAACAATCACTTACTAGTGCGCATCAATAATGCATGATTTTTATATGAAATGAGCTACTACAATGCAATAGAAAAAAAAAAAATCGAAAGTAATACCTTATCTTGTAGCATATATGGAAGCTTTAATGTATAAAAAACAATATAATTCTTCCATTATTGCTTACAATTTTATTTATTGCTTCCAAATCTTGAACATTTTCTGCTGGGATGTAAGTCTTTACAAGCTCGCGGATTTGATGTTCCCAAATCTAAAGAAACTATCAAAAGCAAATTTATGGAATTTTCAGCAAAATGTAAAAATAATATAAAGTTAGAAGTTATGAAATGTAAGTCAGAAGGAGACAAATTCAGTATAACTTTTGATGAGTGGACATCGACGTCAAACAAGCATTTCATTAATATTGTTGCTCACACAAATTTTTCTTGGTTTAATAAGAATCAATAAATCTGCTAAGCAAGTAATTGTGTAGAGTACATAAAAAATTAAAAGAATTTCATCTCTCACTTTCATTTGATATAATCGGAACTTTTCTTTTTTAAAAATATTAGTTTTACTTATGAATTTTGAAAAAAAATGATTTTGGGATTTATAAATCCCGAAAATTCCGGGATCCCGAAACCGGAATTCCGGGATTGTTTTGAAAATCCCGAATACCGGGATTTGTAAAAATCGTTCCCGATTGGCATCTCTATTATAGGTCTAATAAATATTCGAATTTAGAATTCGAAAAAATATATAATAATTATTTTATTCGATAATATCTGTTTCTATTTAAAGGCTAATAAACAACATCCCTTTTATATATTTATAATTTTATTAGTCATTAACAACAAAATTTTTATAGTTAACACTCTATGGATTGCGATAGATTGTAAAGAAGCAAAAACTAAAAATGTGAAAGGATTAAACAAGTACTACTGTAAGCTCTTTTTACAAACAAGTTTCCTTACGCATGCAGTGTGGTTTAAAATTTATTTATTATCTAAAAATAGATTCTTAAATTAAAAGCAATAATTTTTTGTTATAATTTGAAGGCCTAAGCCGGTCTGAAATAGGTGTGTGTTTGTGTTTTTATGTTATAAGTACATTTGTTATATACATACATATGTATGAGGTTTGTTCAACAAACTAGATGACAAAAGAAATAAAAAAAAAATTATCATTACATACAACAGTGGGTCAAATAACTGTCTCAGTCTTTTTGCTTACAAAAGTAAGATTAGAGGTATAGGTTCGAAACCTTTTGCTTATATGTAGGTGTGCCGGTAATGAACGAACGGATTAAGTGGATGGAAGTGACTGAATCAGTTCAGTTATCAGTGCTTCGTTTATGTGAAATTGAAATTGTTCATTTAATTTTGTATATTTTTTTTGCGTCATTTGTTTTGTCTTGTAATCTCAAAATAAAACTCACTTTTAATTTACGACTTTATATATGATGTATGAAAAAAATAATTATATAATTTTTGTGCAAGAAAATGATATATAAAATAACAAAATGAACAAGCATTTCTTAGTATTTTCTCTTTTATTAGTTCTGACCAAATTTTTTAATGTAAAAACCCTCAAAAAAAGTCATAAATTGAAAGTGAGTTCTATTTTGAGCGAAAAAAATAAAAATCATAAATAATGATTATTTTTGAGTTTTATTTCTTTTGCTCAAAAATAATGATTATGGCTGATTTTTATCATTATTACTCAAAAATAATTATTACCATTGAAGAAAATCTTTAAAACTCATAATATAATCATTATTGTGTAATTTTTATTATAAAACTCATAATGATTACGGTCCCTGGTAAATATAGCAGATACTGTATCGTCGATGGAATTAAAGAACGCTGTAACTGACAAAACCTAAAATGTTCACCAGAGCCAAAAAACCTTTATGAAAGTAGAACAAATACACTGGTATTTTTCATTTCGCAGACGGGACCATTCAAAGTGTATTTTTTTTACTGATAAAAATGATGCAAAAAGCGTATTTTCGATTTTTTGTCTGTTACAGCGTTCTTTAATTCCATTGACGATATTATTATTAAAATACCGATTTAATTTAAATTTTATTTAAAGAAACTGAACAAAAAAAAAATTATCAAAGATAAGGGAAATTGAATGCCACTTTCGAGGGCTGCCATTGTTCATTAAATGATTAAGAAAAAGAACAAATTCCATGTGAATAATTATTCTTGATTACAACAATATGAAATTCGAAAATATTTCAAATGAAAATTTATTCAGGATAGGGATGTTTGTTTTATGATGCGAAAGTCACTAGACGTCGGCGCAGACATTCTGTTATATGAGATAAAATTAAATTTTTCCTCCTCCTCGAACTGGTTCTGGAAACACTTAACAGTACCGACATCTTTTACCTTGGCGTAAAACTTTTGATTGTCTTTGTCTTTTTACGGTAAAAGTGGCCAAACAGGAATAAACTTTTTCAAGAAAATTTAAAATTTATTATATAGCATTTTCAGTTTAAATTAAACCTTTTTCAAAATAAATGAAACCTTTTTCAAAATGAACGCAACCTTTTTCAAATTAAACGAGACCTTTTTCAAATAAAACGAAACTCTTTTCAAAATAAGTGAAACTTTTTTCAAAATAAATGAAACTTTATTCAAATTCATTTAAACATTTTTCAAATTAAATTAAACCAGTTATAGAATTTAATAGAAAACAAAAGAAAAAATAAAAATAAAACATTCATTTTTAATTATGGATAATGCTAAAATCCATAAAACCCAAGAAATTCGAAATATGGTAGATAATACCGACTGTACGCTTAAATTTCTACCACTTTATTCTCCTATGCTGAACCCGATAGAGAAAACATTTTCTAAGATAAAATTCCACGCCCGATCATTATTAAAGTGACATTACCACAGAATATAACATAGTAAGTGTATATAATTGAAGAAAGTGTCGCACAAATTAATCAAAATCATTGTGCGGACTATGTTATGGATATGATCATGTAAAGCGGTTAGTGGACAAATTCTTCATTAATTTTAACAAGTATATATTATATAAAAAAGAATATGTTTAATGTTTTATTTTTTTTTTCTTTTGTTTTCTATTAAATTCAATAACTGGTTTAATTTAATTTGAAAAATGTTTAAATGAATTTGAATAAAGTTCCATTTATTTTGAATAAAGTTTCATTTATTTTGAAAAGAGTTTCGTTTAATTTGAAAAAGGTTTCGTTCAATTTGTAAAAGGTTGCGTTCATTTTGAAAAAGGTTTCATTTATTTTGAAAAAGGTTTAATTTAAACTGAAAATGCTATAAAAAAAACTTTTGGAATATTTTTAATGAACAATATTGAAACAGAAGTTTTGTTGATATACTTATTTTATAATTCTCATATAGTTTATAAGTTTTTTAACATAAAAGTTAATAGTTTTGATTATCATCTTTGGGAAAAAGTCTCCTGACGAGTCTCTTATGCAGAGACGAAATGGGCCCTGCTTATCCTCATAAGCTATACATTTCATATACATATGTATATATCAAAAATAATATAAATTTTTATTAAATACATACATACATACAAAAAAAACGAATTAAATTAAAAAAAAAAAAAATAAAAAAAAATCACTGTCGGATGAGTCTATAGCAATAAGCTCTAATATCTGGAATAGCACAAGTTGAAAGCCAGTTTTGAAATGATTTGATGATGATGTCATACATGCCTGTTTGTTTGCTCGACAGTGAACCGAAAGCAGATTTTTTGAACAACCATAAGCTATATATTACATATTATGTACTATATGGAATGTATTTGCCCATATGGCGAAAAATATTTTTTGATTTTTGTATATCATTTTTGTTTTTTAAATGTTTACTTTGTTCAATTTTCTTTTTAAAAAGAAGTATTTACCTAAATCTGGAACCTATCTTCGACCTTTACTATATGGTTTGCTATAGAAAATCATACATAATTCACTTTGTGTCATGTTTACGTTCCAAAAACAAAACACGACACAAAGTGAGGTATTGGTATACATATGTATTTCCGCTAACAAAATTGTAACCTAGAGCCTTTTTTCTTTTTTTGTTTTTGATTTTTTTGTTTTTGATTTTTAACTGTGGGCCCTTGCCAAAATATACGATGCATTTTTAACACATTTTCAGTCTTTGCGGAAAAGTCTTTTACATACAAGAGTTCTCGCATATGTTATATAAAATTATATTATTTAAATATACTTTAAAATGTCAACAAACCTCGTTTGGACGAGCTTGGCAGCCTATAACTTTCTTACTTGTTTTTTTTTAACGTGTCGTACTATTAATAGAATGAATTATTTTTTTTTTAATTCTTTCACCCAGAATTTACTATCAGATTTGCATACAAAACATTCTCAATTTAAAAACGGGAGCTTCATTTGTTTACAAATTAAAGTAAACAAAATAAACGTTTTCTCTTCTAACTCAGCCGGTTTAGTATATTTTCTTATTGCTCTTAAAATATCACTTACACTGCAAGTTCGGTTTACTGTCATGTGCTCATACATACACTTTTCAATTGTGATGATCAACATGGGAAAATCGCCGAATAATGTCGAATGATTGGATTGTTTTTTTACAATTTGTAATACAAATCGAAACGTGTATAGACAGTTAACAAGAGAATAAAAATATTGCCAGGAAAATGAGAGAATGAAACAAGATAACTAAAATACTTTAATTAAGTAGGTACTTTCAAATTAAACCTGTTAAAAACGTATCATATTTCCTGATTGCAAACAGTCTGTCTATAGCTAGTGTGATTTTCTTTTTAAATTTCTATTCAGTTGCGTAGTTGACTTTGTACGTTACGGTTGGATTTTAGTTGATAAAAAAAGGAATTTGTATTTTTTCCTGAAGAGAAATTTTAATTTACAAACTTAAACTACTGTATTATTTTGTATTATAAAATTAAAGTGCTCTTTGTGCGTTAATATAGTAAAAATTAAACACATCAAATTCTTCTGTCAAGTTCATTATGATGACAAAAAGTGCTATAGGTAAATTCGTATTAAAGAATTGTTTTGACAGTTGACGGAATTTCAACTTCAACCTAGAATTCATTTCGGTCTAATTAAATATTTAAATTATAAAAGGAATTTATAGCCTGTCTTATTTGGCTTTATGGTCAAAAGAGTAAAATATGATCAAATTATCCTTAAAAGCAAAGCCTACTTATAAAACAAATACTAAAAAACATTTTAATTTCAATTTGTTTTAATTTGTATATATTATTATTATTTTTTAAATCATATACATATGAGCTTAATAAGCAAATGAAAAATTAATCTGTATAACGTTCTGCAATAGAATTTTTTTTAATTCCAAATGTATTTCTATAATTTCTGGTTTCTAAAAATTTGTGCATTTTTATTTTTATTCCTACAATATTCATTTATACATCCATTTACATATGTACATATGCATGCATGTATAAAATAATATTCACATTTTCTTCTTTATACCGGCATAAATAAATTTTATTTCTTTTTTAATTAAATAAAATTCTGTATACAAATCGAAAAACATACAAATGTTACTGCCGTATTTAAATACTCGTAAAATTTAAATTGTATGAATAAAATAATTCATTTAGTGAAACTATGCCATAGATGAACAAACATTTAAAAAATAAGTGTGCCTAACTAATATTTGTTGTACGATTATAATAACTTTTATCAGTTTGGCATAACCCCTTAAAGTGTTTGCTCGAGTTAATTGAAACGACTAAACTGACCAAAGTGTGCACACTGGATAACTGCTTTTTTTTAGCCGTAAATAAAAAAGAATCTCTTGACTTTTTAAAAGCGAATCATATATTTTCTTCTTAAGATCCATTTAATGCTTAAAAAAACTCACTTTAATCTGATACGTCAATGAAAATTACGAATTTATTTACAGTGAAAAATATTTCACACATACAATTTAAGTTTTTTGTTTACAACCAACAACGGCCGGTGTTTTTTGTTTCCAGTAGTGTGCAGAGCTTAAAAACTACTAAAATTAATTTTAATTATTTTTTGTTTGAAAGATTATTTGAATAATCTGATTGATGAAAAAATAACACTTTTTGTCATAGTGTGTGTGCAATAGAGTGGGTCAATTTGTTCGGGACCGAAAAACATGACAAAGCGTATAGCAAAATCGTAATCTACGGGAAATTCTAAGAACTTTTCCCAAAGAGAAAATTTGGTGCTCAGGTCATCCGAAAATAATTCTATTTTTTTCGAAATATTTATTGCAATTGGTGATTGGTTGACCATAACGCTGGAAGAGGGCTTATTTTAAAGGAAATTTTCAGAGATTTCTATATCTGTCCTCATTTATAGAAAATTATTTACCCGAATAATGGTTTTGGAGGTTTATGTCAAAATAATAATAGTCAAACTGTTAAAAAACCTAAAACTGTTGCGATTTGTCTACCTAAAACTTAAAAAAAATTATTTAACTAAATTGGTATTCAAAATTGAATTAAAAAAAGTAATTGGATTTAAAATTGGTTAAAAGAAAATTTATTTAAACAAAACCTAAGTCAAAACTGAAAATTTAAAAAAATATCGATTTTTTATTAAAACTCACTTTTTTATTTTTGTTTGCTTTTTTTATTTTTTATTTTTTTAATTTAATTAAAAAAATATACGAAAAATATTATTTTCATCGATTTTATGTTAAAATGGTATTAAAAAAATAATTGTAAATAAAAGAAAAAAGATTAATTTTTTTTCTTATTTTGTTATCGTAACAGTTTTAGGTTTTTTAACAGTTTGACTATTATTATTTTGACATAAACCTCCAAAATCATTATTTGGGTAAATAATTTTGTATAAATGAGGACAGATATAGAAAGCTGAGAAAATTTCCTTTAAAATGAGCCCTCTTCCAGCGTTACAGGTCAACCATTCACCAATTGCAATGAATTGCAATGAATATTTCCAAAAACATAGCATTATTTTCGGATGACCTGAGCACCTAATTTTCTCTTAAAAAACCGGAAGCTCGATTTTGATTTTAGAACCATGGTTTCTTTGGGAAAAGCTCATAGAATTGCCCGTAGATTACGATTTTGCTATACGCTTAGTAGGCAAAAAAATTGACCCACCCTAGTGTTCAATATAGAAATAAGAAAGAGCATACTAAAATCAAAAATAGCGACGTGCCTTAGGTTTACCATTAAGAAAGACTTTTAATTGATTGGCTATTTGTAATCAACTATGTATATGGCGTTATAGTGTTATTGTTTAGTAAAAAGCAAAGCAACAAAATGTAAATAATACTACACATTTGCATATTATCAGCCAAATCCTTATCCTCTCCCTCCTATGACCCTTTCGAAATGTTAGTTGTAGATCTCAAAGAATAACAAAAGCTTGAAAGGGTGTGAAAATGCAAGCAATAAAAGTAAATATGTATACATATATACCAATACATATGTACATATATAAGTATGCATATATTAAAATTTATAAAACATTTAATTAATGTTTAAATTAAAAAAGCAATTTGGTTAAATTTAAAATGTTTTTAATGTAAATCAATAGCAATTGTGTCAAACAGTGAAAGTAATTTTTTTAAACTAAATATGTATACGAGTATATGGTGTAGATATGCAAAATTTTACCTGCATATACATACATATCGTGAATGGAATTAAAGAACGCTGTAACTGACAAAATCTTAAATGTTCACCAGAGCCAAAAAACCTGCATGAAAGTAAAACAAAGACACTGGTATTTTTCAAAATGCAGAAGATGTAAGTGAATTTATTTTCATCCTAGAAAAAAGGGACCGGGACCAATCGACTCGTATTTTTTTTCTGATAAAAATAATGCAAAAAACGTATTTTTGATTTTTTGTCAGTTGCAGCGTTCTTTAATTCTTGCGACGATATGTACATACATAAACAGTGTTTTGGAGTTTAAACTTTAAATTTAAATTACAGCAACATGTTTGAGAAAGAAAATGTTAAAATTTTTCGAAATTATTTACATATGTACATATATAAAATAGACATGTACTATATTTTTTACCGCAGCTGTTTTTTATTGCGTATTTATGTGGTACCCCCAGTGAAATCCTATATAAATTAGATATATCATAACAAGTTCTGGGTTGACTGTTTGGTAAAGACACAGGGAAGCAGAAAAAGTGAAAGAGAGAGAAAATTGTGTGATAAAATTTTTAGTATTTTTGGTTTATAATGATACTATTTTTTTTTAAACCTGAGATGTTAAATAATAAAAATAATTTTTACTAAATTAATAGTATATGAGGTGCTAAAGTACTTCCACCTGAAGATCTATTCTATTAGAGTGTCCAAACGGTAACGCAAGATTTGAATTAAATTTGTAATTAATTTGTATGTATATAGGAGAGTGTTTAGTCTTTGATTACTATCTTTTCACTGTATCATAAAGTATATAGGATAGAATTGCTTATTTAATAACACATCGGGCAAATGGTTTTCATGGCTTTGTTAGCAAATACACACCCTTTGGTCGATATTTTTTATAACCTAAAAGTAAGAATAAATTAATTTTAACATAGATGATAACCATTCATTTAAAATTATGATAACAAAAAACAAAAGTGGCGCGATAAATATTTTCGTTAGATTGATTATACGAGTATTTACCCCACGGAGCCATAATAGCTTTTAAAGATAAAGGTAATGAAAATAAAATGTTTATTTTGATAAATTGACTGATAATTAAAAGGTGTTTTGCATTATTATTAAATTTAGAGCATACGAGTATTTTGAGCATTTCTATTGACTTTCACAGTCATTTTAGAAAATAATTTTTTCATTTTTCTAATTGCAATTTTTCATATATCTACATGTGCATGTATATTTCTTTAGCCTACTCACATTCCTTAAAGAAATGTACCCGAAAAGTATCACAACGATTTACTTCTACTCTAAATTCAAAGGCCGCCACTGCTGACTTGCCTTTGGTTCAAACTGAAATACCAGATTGTAATTTTCAACCGCCTCAGTATAAAGGTCCCAGCTATGAAAATATAAGAGAATTGCGTAAAAATCATTTGACGCCAAATATACAAGCGTACTATAAAAAACCCCTGCTAATACATAGTGGCCATATGCAATGGTTGTTTGATCATGATGGTACGAGATATTTGGATTTATTTGGAGGCATAGTCACTGTTTCAGTAGGCCATTGTCATCCGTAAGTTAAAAAAAAAAAATAAAAATAACAACTTTAACTAAACTTTTTTAATTTGCTTTAGAAAAGTCAATAAGGCTTTAGAAGAACAAATTAAAAATCTGTGGCATACCACGAATATATATTTAAATCCAAAAATCCATGAATATGCTGCCCGTTTAACTGCTAAATTTCCTGGCAATTTAAAGGCAGTTTGTTTTGTGAACTCGGGTTCGGAAGCCAATGATATGGCCATGTTAATGGCGCGTTTACATACCGGCAATCAAGAAATTTTATCTTTGCGTAATTGTTATCACGGTGCATCACCTTATACAATGGGTTTAACAGCACATTCAACTTGGCGTTTTCCTTTGCCAGGTGTTTCTAATGGTATACATCATGTTATGAATCCTGATCCTTATCTGGGTTTATGGGGTGGTAAATACTGCCGAGATTCACCTATACAAACCGATAGAAATTGTGATTGTACTTTAGAGGGCGGCTGTAAGGCTGCTGAAAAGTATTATCATGAACTGGAACAAACCTTTAAATATTCTTTGCCTAGAGGAAAAGTAGCAGCCATGTTTGCGGAATCTATACAGGGTGTTGGTGGAACAGTACAATTTCCTAAAGGTTATATAAAAAAAGCAGCAGAACTAGTTAGAGCCAATGGTGGCCTCTATGTAGCGGATGAAGTACAAACCGGTTTTGGTCGTACTGGTGAGCATTTCTGGGGTTTTGAGGGTCATGGCGTAATACCTGATATTGTCACTATGGCTAAAGGTATAGAGAAAATTTAAGCATTTATAAAGTAATTTTTTAATACACTTTATATTGCTTATTTGTATTTTACAGGTATAGGCAATGGTTTTCCCATGGCTGCTGTTGTTACTACACCAGAAATTGCCAAATCGTTGGGCATGGCTTTGCACTTCAACACATATGGTGGTAATCCTATGGCCAGTGCTGTGGGGATAGCTGTACTCGATGTCATTGAAGAGGAGCAACTACAAAAAAATGCTTTGGAAGTGGGCACTTATTTCCTTAAATGTTTGAACGACTTCAAAGAACGTTACGCAATTATTGGTGATGTACGCGGCAAGGGTCTTATGATTGGCGTAGAGTTAGTTAGCGATCGTGAGAGTAAGACCCCCTTAAGTGTGCCCCATGTTTTAGAAATTTGGGAGACATGCAAAGATATGGGTGTTCTCTTTGGACGTGGTGGTCTTAACGGCAATGTAAGTATTATTTTTTATACTTAATTGTGAATTAAAAAACAAAAAAATTAGTTTATTTGGTTTGGGTGTTATGGCTTCCTTTGATTACAGTTTTCTTACATGTTTTTGCTGTTTGTATGTATGTGTTTGTTAAAAAGTCCTTTTTAAAATTCCTACAAAATTATTTCCTATCCTCAAAATCTTTTTCAGACTTTCCGCATTAAACCACCCATGTGTGTTACTAAAACGGATCTTAAATTTGCTGTGGATGTACTTTCTAGAGCCATTTCGGAATTTTTAAGGAAAAATTAAAGACAAATTAATTACACATTACTTTTCCACTAATTGGTTGATGAATTGGAGCGTTTTTTTTTAATTGAAATTGTTTAGTTTAGATTTTAAGTTTTGAAAGGTGCCAGTTTCTTGTCATCCCTGTTAGCATTTATTTATTTATTTTTTTGTTTATCTAGGTTTAAGTTTAAATGCAAAGTATATCAAGTCATAACTAATTGCAAGTAAAATTAGAATGATAAAAGTTCTTTGGGAATAATTTTAATATGTTATAAACAATTTTAGAATAGATTCGGGAATCGGCTGAAACGATTTTATATTTCGTTTAAAAGCGGTTTAATTAGGTTTAAAGGCACGATTAGTGAAAAATATTTTTTTAAATACTTATAGAAATATCCGAAAATGGTTAGTCGCGTTGCACTGGAACAAGTATTACTGTTATCAGAGTAGGAAAATAAACGAAACTGAACGTTTGATCTCATTTTGTTGTATTCTTTACAATAAGTAAAACAAAAATAAAACAGAAACAGTGAGAAAGATTGTCCCATTTAATTTTGTATATTCTTTTTGTTTTGAGTACTACAAATACACTAACTCAAATGTGCGTAGGTACAACAAAAAATGAATGAGAAGAAAAAGGATAGAAGAGTAAAAGAGAAGAAGAGAAAAAAAAAAAAAACAACAAAAAACAAAGCAAGCACAAGAGCGAAAAGCTAATTGTTTCATTTGCGCTCTTTCTCATTTAGAAAGTATTTGTGTTTGTTTTGCTCATGTACAATACTATTAAAAAAATTTTGAAAAGTGTATGACTTTGTTGAAACTTTTGCGAAATGTTTTGTTTGTTTGCCCACTCTGACTGTTATAACTCGCACTTTTCTAATTCCGCGGATTACTTAATTTTTATAAACTGTTGCGAAATGGCACACAAGTTCATTATATCAGAGAAGATTAAAAAAAGCGAGTTATAGTGATAACTATGCAATTTTATAAAAAAAAAGAAAAACACAAGAAAATCTACACGACATGTTTCCAATGATTTCTTTTAAAACCTGCTTTTTCTTTCTAATGTACTAGGTACATAAATATTAAAATATCCAAATGAATGCAACAATTATAAAACTAAAAATAGTAGTAGCTTACAAAAAGAAAATTATAGAATAATTTTTTTTATTTTTATGATTAAATTTAAGATCCATTTTTTTAGTAAAAACCTTTTATTTATACATTTCTATATCGCTATTTCCATATTTCTTTTTATAGCTTCGTCAGAAAATATTAACATTATCTAATAATTTACAATTTCCTGATCAAGTTGCACAAAGGAGTAGCGAAAAAAACCTACACCTACAACTAAAAGATTTTTATTTAAAGAAGACCTGGAGCCAAACTACGGCATTTGATATCGAACAAAAATTCTATGGAAATTGTTTTCAAATTGTATGAAATTTTGCTCGAATGTCGTAATTTACCTCTTAAATGTGACCCAATTAATTTTTGAAATATATAGCCTGTCCCACGACATCGTCACTTTTCGTTTGTTCGAATTGTCAAGGAAAGAGCTGTTTTGCGCTTAAGTAACTATATTTAGTACGATAAGTCTACGACAATAACTTCGAACAATAACGTAAATACTTTAGGGTCCTACAGGGACCGTAAAAATGATTATTGTTCGCTTTTTTACATAAAAAAATCAATCACTTAGAACAGACATAAAAAAAATTTATTGCACCATTATTATTATTTTTTGACAACCTTTGCATATCCGTAATAATTTTTAAGTTGTGGATTTTTAAAGTTTTCTTTAATGGTAATGATTATTTGTGAGTAATAATATAAAATATCAGCTATAATCATTATTTTTGAGCAAAAGAAATAAAACTCAAAAATAATCATTATTTATGATTTTAATTTTTTCGCTCAAAATAAAACTCACTTTCAATTTTCGACTTTATAATTTTATAATTTTTGTGCAAGAAAATGGTATTTAATATAGCAAAATAAACAAGAATTTCATAATATTTTTTCTTTTACTAGTTCTGACTAAATTTTTTAATGTTTAATTAGTCATAAATTGAAAGTGAGTTTTATTTTGAGCGACAAAAATAAAAATCATAAATTATGATTATTTTTGAGTTTTATTTCTTTTGGTCAAAAATAATGATTATGACCGATTTTTATTAATATTAATCAAAAATAAACATTACCATTTAAGAAAATCCTTAAAACTCATAATATAATTATTATTGTGTAATTTTTATTATACAATAAAACTCATAATGATTACGGTACCTGAGGTCATAGTTTAATTTACCAATTTTAGCGATTTTTTTTTAATTTCCGGCAAATTTGTTAAATTATTGATTCACCATTATTGAAATTTGAACAGTTTTAAACATCTTACGTGTGAAACATGAAGCCAAACAAATGAAACATTAAGTAAATATAGTGGGATGCTTTGTCGAATAATAATGAGTGATTTGATTTCGTTCGCATGACTTTACATTCGACTACCGAAATACTTTCAGACTTTTTAGACAAATTTATATTTATAATCTATTTTCCACATATAATTCTAATCTTAAGACTGATAAAAAAATTATTATAAAACGTTAAAACAACTACGAATCATACTCAGATTTAAAAGTTATATAGAAATTAATATTTACCTTTTGAAAAAGTTGTGGTTATTCGATATGTTTATCATTAAGTAGATGAGATTTTAATATTAAATACATTCTTGATTGAAGGATATGACCAATAATATCGTATTTAAGTTTCTTGAGTTCTATGAAAAAATAATATGGTATAACGTGTAAAAGATAATTTCAAAAATGAGCATCTATAAAATTTTACCTTTTTTTTAATCAATTTGATGAGATGAAATGACGGTATTAATAATATGGAATAGTTTATATAAATATGTATGTATGTATGTATGTATATGAGCTTGATTAGATGTCAGAGTAAAATAGATATGACCAAAAGCCCATGTGAAAAAAATAATCTGTGAAAAAAATGAGAAATTTAGAAACACTATACTTATACTTACTTTAGAGAATATTTATGTGTATTATTTTAATTTTTGTAATACCATTCACACAGGTCATGTGCTTGAAACCACCATTATGTGCTACCAAAACAGATGTAGACTTTGCTATTAATGTCTTGGATACCATTTTTGGCGATCATTACTTAAAGGAACCTAGAAGTTGGAGACAATATGATATAAAGTAAACTATAAAATACATATATAAGAATTTAATATTATCGACATTTTTTCTCTTTAATAAAGATATTTTTTACAGTTTTTTGTTTATTAAAAACTTAAGCTTAGATTTGAAAAAAAGCTATACATATATGATAATATAGATACACATATGTATAATGTTATTTTTAAGATTAATTTCAGAAGTAAGGATATCATTTAAACTATTTATCTATTACTACTTGGTGTTATAAGAGTGTGTATTAGAGAGAGGCACAGCAGTTCATTAATATTGTGTATTAGTTTTTAGAGAAAATGTTTTGTCTTATTTTTTTATGTTCTTTTTAAATGAATTTAAGCAATTTAAAGACAGTAACAGAGAATACAAAATAACAAATGCTAAAAGTATATTTAATATTAATTACAAAAAATTTTTCTTTAAAATAGAAAAACATATGATTTAAAATAAATATGTACTAACAATTCTTTATAACTACATTCATAGAAAACTATGTATCATCAAAATTTTTTATTCGATAATTTCATTTGTATGTCATGTTTTTGGTTTTATCTGAAAAGCTTTTCTTTTTTTCTCAAAAAATAATCAATTTTTTTTAATAAATGCTCTTAAAAATATAACAATAAAAACAATTAAAAATATATGTGTGTATAAGTATATGGTATTAAGGTTTACATTTATAAATATTTATTATTTAATAATAAAATACGTTTACTGCAGTCTTGCTACACTTGTATATCGATTAATTTACCATCGCTGGTTATATCGGTGAGTAAAGTTTCCGATAATTCTTTGCGAGCTTTTTGTACTACCCAAAACATTAAGGCTACACCACAAACGACCTGTAATATTAAAAAAAAAAGAAATTATAATTTAATTACATAACAAAATGTAGTAAATTTTAAAAGAAAATTTAAGTAAATATAATTAATGATTGTCGTCTATAAGTAATGATCGTTTCAGACGCTATAGTGTCAGTCACATTTGTTACCTTACTTTCGTTTAATATCTTTTCATAGATAAGAATTATTAAACTACCCTCGTTTGTATTCAATTATACAATAGTTTAAAATTTTAAGGAATATTTTTAGGCTTTACAGAAAACACTATGACTCACATGCTATTTAATATAATAATCTAAATATACTCGTATAAAATATTAACTTGTTAAATAAAGATATAAACATATGCCATTATTTTTGTTTTTTGTTTTTGTAGTAATCATAAAACTGTATGTACATACATATGTTTGTAAGTGTATATATCTATGGCAGGTAAATAACAAAATTGTTTGTTAAATAAAAATTAAAACTAAAACTAAACAATAATTATGGGTTAGTTGATATTACACATATGTATATATTTTCCAAATTAAATAGCTAAATAGTATTTTATTTTATTATAGTTTTTGTTATTTATTTTAACGCGTATCAATTAAACAATTCAATTACTGCTTGTGTAATTACTTTTATTAAATGTGGTAATTAATACATTAATTTTATATACATATGCATATGCATGTATGTACGAGTATGTATTTACCTCAACGCCAAAACTTATGTAGCCTGTTACCGCTGTCCCATGATTATTAAGAACTTCATGCATTGACCTTAGAGTGGAACCCAAATAAACATTAATCATTTGAGCAGGCAGAAGACCCAAAAATGTTGCAGTATGATAAATTTTCGAATTAATTGAACTGACCTGTATTAGGAGAAATAAAAAAAATATTTAAGAATAATTATAACACTTTGTATTTGAATTGAAATACATATTTGTAAAGTAGAGATATTGAGATAATAAATAAATAATACAAAATAACAATATAATAAATAATTGAATGACAGGAAAACACCTTTTTGTTAAAGCCCCATTTCGACATTCATTAGTATTCATAACGCAATATTACAATAATAATAAAAAAAAAAACAAAAATTTTCCATAAAAAACTACAACTAGCGCGTACCCTTCTTTTTGAATTAAAAAATTAATAATAATAAGCAAAAAATTATTCCTGACAAAGCTACACAAGGAAGTAGTGGAATACCGAAATTAAAGTTCTCGTATATAAAACACCTTAAGCTCTGAATAAAGTTTATATTTATTTAAAATAAAATGTGAACAAAACTAAATATTTTATTTGCCATAGCAAATTGAAATTTCCTTTGGTTTCATTCTTACAAGATTTCCAACCTGTTCATAGAAGACGAATGATTAGTTTAAGACGTTCATCTTTTTATACCATAAAAACACGAGCGCCTTCGTCTTCTATGAACAGGCTGTTCGTATTACAGCACATACACGAATAGAGTTTTCTAAATAAAGCTTATCGAAAAAGCTTAGGTAATTTTCGGGAAATTTTTACTTTTGCGTCTACCTAAGCGCTGGACATTGGGCTCAAAGTCAAGACGTTCAATATTGTCTCAGATAGTCAGGCTGCCTTGAGAGCGCTTGCCTCTCATCGTATGACATCTAAACTTGTCAAATTTTGTTACGATACGTTGCAAAGATTATCGTTTCCAAAAAGGGTTCAGTTGTTTGGAATAAGCTCCAACGAGACAGCAGATGCATTGGCTAGAAAGGGATCTGTGACACCTTAAATAGGTCTGGAGCTCTGCTCTGCAACACCGCTTTCTACTATTCTCAATTTGATTAAAGAATGGGATATTGACAAATGCCCGTAATATTGGAACGCCCAAGCTGGTCTCAGGCACGCTAAGGCGTTGATCCATCCGCCCTTTGGGCGTAAATCTGATGTTCTGAAGTATAGAAGGCCATAACTGAAATCTTAATGGGTTTTTTACAAGTCATTGTGGTGTGAAAGATTATTTGAAGAGAATGGCGATCACAGCTGTATGTAAACGTTCCTAAACTATGCTCATTAACTTAAGATTAAGGAGATAGTTTATATAAAGCGCTGTCTTTGTGCATGTTAATTTTTTTATCCACATTCAGAACATACATAAACTTACTCAGCTGCAAGTTACGATAACACATCTATATAAATTTACAGAAAGCACGTCTGTACTAAATAATAACCCGATTGGTTAACCTTGGCATGGTTCACCGGGAAGTCTTATATCAAAACGCCAATTACTTACTTTATTCATTTAACAGAAATTGATTTTATCAATAAAATATTTGTTGTAGAGTATAACTATGTATGAATAAACAAAAAACCATTGTATTTATATATAGCGTATTTAGACATATGATTGGAAATTATAATTTATTTAAAACTTTTGATAAGAAGAAAAAAAATAGTAACTGACTCATTATTCATTATAAATATTTATACATAAGTTTTAAAACAGGAATGGGTATACCCCCTACTTTACTACGCACATAAAAGATAATTATATATGTACATAGTTCAAAACAAAAATTATTAAGTTAATAATTTGTTAAAATATCAGTCGTTAATAAAAATTATTGATTGCAAAAAAAAAAAAAAAAAAAAACAAAATGTAATTAAAATATATTTATATTTATATAATATCACACAATTTGCAATGACTTTTGAATTTTAATTTATGACTTAAATTTACAGATATTAATATAAGAAAATTTGTATTTATATATGTACATGAGAGCTGGTCGTATTTTTTTTTTCGAATAAAGCGTCTAGCTAAACTGAAAACTACGGAAAATTCTAAGAAAGTTTTGCCAAAAAACCATGGTTCTAAAATTAATTCCCAGTTTGCGCACATCGACTTTAGATTTTGAGATCATACTTGTTAAATTGTAATCAAATAATAATATAATGCTTTGGTTTTAAAGCAATATTGTACGTCACTAGTTAGGTTATTTTGTCAGCTTTCAATTGGTACAATTGTTTCTTTTTTTATTGAGACCAAAACTGAGGGGTAAACCCCTACTGATGCTGTGCATTGTATTGAAATTTTTGGAAAGGACAGTATATTTTTTTCATATTAGTATTAAGCGCCTTAGGAATGAAACAATGCACAGTATTCAGTAGGGGTTTACCCCTGAGTATTGGTCTCAAATAAAAAAAAATAAAGTAATTAAATTTGTAAATTAAAACTATTATAAAACTTAAAACTAAACTAAATCAATACGCAATTACACAGTAGTTAAATAAAAAAAAAAACAATAATTAAAAACTACGTCAATTTCCAAGATATTTGCAAGTGTATAGAAATAAAATATTTTAAATAAATGTTTATTGTTTCATGACAAAACAAGAAAAATATAAAAAATTTGCAGTACGTACTATATATTTATAAGGTAATAATTAGTATGTTTGAAATGAAACGATACAACCAATTAAAATAAAAAACAATACTAATAACACTGGTCTACAAATTAAAAAAAAAAAAAAGTCTACTAAAACGAAGCATGTTTTTTAACTGCGTTGAATTCGAATTTGGCATAAAAAGTAGAAAACACGTCTTGTTCATTTTTTACCGAATGCTGGCAATATTGTAAAACAGTCCATACTGACACTATAATTTCACAATTATTAATTTGACATTATTGCCATGAACAAGCTTCTCAAGTCTTTCGTCCGGAGTCGACTTTAAACTATTGGTCCCGGTACTCATGAATAAAAATTAACACACACAACATGAATACTGCGAGAAGCTAATTATGTATGTATGTATGGAAAACCATCCATACATATTGCAGAGTGCTCACTAAGATTTATTGAAAATTGTAAGAAATTATCAAGGATTTTGGGACAAAACCATGCTGGGAGACAATTGCTGGATTCTACTACGTGAAACAGAGCCAACAAAATACAAACAACGTTCAAATAACGCCATGCACTTTTGAAAATTCATTGATTTTTAAATAAACAAAAAAAAAAAAAAATAACAAAACTAAACTTAAATAACAATAAAAACGAATGAAAACTTTTTTTTGTATCTCAAAAGCCTGACGTGATAGAGAAAAATTAAAAACAGCCCACCAAATCACCCAACATATTTGGTTGCCCAGCCCTAAACCTTGTTGGCTAGTGTAATTAAACAAGAGAAACAAGTTTTGGCGTTTTTTATGATTTTACATACAAATATTGTACATATAATAATTTCAAAATACCACTAATTAATTTTTTGAGACCGTTAAATTATATAAATAAAGTACTAAATTTGTACAAGTATAGTAAGTATAAAAAGTTGAAACAGTTTTATAAAAACCTGTAGGAAAATGTGTAAATTTTAGTGAATTTCTCTTTTCATTGACATTTTACACAATAAATAAGCTTCTTAAGATGAAATTTTCAAAAATTTTACTTTTATATATACACTTGAATGGGATGAAATACATACATACGTTTAAAAGTACAGATCAATTGGAGTTTAACTACATATATTTACAGTAATCTAGTCTCCTTATAAAAGTGCTTTTAAATTTTAAACGATTCAATTAAAAACAATGTATACAAAATATATTCTTCTGCTGATCACAGGACACCATTTTTGGTATCAAATGAAAGAGAAGAATCTTATTAATTTCATGTAAGTTTTTATTTTTAGGTATCTCGAAAAAAGACTGGTAATATTGTCGCCGTGGTCTAATGGTTAGTAGTTGGCTTACTAAGACAACAGCCCCGGGTTCAAACCCCAGATCTGACATCTTGAAAAAAAAAATTAAAAAATATTTCTTTCGGCGGCTATAAGTACCTCTTAGCAGTCTCTTGGCAAAAGCTCTAAGCTCATTCAGAGTCGACATTAAACTGTAGGTCCCAGTACTCATGGATAAGAATTGATAAACACAACATGAGTGCTGCAAGAATGGGTTGTAAAGGCACCCTTACACGACAGGTTTTTTACACTGTTAATGTCAACATAGTAGTAGTCGCCGTGGTCTAGTGGTTAGTGTGTTGGCTTACTAAGACATGGGTCCTGGGTTCGACTCCAGGCTCTGGCATCTTCAAAAAAAGAAATATGAAAAAAATATTTCTTTCGGCGACTACCTCTCAGCAGTCTTCTGGCAAAAGCTCTGAGAGTAACTAATTGCCATGAACAAGCTTCTCAGGTCTGTCGTTCGGAGTCGACATTAAACTGTAGGTCCCGGTACTCATGGATAAAAATTGACACACACAACATGAGTGCTGCGAGAAGCTAGGCCGTAATCCTGACACAGGGTTGTAAAGGCCAGTTATGTATGTATGTAATGTCAACATTTATATGAGTAAAGAGCTACATGTCGTATGTGACTTCTAAAACATTGTTTGTGTAAAAAACACAAGGAAAGTCTTATGACAAAATTTCAATTAGGGCATCCTCTAATTTCGTATGTGCACACTTATGATATTAAATTTCTATGCCTGCACAAACATTAGTCGGCGATGAATTATGTGTAAAATAGTTTTTTTTTTAATAATTTTGTGCCTAAATTTTTATTATTTATTAACTATGCAATTATTCATATACATTTGTGAGTAAAAATTATAAACCGTATGTAAATTGATTAGTTTTGACAGACACAAAAAAAACTTATGTATTTTAAATTTAAAAAACACGTGTAAAAAACATATCGTGTAAGGGTGCCTTAATTGCCAATTATGTATGTATGTAATATTATTCTTTAGAAAGCTTATTCTTTAATGTCCTTTACAACTTTTACTAAAATATTGCGTTTCTAAGTGCGAAAATCCTAAAACAAAAATGGTTTAGCGAATTTTTATATTTAATTTTGTGAAAAAGGACAAAATAAATCTGGCAACCATGCGAATAAAATTACTGGCCCCTATTCATAGTCAGAAATCAAGAAAAATAGAGTCGACTTTTGTTTAAGTCGACTTTAACTCATTTATAGACAACTTAAAGTATGATTTTGATGTTAGAGTCGGATCTAAAATTGAAACAAACTAAACCTGTTTTTAATTTTTTAAACAAAACAGTTGCCCTTTTTAAAGCATAGTTAATCAAAACTCTAAATTTTTTGTTTGTTTTGTAGCACAATTGTGTACAGGAAATGAAGATTTGGATTACATTGTTTTAAAGTAAAGAAGAAGTTCGTGAAAGTTATAAACATTTTCGAAGATTTTGCATTTATTGATGATTGTGACGAATATTTTGTTGAAAGAAAGCCAAAAATAATTAAAATGGTGATGAGGAGTTTTAAATAAATAAATTATAAAGCAATGTGTGGTTAAAACGTTCCATTTACAGTGTTTCTATAATTTTATATTATTTGTGATTTATTTATTTTATAAATATTATTAAAATGAAACCGCACACTGTTAAAACTTCAATTGGTTTATGTTTTCTAATTGTATGTGTGTGTGTGTACGAGTATATTCCCTGCAGTGCGCTGGACCGGTCCCAAATTGGTACTTCCACCTATCACTAAGGGACACTGTTACTCTTTTTACCGGTAAAACGACCGGAGATTTTAACATGTAGTAGTCGTAGAAACAGTTAATTGACCCCCCTATAGATAACTATGGGACAGTCTGTTTACCGGTGCCACAGTATCAATCCCGTGGTTGATGCCGTCGTACCAGTTAATTCTTCTGAGTACAGGCATAACTTCAAATTAACACCTCTTCGATAACATAGGGACAGAAAAGTGTGAATTGACACTTATTCGATAACAAAGGGACAGAAAAGTGTGAATTGACATCGTGAAAGACAACTTTGAGTCAGAAAAATAACCGAAAAATGGGTCAATTGACAGAATAAAACTGCAGGGTTATTTGTTTACAATAAATGTAAATAAAATGAAATCAACTGTTCAAGGTTGGCACTTTGTAATAACACTGGTCAACACAACTCTTGATTCCTTTAATTTTATTTCTATTATTGGCTACTTCTGTGGCCCTTATTATGAAAAAAAAAAATAATGGGAGATTGCCAACAGCTAAAATTAACAAAATTTTTATTGCATACTATCAAATGATCTTTTATAATATTTCCTCGAATGAAAAACAATCAGGATTAAGCAGACAACATATTCTTGACGAAGCCATTTTGAAAGCAACGATCGTATATATTTTAATGTTCAATTAATAATGAAGATCTAATTAATTAGCTATAACTTAAAAACAACAGTTGTTATAGAAAAACTGTTGACGTATTAAAAAAGTACTCGTCATTCTGATATAGAAAAATTTCGCAGGAAACAAAGAATTTTTGCCCTCTTGTTGACCAGTGTAATTGATTAGATTTTATAAGAAAACGTTGACTCCCATTTAGAGCCAGTCCAACTTTGAGTATACTTTTGTTTTGACTATGAATATGAAAACCTTAGTAAGAGCTTTTTATTTAAAGACTTTCTTTAGCAGGAGTCGGCTTTTTTGTATGACTATGAATAGGGGCCATTGTTTCTTACAGTGAGTTTCACTCGTGTTGTGTATGTGAAAAAAAAAGAGAAGTACTCGGCACCTGGGTGTATAGCGTAATGACCTCTGCTCCAATGAAGACTGTTTTTTTTTCAAATAGACAACAAAAATCTTCGTATATATCAAATAAAGTAAAGCTTAAAAGTTCAAAGATCATACAATTTTATTTTATAAAATAATTTATAGTATACATAATTTTATTTATCGTAATTACTGTAATTATTATTATCTATAGGTTTCTTTTTATTTAATTTAAACAAATAAATACTATTAAGATTAAATTTACTTTTATGAAAAGTATTAAAAATCCATTTATCAAGAGAACTGAGAATAGCTTTGTGTCACTTTTTTACTATTTGCTGTCTTTTGAATTGTTTTCATAAACAATTGGTGTCTTCTTTTAAATAAAAAATTTCTTTATATTTTTGTTTATTTATGTTATTCATACAAAAACAATACAAAAAAAAAAATAAAAATACACGTATGTATGTATTTTAATAAACAGAGGAAATATACACGTTTATTTACCTTAAATATCTACTATAAAAAAAATATATATTTAATATGGAACATAAACAAACAGGTCTGATAGAGTGGGGTAAATAACAGCAAAAGCAATCAAATTTATAATAATTTTGAGGGGTTTTCTAATCCGAATACATATTCGGTTATATTCTGTAAAACGAAATCAAGTGAATCTGAAATCGGTAGACAAACATCTGCGGTTTTTCACACACATATGGCGCAAATATCGCATATATAGTGTCCGTAGTCTAGTAGTTAGTGTGTTGGCTTACTAAGACGATAGAGTCGGGTTCAAATCTAAGCTCTGACATCTTGAAAAAAGATATATGAAAAAAATTATTTCTTTCGGCGACTACCTCTCAGCAGTAGGCAAAAGCTCTGGGAGTAATTGATTGCCATGAAAATGCTTCTCAAATCTGTCGTTCGGAGTTGACTTTAAACTGTAGGTCCCGATACTCATGGATAAAATTAACACACACAACATGAGTGCTGCAACAAGCTAGGCGGTAGCCCTGACACAGGGTTGTTAAGGTCAATTATGTATGTGTATGTATGTATGGCACGAATATCAGCAAAATTCACCATAAATAGCCAACAAGATTAAAAAAAGAAATCCCTCAGATAATTATACAGCCAAAAAAGATTGCTGGATTATTTAATTATTTTTGCCATGTAAGATAAAAAAATTAGAAATGATCACATTTTTATGACAATTATTTACTTTTTTTTTAGTAAGGGTGTTATTTCAAATTTTGTTTAGTGGCAAAATGAAAAGTATAAAAATAGAATTTTTTACAACAAATACAAAGAAAAAAAAGTCAGGTTGGAATTTTTCACTAAGAAATAAAAAAAAAGAAAAAAAAAAGAAAAAAAAAAAAGAAATGATGTTGCTACTCTTAAGAAAATACACGTAATAATTTTTATTATTTTTTGATTTATGTTTTTTTTAAGTAAGTTTAAAAAAAATATATTTTTTTTTAATTTTTTAGTTTTCAGTTTTGACTTAGGTTTTGTTAAATAAATTTTCTTTTAACCAATTTTAAGTTCAATTACTTTTTTTTAATTCAATTTTGAATACCAATTTAGTTAAATATTTTTTTTTAAGTTTTAGGTAGAAAAATCGTAACAGTTTTAGGTTTTTAACAGTTTGACTATTATTATTTTGACATAAACTTCCAAAACCATTATTTGGGTAAATAATTTTCTATAAATGAGGACAGATATAGAAAGCTGGGAAAATTTTCTTTAAAATAAGCCCTCTTCTAGCGTTACAGGTCAACCATTCACCAATTGCAATGAATTGCAATGAATATTTCCAAAAATATAGCATTATTTTCGGATGACCTGAGCATCAAATTTTCTCTTTAAAAAAACCGGAAGCTCGATTTTGATTTTAGAAGAACGGTTTTTTTGGGAAAAGTTCTTAGAATTTCCCGTAGATTACGATTTTGCTATACACTTTGTCATGTTTTTCGGTCCCGAACAATTGACCCACCCTATTGTTCATGGCATTTAGTTACACTCAGAGCTTTTGCCAGAAGACTGCTGTAAGATGGTCGCCGAAAGAAATGCATACGTAAGTGTAAGACCGGACTAAAGCACTATTTGCAATTATATATATGTACATAAAATGTTACCACTTTGTCCAATAATTTTGTAATTTGCAAATAGTATCGATAATTAGAAATTTTTTTTAAGACTAACACTCAGGTATATATCCCTACTTATGCAGTGCATTGTATTGGAATTGAAAATTATAGAATTTTTTTTAATTAAGCGCCTTATGTCACTGGGACAAGTTTCTGTTAGTTGATCACTCAAAGGCCTTGAAATGATCAACAGCAATTGCCCCATGTGTTAATGTTAATTTTAAGTGAAGTGGTGAGAATCTTGGCTAAGTTGGTTTGGAAGGTTCTATGATCCTTTCGTGGTTCTGCATATTCCTTCCCAGTAGGTCGTGCTTTGCCCTTATCATTCACTTAATAGATAGATAAAAGTCGGATAGAATGTAACCTTAGAGGGCGGCTTTCGTTTAACAATGGAACACCTGGAGGTGAGGGGAAACTTCTTATATATGTATATGTACATATTTATTGTATACATGTATTTTTAATTAAAATTTTGAAATGCCGCATAAATTTTTGTTTTTAATTTTCTCCAGTGGTGGGACTCGAACCTGACCTGCTTAGTGTTGTAAGCGCTCTAACCACTATACCATAAAGTTGTATAAAACAATAAAAAGTTATTAAACCAATTAATTATTTAATAAAAAAAAATTTTTTTTCAATCAACAAGTTAAATGAAAAAATTCCAATTTTTTTTGTGTACTATAAAAATTTAGCAAAACTCTCCACTTACATTTACAAATAAATCGTGGGTATAATACATAATTATAAGCAGCGTTCAAGCAGGGCTGCCGGATGAAAATACCTCAAAATTATAAGTATAGTTTTCGATCGGAGTAGGAAAATAAACAAAACTGAACGTTTGATCTCATTTTGTTGTGTTCTTTACAATGAGTAAGACAAAAATAAAACAGAAACAGTGAGAACGATTGTCCCATTTAATTTTGTATATTGTTTTTGTTTTGAGTACTACAAATACACTAACTCAAATGTGCGGAGGTACAACAAAAAATGAATGAGAAGAAAAAGAAAAGAAGAAGAGAAAAAGAAAAGAAGAAGAGAAAAAAGAGCAAATTATACGAATGTAACGGAATAACAAAGCAAGCACAAGAGCGAAAAGCTAATTGTTTCATTTGCGCTCTTTCTCATTTAGAAAGTATTTGTTTTGGTTTTGCTCATGTACAATACCATTAAAAATTTTTTGAAAAGTATATGACTTTGTTGTAACGTTTGCGAAATATTTTGTTTGTTTGCCCACTCAATTTTCAATGCATCGAAATATATTGTATCATTAAAAACATCGATGTTTGCGATGTATTGATAAACATCGAGCATCCCTAAACTCAAGTAACTGTTTATTTGACTCGAAATTAGCAAGTATGTTGCTTTCTTGTTTGAAAATTTTGTTGAACAGTGCTATTAATGAAGGTTTTTACAGTTTTAAATTACATACAAAATTTTATATCGTTTTTTATGATCCGCTTTATTTTTAAATTAAAATCAGTAAAATAAAATTAGTAACATTTCATTTAAGGTGAGAACATAAAATTTAATATTAAATACATTTTATTTAGTAGGTCATATTACAACACAGTTGCAATTATTTTAAATTTTGTAAAGAGAACAAAATACTCAACTCTGAATCTTTGTAACTGAAAAAACTTGATTATATTGGCGCATATTCATAAAACCTAACTACATTAAACAAAACAGAAACTAAAAAATAGTTACAAGAGTAACTTATTTATAATTCATCACTAACGCAGCAACTGCTCTCAGGTGATATATGAAATGCAACCCTTAGCGTCATGCGTGGTATAGTGGTTAGAGCGCTCGCACAAAACTCAAACGGCCGAGGTTCAAATCCCAGCAAAGGTGAAAAATGAAGGAGTTAGTTTGCGGTTTTTTTCAAAATTATAATTTAAAAATAAGAGGTTCCCCCCTCCAAGATCACCATCTACAAAGAAATCGCTCCCCGACATTCCACTCTATTCCACTTTAGCCAATGTCAACAAAAAACGAATGATCAGGAGAAAAGCGCTGGTAAGTAGCAGATAACAGCTAAACCTACTTAGCGAAGACACTCAACACACAATAAACATGCAACGATGAGGGTGAAGGTATAACACTGGCCTTTGAATGACCAATTAACAGCAATTTGTTTCATTCTTAAGTCGCTTAATAATAATATAAGGACTTTCATGACTTTGGGCAAAACTGGGAGGCACGTATCTTATTTTTTTTTTGTTTTTATCACGTAGTGGTGTCTGCATATGGATATTTTTTTCTCTCTTGTTGCACTGTGTTATTAGTTGACAAATAAAAATTCTTTACAAATAAATTCTTTGCTAACTGTCAGCTAAGCCGAAATTTTGGTTATTTATACAGCCGTGAAAGTAACGATATGTAAATAATTTAAATAGATACCTAACAATGTTAACACTTTATTAATTTAGTTAACGAGAATAGCTCACAAATCAATTTAGTTGTGTTATTCTCGTTAATTAACATATCGAAAATAACTCACAAAACAATTTAGTTGTGTTATGTTCTTCAAAAATATATATCGCTATAAATTACTTATGTACGTATGTACCCCCCTAATTTGATTACCATATGGCACATACAATAATTTTTTTTTTATATTGAGGGCAACCAGATAATAGCCATCAACTCGGGTAAAGCACAAACACCAGCCAGTCAAGTCCAGACAAGCGAAATGATGACAAACGAATACTACGAGTAAAACCGCACAAATTTGGAGGCACAAAAAAATATATAAACAAAATTCCATTTATTTTTCTAAAAATTTCACGAGATCGTTGTCTATATCATATGTATATACATGCATACATACATACATTTGTACGAATTCATACTCAATATATTTATTTTATAAAAATGTGTTCTTTTATTAAATTATCATTGAACTTTTTTTGGCGTTCTTTTTTTTTTTTTTTTTTTTTTTGTTGTGGTCTATTTTGTAGCAAATATTTTTTTAATTAATTTTTAAAATAATATCATAAAAAATAAAATATTTTATTTTTAATTTATACACAAATGAAATTAAAAAAAATATATGTACAATACAGTCTGTTTATAAAATGAGTATTTATACACTTACCCCGAATATTGCATTTTGTATACCAAATGGTATCGGCGTTAAACGGGTAAATAATACAACACGAAATGCTCTCGGTCCAGATATAACACGCAATATAGCGCGTCCAGTCTCATTTTTAATTAATCTGTAAAAAAGTTGAGAAAATTAAATAAATAACAATAAACGATAAAATAAATACAAAATAGAACAAATTGATTGAGCAACAAACATTTTATAAATTTTTTTTGTTTATATGCGGTTTGTACTGTTCTAATTGCAGCAGTTGTAGGGATTCCCTTAAATAGTTTTATGGTTTAAAACTGAGGCGAATTTTTTAGCGGTAATGTGGTTAATATGTATAAAGTCGAACTGACTGTTTTGAAAAATTGTTTAAAAGTGTTGCTTGGAAATTTATTAAAAAGAAAGGTCATGCCCTCTATACGAGTATCTAGACGTAGACAGTATTAAGATTCCTTAAATTTATTTTATAAAATATTTTCGTTCAATGCAAAATTCAAAGTCGATCAATATTGTATTTTATCTTTTATATTAAGTGAACTGTTATAAGTCGAGCCGAATTTAGTCTGTCGATGCCTATTATAGAATCTCTTTCAATTATACTGTATCCGATTAACTGAAAGACTGTTAGTCAGGGGATGACCCCTGCTCCTGCAGTAATTGTACTAGTGCTATGAAAATATATTTTGAGAAGAAGAAAATATAGAGCAATGTTTATGGACATTTGATTTAAACTTGGAATTATTCCACAAAAGAATCGTGAGGGTAAAGAACGAATTATCTCTATAATGCCTTGTGCAATTCATTGGACAATCAACTACAAAATGGTGTGCTATGTGAGAGGTACTAGTAGTATATAAGAATTTGCGATTATTTGGAATTAATGTTTTCATTTCATCAGAACACGTCCCACGGTAGCATCAATATAAAGAAGTCCCAAAATAGATTTTAAAATACCCGCCCATATATGAGAGTTGCATTCCACATTGGGTCGAAAAAAGATCTAGTAAATCTTAAGAAGCATGTGAATGCTTCTTTTAACATTCGCAAAATGTGATCATTCCAGCCGACATCACAATTAATTGTCATACTAGAACATCACAGGAGTTAGATGACACGCTTATGCGTGAGGAAACAACATTGAGCCTTACGCACATTACATTCGAACCTGTTCACGCGACACCACCCCAAAAAACGTATCTTATATATTTATTTTATATTCTAAAATATTCCAGAAAAAATAAGTTATAAAGAAAATTCATTTTGCTATACATTTTGTATGGAGTGATGTCACAATGTTTGTAACAAAGCTTCTCCGATATTGTCTGACCGATTCTTATAAAATTTTGTCTGTATATTCAGTAGGGCTGACCATTAACCCTAATCTATTTTTTATACCTCCACGCCCACTTCACTGCCTACTTTTTCTGTGACTTAAAACCGTGTTTACGTTCCCCATAAAGCCTTTAAACATGGTACGAATGCTTCCAGCACTAGCTTTAATGATACAGCTTAATCCGAGCGGAATAAGGGCAGAGGAAGAAGTATTCCCGCAGAAGGTAGAACACATTTTATCCCTCTTTGAAAGAAGTGTAACACATAAAGCTTTCAAGCTTATTAGGAGTACTTAGAATTTTATTTTTTAGGGGCAAGGGAAGTTATTCCCCCAAACAGGTTAATTTTGTTCTGTCCTTTATTTAAATAATTGTTATACATAATTCTTTTAAGCTTGGTAAGAATACCGAAATTATGTAGTATGACAACAAAACGAAAAATATTGTTTATCACAGATTGCTTCAATGATATTCTCTTAATTTATTCAATAGTTTATTTATTATTCACATTTTCATATTTTTTTTGTAAATAAAGATAAATTAAATGCACCGATCTCCCTAAAATATTACCTGTATTTTAACAATACTTTTCTAGGCAAAACAACGTTTGCCGGGTCTGCTAGTTTAATATAATTTTAAGCAAAAAATAATGCAAAAGTTAAATTAAATAAATACATTATACTCGATCAAGTCCTAATATTTAGGCATAATTATGAACTTTACATAATAGCTAGTTACTTTTGAAACACCTTTAAGAGGTTACGGCTATCTTATTTAATTTTATTCTAGCAACGAGGATTGGATCCAGTTTCATCTCTCGAAAATTACCCTAATCTAGTAGTTTATCTTACAAGAAATAATTGACTTTTATAAACTTTTAGGCAAGCATAAATAAAGTGTTAAAGGGGTACAAGAGGCTTACTAGGTTTAAACCTTATCAATTAAATGACTAAATCGGTTGCTTGTACACTAAAAATTGCTGACAATAACTAATTTAAATGCAAAAGTTTAAAAGTCAATTGAATCTTAATTTCGTACGAAAAAAAAAATTTCAGTTAAAATAGGAATTATTTTTATACTAAACGGGACTTGTTAAATTTTCATAAAAGAAAATATATACGAGGGCGGATCAATATGTCCGCGACTTTTTAAATGAAACACAGAAAAAAATTTATTTTTTAACATAACCTTTGATTGATAGTTTTTTTTTTTGCAAACAATAATGTTTAATGAGTACTCGAAATTCATTTTTTGCCATTTCTAAAAAATAAACGAGGTTTAATGTTTTGAACAGCTGTTAAACGCAAAGTAAATGACGGACTTGCTAAAAATTTGACAGTAGATTGTCTATTAATAGGTGGTACTTAATAGGAGCAGATTTGCATTTCATATAAATACGAGTGAAGTTTGACCAGCCACGGACTTGTTGATCCGCCCTCGTATATACTAATTTAATGGCATATACTTATACAGATATATACGTTCCTTATAAAATTTATGGATTTTCAATTTTTTCAGAAAAATGTTTAAGAAATCTGTGCAATACAGTTTGTCGATAAATAAACAGTAATGTAGGTTATTCTCTGCAATATGTATGTATATAACATGCATATATGGGTCACGAGTTCAGCGTTTCTTTTATTCTTTATTTTTCTTATGCAAAAGGGAAACAGTTTTCTTCATTATTTTAAAACTGGGAGAAAAAACAGGGCTTTTTGACGGCAATGTTGTTGATTACTATTATGATGTTTGTGGTTTTTGTTGAAACTTGAATGTTCGTAAATTCATGACAAATTGAAAACATATGGCCCACAATAAATACAAACAACACCATTTTAAATTATTCATACGCTTATAGGTAATTGCCCATATACGTATGTATGTACAGATCGTCAAATTAAATGCAAACGGACGTAACTACACAAAATTTCGAAATTGAGTTTTTTATAAATTATGGTTCGTTTTATCAAAATACATGTTTGTGCAAAATTTTAGATCCCAATGATCAAAACTGGCGATTTTATTAACGAAGTTCAAACGGACGTAAATACAAGTGGGTGTATTTCTAAATGTCAGAAGATATAACTATATACATATTTATATCAAAACCTTACATACAAACTCATTTGTTGTATATAGGGATGCTAATCCTTATATCTTGATCCTGAAAATTATGATTTTCAGGATTTACAACATTTTTGATTTTAAGGTTTTTTGCTTCTCCTGTAAAAAAACAAAAAGTGTAGTTACGTTCGTTTGCATTTGATATGACGTTATGTATGTATGAATGTATGCATGCTCCTACGCGTGTATGTTTGTGAAAAGGTTTCTTGGACTGTCTGCATGTATCTCCTCAAATAGTTATTCGTCTGTCTATTATATTGTCTGTTATTCGGGTTACATCTTTTTTTTAATAAAAATGAATAAAACAGTTGAGCTAAAAAATATAGCACGAGTAATCCATATAATAATTGTACATAATTGGATATAATATAATTATGCAGAATTTCTGTTCTAATCATTCCAGGTGGATAGAGGACCTTTGGGAGTACCACACACATATAGCCCTATATCTGTAGAAGTCCTAGATTTTCCATAATGACCCCGAATCTTCTCCAGAAATTTTGACATTTTTCAAAATAAATCATTTTTTGAACCCAAATATATCATCTCGCAAAATTATTTCAGATATGTCACTATTCCAGGTGGATAGAGGACTTTTGGGAGTACCACGCACATATAGCCCTACATATATCTGTAGAAGTCCTAAATTTTCTATAATAACAATTATAAAAGAGTGGAAAAGTTCACAATCAACTGTGCTATTGGCATATTTAGCACTGCTAAAATAAAAGGTTTTTGTCTTTGCTAGTTAAATACGTATTTATTCAATTTTAATTAATAAGTCAGTTTTTTTATATATATAAAGTCCTCTATGTAAAAGTCTTCAAGCTCAAATTAAAGTTTAAATTTGGTCAGACAATAAATAATAATAGCTTAAGTCGGAATTTCGTGTTTTAAGGTATTAAGGATTTTATCGCAAATAAGTTGTTGTTTAGTGTGTTGAAGTTGAAATATAAATGCGTATAGTTTTAACAATAATAACATTTCATACTCGAAATTTGGCTGAGTTATAAATCTTGAAGAGATCAAGAATATATATCAAAATGAAAAATGTTAACTTAAGCCATTATTTTTTATTGACACAGATATAATTTATAATAAATTTAAATACGTTATATAAGTAAAAAAAACGAATTTTAATACTCACTTTTGTATAGGTAATCGATGCCGTAAACTTCTTAAAGTAAAATGTGCTATAGCTATTCCGACATTTGCACCCAATATCACAGTTAGGAAGCCCTTAATGCAACCGAATAAATAGCCGGCTGTTATCATTAACACAAAATAACCCACAACTATTGGAAAACTGACAATAATAAAAAGCAGCATAAATATGGCGAATATAATCCAAGGATTTTGTGTTTCAATCCAATACAGTAAGCGTGTCGCATAATCTCGTGTTAAATAGGCCACAAACATAAGGGCCAACAATATGGAGAGAGGCACCAAATAGCTGAGATACCAATTGCGTGATAGAAAGGCATTTGCACGATAACAAATTGAGGAGCGGGTTTTACTATTCGAACGATTTAAGCGACGATTATTGCTGCCAGTAGATGAGATACCTATTTCGCCTGAGGAACCAACTAAAAAGCTATCATGTTCTTCTTCTGCCTCATTGGCAGTGGGCGAAGAACTGAGCGCGGATTTTGTAACTGCTGTTATTGTAATATGGCTGCCGCTGGCAGCACCGCAACTACCATATTCACTGTCACTATCGGTGAGACTAGTGTTAATGCGGCCATTAAGGCTATCCTGTTTAATTATAGTCGATTTCCCTTTAACTGTAATACCATTATAGCTATTGCTTTTTTGCAAAAGTAAACTTGTTGTGACAGTAGGGGGATCCTTGATCTGAGTGGATTTCTCTTCGCTCGCCGGCGAAAGTGTTGGTTCTTTTTTAAAATTTAATATCTTATATTCACTCGGTTGTAAATCACAAGGGAAGTTATAATATGTGGCTGACGTTGTAATGCTATTGTTAAGTGGTGTACTGCTGTTGGCATTTGTATTGTTAACAGATTGGTAAGTATAATGTGATTGAAGAGTTTCTTCAAACGATGGTACTTTCGTTAATGTTAGGGTGGTAGAAACACTCATATTTTCAGTATTGGTATTTTTTTAACGGAGCTAAATTAGTGTTGCAAAATATATAAAAGCTTTGCAAAATTATAGCGGTGAAAAGAAGTGTTTTTGATCTGATTAGTTTTCTTGGTTTTCTTTTTTTTAATATTCACATTCTCTTTTTTCTCACACACACATACTATTTTTACGTTATTTTTTGATATTTTAAGTTATTATTTTACAAAAATATTTATTTATGTATGTAAAAACTCTAAGAAACCTTATAATATACGACATTATTTTTATTATTTGCATTCACTTTACTTTTGTGTAAATTATCATTTAAAACAATAATAAAATCTTTTCGCCAAAGCTTGTTTTGTGAGTCTCTTATTTTCCATTTATGAAAAATGTTTAGAGAAAAATATCATATAACACATACATATGCATCTACACACATATGTATATGTACCCAGAAGATAAAAAAGATCGGCTGGAGGCCCGAAGTTCGAGCCTCAGGAAGAGTGATGAATTTTTTTTTATTTTTATTAATTAATTAGATCAAAGTTAATTGCAATAAATTTTTTGGAGAAACAATTTTTCTTTATTCAGCTACAAAAATGTCGTCAGACGACAACGACGTCGCCAACGGGAATAAGGCCGTATGTCTCCAGAATTTATTTAAGCCTTAAATCATGTCGCATGGTTACTAACCATGGGTCTTATCGACCCTGAATTGTATTACCCATTGAAATCGTCTCAACTTATAAATTGATACAACGTATACTTCTTTTGGTAGATTTTAGTCTTTTATTGTTTAATTTTAGTATACAATGGTGTAAATTAAAAAAAAAATATTTAAATTAAAATTAAGTATGAATTCATTACAACATAGCTAAAAAAAGTGAAAAAAAAGTTATCCAGCCGAATTGCGCATAAAATTATGAGTTTTTAAGATATTGACGTCAAATAAAGTGCATTTGAAACCTGATATATAATAGTAAAATGTTAGAAAGAAAAATTGGTACGGCTAAAGCAAACATTTTTCAGTTATGTACTATGTATAAATGTTACCTTTTATTCGGAATTTTCATCATCGAACATATCGTCATAAATGGATTCCTCTTGTGCAGAAGCAATGCAATTTGAGCACAGTGCTTCTGGCAAATATATTTTCTACATTTAGAGCACGTGGTTTTGGTTTTGCGTTTTAATTTATTACAATGTGAATAAATGAACATATATTTTTTGTATAACGGTATAACTAACCTGGGTCTAATCGACCCATAATCTTTGTTACATTATTGCTAACTATGGGTATAGTCGACCCATAATCTTTGTTACATTATTGCTAACTATGGGTATAATCGACCCAGGGTGCTTTTTAAAATAATTTTATATGCATAATATCATAAATTTTCCTTATGTTTATTATTTATAAACGTTTAAATATAAACAAATTTAGATTACACATATATCTTGAGTTAAAATATCGTCATGGTTTTTTTTTTATTTAAAAAATTTGCGTGTCTGGGTCGATTCGACCCAGAGGTTAGTAATGGAGGGTTAAGGATTCCAAAAATAATTAGCAAAATTGTATAATTAGAATGTAAATGTATTAATAAATTAAAAAATGCCCCCATATAGAAGAAAAAAATTTTTATTTTATTTATTAAATTTCGATACAGTGGTGGAAGGCTTTGATGTCAATAAAACATGTATTTATAGCTTGCCTGGCAATGTGAATACTTAAGGGCCGAAGTGTAGTCGGCATTACTTAAATATAGAATGATACAACAGTATATTTTGCTCTCTCTCTCTCTCGATAGCCATGAATTAAGTACCTATAGTACAATATAATAAAACTAAATGGTGTTCAATAAAAATTATGTAGAATGCGATTACGATTATGCAAAAGACACATCATCGGTGTGTTATTGGCAACGGCTCTAAGATATTTAAGAATGCCTTGTACGAGTATTAATTATACACTCCTATCTACTCTTTAAAGGAAAAATGTCACATTATTATATTATTAAAAATTAAGACAGATTTTGACTTTAAAAGGTAAAAATTAAATAAACATTTTTTAAAAATTTATTATCTTCGAATTAAAAATATTTAAGAAAATGTTTGAAAATTGCATGATTATTAAAAGAAAGAAGAACCTCTTAAACAAAAACAAAACGTTAGGCAGACATACCCTTACCAACACAAAAAATATCAAATGTAGCAAACACAGATCTTTACACACACAAATCGAAATGCCAGTATAAGTACACACATACATAAGTGCATATGCTCCACTAAGCATAGGAATTCATTGTGTTGCAACAACAAAAAATAAAAAAATTTACAAAATATTGGAAAAATTCACGAGTATAACAATAACAAAAATTGAGATATTTACAAGTCTACTGCAAATCGAATTAGACTCTAATTATTAGAGGAAGGAGCAGTGATGCCAAATCTTTTGGAATAAAAAGCACATTAAATTAAAAAAAAAAAAAAAAACACGAAAAAACGTAATTTCAGAATATCAAAAAAAGGATTATTTTATATAAATAAAACATAACGACAAAAGTACGAAGCGCTTATTAAATTTAAAGTATGTACACATTCATATTATTCTGAAAACTGTGGCAATATTTTATATTACAACACTTTTTTTTTTAATTTTAATATATAAAAATGCTTAATGAAAAAAATAAAAAGCATCAGGCGGTTTTTCTTATTATGTACCAAACTCAAGTTTTAAAGAATCACAAAGCACTAAAAATAGTTCTAAATGCACTAAGTTGGCATCTTTTTGAGGTTTTTCCTAAATTTGGGGATTTTGTTTAATCAAAGGGACAAGACAATTGATTTAAAAATTGGGGATTTTTAAAAATACTTTAGAGATTTTTGCATTTTTTATTATTAAGGCCAGAACTCAGGGGACGGAACCTACTAATGCAATATATTGTGGTGGTCTAGGAAAATATGTTAGAGAAAGGGGAAAAAGGAAATAGTGTTTGTGGACATTCGATTTAAACTTACTGATATCGTAATTGACAGGAAAAACATTAGCTGGAAGATTGTTCCATAAACGAGCGGTGCGGCCAAAGAACGAATTCTCTCTATAATGCATTGTGCGATTCACTGGTCAATCAACTACAAATGGATGTGCTCTAAGAGAAGTACGTGTAGTCCGCAAGAATATGCGACCATCCAGAATCACGTCCTTTATTTCATCAGAGCATCTCCCATGGTAGCACCGATAGAACAAAGAAGCGCCACATTGCGCCACATATGCATTTTTGTCTACATTTTCACACTTTACGAATACATATCATTTTCAATATATCGAACGATTAAATCTAATAATTAGTACAGGCCTTTTAGTAAGCACATATGACACCGTAATGAATCATGTTCAAGGACATGTTGATGAATGTTGATCAAGTTGCTTCTGTTATCAAAATAACTTTTCAAAGATCTGACAATAATATCATAATAGTCTAGGAGGTTAACTGAATAATAAAATTCTGAAAAATTAGAATTAAAGAAAAATAAATCAGATGCCAAAAATTAGTCTAATCTATCCGTTCTAAATACATAAGCATGTATGTATTTACGAGTATGTATGTTTAATTAACGTAATTAAAATTCGTATAAAAGTTTTCCTTGATAATTTTTTTTTTAGTTTTACCAGACAAATTATCTCATAATACCGTCTAAGCTTGGCTTTTATCCATTGTGCTTGCTACTGCTAGCCATTTTCTTATTCCTTACGAAAGAAAAAAATTATATTTTTTATCTACAATAACAATTTTTTTCCCAATTTTGGGGAAATCATAAAGTTTTTATAGGGACAGCGAGAAAAATATATCTGGTAGCACTAGTTAGGAGGCTTGACCTTTTAATAAAGATGTATGTATAACGGTAATAATGATGGGGGCAGCGCAGAGGGCAAAAACATAGTTTTTTGTTTTTATTTCAATATGCATACATAGATATTACGTTACGACAACATAATGATGCGCACTACTGAGTTTATACTTTTGTAATTTTCGTTCTTGTTTACAAGCTTTTTATATGTTGTTGCAATTTCAACATTAAAGCACTTGTTATTGTACTTTGCAATTACTTTCTTTTACAGATTTTGTAGTTGTTACATTAGCTTAGCATTTTTTATAAAAATTCACACACACAAAGAAAGGGGTGGTAAAAAATAAGTTAATAACACGATACGAGGCAAAAAACTTCATCATCAATATGCCTGCAAAGAAAACGAGATGGTTTTACTTTCATTTGTACCTATAGATTATTTATTTTTCAAAATTGGTCCATTTGTGCTCTAACACCCAATTTATTTAGACATTTAAGTTATAATCTATATTCATACATATCTATAGGCAGAAACTTCAATAAAAGAAATCACAAAACACCTTTGACCTTTATACAATTTTAATATATTTTGGAAGTTTAGATTTGCATTGAAATTTGTATAGCTCTTTTTTATATAAAAACATTTAACACTTATTTTTTTACTATGTTGTATATACCTATTTTCAATTTCACTTTTTAAAGTTTTTTTTACATTTTAACCACGTTGAAAACTTTTCACCAATAAAATATTTCGGCCGCAATTTTATAAACCAAACGTCACGAATTTCTTTGCAATACTAATTTTAATTTTACAGTTTTTTATTTTGTTGTTGTTTATGTCAAAGATGCAAAAGTTGGTACAATTTTACTTCATTATTTTAAGTGAAAGGTACAATCATTTAGTCCCAATGTATAATTTAGCACTATTTTAGATTTATTTAGAGTTATTAAAAGAAAAATTTGATTTTAACAACGATATTTTAATATACCTCAAAAATTTACGTCAAAAAATACACATAGTCTCTGACGAACGTTTATCATTGTTTGACTAATATACATAAATACACCGTTCGATGCAACGCATCAGAAATGAAAAATTATACTTCAAAAATAACTTTATGAATACTCGTACTAAACACATATTCCACATTCATCTGCAAATATTGAAAAAATATTTTTGTTTCAAAATTTGATAAAATCAAAAATAAAGTTACATATTGTTTGCATCGATTGCCTTTAAGATAATCTAAAGAAAGAATTCACTTAATAAGTGGTACAATCTTGATATTACTAAAAATTTGCTAACACAAAATATATAGTGAACAATTTCTTTTTACTTTCATATTTTTGAATATGCAAATAAGTTTCTTTGTGTATTTCTTTTTCTGATGAGAACTTCGTAGCGTGGGTTGAAAACTAGTTCAATTCCACTAGTGCTGTACATATTTGTTCATTATATTAATTCTCATAAGAATACCAGAGTATTGACTAATAAAAATTATACAATTAATATAATATAGATCCAATAAAGATTCGAATTTGGAATTCAAAAAATGCTGAATTAAAAAAAAGTACAATTTTTCTTAAAAGGTAAAACAATTCAAACATCTTTTTTATCATATCTGGTTTCCTTGCAAAATGTGTGAGTGGCAGAGAGAAACAGAGAGTGGGAGATTAAAATGTAAATAAACAAAATTTTACCATGTCGTATTAAACAGGAACAAAAATCAGTGTTAACGTTGAGAACTGATATATTATATATTGTCCAGATTCTTTAAAAATATTTAAGAAAAAATAATTGTTGTAAGTGCTTATGTATAAACAAAATGTACTTGGAAAATATGTGTTTTATTATTGACATTATTTTTATTTATCTCACTCTGTTGATTAATTAATTAATTCTTGTCGTCTGTCTATAAATTTAGTGCCCTTTTTTGCAACACTTTTTTCGAAGTTGGGGATCAGCTGTGTTTTGTTTACAATTTTTTGCTTAACTAAACACATTTTTTAAATGCTTCAGAGAAGCATACTAAATATTAAACAATTATTATTTTTCTAAAATAATCAATAAAAAATGCTACGAAATTTAACAAAAATATTTGTGTATAAAAGAAATTATATAAACTGTCTAACAAGTACAGTCAAACTGCACACAAGCTACAGGCAACTGCAGAAGAAGAATGAATTGCAAACTGTGGACAATAGGAATATGAACGAAATAAATGATTTGTTAAACAAGTACACTTCATTGGAGGAGGAAAAAATATTGAATATTATAAATAACTATAATTTAAATGATATACTAGTGTAAGTTGCTATAAAAATTAAAAAAGTGTAATTGTAGTGTGAAAAATTCTTTGCAGTTACGACATCTCCAAGGGAAGAGCCAATAAACTTTTAGCCTGGCGTATGCGTAATGGTTTGTTTAAACATTTAAGTGATATATTTAACATTGATGGTTTTGGCCTTAAAATAACTGAAAAATTCTATCAAAGTCTTTTGCAAGAACCTAAAAAATTGGTTGTAAGTAAAGAGGGCAAAGCAAGAACGGCACCATTTATAACACCCTCTTTAGAAGCTGAGCAGAGAGATTTGATAAAATCTTGTGTTTCTGTTAGGATAGGTGTTAATAGTATAACCTGGGCCCGTTTAGAAGTGCCCGGTAAAGACATTAATGCCCCCTGTGAGCTAACGCATTGGGAACATCATGAAATTTCAGATAAAAAGTTACATTTAAACGATTTAATAAAACGTTGCTTGTATTTCAATCACCTGATACCTTTGGCTGATTGCTACCTTTTTGAAAACCCTCAAATGGCACAAGCCAGTAATAATCCCGGTAGTGTGGAACAGCAAAACATTAACATACAGAAGGCTCAAGTTACTGCTACAATGGGTTATGCTTTGGCTTCTAGAAATAAACATTTACGTGGTCTACTGGAATTTGAAGATAATAATAAAGCCTATTTTTTACCAAATATTTTCTATTTGAGAAGACTATTAACTGCGAGACTCTTCAATCATTTAGTCGGCACGGAAAGAGTATCTTCTGAGGAGACGGTATTAAATCTAATGCGTACATATTATAATACCAGTGAGATGGACGATCACATTATGTATTTAAAGAATGACCAGTTTGAAACAGGTGATAAAAATACAAAAATAAATGAGATAAATTTTTCTGGTTGTGTACAATTCCCCATCAACTTGAGAGATGCGTTTTCTAAATCACCACCTTATTATCGTGAGTTTTTGGGTCAAGCTTTACTCTTAAATTTGGCATTTGTACGTTTAGTCTTGCTGCAGGATGAGGAAAGTATAGCCCTAGTATCAAGAGGCAATAAAAACAAAAATACTTTAAATTATGAAGTTTGAGTATTAGAGAAAAGGAAAAATTTTTGTGTTTCTATATGTTAAAATGCCTAATGTGTAATGAACTTTGAAAGCTGATTGTATATGGCGATTTTGTCTATGTCTAGGTACTGTTTAAATTTCTCATATTACCAGCTAAATGTTCATCGTATACAAGTTATAAAACTTTTCAAGAATAAACAAACAATTGTAATTATAATGACATGAATCCGCACCAACAATATGTTGTGTTTGCGTTTTTATTTTATTTTTTAATCATGGTTTATTTTTTAAATATCTGATATTACGAGGGCTACTATTTCTATTTGTTATTATATATATGACCAAGCAGTTATCCTTTCATATTCAGGACCTTGTTTCCGACTCATACGCATACATCTAACGAGATAATGCGGTATCCAACGAGAACACAATGAAGTAGCGTAATATGGATATACAAATGTACTATTTAACAAATGTAAAGACCTTACACTTAATAAATAAATTTTTTTTAAAAATAACTTCAATAATCTTGTATATTTTTGCATCAGGTGTATCTGAACCATTGTAGTATAGTGTTTATTAGGCATATGTGGCTTTTTATATTACTTTGTGTAGAATAAATATATTTGTATGCGTGGTTAACTTACCAAAAGGAATCCAATTAATAAAGGATGAAGTCAAGATATAATTTATATTTTCTTATTGGAATTTGTTATAATTTTTAATAAACGAAAAAGGTCAATATTGAGGAGTAGCGAGACATCGAATCGTACATATGTATGTATATTAATTGTTACTTTTAAAGACCATTAGCTCAATAAAAGCGTTACAATGTTTATTTAAAAAATTTGATTATTCTGGTTTTTCGAGCTTTATTAATTAATATTAATTAATTAGTATTATTTCTACATTCCTATCTATTCCCTTTTATTTTCTTTTTGTGTGGGACCAATGAATTAAAGACAGTGCTAGTTTGTATTTCTGTTTCACTGGCGTTTTAGTGAACATATTCTTATATTTGTAATATATTATTTTCTCTTTTCATATTACTTATATTTATTATAATTATTTCTTGTAATATATATTAAATTGGCCAAAAGTGGCTTTATATTACTTTTTAATAAATAAATAAAATAAAAATAAAATAATATTCAATAATTATTCAAGATCAAGTGAAAAATGTTTTTTGATGTAAAAAGACAATTGTTTGAATATGTTAACATGTATATGCAAATAAAGTATGCAAAATTAAAATAATTAAATAAAAATTCAACAAAAGAAAAAATATATATGTAGGTACTCGTATGTATGTACAAAAGCTAAGAAACTGAAATAAAAAAATTTCACAGCCGTTATTAGTTTTCAAAGTAAAAAACACAAAATAGTGACCAGAATATCGTAAGATCATATAATACAATAATTAATATAACTTTAAATATAGAAGTTAACAAAGAAAAAAAAGTATAAATTAAAAAATAACGTTTTTTGCTGTTAATTATTAGTACCATTATTCTTTCCGTTTGGCACAAACAAACCTTTCTTCAAACTTGGCAGCATTTTTTCAATTTTTATATTTTGACACATTGCCTTCCAGTTGTGAACGTGGAATTTTGGAATAAAACAAATGAGTAAAAACACACGTCAAATTTTTATAAAAAAAATCAAAGAAATAGAAGAAAAGATAGAATTGTATAAAAGAGCTAAATTTAATTATTTAATATTTAAAAGAAATTGTTCAATAAATTCATTTTATCTTTTTCCACGGACAACAATTTTAATATATTTTTACTACAAACCAAGTCTTAAAACTATAAAAAGTGTCATTTGATTTTTTTTTAATAATAAAGGAAAACAAAAACAACGAAAAGTTTTTTTTTTAAATTGTGAATAGAAATAGAAGCCTAGTAACACTTGCAAATTTGTGCAAATAATTTTTTTTAATAAATAATTATGGCAAATTCAACAACAGGTCCTACAAAACAAGAAATTGAAGCTGTCTTTGCCCGTTTACGCTCGCAAGCTGCCAATAAGGTAATCATACAAATGCAGGCTCTTCTACACACACACACATACACACAGTTGAAGGTTTTTTTTAACAGACTTTACTTCCATATAATTGGTAGTTAAAATAAATTGTAACAAAAGATAAGACTTTTTTATTGAAAGCTCACACATGTCTGCAAACAATGACGTCCTTAAAACGCTCATCGAAATAAGAGCAATAAACTTTGTTTCGTTTCTTTTTAATACATATGTGTTTTTGTAATGGCCCTGACAAATGTAATTTGTCGTTAAAGAGAACATAATTAATATTTTATTCGTATTTTCTTTTTTACTTTTAGGCTTGCTTTGATTGTGGAGCCAAAGCTCCTACTTGGTCTTCGGTTACATATGGGGTTTTTATTTGTATTGACTGCTCGGCTGTACACCGCAGTCTTGGTGTCCATTTAACTTTTGTACGGTCAACGAATTTGGACACCAACTGGACTTGGCTGCAGCTGCGTCAAATGCAATTGGGTGGCAATGCTAATGCTGCTCAATTTTTCCGACAACATAATTGCACCACAACTGATGCTCAGCAAAAATATAATTCACGAGCTGCTCAATTATATCGCGATAAACTAACTGGCCTGGCACAACAGGCCATGAAAATACATGGTACAAAGGTAATGGAAGTGGGTTATTAATTATGGAATGCCATCAATGTTTTTATTTAAATTTTGTTTTTCTTTAACTTTGTTGAGAAGGTGCCGAGCAGATTAGATTTAGAAAAACAAGTAGCAATTTTAAATACAAATACGAATATGTATTTAAGCAATATTTGGTTATAGAAAGTGTTATATGCAACTTGTTTTAATCTGTTCTGCATCTGTCTGTGCTCTTTTTATTTATTGTTTTTGTTTGCATTTGTTCTTTTTATATTTAAAATTACTTTTACGTTCATATCTGTTTGATTTCATTTGCTACCATATTCCACTCAAACACAAACTAATTTGTCCAAATTAATGAATTCCTAAAACATACACTACAAATCATTGTAAAATAACAGCTTTATTTGGATAATCATCATGAAAAAGTGGAAAATAATGATAATGCTAAAGAAGAGGAAGATTTCTTTGCCCAATGCCATACTGATAATAATAAAGACGCATTTTTCGAAAATAATAATTGTGAAAACAGTACTGAAAAGGTAAGTCTTTTTTTTGTTGTTGTTAATTGAAATTTGCAAATAGCACTTTCACTTTGTTAGTTTTAATTTAACTTTTAATTAAAAAAAAAAAAAAAACAAACAAAAACAGCATGTACATTAAAAGCTGACAATATTATAACGAGAACTTTGTTTTCAGATCGATTTAACGGTTAAACCCTTAACGCCGTCTCTAAGTGACAAATCACCCACCGTCGATACTTCAATTGGTGCTCCTAGTGTAGATTTATTAAATTCTATAGTACCACAATCAACCATGACATCATCGATAGGTGTGCGTAAAATTCAACCTAAAAAATCGGGAGTAAGTTCTGCTTTAAATTTTAATGCTAATTATACATATACATATGTACTTATGTATGTACATATATCGTCGTGCGGGAGTTTAAGTGCTTTATACGCCATTTTATATTTCTCGAGTTAATGATGCCATTTTAGGTTTTTGACACCAAAATTTTTAAAATCTGCAATCCGTTTTTGGCTATTTATCTTCGAAACTGAACGAGATATCTGAAAACGGATTGCTAGCATGAAAAATTTGGTGTCGAAAACCTAAAGTGGCATCATTAACTCGAGATATATAAAAAATATGAAATGGCGTATAGAGCACTTAAACTCCCGCACGACGATATATTTTTTACTTATTTAAAATTTTTACGATGTGCGCTTTTTGTTTTGCTTTTCGTTTAATTAGTTGGGCGCTCGTAAAACTGGCGGTTTAGGTGCTACTAAAGTTAAAACAAATTTTGCTGAAATTGAACAACGTGCCAATATGGCCAATCAATTAAAAGATACTCCCATTGTGCCTGATAAAACTTTAACTGCTGAAGAGGAGCTGGAATCGGTGGCTAGTATGCGTTTAGCTTATCAGGATTTGTCTTTAAAACAAACACAACAGGAGAATAAATTGAAGTCTATTGATCCTGTAAAGGCTAAACAAATGGAACGTTTAGGCATGGGCTTTAATTTAAAAGGAAAGTAAGTAACAGCAGAAAGTATAAAAAAAATTCTTTTTTGATTTTGTTGAAGACACAAAAGCTTTTAATTGTATAGATTACAATCTAGTGGGCTCTCTCAGCCGCTCGCTTTATATGTTGTATAAACTTATGGCAATTTCGTTGTATAAACACAGGATAATATAAATCCTTTTTGATCTCGTTTTGTTTTAATTTAAATTTTTAATTGATAATACTCGTCTTAAAGACAATTTGAAAAAAGGGCAATATTTCATTAAGATTAGAGAGCAAAATATATGAAAGCCAACATTTTTTGGTAGAAAAGCAAAAGGCGTTACTCTAAATACCGCCCTCTAAAAGCAGATAACTTTGTCATAATATGAAAATGATTAAAGTCGATTTCGATCGAAATTCAAATCGACTGAAATTTTAAGTTCGTACAACTTCCAAATTTGAAAATACATACAGTGCGAGCTCGATTTGCGCAACTTGAAAAAATCTGGCCTGCTGCAATTACCGAAAAAGTTGCAATTATCGACCATTTTTTATTGTACCTGAAAATACCCCATTTTTAATAAAAAGAAACAAATTAATTATTAAATGTTAAAAAACAGCCTTCTTGTTGAAACATTGGCGTAGCGAGCAATTTTTTGTTTTAAAAAGTGAAATTATACAAATATGTTAGCCTACGCATCTGTGTAAACATACATATTCTACAAAACAGAAAACTGATGCGTTTGTATTTGTGTTTTAAAACGTGTTTGGGACAGCACTAACGTGGAAGAAATGCTATTGAAATGGGATTCTTTGATTAAATATGATTACTTTTATAAAACTACGTTTTTCAACAAGAAACACAAACAGAAATCATGTAAATATATTTAAAAAAATAGTATTGCACTTATTGAGACTCATTTTTGAAAATCGTTGCACTTATAAAGACTGTAATGTAAAAAATTTGCCTGTTGCGCTGATCGGGGTGTTGCGTTAATTGGTGGTTGCGAAAATCGAGCTCGCACTGTAGTTTGAATTCCTTTCCCACTTTAATGACTATTGACACTACTTCCTTAATTATTTAAATTAAAAAAAAAAAATTAAAACAGACAAGTTTTATACGAATTTGAAAATGCCGACGATTTCAATTTTGAACGAAATTGTTTTTTATCACATACAACAAAACAAACATTTTAAACAAATTAAACTCTTGTCATGCCTTTAAAATTAATAAAATAAACTTTTTCGAACTCTTTACAGTGCTGATATTTCTCATTCCGTTCTAAGTGACTTGGAGACCATACAACAGGCTCCAGCACCCAAAAACTCCAATAGTTCATCATCGAATCTAGCAGCCAAGCTGTCAGCTTTTGATAATGACAGTTTCTTTAATGACTATTCGACTAGCATGTATAGTGGTAGTGGTGGCCTTTCGTCTAACAGCGGCAGCAGTAAAATTGATAAACATGAATTAGAAATAATGGGTTTCGAAACTATTGAACCAATTGGATCAACACACTCCAATATAACCTCTATGTTTGGTGGCAATGCTGCAAATGATAATGAGAGCAAAACTACGAAGAAATCAACGCTGCCTTCCTCGACCAGTTATGACAGTTATTCACGTAAAACGAATACAACACAACAAAACAAAAACTCTAACAGTTATGATAACAGTTCTGCTCAAAAGAAATTTGGCAGTGCCAAAGGTTTTGGTTCCGATCAATATTTTGCCGACAGTCAATCGCAACCAGATGTTAGTGCAAATCTATCCAGATTCCAGGGCTCAAGATCTATATCATCGGCTGATTATTTTGGTGATGGTACACAAAGTCCGGCACAAGGTTCTAGAGGTAGAGTTATTTTTTATACATTACTAAACAAATTTGTATTTTACATTTTACTTTTCCATGTTTTAGGTTATAGCACTGGTGTCAATTTCCAAACTCCGGATTTAGATGATGTTAAAGAAAGTGTACGCCAAGGTGTACATAAAGTTGCTGGACGCCTTAGCTCATTGGCCAATGATGTTATGTCTTCTTTTCAAGATAAATATGGTTACTGATAGTGTTTGTGTTTCTTATATAAGCATTTTCGTTCCCATTTAAAGTACGAGTTTAATATATAACTATTATGCATACAAACAGACAGTTAATACGCGTTTCCATTTACAATCTTCCTTATTTTTTCTTTTTGTTTTTGCTTCTATTCCTATAACTGAAGTTTATATTTTTTCGTTTTTGGGGGTATTGTAGAAAACTGTGTTAAATTTTAATTCTTTTTATTATAATGATTTTTTATTTTTATAATAAAAAAGAGAATTTTTTTAGGTAATTTTTAATTTTAATAGGGGTTTTATTGTTTTGGTCTATATTCTGTTTTTAAAGCTTCAAAGTTTTTCTAAAAATCTTGCTGAATTTTTGTTTGTCTTAAATATTTTATATTTTTTAAAAAATATTAACGAAATATTTCCATTTTACAAATTATTTATAAATCAAATATTTAATAATAATAAAAAAGAAAATGAAAATTTATATATAAGTTTATTATTATTGTCAATATACTCCTATGAGCATATTTAAAGCTAAAAAAAAATTAAATGAAAACAAAATTTTAATTTAGATCTGATTACAATACAAATACAATAAATCCAAAAATAAATTGCACCAATTCAATGTTAAAAATTAGAAAAATAAATTATGAAACAAAAATCTATACAAAAAAATTATTTAAATAAAGAAAGCAGAAAAAAAAACAATGAAATAATATTTTAACTTCTTTTTTGAGCGTAAAAAAAACTGTTGCTGTTTCCTTAACATAAAAGCCAAAGTAAAACGAAATCTTTTCGACTGCGTGAATAATAAAAGAAAGAAAATTTGATAAATATTTAGAAAATACGCTGTAGCGGTCTGACTGTATTTCAGGGTAATCAATGTCAACCTACAAAACCAATAGGCAGAATTTCGGTTGCAATATTTTTGTGTAAACAATACATACTGCCCCTACAAGAAATACAGGATTTTTCAACAGGGACGCTACAAAAGTAGAGCGACAGGGATAGCAAACGACGCCATATTTCTTGCCGCTCTTTTGACATTTCTCTTCAGTAAGGTTTGCCATTTCATGATGGAAAGATATACGAGCCAACAACGAGTCGAAGTTATTAAAATTTACTACCGAAATTCGGAGTCAGTGGCCTCAACGTTAAGAGCGCTACGTCCAATTTATGGTCGTCATAGTCATCCTAGCAGATTAACAATTGAGCGTCTAGTGGAAAAATTTGAATCCACAGGCACAGTACAAAATGTTCCCGTGCCAGTGAGACAAAGAAGTGCCCGCTGAGGCTTCAGTTGAAGAAAGCCCAAATGAGTTTCTCACACGTCGTTCTCAAGCGTTGGGCATCTCTGTGACGTCGTTGTGGCGAATTTTGCGAAAAGATCTTGGCCTACATCCTTACAAGATCAAATTGACGCAAGAACTGAAGCCGCTTGACCACTAGAAACGTCGTATATTCGTGAATTGGGCTGAGCAACAACTTGAAAATGATTCGGATTTTCATAGAAAAATCATCTTCAGCGATAAGACTCATTTCTGGCTGAATGGCTTTGTCAATAAACAAAATATGCGTTATTGGTCAGGCAGCAATCCACACGTACTCCATGAGTCATAATTGCATTCCAAAAAAAATTACACTTTGTTGCGGTTTATGGACCGTACTTCTTCCGTGATGATCAAGACCGGCACGTTACTGTGAATAGGAATTGCTACCGTTCAATGATAACCGAATATTTTTGGCCCTAATTGGATGATATGGACTTGGAGAACATGTGCTTCCAACAGGACGGCGCCACAAGCCACACAGCGAATGTCACAATCAATTTATTGGAAATCAAGTTTGGAGAACGTGTTATCTCACGAAATGGTCCAGTGGATTGGCCACCTCGGTTGTGCGATTTGACGTCGTTAGACTATTTCCTGTTGTGCTACGTCAAGTCTATGGTCTATGCCAACAAGCCAGCGACGATTGATGAACTTCGTACGAATATCGAACATGAAATTGCAGCAGTATCGACCGATTTATGCTTGAAAACCGTCGAAAATTGGGTTCAGCGTGCCTTATTTCATTGATACCCAAAACCATTTTTGTTTTATTTAAAAAAAACTTTTGTAGCGCTCTTATTGGAAAACCCTATAAATGGCAGCAACTAAAATATAATAAATATTTTTACTAACATATTGTCGTGCAGGAGTTTAAGTGCTCTATACGCCATTTTTTAAATCTCGAGTTAATGATGCTTATTTAGGTTTTTGACACCAAAATTTTTCAAATCTGCACTCCGTTTTCGGCTATTTATCTCCGAAACTTGACGAGATATCCTAAAACGGATTACAGATTTGAAAAATTCGGGGTCGAAAACCTAAAGTGGCAGCATTAACTCGATATATATAAAAAATATGAAATGGCGGATAGAGCACTTAAACTCCCGCACGACGATATTTACATTATTACACTAGAAAACACATAAGCTACTGAAAATTTTGATTTTAATATTTTAACAATTTAAATGATAGCAAGACGAAGTATTCACATGTTGTTGACGAGTAAGGGCTAGGGCAGGTTGCAGCAGGCAACTGTACATTCGATGTGATTAAGAAGTTCAACTACCTTGACATCGCCATTACCAGCAAGAATGATGTCAGTTTGGAGATCAAGCGAAGAATCACACTAGCCAAAAGGCTTTACTACGGCCTCGGTAAGCAGTTAAGAAACAGAGACCGCCCTCGTGCGGTGAAATTAACAGTTTACAGTTTGCTTATTCTTCCGGTGCTTTTCTATGGTGCTGAAGCATGAACACTGCCTTATGTCGAAGCAGTGGTTCTGCGAATGTTCGAGAGAGTTTCGCATTAGAAACAACCAATGAGCTGTATGTGGACCTCGGCGATGTGGGCGTTGTCCAATGCATTAACATCCAGCGGCTACGTGGCTTGGCCATATTGTATGAATGGATTAAACAGCTCCAGCAGAGGTGCCTGGAGACTATTGTTGACTGTTAACGGATTGTTATGGCTAGCTAAGTAAGAAGGTACGAGTAGTTTTCCTCAAAAATCGACATAATTTTCTTGAACTTTACTTCTAATTAAAAAAAAAATTGTCTATTTAAAGGATACTTTTTATTGATTTTTTTTGGGTTTTGTTTTATACAATTGGACTATAAAATAATAAAAATATCAAATAAAACAATATTTTGGGTTTTTTTGTTTCAATAAAATTCGAATAAGCAAAAAATCTACAGCAGTCGTAAAGACTGAAAATAGGGCACAGAATAATGGCTTAAATAAGATAAAAAGCAAATAATGCCTAAGCAACAGTCAATTTAGTGTTTTTTGCAAGATACACAGCCACGAAGGGAGGCAGCATCGGGAGAACCGTAGGCAATGGCGTGGCTGGTAGCAGAGCCACCTTCACCAGTACTGAAAGAGTTGGCAATGGCAATAGCGCCTCCTTTGGTGCCACCAAAGTTAATGGGGAAGAAGGTGCCGACGGGAAGGGGTTTGGGTTCCTTTTTAGCGGGAGAAGCCTTGGCGGGTTTCTTGGCAACAGGACGACGGGCTGGACGACGAGTAGGTGCAACAGGAGCAACATGTTCTTCTTCCTCTTCTTCTTCAACTGAGGCGGCGGCAGCTATACTAGTTTCTTCAGCTGATTCAACAGATTGGTCCAATTCAACGTACACCTTCTTTTTAGCGGGCAAATAACGGTTGACTGGTTTGGCTACGGGAGCAATAGGAGCGGGAGCGGGTAATTCAGCAGCTACTTTAGATTCTACGGGTACTTCAACAGGAGCTTCTACATCAACAGCAGGCACTTCAGGGGCTTGTTGTTCTACTTCTTCCTCCTCTTGGGCGGGTAGAGCTTCATCAGCTGTATTGCTGTTATCAGCGCTATCAAAATTGAATTCACGTGGTACTTTAGCATCATCATCGGGTACTTCATTTTCTTCAGCCACAATATCAACATCAGCGGGAACTTCAACGTTAAAAGCGGGTACAGAATCTCCAGCAGCGGGATAACCTTCAGCTTCAGCTTGAGTAGCAGTAGCTTCGCTCAAGACATCTTCACCATGTTCATCAACAATATCAACAGAAGCAGGAGCTTCAAAAGCTAAAGCGGGGCCGGCAGCAGAGATATCAGCTTCAGCATGATCACAGTCTAAACAAGAAAAGCGTAAATTAAATAAATAAATAAAATAATTGCTTAACAATTTATTATAAGTATGTACTTACCCTTCAAATAGGTACCAGTGGCAACAGATTCACCAGCTACCAAAGCTTCAGCTCCTTGAGTAGACCGAGCAAATGGTGAGGGATGCATATATTGAACGTACATCATACGTTGTGGAGCGGCATAATATTGAGCCGGACGTTGATAGTAAATCATTCCTAGTAGCCAGTAAGTTAAATTAAAATACGTTATATATAATGCTTAAACTAAATTTTTTTTCTTTCAAAAGCAAATTTCATAAATATTGAGAAAGAAACAATTTGTACAACAAACCAAAGGACTCAAGTGAAGAGACGTTTTGAAGTTTTCTAAGCAAAGCTTTAACACCTATAGCCGGATTTTTTTACTGGAAACTATAATACTGTAATGAGGTGCCATCAATAAGTCATTTTAGGCATTAAGTAAGTAAGTAAGTTTTGCAAGTTCTTACAGCCGGAGGTTTTTTCCTTTACCAATTTTTACAATTGAATTTATATGGAAAAAAACTCCCTGAGAATTTTTATTTATAATTGAGCTGTTAGTACGAGTAATACTAAAAACTAGGAAATTCGCCATGGCAGAATAATTATGGGGGATTATGTGCCAAGGATTTTCAGACTTCAAATAGAGCTATTTGTAATAGAAAGAGGAAAGGAGTAAAAGAGCGAAGATAAGTAAATAATGGCATTTAATAGCGGCTACCGAAATTTGGGCTCTTGCCTTTAATCCAAATGGTAGTGTTCCAAGTGAGAATATTACATTGCTAATAAGTTAGACTTAAATAATATGCTGTCTGCTTGGTTACATACATACATACATAACTGGCCTTTACAACCCTGTGTCAGGATTACGGCCTAGCTTCTCGCAGCACTCATGTTGTGTGTGTAAATTTTTATCCATGAGTACCGGGACCTACAGTTTAATGTCGACTCCGAACGACAGACTTGAGAAGCTTGTTCATGGCAATTAATTAATCTCAGAGCTTTTGCCAGAAGACTGCTGAGAGGTAGTCGCCGAAAGAAATATTTTTTTTCATACTTCTTTTTTTTTTAAGATGTCGGAGCTGGGAGTCGAACCCAGGGCTCATGTCTTAGTAAGCCAACACACTAACCACTAGACCACGGCGACTACGGTTACTATTTGTTAAAATAGATGTAGACTATACTATGAGATACGGGTTAGCAGAACACTAAGTGAGGTTATGACACTTCGGAGTGATGAGAACTTTGAAAGGTACGTACAATGACCCGTTATAGTCTAATGTAATGTAGTGTGCTGGTTGTAAAAGGAAATTGCAGCACTAATTCTTAACAAACAAAGTCAGCTCCTTGTAACTAAAAAAGATTTGGCAAAAATTCTTGAGCCTCTTAATTCCGTTCAAGTAGGGTAGGATAAGATCCGCTTTTGTTAAGTAAATACCAGCATTCTTATGCTTTTAAGGATATAAATACTAAACATGGTTGTGCAATAGACCTGCCTGTAAGGGAAGGTATGAAGGAAGAATCAAATAGTGATTGATTTGTTTCCACTTTAATATAAAGTAGTTACACAAATTGGAAATACAAAACATTTGTAATAAATGTATAACTGGGATGTAGAAAATTCTTCTTTTTTTTACAATTTTGTTTCCTTTTTTAAATCTCTTCACTTTCACTTTTCAAGTAAATAATGTACAAATTAGTTTTTTTAAAATTCTTTTGAGTATAAATTTTAGAAATTTTAACTTTTTTTTTTAATCAGATTCACACATACTTTTTTGAGCTGGCAAAGCACTGCTGCTGGCAACAAGGCCTACAATAACGGCCAAAGCAAAAGTAGCACTGAATTTCATTTTGTTTGTATTTTTATTTTTTTTTCTTTTCTTTCAAAAATTTATCCTTTAACAAAAAAAAAATGTTTTTTTTTTCACTGGTAATGCTTTTTTGAAAAAATTAATTTGTTTTCGCGTTTAGAATTGATCAGCACTGGAGCTAAACTTAACACTCAAGTTTCCACCAAATAAATGATGTCTTTCCCTTGATTCGTGTTAGATTTATATACCAACTGATCTATACGGGAATGGCTGTGCAAAAATTAAAAAAAAATAAAAAATAAAAAAACCATTTTTTTTAAATAAATCCTACCACATATAACAAAAACAATAAAATTTAAAAAAAAAAATCGTACAATAAGTAGTAGTAGAGTTTCAATTTGTTGTTGTTTTTTTTAATTCTTTTTGTTGCTGCCGTTTTGTGGATTTTTGTTAATTTTTTTTTAACTGATAATCATCATCATTATTATTCCCTAAGTTGGCATATAATATCGTACATAGTACTCCTCGTAGTAGCAATAGTGTTTAATAATCATTGTCACTTTAGTATCAATCACATCTATTTGTTCGCTTTTTAACTGTGTCTGTCCCATTTTGTTATCAATTTAACATTCATAATGTGTTCTGCGAGTCTAAATGTTGTGAAGGAGTTACTTCATCGTCATACTGATTGTTTTTTCTCTTATTTTTCGGTGGTAGTACATACACTCTTACAAATTTCGTTCGCATGTATTTCGTTTTCATAATTTATTTATTATTTTTTTTGAATCTTTTCTAAAATCGTTTTATTTTATTTAGAGGGTTTGATCAGTAAACTTCGATTTTTGGAAATTATTTCTGATAATTTTTTTGGTTTTCTTTTGTAGGTTACAAACGAACATATCGTCGAAGGAATTAAAGAACGCTGTAACTGACAAAACCTTAAATGTTCACCAGAGCCAAAAAACCTGTATGAAAGTAGAACAAAGACACTGGTATTTTTCAAAACGCAGATGGCGTAAGTGAATTTATTTTCATCGTAGAAATCTGGGACCGGGACAAATCGGCGCGTATATTTTTTCTGATAAAAATTATGCAAAAAACGTATTTTCGTTTTTTTGTCAGTTACAGCGTTCTTTAATTCTTACGACGAAATGTTTGGTCAAGTAAATGATTGTCGTTGCGTTTTTATAAAAATAAGTTCATATTGTTGTGAAGAAATACAGAAATTCCCAGTTATTTAGGGGCAAACAAATTTGAATTATTAAATTCTAATTTTGTATAAAAACCCCTTTACCACAATCAGAGCATTAATTCTATTGGAAAAAAAAAATATATTAATTCGGTTTAACATTTCAGTTTCAGTCCAAATCAACTTTTGTCTAAGAAATATTTATGTATGAAGAAGTTGACATTTTAGAAAGATTTTTGTCTTCAGAAAAGTCTCATCAAACTCTCATCAAAACATCATTTTGCCTCTTTGCCTATGATGTTAGGAGCACATATTTGAAACCTCTATTTTTATAATTTTTTTTTAATAATTGAAGTCTCATTAAACTCTAACCAAAACACTATTCCCCCAAAAGTTTACCTCTGTCCCCACGATGCTAGGGTACATTTTTGAAATCTCATCAAACTCTCATGAAGACATTATTCCTCCATAGTTTGCCTCTGTCCCCACGATGCTAGGAGTAAATTTTCGAAACCCCCTATTTCTATACATTTTTGTAATAATTGTTCCAAATAATAAAAAATAAGGAAATTATAAAATAATTATGAGGGAATCGTGCTAATATACATATGTATATATCTGTGGAATTTTGAAAAAACGTCTTCTCTCGAAATAAGAAAATTTTCCAAGATTTTTATAGTAAATATAGAATTTCCTTGTCCTTCTTTTGCTCTAATCCCCGTATTTCTAAGACCTTTGGAAGGTAAGATATGCAGTTGACTTATCGACCTCTTTCAGACTTTCCCCCAATTTCAATTTGACAAAACGACTTCTTTCAGAGAATTAAGAATAATTTAAAAAATTGAATGTCTTTAAAAAATTGTATTTCATTTTTATTATTATTTTTAATTATCTGCATATTGAAGGGAAAAATAGAACCCAAATATATTTTCCAGATCAACTTCTTTCAACCTTTTTTTCATATTCCATTTTAACAAAACAACTTGTCTTGACTTAAGCGATTAAAATAATTTTCAAATTTAATCCAAAAAAAATTTTGACAAAGCGACTTGTATGGTGGAAGCTAATTTTTTTCTTTAAAATTAAACAAAAAAAATTTAATAAAAAGTCTTAAATTAATTTTTTGTCGTTTTAAAGAAAACTATTGCTTCTAGAGGGGAAAAAAGGTCGCATAATGTTCGTTAAGTATTTGTGTATAATATCCAAGTTCAAAATTTCTTTAATTTTCTAAGCAATAACTTGTATTATCCCTGCAAAAAAAATTGGACTACATAACCCAGATGAGTAGTTACCAGAATAGTCCTATGTAATTAAATTGTGTACTTTTTTGTATATTTGAAGTAAAATTTACAATTGGGTAACACTGGCGACACATTTAAGTTAAAAAATTACTGAATGGTAACGCTGGCGGCGTCCATGTTCAGTTTTTCTCAAAGTTTGTGTATACATAAAAGTGTAGTAATAAAATATATTAGGGCTTAAAAAGTGTTAAAAAATATAATTGAAACTTGATTTATAATTTTAAAGGTTTGTAGGAAATAGTCTTCTGTTAGTAGACCATGAATTAATGACATAAAGTAGTTATCAAAATAACTACAAAAGTTGATCCATAGAATATATACGTGAAGTAGTTATGAAACTAATCTCAATTGTATAATTCACGGAGTAGTTACATGGGAGTAGTTTTGAGGTTACTCTTATGTTATATTTGGTTGGACCTGGTCCTCTCCTAGGACATCGCAATGTAAAATGGGTCACTTTTTTACATGTATAATGGGTAAAGGATGTTACTAGTCATGGTCCATCATGGAGTACATTTTACATACGTGCATGGAGTAGTCGCACTTTTTGCAGGGTAGCCTTTTTAACTGTTTTTTTGCTCTACTGAAAAGTTGTTGATTTTGAAAGAAGACGTTTTGTCAAATGTCCACAGATATGTATGTGTATCAGAGTTGTAAACGAATCATTCATTTTTGAATTAATTCGTGAATCATTCATGCAATGAATTGGTAAAATTTTGAATTAATTCTTTTTTCCAAAAAACGAATTGAATTAAATTTGAATCAATTCGTTTGAATTTAGCGAACATGAATTGCAATTCATTTTTAATTCAAGTGAATTGGACAAAATGAGTTGCAATTCATTTTTTAATTCAAAAGAATTCGTAAAATGAATCGCAATAGAATCAATAGTAATTGATGAATAAATAAATCGTCGATGGAATTAAAGAACGCTGTAACTGACAAAACCTTAAATGTTCACCAGGGCCAAAAAACCTGTATGACAGTAGAAAGAAGACACTGGTATTTTTCAAAACGCAGACTGTAAGTGAATTTATTTTCATCGTAGAAATCTGGGACCGGGACCAATCGACGCGTATTTTTTCCTGATAAAAATGATGCAAAAAACGTATTTTCGATTTTTTGTCAGTTACAGCGTTCTTTAATTCTTGCGACGAAATATTCTTTCTTTGAAAGAAATTAAAAAAAAACATATATTCTATTGCATATATAAGTAAGTAGACATTCTAAATGGGTACATGTTGTAAAGGTATCGTTTTATAGAGTATAAAGTGGTCGAGCTTGATGAATAATACTTTCCTGACTTCTTGTTCTATTTCATAGAAGACGAATGGTTTAAGACGTTCGTCTTTTTATACGAAATCATTAACAAATTTGAGCGTTTTTTTGTTGTTTCACATATAAAAAGACCAACGTCTTTAACCATTTGTCTTCTATGAACAGGCTGTAAAAGTTCTATGGTTACAAATGTTTTTTTTAATTTTTAATTTGTTTATTTGAAAGCATGTTTGTACGTTTTCTACATTCAAATTGATGAATTTTGTCTTTTTCTTAGAAATATACTCCCAATAATATTTAAATTTGGTCATTACCGAGTATATTAATAAATTGTTTTTGCATAGATTTAAAAACATAATGGAAAATACAAATACGAGTATGTATAACATAATTACGAATGGTTTACTTTACTGTATATAAATACAATATATTTCTTTTTCAATTTTCAAGTTTTAATATTCAATAACTTTTATCAGAGCAATGCTGTGAATTCATAATTTCCTTTTTATGAATACTCGTATATTCGTAATCAATATGATAGAATTCCTATTTAAGCATAATTTTTTTTTTGTCTTGTCTTGTGTCTTAAATGAATCATAAAGTTAAGAAATTTATTGATGTTGAAATATTTATTTTTTATAATTTTTTTTCTTAAATTTAAAATATTCATTATAAATCGATTAAAGTGTGAAATGCACAAAATACTTCCTTGTTCGGATCGATAAAAAATAAAATTAAACAAGAAAAACAAAAAGAAATTCTATAAACAATAATAAAAATGCATGAGAAATCCAAGTGGTTTTTTTTTCAAAATTATATTTATTAAAGTTTTATGTGGAAAACAGCAGAAAAATCAGAGGCGTTCAGAATATTTCAAGGACCAAAGTTCACCTTTGTGAGAGATTTGTATAAATTATAAAGAATAGACATTAAGAGAACTAATCCTTGTCTATTTGATATCAATACTAACTGACCATTATTAATAGGCTCTTACCAATCTCTAAGATCTCGAAGGTCGGTGAACAACTGTTCTGTTATTCCCCAGGAATGTTGGCACTAATATTTGCATTCAATACCCTAATCTCCATATTTTTGACAGCCAACATTGGTCTTTAAGCTTAGCTAATTAATTTAGATTTCAATAATTTTGCGCAATATCGAGGAAAATCTTAAATCCATTTCCCACCGTAAACATGTGCCAGCGAAAATGCATTGCGCATTCCCACAATTGCAATTTTTCTACATTGCCAGGAGGTACACTGGTAACCAAATTGGCGAAAAACACCGAAGCTATCAGTAGATATCCTTGATAAATTCCTAAAGGTTGGTGTAATCGGATTCAAAATTACAATTTTTCTACAATTTTTAGTGAACCGTAGCTAATGGATGATTTACTATATATAGTAATTTAATCAGGTTTAAAATATTCCCACAATTATTATAAAATTTTTTCCAGATTTTCAAGGGATGGGGGGGTGCGTGGTATAGTGGTTAGAGCGTTCGTACAAAGACTCAAAGGACCCAGGTTCAAATCCCAGAAGAGGTGAAAAATGAAAAAGTTAGTTTGCGGTTTTTTCAAAATTAAATTAAAAAAATTTCAAATCTACAAAGAAACCGCTCCCCGACATTCCACTCTATTCCACCTTAACCAGTGTCAACGTAAAACGAATGATCAGGAAAAAAAGCGCCACCTATTGGGAAGTAGCAGATAACAGCAATTAACATGCAACGATGAGGCAATTTCTGTTGATCTTTCAAGTGTGAAGGTATAACACTGGCCTTCGAATGATCAATTCACAGCAATTTGCCTGAGTCCTAAGGTGCTTAACAATAATATAATAATTAATAATAATATATGTACTGTCCTTTCCAAAATTCCAATACAATGCACAGCATTTAGTAGGGGTTTACCCCATTGGTCTCAAAAATAAAAAAGGGATGCTGCTACAGGCAAAAATACCGGAGTATTTATCCCTTTTTAACAAACTGTGGCCATATGCCTGCAACGATTGGAACGCCATTGTGGGAGAAAAGAACGAATACAATTAATGAATAATATTGAATTTGTATTGCAATTGCAGCTCTAGAAAGTGTGTAGATATGACCATTTGGTGCGTAATTTTTTGGTATAATATTAGAACACTTTAGATCAAAGTATGTGTCGCTAGGTAAACCTACTGAACGATGATAATTTTAATGGGATTTATTAGCAGCCTCTTATGGCAAAGCTTGATTGAGACCAATCTAAATTGTTTGTCACTTATCGTAAACCATCCACTTGATTATATGAAAGAGACAATTTAGTTTACAGTGCCGGTTACAAGACCATCGTCGTTGCCGTAGAATTTATTTTTTGTGCTTAAGTTCTCAACAAGGGATGCTGTTTACATGTAATAACAAAAAGCAAATTATATATCTGAATAAATTCTACCTTTAACTAACGGCTAGTTGTAATAATGGGCCTAAAAAAATTTATTTTAAAATATAGTGAAAAATAAAATTTTTAGGGTACAAATTCATCTTTGTAAGCTATTTTGGATGCCTGGACACGTTCAGATTGTATTGATATGTTCACAAAAGTTGTTCAGATTTACAATGGCTACAATATTGTCATATATTGTTAGTGAAAAATTACGAGTCCCTGTAAGTTATGCTGAAAAAAAGTAAAAGAGGTAAAAATTTTTTCGTAAATTTTTGCAAAAAAGTGCAAGAAAAAATTATTTCTTGCACAAAAAATATTTTAAAATTTATTTAGTAGAGTCTTCACTACATTATTGCCGAACATAGTTAGGCAGTATCTTTAAGTTTGAGTTATCTGTTGGCCAAAAACTGAGGACACCTTATTTTGAGTGATGCTGTGATTTTCAAAATCTTTTGAGGTCCATAAAAAAAAAAAAAAAAAATTGGAGTCAATCTGACCAAACCAAATACAGAGTTTTACTGAGTTGTGGTAGTACAATCGAACCTATACAGTGGAGTTCGTGCATTTTTTTCGCTGTTGCACTGTGTAAGTTGTCTACAAAAATAAAATAAAACAGAAAAGTGTAACATTAAACTTTTATGTATTTTTATATATGGTTTAACTATTCGCATTCGCTTTCGTATTCGCATTCCCTAAACTGACGTCCACAACATCTCTACTCTCAACTACCACTCAATAACAGAGAATATTTTCTGACGCTTAACCTTTTTAAAGTACAACAGAATTAAGAGATTCAAAAATAAATTCAAAACAATTACGAATATATGTATCTGGGGAATTTTCTTCAAAGATGGAGAAAATCAAATCCAGTTTAAATCTTGACAGACGGATAAAAATCATAATCTCGTGTTATCATTTTGGCAGATTTTCTGTAAAAGTGGGAAGAAATTGAACAAATTCGAGAAATTTTACTTTGTAATTCGGCTGAATTAATAATAAAAAACGACAACATCCTTATCAACACCTAAACTTATCCTTTTTCAAAATCTGTATAATATTGAAAAGTTAGCTTTAAACCTTGCTCGTGTGTGCTCTTGTCGTAGGTTCTTTCCTACGTTGTACGCCTCTGTTTTTTATCGATAACAAAAAATAATAACATGTGCGAGTGCAAGTAAAACTTGCATAATAATAAATGGCAATAAAAGAAAAAATATTACTTGTAACCTATCAAAACCTGCTTGTTATTAATCAATTTAAACATTTTTGCAACAGAAAAAAAATTAACAATTTTAATGCGATTTTATTATATCGAGGAAATACAAGTATGCACGCAGGCTTTTAAGCATATTTATTGATGTGGTAAAATTTTTAAATTTATTATCGCTGCTGTTAATTTTGTATTTAACATGTTAACATATATGAAAAAAAAACAAAAATTGGAAAAAAATATTAATTATTTGGATATTTCAATGCATTATTATTGAATTAAATAAAGTCTCTTGATGGTAAAAAAAAATAAATAAATGTATGCATGTAATTGAAATCAGCAACAAAATACTGACTAGTATGTTGTCCATATAACGAACAACCTTTTAGACATATTTTTATGAAATGTCCTCTAGAAATAATTGGCTGTTGGAGTCAGGGGATGAATGTGGAAAATTTCTAAAATTTCGCTGTTCAGCAGGTTAATAAAATTTCCTTGAGATTAGTAACTCTACCATTAGGTAGTTCCTTAGTTAAATTAAATTTACAAAATTTCCACACAAATATAAAATATTTTCCACAATAATAAGATAATTTTTACAGCCATTTCGTTTCCTTTTATATTTCTGTGTCCCGGCACCCATATTAAAGTCACATTATGGTTGACTCCGCTCCACCGGTTTAGATTTAGCCACAGCAGATTCTACTGCCCGAATCGCAGGCTGACTGTTCGATCCATTTTAGAACCGCCAGTCTAGACAGTAGTAAGTATCAGAGTTTCCCAATGACAGACCCCGACTCCATTCTTCTCTAGATGGATAAAAAGTGGAGAATGATTCTGTCCTTAAATGTAATCAGTCACACCAGTACGCTGTTAATTTTTTTTTTATTGAGACCAATACTCAGGGGTAAACCCCTACTAAATGCTGTGCATTGTATTTGAATTTTTTGTGGAAAGGAGAGTACATTTTAATAACAGGTCATATGTTTTGTTTTCTTATATTATTAAGCGTCTTAGGGATGAGACAAATTGCTGTAAATTGATCATTCAAAAGCCAGTGTTATACCTTCGTTACCTGTTGATTGCGGTGAGTGCCTTCGCTAAGTAGGTTTTTAGCTGTTATCTGCTACTTCCCAATAGGTGGCGCTTTTCTCCTGATCATTCGTTTTTCGTTGTCAAAGTCTAAGGTGGAATAGAGTGGAATGTCAGGGAGCAGTTACTTTGTAGATGGACTTCTTGGAGGGGGGGGACCTCTTATTTTTAAATTATAATTTTTAAAAAACCGCAAACTAACACTTTCATTTTTTACCTTTGCTGGGATTCGAACCTGGGCCGTTTGAGTTTTTGGGCAAAAGCTCTAACCACTACACCATGCACATAGTAATAATTTAGCATGGCCGTAGGTTGAATTTCTCCACCGCTCAGCTCCATTCAACCTTACAGCGCTAAATGGCGTTGTCCGCATAATCCCCCCCATGGGTACAGTAAATTGCTTCTGGTGATTTACGTCACACCAGAGGCCTATACTCACCGGGGAATATGGAGTTCACCTAGCTCTGGGTGACCTGGCGCTCGCTATAGGCAGAGAGTGGTTGGTAAATTGTAACTACCACTCTCAGGGACTGACCAGATATTCCTTCTCTAGTCTGGTACTACGGGCATCAGAAAGCCCCCAGTTTGCCTGCGATCCTCTGTCATTCAGGCAAATCGGCCTAATGGTTTTGGTGAGGCCCTTCGGGGAGTATACATAGTGACAGTGGTACATGCTGGATTGTAGTTTTATCCTCCTAAACAAGGGGGGTTGCTACTGTCCAGGAAATGGTAGTGACGATGGGCTCTCTTCTGACCGGGGTGTCTTGGACATGTCCGAAATTAGAGGGTACCGGCTTTGGGTGGCGTTGGTCAGACGCTTAAATTTGACTACCACCCATGCAACTGGGTAGAGTGTGGTAAGGTACACACTAAAAACTCACTCTAGTTGTCCGCATAATATACAGATCGAATTTGAAGTGCCTATTAGAGAAACAAATTTTTTTTGAACATAGCGATTCTAAGCAGAAGAGTGTCACAACTTTGAGTTGACATCACTGCTTTATTAGACCACCCACTTGACGGCTGCTTTTTTTTGCTTTTTGTTAAGCTTGCTTTGAAATTTCAAACAACGCGTGCAAATTGTTAAAATTTTTAATCAAAATAATTGTTCTATTCTATTGATGTCGATTTTGAATTTCCATTCAAAATTTTATTTTCCGATGAAGCCCATTTCTGGTTGAATGGAAACGTAAATAAGCAGAATTGTCACATTTGGAGTGAGGAGAATCCACAAGCTTTTGTCGAAACACCATTACATCTACAGAAAATTATTCTTTGGTGTGCTTCATGGGCCGGTGGTTGTTGTTGAAAATTGGTGTTCCAGATTGCACTTTCTACGCGCAAGCCGTGGCGGCCACATGATAGAAATTATATTTAAACATTAACGGCCATATGTATAATGAAAAATTAGAAACTCGTTAGTATATGGGACAAAACACAGGCAAGTTTATCACCCACTATAGACTGATATTATTCAGACTTTCCATACCCTCTATTTGATAGTTAGTCAGATAACCGATAAAATTAAATACCTTGTAGCTTTGAGTAAGAATTTGCACGTATTGGAATAACAAACTTAGCCACTGTGTACAACGACCTGCTAATTTTTTATTATACATAAGGCTGTAATTTCATAAAATTTTTTTTCAATAAAGCCCGTTATATTAATATTAAAGATATATTTCATTGCTTTATTATAATTTAAGCTTGTGTTACTCTATAAAAAACACCCGATCAACCGATTTCATCCAAACTTATGAAGAGCGTGGGTACTAAATCATATGTATATGGTTTATATTAATTTTTGGTTAAAATCTGAAATCGCATGTGCACAGTAAATAATCCCCAAAGCGACTTTAAGTTCTCCTTGATTTTTGCATTTCTTCAGAACAGTTAAATGTTAATCCTATGAATTTTTTTATTATTATTAAGGCCAGCAGTCAGGGAAAGGCAGAAAGAGTGAGTAGTGTTTGTGGACCTTTGATATAAATTTATTAATATCTTAAATGGCTGGGAAAAACTCTCGCAGGAAGATTGTTAATGAACGAATTCTCTCTATAATGCATTGGATTATTCATCGGACAATCAACTGCAAAAGGATGTGCACTGAGAGGTACGAGTGGTCTGTAAGAGCACATGCATTATCACTTAAAACTAGAAGGAATTAGACAAGTGGGCGTGGTACTTTCCATACAAACTAAATATTAATTTTTGCGTATCTGGAGAACTGTTAAAAGTAAAGTTTTTCAATTTGTGTCTGGATAACTTCACAATAAATGAAAATCTTTAGTCGGAAAGTGGACGAAATTAGATAAGTTAGCATGATAACTCCCATACAAACTAAATATCGATTTTTGTATACCTTAAAAACGGTTGAATCTAACGTTTCTGATTTTAGTGCGATTGACTTCATGGTCAAGGCAAATCATCAGCCAAAAAATAAGTGGAACTTGGGAAACGGATGTGGTACCTCCCATAAAAACTAAATCTTGATTTCTGTATATTTTGGCAAAGCAGGCACAGGATTCGCTAGTAATCCTATAATTTTATAAGAAGAGCCAAAACTTATAGAATGTTACGTATAATCAAAATTTAAAGTATTTCTCTATAGTCAGTCGTAGCAAAAATTTATTGTTTTCAAACTGAATTGTGTATTATTTAAACGATAGTCGTAATTCTTAACTTTTGTTTTGCCACAGTTTAAATATTACGTTATAACTTTTATCTATTTTTCAGTATCTAAACATTTCATTTATTCACACCAATTACGCTCTATTTTTTTATAGAAAATTAATAGAAATTTATAAAAAATTTAATACAAAAAAAAAAACTAAATTTCTTAAGATTTTTTGTTCTTATTCATCTCTTTACGTACATAATATCTGTTTGTATAGTACATCTGTACATATAAACGCATGCGTGACGCATAATTATCACGCACTAATGATACGAGTAAATGATTTTCAATTCTATTAATGAACTGCGAAAATCATTCAAAGCCTTTTTTCTCTTACGTCTTATTTTATTTATTTTCTTTTTTTTTCTTTTTAAATATTTTTCAAAATTTTGTTTGACTGAATACAACAAAAAACGTGCGTTAAACGTGTTTTAATTTTTTAATTAAAAAATCATTATAAACTTGTACTCTTTGTATTGTTAAAACATGTGGAAAATGGTTGTTGATGTTGATGATGATGAATATGATGGATGACAAAATGATGATGACTCGTACTCTAGTAATTGTTTGGATGATAATATTGATGATGATGACGACAACGGTGCATCATTATGCATCATTACTGCATGCGTGCGTTAGTACTGATGGTTTAATATTCGCATATAGGCGGCATCAGTTATATTGGGTTGTATAGAAGAAGTGACAGTATTTTGAATCAATTACACAATCATGTGACATCACTCAGCTAATTCCCCCGGGGAAACAGTAGAGGCTGCTGATGATTACGTCCCGTCAGTGGCCTGTCTTCTCTGGGGAATATGGAGTTCACCTAGCTCTGGGTGGCCTGGCACTCGCTATAGAAGAGAGGTTGGTAATTTTTAATTACTGACCATCTCAGAACCACGACCAGGGACGCCTAATCTAATCTAGTACTACGGGCATCAGGAAGCCCCCGGTTTGCTTGTGCTCTCCGTCATACGGGGAGTGAGGCAAACCGGCGTGATGATTTGGGTGCGGCCCCTTGTGGTAGTGCTGGGTAGAAACCCCTCAACAAGGGGGATATCACTACCCAGGCAGTGGTGGTTCTAAATTGCTAACTCAGTGCTATATATTTTAAAAATTTGTTAAAAATCTTATTTGGTCTCAATGGTCCCTTATTAGTCACGTAATGTAGCTGTTCGAAAATGCCGTACTGCACTGCATCAGGAAATTTAATTTTTTTTAAAAAGTGTCGATTAAGTTTTTAACTGAGATAACTTAAAATTTGAAGCATTGACCTGAGGCCTTATTCTGTAACTTTCCTAAGCTATAAAACTCTAACGCTAAAAATTTATAAACTTGATTTAGGCATTTTTGGCAACGAATACAATTCTTGAACGCGTACTGTAAATTAAAAGCTTCATGCCTATTGTCTCTAAAATTTTTAATGTTATATATTTTAACGCCCGTCTGTGCCGAACGTTCATCCTCATGTTGAAGTGGGTATACCTCTTTCCTCCGCTAGACTCCTTTTAAGAAGAACACATTTATTGGATGCGGACCTGTCCTGGTCGCGGGAGGAGTCCTGTCAAATTTCGAGACTCACCTGGACTTGAGGCGTAGCAGTCAATTCTTTAAACTGAACCGCAGAGACATCTCTTCTGTTGTATCTGTCCTCACGGGTCACTGCGTGATGGGCAGGCATGCAGAGAGGCTGCGCTTGCCTGCAAACGACTTCTGTTGTGGCTGCGGGTCGATCGAGGAAGAGGAAACTGTTGTTCACTATACTTGCCATTGCCCCGTACTGGCCCGACGAAGATTTCTTACATTAGGATCTCCTTTTCTCGATGGATTGACTGACCTGTCCACCCGGGACATTTGTTCAATTGCCAAATTCATTAGGCTCTCTGGCTGGTTTCCAGGATAATTTTCTGGGGAAGTAGTGCTTCTTATGTGGAGCTCCTGGCTATCAGGGCTCCCTGCATAATGTGGTATCACAACGGGCCACTAGCGTGCTCAAGTGTGCCTTGTCATTACGAGCCTGCCACTTCCTCCTATCCTATCCTATTATCTTCAAAATTTTTAATGTTATATATTCTAACGCCCAGCCTGTTTTAAAAACCCAATATTTTAGCAGTTTAGCTTAAGAGATTGACAGAATAGGGCTCCTGATTACATAAAGATTTTCATATAAAAGTCGTGAAGACAATCAGTTTTATTTTATAAACAGGTTGGTTTTGGTTTTCCCCAAAATTTTGGGAAATTTATACAGTCTTATATACTTATACATATGTAGGTATGCATGTATGTATGTACTATATAACCAAATATGTATTTTAAAGACAACAATTTTATTGCTTTAAAATCACCCAATTTTTTTTTTGTTTTTTTTTTCTCTGTTTCTGTTTAAAAATCGTGTTTAGATTTGTTAAGTTTTATGTTTTAAAATTCGATTGCGTATTTATTTAGTTTTCAATAATACAAAGCATGGCGATGAATGTTTTATAACACCCCTGTGGGATTTCTAATTTGTATGGATTATGAGTTTAAATATTATCGTGTTTTTTTTAAAGGTTATTTTGCGTTTATCACAAAAAAATTTTACACAAAAATTTGTTTAATGCAAACACGTGAAACACAAATATCGCACATTTTCAAAATAAATTTCAAATAGTTTTGCATAAAATAAGTTAATCTGTTTCTTTTATTTAACCTTTATCTGCTCTTTGCGTCGAAAACGACGCATACCCAATACGATTTTTGAATTTTTATTAATATGGTTAGCTAAAAGTTCGTGAAATTTCCTGACTTTGTAGAACACGTAAATGTGAACATTTAGACTTATTTTCGTATTATAAATTTTATTTTTTTGTTTTGTATCTAAAAAGTTACGTTGCCTACCCTCATGCGTCGTTTTCGACACATATGAGAAAGCGTATGTTTTTTGACGGGCATCTTTGTTTTTTTTACCAGTCATTGTGCTTTTTATAGGTGATAAAGTCATTTTTGTAAACAAAATATATCAAATAATTAAAAAAAAGTAAATAAAATATTTTTTAAGTGAAGAAATAGGAGCTCTTCTAAATGAAAGTGAAGCTGAAAATAACTACAGTTTTTCTGATGCCAGAAATCGTGTAGTTAGTAGTAGTGTAGTCAGCCACAAGGTGGTAGGTTTAGAACTGAAAATGTTATCGATCTTCTGCCCGCCGTCACACGAATTGCATCTTGAAAGCGTATTTCTAGGGTGTACAAATGCATTTGCCAAAGCTAAGTATGGCGACGATTTCTTGCCAATTGATTCCAGTTTGTTGCCAGCTTCTATGGGTGCTTTGATATAACTACTCGTTATACATGAATGTTGTATATTTTTTTAGATCAAAAAATCAATTAAATGCTGATTTATTCGATTCAGAGTATAGTCGTATTATGTTAAGGGCAATTATGTCGAAAAACACTTTTGAAGATGTCAATGGAGTTAATTTTGCATTCACAGGCAATGCATGTATTGATAGAAGAAAAGTGTACAATTTTACAAAATATATTGCTTAACTCTAAAAAATTTGAACCCGGGGATTAAAAGGTTGTCAACAATTATGAGGTATTATAAAAAACCACAATTTTAAATAGTTTTGTTACTTCAATAAGACTGTATCGATAGGGTCGATAAGATGCTTTCTTGCTACAGTTGCAAAAGGCCGATGGCTGTATTTGCGAATATATTCGACATGGCTGCATTGAATGCCTTAATTATTTAAAAAAAAAATTAATTCTAATTGCCAAACAATATATAAACTTACAATAAAAAGGAATTTTCTAGGGGAACCGGGGTTATCCTTGGTATGAAAAATTGAACAGGAAAGCTACGATCAAGTTCATTTGTAAATTTTATTAAATTGCCATTTTCATCATATGCACCGAAGAGATAAAAAAGCGTTCCTTCACAAATTAAAAGTACACAAATGTGTTCGATGTGTTTTGAAAGAAATTCTACTTCAAAAAATAACACGCATATTACTATTTGTTGCTTTTGTGCAAAAAGTGTATGCAAAAACATATATTTATAACCAAAACGTATGTGTTAAATGTATTGATAATAATTCACTATAATATATAATAAAACTAAAAGTAATGTTTTAATATTAAGCAAATATAAATACTAGCAATTTTTAGTTTTCTCATCATGGGTGTTTTGCGTTTTTCTACTAAAAACCATAAGAAATATATTGTGCGTCGAAAACGACGCCAGGGTAGACAATGTAATTTATTTTGAGGAGCAGATGAAGGTTAATTACCTATAGAGAGACAAAAAAAAAGAATTTTGAGTACAAATTTGCGCTTATTGTTTAATATGGCGTCTCAAATATCAATAAAACGAACAAAAAGTCAAGGATATATTTCAAATGTATAACATGTGGTTCTTTTGAACTGCATGAGAACTATAGATATCGATAACTATGATATGAGAATATCAAACTGTGTTGATATATCTGTTTAAGGGGGGTTTACACGGTAATACAAGTCGTACGACATGTCAAATTTTTGTGTAGAAGAGAATGAATAGTATCGTGTAAACTTGATATGTAATGAGAGCGTACGACATTGAGAGAAAATACTGATGACAATTTAACAGTCGTACGGCTCTCTTGGTTTTTTGAAATTTTTTAAAAAAACCATCACATTTCATTAGATCAGGGATGCATTTTTATGTTTTTGTTTGTTTATGTGAAATGTATTCACAATGCATGTAAATTTTGTGGGCATGTGTATGTGCATTTTATGTTTTCATTTTACTTTGTTTTGATATTTAACCAGCCGTATAAACGCAAAAAGTATCTGTCGTAAGATCTTTACCCTCATTTTAAAAATACGGATGGAATATTATAATATTTTCTCTTTGATTTTACGTACGACTTGTATTATCGTCTAAACCCGCCTTTAGTAAGTTTCGGCAATTCATCACGAAATATGTATCTAACGCCAGAACAGGGCTTTCAAATTGAGAAATTAATAAAGTATTTTGTCGATTTCATGGTAAATATATCCAGCGTTGTAAGCAAACAAATCGTGTAGTTAATATTCGTCTTCTCACTAATTTCATTCTTTTCGATTCAAAACTATCAACAAGACAAAAAAATGTGCGTGCTGTTGTGGCATGAAGTCTTGAAAATTATACCGATATTTATATTCGTCGTCTATCTCATCTTGCTTACCTTTATTGTTCGACTACGTGGACAATTTTATGGAAAATTCTTGACTTACACACAGCTCGTGAAAGAATTGAAGCAAAATCATCAACGTATGCGTATAATTTTTACTGATTAGACTTATTTGAAACTGTGTTCTTGAAGCCGTTAACAAATTACCATTTGGTGCGGTTTATTCACCATCCTCGGGCCTTGTTTTTTTCGAAATGAGCAAGCAATCGTATGGCTATCCAGCCATGCTACATGTGCTACGATACAATCTTGTCATCTGTGACTATGGCAATGTGAATATTGAGGAAGCCGAGGCTCTGGATGTTCTGGGCTTGAGAATTAACTGTGATGTTCATTGAAATGATCACATTTTTCGACTTTCAAAAGAGTTTTTCAAGTGCATCGGTTTTTTAAAACAGTGCAAGAAATATTGTACTTTATTTGATATTTTAAATATTTACAAGCCTCTTATCCGACTAAAGATGGAATTTAACATTTATGTATGGGTCTTTTTTGGACATCTCGATCTAGTACAGGGAAGGGCGAAGGTGCTTATTAATGTTGGTAGGGTATCCAACTCTATCGATTCATTGAAGTATCGGCGCAATGTGGCCTGCGTTTCACTGTTTTATCGTTACTACTACTATGGGACGTTCTCTAATGAAATAGAAATATTAATTTATAATAAACGCATAGTCTTAGGTACCACTGTTAGTTTATGGAACAATCTTATCGCAACAGTTTTTCCTGTCAATTAAGATTTTAAGAAGTATAAATCAAATGCCCACAAACACTATTCACTCTTTGCCCCTTCCCAAAACATATTTTCACACACAAACTAGCACAATGTACTGGATAAATAGCGTTCGTCCACTGAGTTCTGGTCTTAATAATAAATAAAAAAGGCAACAACTAATTTCCTAAAAACCAGAGTAGGAAAATAAAAAAACTGAACGTTTGATCTCATTTTGTTGTGTTCTTTACAATGAGTAAAACAAAAATAAAACAGAAACAGTGAGAACGATTGTCCCATTTAAAGTTGTATATTATTTTTGTTTTGAGTACTACAAATACACTAACTCAAATGTGCGTAGGTACAACAAAAAATGAATGAGAAGAAAAAGGAAAGAAGATGAGAAAAAGAAAAGAAGAAGAGAAAAAAGAGCAAATTATACGAATGTGACGGAATAACAAAGCAAACACAAGAGCGAAAAGCTAATTGTTTCATTTGCTCTCTTTCTCATTTAGAAAGTATTTGTTTTGGTTTTGCTCATGTACAATACCATTAAAAAAAATTTGAAAAGTGTATGACTTTGTTGTAACTTTTGCGAAATGTTTTGTTTGTTTGCCCACTCTGCTAAAAACTCATCATACTTTTTGAAGTACAAACCTTGATTTTTTGTGCTGATATTAATTTTTGTAAAATTTTGGCATAAATTCCGGTAACGGTTTTAAAAATTATTAAAAAATATGAAATTTTTAAAGAACCATTATGAATCTTAATTAGTTTGGTTATAATGAAAAATATAAATAAAAATTTTAATAAGTCTGGTGTCATCTAATAAAGAACACACCCACTTTTTTTAAAGAAAAAAAGAAGTAAATTTGGGAATATCCAGCAAAATACAAATGAATAAAATAATTCTTAAAGAACATTTTTACTATGAAAATATGAAAAAATCTTAAGATAACATCCTGTTTTATGTTGTTTACCAAAATAAATTTATGAGTGTAATAAATTTAAAAAAATCTTTTATCACCCGTTCCAATTGTTTATTTCAAAAATGTATGCCATTAAATTGAAATTAAAAAAAAGAAAAAATCCTACAATATAAACAAAAATATTACGAAATAAAATTATTTCTTAAAGTGTATTAAAGAAAGATTTTATGTCTTCCAAATAATAAAAACACTGTTTGACAAGCATTTTAAAAGGTTTTCTGTATCAATATTCCAAATCTTTCTTTTTTGATATAATAGAACTTTAAAGAGATCTAAAGCTTATGAAAAGTTTTAAACTGAAAAAAGTTTGAAATAAATGAAGTGTTTGAAGGAGAGGGTGTTTAATTAAAAATTCTTAACTTGATACGTGTACGACATTATTACTCAAGTACCATAATGAATTTTAATAATAACTGGCAGCGAAAAAAAAATATCATAAAAAAAGAAAAAATAAAATAGACATGAAGAAGGCATAAATAAAGAAATAAAATTTAATACTAATATTTGATGTGAACTATTAGCAAATAGGTTTTGAGCTACGGAATTTGGGTGACAATCTATTGAAAAAAGACAAAAAAAAAATCAAAAATTAAGAAATTACAACAATAAACCTCTTTAAAGGCTTTAAGGTACAGTTACATTAGTTAAACATTTAACGAAAAAGGGATAGTCATTGTTTTATTTAAATATCCATAATATCCCTGCAAAAAAAATTGGACTACATAACCCAGATGAGTAGGTACCAGAATAGTCCTATGTAATTAAATTGTGTACTTTTTTGTATATTTGAAGTAAAATTTACAATTGGGTAACACTGGCGACACATTTAAGTTAAAAAATTACTGAATGGTAACGCTGGCGGCGTCCATGTTCAGTTTTTCTCAAAGTTTGTGTATACATAAAAGTGTAGTAATAAAATATATTAGGGCTTAAAAAGTGTTAAAAAATATAATTGAAACTTGATTTATAATTTTAAAGGTTTGTAGGAAATAGTCTTCTGTTAGTAGACCATGAATTAATGACATAAAGTAGTTATCAAAATAACTACAAAAGTTGATCCATAGAATATATACGTGAAGTAGTTATGAAACTAATCTCAATTGTATAATTCACGGAGTAGTTACATGGGAGTAGTTTTGAGGTTACTCTTATGTTATATTTGGTTGGACCTGGTCCTCTCCTAGGACATCGCAATGTAAAATGGGTCACTTTTTTACATGTATAATGGGTAAAGGATGTTACTAGTCATGGTCCATCATGGAGTACATTTTACATACGTGCATGGAGTAGTCGCACTTTTTGCAGGGATATTGTAACATATTGAATCAAACTACATGCACATACTCGTATACATACATAAATGGCCATTAAAAGCCTGTTTCAGGGTTAGCTTCTCACAGCACACATGTTGTGTGGGTCAATTTTTATATATGAGTACCGAGACCTACAGTTTAACGTCCACTCTGAATAACAGACTTGAGAAGTTTGTTCTAGCGATCAGTTACTCTCAGAGTTCTTGCCATAAGACTACTAAAGGCGGCCACTCACGTACAGTTTTAACTGTCAGTTTCAACGGTTCAGTTATAACTGACAGACTTAACTGTGAACTAACACGTGCAGTTCAATACTTCAGTTTTTAGCATGGAATAGAACAAGCAGGACGATTTGACCTCTCTCTGTGTTCTTTTTGTAATTTAACAAAAAAAAAAAAAATAAACATCGTAAACAGTGGTGCCAGAAGTGGTTATTACAACGAAATTTATCTTTCCACATTTAAGTGAAGAACATGACTCAATCAGTGTACCTAAAACTGCTTCCATAGGCAAGGTTCAGATCTATATATTGCAATAAAATCTAAACTATCACTTGGTTCTGTTTATGCGACATGATACGCACTCTCGCTCGACACAAATTGAACTGACAACAGTACAGTTGAACCCCCATACACATTCACTTCAGTTGGAATATAAATATTTTAAATTTCCCAGTTAAACTCAACAGTTAAGTTGAACTGTGAGTTATTACTCACAGTTAAAACTGTACGTGAGTGGCCGGCTTAAGAGGTAGTCGCCGATAGAAATATTTTTTTCTAATTTCTCTCTTTTAGGATGTCAGAGCTGAGCTTTGAAACAAATTGCATATCTAATTATACAGAAAATAATAATTTTATATGGCATATCGTTTATCTATATGACCAATAGCTTGAATACTGAAGCAATAGAACCAATATAGTGAAGGAATTTCTGTACTGAAAAGAATACTACCGCTGTAAGCAAAAGTGTAAAACAGGATCCAAATTTTTCTATTTTTTGGCCGTTGGTAGAATTGGAATTTTACTGGGGAAAACTGTTGGCCTACCGCCGTTTAAGATTTACTTTTACATGAAAAAGTGTGAAAAAACAGAAAAAGATAAATTCTAATCAAAAAATGTAATACTTAGTTGCCGAAATCTACCAATTACTTTCGAGGTTTCGATCAAAGTCTAGTTTATTTTAAGGAGATTTTCCAAACAAAAAAAATCTACTTGGTTATGACATTTCGTTGTAATGTTTATAATTTTATGATGCATCTCTGTTTCGTGTGTAAGAGAGGTGAACCGACAAGTTGGAAACTTAAAAGTTACAGGTACAGCTAGAGATGTTTTAAATCATACAAAGAGCATCCTTATAAGGCATAGTTAACCAAAACTCTCAATAAATGAAATGCGTCTGTAGCACAATTGTGTACAGAAAATGAAGATTTGGATTACATTGTTATAAAGGGATGTGGTAGGGCTATGCCAAAACAAAATGGATCGTATTTAAATAAAACGGCCGTATACTTATAAAACGAGACATTATGACAAAAAAAGGAATAAAAAAAACAATGAGAAGAACTTTGAACCGATATAAACAGGAATCCTTGGTGCCTTGGCTACAAATAGTTATGACAAAAATAGGCATGACAAGTTTAATATCTAAAATGGTTGCGAGTGACATAAAACCATAGTTGAGATGTTTTTCCATACACAAAAACAGGAGATATAACATATTGGGGTTGCAGAAATATGAATATTTAGACAATTTACGTTTAATGACATCTGGCCCAGATGAAACACCAGCGCAGGCTATCAAAGTTATAGTTATCGAAAGATCGAAGCTGCTGCTGGCAATATTTACCCAGCAGAAATTAGTGCTTACCAATAAGCTATTGTGTAAGGGAAGAATTGTGAACAATCACTTAAACCTGCTCATCAATAATGCATGATTTTTATATGAAATGAGCCGCTAAAATGCAATAGAAACGCAAATTTATTGCAACCAGTAAGCAAATATTATACAAAATCAAAAATAATACTTTATCCTATAGCATCTTTGTAAGCTTACAATTTTATTTATTGCTTCCAAATTTGAAAAATTTTCTGCTGGGTAATAACTGTTTGAGGAATGCTATATTACCAGAGGCTTGGAAGGAACAGAAACTAGTTCTGATTAGCAGCAGCCTTTCCACAGACCACTTTGTATTCTCAATACTGCTGGAAAGTTACTGAAGAGTCTTTTTTTATGTCTGGAATGTCCAACGCGGAAATTTTTTTAGTAGGCCTGTAGTATCCCGTACAACTTTGAATATCAAAAGTTATTTTAACAGCGTTAAATGGGTAGTTTCATTACCTGAGTATTTAATAAAGATGCTAAAGATTTATTTTAAGGAAATATACCTTATATATAGAACTAGTGACAACCTCAGAAGGATACAGGTCACATCTCGAGCAACACAAGGTTTTATTCTCGTCTGGGATATATGGAACGTAAGCTATAATGAGATTTGTAAACTTGAAACTTGAACTTCTAGTTGGTTGGATACGCAGAAGATATAGTTGTCATAATAAAAGTGAGAAAAACTACTGAAGCGTATGGCAAACTTAGATACGTTATGGCAAGAATGAAGGCATGGCTCCACTCTCGTAGACTTAAACTAGCAACGGTGATCCTGTTACATACTAATTTCCACAAAATAGACTTTCGCTTTGATGACGTGATTTTCAACAAAAAAAGTCTGTCTGTGAAGTACTTAGATCAAAGATTTGATAATAAGCTGACATTTTCAATTTTTCTAACTGGTTAATGACAAAGAATGAAGAATTACTTCCTGGAAAATTGCTTATAAAAATTTACAACAGCATATACCTTTACGTAAGCGAGGTCAGTACCGCAATTTAGTAACTTTTAACAGTACGATATTAGCAAAACAAGTCGACAATTTTTATTGTTTTCAGTAACGATTATGTAATTCACTAAGTATACTTTAGCGACAGCCGACAACTCTAGTTTTCTTCATGTTTAAATTACAATAATTGGGTAACAGCGTATAAAATCAGTCAATTTTTGGGTAATTGGTTATTAAAATGGATAGAAAGTAAGCAAAGTTACAAACCTCTAATTTCTTTGGGTATAAAAGCACACAAGAATGGTTCTCAAACAAACTAGTTAATAGCGTAGACACATCTCTCTACAAAATTTCAATATAAAAAATTTACGATTTTCCAACTGAATAAATAGCATAAAAATTTTTGGCATTAGTTTACGACAATAGCTATTGGGACTATCGTAATCAAAAGATAATGAATAGCAATATCGACAATTCTGTTGTTTACTGTTGAAAACTATGCGATTATCGTAAAAATGTGTTACTGAATCGCGCTACAGAATTCAGATACTCAAAACAGAGCATAGAGTCAGAAAAGTTTTAGATATATAGAGAACACGAGATTTAAGAGTATCCTCGATGTACCAGACTGTATCTGCGGCAGATGTGCTTGCTACAGACGAAATCAGTAATAGATTTACAGGCGAGAGAGTTGATTAAATCAATTCCACTAAAGTATCTTTAATTGGTATATAAATGGTAAAGTAAAAGAAAAGAGAATGACAAAGTGACAAATAAACTGGATTAACACAAAAAATGGCGCTGTGAATTTCTACTTAACAAAACTGTTGTCTGAAAACGAATACTCTAGAAATTATCTTTTCTAGATGGGAAAGTGCAGTAGTACGAGGAAGAGAGAAATATTTTATGATAATGAAAACACAGTTTTCAGATGAGTGCTTTGGGCAGGTATTCGCCGTGGTCTAGTGGTTAGTGTGTTGGCTTACTAAGACATGAGCCCTATGATCGACACCCAGCTCCGACATCTTAAAAAAAGTCTGCAGTCTTCTGGCAAAAGCTCTGAGAGTAATTAATTGCCATGAACAAGCTTCTCGAGTCTGTCGTTCGGAGTCGACATTAAACTGTAGGTTCCGGTACTCATGAATAAAAATTTACACACACAACATGAGTGCTGCGAGAAGTTAGGCCGCAATCCTGACACAGGGTTTGTAAAGGCCAGTTATGTATGTATGTATGCTTTGGGCACTACTGCTGGCTGAACTAGAGTCATAAATTGTTGCGGCGACAGCTGGAAATATCGTCTATAAGATGACAGAAGAAAGGTGTTTTTATCCTGTGCCCTGTACACAAACTGAATAATATAGCACTACCAGTTAATAGTGAACACTACATGATCAGAAATATGTCTAGACTTTTTAGCTTATTTTTCAAGTAACAAATTCTGCAAAAGTAGGATTAAATAAAAATTAATTAAAATAATTTCAAAAATAATTATTTAAAAAACTATCTAGAAAACACAGAATAAAAAAGCTGTTTGGTTCGATTAATTCACTAAATTATTAGAGTGGATGCAATAATGGCGATTTACTTGAACTCTTGTGTAGCATACATTTCTCAGTCTGTGTGGATTAACCAAATTTCTAATTTTAAATAGTTGAGTTTTTTTTCTGGCAGTTTATTTTTGTAATAAATAAATCAATAGTTTTCAACTATTATTACACTCACTCGTACTGTATGGGTATATTATTTACATACCTATGTACATGCTTTCTATATATATTTTATAAAATTATTTAAGAAATCGCTATAAATCAAAACACTATTAATTTGCCGTTAAAGAAAATTTATAGCTTGGCTGAACAGTGGAATATTTTTTGATTTTATGGCCCACCATTTGTTTAAATATTTTGCCAACGTCTCAAAAATAAAAATATCAGTAGTTTTTTTTTTTTCTTCAACCAGTTCAACACATTTGTGGATTTTTTTTATTGAATTATAAAACAAATACCGAAAAAAAAATATATATTATTTAAATAATATAAATAAGAAATCGTATTTAAATTTAATTTTTAAATAAAATTTCAACACTTGAGTTTATTTTAAAGTTCTTTGCTCCGTTATTTATTATTAAAAAAAAACCGCTAAGAGTTAAAAGTTGAAGTAGAAAAACCTCAACATTGGTTTTCTTATGTTGTATGCCTTGTACTGTGGCACTTTATATTTAATACGCACCCAGTTGCTGTTACTGTTGCAGGCTGTCTGTCACTGATGTTGTTTGTCAGCAATATAGACTATTAAAAATCTACAATAGAATTTATTCTTCTTAATAACCTACAACACTGTGGAGGGTACTAGTGTTATATTAACTACAGGGCTGCACAAAAACCTCACTACTGTACAGTATTAGCTACTATAGGTTTCAGTGTAAATTTTATGGAAAATTTCACAATTTTATAAATCTATTTCGCACAAAAACAATTATTTATTTTAATATTTTATATGAGTTTTTATACTTCCTTTATAGAGTCTCCGTCTGATAGTAAAATACAAAAAATATTAAACATATAAAAACAAGATTAACGGCCGTATGTATAATGAAAAACTAGCAACTCGTTAGTATATGGGACAAAACACTGGCAGCCCTATATAGGCTGATATTATTAAAACTTTCTCTATTTGATAACTAGTCAGATAATCCAAAAAATTAAATAACTTGTAGCTTTGAGTAAGAATCTCAACGTATTGGAATGACAAACTTAGCCACTGCCCAGCAGAAATTAGTGCTTACCAATAAGCTATTTTGTAAGGGAGAAATTCTAAACAATTACTTACTCGTGCGCATCAATAATGCATGATTTTTATATGAAATGAGCCGCTAAAATGCAATAGAAACGCAAATGTTTTGCAACCCGTGAGCAAATATTATACAAAATCAAAAATAATACCTTATCCTATAGCATCTTTGGAAGCTTTAAGGTATGAATAAACAATATAATGCTTCCATTATTGCTTACAATTTTATTTATTGCTTCCAAATTTTAAAAATTTTCTGCTGGGTGTGTACAACTAATTGTACTGCTAATTTTTTATTATACATAGGGCTGTAAGTGTATTAATTTAACAGCTGGGCATTTGGTTCATGAGGTATAGTATTGCATAAATATACATATACATAAGTATGTAATGAGTGTTTTTTTATACGCTTAATTGCTTGTATACGCTGCCTTCAATACATATACTTATACTTAGACATAAACTTGGTAGACTTGAATTGCAAGGTTGTATCAAAAAAGTAGTTTGAAAGCAAATTTAAAGGACATTTTATGCCTATATAAACATAATTGAGCTAAGCTGCAGTTTTTAGAAATAATTATTTTGGATAATTAAACCAGGGAATCTTAAGTGAAATATATCTTTGGGGAAAATATATTTGAGTTAATTAAGCGAATAACGCAGTTAAGCGAAAGTTAACTAACCGTGGAATTTTATTAGAAAATGGTAAATAAGCGTGAAAAGCAATTAAATGTATGGCAATTATCCGGGGAATACTGTACACAAAAATCATTCCGAAAATGTTTCTTCCTAAAATTTTTTAGGAATATTTAAATTAAACAATTTATAATTTAAAACTATGAAAGTTGGGCACTAGAAAATTAAATGCAAAACACGACCGGTTATTAGGATATTTACTTCGCAAGTGGTGTAAAACAGATGCAATTGCTGCGAACAGCGTCAAACCTATAATACACTGTTATTAACAACACCACCTTTGTTTTCAGTTTACGTATGAATGTTGTTCGTTTAATGCGAAATTTAGTCACAAGATTGCTCAGAACTTTGACTAAACCGACCATACAATGAAAGAAGTGCAGTTTCGATAATCTGCAATAGTTGCCCGTTTGTAAGTGGTTTCATGGTTAAATTATAAACTAAACTAAACTGAACATGTTTGACAGTAAGATGTTACACGAAAACAACTGAGCTGCCAAAAACAGTGTTGCTATGATGTTTTATGATTTATACTAAAAGTGAGGTTTGCCATGAATATGTACAGAACACGATGAACTCTGATGAGACTACTGTAGCTGGGGTCGAAAACATTTTCGTTTTAGCTAGTGTACTATTTCTTCCCAGACCTTATTTTCTCCTTTGATTATAATAAAAAAAAAAAATCTGAACAGATTTTAATTTTGATCTTATTAAAGCATTTCTGACGAAACAAAATTACTTTACTATTTCTCGTTTTAAGCAAATTGGTAATTGTAATTGGTTTTCGCAAATAACTAAAAAGGCACCATTAAAACTATTTGGCTAAAGGCCTCTTTTGTACAGCATTTAATATTCGTTTCAAATGATGAAATCTTTTATGTTCATATTTTATGGTTTAAGTTTTCTGTTGCTTGTCTCATCCTTAACACAAGTGTGGTTGGCAGTTACAGTGATTAAGTAGTAGTCCTGTTTAAGGATATATGACACTAGAACTTTTTAACACAAGCAAAAAAAAAAAAAAAAAGATGAATAACATGCACATTTTTACCACTTCAAAACAGGAGTGAGAATAAAAACACAAGGCTGAACAACTGGAAAGAGACAACAGGATGACAACATTGTTGCGGCTTGGTCAATGGCCATTATAACTACTCTTTTAATTTAGTGATGCACTTGTAAAGAAGGCACGAGAAAAAAAAATTAAAGAAAAAATTAGAAAAGAAATTAAAATTATTTTATATCCTTAGAGGTTGTCTATTATTTTATAAAAACAATTATAAAAAGATTTCTGACAAAACTCTTTAAATTATACCAGTAGCTTTTGCCACATGCTGCCTTACTGTTGCATGTCTCCTCTTAAAACTTAACTTTATAATTTTTATATGGCGTTTACAAAATTGTTCAGCATTTTTAGCTTTTGTTACATGCAAACCAGATGTTGTAACTCCTTTCATTTGTAATAAAATTTATTTTCACACAATCATTATTTTTGCTTTTGTTGTATGCCTTTGTGTGGTGCGTACTACCAGCAGTACAGTTGTTACTGGTACAGGACAAAGGACACTAAACTTTTAAATAGTCTTTATTCTCTTTTTTTTTTCTTTCAGACTTTGAGGAGTATATCTTCCTCATACACTTTGTGTTGTTTGAAAACAAGTTCATTTGATTTCTCTTTGCTGGGAGTCTGCTAAATGGCAAAAAGTAGCTGCTGCTGTTGATAGCGGTGTTAGTTAGAGTTGATGGTGAAGGCACTTTTATGTTGTCCATACTCATATTTTGTTTCAAAATTAGTAAATGTATGTTCTTTTGAAATTTAACTCAAAACAGTTTTTCTTACTTTTTGGTTTTCTTCGTTTTGTTCTTCTTGTTTTCTAAATGTTTTTCAAAAGTTTCTCAAGAGTACTGTTCCGGGTTTTAGATATTCCTTGTCTTGTGTAATTGTTGGCATTATGGCATTAAAATGGTTTTAATCAAGCAGTGTGGATTAAAATTAAAAGGATCTTAAGGAGTTAATAACTGGATTTAATTAATTTGAAAAATTCTTCTTCTTGTCAATCATGGTATTATTTTGCGTAAAATTAAATCTAAATTTCCATTATATTTGATTTAAAATTTGATTAAATTGTTATATTTTTGAAATGAAAAAGCTAGTTTGAGGTTTTTTTTTAAATTATAATTTAAAAATAAGAGGCCCCCCTCCAAAATCTCCATCTTCAAATTCCTTAAAAAACAATTTATTATTTTGTATTTTTAATTTCTTCCACAATAATATCACTAATTGTGCGTGAACAGACAACTGCTTTTGACTCCTTTGGTGGTAAATTAATTAAATTAAATTAATTAAAATTGTTATGTCCCTCACTGTATTCTCATTATAATCAACTCCATTAAAATGTAATTTTGGCTACTAGTTTTAGTACTTATTCTTGCTTTTAAACAGCAGTATAAATCTCATTAAGTTAACCAGATTCTTATTTCTTAAAGCCCTACAGAGAACAGTCATAGTCAAACAATTCACATTAAAATGTTAAAAACTCTTATAAAAAAAAACTCTGCAGTAATTATGTATCATCAAATAAAGTTTGCTTAGGTTGGATTCATATGTGTTCTTAACCTTTGTTTCAAAACATTTTAAGGTTTTTATAAACTGTAAGCTATGTTTTAAAGAAATGCTTGTGTAGGGCATAAAAGATTCGTTTATCTTTGACAAATTCTTAATTTATTTTGTTGAAAACATTTGAATTTACTTGCACGAGTATTGTAAAATTATGTTTCTTTAATAACTAAGCCATGTAAAGTTTATTAAGATTTTTGACTTGTACTCGTTTACTCAAGAGATTTTTTTATGTGCCCTTTTAGCAAAGAAAAAGAGAAACAAACTTACAAGTTTTACGATTAGAAAAATGTTTATTTAATTTACTTAAAGTTTTTTATATTTTAAAGGAGATATTTTCATATTTTTCTATTTGTAAGAAATTAATTCAAATAGAAATATTAATTAGGGGGGGGGGGGGTCGTGGCATACTGGTAGAGCGCTTGCACAGAAACTCACACGACCAAGGTTCAATCCCAGCGAAGAACAAAATTATAAAAAAATAAATATTTGCGGTTTTCTAAAAATTACAATTTAAATTAAAAATTAAATTTAAATAAAATAAGAGGTTCCCCCCCCCCCCCCTCCAGCAAGACCATCTGCAAGAAACCGCCCCCTGACATTTCTAATCTATTCCACCAGAAACCAATGATCAGGAGTACAGCGCCACCTTCTGGGAAGATAACAGCTAATCTACTGAAGACGCTCCCCATTCACATGTTAACATCCACCGACAGATGAGGCCATTGCTGTTTGATCATTTGTGGGTGAAGGTATAACACTGGCTCTTGAGTGGACAAATTGACAGCAACTTGTTTCATCAACAAATAAAGGCGCAAAATATACAAAAAATCTATAAAAAAAAAAAAAAAAACTATCAACCATCTTCACATTCCAATACAATGCACTGCATGAGTAGGGGTTTGCCCCTGAGTATTGGTCTTAAAAAAAAAATACAATTATACTTCAATATTAAGTCAAGGGTCGTGGCATAATAGTAGAGCGCTCGAACAGAAACTCATACGACCAAGGTTCAATCCCAGCGAAGGACAAAATTATAAAAACAAAAATTTGCGATTTTCTAAATATTACAATTTAAATTAAAAATTAAATTTAAGAAAATAAAAGGTTCCCCCCCCCCCCTCCAGCAAGACCATCTGCAAGAAATCCGTTTCTGTACTTAAGCAAAAAAAAACAACACGAAGTAAAAATTTTGTTGTGGCTTTCGTCTTATACACTGTGATGCTGTGTGTGCAAAAAATTTTGTTGTGGCTATCTTGCTGTGTGATGTTCTTGTTATAGTTGTTGGAGTTTCGTCACTGTATGTACTGTGGCTGAACGAAAAAAACTAAACAACAATGCAAAAGAAATAAAACACACATTAGTTTCTCTTTGGTTGCTCTTGTTTTGTTACGCTCTTTTCTTTTGTTTTGCCTTTTGCCCTTCCTTCCCGCGTCTGAAAAAAACGTTGACAAAATATTTGGATAAGTGTTGAGATGCTCATTCTATATGATTTATATTCTTTGGTACAACATACTTCAACTGATTGATTCACGACTAAATTCTGACAAGGCGATTTTGTTTAACATAACTTAAGAACAACTAATCGGGTTTTGCTGAAACAAATTTAGATAAATCAAGAATTACAATTACTTTCATCTGTTTATATATGCTTGATTCTATTAAGCAAAGTATGAGAAAGTATATCATTATCATTATCATTATCATTATCATTATCATTATCATTATCATTATCATTATCATTATCATTATCATTATCATTATCATTATCATTATCATTATCATTATCATTATCATTATCATTATCATTATCATTATCATTATCATTATCATTATCATTATCATTATCATTATAAACAAAGTGAAAGAAGTAATTAAAGACTCTGCGGAAATACGTAGCAGCGCGAAAAAAATTACTCTCAATATCCGCGACCTAGATGCTCTCACAACCTCTGAAGAAGTAGCCGAGGCCATTAGGAATGCTGGCATAATGGAAAGAAGTGAGATGAAAATTAAAATATCCAAACCAAACAGTAGAGAGTTGGTCCAGGCATTCATAACCATTCCATCCAAAGAGGCTGAAGAACTTTTAAAAGTTGGAAACGTGAAAATCGGTTGGTGTAGAGTAAAAGTGAGACTCCACGTAGCACAAAAGAAATGTTTCAAATGCTTTGGCGCAGACCATGAACAATGGAACTGTACGGGACCAGATAGAAGAAGCCAAGGATTATGTATACGCTGTGGTAATACGGGCCATATGATGAAGAATTGCAGCCGAGCACCTAGATGCTGCTTGTGCCTAGAAGCGGGCCACGCTTCGCTTGACCACCTACCGGCTTCCAACAAGTGTAGGGCAGCGAGAACTCAACAAAAATGATGATACTTCAAGCAAATATGCATAGGAGTAAAACTGCAGATGCATTATTGGACCAAATTGCTGCAGAAAAGCGAATAGACATTGCTATAATAAGTGAGCAATACAAACCTAAAAATACTGGCCAATGGATAGAGGATAACACAAAAACGGCTGCAATATGGAAACCTAACGGCAGCATCGCTACCATAATACTGAATGGTAGCAACGAGTGCTTAACATATGTAAAGACAACGTTCTGTACAATAGTAAGCTGTTACTTAACACCTAGTGACTCTATGGATGATTTTGAGAGAAAGCTTAATATAATCGAGGATACAGCTAGGGAAATCGGTGGACCCTGGATCATTGCAGGGGATTTCAATGCTAAAGCAGTTGAATGGGGCGAATCAATCACAAACTCAAGAGGCCGAAAAATACTTGACATGGCGGGAAGATTAGATCTCGTGGTGGCCAATACCGGCACAGCGACCACTTTTAGGAGACCCGGATGTCAGGAAACTACTCCGGATATAACACTCGTTTCCGAAAGGATGGCAAGAGAGGTGAAAAACTGGACAGTACTGGAAGAATTTAGTGGAAGTGATCACCAGTATATCACTTACACAATAGAAAAGGGAAACCCCCGTAACCAGACAAACTCTAAACAAAATATTGGAACGAGAAAGTGGAATGCGTCCAGACTGAATACTGAAGCACTTATAACCAACATCGATAGACATGCACAAAATATCAGCGAAACTGAGAACATCACTCAAGTTGTTAAAGAGACTATGAACTGCATAATTAAAGGCTGTAATGCATCTATGCCGAAAAATAGAAGAAGCGGAAGGCGGAAGGAAGTGCATTGGTGGACAGCTGAAATAGACGAACTAAGGAAAATATGTCTCAAGGCAAGAAGGAAATTCACCAGAGCGAGACGAAGAAGTCTAGCTGTAGCAGAACAGACCTATTATAAGAAGGCTAAGGCAGATCTGAAATTAGCCATAGAAAACAGCAAACGGAAACAGTTGGAAGAGCTGAGGAATGATATAAACAATGACCCTTGGGGTCTTGGGTATAAAATTGTTACTCAGAAACTTGTTGCCAAATCTAGAACGGAACTGATGGACTGTAGAACGGCAGAGCGTATCGTGGACACTCTTTTCCCGAACCACGAAGAACTTAATGAAGAATTTGACAGCGAAAGTGAACTCCCACAGCCTTTCACCGACGGAGAACTTCTCATGGCGGCCAAAAGCTTTAAAGCAGGTAAAGCACCTGGACCGGATGGTATACCAGTGGAAGTCATAAGATACCTAGCTGAAAAACGCCCAAACATATTTTTGAAAATGTTTAATTTGTGCTGGTCCCGCGGAATATTCCCGGAAATATGGAAGAAGCAAAAGCTGGTTTTAATAAGCAAAGGAAAAGGAGATTTAACACAGCCCTCCTCGTATAGGCCACTTTGTATGCTGGATATGACCGGAAAACTTTTTGAAAAACTGATAAAGGGCAGGCTTTCAACGGCGGTTGAACAAGCAGGAGGTCTATCAGAAAGGCAGCACGGATTTCGAAAGGCAAAATCAACACTCGGTGCACTCGAAGATGTGATTCAGAGTGTAGAAAGAGCTCAGCAGGGAAACAACCATTCCAAAAATATTGTTCTGTTGGCTACACTAGACGTCCGAAATGCTTTTAACAGCTTACGATGGAAGGACATTATAAGAGCTTTGAAGGATGATTTCAAAGTTCCTGGACACATACTAAACATCATTCGAAGTTACCTTAGTGATCGTACCCTACTATATGATACAACAAGTGGTCTAAAAGTGAAGAAAGTAACGTCAGGAGCTGCACAGGGTTCAATACTGGGACCGGATCTATGGAATATTACATATGATCAAATTCTGAGACTGGAAATGCCCGACAACTGTCATCTAGTGGGCTATGCAGATGATGTAGCTGCTGTTATTACTGCCAGAAATGTAGATGATGCGAAAAGGAAACTAAATATGATAATGATTCGAAGCAAAACATGGCTGGAACAACATGGCCTAAGTCTAGCCACAGATAAAACAGAGGTTATATTGCTAACGAAAAAGCACATTCCACTGACAACAGACTTTAATGTCCTAGGTACGAGAATACAGACAACAAATATGTTAAAATACTTGGGAGTAAGATTCGACAGCAAACTCAAATTTACCCATCAGATAAACCATGCCGCTAAGAAAGCTGGAAGAACAATAGGAATGCTCAGCAAATTGATGGCTAATGTAGGAGGACCAACTCAACTCAAGCGGAAGCTATTAATGGAAACCACAAACTCCATACTTCTATATGGTAGCGAAGTGTGGGGCGATTATATTAAAGCACAGAACACAAAAAATATATTATTGGCTGTACAGAGGACAGCGGCGTTAAGAGTGGCAGCCGCATACAGAACAGTCTCAAAAGAGGCCGTTTTTGTAATCAGCAGTATGATTCCCATAGATTTCCTGATTGCAGAAAGAATTAAAGTCTGGGTTGAACGAAGACAGGGTAACACAGTAAACCATGATCGGTTACGAAAAGAAACCCTAAGGAAACTGCAAGAAAACTGGAACAATTCAGAAAAAGGAAGATGGACAGCAAAACTGATACCAAGTATAGATATATGGTACAATAGAAAAGAAGGAGAGGTAGACTACTACATTACACAAATGCTGTCAGGCCATGGTTATTTCCGAAAATACCTATTTAGAATAGGAAAAGCCGAAGGCCCAGAGTGCATATATGGCGACGCAGACTTCGACGATGCAGAACACACATTCTTTAAGTGCAAACGATGGGAAAACGAAAAAACCAAATTGGAGGAACATATTGGACCCATAACTGCTGATAATATAATGGACAAAATGTTATGTGGCAACGAATATTGGAAGAAGGTGGCAAAATACACGGAGTATATCCTCAAGACAAAAAAAGCAGATTTGGATAAAATGACACACCAAGCCAACATAAGGCCCGCAGACGATCGTAGCTAAACCACCCTGAATCTCTATCCGAAGTAATGCACAATGCGGTCCCGGATAGAGATATTCTCAGAAGGAGGTAGGTTTTTAGTGGAATCACCACATACCAAATGTAATGACATTTGACGATCCGAAGGGATTTTCCTACCTCACAAAAAAAAAAAAAAAAAAAAAAAAAAAAAAAAAAAAAATCATTATCATTATCATTATCATTATCATTATCATTATCATTATCATTATCATTATCATTATCATTATCATTATCATTATCATTATCATTATCATTATCATTATCATTATCATTATCATTATCATTATCATTATCATTATCATTATCATTATCATTATCATTATCATTATCATTATCATTATCATTATCATTATCATTATCATTATCATTATCATTATCATTATCATTATCATTATCATTATCATTATCATTATCATTATCATTATCATTATCATTATCATTATCATTATCATTATCATTATCATTATCATTATCATTATCATTATCATTATCATTATCATTATCATTATCATTATCATTATCATTATCATTATCATTATCATTATCATTATCATTATCATTATCATTATCATTATCATTATCATTATCATTATCATTATCATTATCATTATCATTATCATTATCATTATCATTATCATTGTCATTATCATTATCATTATCATTATCATTATCATTATCATTATCATTATCATTATCATTATCATTATCATTATCATTATCATTATCATTATCATTATCATTATCATTATCATTATCATTATCATTATCATTATCATTATCATTATCATTATCATTATCATTATCATTATCATTATCATTATCATTATCATTATCATTATCATTATCATTATCATTATCATTATCATTATCATTATCATTATCATTATCATTATCATTATCATTATCATTATCATTATCATTATCATTATCATTATCATTATCATTATCATTATCATTATCATTATCATTATCATTATCATTATCATTATCCCAATGCCATTACTAATTCCAATGCTAAATCCAATGCTAATGCTAATGCTCAATGCCAATGCTAATGCTCAATCCAATGCCAATGCCAATGCTAATGCCAATGCTCAATCTAATTCCAATGCCAATGCTAATGCTCAATCCAATGCATTAGCTAATGCCAATGCTAATGCTAAATCCAATGCTCAATGCCAATGCCAATGCACAATCCAATGCCAATGCCAATGCTAATGCCAATGCTAATGCCAATGCTAATGCTAATGCCAATTCCAATGCCAATGCCAATGCCAATGCTAATGCTCAATCCAATGCTAATGCCAATGCCAATGCACAATCCAATGCCAATGCCAATTCCAATGCCAATGCTAATGCTCAATCCAATGCCAATGCTAATGCCAATGCTCAATCCAATGCTAATGCTCAATCCAATGCTAATGCCGTTATTTGGCCGCCGGTAGGATCTGACGCCGTCAATTGGCCGCCGGTGTAGTCCGACGCCGTTATTTGGCCGCCGGTGGGATCTGGCGCCGTCAATTGGCCGCCGGTAGGATCTGACGCCGTCAATTGGCCGCCGGTGGGATCTGACGCTGTTATTTGGCCGCCGGTGGGATCTGACGCCGTCAATTGGCCGCCGGTGGGTCTGACGCCGTTATTTGGCCGCCGGTAGGATCTGACGCCGTCAATTGGCCGCCGGTGAGGTCTGACGCCGTTATTTGGCCGCCGGTGGGATCTGACGCCGTTATTAGGCCGCCGGTGGGGTCTGACGCCGTCAATTGCCCGCCCAATGCCATTACTAATTCCAATGCTCAATCCAATGCCAATGCTAATGCCAATGCTCAATCCAATGCTAATGCTAATGCCAATGCTGTCAATGCTAATGCCAATGCTAATGCCAATTCCAATGCCAATGCCAATGCTAATGCTGAATCCAATGCCAATGCTAATGCCAATGCTCAATCCAATGCTAATGCCAATTTCCAATGCCAATGCTAATGCTCAATCCAATGCATTAGCTAATGCCAATGCTAATGCTAAGTCCAATGCTCAATGCCAATGCCAATGCACAATCCAATGCCAATGCCAATGCTAATGCCAATGCTCAATCTAATTCCAATGCCAATGCTAATGCTCAATCCAATGCCAATGCTAATGCCAATGCTCAATCCAATGCTAATGCCAATTCCAATGCCAATGCCAATGCTAATGCTCAATCCAATGCTAATGCTAATGCCAATGCTGCCAATGCTAATGCCAATGCTAATGCTCAATCCAATGCCAATGCTAATGCCAATGCTCAATCCAATGCTAATGCCAATGCTAATGCTCAATCCAATGCTAATGCTCAATGCCAATGCTCAATCCAATGCTAATGCTAATGCCAATGCTAATGCCGTTATTTGGCCGCCGGTAGGATCTGACGCCGTCAATTGGCCGCCGGTGTAGTCCGACGCCGTTATTTGGCCGCCGGTGGGATCTGGCGCCGTCAATTGGCCGCCGTTAGGATCTGACGCCGTCAATAGGCCGCCGGTGGGATCTGACGCCGTTATTTGGCCGCCGGTAGGATCTGACGCCGTCAATTGGCCGCCGGTGGGGTTTGACGCCGTTATTTGGCCGCCGGTGAGGTCTGACGCCGTTATTTGGCCGCCGGTGGGGTCTGACGCCGTCAATTGCCCGCCCAATGCCATTACTAATTCCAATGCTCAATCCAATGCTAATGCCAATGCTCAATCCAATGCCAATGCTAATGCCAATGCTCAATCCAATGCTAATGCTAATGCCAATGCTGTCAATGCTAATGCCAATGCTAATGCTCAATCCAATGCCAATGCTAATGCCAATGCTAATGCCAATGCTCAATCCAATGCTAATGCCAATTCCAATGCCAATGCCAATGCTAATGCTCAATCCAATGCTAATGCTAATGCCAATGCTGCCAATGCTAATGCCAATGCTAATGCTCAATCCAATGCCAATGCTAATGCCAATGCTCAATCCAATGCTAATGCCAATTTCCAATGCCAATGCTAATGCTCAATCCAATGCATTAGCTAATGCCAATGCTAATGCTAAATCCAATGCTCAATGCCAATGCCAATGCACAATCCAATGCCAATGCCAATGCTAATGCCAATGCTAATGCCAATGCTAATGCTCAATCCAATGCTCAATGCCAATGCCAATGCACAATCCAATGCCAATGCCAATGCTAATGCCAATGCTAATGCCAATGCTAATGCCAATGCTAATGCTCAATCCAATGCTCAATGCCAATGCACAATCCAATGCCAATGCCAATGCTAATGCCAATGCTAATGCCAATGCTAATGCTAAATCCAATGCTCAATGCCAATGCCAATGCACAATCCAATGCCAATGCCAATGCTAATGCCAATGCTAATGCCAATGCTAATGCCAATGCTAATGCCAATGCTCAATCCAATGCTAATGCCAATTCCAATGCCAATGCCAATGCTAATGCTCAATCCAATGCTAATGCTAATGCCAATGCTGCCAATGCTAATGCCAATGCTAATGCTCAATCCAATGCTCAATGCCAATGCCAATGCACAATCCAATGCCAATGCTAATGCCAATGCTAATGCCAATGCTAATGCCAATGCTAATGCTCAATCCAATGCCAATGCTAATGCCAATGCTAATGCCAATGCTCAATCCAATGCTAATGCCAATTCCAATGCCAATGCCAATGCTAATGCTCAATCCAATGCTAATGCTAATGCCAATGCTGCCAATGCTAATGCCAATGCTAATGCTCAATCCAATGCCAATGCTAATGCCAATGCTCAATCCAATGCTAATGCCAATTCCAATGCCAATGCAAATGCTCAATCCAATGCTAATGCTCAATGCCACTGCTCAATCCAATGCCAATGCTAATGCCAATGCTCAATCCAATGCCAATGCTAATGCCAATGCTCAATCCAATGCTAATGCCAATTCCAATGCCAATGCTAATGCTCAATCCAATGCTAATGCTCAATGCCAATGCTCAATCCAATGCCAATGCTAATGCCAATGCTCAATCCAATGCTAATGCTAATGCCAATGCTCAATCCAATGCTAATGCCAATTCCAATGCCAATGCTAATGCTCAATCCAATGCTAATGCTCAATGCCAATGCTCAATCCAATGCTAATGCTAATGCCAATGCTAATGCCGTTATTTGGCCGCCGGTAGGATCTGACGCCGTCAATTGGCCGCCGGTGGGATCTGACGCCGTCAATTGGCCGCCGGTGGGATCTGACGCCGTCAATTGGCCGCCGGTGAGGTCTGATGCCGTTATTTGGCCGCCGGTGGGATCTGACGCCGTCAATTGGCCGCCGGTGAGGTCTGATGCCGTTATTTGGCCGCCGGTAGGATCTGACGACGTCAATTGGCCGCCGGTGGGGTCTGACGCCGTTATTAATTATTATCATTACGTTAATGATCATTTTATTACGTTAATAATCATTATATTTATGATCATGACGTTAATGATCATTATGTTAATGATCATTATAATAATGATGATGATAATGATAATTATGTTAATGATCAGTATGTTAATAATCATGATAATAATGATAATGATGTTGATGATAATGATCATGATGATTATGATGATGATGCTAATTTCAATGCCAATGCTAATGCCAAAATGCCAATGCTAAGCCAATGCTAATGCCAATGCCAATGCTAATGCCAAAATGTCAATGCTAATTCAAATGCTAATGCCAATGCCAATGCTAATTTCAATGCCAATGCTAATTCCAATGTTAATGATCATTATGATAATGATGATGATAATGATCATGATGATAATGATAATGTAAAAAAAAAAAATAATTCCTGAAGACGCTACACGAAGGGGCAGCGAAATATTGAAAAAATCCCGGAATTCCCAAACGGGGAAGCCAAAATACCCACATGGGAAGAAATATTCTGAGCCCATGGGGAAACTCGCCAGCATTATTGAGGCGGAGGTTTATGCCATCGAAAGATATGCTCAATTTAACCTGGATAAAGGGTATAAAGGGAAGAAGAAAGCCATACTTTCTGACAGTCAAGCTGCCATCCGAGCACTTGGCTCCTATGAAATTGACTCGAAGTTAGTATGAAACTATCTGAATTTTATTAATGAATTTTATAGTTACAAGTATAAAAAATAATTATTTAATGATTAATATTTTATTATTATTTGGAAGTAAGAACCTATTTCCTAAAATTGGCCAATGTTCATTTGACAAAAACTGCTGTAAAAAATTGAAAAAAAAAGAATGTATTTATAAAATATTTGTCATAATTAAGTATGAATAACTTCAAACACAAAAATACCTAGTAGATATTTTATAAGTTAAATTCTATTTCAAAATGAATTAGTTTTTCAAGTAATTGTTTTTTTTTCCTATAAATTTAAATCAATCGAATACAGACGTACACACATGTGTATATATTTCGTTATGCCATTAATACTCTTATTTACAATATATGTATTCGCATATATATAATTATTATAAACCTCTTTAAACGCTGAGAAGAAACTCAATTCTTTTTCAAGTGCAGAATAAACATTTTCTAATCAATTTTCCAACATTGAAAAATTATTACTACGATGTCATACAGACATACCAACAGAAACTTTGGGATAGAGAGAGAGAGAGAGAGAGAGAGAAAGAGAGTAAAAATATATCATCAGCATCGTCATTCGTTGTTTTCATCAACATATATAAATTACAACAAACAACTGCAGCAACAAAACTCCATTACAATTGATAGAATTGAATATTCATTCGTACGTTATTACTGCACCCTACACTCTACAATCAACCATATTTCATAGTATACAATGAGTAGAAGTATTTACATTAGGGTTATTATGTTTTTTAATTTTTTGTTTTTAATTATCAAATTATACCTACCCCAGTCAAAGAGAACATAAACAAATATTAGGAAACGCTATCTTGCTTTTTCGCTGCTGTCACAAAAGTTTCCGTACCAAACGGGTAGAAATTTGGTATAAAAATTTTCAATTTAATTTAAAAATTTCTTAATTTTTTAATTATACAACAAATAAAAAATAATTGATCATGCCGCATATCATACAAAATAAACAAATAAATTACTATTTTGTATATATCACTCACTTAAGACATCCTTACACGATGTGTTTTTTAAGTTTGAGTTGCACATTTTTTGCCGTGTCTGCCAAAATTTGTAAATTTACTTTACAATGTAATTTTTACTTACAGACGTGTATGTTGTACAATTATATGTGCCCATAATTATGAAAGTGGTCTAAGTCATATATTTCTTTTTTCAAGATATTTAATGAATTGCATTTGAATAAATTAAAAAATATTTTTACCTTATGCGACATTTTAATTTATAATTTTATTGGTCTTAATTGATGGAAATTTATTATGAATATGAAATTTCGTGTGAATTTCATACGATAATATTGTTTTTAAAGTTTGAATTGACTTAGACCACTTTCGAAATTAACTGAATGTGCTATAAATGACTTAAAGCAATAAAGAACTTTGAGTTTTATTTGAAACAATAATTTTATTGAAATAATTCGTGAGCATTTATTAATTATTTTTAAACAGTAATCCATTTTTATCATTATTTCGAGTATTTAAGATTCTTAAAATGTTCCTGAAAAACTGGAGGGATGTACGGTAGTAAACTCATAATATCTTTATGTTTTTCTTCCGATGCTGGTCTAATGCTGGTGTATAATGGAAGTAATTTAATATTTCCGTATATTTTTGGTCTTCCTCTTTTAGGTGAAAGATCCAAAACGTGAAATGTAGAATCATCTAAAGAAATTTTATAAAACATTTTATAAGGTTCATTTTTCAAGAATCTCATCCATTGAATTTGTAGCCAAGAGACAGATTCGCCCGCAGTATTGTTTACTCTTCTTGTTATTGTATCTTCTAATGATTTCGTTGAAATAAAATCCGGCTGCGACATTCGCTTTATCGAAAATGTATTACTTCTTCTGCACTTTTCTATTAATTCATAATAATGCTCAGGGTTGTATAAGTAATTTGCTTTTTTTATTTTCATTTCTATCAACCCAAAATCACGATCATTCGGTAGAAAGGAATGACCTGATACCAAAAATTTGTGGTCTACCGTTTCAATATTATTATTTGATGACTGAGCAATTTTCATCCATGTCAATGCTACTTTAATGCTCCGATTTAAATTAAATTTTTGACTTAGGCCACTTTCATAATTAACACTAAATGAATTCCATATAATGTTGAAATTACAACCACTATCTAATGGTTCATTTTTGACAATTTCGTAAAAATTACATTGAATACATTTAGTTTAAACTAATGTGGTATGAAATAACTGATAAACTCATTTTTTTAAATTTTGACTTAGACCACTTTCATAATTATGGGCACATATACATACATAATATGTAAATAAATAGAATTTCTTTTTCTTTTTCGCTAAAGTCGTCGCGAAATTAATTGATTGTGTCATTAATGTATCGACGACACAATCATTTTTGAATTTTTCTCATCGAAATTATCATTAAAGTTGAAATTGTGTAACTTGTGTTAAACAATTTAATATATTACTTGTCTTATTGTTTTTATAAAGACAAAACTAAATAAAAAAATTAATTTATTAATACCCAGCTCTGATATCCTGAAAGAAAGAACTAAAAAAAAAATATTTCTTTCAGCGACCATCTTTCAGCAGTCGTGGCATAGTGGTTGAGCACGTGCATAGAAACTCAAAGGACCCAGGTTCAAATCCCAGCGAAGGAGGAAAAATAAAAAATTAATTTGCGGTTTTTCTAAAATTATAATTAAAAAAATAAGAGGTTCCCCCCCCACCTCCAAGAAATCCATCTTCACGAAACCGCTCCCTGGCATTTCCAGCCTATTCCACCAAGAAAACGAATGATCAGGAGTACAGCGCCATCTTCTGGGAAGATAACAGCTAACCTACATAAAAAAAAGAAGATGCTCAACACTCACATTCAACATCCAGATGGGGCAATTGCTGATGATCATTCAAAGGTGAAGGTTATAACACTGGCCTTTGAGTGATCAAATTGACAGCAATTTGTCCCATTGACATAAGGCGCTTAACATGACTTCTTCACATCTATGTATCTATGTATATCTATATATGTATTCAATATTCCAATACAATGTACTGCATTTAGTAGGGGTTTACTCCTGAGTATTGGTCTTAAATAAAAAAAAAAAAAAAAAAAAAGATCTGAGAGTAAATGATTAAACAGAATACGACCGCAATGTCAAACAAAAACGACTCTCAGAGAAAACATGCCCATAATTAAAACGATGGCTGAACTTCACGAACTTTCATTTAATATTTTTACATTTCTTGAATGTTATTTATATTATTTAAAATTAAGTAAATTATACAAACTTTTGGCTTGAGGTTCTTATATATAAATTAAAAAAATTGCAACACCTTTTCTTTTGTGTTTTTTATTTAATTTATTTTTCCTATATGTATTTCGATCAACCTCGTTGATCACTTTCAGGGAATAAATTATTAACCTTTATCTGCTCTTTGCGTCGAAAACGACGCATACCCAATACAATTTTTGAATTATTATTAAAATGGCTAGCTAAAAGTTGGTAGAATTTCCTGACTTTTTAGAATACTTAAATGTGCACATTTGGACTTAGTTTCGTATTATAAATTTTATTTTTTTGTATTATATCTAAAAAGTTACGTTGCCTACCCTCATGCGTCGTTTTTGACACATATGAGAAATCGTATGTTTTTTGGCGGGCAACTTTATTTTTTTACTAGTCATTGTGCTTATTGTAGGTGATAAATTAATTTTTGACTAATTTATAAACAAAATATATCAAATAATTAAAAATAAAAGTAAATAAAATATTTGTCAAGTGAAGAATTTGCAGTTCTTCTAAATGAAAGTGAATCTGAAAGTAACTACAGTTTTTCTGATGTCAGAAAGCCTGTAATTAGTAGGGGTGTAGTCAGCCACAAGATGGCAGAATTAGAACTTAAAAAGTTATCAATTTTCCGCCCGTTGTAACACGAATTGATTTTGAAAGGGTATTTCTAATGGCGTTTTCGTTTCTACCAAAAAATGTTGCCTTTCATAAATTTTTCTCCCTCATCTTGACAAAATATTCCTTTTTAAAACAAATATCCTTTAGAGCAACAATTAAAAATTTCGATTAAAATAAAACAATATCAAAAAAGAATGTATAACATTCTATTTTTATGTAATATAATAATAAAATGTTACACATTTTTGTAGAAACGAAAACGCTATTAGGTATACAAATGCATATGCCAAAGCTAAGTATGACGACGATTTCCTGCGAATTGATTCCAGCTTGTTGAGAGCATCTATGGGTGTTTTGATTTTATGTATAAGTATAGGTAAAATAATTACTCGTTATACATGAATGTTGAATATATTTTTAGATCAAAAAAAAAAAAATGAATCAACTGTTGATTTATTCGATGCAGAGTATAGTCGGATAATATTAAGGGCAATTATGTCGAAAAACACTTTTGAATATGCAAATGAAGTTATTCCTTTAGATGATACCATTAGCTTTTACCTTTGACAAATCAACATTTGCATTCACATGCAATGCATGGTATTGATAGAAAAAAAGTGTAAAATTGTACAATGTACATTGCATATCTCTAGAAAAGTTGAACCGGGAGATTAAAAGGCTGCCAACAATTACGAGTTATTATAACAAGGCCACAGCCTTGTTCATAAAGACGTTCCCATTAATTTCTTCTACGAGTATTCATCAAATTTTAATTAGTTTTTTACTTCAATATAGACTGTGTCGATATGGTCGATAAGATGCTTTCCTGCTACAGTTGCCTAGCTTTAATTATTTTCAAAAAAATTAACCCTAATTGCCAAACAACGCATAAAGTTGAAATAAGAAGAAATTTTCGACGGGAACTGTGGTTATCCTTTGTATGCCAAATAGAATAGGAAGGCTACGATCAAGGTCATTTGTAAATTTTATTAGTATGCCATTTTCATCATATGCATCGAAGAAATCAAAAAGCGTTCCTCCACAAATTATGGGAAGACAAAGGTGTTCGATATGTTTTGAAAGGAATTCAACTTCAAAAGATTAAATGCATACTACTATTTGTTGATTTTGTGCAAAGAGTGCATGTAAAAACATACATTTATTACCAAAATATATGTGGTAAATGAATTTATAATAATTCACTCTAATATATAATAAAACTAAAAGCAATGCTTTAATATTAAGCAAATATAAATACTAGCAATTTTTAGTTTTCTCATCATGTGTGTTTCTCGTTTTTCTACTTAAAACCATAAGAAATATATTGTGCGTCGAAAACGACGCCAGGGTAGACAATGTAATTTATTTTGAGGAGCATATGAAGGTTAATTGCTATTATCAGTGATGTCGTCAATCTGGTTATATTATTTGTCACTCACTATAATAATAATATAACCAGATTGACGACACCACAGATAATAGCAATTAATAATAATTTGGGGCGGGTCACCTTAACATTTAGGGGTATGAAAAATAGATGTTGACCGAATCTCAGATATGCACACAAAATTTCATGAAAATCGATAGAGCTTTTTCGGAAGAGTTTGGCAACAAATACCGCGACACAAGAATTTTATATATTATTGTAGATTATGTGTACGCCCTTCTTCAATTACTTTTTCTGTAGTATCACTCATTTTATTTAACAAATCCCAAAATTTATTAATTTATTTAAACTTTCAAAAGTTTTTTTCGATTTTCTTTGCGCCAACAACAAAAAACAAATGGGTTTGTTTACAAAATGTATGAAATTTATTAAAAGTGTGGTAACATTGTTAAGAGAATTTGTTTCTAAAAATGAGAGCATAAGAAAAATCGCTGTCAAAATATAATAGGTTCTATTTCACGACGGCATTCTCCAGCGTTTTTATGTGTCAATTTGTATGGAAAAAAACGTCATGCCCCAGTTCTTTATAATCATTAACTGCTTGCCATGAACAAGCTTTTCAAGACTGTCGTTCGGATTCGAAGTTAAACTGTAGGCCGCAGTACACATGAATAAAATTTGACACACACAATATGGATGTTGTGAGAAGCTAGGCTGTATTGAATTTTAAATTTTATAACCGATCATTTTACCATCATGCCATTATTTGCTCGCATTACTTTAAAATGCGCTTTTTAAAGACTAGGTCTGGTGGTCACAAACCCTAAACTAATGACCTGCTTAAATAAAACTATTTTTAAATTAAAAACAAATTTTTGCTTTTTGTATTCTTTTTGCCATTTAAAGTTCTATTAGAATTAAAGGTTACATTCTGTAGTCGCCGTGGTTAGTTTACTAAGACGATAGCTCAGGGTTCAAACCACAGCTCTGACATCTTAAAAAAACAAAGTATAGAAAAAATATATCTTTCGGCGACTTCCTGTTAGCAGTCTTTTGGCAAAAGCTCTGAGAAAAATTGATCGCTGTTAAAAAGCTCTTCAAGTCTGTCGTTTGGAATCGTCTTTAAGCTGTAGATCCCGGTACTTATGGATAAAAATTGACCGTAACTCTGAAACAGTTTGGTAATGGCCAATAACATATGTATGTTTGTATTCTGTATAGAGTGTAACAAAGTCGAGATTAATTGATTATTAACTGCCTGACTAGAATTTTCTCATATTTTTTTGTATTTTGAAAACATATTTTAGAAACGAGTAAAAGAAAAAGTTTTAAACTCTTTCTAATAAAAAACGGATTCATTTAGTCATCATATAGCAGTTTCATTTCACATATATAAATATTCCTTATGAGGCAGCTACAGGGGTGTGAGTTAAATGCAGAATATAGGGATAGGTATTGGTGCATCAGTTAGTCAAGTAGTTAAAGCAACTTGAAAACTTAAGTGTACGAGAGAATACACTTCATGAAGGAAATGAAAATGTTCTCTGCCACATCACTATACTCCTAAAGTATGCCATTTACCCCCTCATCGTATTTTTGTCTTTATTTTTTTTTTTTAAATACATTTTAATGTGGTTGATGTTGTTGTTGCATATAATAGAGTCATAGTACTCGTTGTATATTAAAGTAGAATAATTAGCAAAATGAACATTAAATTTAACTTAAGATTTTAAGAGGTTCAATATAAGCAAACACTTTAAAACGCTCTAAAATATTGTAGATGTGAGACAGAGTAAAAGAAATGTTTTAAGAGATTAGTGTCTCTAAAAGAGCAACAATTTTGTAGATTGAAGAGTGTAAATCGGTTTATGGAGCTTTAAGTATCTACAATATATTTTTTGATAACTTTTAAATAAAGATTATTGCTTAGAAATTGTAATATTCAGTTAAAAAATTTTAAAGTTCCCTTAGCAAATTTCAATTCTAAACCTAAGAATTGATCAGATTTAAAATTTTATATAGAATCAAAAAGAAATTTTATTTAACAAAATATGGAAAAATTTTAGAAAGTTGTCATCTAGAGTAATCAAAATTTATTTTGCTTTCATTACTTGCAAAAACAATAATTTCTTGTATTGGAATTAAAAAACTGAATAAAGAATTTCAAGAACTCTAAAATTAAGTATATTTCTGGCAAAAAGGCAGAAAAAACATCGTCGTATTGTGAGTGTAGGACATTGTCATTAAAAGTAAAGCACTTTAATTTCCTTCTTTTATTCCAACCACTATTATCAAAGTTACCGTTGTAGGGTGTATTTTTAAATCTAATGGAGTTTGAAATTGTAAGAAATAGCACAAAATTTAAAATGTGTATTCATAAATTTTTATATGCAAAATACGGCATGTATGTACAATGTACATACATACAGGTACTGAGTTTTGTTTGAGTTGCTACAGCGTTTCTGGTTTGTTTGCATGAACCATGCTTTTCAGATATCCCCACAAAAAGAAGTCAGGAGCAGTGAAATTAGGCGACCGAGAAGGCCAATCAACATCACCATTTCTTGAAAAAACTTGCTGCAGAAAGAGGTCTCGCAGTAATTCTATTGTAATCCTGGCTGTATGCAATATGGCACCATTTTGTTGAAACCACAAGTCAGTCACGCCCAAAGCATGCAGTTGTGCCGTTAAACAGTTTTCAATCATGATATCGCTCTCCATTGACAGTTACCGTTACGTCGTTTTCAGTTTCAGTAAGATCCAATGATTTCTTCTGATCAAATTGCACACCAGACTGTCACTTTTAATTGATACAAAGGAGACTGATGAATAATTTGAGGGTTTTCCATTGGCCAGAACCGACTATTCTGTTTATTCACGTACCCATTCAAATGAAAATGTGACTCGTCCCTCATTATGATTTTTTCCTGAAAATCGGCGTTGCCATGGGCCAGCGATTTTAACAATTAAAACACGTTGGTTCATCGACTGTTTTTCCATAATAAATTTGCTTCGTCTCTACTTCACGACTGCCATATATGAACTGTCGAGGCTAATGTTTACCAAAATGGCGGCAAAACAAAGTAGTATACCTTCACGGCGGGCATCCAGTACAAAAAACGTATCCGAAAAATAACATGGTCAATTAAGACATGAAACTGTAAATTTTTCTGTATTTAATGGTGTATATAGGGTCTGTTGTAGTGTGTTGGCTTACTAAGACGATTGCGCTGGGGATTCAAATCTCAATTCTGACATTTTAAAAAAAGAAATATAAAAAAATATTTCTTTTGGCGACTACCTCTCAGCAATCTGCTGGCAAAAGCTTTACAACCCTGTGCCAGGATTACGGCCTAGCTTCTCGCAGCACTTATGTTGTGTGTGTGTAAATTTTTATCTATGAGTATCGGGACCAACAGTTTAATGTCGACTCCGAACGACAGACTTGAGAAGGTTGTTCATGGCAATTAATTTCTCTCAGAGCTTTTGGCAGAAGACTACTGAGAGGTAGTCGCAGAAAGAAATATTATTTTTCATATTTCTTTTTTTTTACGATGTCAGAGCTGGGTGTCGAACCCAGGGCTCATGTCTTAGTAAGCCAACACACTAACCACTAGACCACGGCGACTACAAAAAGAAACATGCATGTTGGATATTCAATCAAAATGAAGCTTCCAACTAAATCTAAAAATAAATTGAGCATGAAAATAAGTTTTCTCTTTTTCTTTACAAATATTTAAATTTTAAAATTTATTACATTGCGTTTTTTTAATTTAAATTTTACCCCTTCACCTTTTAGCTAAAATGTTTATAGATGAGGGTGTTGCAATCCAACTCTTGTTTTTTTTTAAACAAATCGTTATTGTTTTATGGTATTTTATTGCACTCTGCTGTTCCCTCTCATGATTAAAAACCACTAAAACCTGTATTGCCAACCTGATTGCTAGCCAGGCAGACCTTCTAGTCCCATTATATTTTGTGACAGTGACACTTTATTTGCGTGACATTAGAATATATCTGTGGTCTAACATTTGTGGCAAGAGAACACAAAAAAAATAAGTTTTTAAACTTTTTATTGCCGTTTTCATTCAACAATAAGTTTTCAAATAAAAAAACTTACAAAAAAAAAAATTAGAATATAAAAAACTGAACTTATTTATTACTGACACTATCTCAATTGGTTTATGCCATGTTTTCTGAGTGTATGGCTTATACTCGTACATGCCACATAAGAACAGCACTGGCCCGTTTCAACCATTATTGCATACCGAGTATGCAAATGTGTCCAAAAATTGGTTAAAAAAAAACAAAAACAAAAACAAAAATATAAATAAACATGTGTAAAAAGGAAATTGTAAACAAAATTGCCTGGAAAGCCAACTTCAATAACAAAACAGGAGTCTAAGAATTTGCACAAAAAAAAAAACAGCATAAACAGGGTTATACGAGAGTTGATGTATTGTGTTTGTGCGGCAATATTTGCAATATCTTAAATCTTTAACTAAAAAAAAATTACCAATAATTTATTCTGGCATTCTTACTCTGCAGGGAATGTCTATAGTCAAATTGTAGTGAATTACTAGTGACCAAGTGTAGACCAATCAATGAAATTGCCTATTGACAAATAACATGGTCTTGTCATTGAAAATCTACCAGTAGACTTTAGCACTATTGATGAGCTAGTTCTTTTGCGGTCATATAGAGACAATAGAACCAAATAGTCACTTGTACATTTTTATGAGATTGGTCTACAATTTTACTACTTTTTTTAAAATTCAAAAAAATCCATTTTAAATATTAAAACTAATCAGCCCTGCTACAAAAAATTAAAACAGACTTTAAAATGGATTTTTATTTTTACGTTTTCAACTTTTCTTAACTGCGTTCCTATACCAATGTAACAGTAGCATCCAGGGGAGACGCTTCTTACCAAAATCTGTGTTCTTTTGCCCAACAACGTTTCTCTAGAGAGTGGAACATCTAGACCTTCTTCTTTTAAATTCAATAGCAGCTTCTCCAAACATTTTCTAGAAGGCGTTGTTTCGATGCACCACTTTTTCAGCTCTTCTAGCAACTCCAATTTTGAAAGAGCAAAATTTTCCAAATGCTTCACAAAATCTTAACTTTCATTCACATTTTTAATATCACTGTTTTCCTGCTCACATTGCAAACTTCTATTTTTGTATAACATTCTTTGTTTTTTAACAAGCCTTTTATATATGATTCCTTTTAATAATTTTTTATATAAAATAATTTAAAGCACTTTTTTTATTTAGTATACATAAATTTTAATAAAATTTGTTTCACAAAACACGTATTTCTCTTACAAAAAATCGGATGCAATATAAAGAAACACTGTAAAACAGAAATCTCAACATATTGACTGCACAGCGCAATAAAGACAACTGTTGACGCGTTGACAATGTCACCAGAAATACACTAGTACGGTCATCTCTGACGTATCTCTTACTCGCGCTTAAAAGGGAAGCTGGTGACATTTTAACTAGTGCAATTGTTGTTAGAGAAAATGTACTGACAAAGAGACATATGGTTCTAGGCTGACTACAGGGTATAGACTGTGGAATGAAATTTCATATTACTTAGACGGACTTTGTCCTAAAAAAACAAATTAATATCCCATAATGCTCATCGTTTTAAGCGGAACAAGCTTAAACTCAAAACCTCAGCCTCAATATAAAAAACAAGATAAAAATATTTAAACTATTGTCTTGAGTTGGCAGATTTTAGTTAAAAATGTCTCTCACTACCATTTTTATAATAACCGTAAATGTTATAATCTGCTTTCTATGTATATATGTTAGCTGTTACCTTTACCTAGCTTGACAAGTTCATTGTGTAACTTTCTTAAATGCTTTATTTTTATTTCAATAATATAATAAGAAGTGCAAAAGAGTACATTTTAGCCGTAATTTGCTTTATTAACAAATACGCCGTGCAAGCAGTCATAAGATCACTTGATATGTATAATAATGAAGCAATTAAAGGCGTAGTCGCCGTGGTCTAGTGGCTAGTTTGTTGGCTAGCATTTTAACAATCACATTATTTTTTGAATGCTCGTTAATTATTTAAACTTTATCTTCCATATTTAAAGCGTTTCTTTGTCTTTTTACCACTGGTAGCAATGTCACACTTCTGACTCATCGTCTACAAACAAGGGGTATTCCCCGTTTTAATTACGGATAACTAAAAAAATTGAAAACATTACAAACAAAAAGCAATAGACTGGTCTTTGGGCATCACGGTTAAACGGGGCCCGATTGCACTATATTTGCTATTTCTGAAGATAAACTACATTCACTGAATTTTTCAGCTAATAGTTAGTCTGCCGGAATTGGCCATCGTCAGGTATCTTAAGAATTCCTATTAGGGTTTATTTTACAACCGCCAAACGCAACATCAAATTCAATACCTTATTCCGTTCTAAAGCCTTTTTAAAATATTAAAAGGTCTTCTCGTTTCACTTTCAAGGAGTTGAATTTTCACTATAGCTTGAAGTTTAAAATCATAAGAAATTAGATATTCGAGTTTGTAAGGAAATCTTAGAATAATGCGATTTAACCGTGGTGGTCTAAGTTTCTGCTAAAAAGCAGACATTCGCTAGTCACCGTTTTTTTTTACATCATAACTGAAGATCTCTTTTGAATAACTCTATGAGTTAAAATGTTACGAAAAGAAATTTCCCTCTTTTAATAATCAGCATAGGCGACTGCTTAAAATTCAGCCAGACAAAGATTTTTCTTTACAAGTTTCTACTGAAGTAAAGGATGGATTATGAGGTCCTTATTTTTGCCATACCGAAAGTCAAACTAAAGTTGTTTTGCTCTTTAGCGTTTCCTAATTTACACAGAACGCAGGTTGCTCAAAGCAACCTTGATAAGCAAGAAAAAGGCCATGCATATTTCTGTCTGTGAAGTGATAACGATAGCAAAACATTAATGGCAGCCCTCGCATGTTATTTAAAAACAGTTAAGGCACTAGAGGTGTATCCAAACAAAAGGGATTGTGCAGAAATAAAGTTTGATTGCGGCTTTAAAATACAATTTATTTTATGGTTAAAACAACAAAACAATCAAATGGTATTTGCCACACATACTATATGGCATAGACATACATATTTATATTTAAATTATTTTTATTGCTTAATTAAAAAACTATATATTGTATAATATTTGCAAAAAAATCTTTTTTCAATTTATTTAAAAAATGTCAATTGTACGTTTATCGGTTAACCTAATGGTTAAGTTCCCTTTTTTCTTTCTTCTTTTAAATTTCTTTTATTATTTAATTTTAATTTTTAGAATTTCATTTTAATAGTCTGTGTCTCCAACTAGGCGTATAAAATCATTTTATATATGAAAAATGATTTTTAATGTCTGCTTAGCAATTAAATGCCAACACAAACCATTTAAAAGCTTTTGAAAACCAACAATCATCAGGTAATTGCTAGAAAATTTACTGCCTGCAACAAATGATAATTGCTTATGGAGCGTACATTTAATGTGAGAAGATGACTTGGATAAGTAGCCAACAACAGCACCAACAATGATAATAAGAAAATTTTGTCTAAAATACGAGCAATTTAAAAGGAAATGGTTTAACAGCACAAAAATAACTTCAAAGTGCCAATTACTTTTAAGGAAAAATCACACTTTTTATAGCCAAACACCCATCCGCCTTGAAACATACATTTGTTTGTAATTCTTTAACTGCTAAAGATGCCATTAAATAGATAAAAATTTGCTCTGACTGAATAAGATGTGAAAAAAGTGAATGGTTGTGTGAAAAGGAAGAAATTATTTCAGGTTTTTAATTTTAATGATGATGCAACATAAAAACTTTAAGTTTTACAGTGGTGAGTCGAATAACTAAACAGTCTGGAAAAATAAAATAGAGTAATTGAAATAAAGAAATAAATAAAAAAAAAAAAAGATGAGAGTTTAGAATTATGACTTAACTAATGAATTAGTACTGAATATATGGTTACATAAAAGTATGGTGTAGAGGTGCAAGGCTGGCGGAGAGCAATCGCTCTCTGGCAGGGTTTCCCATGCCAGAAAGTTAGATGAAGACCATTTACGAAGAACTATCCCAGGTGTTGGATCAGGGAGAACAGCAACCACATCATCTCCAGTATTATTATGATATTTTATTCCTCCCCTAGTTTTAACTTTACTGTGCGGGGTTCTTGGGGTTGATTGCTGTTGGATTACTTAGTGGTGAAGGCATAACACTGGCCATTGAATAACCAATCAACAACAACCGATTTTTAAAGTAGGACCTTTGTTTTTTTCTGACTGATAAAAGATATGATATTAGGAGATTTAAATCAAAGGTCCACACCATTTTTCCCCTTCCTCGCGTACTTTCCTAGGCCAGCACCATGTACTACATGAGTAGGGATCATCTGCTAGGTACTGGCCTCAATAAAAACAACGAAAAAAAACTGTCCATATGGCTGAATAAGTCATATGGACAGTGGGCAATATTGCTTGGGCAAAGTAGAAAAAGTATTGAGTACTCGATATCATGAATATTTACCGGTACTCAATATTCAAAAGTAACTATTTGATATTTATAGGGTTATATTCTGTAGTATGTTATTGCAAGTTTTCCTTTAAATAAAAAAATAATACAAGCCTGTGTTTTAAAGAAAACAATACCAAATTAACAGAAGGATAGAAAAGAAGAATTTGTGACACCGGATTAATTTACGTTTTAAAAATTGTGTAAAAAAGTTTTAAATAAAAAGGCCTTCAGAAAAAGATGTCAAATGTCGAAGAATTGTACCGAAGCAGAAAAATATGTAGCACAATGTAAACTTAGCCAATCGATGATATCACATGAAGCTATGTGCTGTGAGCTTGTATTATTCTTGTTTTAAAATATTACATTTACAGGAGAAGACAGTTGTAATTTAGAGAAGCATTTGGACTCGAAAAGTAGAATTAGATTTATAGAACGTAGGCTTTAGTTTAGAATTTTTATTTTAATTTTTATCTATCGTGGAAGACGAAGGATTGGAACAGCTTGTAAAAACATTGAACACGTCGTACACGTTACCAACCAGGGGGCCAATTCTGGCAGTCGTGATCGAAATTACATTCGAATAGAGAATAATTTCGACAACGAACAATTTTCTAATTCTGTTATTCGATACGATACGAATCAAATTTTTGTTTAGTGTTGTAAAACATGCAAAAAAAGTCATTTTACAATACTGACAAAAATACAACAAATAGTAAACAAAAAACATATGTACTTTACATATATACATACATACATATGTAAAAGAAATTAAAAAAGGAAAAAAATTTAAATCAAATTAAAAAAAAAAAAAATAAAACAAGTTTACCAGGAATCCATCATTATTTTTTTACTCATCATCTTCCTATACTGATGTGAATTTAAATATGAATCTTGTTCGGCAAAAATGCGGAGTACCAGTGATCCCTTAAGTCTACCAAGCAATGCGTAAATCTTGATATAAGCATTTTGAATGTGTATTATGTTTTGAGAATGTAAGTATATCAAACACCACTAGAAATAATAAATAAAACAGAGTATGACACTGAAACCAACTCAACAAATACTGGAAAAAAAAATCCGCGAAAATATTTAAATAAATTTATGTAAGGACTGAAAATTGCTTTAAATTCATATTTTTTATTTAAATTCGTATTGGTGGACTAGAAGCATTCAATTTTAACGCTATTTGTTCCTAAAGATGGTAAAGTCTTGCCTTTCCTTGCTAAGTATTCGGCAATATGTTCTTTGCCAAGTCCGTAAGTTATGCCATGAAATTTCCTGGAATTTCTTTGTGCATAATTTATTTTTGACCTGAAATATATTTTATAATTTGAAGAAATTAAAAAAAAATTTAACTTATATGTTTATTTTTTGTCTTTACTTATTGTATGTATATAGAAAAACGTTAACTCGAATGGCTTTTTGTTTGCGAGTAAAAACTCGCAAGACTGCATTCGAACAAACATTCGTTATCGAATGGCATCATTAGAAATTTCGATACATGTTATTCGATAACGACTCATAGAATCCCAAAAGTAAAAAAACTCGTACATACGAGTAAGAATTCGATCGTAATCGAATGACAGGTATACTTGAACTCAAAAACTTATACATCCGGAATTTGAAGAAAACTTTAGAGATTTAAAAAATGCCCCACTAGTGTAAAACATGTTTGTGTAACAACAGATGCATAAACATTTGTCGCAAATGCGTCATATATGTATATCTGTAACGGCACATTTTGTTGAAACTAATTAGAACCATAAATCCCATTTTTTGCTTGCTTCGAAAAGTGTGGGGACATACAAGACAAAATTTCATTCGTAGTCTCAGATAATGTCACAAACATTTTAGCAGCTATAAAACCTACAGGTTGGCGCAGCTTACCATTTCTTTTAAATTCAAATAGAAAAAAAGACATTAAAGTATTGAGTAGTATTGAGTACTCAATTTAAAAATAACGGAGTAGTATTGAGTAGTCAAAAGTAACCGCTTTTTACATCAATAGTAGATGGCCATTTGTTTGCCAGAAATCTTTGGAGAAGTTCGTCAAATCAACGGTCATAATATCGTCAAATAGGTAAAGGAGGGCTTCATAAATGTACACATTAGACATAGTTTTGTCAATGACGCAAGTTCATTAATGCATGGCAATACCCTTCAATCCGCAATATCTATTAAATTTGTACATTGTTTGCTATACTACTTTGTAGTGAAGTTTTGTCAGGAAGGTTTTTTTTCTATTTTATAGAATTTCTTATTTTATTGCATATTTATTTCTAAAACGATAATACCAGGTTCAAATCTCAGCTCTGACATCTTGAAATAAAAAGAAATATGATAAAATTATTTCTTTCGGCGACTACCTCTCAGCAGTCTTTTGGCAAAAGCTCTGAGAGTAACTGATTGCCAGGACTAAGCTTCTTAAATAAAAATTAACACACACAACATGAGTACTGCGAGAAGCTAGACCGTAACCCTGACACAGGGTTGTATTGCATATTTATGACGGTTTTACAAAAGTTAATGTTCCAGTCAAAAACTTTAGCATTTTTTATACTTTTTAAAAATAAATCTCATCCAAGAATACATTGCAGGGTATATACTGAGTTTTGAATGTTATCGCTTTTTTTCTGCTTTTTTGCTAAATTTTGTTAACTACTATTTATTAATATTTTCGGCCAAAAAAGTTTGTATTTTAACTGTTCAATATTTATCTTCAAGCTACTTAGGCCCAAATTGTTTCATATAAATAAAACCAAGTTTATTTTATGTTTCCCGACGTTTCGTGAATTTTATGTTCACTTTATCAAGGGAGTCGTCTATTTAAATTCATAATATATATTTTTAATTGGAAATAGATAAATACTACATATAATATAAATACTTACATATAGTTTAGTTTACATATAAACACATTAATGTTACACTGAAAACTTCTTAAACCGTGTAGGTTATACCTCCGCACAATACAAGAAAGTAAGCTTACAAAGTATCACAAATTGTTTTGTATCTAATACTACAGCTGTTGAAATGTTTACATTAATATACATACATATTCTTAAAACAAACAAATTAACTTCATAATACAACAATAATAAAGTTTCTGAGATGATGATTGCTTGTTCTATTTTATTGCCAGTTTATAATTAGTGCTCAAATTGTCTGTGTCCTCTCTGATATTCATAGTCCTATGTATTTTTTGCTGTATTCTTAAGCTCTCTGTTATAAATCTCTTTTTTGTATTATTTATTTTGTCCAGTATTCTTATCTCTTCAAAGTTAGGTTTGTGTTTTGTTTTTATAATATGTTGTGACAATGCAGTACTCTCTTTGTTTTTATTTATGTCTGATACATGTTCTTTTACTCTCGCCTCCAAAATTCTCTTAGTAGTTCCAATGTAAACAAGATCACAGTTGTTGTTATCATCTCCTTTACAAGGGATTTCGTAAACCACATTATTTTGCTGAAGAATTTTTATCGGTGTTTTTGTTTTTGTAAAAACAGCATTTAATGTTTTGTTGGATTTGTAGGCAAAATTAATGTTGTTATTGTCCAAAGTGTATCTTATATTTTTGTTGTCTGTGAGACCTGGTATATATTTAACACTACAGAACAGTTTGTTATTATTAGGGTGGTCCTGTTTATTGTTATCTGTGGGTTTATATGTATTAATTAGGGAGCGGATAATTCTCATGGGAAAGCCATTGTCGTATAATATATTGGTGATTTTTTCTATGTTTTGTCGATGGAATTTTTTGTCACTAATAGTTAGAACTCTGTTTATAAAGTTTCTTGCCGTGTTCAAAATTTGTGATCTGGGTTGTGTAGAGTTAAAATTTATGATTCTACCTGATGATGATTCCTTTGCATACCAATTTAATATTATTTTATTTTCTCTCCTATGCAATTTGGTATCTAGATATGCTATTTCACTATTGTTTTCCACTTCACACGTGAACTGTATTTTTGGATGATACTTGTTTAGTGATGCTAAAATCTCATCTTTGTCGTCCTTGTCAATGATGGCCAGTATATCATCTACATATTTGACTAAATATTTAATATTTATATTTCTATTTAATGTGTTTATATGTAAACTAAACTATATGTAAGTATTTATATTATATGTAGTATTTATCTATTTCCAATTAAAAATATATATTATGAATTTAAATAGACGACTCCCTTGATAAAGTGAACATAAAATTCACGAAACGTCGGGAAACATAAAATAAACTTGGTTTTATTTATATGAAACAATTTGGGCCTAAGTAATTTGTTAACTACTGTTAAATGTTTTTACTTAAACACCTTTCTAATCACATGCATACATACTCATATATAGACAAAAGGTCGTTTTTTTATTTTTAAAACATGTTTTATTCTTCAAAAGTGTCCTTTTAAGATCATTTAAAATTATTTCTTTAAATTGTGCATCTTTCGCTTTTATGAGACTCTGTTTTTAAGTAAGAATATATGAACAAGAAAACACTTAACCAGACAAAAATGGGCCGTTTTTTCTTTTCAATAGAGTAAACGAATTAAATAAGAAGTTAAAAGGACATTTCCTTTTATTGCTAAAAAAGAACAAAAAAAAATTAAGAATAAAGAAGGAAAAAATGTGAAGGAAGACATCAGAAGAATAGAAACGTTGTTACAAATTAAGAAAATAAAAAAAAAAAAAAAAATAAATAAATAGAAGAATCTTAAAATAAAATGTTTTTCTAAAAGGTATGGCTTTTTATAAAGATTCCTCTCAAAGGAAAAAAAAACCAAAATAAGAAATAATGGCAAATTGCTTTTTTACATTGAATTTACCAGCAATATCAAAGCCATTACTATTACTAACAATGGCAAAAAAAAAAAAAAAATGTGTAGAAAAATCGACAAAAAATAAAAGAAAACAAAAGGAAATTTGTTAAAAATACTATTCAGCAGGTCATACATTTGCCAACCATTTACCAATTTTTACATTTTGTGTCTTTGTGTAAATTTTTTTTCCTGTGATTCTTCAATTAAAAGACTTTCACCGAAAAAAAAAACTAAAATTGACAAGTAAAAAAATTAAAAATAAACACTTCCGCTGGTCCTTCAATTCTTTTATACCCTACATTTACTCTTTCTAGCAGATGCATTTGCAATGATGTTTGTTACGTTTCTTTTACTGCAAAAAAAAAAGCTTCGAATTAAAAAAATTAATTCAGAATTATTTAATGAATTTGGATGCTTTAATTATCATATCAACTACAAATTTTCATTTCATTACAGTGGTGCTGCCTTAATCCTCCCTCCCTGAACTTATTCAACTGCAGATCCTTGATTTAATTCGCTGCGCTGCCTCCAATTTGAATAACTACAAAATATTTTTATTTATTTAAATTACAATACAATATTAATATTGCATTTAATTATTTCGATATGAGTGACTGAAACCTCTGCTCGGTGTAGTGTGACAGACCAGGGTCTCTGGTAGGATTCGAACCAACAACCTTCGCACTAGCAGTCTAGCACACTACCAACTAGACTACTGGGGCTCCTAACTGCAAAATAACCTTCTACTTAAGTCTTATATATGTAAGTCTTACCATTGGTACTTTGATCTGTAAAAACTTCCATGTCTAACCGATGCTTACTTTGGACTCTTCAGAAGGTACTATACTATACTATACTATATAAAATTGAATGTGTGTTTGTTTATTTGTTTGTACCTTATAGGAGATCAAACGTCTAGACCGATCCTCCTGAAATTTTCACAGCATTTAACTGGGACTCTGGCATGATTAATAGGGTACTTTTTTCGAATACGCCCACTTTTTTAAAATTATGTAATTGCTTCCATATAGTTTTTAAAAGATATACTTCAAATTGTATACAAATTATACTCCACGTGAGGTAGAAATACACATTTTTTACGCCACGCCCCCTTTCATGCCAAATTTTGTTTGAAAGTTTTAATCTTTTTGTTCTATATACAAATATGGTGCTTCTTTACTACGTTTATTAACGACTTTACCTCAAATTTAAAATACATTTAAATTAAAATAGTGGGGTAGCCTCACTCTCTTTCTCCCACAACTGTCTGCAAAATATATAAATACTTTAAATTATATTATATAACGAGGGGGTAGCGAAGCACACCGGGTTCAGTTAGTATAATAATGAATTACAATTCCATGAGACTGTAGTGAAAACACAATTCGTTTGGTTTGATTAAAGTATTCATTCTAATTAATCTTTAGCAACGTAAACTTCGCTGGTGTCGTGGTCAGAATTGGTCTTCTTTGATATAAAAAATTACCGTGCTTTTATACTAATTTTGGTTGATTTGACAATCCCAAATCAAACCTTATTTCAATACTATTCCAATGTTAAAACATTGGTGTATATGTTTTTACATCTACTTATTATTAGTTTATATATTAGCCTCTAATTTATTAATAAATTCTGTGTTTGTGCCATAGGCTAAATGGGCGAAATATAACACGAGTCAATTGCCTACTTTGACAAATTATATTTCACACGGTAAAGAGTGGTATGAGTCACACACGATCACAGTCAGTGCAATACAACAACAACATACATTGAGTTTGAAGTACATCGAGAACTATCATAAGCAACAACATATGTACGTAGTACTATATAGAGCACTGTCTTGTGTCATGCGCTTACTGCTTACACATGCTATACTGTGTATTACAGACACTAAAATCACCGTGGGTGATTAGGGACATTATATGTTCTTTTTTTATACAGATAGTTGCCGTGATAAAATGCAAAAAAAAAAAAAGAAAAACAATACTTGCTCTTTCAAAGTCTTAATTGACATAATCTAGTAATTTGTACGACTCTATAATGTTTAGCCTCCCATAGAAGAAGCCTGCATCAGGCATGTTGCTTAATGTAGTTTTACACTATCCCACTGAGTATAACGTCACTTCAAAAACTCAAATAAAATGAAAAAGTATATTAGTGTGAAAACAATATGTAATGAATTGTCAAAAAATACGGATAGAAATTTGACAGTCGTATGGCTCTCATCATTTTTAGAAATTTTTCTAAACCATTAGATTTTTCATTTTATAAGAGTTGCTTTTTTACACAAATATAAGAAAAAATCAGGGTTGGAAACTGGAAATTATTCACCATAATTCTGCTTATTGCTTTTTTTTTATTAAATAACTACTAAAATACAAAATATAGTTAACATTTCAAGTTCTTTCCCTTTAACATAGAATAAATTACAAATATTTGTTGTAAAAAATAATTAAATATGGCTTTTATTATGAAATAGAAAGAATAGAAAGAAAAAAGCACAAACAGCTGTTGTTTCCATTTCATTTTAAATGTGATAGTGTAAAAGCAAAATGTAATAAAAACAATTTACGTTTGATTTTTTGACAATCAGACCAAAAACCATTAGATTTTGTTTTGACAAAATCCAATGAAAATCTTAAGACTTGTAGAATAGTGTAAAAACACCTTTATCTGTTGTCTTTTCTTTATTCGGATGTGTGAATAAACTCTTTTAAGATTTTATTTATTACAACATAATCTGTTTCACAAACTGCATTAAAGTGTAGCATATTTTTAAAAGAGTTCAAATACCCACAGGTTTTTTTTGACATTCATACGAGCTTGCTTTAAATGACAGTTTCTATGTGTGACACATCCTCTTCGTTTTTAAATTCGTTGTAACATTTTCTTAAAAGAAAGACAGTGAAAAACAAAAATTACAAGAAAAAACTTTTTTTTATTACTTTTCATATTTAGCTCTATTATAAAATTTTTTTATTTTTACAAAATGTTTTATAAGTCCAAATACTTGAAGTCAATGGACAACTACAGTTTCCGCTTTAAAACCGACAAATAAAAAAAATCAATTTCTTATTAAAGGTTTTGTTTTTTACATCATTAATGTGTGCTAAATATAAAGAAACTGCATACAGTTGCGTGCAAACAATTAGGCACACCGAAGTAATATTAAGTATAACTTATAAAAAATTCAAAGATATATGGGATTTTTCAAAAATTATCGACATTTTGATATTTTTTTCCAAATTTTTTTTTTGATGACACGAATGACGCTTTGATGAAGTGAAGGGTGATACCAAAACAGTTCGCGTTAATCATTTATTGCAAACGGCGCGAAAGTTATGGAGGTTTTAAGTTAAAATTTCTTAAAAAAAATTTAAATTTGTTGGTTTATTTTAATAACTGTTGTATGGATGCATGAAACTCCTTTCAAATTCACATTAAATTAATGAATTAATTAATCACTCATTAAAAAAAACACATATACATAATTAAAATTTCTTAACATTAAAAAAGGCGAATTTTTGCAAAAATGTGAATGTTTCACCGATTGTTATAATACGTGTTTATATAACGCATAACTAATTTACAGAAAAACAATATTTTAACTTGTAAATTTAGAAAATAAAAAAAAAATTATATAAGAATTATTTTTGAGGTTAGGATTTTTTTTTTGATCTGTAAAATTTAAAATCATGAAAATTTTTTAATGCCTATTCGGTTTTATTATCAAGCTTAAAAAAACCTATCATTTGCTGCTAATCGCGGCGGAATCTATACATAACTGCAGATGTCACAAAGCAAAATGTGTTTGAAGAAAAATGCCACTGTACCCTCTAAATATGGACCGAATTCAACCGTATTTATATATGATCTTTAGTTCACCGCCGCACTTCATTTCCAATACTGGACATTGATTTTAAACCACGGATTAATTAAAAAAAAAAACGCGAAACAAAATTATGAAATTTCGCAAAATTTTTATTTTCTTTAAAAAATTATTAAAATATTTTAACGCCTTCTTGACGTGGAGGTGCCATCTACTAAGAAGTTTAGATCACGTAATACCTAAACCAGTTTTAAATAAGATTGCAAATGTCAGGCGCGAAAAACTGTCATTTTTGACAAATTTACGCCAATTCTGTAGTTTTAGGTCATCGTTCTCAGCAACTAGCAGCCTGATATCGACGTGATATGGCGCAAATTTTAGCAAATTAAACCATCTATTAAATACTCTTGACGAAATGCAATTTTCTTGAACGGCGCAAAAACGCATTAGAAAAAACTGCGAAAATTGAAAAATCCGAAAATTTTGGTTTCAAAAATGAACCGCTGTACAACTTTTTCCCAAATAGTAGTATGGGAATAACTTTTATAGTGTAAATATCTACTAAGTCTAGTGACTTTATTTTATATCAGTGGGCATCGGAAGTTTAAAACTAAAAGTAGAAAAGTGATGAAATATGAGAAAACTCTTGTAAATTTCTAGCCTTTTTTTGAGTTTTTCGATATTTGAGTGCCCATAACTTTTAGAGATAAAGACCTGATGGTCTGAAATTTAGAATTTCCCAGTTTTCTAGTGTGGCTTACCATTCCCTTTTGACCGGTTTGATCAATTCGAAAAACTGGAGAAATAATAAGCATCTGAACTTAGTTTCAACAAATGTTGAAAATTATTGAAATAGCGCATATATAAATATGAAATTCATTATTTTTTTTAAATAAGAATTAAATTGGTTTGAGCTTAAGGTCCCTACGTCTATGCGTTGCATGTAGAATCTACAACAAATATTGTTATAACACTTGTATATACGAGTACATATATGCCACACACACGCGTAAACGTAAAAGAAAAAGCATTAAAACAAACAACAACAGACACATGTTAGAACTTTACATAACAAACAAATAACACGCGCACACAAACGATCAGTTTAAAAGTGCTCAGTATTGGGCAATTGAGTTTGTGTCATCCTTATTATAAAATTTTAAAGTAAAAACTTATATTTGTAAATATACGGAAACAGATCTTTTTTAAACTTTTTTCAAATTTATTAACTTACTGAGAAATATATATGTGATTGAAGTAAATGTGTATTTTGTGTACCTGCAAAGAAAAAAATAAAAAACATAGTTAGAAAAAAAATTTTACAGTAAAATATTTTAAATAAATATTTGTATTTTAAAGTATTAATACAGGGTTGTCTAATTTTCGGTTAGAAAAGTTAAAGTTAAATAAACATGTATAAAGCTACAATGCTGATTGACATTATTTATGATTGTCTATGTTAGATTGGTTACAATAGTTGATCCTTTGGAGGTGGTTTTAACTTGAGGAATGTTGGTTTTTAAACATTCTAACGTTAATAGATTATCCGAGTTGACACGATCTGCGAACTAGACATACAAAAAATTTCTAACGGCGTCAAATGGCAAGATCTTGGTGACGAAATTTAAATTCCACATCAAGAAATTGACCGTGTTGTGTGGCTTTTGACAACAAAGTAGGTTAATCTTACGGCCACAGCACTTTGAATTGATAGTGGCGGTTTTTCAGAGTCAATTTTGATAGAATAATGTCATCTTCAGATCATAAAATTACTTTCCCCGAAAACAAAAGCTTCTCTCCAATCAATTAATCCGAGTCCCATGTGCTACAATTAAACATGCTGAAGGAAACATTGTTCGAAAAAATCAGTAATAACAAATCCGCATTGTGAATGATCAGCTGATTTTAGCTGTAGCTCGATTTTTACTTTATAAGATATACTTTATGATGATTTGCCCTTACCCGTGAAGTCATTCAGATCCAATAACTCAAATACCGAAAGTGCAATTGGGTATGTCTTTTTTCAAAATTGGCGTGGTACCTCTCATACAAACTAAATACTGATTTTTGTATATCTTGAGAAGGGTTAAAGCTAAAGTTGTGGAATTGGGTCTGAATAACCAGAAAGTGGCTGGAATTGAACCTGTGGGAGTTGCATCTCCCATACAAATTAAATACTGATGTTTGTATTTCTTGAGAACGGTTCAAGCTAAACATACTAAGTTTGTCTGAGCGACTTCACGTTCAAAGAAAATCATTAGTCAGAAAGCAAGAGGAATTGGACAAATTGGCGTGGTACCTGCCGTACAAGTTCAATATTGATTTATTGAGAAGTGTTGAAGCTTAAGTTTCTGAATTTGGTGAGATTGATTTCGTAGTCACTAAGTAGACAAATAGTAGTGGTAGGTATAGCGAAGCACACCGGTTTTAGGCTAGTAATAAATAGTACACAAAAGAATGCAATGCATTTAAAAAAAAACTTATTATTTGATGACGACTTTGGGCAGGTGGCAATGGCAATGGCTCCATATTTCTTTGTGAACGACATTGCAGTGCTGTAGCTCGATTGGTTACTAAATTTTTTAGTTTTAAATTGGTTTGATATTGACCTTAACTTCATGTAATTTTAACAGAAAGGGTTTGCTAGATATAGAGCTAATGCCAAATTAGATATATTGCAGGGGAAATTTCAGGATAGGTCATCTCTAGTAAAGGAGGTATAAACAGATCATTGTGATCGTGCGATTTGACTCAGGTAGGCATTATATGGTTGGGTTTGGTTTAGACGCAGTTCCTTAAAGAAAATGCAATCCTTGCCATTGTATATATTCTGTTTAACGTAAACACCAGATTTAAAAAAGAATTAGAAACATTTGATGCGCTCCATTCAACAGAACTAAAGAGAGTACAGAAAAGATGTTTCATTTCATACATTATGAAAACGATTTAGAATAGGAAGTATTGACATTAACTCAAAAAAACTTTTATTTATTTAAATCTAAAGACAGGTAGTGTAGTCGCCGTGGTCTAGTGGTTAGTGTGTTGGCTTACTAAGACGATAGAGCTGGGTTCAAATCTCAGCTTTGACATCTTGAAAAAAAAAAGAAATATGAAAAAATTATTTCTTTCGGCGACTACCTCTCAGCAGTAGGCAAAAGCTCTGGGAGTAATTGATTGCCATGAAAAAGCTTCTCAAATCTGTCTGTCGTTCGGAGTCGACTTTAAACTGTAGGTCCCGGTACTCATGGATAAAAATGAACCCACACAACATGAGTGCTGCGAGAAGCTAGGCCGTAACCCTGACACAGGGTTGTAATGGCCAATTATGTATGTATGTATGTATGTATGTATGTATGTATGTATGTATGTGTGTATGACAGGTAGTACTTTTTTTCGCTAATTCTTCATATTTCCTACGAGACTTCTTATTTAAGTTATAAAAATATTTAATTATCTTTTCTGCTCTAACCTTCAAATAGTTATTTAAAATCCTAAAATAAGTTTTAATTAAATCATAGAATAAGGTACTTTTGCTTTTGTTTCTCTCTCTCTCTCTCTCTCTTTTAACTACAGAGGTAATCTTCCTTTAATAAACATCTCATAGAGTGATTAAAAAATAAATTCTGATCATAATACCTTTACAAGTTAATACTCTTCTATGACATGCAACATTTCCGAAATGCAATTCTCTGTATGTGTTTATGTTTCATGCTGATTCTATTATTATACTTAAACTCATACCACTACAAAATAATGTGTGTGTGTGCATGTGTGGGTGTATGCATTGTTCTGCTGCTAATCACTTAAGACAACAAAAGCCAATCAAAATGTAAATAAGAACAACATAATTGTCACAGGAATCATTCGTTTTTTTTCACTCTCCCTCTCTCTTTCATGTGTATGAACAGTGCATATGCAAGTGTATTTGCAGTATTTATATGGGCGCCTATATGTGCATGACATTCATGTATTGCTTTACCATACATTTGTGAATTCATTTGAAATCTCCCTCACATTTATAATGGCAAAGAATATCCGAAATGTGAACAGGAATGAATAAACATTGCACAGTGTTTCTATGTTCATAGGATTTTTTTACAGGAGGTGTAAATTAAAATTAATTTCCTAAAAGAGCCATGCTGGCCATGTTGGCGCCAGAAGGCCGAATTTTGATCGGCTTTACAGTCTAATAAAAAAGGTTTCATAATTTTCTTTTAGGGCTGCCGTGGCCTGTATAACGCGTTCGTCAATTTTTCGTCCGTCATATGTTATGTGGACGACGTGTTGATTAACTTAAAAGATAATATGCGCCATTCTGCTCTAAATCTTTTTTAATTTCGTTCATATAGGAGAAAGATTTTACTTTTTCGCACAGAAAAGTGTAAGGGTGTACACATTAGAAGTATCTCATATTGGAGGAAAAAAATAGTGTTCCTCGATTTATAATAACTGTCATTAAAGGGATCCAAAGCAGTCCTCATTTTATCAGATATTTTGTAAGGATTTTCTTGAGTTTAACCCTTATTATCTAAATTGGGTATGTATATTCCTTCAGTGGAATTAAGACAGTAAGGTATAGCTACATAATAATAAAAAGAGATTGGTCATTGTTATTTTATTTTTCCTAAATCGTGACGTGGTTGACAACTTCCTAATAAAACTACAACAAGGTGACTTAAAAATTGTCATCTGACGTTCCTCGACTGTAATTTTTTTAAAATAAATTTATCGTTTTCAGTAGGCTCTTTTTAATGAATTAGAAAAACATGATGTCGTTAAATTTGTTTTTGAGACCAATACTCAGGGATAAACCCCTACTCCTGCAGTGCATTTCCTCAATAATGTCTTAAGGGCGCTGAGGACAAATTAATGAATTTTAAAAAAATAGTTTTGTTCAATAAAAATAATAGTAAAAAAAAAAATATATATATAGATAGATAGATGGATGTTAAGCGCCTTATGTCAATTTGATTACTCAAAAGCCAGTGTTATACTTTCACCCTTGAATGATCAACAGCAATTGCCTCATCTGTCGGTGGATGTTGAATGTGAGTGGTGAGCGTCTTCAATAGGTTAGCTGTTTTCTTTCCGGAAGGTGGCGCTGTACTTCTGATCATTTGTTTTTGATGGAATAATAGACTGGAAATATCAGGGAGCGGTTTCTTCAAGATGGACTTCCTGGCCGCTACCAGAATTATGAAAGGTTCCTTAACAGAACTTCTGACCATAAGTTACCTCATTTCACATAAATATTTTATCTGAGGAGATTCAAGAGTCTGAGGCTTTTTGATATAGACACTTGTCTTCAAGGAAATCAATAAAATATGGTGTAAATTGGAAAGCCAGTGCAAATAGTCAAAATGTGAAAATTAAGCGGCCCGAAATTGCAGTTCCGTTTATTGTTCACATTAGCGGTTAGGTTTGCGGCATCAGAAAAATAAAGTCCATGATGTCTCCAGTGTAATTACACCGGACAGTAAATTTAGGAAGGTGTAATGGTGTCTTGTTTGCAGATTTTTGCTTTCCCAGTAGACTTTAGTTGCTTGTTTATATATGTATGTACTCTCTGCGCGGAAAATGGACTATGTCGCTTTAAATGATTTTTAAGTAAAAGTTGTATTTTTTGGTCATGATTTAGAATGCCGTAAGCATAAGTTACGCGTGCTTGGCAGTTACCGACTAGCAACTAAGGCACTGCCAGCTCTATGAAAGGGAACATCTTCAACTCTATCAGCAACATTATTTGTAAAAACCGAAGATTTTTCTCTGCGGTATTTTAAAGAGAACTACTGTATCGATTCGCCCACACCTGACAGCAGCAGCTATTAAACACTGTAATATTTTTTCTGCTGTGATGGACAAATATACGTCTAATACATCCGATGAATTACATACTCGTACATAATTGGCAAATACAGCACTTTTTAAGACTTATGGCCTTGCTTCTCCCTTATTGTGTGCGTCAATTTTTATAAATGAGTACCGGGACCTACAGTTTAACATCGAATTCGAATGACAGACTTGAGAAACTTGTTCATGGGTAGGGATTTATTCCCCTGAGTATTTGTCTTAAAAAAAACAGGTGGTTGCAGGAAGATATATTTCTTTCCTTTAAGACGTCTGAGCTGGGTTTTGAACTCGGAGCTCTCGCTTAGTAAACCAACATATTGTCGCAAGAATTAAGGAACGCTGTAACTAAATATCGAAAATATGTATTTTGCATAATTTTTCTCAGAGAAAAAATACGCGTCGATTGGTCCCGGTCCCAGATTTCTATGATGAAAAGAAATTCACTTATGCCGCCTGCGTTTTGAAAAATACCAGTGTCTTTGTTCTACTTTCATACAGGTTTTTTGGCTCTGGTGAACATTTAAGGTTTTGTCAGTTACAGCGTTCTTTAATTCTTACGACGATATATATTCGACTAGGAAGGCCACTAACGAACAATTATGCAAAAAAATCGAAAAATTTCTTCCACATTCTTGAGGAGTATAGCGATTTGCCATTTTCGTAAATTATATTATTTTCTGATGAAATAATGATGGCGTTTGCGTCACCTTTTATTTTATTTTATTTTTTTGTAAAATATTCGAACATTTTTTTTATAAGTTTAAAAATAACATTCATTTGTTGTTTGTTCTAGAACAGTCTGCTCAAACCAGTATCAATTGATGCTAGCAGAGTATGCTTTTGCTGACAGTTTTGATCTTCTTCTAAACAATCTTTGCAATTACTTATTATTCTGGTTTCAGCTGCAATTTCTGGTCTCAATTAACACCTCCTTTTACGTTACCCTTGTAATTTATCCTTCTTTTAGAAAATTGTTATGTGTGTAAATTAAAACTGGAAACAAAGTTGTCCAAAAAGCTACTTTGTGGCTTTTTAAGTCCCCACTGCTCAGTTACACATTAAACTCGCTATCACATTCCTAAAGCCTGGACACAACGACAAAGTAAAGGAATAACTTTCTCATGCACAGCAAAAGCTACCGTTTCTACTTCTACTCCTGTAACTCAAGCTCAAGTAAAGGATAAACGATTTGTATGTGCTTTTGTTTGTAACACTAGATGACCGTGTATGAGTATTTAGAAAAAGGATTATTTTAAGACTATGAATAAATGAGTATGTGTGTGTGTTTGTGTGTGTATGTGTGTGTTAAGTCATCTACATATTTTATTTATGTGCACACAGCCTTCGGGCTGTTTAACTTTTTCAAACATAAACACTTAATTCTAAACACACATACACACACACACACCCAAACACACATTTAATTCATTTTCTCTAATACTCTATTGGTGTAATAATTTTTACAGGAGTATGAAGAGTATGGTTTTTGTGAAAATTTCATATCGTTGTGGGTTTTGTATTTGTGATATTTATTGTTGTTGTTGGTGTTGTAATTTTCGTTGTTGGTGTTATTTTATATATGTATAAGTATTGTTGTATATTATGTTGTAATTGTTACTTGACATGCAAAAGAGTTTTAATTGAATTATTCTCGTTATATTGTCGCCATTCGTTTTATCAGTTTAGTTTCAAATGAAAAAAAAAAACAAAAAATAAATAACGAACCAACAAAAAAGGTTTACAAGTGAAAACTGAACGTTATAAGGCGAATAGAATTTTAACTACTAATAGAAAATATGGGGCAACAGCTGAACATTAACCTATAAATATCCCCAAAAAAGGCCTTTTTAAAAGCTGAAACTTATTTTAACTAATTCTTTACACCATGAAATTTTCAATATATTAAAAATTCGTTTTACTAATGCATTAACAACTTCCATAACAACTTTCAACGATTTATTGATCAAAATGATAAAATCGACATTTGCTAAAACTAAATGACAGATAAGTGGCCAGTGTTACTTAATACCCAAAAAAAGTTAAATTACAAACTATTCTTTGTTGAACAAATTTACTAAATTTTTTTAAAATACTAGCCTTAATCCGGCATGATACTCTACACCTTCCATTACCATTTATCCACATTTTTCGATTGATATTAGCTATAAACGATCTCAAATATATAGATATAAATAGTTAGTTTATGTGGGAGGTACTGCGCGATTACTTTTCCGCCCTTTTTTCTATTGACAATTTTTATTGAATACGAAATCAATTACACCAAATTCAGTAACTTTAGCTTCAACACTTTTCAAGATATAAAGAAATCAATATTTTACTTGTATGGGAGGTACCACCCCCACTTGTCCAATTATGCACACTTTCTGACTGATGATTTTCATTGACCATTAAGTCATTCCGACCAAATTCAGAAACCTTAGCTTTAACAGTTCTCAAGATATACAAAAATCAGTATTTAGTTTGTGTGGGAGGTACCACGCCCACTTTGCACTTTCTGTAGTTGAGTCCATCTATGTTCCAAATTTCAACAAAAGCGGTTCAGTCGTTTAGGCGTGATTGACTGACAAACAAACAGACAGACAGACTTATAAAGGTATTCATATTTTTTTTTGAGACCAATACTCAAGGGTGAACCCCTACTAAATGCTGTGCATTATATTGGAATTTTTGTGGAAAAGACAGTACATTATGACAACAAAACATATATTTTGTTTTCTTATATTATTAAGCGCCTTAGGAATGGAACAATGCAGCAGAAATAAGTTCTTACCAGTAAGACATTTTGTAAGGGAGAAATTGTAAACAATCACTTACTCGTGCGCATCAATAATGCATGATTTTTATATGAAATGAGCCACTAAAATGCAATAGAAACGCAAATTTATTGCAACCAGTAAGCAAATATTATACAAAATTAAAAATAATACCTTATCCTATAGCGTCTTTGGAAGCTTTAAGGTATGAATAAACAACATAATGCTTCCATTATTGCTTACAATTTTATTTACTGCTTCTAAAATTGAAAAATTTTCTGCTGGGAAATTGCAGAATGAACAACGGCAATTGCCCCATCCTTGCATGTTGATTGCGGTGAGTGCCTTCGATAAGTAGGTTTTTAGCTGTTATCTGCAACGTAGAGCTGCAAAACTATCGATAGTCGGCCCCATCGATAGTTTCGATAGTTTAAAAAAAACAATCGATACTATCGATACTATCGATACTATCGGTTTTCTATTTTTCTGAGAAAATTAGAATCGCAATACGAATTTGTGGATATATTTTTACTAGGTTCTTCTAAAATCTAGTGGATGAGTAGAATTCAATTTGTATCGGAAGTCCAGTAAGTAAAACTCTATTAAAATATAGCAAGTACCATGTATGTATATGGGTTAGTATTCGCTTTCAACTGTCTTTCATAATAAATGTATTAATTTAAATAAAAGACATACATATGTATACTATTGTAAAATAGATTTCAATTTTATTACAAAATAACAAAAACAAAAACGCAAATTATTTGCCAAACAAAAAAAAATTAATTAAAGCTGTTAATTTGAGAATTTTTTTTTTAAATTAACGTTAACCGTAAAAGGCTTTAACGTTCAAAACATAAAACATACATTCTACATATGTAAATATCAAAATTCTAATTAAAAGGGATTATAAAAAACAATTCATAAATAAAATTAGATACAGAAGCGTTAAATTTAGGTATTTATAAGTTATACCAGGTTTACCCAATAATTTTTGTTAATGAACAAGAGTTTATCGACCGTCTGTGGTCGTAATTGGCTTTCCGCTTCTCTGAAACTAGGGTGCGAACGTTGAAGGTGATCTAATAAATATGTAGTATTGCCTCTAGTTTTATAATATTTGCCACACATACGGCATTTAGCACAATTTTTATCTTTGTTTATTTCAAAATAAGTCCAAACATCTGAATACGTCCTACATATCTTTTTGGAATATCCTCTTCATCATCGTTGTCTACCTCAATGTTTTCGTTGCCATATTCTATTAAACACAGACAGACATACACATTCCTATGGATGTGTCCATTGGACACATATGTACATACATTTAAATAGTATTGTAATAATACTTACTTTCTGATAATTGTAGGAATCTCCCCATCTTTTAAAACTGTTTTTTATTTAAATATTCTTTATTCTTTTAGAAATACTATTTATAATACCAGAAACTTTTACTTTAAAACTTCTTTGTATTATTTTTGTGCCGCCAATAATTCGCCGCTGTATTAAGGTAGCCGTTGCCGCTGAATAAAAATAACTAAGTTTAAATAAAATTAATTACCCTAACGAGCTTAATAGGATAACACTTTTTTGAAATATTGACTCTATTTTATTTTACATTAAATAAATGCAAATATATTATTTTTATTGAAAAATTAGAACATACATACAAAAATTTACCGGCGGCAAAAAACCTGCGTTGAAAAAGTTTACTTTTAAAATTTTCCGATAGTATCGCTACCGATAGTGAAACCATCGATAGTCGGCCAAGAATGAAACTATCGATACTATCGATAGTACTATCGATTGTTTTGCAGCTCTACTGCAACGTCCTAATTGGTGGCGCTTTTCTTCTGATCATTAGTTTTTCGTTGTCAAAGGTTAACGTGAAATAGAGTGGAATGTCAGAGAGTGGATACTTCGTTGATAGACTTCTTAAAGGGGAGGGGGTACCTCTTTTCTTATTAAATTATAATTTTGAAAAGACTGCAAACTAACTTTTTCATTTTTCACTTTTGCTAGAATTCGAATCTGGGCCGTTTGAATTTTTGTGCGAGCGCTCTAACCAGTATACCACACACTCCCCAAATATAATTATATAAAAAAAGTACATACATATAGCATATTCTGTTAATCTAATATATGTATATATTTATATATATTCTATTTAAGATCAACAAACCATAACGTTTGTAGCGGATTTATAAGTCATTCATCACTTCTACTCTTTAATAACCTTTTACTTGAATGGCTTAAATTTACTTTTTACTTCAAAAATTTATGCTAAACTTTTCGTTAAACAATTTTTATTTCAATTTGTGTGTGAAAAACTTATTATTGAAAAACAGCACGAAAATCCATTTATAAAAAAACAAATACTTGCAGTTAAACAAGTTAAACGTAAATTTTTGCGATCCATTGTAAAGTTGGTTTTTTTTTGCCCTTTTTCATAATAGTTGTTGTTGTTTTTTATATCAAATTTATGGTTTTTTTTTGTTAGTTGTGAACTTTTAAAACCCTTTGGCAATTTCTAAAATACGAACGTGAGTTTTACACAAAATTTTTTTTTGTTCAATGAAGCAATTATTTGCTATTGTTTTTTATAGTTTGCAATTAATAATAATTTGTTTAGATGCAGAAATATATTAACGAATATTTTTTTAGAATTATTTTGTTTTCATTTGATTATTTATTTATAGTTTTTGTTTTAAATCCTGTGGCATAGCGGCGAAATTTAAATGCTCAATACTAGGTGGTGAAAAAACGACAGTATGGGTGGGATCGTCTTTTGTAAGCGATTAAACTTCAGATTTATTACTAAATTTTTTATTACTTGAAAGTTTAAAACAAAATGATACAACATTCTTTCACGTACTGAACAAGCCTACACACTTTCTACTTAAAGAGCCAGGCCACTTAAAGATATGAATGTTCTCTCTATATTCGCCGAGAAGACATACAGTGTACCTCCCAACCACCGGATATAGCATACTATGACGCTCACATAGAGAGCCCTATGGCAAAGGATTAGTAATCCTGGTACTACCATTACCTGTATAGTAGCACCCCTTCTTGCTTAGGAGGTGCATACTCTCCAGCACTACCATAACCACTGCGAGAAGGGGCCTCACCCAACCATCAGTTAAGATTCCAACACATCCCGAATGACAGAGGCATACAGGCAATCTTGGAGCTCCTGATGCCCGTAGTACCAGATTATGTGTCTCTGGTCAGTCTCTGAGAGCGCCATTAATTTTACCAATAACCAATGGAGTGGTAGGTCACCCAGAGCTAGGTGAACTCTATATACCTCTAGAGCATAGGCCCCTGGCATGAAGAATCGCCAGAAGCCTTTAAGTACCTTCGCGGGGAACAGCACATGTAATGTGCGGGAGCGCTAGATTCACTTAAGAAAGTCATGCACTAAAGGATTCTCTTACCCGCAGACCAACTGTGGAAAGTTTGATTAGCGCGATATGTGCTTATCGTGTATCAAACGGAGCACGCGATAACTGTTGGCCAGACAAATTTTGCGCAGACTCGCAATAACTGCGAAAGAACACATGGCGCTGATGTAACAACGACATCATCAATTGATCGGATGACTTTTACCAAGAAATGATAGTCTTAATGAAGACCCAAAACACACTTCAAAAATTGGTAAGGAATGGTTGAAAAGGCAAAAATTTTTATTAATACAGTGGCTTACTCAGAGTCACGGCATTAACCCAAATGAGAAATTGTAGTAAATTGGGACAACGTATGCAGTTGGATTGGCAGATTATTCCAGATGAATAATCTTCCAAAAGTTTGTTGAAAGCTTACCTAAGTGTATAAAAAGTGTATTAAAAATAATAATATGCTGGCAAAGTATTAAGTAGTGGGTGCCGAGTATCAAGTATTTGTACTAATTTTTGGGTAACTACTCAATATTTTAAGGCCCATTATAACAACTTGCTGTTAGTTAAAGGTAGGATTTTATCAGACCGATACATTTCGCCGTGGTCTAGTGGTTATTGTGTTGGCTTACTAAGACGATAGCGCCGGGTTCAAATCTCAGCTGTGACATCTTGAAAAAAGAAATATGAAAAAATTATTTCTTTCGGCGACAACCTCTCAGCAGTCTTCTGGCAAAAGCTCTGGGAGTAATTGATTGCCATGAAAAAGCTTCTCAAATCTGTCGTTCGCAGTCGACATTAAACTGTAGGTCCCGGTACTCATGGATAAAAATAACTACACTCAAACTGAGTGCTGCGAAAAGCTAGGCCGTAACCCTGACACAGGGTTGTAATGGCCAATTATGTATGTATGTATGTATGTATGTATGTATGTATGTATGATACATTTCTTTTTATTATTATCTAAAGGTAAGGCACTCTTCCCAATAAATTTATTGGTCACCTTAAGTTAAAATTTATCTTTCAAGGCATATTGCTTAAATGACAAAATGAAGTTTGTTTCTGTAATTAAACTAATAAAGTCTTCAAGTGTCTACGTGTATTAAAGCTTTTAACTAGTCTAGTCAATGTCTTGGTTGTGACTGTCCTACTTTAATGCTTTGCTAAAAATTTATGGTTTCTTAATGGCTTGTTTAAATGGTCATTAAGCAAAACTATTTTGATATTTTTATTAAAATATTTTTATTCCTGTTTTTTATTCTCTAAAATTTCTCAATAACATAAAATATAAATTTTAATCAAATTAAACCCTTTTCTCCAATTTCTGGCTGGTGTTTGTAAACCTTAATTTTAACACTTCATTTTTGTGTTTTTCTTTTTTTCTTTTTTTTTTTGAAGGTTGGCTGTTCTTTCGTTTGGTTAAAGGGTTATGAAATCGTTAACACGTTTTCAATGTTTTCCAAAAGCCTGATCATCATCAAAAACATAAAAAAAAGTGTTGGTTATTAATTTACGATTCATATGCAAATTTATTCAGCTCCTTCCTTTTAATTCATGCTGAAATGCTTTTATTGCTGCTGCTTCTGTTATTGCTTCTATCGATGGTAGAGAATTTTAAAATTTTTTTTGGTTTAATTTTTTGTATTTTTGCTGCTGATAAGTAACAGCATAGCACAGCATAACAACAGTAACATGAACATCCTCATCGTAACCATCATTGGCATCACCATCGTTAGAATCATCAAATATTGACTGTCACATCTTCATAGCCACACCCCTTCCTTCTTCAAGTGAGGTTTGTTTGGTATTCTAAGGTGGTGCTATTTTATGCTTCTCTACATTGTTGGACATGGTCATTATTATTCCAACACGTTTCTATTGTTGTCTTTTATTGTATCCCGAGTTTTTCTTCTTGCTTTTGCTTTTTATGGAATGTTTGATATTTTAGTTGCCCATTGAATTGTTCTTTTGGTTTTTTAAGAGCATGAGAAAATATTTACTTGTCATTTTGTCATTTGTGGTTTGACTTTCGTTTACTAATCCTTTATGCTTTGGAATTTATAGCTCGTTGTTGTCGTTCAACGAATATGTTTTTATTTTTTCAATTTCTATTTTTAAATTTCGAATAATTTTTAGAGGTTAAAGTTGAACTTGTTGTTGGACTAAAGGCGAAATAAAATTTAAGGCTGTAATACATATTTAAATATTTCATAAAATTTTTATTTGAATTCCTTTTTTTAGTACTAGCATTTCTCAACTCATAGAAAACCTAAATTTTTGGATTTTTCTTAATAATTTTCTATAATTAATACTAAAGCTTATTTATAAGGTCATCTCAACTTCACAAAAATACAACCACACAAAATGCAACAGTTATTTTGTTGTTGTATAACGGTGGTTATATTGTGTGATATTATCTGATAAAGCGCGTTGGGGCACATGAAAACGATTAGGGTAGATGCCAAATTCTGGCGATAAGCTTAGTTCAGCTTAAGGATCTCCATGCGTTTTGGCGAAAATGTTTGGCCTTGCTTAGTAAGCTCTAGGGCTTTATATATCTCTTTCTCCAAACAACGAAATTTTTGACAGTATTTGTCACACGGCGACTACCTCTTAGCAGTGTTCTGACAAAAGCTCTGAGAGTAACTGATTGCCAATAACAAGCTTCTCAAGTCTGTCTTGCGAGAAGCAAGGCCGTAATCATGAAACAGGTTTGTAATGGCCAATTATGTATGTATGTGTGTAACTTCTTTTTTTCTTCTTGCCCTTTCTATGCTATAATTATTTTTATAATCACACTTATATTTTTTCAAATAATTTAAACACAATGAATAGGCTTTCACATGCCAAATTAGAAATTTTGCTCAATTTATGTAAAAACTTCTTTATTTTATAGTTTTTACTTCAGTTCAATACTTTAATTTTGACCTCCAGTACATGTCTTAATCCTTTAGTTTTTGTAAAATTAAATTTCAAATTTGTTTTCAATTTTTGTCCTTTTTGTTTGCAGTGTCAGTTTCTTTAAATATTGCTCTGTGTATGCTTTGCTAGTGATTAAAATGCAGGCTAAATATTTCGTCATAATAAAAAAGAAGTAAAACTTCAAACTTACAACTCTCAACTAAGAAAAAAAAACTCTATTTAAAGTTTTTAAAATATTTTTTATTATCGTTTTGTTTTGTTTTTCAACAACAATAGAATTTTATTACAGTAACTTTCTCCTTAAAGTTTGGAGTCTGATAAAAAGAAAGAAGAAAAATACGGGTTTTAAAGGATAAAACAATTCAATTGAATTCATATTGAAATTGTTTAACGACAAGAAGATTTGTGCCTTTAAATCCAATAATATTTAAAAATTATGGTTTTTTTTGTTGCATTTTTAAAACCTTAAAGCATTTGAATATTTCAATTATAATATCACATCCATGGTTTTTTCATTGTATAAGGATAACGAACGATTACCACCACATAAATCTCTCAGGACATTTTTCTTTTTGCATTTTAGCCAGCTAATGTTAAAGAAAAGTAAAAACAGCTAAAAGTATTTTCTTGTAAGCATTTGCAGGCTTACAAATAAGAAATTGAAAATAATAAAAAAGAAAAGCGTTGGAAACCATCTTACAAATCAAATAAAATATTCATATTTTTTTGATCTTTGATCTGTGCATGAATATTTTTTCAACATTTTCATCATATTTTTTAAGAAAAAAAAATTAAAGAAATATGCAATTCAAAAATTTTTTTTCCTTCAGCAGGTGGGTGTAGAGTATATGTGTGTATATATTAGAAGAAACGAGTATGTAAAGTTTTACTGAACTTTTGTCCTAAAAAAATAAATTTTAGAAATTATGTTCCATGTGAATAGTATATGGATTTATATGTCGAATAATATTAATCATACGACACGTTACTACTAAACTAGCACAATGTTACCAAAAATAATTTTTGTATTTTTATCTCTGTAGCCTTTTTAGTATCCCTTAAAAAACGAGATCGTAATAAAACGAGATATACGGAGTGTGATGTCCACTACTACATAAACACACTTGCCCTTGTGTATGTAGCAGAGAAAAGACTCTGCTTACTTCTATCAGAAATGGGAATGTTCGAATTACATTCTGTTTACAACTTCATAATTATTTCTTCATTCTGAGTAAAGTACGTAATCGATTGTCCGATAGACATGAGACCGATCTATTAAGAATAAAGGAGTACTTAGGTCACATAGATTTGGAGGAAATAATGAATAATTATTTCAGTTAAATAAAAATGATACAAAATATATGCACTATCCATCCCTTCACTATGTTGGAGAGAAGCTAAAATCTTAAAAGAGCAAGAGCAACAATATTTATTTTTATTATGTACGTACTTGACTCCGACGTAAGCAGAATTTGTTTTCCTATCACGCGTTATAGGGAAAGAGATTTTTGGACATCACTGGTCTATAACATTAAAGATTAAAATGCTATATTTTTACAGAAAAGAAAAATTAATAAAAAAATTAAAAATTAATAAATAACTGTAGAAAATATTTTTAAAATTCTTTCTCAAATTCAAGAAAATGTCGTAGGCTAACAAACATATACAAAGAGCAGGAGATAGAAATACTATCTGATAGTCAGTCTGCCATCCGAGTACCTACCTCCTGTCTGATGAAACTAAATCAGCTGGAAAGGAATAGCATGGGGGGTATTTAGGAAAAAGAAGTGGCAGATATAGTTGCCATATAGGAAGCATCTATGAAACTGGTGTGGCCAGAATTCTTTTTTGGAATGAGAAGAGGAATTTAAAAGAACATACTGATAGAAAAAAATGATAAGGAGAGACGATTACTCTTTTTACACCAGACTGGCCTTATACTTTCCCAACTCTTGCTGGATAATTTGAGTCGGAACTTCCAACGGGTCACTGCAGACTCGACGGACATTTAAGTAGGATAGCAATCACTTCGAGTGATTTGTGTAGATTCTGTGACAAGGTGATCGAGTCATGAGAGCTCATATTAGGCATTGTGCAGCATTGATGCAGTTTTTTTTTTTGGCGTGTGAGGTAAAATGCCTTCGCAATTACAGCTGATCATCACCAGATGCTTCGAGTGGTGAATCCACTAAAACAATCTCTCCTCCTCCTCTGGTGAGAATACCTTCCCAGAACGGCTTTCCGCATTATTTCGGGAAGGCCCAGAGCGTCGTCCTCATAATGACCATTTTCTACTCTCCCATGTCTGGGGACGCCAGAATTGGAGCCAGTATCGAGCTACCGGTTCGTCCTCTTATCTCATTTTGCTGGAAAATATCCAGATCTCTCTTCTTTCTCCGGAGTATGTGCTCGGCGCAGTTCCGTATGGATCTCCATAGGTTCTCGCATTCAAGCATCTTATCTACTATGTTGCCGGGATTGAAATCCCCGACTTGCTCCCTCAGCGCGTCTCTTTCATTCTGCCATTCAATGCAGTGGAAAAAGGTATGTTCAGCATCGTCATCAAACGTCCCGCAGTAGATGCAGGAGGGGTTAGCCACCTTGCCCATTCTGTACAAGTATTTCCGGAAATAACCATGGCCCGAGAGGAACTGATTCAAGAAGTAATAATTCCTTCGGGTCTATCTCTCTATACAGGGGATGAGTTTTGCCGTCCATCTGCCAGTCGTCCCGGTGTTCCACCTGTTTTGCCATTGCTGCATTAATACCAATTAACTAAGTAGGCAAAAAACTGATGGCATGACTCACTTACTTTGAGAAGTACGTATAACTCCGAAAGCATCTACACCAGTAAGGACCTTAACAAATACAGGCGTTATTGCTAGCGTCCACAATAAGCCTAAAAAGCTCCTTTCAAATTCGTCTTAACTGCTTAGATTTCTTTATGTACCACCACATTTAAAGTTACTCTAGTCAATGCCATTCATCATGTATTACAGCTGAAACGAGGAAATATATGTACTCGTATATATAAATAAATTTATTTTTTTTGTAATTTTTACATCATTCTTGGCAACTTCATTGTGCATTCGTTTCTTTATAAATTCATGCATTATCTCGTTTCGTTTCATTTTTCTCGATTTCATAGCTTAACGTATTTACTTAAAGAAATTTTTTTTTAATATATCTTCAGTAAAAAAGAAAAATTTGCTCACGTACGCGTATACAAATATAAAATTTCTTATAGAAAACTTAAAAATGAAATAAAAATAAATTTAAATAACCGCCAAAAGAAAAAGAACAAAAATAAAAATGATTTCCTTTTCGGCAAAGCAATTGAAAAAAAATTGATATGAATGGATTTTTAAATAAAATAGCAAAAAAAGCAAAAACCAAAAGGAGAAAGACGAATTTGAATATAAAAAAAAAACAGGCACAATATTCTCATGTTGCGCATATTTATACTTTTACACCGCCAAAATGAAAAATCCTCAAAGCTAAATAAAACATACGGTGGTAATAGTTGGCTGAAAACGAATATGTGAAGACACTATGGCAGCAGGTTTCAGAAAAACATTTGCATGCAATAAAATTTGCAGAATCTAGCTTGTTTTCTTATTGAAAAATTAGGTATAAATTGTTTTTAATTTAAAGGAGCGAAGGAGAAAAATTAAGAAATTAATTTTCGGTTTTTCAAAAATTATATTTTAAAAAATATGAAGTTCCCCCCCTCCAAGAGGTCAATCTTCACGAAACCGCTCTCTGACATTTCCAGTCTATTCCTCCAAGAAACGAATAATCAGGAGTACAGCACCCCCTTCTGGGAAGATAACAGCTAACCACTTAGTGAAGACGCTCACCACTCACATTCAACATCCCCCGACAGATGGGGCAATTGCTGTTGATCATTCAAAGGTAAAGGTATAACACAGACTTTTGACTAATCAAGTTGACAGCAATTTGCCCCATTGACATAAGGCGCTTAACATCTCTCTATCTATATCTATATATTCAACATTCCAATACAATGCACTGCATTTAGTAGGGGTGAGGTTTACCCCTGAGTATTAATCTTAAATAAAAAAGAAAGATAAAAAAGTGTAGGGTGTTTTAAAAGCGTACCTTTCGTTCAAAGCTTCAGTGTGGTGGTATCAGTGTTTACTACTGAGGACTTTTATATATATAGAATAGCAGGGAAGTACAATCATCGAAAAAATATGCCATCAGATAAGACTTTTAAAATTATTTTTTCTCAAAACTTTTGAAATCCTGAGGTGTGTAGTAGACTAGCCCCCTATTAAGCAACATGTTATCGACGTCGACTGTAAATAGTTAGTCCTTGTGTAGTTGTTATAGGTAACAGGAAACCACTGTTGACATTCACTTGCGCTTTTTTAGGCCTAAAAGAATAAAAAAACTGGACAACAGTTTTCATTTATTTCATGTCCACAATGACAACACAATTTTCAGATGCTGCCTAGTGTGGTGATGGACACAATTTTTAGTAATTGTTTCCACCGGTTTGTTTTGAGTATGTCGGTTTCGTGTTTAAAAATCTACAACTTTCGAATATCGAATAAGCCGTTATTAGTTTCATCGAATACCCGTTTTTTTAAATCTTTTTTTATAAGTATATCTATAAAACTACAAAAATAATCTCTAGATAAATTCCTTAAGTGTAAATTTTATTAATCTGGCAACTTTAAAATAAGAAGTAAGTCACAAAAAAGTGAAATTTGTACTCAATTTTTATTCAAGTTTTTTTTGTAGTTTCAATATTTTGCAAATCTAACCGGGAAGCCAGTTATTTAACAAAATATAAACCGTACCCATTGAACCGGTTATTTTACAAAAAGTTAACTGAAACCGGTTTATTACAAATTGGTAATTTGCGAAGAAATCGAAATCGAGTTTTTACAAAATGTCGAATAATTCATCCCCTATTGCCAAGTAAGCGATAGTTTGTTCTCTTCGTCAGAGTTCATACAGTTCAGCCGTAATTAACATACTGAGCTTCATCATGTTTGCTTTAGAAAGGCATTTACCTCCAGTATTATTCGGTATAAAATACAGGGAAAGATTTAATCTCTGCTAAAAGCAATTATAAGGCTATTCCTTCCTCCCTTAAACTCTTTCAAAATTTTAAATGTACCGAAGAAGATATTCTTCTAACTGTTTCAAACATCAAAAACCGAAGCCAATTTAAGAGCAATTTTAAATATTCTTAATCCCAAAAAGTCCATCTTGAAGAAACCGCTCCCTGACATTTCCAGTCTATTCCGCCAGAAAAGCGAATGATCAGTAGTACAGCGCGCCACCTTCTGGGAAGATAACAGCTAAGCTACTGAAAGATGATCACCACTCACATCCACCGAGATGAGGCAATTGCTGTTGATCATTCAAGAGTAAAGGCCCAACCATAATGTACTTTCGTATACGTATGCTAATGTCAAAAATCAACGAAACATCTGTCAAAAGTCTAATGAAGCTTTCGAGTGGCTATAATGTACTTTTTGAACTTAAATGCAAGCTGTTCTTAGTTGCAAACATTAGTACTTATGTTAAACTTGATTTGTCTCTATATTTCATAAATATATAGATTTTTATCACAAAATGTTATTTAATATCTAAAACGGTTAAATATTTAACCAAAAAAACGTCAGTTATATTTATTTTTGTTAATTAAAAAAAAAAAATAAATCATAAATAAAAAATAGTACTAAAAAATACAACCGTGCGTTCATTCCAATTGTAAACACAATCACATTTGTTTAAATTTTGTTATTAATGTGCTACAAAATGAACAGAAAAGAAAAATATTTAAATGGTTGAAAATGAATTAGATACTCATTTGTCACAGAGAAATCGTTTTTTTATATTTTCAATCAAATTTTCAATAAAGTTATCCTCGGTTTCCATTGCACACTGCGGTCTTTTGTTTATTATTGTTTACACAAACACAAAAACAGCTGTTTACGTGCGTTTGGTACGATCGGCTTTGCTCCGAACGTAAACAAATGAAATTGAACGAAACTCAACGAAACGTTTGTTATGTACATTATGGTTATACACATTTAATTGCATGCATTCGCATAGTTGTTTAAGCTAGCCTAAGCACATTATGGTTGGGCCTTTAATGTAAAAAACTGGCCCTTGAGTACTCAAATTGACAGCAACTTGTCTCAATAACAAAAAAAATTTATCTACCTACAGATTCCAATACAATGCACTGCATGAGTAGGGGTTTACCCCTGAGTATTGGACTAAACAAAAGGCTGAAATAATTCTGAAATACTTGAATAAAAATTATTTATTTCTGTAGAATATAAAAAATGCCATATTGAAAAAGTTCAGCGATTCATCAACCCTGTAGGTTTGTTAATTGCCAAACCCTTAGCCTAAAGAAAGGTTTGGGAATTTTGAGAACTTCTAACACTTAAAAAAACACTCTGCAAGATTGCAAAACCTGATTTTGCAATGACCTTCTAAAATGTCAGAATCTTCGACGCATAAATATCATTCTAAAAGGTTGTAGACTCTAAAGTTTCTTCTCAAGCCTTTTGAAATGCTAACAAAAAACTATCTACAGAAAGGTTGCGAAATGTTCACAGCTTTCGTCTACAAAGAATGATCATTAGAAAAGCGCCACTTATTGCGAAGTAGCATATAACAGCTAAACCTACTTAGCGAAGGCACTCACTACACAATCAACATGCAACGAGAGACACCAATACTCAGGGGTAAACCCCTACTAAATGCTGTGCATTGTAATTGAATATTTGGAAAGGACAGTATATATACATATATTTTTTTTTATATTTTTAATAAGCGCCTTAGGAATGAGACAAATTGCTGTGAATTGATTATTCAAAGGCCAGTGTTATACCTTCACCCTTGAATAATCAACAGCAAGTGCCCCATCATTGCATGTTGATTGTGGTGAGTGCCTTCAATAAGTAGGTATTTAGCTGTTCTGCTACTTCCCAATAGGTGGCGCTTTTCCCTTATCATTCGTTTTTCGTTGTCAATGGTTAAAGAGTAATAGAGTGGAATGTCAGGGAGCGGTTACTTTGTTGATGGACTTATTGGCCGAGGGGGGGGGGAACCGCCTATTTTTAAATAATAATTTTGAAAAAACCTTAAATTAACTTTTTAATTTTTCACTTTTGGTGGAATTCGAGCCTGGGTCGTTTGAGTTTTTGTGCGAGCACTCTAACCACTGTACCACGCACCCCCCCTAAATCTTGTATTAACCAAAAAGAAACTAAAGAAAAATTTGAAAATTCTTAGAACCTTGGGCATTAAAAACTCACTCAAGAAGGGTTTATAGTCTATTGCCCGTATTTGACAAATTTCTATGCAATACTTGTCAAATAAACCCTCAATAAACCTAAAATAGTTTTTAAGAATACGGGCATATGTTTGTAACGGCCTTCTAAATCTCCAAAAGCACCTGAGCTGAACCTCCGCTGTGCGCTCCTTAACGGAATGGATAATTAAAAATCTGAATTATAATTAGTCGAACGCCTTCTTTTTGCGACCTTCCAAGTGTTTTATAGCTTTCTTAAGATCTTTTCTTTATTTCTAAGCCTTCTTTTCTCTTCTGGCTTACAGTGTGTACTCCTACTTATTTATTAATGCAAAAAATAAAAAAAACAGAGTGTTACAAAATCGAAAATGTACTTAATTTTTTGTGTACCTAAATAGTACTTATATATGTTTGAAGTATGTGCTTTAATTTTATGTTTTTTCTAACTTAAAATTGTGTTACTGGTTGTCTCTACCGGCAAGCCTTAAAGAAAACAAAATATTTCTATTGCCATACCTTAACCACTACAAATAGAGCAGCAGCTTTCACTGTTTCCTGTGGTGCAAATATTCATTTGTAAGCAATTGTGCAAATTTTGCGAAAATGATAATCCTGCCACATTAGAGCACAATTCTCTTTCCATAAGCCTTCATCACTGCCACAATTTGTATACAATTTTATTATAATATTGTGGTTATACAATATTTTGGTTTTTTCTTTTTTTCTTCTATTCTATACACTTTAGGGAATATTATCATCACTGCACAAACACTTTCTCCCTCAGCTACATATTTTATTACCCAATTTTGTTTTTGTTTTTCTATTTCTGTTTCATTCCAAGTACTGGAGAAACTTCTAAGGCCTTAAATAATTTTTTTTTCCATTTTTTTTTGCTATTCTTTCTCTGGTCGTTTTTATTACAAGATTTATTAAGTGCTAAAATGTGCAATAATGCGCGTTATTCCTCGTCCTCGTTAGATATTCACGAATTATAACAGCCTGAGTAGTAGTAGAAAAGAGTGTTCGTTGTTTTGCTTGTTTCATGCAAAACAGCAGCATAATTTTAGAAATTTTTTATTATTATGCAACGCTTAGTGAAGACAACAATTCGCATATAAATTTATTATGATGATGATGGCGATAATAATAGTTGTTTTGGTTGTTGCTGCTGTCGTTGTTCCATTGAATTTGAAGCTCCTCCGTATGTATTAGAAGGTGGGTTATTTGATATGGCACTCACTCGTATTACATTACAAATTGGCCTTCAGCAGCTAATGTTGGGAATTTCTTTTTTATTGTTTCGCGTTGTGTGTGCAAAAAAAAACAAAAAAAAAAACAGAATTTTATTTTTTAATACTCGTATCATATGATATACTCTCTGTGGGTAAGAGGATTATAATTTGAATAATTTATCACACATTAAATCGAAACATTTTTATATACTCGTACTTTTTTTTATATGAGGAAATTATCTTTAAAACAAATAAAATAATTTTATATCAAATAGAAGAGAGAGAGAGAGAGAGAGAGAAACCAGAGATAAATTCAAAAGTTAAAAGGCCAGACATACTCGTATTTAATAAAATTTGAAAGCATAGACAAGACTTAAGAAAAATCGAGACGAGTTTAAGCCTATGAATGCAACACATAGGTTTAATATGTATATATACAGGGTCTTTTGTTAAGCGCTACCTAAACTTATAAACAAAGCAAAATATGTTAGAGATAGCAATTACAACCTGATGGCCTCAAGGTGTGAATTTCCTATTTCTTTCCACTTCTTCTTGGAGGCAGGTTACAAGTTAGTGGCTCCTGAGTTTTTTAAAGGGAAATTAAGCAACGATATTAGCGTACTAGCATACTATTAACTAGCGTACTAAAGGCGCAAATATCTAACGTAGCTTTGCTCGGAGATGTAAGTTCGAAATGTTCTGTGTTTAATGACTGTGACACATACTCGTAAATCAGGCTAAATTTGAAGGATTGCATTATTGCATTTTAACTTTGCTACTTTAGGCAATCCTAGAATAAAGCAAGGACTTATTTGATGTTGCATATGTCTCAGAAAAGAACACAAAAAAAGCAATTTAAGAAAAAAAGGCAAACAAAGTGCAACATATTCGTCAGAAAAGAAAACTCCATAAGTTTATGCAATATTGAATATTCCCAAAAGCATCATACATACATACATAACATACATAATTGGCCATTATAACCCTGTGTCAGGGTTACGGCCTAGCTTCTCGCAGCACTCATGTTGTGTGTGTAAATTTTTATCCATGAGTACCGGAACCTACAGTTTAAAGTGGACTCCAAACGACAGATTTGAGAAGCTTTTTCTTGGCAATCAATTACTCCCAGAGGTTTTGCCAGCAGACTGCTGAGAGGTAGTCTCCGAAAGAAATAATTTTTTCATATATCTTTTTTTTTAAGATGTTGGAGCTGGGTGTCGAACCCAGGGCTCATGTCTTAGTAAGTCAGCACACTAACCACTAGACCACGGCGAGTACATTAAATAATATCGGGTGGTTAAATTTTAAGGGCCGATGTTGAATGTGAACCACACCTAAACGTCAAGTTTTTTTTCTGTATTTCATTTCACATTTCTCAATTTCAGACTAACTCAATTTGTACCATGGAAACATAAACATTCGAGCAATGCGTTAAAGTTATTCAGGCTTATGAAAATCAGCGTTCAAAAGAAAATGCATATCGTCGATGGAATTAAAGAACGCTGTAACTGACCAAACCTTAAATGTTCACCAGAGCCAAAAAACTTTCATAAATGTAGAACAAATTCACTGGTGTTTTTCATTTCGCAGACGGTGTAAGTGAATTTATTTTCATCGTAGAAATGTGGGACCGAAACCAATCGACGCGTATTTTTTTTTCTGATAAAAATGATGCAAAAAAACGTATTTTCGATTTTTTGTCAGTTACAGCGTTCTTTAACTCCATTGACGATATCTTGTACTTCGTGATTTTTTCGGTAAATTTAATCGCCCAAAAATTTGATCAAACCGGGTCTCTAGGAGATGTGTAAACACCAATACATGCTCGTACAGCTCGTACTGCAAAAAATATTGCTGCTGTTTGCTAGTGTTCGCTGTCGTGAGATGATAACGAACTTTTTATGGCCCGAATTGGAAGATATGGATGTGAATGATATGTGGTTTCAACAGGACAGTGCTACTTGTCATACAACTTGCATTGTGCGTGGGGTGCGTGGTATAGTGGTTAGAGTGCTCGAAAAAAAAATTCCAAAGGCCCAGGCTCAAATCCCAGCAAAGATGAAAAATTAAAAAGTTTGTTTGCGGTTTTTGCAAAATTATAATTTAAAAAATAAGAGGTCCCTCCCCTCCAAGAAGACCATCTACAAAGAAACCGCTCCCCGACATTCCACTCTATCCCACCTTAACCAATATCAACAAAAAAAAAAAACGAATGATCTGGAGAAAAGCGCCACCTATTGGGCAGTAGCAGATAACAGCTAAACCTACTTAGCGAAGACACTCACCACACAATCAACATGCAACAAAGAGGCAATTGCTGTTGATCATTCAAGGGTGAAGATAAACACTGGCCTTTAAATGCAATTTGTCTCATTCCAAAACAATTATTAGTTTACTTAAGCATATAGTGACTATGGGTTCTATTACCATTAGTCAATCTGGTTTTGTAGATTTGGGATATCAGCTCGTCTACGTATTATCATTCACACATAAACAGTATATTGTTATTATTATAACTTTACTAGTTGTAATACTAGCTTAAAGCCAGTTACAAAACAGTTTGGCTTTTCTTGGGTTTGAAGTCTTCAGCAAAGACATTTGGCCCTTAATCAGCTTCTACATTATTATTTATATTAAAAATTGTTTAGAGAAGTAACAGACATAAGCTGGACAAAGACGCGACTTACAAAAAAAAAAAAAAATTACTCTACTAAATTGTCTGTTTTAGTTTGAATTTGTTTTTTTTTCTTTTCTTTACAGCTAAAGTTTAACTATCTTGACTTGCATTATGCTTTAAGGAAAATACTCGTACATACTCGTATGCATGTATGTATATACTTTATGTATATGTTCTTGCTCTTCATTTAAAAAAACTTTTTTGCATATGTCTGAGAACATACATACATACTTACGCATATCTGCATGTGTATTTAAACTTATATGCCTTTTTCCAGTTGCTTGCTTTTTAAAAATATTTTTAGTTTTTCGTCAAGTAATTTTTCTTTAAATACTTTGTTGTTAAAGCGCGGGTAGGCAAACTTTTCAATTGAACTTTTTTCTTTTATATTTTAGGGGGCATATGAAAACTTTTTTTCTGCATGACAGCAAAAACAAATCTGGAAGAAGTAAAACTTTTATAATTACATGAATTGGCAAAAAACAGAAATCCTTAAGAAAAATATCAACAAAATCATTGCCGATAAAAAAACTTTTTGTTTTCTTTTTTTTTTTTTGGAAAAATTTGTCAATACGTCTAAAAAGTTAAGCGCCGAAAATTATTTAAATTTTTAAAAGCAAAAACTTTAAAAATTGTAAAAAAAAACGATGCATGTTTTTTAAAATTTTGCACATTTTAAAATTTTTTTTTGGAGAACTCTTATCGCTAATATGGCTATTTTTGCTGCTCTTCATATTGATGATGATGATGATTTTTAACGATACAAAAAATTTCCAATACAAAAAAAAAAAAAACAAAAACCCATAAAAATTGAAACAAACATTGCAATCATGTTTAAATATGTTGCTTGTACGTGTGTTCATCTTCTCTGCTTTAATAAAAGTGACTGTGTGATGTGTTTGTTTTTATATATCAGCTCGTCCTTATGCTGATATCCATTAAGAGAAAAAATACGGTGGTACTAAGTGGGTAATAAATAGAAGTATTTTTAATTTTAATTTTTAATTTTTTAATTTTAATTTGTAGTCGCCGTGGTCTAGTGATTAGTGTGTTAGCTTACTAAGACATGAGCCCTGGGTTCGACACCCAGCTCCGACATCTTAAAAAAAAGAAATATGAAAAAAATATTTCTTTCGGCGACTACCTTTCAGCAGTCTTCTGGCAAAAGCTCTGAGAGTAACTAATTGCCATGAAAAAGCTTCTCAAATCTTTCGTTCCGAGTCGACATTAAACTGTAGGTCCCGGTATTCATGGATAAAAATTTACACACACAACATGAGTACTGAGAGAAGCTAGGCTGTAATCCTGACACGGGGTTGTAAAGGCCAGTTATGTATGTATTTTTAAATTTTGCTTAAAAACTACTTTTGTCGTACTGGATAAATTTGAAAATATTTTGGCTTGGTTTGTTTTAAACAATTAAATTTTTCGAGTTTAAAGTTGGTTTATAAAACAATTATTTTATCAGCTCAAACCATATCCTAAACCCACAACTCCAGGTATGTTGAATGAAGCCAATCAACTAAACATTCTGTGTGGTGTTAGAACGGCCTTTGGTATAGAAAGTCAAAGCTAAAAAGACTATTGACAAAAATAAAATACCAGCCAATATCAGTATCACCCACTGAACCAATTAGTACCTGCATTTCCGAGGTCTCAATATAATATTTTACTTATTCGCAATTGGATTGCTTACCACTACCACAGCTTCATTTAGCCCAGTAAGACTATCAAACCAAAAGCACTACTGGTGCGATTTTTGTTTTATTGAGACCAATAGTCAGGGGTAAATGCCTGCTGATGCAGTGCATCGAGTTTTTGGAAAGAACAGTATATTTTTTTATATTACTATTAAGAGCCTTAGAAATAAAACAAATTGCTGTGAATTGATCGTTCCAAGGCTAGTGTTATATCTGCACCCTTAAATGATCATCAGCAATTGCTTCGTCGCTGCATGTTGATTGTGCGGTGAGTGCCTTCGCTAACTAAGTAGATTTAGCTGTTAGCTACTACTTCCCAATAGGTGAAGATTTTGTCCTTATCATTAGTTTTTTGTTTACATTGGTTTAGTTGGAATAAAGTGGAATGCCAGGGAGCGGTTTCTTTGTAGATGTATTTTCCAATCGAAAGCCAATTAGTACTCTGTTATTCGTACGAAGCAAATGCAGAGTTGTATTTATAATTTAGTAGGAAATAATAAAAATAATAAAAACAAATCCAGAATCAATAGGATGCATGCCCTCTTGTTATCGAAATCGGAATATATATATATTTTGTTTTTCTTCGCTGAGATCAACGTGAGTTTTTTTCGAGTCTGCCAAATTGGCAGAGTCTTTTAGACTACCGAACACGTGCGGTGTTTTTCAAATCGAGGTATTTGCTATTATGCAAGATTTAAGGATACTGAGGGAACGATGCATCGAGGGTGATATTAAGATTTTTTCTGATAGCCAGGCCGCAATCAGAGCTCTGGGGAGTCTGCTGCTTCCTACTTAGAATTCCACTGCCCTATGACGGTGATTAATGAGGGGATATCCAAGTTTTTCCAGAGCATAAATATTTTTTTATATAAATAAATTTTTAGTCCCACTGTCCTGCTTTCTGTTTTTTTTTTTTCATTACAACATATTCGGTTTTGAACTGTCTGCATATATTTTGTCATATCGCTTGGAAAAACATGAAAATGAGTAAAAAAATAATATTAACACTGCTGGTACCACAAACGTTTGACCAAGTGTCCAAAGTAACGCCACAACAAAGCAATGTTAATTGACGCAAAGCGCCCAAAAAAAAGAAGAAAAACAAAAAAAAAAAAAAACAAGAACCATAACAAAAAATTAATAAAATGAAAGTAGTAAAAAACGAAATATTTAAGCGCTATTTTAATACACGTTATATAAATATAGGGTGTTTAAGTAGTTTAGTGGATAGTGTTAGACTCTGATCTATCTTAAATTCTTTATAAAGAGTTAATAGAATTGTGTTTCAAAAAATTTTGTATCGTGAGGGTATAAGAATTTGAGAATTATTGGAGGTAGAATAATGAATTGGATAATTTTTTCTACTCCAATAATTGTAGTTCTTCCGATTTATTTAAAAATACTAGTTTTATTAGTTTGCATATATTATCTTAGTCACTGCGCTAATTAGACTGCATAATAATTAGAATATAGTCCCGGGTTCAAAACCTTAATAGTTTTTCAAATCAATTATCGACTTTCCTAAAACGAAATTAGCTTGTCAACAGACAAAAATTAAAATATTGTTCTACAGTCAGACAGTCTTAGTTCGTTAAAGTTCGTTAGAAAAAGAGTAAAGCATGGTGGGGTTTAAGGCGCATTCATTATAAGTTACGGTTGGCCAATCAGCTGTCTATTCGTTTGTTGTAGCTTGAAGCTGTCAAAACTTATTGTACTCGTAGTATAGCTATCATAGCAGACATCTGGTAAAAGCTGTGAGTGAACAATCTACTCAAGTCTTGGGGGGGTGTGTAGTATAGTGGTTAGAGCGCTCGCACAAAAAACTAAAAGGCCCCAGGTTCAAATCCCAGAAGAGGTGAAAAATGAAAAACTTTGTTTGCGAATTTTTCAAAATTATAATTTAAAAATAAGAGGTTTCCCCCCTCCAGGAAGACCATCTATAAAGAAACCGCTGCCTAACATTTCACTCTATTCCACCTTAACCAATGTCAACAAAAAACGAATGATCAGGGAAAAAAGCGCCACCTATTGGAAAGTAGCAGATAACAGCTAAACCTACTCAGCGAAGGCACACTCACCGAACAATCAACATGCAACAATGAGGCAATTGCTGTTGATCATTCAAGGGTGAAGGTATAACACTGGCCTTTGAATGATCAATTCACAGTAATTCGTCTCATTCCTAAGGCGCTTAACAATAATATATGTATTGTCCTTTCCAAAATTCCAATACAATGCACAGCATTTAATAGGGGTTTACCCCTGAGTATTGGTCTCAAATTAAAAAAAAAAGTCTGTCGTTCGGAGTAGGCTGTAAACTGTAAGTCCATGGGTGCTACGAGAAGCTAGGCCGTAACCAATAATGTTTGTATTTATGTAATTATTAAAATGCCCTATTAATACTGATTATTTGTAATTAATATTAAATATATTCGTTAAATTAGTTATTCGAATTTTTTCTTTTAAGCTTCAGTAATTCAAGAATATTTAAAAAAAAATATGTTTTGATATTTATGAGGGTGGTATTTAATGCGTAGTTTAATGTTAGTAGATGCAATGTAATTTGAGGCCAAGTACATCACGTCGAGAATATGAATTCTTATATTGTTCGACTTTCCCTTGTTGGATTTTCTTAAGCCACATGTCTAGGCAAATAATACGAAACAAAATGACCCTCTAGGCCAACATTACTCATGCTATCGGTAGAGTTGTAAAAATTAAATATTGATGTTATAAGTATATCGTCGTGCGGGAGTTTAAGTGCTCTATCCGCCATTTTATATTTTTTATATACATACATGCATAACTGGCCTTTACAACCCTGTGTCAGGATTACGGCCTAGCTTCTCGCAGCACTCATGTTGTGTGTGTCAATTTTTATCCTTGAGTACCGGGACCTACAGTTTAATGTCGACTACGAACGACAGACTTGAGAAGCTTGTTCATGGCAATTAATTACTCCCAGAGCTTTTGCCAGAAGACTGCTGAGAGGTAGTCGCCGAAAGAAATATTTTTTCGTATTTCTTTTTTTTGAAGATGTCAGAGCCTGGAGTCGAACCCAGGACCCATGTCTTAGTAAGCCAACACACTAACCACTAGACCACGGCGACTACCAAATTTTTCAAATCTGTAATCCGTTTTAGGATATCTCGTCAAGCTTTGGAGATAAATAGCAGAAAACGGATTGCAGATTTTAAACATTTTGGTGTAAAAAATCTAAAATAGCATCATTAACTCGAGATTAAGAAAATGGCGTATAGGGCAGTTAAACTCTCGCACGACGATATATCAAACGAGTATACAAATTTCGATATTTCCTTAAATCAGGACTATTTTTTTTTTAACTTAAAACCATAACAAACACAAATGCATTTTAAATTCAATAGAACTAAAAATATCTCTCTTTTAACTGTATAACCCATATGTACCAATAAAAAAGTCAACAAATAAAACAAAAAAAAAACCGTAAAAACTTTATATTCAAAAAAACATTTTTGAAAAAAAAAAAAAATATATAGGAAAACCAATAGAGACCAAAAAATTAAACACCGGTCTGGTTATGTATGAATTTTAAGCAACGATAGTGAATTCTGTGTTTTGTTTTTTTCTTCTTTTCTTACTTTTTTACCCTTTTTTTCAAACGATAAAAACAAGGTCCCTAAAGGATATTTAACGAGGCAGTTTGTTATGGAGAAATCTCTAGTTCTCTTTTTCAGTTATAAGTTAAATATGTAAAACATACCTTCAGTAAAAACATTTCTATAAGACTGCAAAAAAATGTTAAATTTATAAAATTAGTTTGTTGGTTTTAAATAGCCTTAAATAGGTATGTGCGAGTATTTTAAAATTATTGGAGAATTTACATATAATTGGGAAGAAGTAAAAATTGTTTAAATCTTTATGAGCATATGTGTGTTAAACGTTATTTCGTTATTTAATTTACTCTCAAATATGTCTCTTCATTAACTCTTATTTATTAATTTTTTTTTTGTTTTTGTAAAATTTTAAATTTCTCTCAAGTACAGAGTATGGCATTTATAAACATGTGAGTGGACTGTTAGATTTCCCAATAACAAAGAGCAACAATTTCCGGTCTACAAGAGTATTTTGAGTTACTCGTAATATATAAAACTTTTTAATCGTGTGTGTGTGTGTGTGTGCATGTAAGTATTAAGTATTTCACATTCTGCTTATTTGTTAGTGAGTGTTGACCATATGTATGTCTGCATATCTCTATGAGTATAAAACCTAGACTGACACTGTGAATCAGCACGTGATTAATGGCCTTTAATTATGTCAAACAGTATAAAACTGTCTTTATACGCTCTCTGTCATATAAACATTTACGAAACATTTTTTACATATTAAAAGCCCAGAGGGAGGAGTGTAGTAATAACTTTTTTTTTTTGAATAAGTCTGCCCACTGTCAGAGAAACATGTGTACAATAACAACGACATTTGCTAAAAAAAAATAAGTTGAAGTGTAAACACATGCACACATACTGTGCATTGCAAAATTAAAACTCAACCCAAGTTTTAAAGTGATGATTGTCTCTATATTGAGTGCCGTGTAAGACTAGCTACGTTTTTAATTCGGAAGTGTCTACTAGGAAACAATTACAAGTTTTAGTTTTTGTCTTTAGTGAGAGCAAGGATTTAACATTTTTATTTTATAGATAACTAAAATGTACAATACGAGGGCTTGTTTGTGGAAAGAGTAATATTATTAGTACTTCTGTTAAGAGATATATGCTAGACGAATACTATGAAATTGGCAAAACTGTGTTATTGTGTTTTATAGTCATTGATAACAGAGTAACTCGAAATTTCACTAAAAAATGGGGGAAACAAGTGGTCAGATAAGCTTTTTAAGCATGACTTTCTACAAGAAAAACTAGGCTTGTAAATACTAGGGCAACTCTGAACTACTAATTTCGATTTTAAAGAAATAGTTTACTAAATTACCATTGTAGGAGTTTAAGCACAAAAGGTTCTTAAATTATTTATTTATTTAAATTACAATTTATACAAATTAATTTTATATTTAATTATTACGAAACGAGTGACTAAGACTTTTTTTCAATATTGTGTCACTGACCAAGAACTTTGGTGGGAGCCGAACCCTCTCACTAGCAGTCTAGCATACTACCCACTAGACTAGTACTAGTACCCAATGCTGTAAATAAATAAAAAAACCAAAGAAGTTCGAAGTGGACTTGTTAGCTAATAAAGTCAAGGTGATCGTTTTTATAAAAATTTATCAATTTCAAAAGGATAAAAAACAAGAATTTTCTATTTATTGCGATAATTTAAAGAGGATGTTGGAAATAAAAGCGACCGCATAAGAAAAATGTTCTTTTGCAGCGAGTGCAATTGCCCTGAAAAAAATCGAAGATTAATGCCATATTTTCCAGATGTAATACCACTTGACTATTTCTTATTATCATACCAGGAGAAATGTGTCAGTGCAGAGAGATTTAACTCCAACCAGAAATTCATCTCCCCAAAAATGGCTATTTGTATGAGCTGGAGAAATCAATTTGTTTCTTTCAAAGTATAAAAGAAACAGAACCGAATATTGAAAACTAAAATCATATATATTTTTTCTAAAGCACCTTTTTTGTCGGTTGCAAATATCTCCCATACCACCGCATCAAATTTAATGAATGATTTCTCATTTTAAAGCTTATTTCTAACACCAATAACGAAAAATACTTAGAAATTGAAAAATTAATATTTTCATTGATAAAAGAAAATAAATATACAAGGGCAGTAAAATACCCCAAATGGACAAAGAAACCACTAATATTTGATAAACCATCAGTAAGTACTGAATAAGTTCCCGTTTCTGCTCTGGTGCAAAATCCCCATAATAACTCTTCTATCTAATATATATCATCTATATATTTTATATAGAACTGCTTGATAATACTGTTGTCATTATGATTATATGTTTTTGTTAAACTGTGGTAATGCAGGGTCGCTTAATAGTAATGCAGTTCCACATAATTTAGAATGTATATATTAAAATCCATTCTGGCAATACCGCTATTTACTATAAAAAGCTGTTTTGGCAATACTTTGCAGTAGTTTTTAGATCAAGTGCGATAAACAGGGTCGCTTAATTGTAATGCTATTCCACATAATATATAAAGTTGTAAAAGCCATTTTGGTAATGCCGTTATTGTCATGGCATTGTTTGTTCCCTGTGAAGGTTGCTTTTGCTATGACGATAAACAATGAACAAGTTCAAACCCTTCAAAAACTAGGATTGTATTTACCAGAACCGGTCTTTTCACATGGGCAGTTAAACGTGGTTTTTGTCGAGAGCGTACGTTTAAAGATATTTTTGTTTGTAATAAGGATTCGTACGGGCAAAAAGTTAACGATGATCATGTCATTACCTCTAACATTGTATTCAAAGAAGTATTATAAAAGCATTTAAGCATATGTATGTATGTATGTAAATATGTATGATATATTATGATTTTTAATATTTTTATACTTTTAATAAAATGTATTGAAGCTACTAAAATTTCTATTAATTATTTTCATTTTATGTTACAAAAATGACAACTAACGGTGCGAAATATTCGCACGGGTCATCTAGTAAGATTTTACTAAAAAACCTGTCTATGGTTTAAAAACTTATGAAACTTATTGATTCGCCCCCGTTACTCTGTAAATAAAAAACTGTAAAATTTTTTACCTTCAAGTTCTGAGTATAATCTTAATCTGGCGCTAATACAACGTTGTTAGACATTCTTCTGCTATGAGTATAGTAGTCCCGACTGCCGTTTTAATCTAAAGCATATTCTTATCAAATTCTTTCATGGGGTTTTGCTAAAACTCAGGTATATGAAGCCTACAACTTGTGAGCATGAAGTAAGTAGTACAGCCAGGCTGTGTAGCCAGTAGGTGGTTGGTGGTGCGGCTAAAGAACTCTCTCTCTCTCTCTCTTTATAATGCGTTGTGCGATTTGCTGGACAATCAATTACAAAAGGATGTGCTGTGAGAGTGGTACGAGTAGTTCGCAAGCATATGCGATTACCCGGAATCAGTCTCTTATTTCATAGTAGTACCTGTTGGGGGGTGGATTGTTGGCTCTGGAGCAGTCTCGATTTCCTGGTGTCGGATGGCTACCTTTGATCTGCACGTGTTGAGGGGTAAAATAAAAAATGCACTTTGCTCTTTTTTGAGTATGGGTGTCCACTTTTGCCTTTATTTTTAGTATTAAAAAATACTTTTTTTTGATATAATAAATTTGACAATGGATTTTTGAGTTTTAATAGAATCTATACAAGAGAATTGATAATAACGATACCGCGCTAACACTTGTTCAGTTCACTTGCTTGTTTTAGAATGAAAATACTGTTGTGAGCGCAGATGACTAATGCCGAAGTTAAATATGATACACACAAAACTTCGTCTCACAACAACATGTTCGATTCATACATGAACAGTACCGATAGAACAATGACAAGCAGGCTACATTGCGTCGATGCTCCAACGAAGGCACCCTGAAAAATGGCCCCAAAGAAAAATGACCCCAACCCGAAAATGAAAAATGACCCCAAACATTTTAATGGAGCACAACAACACGAAATTTTGGGGTAATTTTTTATTTTTTTGGGGTCATTTTTCATTTCTTGCTTTGGGGATATTTTGGATTATGAAAAATGGCCCCAAATTTTAATAATATTGCAAAATAATTTAAAATTATTTTGGGGTCATATTTCATAAAATGAGTAAAATATAAAAAGGTACAAGAAACCTTACGGAATTCGTTGTTCTGTTAGTGGTTTTTTGTAAATAAAATTTTTGTTTTTGTATTCATTCGTTAAGAAAATATAATTAATGTAAGTACGTATAAGGCCCATTATTACAACTTGCCGTTAGTTAAAGGTAGAATTTTATCAGACAGATAATTTGCTTCTAGTTGTTACAAGTAAACTTTAACCAAAAGGTAAGGCAATCTTCCCAATAACTTTATCGATCACTTTAGGTTAAAGTTTACTTGCAACAACAAAAAGCAAGATATCTGTCTGATAAAATCCTACCTTTAACAAACGGCAAGTTATAATAATTGTCCTAATAGGGTTTAATTAAATATTTCTCTTTTTTTCATGGAATAAAAACTTTATTAAAAAAAATTTAAGGCCTTTTGTGTTAATTGGGGCTATTTTTCATTTTTAAACAATTACTTTATTTTAAGTTATTTTCTTTTTTCAAACTTTGTTTATTTTTGGGGTAACTTTTCATTTTAGTTTGGGGCCAAATTTCATAATGATTATTGGGGCGATTTTTCATTTTGAAAGAATGCCCCAAAAATGGGGCCATTTTTCTTTATGGTCTTTATTCATGGTGCCTCCAAGGAATCGATATAGTTGGATACCTTACCGTCGCTTATAAACACCTTTGCTGTTTCCTAAACTTGCTCGAGAAGCCACAAAATAAACTTTGAAGCACCGGCCCATACATGAGAGTTGTATTCCATCCTTGGATTAAAGTCTTGTAAATATTGAGAATATCAGATGGAGTAAACTGTTTCTTGCACCGTTTTAAAAAACCAAGACACCTGAATGCTTCTTTCGACATTCAAAACATCACAAATAATTCTCATCAAGGACGTGCGTCTCTTCGATGTTTACATTACCCATAGTCACCACGTCTATGCATGATTTACTATGTTATTTCAATATTTTTTACATTTAAATTTTATCTTTTTTCTTGCAGATTAAAGCTAAATTTTTTACTCGCATTTATTTTCTCACAAATTCAGCCTCTTTAAGAATATGATAAAGGAAAAAATATAAATTATTTGCCCACTGGTGTTAAAAGGAACAGGAACGAATTGAAAAGTATATAGAATTTATGCAGAAATTAAAAAAGGAAAAAAAATAGTCGGACCAAACACGTGCTTGACTACTTTGGACTAATGAAGTCATCTTTTTTATTGAGAACTGTTTCTTGCATTGACAGTAAATTAGTAAAAAATTGGTAACTAGTAAATTAGTTCGTCTTACAACTGCCTCTTATTTTTCCTGCTTATTGTAAATTGTCGTGTTAGAAACCGTTCCCAAAAATGTTAGTGAAATAAATATTTTTGCATATTTTGTATGATTATTCTTATGGCTGTTGTTGTTGTTGTATTTCCATATGCTTATAAAATATTATGTTTGTTGTTGTCATTATTTTATTTTTTTAAATCTAAAAGTTCTGCCATATAATAAGTGTTTCAATGTACGAGTATGTGTGTGGGGGCAAGTAACAAAAACATATATGACACTGTTTAAGGGTGAAATGTCAACATGACATTTGGTCATATGTCTTCTGGTGTATCAGGTTTGATAACATTTCTTGTGTGTATGTTTTGATGTTGTTGCTACTAAACGTTTACAAACGTTAACATTAATTTAAATTTTAAACGTTTAAAAAAAAAACTGCAAAAACATAAATTGAAATAAATTTTAAAAACGTCGTCGGATTTTTTTCGTTTAATTTTAAAAGTGGGAAACCATAAACCATACCTCTTACCGTTGGAACTGCTTTTCAGATTTTTTTCAAATAAAACGTTCATTTACATAATGTTTGTTGTTTCCGTTAAAAGCAAAAAATAGAAGAAAAAACAAAAATTTGTTACTCAATTCATTACCATAGACTGACCATTTGAAGTAGAGGTGTTTGTATAGGCATGCAGGTCTTTAGCCTTTTGCTTCCTTTACTGATTTTCTCTCTCGTAAGTCTTTATGTCAGTTTTAGTAATGAAAGTGTCATAAATTATGTCACATTTGTTAGCATTTACATACTTGCCACATATTGTTATGTGGCAACAAAATATTTCTGTTTTTTTTTTGTTTTTTGCTAACAGGCTTGTTAAACAAATTTTTATGAATAACAAAAAATAAATTGCTAAACAGTTCTTCACTTTTCATGGATCTGTTTACATATATGTATAAGTAAATATGATGAACTTGACAGTGAACGATATTTAAGCATATTTAAGATTTTATTTAATTTAAAATATATTTCAATAAAGAAGCCAAACGTTTTAGTTCAGCTGCTTGACTTATGGTACCGTAAATCCATTATTTTACACATCGACTTATTTGAAACCAGGAATTCATAACAAACAGAGTTTGATTAGAGATAAAAGCCATCACAATAAAAATTATTTAAGTAGCTTTTAAGCTAGTTTTAAAGTATTTTCTAAAGGCTTTGAACCGAAATAATTTTGCTAGAGACTACAAATGGTCAAGAAAGTGTTATTATTTCTATCCGATATTATTACTGAAAAATTATAAACCTTATTTAACGTACGGAACAGTCTTAGGGATTTGAATTGATCTTAGGAAGCTTCTAGAAACATACATACACACATAATTGGCCATTACAACCCTGTTTAAGGGTTACGGCCTAGCTTCTCGCAGCACCCATGTTGTGTGTGTCAATTTTTATCTGTGAGTACTGAGACCTAAAGTTTAAAGTCGGCTCCAGGCGACAGACTTGGGAAACTAAGATTCGTCTTGCTCTCATTTACCGGCAGACCGATTTAACCAGACTCCGGTTCAATAGTATTAAAATCTGCGGTAACAACTCCCTTGGTATTCCCAATGATCTCTGTGTTGTCTACATAAACAAGGAGCTCAACGCTTTTATTAAAAATAATACTATATTACGATGCACAACTGTCTTTTGGAAAATACCCTTCATGGCAAAATTGAAAAAGTCGCAGGATAAAAGACCGCTTGTCTGAAACCTCGCACCTCGCGGTGTTAGAAGGTTCGGAGAGGTCTTTTCTTATCTGCAGGAGTACCTACAGGAGTTGTTCAGCGTCATTCTACATAGCCTTACCAGCTTTGCAGGAATACCGAGCTCAGACATTGCGGCATAAAAACAATCCCTTATTGAGTACTCGTATGCTGCCTTATAGTCGACAAAAAAGATGGTGTGTGTCGATATGATTTTCATTGGTCTTCTTCAGAATTTGGCACAGTATGAATATCTGGTCAACGGTGAACTTACCAGGTCTAAAGCCGCACTGATAAGATCTTAGCAGTGTGATGGCGAATGGCTTTAGTCATTCACATTATACAATAGTAAAAACCTTATATGAGATATAGAGAAGGCATACTCCTGTAGTTGATGTATATTGTCGGGTCTTCCTTCTTGAGGATGGAGCAGTGGGCACTGAGATTCCAATCTTTTTGCATATTTTCCTGTAGACATATTTTGCAAATTACCTGGTGCATGCACCTTACCATCTTATCGCGTCCATGCTAAAAAAGTTGAGCGGGCAGACCGTCCAGTCAAGCCGCTTTGTTGGAATTCTGTCATTGTGTATCAAATTTGGCCCCTTCATAGTTGGGCGACGTGATGTCAACGTCGTCATCAATAATGAGGACCGGAACAGGATCTTTAGAGACAGACTTTACGTCGACATCATATTTACATATATAATTGGCCATTACAACAATGTTCAAAGGTTACGGCCCAGCTTTTCGCAGCACCTATGCTGTGTGTGAAAATTTTTATCCATGAGTGCCGGGACCTACAGTTTAAAGGCGACTTCGAACGATAGTCTTGAGAAGCTTATTCATGGCACTCAGCTACTCTCAGAGCTTTTGCCAGAATACTAGTAAGAGGTAGTCGCCGAAAGAAACATTTTTTCAATTTTTTTGCGACGTCAGAGCTGGGATTTGAACTCGGAGCTTTTGTTTAGTATGCTAATATACTAACCGGTAGACTACGGATACTACGAAATAAGAACACCGTGTATAAAAAATCGTGCAAATTATCGTGTTTCATAATGCATTACACAGATTACACCAATTTAAAAACTAGAAATACATTATAATACTATTAAAAATATAAAAGTAATGAAAAGTTTTCAAAATTTCATAAGTTGTGGAAGCTTTTCTACCAGATATGACAGCATAAAATAAAACGTGTTAAAACGTACATTTTTCTCAATCGTGTTATTTCATGTTTGTGCAAAACAAAAGTGGGTTGGATTTAATTAGTTTTTTTTTACATTTTATTTCATAATTTTAACAGTTTTTATTTCTCAAATTGATCAGTAGTAGTTCCTTAAACAATATTTACACCACCTAAGTTCTCATCTGATTATAACAGATAATGACAGTTACAACTCAGACGGCAATAATTTTGAAAATAAAAAATTTTCTATTTTCAACCGAGCTCAGACAAAAACAACAAAAACTAATTTAGATTTGTTATTCAACTATCTGAGTGCGCTTCTGATATAAAACTAAGATGAGAACTTAGGTGGTTTAAATACAGCTTTAGGTGAATGTAATTCAAATCTTAATTTTCTGTACACAATTGTGTTACAAAACAAAAACAAACAAAAAATTTTTGAGTTTTGGTTAACTATGCCTTAGGTACACATAACTCAACGTATGAGTACGATATTTATTTCAAAATTTTATTAATCATACGCCCTCTGGTACACAGACTGTTCATTAAGAGCAATCAATCTATCACACGATAGATAGTTTTTAATTTTTTTTTAATTATAGTAAGTGATATATTTTGTAATCTACGCAAGCGGAAATTTTTAAGCAAAAGACAAGTGTCACTTAAGTCAGCTTAATAACTGCGAATAAATTAATTTGGAGGCACAATTTTATAGAAATATTTTCTCAGACATTTAAGCTGCCTTAAGAGTGCTTGCCTATATTGTATGTCGTCAACATTTATTAAGTATTGCTACGACGTGCTGCAAAGATTAACTCTTGCTATTATCAATCTGATTTCAGATTGGGTAGTTGACAAATGCGTTCGCTTAAGTGCGATTCACACATGCTTGTGTGATGATTACTACACAGAAAAAATTTTTTTTGAAATAATTTCTATTAATAAATTAATTAGTATCGTTTAATTTTTCCAATTACATTTTTAATTCGTACAATTAATTTCTTAATAGAAGCACACAAATAGAAATGTTTGTGCGTATTTTTTTTTCTTTTGTCTGTGTTATATTAAGAATCAGTATATGAATACTTTTTTATTTAAAACTCGAATATGTATTGTTATTTACGTAATTTAAATAAATATTTTACATTAAAATATAATATGTACATATACGCACATGTATATGAAAACTAAAATTAATTTTAATTTTAAAAGTAACATCGTTCATAAAATTTTTTTTGTGTTTTGTGTGTGTGTTTTTTTTGACATCTTGAAAAAAGTACAAAAAAAATATTTCTTTCGGCGTTTAACTCTCAGCAGGCAGAAGCTCTGATAATAACCTATTGCCATGAACAAGCTGTCTGTTTCAAAATCCGCTATAGAAATTGGTAAGTACTTAATAACAATATTTCGAATTTTAATACAAAACTATTTAGCTTCAATTTTATTTATTTTTTAGGAATTTTACACAAAAAAAAAAAAAAAAAAAAAAATATATATATATATATATTTGTATTATTTTCCTTGACCTTTTTATTAATTTTATTATTAGATAAATTATTTGAGCTTAAGGTCGAATAAATATTTATATTATTTATTTTACGATATTTCGCTACTTCCTTGCGTAGCATCATCAGGAATATATTTGAATGTGACAAAACAATAACAAAATTATAAAAAAAAAAAAAAAATACATAAAAAATTATGTCATACATATTTTCAAATAAAAACATAATGAACATTTAAAAAATTAATATAATAATTAACCAACAAACAACATTAATAAAAATAATAACAAGTAGGAACGATATGTGTGTATTTACAAAAATAATAAAAATAAAAGTAACAAAAATTATCTGGTATGTGATGAAAATCGACCTCGATTGAAACCAAAATCGAAAGAACCCCAAACTACTATAACTTCCAATTCCTTTCAGATTTGGAATTTCTCTTATACTCATTACGTTAATGACTATTGTCATTACATCCTTTATTATTATTATTATTTTAATATAATAAAAAACAGAAAAGTTCTATATGACTTCGAGAAAAGAAAAGAAAAAGAAAAAAAAAAAAAAAATTATAACAAATTCAAATTATTTCAATCTCGAAAGAAATCGCCTTTCATCACATCCCTGAATTTTAATAAAATTAATAATTATTTTATATAAAAAAAAATATTATAAATACCAACGATAAAATAACAATGATAAAAACGCAGTAACCAAAATAAAAAGAAATTAACAATAAGTGTAATAATGAATATATATAAATATTATGTTTTGTATATTAAATGTCTGTATGTTTGGGCTAAACCCTCTGTGTCTGTTTTAAAATTAATCCTCTGTGTTGTAGGCACACTAATAATTTGTAACATTTCTAACATTAAACGTTTCTTATATAATGGATATAATGTTAAAAATTCTCTTGAGTTTATTAAAAGGATTAAAGGGGCTGATATACATAACAGTGAAAGATTAGTTTCATTTGATGTTATTTCTCTTTTTCCTAGTATTCCTATTGACCTAGCGTTGAGTACTATAGAAGAAAAATGGGATTTAATTGAGCCATACACGAAAATTAGGAGACCATTATTTTTCCGTATTTTAAAGTTCTGCATTGAGGATAATAGATATTTCCAGTATGATGGAAACATATATTTACAACATGAGGGTCTTCCAATGGGATCTCCAGCATCTCCTGTTATAGCAGACATAGTCATGGATAGACTGTTGGATATATGTATTGGGAAATTAACAGTTAAACCTAGATTAATGACAAAATATGTTGATGATTTATTTTGCATTATTTCTGATGAGGGAATAAGTGACATGCTTGATTCTTTAAACGGGTTTTGTCCGTTTATTGGATTCACAATTGAGAATGAGGTTGGTTTTAAACTTCCTTACTTGGATACCTTATTAATAAGAAAGGACAAAAGGATAATGATTGATTGGTACCAAAAACCAACATCTTCAGGACGGATTTTGAACTATTACTCCAAACATGATAAGAGGATCATAATTAATACGGCTAACAACCTCATTGGGAGAGTTCTTAGGATAAGTGATAGAGAATTTCATAAGAGGAATATGGAGAGGGTAAGGTGCATATTAATGGATAACAATTTCCCAGTTAATGTTATTAATAGGTTAATAAGACAATCTAGGGATAAATATAGTAAGAATTGTGATGTTAATTATCATACTAATAGGACTGATGGTGATATTGGCGCTGATAATAAGAGGGAGAATAATGTTATTGGTACTGACGGTAACGTAAATAATGAAAAGAAGGAGTTTATTTATAAATCTATGATTTATATACCGTACTTGTCTGAACGATTAAGGAGGTCAAAAATTTTCGATTCTGATAAATATAAGATGACGTACAGATCTTTCAACACAATAGGTAAACTTTTTAGCAGAACAAAGGATAGACTTGAAAAATGGGACAGATCAAATTTAGTATACAAAATAACTTGTAACGGTAATGACAAAGAAGATTGTAATGGTGTATATGTAGGTACGACAAAGAATAAATTGAAGACGAGAATGGCAGGTCATAAATCTGATCAGAAATACAGGAGTATTAATTCGCAAAAAACGGCTCTATCTTCTCACTGTTGTGAAAAGGACCACTATCCTAACTTTGAAAATGTTTCAATATTGAACACGGAAATTAATTATAAGAAACGTTTAATGTTAGAAATGTTACAAATTATTAGTGTGCCTACAACACAGAGGATTAATTTTAAAACAGACACAGAGGGTTTAGCCCAAACATACAGACATTTAATATACAAAACATAATATTTATATATATTCATTATTACACTTATTGTTAATTTCTTTTTATTTTGGTTACTGCGTTTTTATCATTGTTATTTTATCGTTGGTATTTATAATATTTTTTTTATATAAAATAATTATTAATTTTATTAAAATTCAGGGATGTGATGAAAGGCGATTTCTTTCGAGATTGAAATAATTTGAATTTGTTATAATTTTTTTTTTTTTTTTCTTTTTCTTTTCTTTTCTCGAAGTCATATAGAACTTTTCTGTTTTTTATTATATTAAAATAATAATAATAATAAAGGATGTAATGACAATAGTCATTAACGTAATGAGTATAAGAGAAATTCCAAATCTGAAAGGAATTGGAAGTTATAGTAGTTTGGGGTTCTTTCGATTTTGGTTTCAATCGAGGTCGATTTTCATCACATACCAGATAATTTTTGTTACTTTTATTTTTATTATTTTTGTAAATACACACATATCGTTCCTACTTGTTATTATTTTTATTAATGTTGTTTGTTGGTTAATTATTATATTAATTTTTTAAATGTTCATTATGTTTTTATTTGAAAATATGTATGACATAATTTTTTATGTATTTTTTTTTTTTTTTTTTTTATAATTTTGTTATTGTTTTGTCACATTCAAATATATTCCTGATGATGCTACGCAAGGAAGTAGCGAAATATCGTAAAATAAATAATATAAATATTTATTCGACCTTAAGCTCAAATAATTTATCTAATAATAATATATATATATATATATATATATATATATATATATGTATATATATATATATATGTATATAGCCTGACTCGTACGAAATTATTAGTATTTTTCCAGTTAAGTTGTTTTACTTTTTGTTTTCTTAATTAATGCATACATTTAATACATACTTAATAAGCGTCATATTAAAACTTAACGTGATTTCATATAATGTCAAGCTTGTACAACTCTATATCTATTTTGTGTATGTTTTTAGTTGCATATTCTTTCATAAAAAATAAAAAATTAATATAATTTGCATTTTTTTTATAAATTTGGGGGTTGTATTAAAAATATTTTTATCATTTTAAATTAGTGGGATCAAATAACATTTTTAGTTCTATTAATTAATTTTTTAATTGAACCAATTATTTTTTTTAATCAAAAATTGGCCGAATTTTTAATTAATAGTTTAATTGGCCCAATAAAATTTTTCATTTAAATTTGTTTTTTTGGAATTATTTAATATTTTAATTCTATCAATTAGAGTTTAATTGACTTTTTTTTTGTCAAAAAGCTCGACACTACAAATTTTTTAATTGATATTATTAATTTTTTTAGTCAGGGCAAAACTAGTAAACAATAAGTTACAAAAAAAAAACTAAAGTTTTTCTGTGTAAACAATATGGTCAATAGATTTTGTCTCGCAATTGTGCTGGGCGTAAATTGAATAATTAGAAAAATTATACAGACTGCTACTATGAAATAAAAGAACTTACCAAGTAATTGGTATCTCCATACAAAGGCTACAATTTGAAAATTTTTGTAAGCAGAAGAATATTTATAGCAAACACGAGGCAAACATGATTTAGTATGCATGAAATGGGTTATAATGGAATGGAAGATATGATATGTCTGATCATATCAAGACCATACACGGTTGAAAGGTTTTCTTCATCGGTCTAATCACCTAAGCCTTGCAACGTCAGGATATTATTTGTTACAAACGATACACAACGCAATTATTTCTGGACCACTTTTTCTTCAAAACTAAACACGGTATCCACAATTGATTTAATGGGATTTTAGCTTCAGACAATTAAAGTTCTTATATTGCAAAATCTATTTACATACATACATACATATATAATTGGCCATTACAACCCTGTGACAGGATTACGGCCTAGCTTCTCGCAGCACTTATGTTGTGTGTGTTAATTTTTTTTCCATGAGTACCGGGACCTACAGTTTAAAGTCGACTCCGAACGGCAGACTTGAGAAGCTTGTTCATGGCAATTAATAACTCTCAGAGCTTTTGCCAGAAGACTGCTGAGAGGTAGCCGCCGAAAGAAATATTTTTTCATATATCTTTTTTTTCAAGATGTCGGAGCTGGGTGTCGAACCCAGGGCTCATGTCTTAGTAAGCCAACACACTAACCACTAGAAAACGGCGACTACAAAATCTATATATTATTAGAAAATTATCTGCTTACAATAACCACTTTTTAGAATGAAGATTTGTTTCGCAATTAAGATCCGAAATTTCTTCAAAATATCTCACTCATTATAAAAATATATTTTTAATTACTTACACAAACTATGTTTTTTCCCCAATACTAATTCTCTATTATACTTTTTAGGGATTGGAGATAGAGAGTAGCTTTTTAAATATTCATTTATTGTAGAAGGACATAAAAGGTTTTATTAAGAGATTGTCTTAAATTTTTCTTTATGTCTTTGCTAATGTTTAATTCGTATTTTTTTATTGAAAAATTGCTTTACATTATGGCAGGAACTTTAGAAAAGACAAAAGATAAAATAATTTTATTTTATTTTTTTGCCCTTTTCCTTCAAAAAAAAAAAAAAAATCTCATATTCTGCCAATACTTAAACAAAATCAAATAAAAATTCTTAGACAGCAGCCGTCCAATGTATTGTTTTTTTATTTTTGTTTCTATTTTTTTCTATTTTATATTCTTAGAGATTAGAAGTTGTGATGCTGTGCAGTAAAAGTGGTAGAATGATGTATAAATAGTAGAGATGAGAAAAAAATTCAAGAAAAAAATTCATTTATAAAATGAAACACAATGCACAACACAAGACAACACAACACAATAAAGCCTAATCCAATGCAATTTATTTATCAATTTTTTACTTTTGCCGTTTCAGGCAAAATAATTGTTGTTGTCATGAAGGGTTGTTAAGGTTGGCGTCTTCTTTTTTTTTAATTTTTTTTTGCTACAATTTTCGGTGGTCTTTTTATTTGTGTTTCTTTTTTTCAAAAAGAAAACTTAAGCTTTAAATACATATGTCTGTAATAGTAAATAAGTGAAAAATTTCCTATACACAGAGAGAAATACAATTTAGAAATTAGTTTCGACATTCATTTAAAATTGTTTTGTGTTTTTATATATTCAAAACGTATGATGAAGTGATAGTTTTAATTAAATTTGTTAGGTTTTCATGAATAGGAATATTATTGACACAATGCCGTTAAAATATGGCTGGTATCCTAGTGAACACCAATTTTTTGATAACCAACCATTAGTACTTATTAATGTTGATCACAAGACACTGGAATCTAAAAGATCTATTGTGCTCTTTCGAATCTACTTTTTGTTTAGCACACCTACTGTCTTCCTAATGAACGCTAGCAAGTTTGGAACTTTAGTAAAGATAAGTCCTCCACATAAATCTATTCAGATCGCAACATTCACTCAATATGTGTGCTCCTGTGTACAATCTATAAATACCTATATATATCTGTGATCGCAATTCTCTATACATAATTTCTCACACTACAAAATCTTATAAAAGATATTTATTAACAGTAGTGCTGTCAAATTCTGCTACTCTTCATTACTTAATAGTACTGAGTATCATTATCATTTGGGTACTCATTTTATTTTTAAGAGGAAACAAATTAATAAAATATTGTGTTTTTAGACTGTATTTTGTTTGGCTGTTAAAATTTAAATTTTCCATACGTATTGAGTTCCCAAAAATTAGTACTAATACTCGATACTTGGTAACCATTACTCAATACTTTGCCAGCATTAATTAGGAGTTTTAGGTCTCACCTTCTATACTTCAGACCATCAGAGTTTCACCAAAATTGTGAAGTAATCACCGTCTTAATGTATCCAAGTTATTTATTTGCCAACTCTATTCAGATTGATAATAGTAGATCTACTCTGAATCTTCTAATATAGGATTAGCATTTACAACGAATGAGCATCCTCGACCGAAATTGGGTTCCTGATGCCCCTGTTAAAATTTGACCATCTTCTCGATTTGCTGAAATTATTTGCTACCAAATATACAGCCAGCCTTGTCACATAAATGTTTAGGAATGCTAAACCAAATAGGACCCCAATTAATGACTTGCCATCCATACATACATACATAATTGGCCATTACAACTCTGTGTCAGGGTTACGGCCTAGCTTCTCGCAGTACCCATGTTGTGTGTGCTAATGTGTTATCCACGAGTACTGGGACTTACAGTTTAAAGTTGACTCCGAACGACAGACTTGAAAAGCTTGTTCATGGCACTCAGTTACTCTGAGAGCTTTAGCGAGAAGACTGCTAAGAGGTAGTCGCCGAAAGAAATATTTTTTAAAATCTTCTTTAGTAAGCCAACATACTAACAACTAGACCACTTGCCAACCGTAATTGTAAATTCTAACTGCCGTATTCATAAAACATATTTTGGGTTTATTATGGGTTCATTTGACAAGTATTGCATAGAAATTTGTGATATTAGCTCTTAATAAATGAATTTTATTTTTTTGGAATAATGTTTAATGTTTTAATATTGCCCTAATGATCTAGTTATGCTGCAGTCGGACATTGGTCAGCCTATTCAATGATGTAAAACTCATTTAATGGAACTATATATTGAAAAATTTAAGCACATGTCGTTCTTCATACATACATACATACATAACTGGCCTTTACAACCCTGTGTCAGGATTACGGCCTAGCTTCTCGCAGAACTCATGTTGTGTGTGTTAATTTTTTATCCATAAGTACTGGGACCTACAGTTTAAAGTCGACTCCGAACGAGAGACTTGAGAAGCTTTTTTCATGGCAATTAAATACTCTCATGTTGCTTTTTTTTGTCGTTCTTTGGAATAAACAAATTGGACTCTAGATATTGTATCAATGAAACGATGCTTGAAGAAGTGAATAATATTATTGATCTGGTGATCTTGTTGGATCAAAATCTGAATTTTCGTGATTATATAGCATTACTCGTTAATAAGGCTACTGGTGTTCTTGGGTTTATAAAACGCTGGTCTAAAGAACTTTCAGATCCCTATATTACAAAAGAATTGTATACCTCCTTAGTTCATCCAATACTTAAGTATGGATCGATTACATGGCACCCCTGTTATACTATTCATATTAAAAGCATTGAATATATACAAAAGCAGTTTTTGATATTTTGCTTACGAGATCTTGGTTGGAATTCTTTCATGCTGCCATCGCATACAAGTAGGCTTGCTCTTATTATGTTACCTGCCTTGGAAAGCCGTCGAATTATGCTCAGTGCTTATTTTTTACTTAGTTTAATTCATGGTGAAGTGAGTTCAGAGTTCTTTCTTAGTAAAATTAACATATACGTTCCTATCAGGCCTATACGAAACTTTCATTTGATGAATTTAGAATAGCACAGATCTGTCTACGAAAATAACAGCCCTTTTCGACATACTTGTGTACATTTTAATAAATGTTATGATTTTATAAATTTAAGTGTAAACTTGGCAATTTTTTAGTCTGTAAGGATTAAGTATATGGAACTAAAATAAAATAAATAAATAATGACTTTCATATTAATAAAGAAATGACAATATGATCCTGTGACATGTTCAATTTGTCTTGTGTACAATTCCTTCACTGACACAATATTCTCCTTTAATTATCAAACGAATTCATTGCAAAAACACAATCTATAGTCTTAATAGAATATAGTTTTGATCTAATTAGAGCGTTTCTAGCGAAACATTATTATAAAACAAATTTCTTCTGTTTTTATTGATTTTTTCTCTGTGTGTACATTTGTAAGTGTATGTATTCTTATAAATATATGTTGTTGGCTTATGCCTTTCAGGGTTATCTTTGCTTAACTGATTGCAGTTATTTGTCCAGCCATGAACATTCGATTTTCTTACACCTTATGGTTCCGGTTGCTTACTCTTAAGATTTGTTGGTTCTATGTATACTATACTAGACAAAAATAAAAAATAAAATATGGAATTTTATGTTCTCTTAAAAGATTCCCAGTCTGTAATATCTACGCATTGAAGATTTTCTTCCGATTTTCTTAAAAAATTTTTTTATACATATTTTTTCTAAACCTGAGTATGAGGGATTCAATTGTCAAACTTAATGCAATTTCTAATAATTTTTTTTCTTTTGTTTTCTAATACTTATACATGCAATTGTATTTATCGATGTCCAAACGAATTTTTAAGCCTCAATAAGCAAGTAAATGGAAATCTTTGCAGTAGAATGAGTACCAAAAAAAAAAAAAAAGAAAATATATTAAAGAAGAAAATTCTAAAATATTTTAGGTTTCTTTTTTTATTTCGTTTTAGAAATTTTTTGATTTAAAAGAAAACGAATTTGTTATCGATTTTTGTTTATCAAAAAAAAAAAAAAAAAAATTTTAAATATTAAAAAATGGGAGACTTGAAGACATGTATGGCATTAAAAAGAAGCAAAACTGTGATTCTATAATTTAGATTTTAGTATTATTCCCATATCGTAGTCGCCGTGGTCTAGTGGTTAGTGTGTTGGCTTACTAAGACATGAGCCCTGGGTTCGACACCCAGCTCCGATATCTTAAAAAAAAAGGAATATGAAAAAAATATTTCTTTCGGCGACTACCTCTCAGTAGTCTTCTGGCAAAAGCTCTGAGAGTAATTAATTGCAATGAAAAAGCTTCTCAAGTCTGTCGTTCGGAGTCGACATTAAATTGTAGGTCCCGGTACTCATGAATAAAAATTTACACACACAACATTAGTGCTGTGAGAAGCTAGGCCGTAATCCTGACACAGGGTTGTAAAGACCAGTTATGTATGTATGTATGCATTATTCACATAAGTATTATTCCCAAAGGCAGGCACTGCGATCCAAAGGATCTTTTGTGTCATAATTAGAGTTACACACTCCTAAATTGCCACAATTAGATTTTAGTAACAACAATACATTTTTCCGATTGCTTATTTTAAAGTAGCACGACATTGTTTTTATTAAAACCTATTTTTAAATTTTAAACTAAGATTTGTCTGCTATAGGTTTGAGTGACACAGTAGGTTTGTTGGTGGTATACTAAACTGCAAGTGTCTTAGACTCTGTTCTATAGATTTGAGCTTGTAATGCGCTTCTGAAAAATCAAAACGTGCAAAAAATAAAAGAAATAAGAACAAAAAAAAAAAAAAAAAAATACTGGTACAAATTTATAGCCTTTAGAGGTTGTCATCAGCCAATTAAGTAAGTAAAGAGGTGTTTTCTATATCAAGCAAGTTTATCAGAACTAAGGAGTTGAAAAGCTTTGACATAATGCGACATAAGAGCACTAAAAGTATTTGTGAACCCAAATATTTGCAAAGGCAAAGTGTAGCGCAATTGACTTGTTATTAATCAATGCTCTTAATTATGGTACTCGCACACAGATACTTCCAATTTATTATTAATATTTAATCTAAACGAAACACATTTATTATGTCCCTTTGAACAACTATTGGGTCAACAGACCTACTACATTCCTTACGAAGGCCATCAAGTCTGATAATCAAGAACTACACATTTACACAATATGTGTTGCGCTATTTCTGATGCTCATACTTCACAAATATCTACAACTGTGATCGTCATTTTTCTACATCTTCCTTGCCATCCTTCGGAAATAAAGACCTATTGAGACATACGAGTACATAGGCCACAATTTTTTAAGTGTAAACTTATAATAGAGGCATTCACAAAGAAATGTCTCTCTAACAAAGCTTTGCGTACATACGAGTACATTATATTTAAGAATTGTGTTCACTCTGGTGTTCCGTACTACAATATTTTAATGTACCATCATAATCTGAATCTGTACCTTATATATGTATGACTTTTTGTAATACGACTGGGCCTTTGTTACTCCAAAAGGGTTTAGATAGATTGTATTTGTGGCGTAAAATATATTTGATAGATCTGAATATTGGTAAATGCAAACATTTCAGACATTTTCCAGGTCAGTTGTGTGTGATTTCACTTATATTTTGGTAGATAAAGTTTCTTGGCATTTATTGCATATAAAATTGAATTCTAACTCTCAGATTATGAATAAGGCATATAGTGTTCTTTGTTTTATTAAACTTTGGCAAAGGAATTTTCCGATCCATATAACACCAAACATTTATTTTGTTCTTTAGTAAGACCTATTCTAGAATATTGTTCTATAGTTTGAGATTCGCAGTATACATCGTACGAATATAAATGTTAATATGATTGAATCGATTCAGATTGTTTTTGTTTCGTTGTCTGCAATGCATACGTTGGAGTTCTTGCCAAATTGATGATGGTATGCGTAGGGCTTTTGTCTACAAGCGGATCGACTTCGTCAGTCTTCAAATAATGAAGAAGTAAGCAACTGGCAGACAGGCTAAATTTATGTATTACAGTACTTGGAGTTAAAAAGATACACTGTCTTGGCTATCTGTCTATAGATTATAGATTTACTCCATCTGTCTTTGGATGCTGATTGTGGTGAGGATCTTCGCTAAGTAGGTAGCTGTTATCTACTACTTTCCACTAGGTGGCGCTTATCTCCTGATCATTTGTTTTTTTTTGTCAATGCCAAAGGAATAAGGTGTAATGTCAGCAAGCGGTTGCTTGGTGGGGGGAAACCTCTTATATTTTAAATTAAAATTTTGAAAAATCGAAAATTTTTATTCCTCATAAACTGAATGGTGAGAAAGATTATTCATATAGCCTGAGTACAGATTGTAGCACACATCCTAAGGGAATAGCTTGACTTAAGTGGCATAATGCTGATAACCATTTGCAAAAGAATAGTATACTGGGAGGGCATAGAGACATCATCGAGAAGAATATACATACACACAGACATAATTGGCCATTACAACCCTTTTTCAGTGCTACGGCCTAGCTTCTCGTAGCACCCATGTTGTGTGCGCACCGGGACCTAAAGTTTAATGTTCATGTTAATCAGTTACTCCTAGAGCTTTTGCCAAAAGGCTGCTAAGAGTTAGTCACCGAGAGAAATAGTTTTTTATATTTCTTTTTTTTATTTGAGACCAATACTCAGGGATAAACCCCTACTAAATGCTGTGCATTGTATTGGAATTTTTTGAAAAGGGCAGTAGATAGATATTTTTTCTTATATTATTATTAAGCACCTTAGGAATGAGACAGATTGCTGTGAATTGATCATTCAGAGCCCAGTATTATACCTTCACCCTTGTATGATCAACAGAAATTGCCTCATCGTTGCATACTGATTGTGTGGTGAGTGTCTTCGCTAAGTAGGTTTATCTGTTATCTGCTACTTCCCAATAGGTGGTTGAACTAGGGTTTGAATCCGTAGCTCGTCTTGTCTAGTAAGCTAAGACACTAATCACTAGACTACAGCGACTACAAGAAGAAGAATATGCAAGTTGAAAATGAATCAGTGTTCTAATGTTATTGTATTAAAGAGAAAATTAATTTTTTTTGTGAAGGTTTATTTTGATTAGGCATGTAGCCCTGTGGTATACCACTTATAAGAAACCATAATGGTGTGCTTGTGTAAGCGACTGTTCTGTATCTTTTATAAGAAAAAAAAAATAAAAGCAAAACATTATTGGTATTCCTTAGAATTTTCTTTGTAATAAAAGACGAAAAGTCGACAATTCACAGTAGTCGTTTTAGGTTTCTTCTTAGTTATTAAAAAGTATGTGGGCTGGCTTATTATCGCTAATAATGTCATGTAGGACATGACATGACATGTATTGACATGTAATGAATATGTAGCAGTTGCAGTAGCAGGTAGTCGCCGTGGTCTAGTGGTTAGTATGTTGGATTACTAAGAGGATAGCGCCGGGTTCAGCTCTGACATCTTAAAAAAATAAGAAATATGAAAAAAATATTTCTTTCGGCGACTACCTCTCAGCAGTCTTCTGGCAAAAATTAAGGGAGTAATTGACTGCCATGAAAAAGGCTTGTCAAATCTGTCGTTCGGAGTCGACTTTAAACTGTAGGTCCCGGGTACTCATGGATAAAAATTAACATACACAACATGAGTGCTGCGAGAAGCTAGGCCGTAACCCTGACAAAGGGTAGTTATGGCGAATTATGTATGTATGTATGTAACTATGCCATACAAAATATATTTAGATCTAACCACCCGCTCTTGTAAAATTTCCAAATTAAACTAATCACTTGTAAATGCTTGTGACTCATCGTATGCAAACAAAGTAATTCCCGTTTTCATCACGGACAATAGAGATAATCACGGTTAATCGAATCGAACAATTTGAAAACATTGCCAACAAAAAGCAATAGACTGATCTTTGACCATCACGGTTAATCGGGGTTACCGGTTAACCGGATCACGGATAATCGAGGCCCGACTTCAAATCAATACACACATGGCATGCTTAAACATTTTTGCAGTTCTCTTGCAAGAAAACAGATATTGGTTTCAAAAATATTATGTTCTGTTAGGCTTAATACTGTGCGTGGTATAATGGTTAGAGCGATCACACAAAAACTCAAACTGCCCAGGCTTGAATCCCAACAAAGGTGAAATATGAAAAAGTTAGTTTGCGATTTTTTTCAAAATTATAATTTAAAAATAAGAGCCCCCCCCCCCCCCCCCCCCCCCCTCCTCCAAGAAGACCATCTACAAAGTTACCGATCCCTGAAATTCTAATTCTAATTCTTTTTGTTAATTAACGACGATGGATTTTATTCTATTTTGTCAGAAGAGAATTTATCAAAAACTTATTAAGATCTTACGTTTTTTTTGTCAAGTATTAAATTCCAGAAGCAATATTGGCATGTAGCTGAACAAATTTTTTTGTTTTCATTTGAAATTTTTTTCAATATTAAAATCCTTACTTTATGCATTACAGAGAAAATTCTGTCTATAGTAGTACTATTCGTTTGTGGAATAACCTTTCCGTGAAAGTTTTTCCTGTTAATTAATTTATTTATGTGCTCATCTCAAGTTAACAAAAACACTACCTCTTCTTTCTGTGTGGGCCTTAATGAAAATTGAAAGTTGTAATACGAGCTGTGTATGACCGTATGTAAACCCCTACTTATTTTATTTATTTTATAAATAAAAATAATTTAATTTACTTTCCTTTTTCTATCTTACTATGGCTTTTTTAAACAAATCTTCAAAACTAAATAAACTTCTCTTCATATCCCTAAATTCATTTAAAACATGCTATTGCTCTTATACTCGTAAATGGAAAACTTTTTAAAAATGCAATTTAAATTGGGAGAAGGTAGATTTTATTATTATCTGCGTGTGTGTATATGTATGTATGTTTATATACGTATATTTTAAGTCCTCTAATCCTTAATTAAAAATAAACACACACCATGGAATACAAACACGCATATATTTAAATTTTGGCAAATAATAGACAGGAAATATGCGAACTAGTGCAAGTAAAAGCCAGGAACAGCAACAGACTAAACAAATTTGGGTAATTTAAAGAAAACATGTTGTAGTAAAAAAATTATCATAGAATTAACATTTTCACACTTCAATAATAATCAAAAAATTATGACAATGAAACTTGGTGGCAGTTAGTATTGGTATCGTAGGCATTATATATCCAACAATAAAAAGGAAGTATTGGGAAAAAGAAGTAGACACTGTCTCCAAACAGTTTGAAATTATTTAAAGAGCCCAAGTTCTTATCTAGATTTATGTTTTTGTTTTTCATTAAATTAGTTTTTATTTTTTATTTTTTTGTTGTCTATTGTTTTCAATAAGTTGAAAAAAGTCATAATAAGGTGTTTGCTAGAACAAAAATAAGTTGAAGATGTTTGTGTTTTCTATTGGCTATAAAACAAATAAATACTGTTGCAAAATATACCGAAATATAAAACAATAAAATCCTTTTTTTTAAGAGTGATTTATGCCATCAAAGATAGATAAAAAAAAAAACAAAACAAAAAAAAAAACAACAACAGAAGGCAAAAATTGAATTTGAAAAAAAACCTCAAAAAATTTCTAACATTAACACCCGGCATATATAGTTGGTGTATTGTATGAGTGTATTGATGTGCTTCTTACAAGAACAACAATGGATTTTTGCCTGTTAAACGATAAGAAGTGAAGGATTGCTAAGTAGAGAATATGGTGTCGTAAATATTTCATTGTAATTTATTATAAACAAAAATTCATACACATCCTTAGGTTTTTTTTATTAAATATATTCAGGGCTAGCACTTTAAGCAGAATTTATCGGCAACTTTTCAAGTTTTAATTGCAAAAAAAAAAAAAAAGTTAAGAATTCTGAATTTTAATACTTAAAATCAATTGTTTGACGCTGTAAGGTGGACCAGAACAAAGTAGGGCTTACCAATAAGTTATTTTTTAACGGAGAAGTTGGATACCATCACTTTCTCGTGCACATCAATAATGCATGATTTTTATATGAAATGAGTCGCTCAAAAACAATAGATTTTGCAACCGATAAGCAAATAGTTTAAAAAATCAAAACTAATACCTTATCGTGTAGCATTTTTGCAAGCTTTAAGATACGACTAAACAATATAATTCCTCCATTATTGCTTACAATTTTATTTATTATTCAGATTTTTAATTATCCCTTCCATTAAGGAGTGCACCACGGAGGTTCAGCACTGGGGCTTTTGGAGATTTAGAAGGCCGTTACAAACATAGACTATAAACTCTTCTTGAGTGAATTTTTAATGCTCGAGATTCTAAGAATTTTCAAATTTTTCTTTAATTTCCTATTGGTTAATACAAGACCATGGGGGGTACGTGGTACAGTGGTTAGAACGCTCGCACAAAAACTCAAACGACCCAGGTTCGAATTCCAGCAGAAGTCAAAAATAAAAAAGTTAATTTAAGTTTTTTTTTTTCAAAATTATAATTTAAAAATAGGCGGTTCCCACCCCCCCCACCCCTCATCCAAGAAGTCCATCTACAAAGTAACCGCTCCCTGACATTCCACTCTATTACACTTTAACCATTGACAACGAAAAACGAAAAGCGCCACCTATTGGGAAGTAGCAGATAACAGCTAAAAACCTACTTAGCGAAGGCACTCACCACAATCAACACGTAATGATGGGGCAATTGCTGTTTATTATTCAAGGGTGAACGTATAACACTGGCCTTTGAATGATCAATTCACAGCAATTTGTCTCATTCCTAAGGCCTCTTAATAATATAAGAAATCAAAAATATATGTTCCGTCATACGGTACTGTCCTTTCCACAAAAATTCCAATACATAAGTTAGCTTAAGGTTTCGTTAATAAAGTTTTGTTCATATTATATTACACGGAAGCAGTTTTGTGTTTTATTTAAAGGAAGCAGACCTTTAAGTCCGAACCTGGACAGCCTGAGTGATACACCAGCTGGAAACATAAACTGCATTACAATGCCCCTCCTTCTTGGGCCTTGAAGGTTTTTCATTGCCCAGAAATGACTATTCTGTTTATTCACATATCCATTCAAATGAATACAACTGTATGGGTTTTATGTGCGTACCTGTCCTGAGACTTTACCAGACGCCGCCCGTTGCCGGGGCGGTAGTTGAATTCAATGCGTCCAACCACCGCCACGCTATGCCGGTACCCTCTTATCTCGAACATGCACGAGGGCACGGCGCTCAAAAGAGAGCCTATAGCACCGAGTTTGCAATTTAGCACGACCACTGTCTGGGTAGTGATACCTCCCTTGCTGAGGAGTTTCTAACCAGCACTACCACAACCACTTCGTGTTTCTCCGAGGGGCCGCACTCAAACCATCAGGCCGATTAGCCTTACTTCCCGAATGACAGAGGAGTCTAGGCTAACCGGGGGCTCCTGATGCCCGTAGTAACAGATTAAGGCATCTCTGGTCAGTCCTTGAGAACCCTAGAAATGCCTGCCACACGCACTTGCAGAGACAAGCATCCGAAGCACGCGTGGCATAAAGACCATGCACCACACATTACCAACCATTCTCTACCTATATCGAGCGCCAGGCCACTCAGAGCTAGGTTGAACTCCATATTCCGCGGAGAAAACAGGCCACTGACGGGACATATCATCAGTAGCCTTTTCTGTATTCCCGGAGGGGATTCAAATGAATATCGTCATACATACATACATACATACATACATACATAATTGGCCATTACAACCCTGTGTCAGGGTTACGGCCTAGCTTCTTGCAGCACTCATGTTGTGTGTATAAATTTTTATCCATGAGTTCCCGGGACCTACAGTTTAAAGTCGACTCCGAACGACAAATTTGAGAAGCTTTATCATGGCAATCAATTACTCCCAGAGCTTTTGAAAGAAGACTGCTGAGAGGTAGTCGCCGAAAGAAATATTTTTTTCATATTTCTTTTTTTTTTCAAGATGTCAGAGCTGAGATTTGAAGGCAGCGCTATCGTCTTAGTAAGTCAACACACTAACCACTAGACCACGGCGACTACGAATTAATATCGTCGCAAGAATTAAAGAACGCTGTAGCTGACAAGAAAATACGTTTTTTGTATCATTTTTATCAGAAAAAAAAATACGCGCCGAATGGTCTCGGTCCCAGATTTCTACGATGAAAATAAATTCACTTAAGCCGTCTGCGTTTTGAAAAATTCCAGTGTCTTTGTTCTACTTTCATACAGGTTTTTTGGCTCTGGTGAACATTTAAGGTTTTATCTGTTACAGCGTTCTTTAATTCCATCGACGATATTCGCCTCGAGACTCAATATGATTTTTTCACTCATCGTCACAGTAATCGATCATTGATTTTGATAAAATGTTTTAACGATTAAAACACGCTGGTTTACGGAATATTTTCCATAATAAATTTGCCACATCTCTACTTTACAACTGCCAAATATGAATTGTCAAGGCTGTTTACTAAAATGGTGGCAAAAATGGTGTCCTGACAGACACCCTGTATCTTTTATGAGTTGTCCACTATTCACCAAAACAGTCTGTTTCGAATTACTGCGGCCTTTCTGGCATCAGTTTAGCTAGTTTTGAGACTGTTCTCATAACATGATTCGTATATGAAAACAGACGTATTGGATCGCTAATAGTTCCGTTATATTCAGATTAAGTAACATGTTTTTGGTATATTTCCCTATTATTTTAACTGAAAAATGCCCGGCACTAACACGTTTAAACATGCAGTAAATTGTTATATTTTTTTGTGCCTGCAAACTGAACTTTTAATATCTTTTTTTTTAGTTTAAAAAAAATTGGTAGTATTGGTAGAAGTATAAAAATGTAAATACTTTATTATTTATACACATACATACATACAGACGTCAAGTTTTTTTTTGTGTAACAAGGATTACTCCTTAGAGTATTTGTGTGTCCTTTTCGATATTATTCAGGGCCATTGTTAAAAGTAAAGGAAGCAGAAGTAAAACTTTCATTTACATTTTATTTAACAGAGATTTTCTTTTTTTTTCACTTCGAACAGAGGCGTAGTTTGTTATAAAATAAGAGACTATTTGCCTTCTAACTTATAAGAGCCATGCTACTGACTATTATTGTGATTATTTTTTTAAGCCAATGTCAGCTAAACAATTTCTCTTGTGTTTGAATGTGAATGCATTACAAGATAAACGTATTCTTAGTGTTTATTTAACATGAATCTTTGGCATTTCTTTGCATATACCAATTTGTAATGTCCAAAGGGTATACCAAGAATGAGTTTGGCTAGTCAAGTTAAAGATTCCCTGGCATTTGCATTTTGTTTTCTGTTTTTTTTTTTCTGTTTTTCTATGGATGTCTTTATAAAATGCAAAGTAAATCTATTTTGGTGTAAATAAAACTTATTTCTTGAAAACAGAATAACAAAAAACCAATTGAAGGCAAAAAAGAAGAAACTGTTACAGGCCAGAGGACTCGTTTCTTCTAAGCTGCTGTTTTAAAAAAATAATGTATTGGCACAATGTCAGTCAACCCATCCAGGCAATAACAACCAAATTATTTGCTTTTTTTTGCTTTTTGTTTTTCTATTCCGTTTAATGTACAAAATAAGCTGATGCTCAAGGATTTATTGGTTAAATGGACAGATTTGACTACGTGGGTCCTTTACATCACTCACAAACACACATCATGGCCAGAGTAGAATTTATTTTTTTTATATTTTACTTTCTACTATTGAATAAATAAATAAATACCAGTAAGCTATTAAAAGTACAAAAAAAGGTCATATCTGGTGTTAAAAGTATGTTTAGGAAATATTTTTTTTGGGTGGCACTTTCAAATTAAAAAAGAATATCTTTGGCTACAAAATGCTCTATCGCACAATATAGCAGTTCTAAATTAAGTGTAGATTTTAAAACGAATTTCGAAAAACAAACATTTTCCAAATTTCTTAAAATCTAGATTAGAGAAAGAATTTCTGTTCCTTGCCACAATGAGTATCAATTTTTTGGAAATAATTTTTTTAAATTTATTGGCATTAAATATTGTGGCATTATAGCTTTAGTTTTTTGCTACGCCACACAGTTTTAGAATTTCTATGAATGCCCGTGGCTCGCAAACTCTATCTTTTTTAGCATCTATGACGAAACTGCCATAGTTTTTAGTTTTACATGATATTACCTCATGTTGACAGATTCGCCTTTACAGGGCAGATTGGCTTCTGGTGATACGTCACACCAGGGGCCTGCACTAAACGGGGAATATGGAGCTTACCTATCTTTGGGTGGCCTGGCGCTCGCTATAGGCATAGAGTGGTTGGTAATTTATTACTGACGCTCTCAGGGACTGACCAGAGATACATACCTATCTAATATGGTACTACGGGCATCAGAACCCTCTGTTTGCCTGTGCTCCCCTGTCATTCGGGGAATGAGGTAAATCGGTCTGATGGTTTGGGTGCGGCTCTTCGGGGAGTACACGTAGTGGTTGTGGTAGTGCTAGATAAACCTCCTCAACAAGAGAGCGGTATTACTACCCAGCCGAATTGATAATCCAATGTCCATAGAGCTTTCTTCTGAGCGGCGTGTCTTTGGAATTTACGAGATAAGAAGGCACCGGCTTTGTATGGCGCTGGTCAGACAATGTATTTGAAAACCACCCAGAAAACTGTGTGGCGTGTGGTGTGTCTACGGACAGTTACGCACGTTATACTCCATCTAGTTTACAGTGCAGAACTTACTACTCATGCGTTAGACTCCCTGCTGCTTGAGTGGCTGTCTTCTTGCAGCCATTACTACCATGTGTGGCTTGATCTTTAACTAATCATGTATATTTTAAATCATAGAATCTATCCCATTAAGCGGGTCCGGAATAAACTTATGACAACCAAGGCTGCGATCCGTCCGCGATTTGGGGGTAAGTCCGATGTTCTAAAGCATAGGAGACCGGACCTGAAGATCCTAACGGATTTCCTTACGGGTCACTGTAGTGTGAGAGCGCATCTTATGAGGATGGCGATCACGGACATAGATACTTGTAGACTTTGCTCACGAGCATCGGAAACAGCGGAGCACATATTGTGTGAATGTGTGGCTCTTGATAGATTTAGATGGATGTGTCTAGGGAGACATATGGTCTTGTTGGTGGACATATCCACCACTCGGACTTTGGACCTGCATGCGTTCATTAGGAAGGCAGTAGGTCTGTTGAACAGACAATAGACCCAAGGGGACACAATAGATCTTATTGGTCGCAGTGTCCTGCATTAGTGCTGGGTCTGAACCAGATAATAATAATAATAAACTTATGACATGATCTGCAACTTCTTTCATTATATTTGAGAATAATAGCATACTATTATGGTCAAATCAATGAGTGTCAAAATAGAATTTTAATGAAATTGATTGACCGAGGGAAATCACTTCTGTCCCAGTTGCACAGTGGTCCAAATGCTCAACCTAGCCGGAAGAAAGTCATAACTCGTTTTTGAAAAGCCGCATTGACATGAAACTTTGCACGTTCATTGATTTTATCAATAAAAACATTATTTATTTATTTATCTAAAGTTTCAAATTTTTATCACAAAATTTAATCTACATATAGAAAGAAATAATGTTTTCAATTTATTGAAATATGAATATACATACATTGTATATTTAATCCAAATATTGGAAATGTTAAAGGCAAGTGAAATGTAAAGGCAACTGAAAATTATTAAAAAAAAATCACGGCCTGCGGTGAAAAAATACAACAAATCGAAAAGACAATATGATTGCTTTAATCGGATTCACTTTCTGAATCGAGGACCGACTCTGGTATAGAAGCATCTAAAACTAACGCAATAACTTCTTCGCACAAAGGCTCTATACTGCGAGGATGAATAGAAGAAGCCTTTGTTGAAAAAAAAGATATAAGAGGATCTGAAGATATCAGTCATCCTGATATGCTGAAGAAGGCTTAATTTAAGTTACAAAATTCCCATCTAGCCAATAATTATTTGTAGCCTCGAAAACTAGCTTTGTTCGATTGGCTTGAGCCCACTTCTTAGCCAGAAACCATACAAACATTAGAGCAGATTGCTTCACTTGTTTGCAATATCTATCCGTTTCATTTTTCTGAAGCCCGATGTTGGCAAAAACATATGATACAACAGCATCAAGTTTATTATTTTGTTGTTTTTCGCTATAACAAGTATCAAATAGTTCCCTCTTAGTAATGGACATTTTAAACTGTAAACCAACTAAAAAGCATTTAGGCAAAAACTGGCAGCTAATTTTAAAAACATTGACAAGCTACAATTATAAATATTGCAAAAACATAAATAATAGAATTAAAGTTTTATAAATTCCCATTAAAAAGTCTAATTGAATTTTGACATTGAAGAAAATGTTTACATATAAGACACACACGTACAAAACTGCATTTTTTTTCTAAACAAAACATTTTATTTGAAATATAAAAATAGTAAAATTTGTCCCTAGCTATTAACAGAAACACAAAACAGTAATTACTTGTGTTTAAAACAAGAAAGCAAACCTGAAACAGAAGTTAAATAAATAAAAAATATCCCGTTATGCACTGTGGGCACTTGTCAACATTTTATCAAAAAACAAAGTTTCGAAATAATAAAAATAATTACTTTCTTCCAGCTAGGTGGAGAATTTGGACCACTGTGAGCTGGGATGATGGTAGTATGAGTAATATGGAAGCAAATTATATCTCAATTTCTGTAGCGATCTCTTGAAGTAACAATAACTGTTTACAAGCTGTATCAGTTTGGTTGCTAAAAATTTATCTAGGCCTGAGAACGGTTAGTCTACCTCTAACTTTCCTTAATGTCCGCACTCTGTTGTGATTACATTTATAATTTTCTATATTTGTAGATTCTAGGGCAGACTCTTATCATATAGCTTGAGATGTAATTGTATGCGCGCATCGTTTGTAACACACTTAATCGGCATATTAGGATGAGTTTGTTTTTTCTTTGGGTATTAATTCTTCAGTAAATAAAGGTGCAAAAAGCCTAAACCACCTAATAAATGGTGGTTAACAGTTGCGCCTTCTGAAAGACTCGAAACAATCCTAAATGGTAAAGAGTGGAAAACAGTTCTCCTTTCACAGTGTTGGCTCTTAAATTAGGGTTCTTAAGGAGCCTGAAGCTTGTATTTGTATGCTTATAGTTGAGGAAAACAGTTATCTTCTTAAAGTAATGGATTCTAATCTATTCGTTAGTGCTCATATCTTTCGAATCCTTAAAATTTTGGCAGAATTGCTTTTATTCATGAGATTTTCTTACATAATTGGTGTAGTTTTAGAAAAAATAAATCAATTTAAGTTATTGGCCAATCTAAGCTGTGACTTTTTCCATATTTCATGACAACTAGTAATTTTTTTGAGATCATTAAGAAGTCAAGCCAATTTCATCAGTTTTTTTTTTACTTTATTTATAACCGTTTTTTTTTGTCAACTTCAAAACATCCTTTTACTGTTTTTGCAATCACCATTGCAACAAAATTTATTCTCAGTCACACTCTTAGTTTTTTAAAAGACAACCTTTTTAAATTATTTTATTTATTATCCATGTATCTGAAGAATCTGTTATTTTTATACTTTATTTGTCAATATTTCTTTTTGAAATTGTAAATCTTGAAAAATTACCATTCAATAGCTCTACTACACATGCATGTACTCGCTCGTATAGAGAGAGAGAGTATTTGGGAGAAAAATAAAATCTAAATATTTCTAAGAGTGCAGTGTAAAAAACGTATGTGTATCGATATAAAAGGGAGTATTTTATAAAGAGAGAAAAAACAAAAATATATTAAAAAAATACTTCAACAGTTACTTAAATTATTACGACTTTAGTACTCAACAGTACCATACATCCAACTCTGTTTTTACACGGTAGGTATCGTAACAAGAATTAATAGTATGAAAGTAGAAAGCGCAGACAGCGTAATTGAATTTCTTTTCATCATAGAAATCTGGGACCGGAACCAATCGACGCGTATATTTTTCTGATAAAAATGATGCAAAAACTTATTTTCGATTTTTTGTCAGTTACAGCGTTCTTTAATTCTTGAGATGATATATTTCTCGATGCAACCTGTTTTTTTATTTTTTTATTTAAGGGGGTAAACCTTTACTCATGCAGTGCATTGTATTGAAATTTGAAGATACATGCATAGATAGACTTTTATTTAATTTTGTTATTATGTGCCTTTTTGTTGATGAGAGAAGTTACAGGCAATTTGACCACTCAAAGGCCCGTGAGTGATCACCAGCAATTGCCCCATCTGTCAGTGGATGTTGAATGTGAGGGGCGAGCGTCTTCAGTAGGTTAGCTGTTATCTTTCCAGAAGGTGGCGCTGTACTCCTGATCATTGGTTTCTGGTGGAATAGATTAGGAATGTCAGGGGGCAATTTCTTGCAGATGGTCATGCTGGAGGGGGGAGGGGGGGGGGAACCTCTTATTTTTATTTTTATAATTTCGTCCTTCGCTGGGATTGAACCTTGGTCGTGTGAGTTTCTGTGCGAGCGCTCTACCACTATGCCACGACCCCCCCATGTAACAATGGATCCATCACTTTACGATAAAAGATAAGTCGTTCTGCAAAAGTGTTATTGAAATGCTTAAGCGGCGATGGAATGATTTTGTGCTCTTTGTTAGGCCTGAGAATTTTATGTCCACTCGTTAATGTTTTTTTTTTTTTAATGGACTCAATAGACATTAGTTACCCAATTCTTTAGATATTAGATACCCTTTACATACTATTCATTACTATCATTACTACCCTCTTTCAGAGTTACGGGTTAGCTTCTCGCAGCACCCATGTTGTGTGCCTCAATTTTCATTTATAAGTACCGGCACCTACAATTTAACGGCTACTCCGAATGACAGACTTGAGAGACTTGTTAATGGCAATCAGTTACTCTCAAAACTTTTGCCAGAAGGCTGCTAAAAGATAGTCGCCGAAAGAAATATTTAAAGAAACTCAAACAAAAATTAGTCTGCTTAACAAAATTTTCTAGCTTTTAAAACCACACCCTATTTTTGATCGACAACATAATTTTTTTAAACCAAATATTATACAATCCAATAAGAGACAATAGCATTATTTTTTTTTTTTCTTATAATGGCCCAAATATTGGACATTAGCCCTTTAAAACAGGGTACTTTAGATTGACGCTGAGAAAAAAAATGGGACTATAAAAAACATGTTCTTTGCGAATTGAAATTCAAAACATGAGAAGCAGAATTGTGCCAAACAATTGGAAAAAAAAAATTAAATTCAATTTGAAGCCCAAATATCTCAGGAAAAAAAAACCTACCAAAATTGTAGGAATTTCAACGATTTTATATTTATTTTTATATATATTTTATACATTTTTTATTTTCACATATCAAGCATAAGTAAGAGAGGTAAATACTTCTTTTAGTTTAGAGTTTATTTATGTATGAAAACCAATAGAAAGAATAATAAAAAAAAAACGATTTTATTATCGAAAATTGAATCAGTTTATAAATAAGAAAAACTACAATACTCGTCGTATATTCACTAAACTTGTACACAAATAAACAACATTTAAAATATGAATTTGCCAGAGGGAAAAATGAAAAGAAAATGGATTTTTTTTTACGAATATGCTGCCAAGTATTTTGAAAATATTCTTTTGGTTATCTATAGCTAAATGCCTGGGACAGGGCCACACATACATACATTCATATGTAGGTGCTACAAACATATTGATGAAACTGATGTACGAACAATAAATTGTAATACAATTTTTAGAGAAAACCATTTTCAGTCTGTTGAATATAACAATTATGGGTTACTTTTTTCATGTTATCATAGCCCCTTCCTTGTAAGGTAACGATGGTTGGTAGAAATTATAATTAAAATTTGTAATTTTTGTTTGGTTTGAATTTAAGTTTAGGAAACATTAATAGCAACTAAATAAGCAGTTCTATAACAAAACTTACTCTTAAAAGACCAAAGTTATACGATACAGGAGATTATAATGCCATTGCTGTGATAATTATTATCAGTCAGTTGGTTACCCAGCTGATGTTTGTCCTACGACATATTTCTTTAACCAAACCTTCTTTCAGGTATCTTTCATTTTTTCCAGTGATCTTTTCTTAATTTAAAATAAGCGAAATCTAAAATTCAGGCTTTTATAAATAGAAAAAGCTGCTAGAAAAGTACCTTTTAGTAAGTAACTCTCTATTTAATTTTAGAAAAATAAATCGAGCGTCGTAAACTCAGATTAAACTTATAATGGGTATAAAGCTACATCTTCATTTTCGGTACACAGTGTTGCTACAGACGCATTTCATTTTTTGAGAATTTTGGTTAACTACTTATGTTATAAAGTAAAGTTTATGGTGACAAATAATGACATGGGGATTAAAGCCCTGTACATGTTGATCCATAGAACATAGTAGCAAGTGTCATGCTATGCCGTTCGATATGTTAGATAACGATTTATAAAGATAGCATAGTTTTTATACTTATATTTTACATATTAACATGGAAAATAGCATGTCAACACATGCCATATACATACATATGCGCTTGATGATGAATTCTAATCATTTGTTTGAAATATTTTACCTATAAAATAAAACTACACATAAATTAGAGTAAAACCGCGAATATTTATACAACGATATTAAACCTGATATGAAAAACAAAAAAAAATATATCTATTTATATATGTACCATGTCTATATGTATAACAAAAAATTCTACAAATGCTTAGTCGATTTGCTATAACATGCTACGATGACTATGAAGACTTTACATGACAAGGCATGACACTGTTTCTGAGACGAAATGCCAAAAAAAGTTACTTAAAATAAAGTTACTTCATAAAGTATATATTTAATGGTGATTAGTGATTATTTTGATATTTAAATTTATTTTTAATCACAGAATAAAATGTAAAGCCTTAAAAAGTACCAAAAATTCGTAGTTCAAATTGCTAACAAAAATATTTAAAACAATTTTGCTTATACAATTTTAACAGTAAAATTGTTTTTCTTATAAAGTTTTAACATTTACAATTAAATTTAAAAAAAGTTTTTTAAAAATGGTGTCCCAATTATTGCAAGGGTTTTCAAAAAGTACCAAACAAATTTGTGGTCCAAATTAGTGCTGTTAAATTCTGCTACTTTTCATCACTCGATAGCATTGAGTACTTTCATTTGGGTACTCAATACAACTACGATACTATTAACAGATTTTATTTTTAAGGAAAAACAATTTCAACAAAGTATTGTGTCTTAAGCCAGAAATTTGTTTGGCCGTTAAAATTTAAATTTTCCATACAACTTCAAAGAAAAATACAACTCTTAAAGTATTGAGTAGTTACTTTAAAGTACTGAGTACCCAAAAATTAGTACAAATACTCGATATTCGGTACCTATTACTCAATACTTTGCCAGCACTAGTCCAAATTGCCCAAAACACTCTTTTGTAGGAGTTTTGTTTTTTTTTTTTTAATGAAGTTTTAATAGTAAAAAATGCTTTTTTTCTGCTGCAACATCGAATTTAAATAAAGTACGTAATAAGTATGTATTTGAAAAAAAAAGAGTACCAAAAGTCTTAAAATAAGAACACATTTTTGTAAATATGGCGTGTTACAGTCAAAAGATATGTTTTTAATATCAATGAAACAGCTGGAATTGCCATATGGTAGAAAGCCTATTTTCATAAATTTTTTTAGCATATGCAGCGTATCTTGCAAATTACTGCTCTAATGTTGATTACTAGCTGTTTAATTGTCTCTGGTTTATTGCTACAGAAAACTCACAACAAACTGGATTCTAGTTTTGTAATGCAGACAAGCTAGTTTTCCTCTTATTAAGCTTAATACTCAATATATGATCCTTATAAGGCAAGCTCCCCACTTCTTAAATGTTGTAGAACAAAGTAAGTTAAAAAATTAGTTAGTCATAAATTTAATTACAAATTGTTATAAAAACTAAAAAATCATTCCAATGGTATTCGCTTCACAGTAATCCAGTAATTTAATACATCAGCAGTTAAGTTCCTTTTGAGCTTCTAAAAGTAGTAAATACTTTTGCTGAGATGTGACTTTACAAAACCCCAACAAGTATAATCCAATGGGATTAGATTCCATTATACTGAAGGCCAATTATTGGGACTATTAGGTAAACTATCCTTTCACAATAACTTTCTTTGCGTAAATCAATTGCAGTGCATGCTCTATTGCAAGCAATATTAATGCCAAGTAATTACCGTTTACTACTGACGGTAACATTCTGAACATCATCGCTTGAAAGGGTAGTGTTGCTTCGCTGAAATGGTGTTTCGTCAAAAGCTTCTAGATTATATTCACTCCCAATGAAAACATACGTACATACATACTTCATAATTGGTCATAATTACAGCCTAGCTTCTCGCAGCACCCATGTTGTGTGTGTCAATTTTAATTAATGTAACGGAACCTACTGTTTAGCGTCGACTCCGAACTACAGACTTGAGAAACTTGTTCATGGCAATCAGTTACTTTCAAAGCTTTTGCCAGATGACTACTGAGAGGTAGTCGGCGAAAGAAATATATTTTAAAATTTCGTTCCTTTAAAATGTCAGAGGTGGGGTTTGGAACCGGAGCTTTTGTCTAGTAAGCTTACACTCTAACCACTACACTAACATTCTGCTTAATTATATACGTCTAGGCTTTGTCGAATAACAAAATTCTCAAGAGAAATTAAAAACCAAAATGAACACATTCACCGAATTGACGGGCGATATATAACCGATGTGGATAATAAAAAAAACATTCAATTGTTTCGATGTAGCGATAAGGTTCTTTGGCTTAAATTTTTTTTAACACTATAAATTTAAATGGCCCTCGTATATAATGACACTTGGTATGTATGGGTTTGCATAAGTATGTGAATGTGTCCATAATAAAGTTATTTTCTCAATTCTTTAGAGTTTCTTTGATTTGGCAAAAGGTCCTTTTAAATGTTTTTTTTTACTTTTTGTCTCCGTATTAAACTTTATAAAGATTCTTTTCGGTACTTTGCTCTACTCTCTCACTCTCTCACACTCTCTAATAATTTTGTATTTTTTCTGATAATTGTTGCCATTCATTTTATATTTATTTTTTTTATTTTTATAACTTTTTTGTTGTTATTATTGTAACATCAATTAAGTAACTGTCATTTTGTTTTGTTGCCATATTTGTCAATTAGTTTTATGCATTCGTACCACCAGCTACGCGTTGCGCTCCCTTCTATAACCCTTCATTTTTCAGTTATTGTAACGCTTTTAAAATGAATATCTTTTTTTTATTTTTAAATAAATTGATTGCTTGAATTCAAATCGTATGTATGAACGTTATCAATTTGTTTTTTTATAGAGTTTTTCTATTTTCCATTTTTATAACTATTTTTTCTACCTATATGTTGTAATAGTTATAGAAAGGATTTTATTTTTTGTTTAATTTCTAGGTAAGTTTAGGAAGCAATTAAATGTTTTGGTACTTGATTGTTAGGGGGAAAAATGTTTTGACTTCCGTTTACAAAGGTATTGTAACTAAAAAAGGGGAAACAAATATTGTAAAATTAAAGGAATTTAAATAAAATGAAATAAAATAAGGGTTTCAAAAATAGCTGGTCACTGTGTGCTTATACTCTATAACGATTCTAAGCTTTAATGTGAAAAAGTACTTGAAAATGTACTTTTAGTGCTTAATATTAGAATCTAAATAAAAGTGTAGAACGAAAAGGAAACAATATAACTAAAAAAGCAACCGTTATTCCGCTAATACACAAGCATTTTTTAATTTAAAAATTAATTCACGCTTTATACACACATAATTGGCCATTACAACCCTGCGCCAGGGTTACTGCCTTCTTGCAGTACTTGTGTTGTGTGTGTTAATTTTTTTTATCCATGAGTACCGGGACCTAAAGTTTAAACTTGAATCCGAACGACAGATTTGAGCAGCTTTTTCCTGAGCTTTTGCCAGAAGATTGCTGAGAGGTAGTCGCCGAAAAAAGTATTTCTTTTTTTTCAAGATGTCAGAGCTGAGACTTGAACCCGGCGCTATTCTCTTAGTAAGCCAACAAACTAACCACTAGACCACGGCGACTACTTTATGCTTTATATTAAAATTAATTGCCACAAATTTTCTTTTCGATAAAAATAAAACAAACAAAAAAAAATACAAAAATATATGATACATTCAGATAAAAGTGTTATAATATTTGTAGCCTTAATACAATATTAATATTTGTTAACAAGCTTTTAAAAAAAGCTCCGATTATGTTATTCTTAACGTCCTGCTACCTTTGGCAGCAAAGCCAATAAGCCTGGCTTAACATTATCGACATCCTGTACCACTAATTCTCCTTCAAAATGATCATTCATGATTAAGGTTCTCTCTTTGCTGGCAGCCACATGATAAGCCGAAAAATTAATAACAAAATCAACTTCGGGTAATGTAGCCAATGAAGTATCTTCGGGTAGCCAGAATTTATGCATAAAATATTTACCCTGTAATTTATGTTTAAAATGTTTAGAAATTTTTAAAGAGCCCTAAAAATCTCCAATTATACAGTAAATTTAGAAAATGGAAAATACATAAAATTCTTTTTACCTTAGCTATGGGACATTTTTCCAATATATGACCGTATTCACTAAGATAGCCGGCTACTAAAATACCCAATGGAGATTTTAATTTATACTTTAAAATATTACACAAATTCACGGTGGTATTGATATTGAGAAAATACAGGGTATTTATTTTCTGTGCTATGGCAGCTTCTATATGTAAATCCACATTGTGCAGTTCTTGTAAAACATTTAAAGTGAAATTAATATGTGGATCCATAGTATCCATGGTAATGGTATGCGACACATGCTTATCATCACTCCATAGTTTAATATCTTTGAATTTGGGACGCATAACTTTCTAAAAAAATAGAAAATAACAAAAATTATAAAAATTTTGACAATTTAATCATTTACGAGTATATAAAAACTTACCTCTGTTAGCGCCTGCCTGGCATTTAGAATCATTAAAATGATTAATAAAAAATAACAATAAAACGAAATCATAATTTATTTGGTTCTTTTATTTACTCTCGTTTTACTATCGCACTACTAATGTTCACTATCCGCTTAAAAATGCCCTATTTATAAAGCCCAAAATAATTTGCTTTTTTTTATCTCTCATCTCAGTTTTAAAATTTTTGGTGGCAATTGCTATAGTTTTTCTATTTTTATTTTTTTTTTTTTTTGTCAATTTTAACAAATACATTTTATTTTTATATGCGTTTGCTTTTAATTTGTCTTCAATTATAATTAAAATTTTCTAACAATTTTAAAATTCAACTTTTTATTGTTATTTTTAGAAATTATTTTTCCAAAATTGGGAGATATATTTGGTAGTTTTTTTTTATTGCGGTGCAATATAAGGAAATAGAATTTTTGTTGAAGACGTCAGGTTTTTTTTGTTGTGTTAGATAAGACTAATACTCAGGAACTACTCCCCGACTCATGCTGTGTTGAATTGTATTGGAATGGATGGATACATACATACATACTTACATAACTGACCTTTACAACCCTGTGTCAGGGTTACGGCCTAGCTTCACACAGCACAGGATATATAGACAGATTCTTTTTTTTTTATTAATCGCCTTATGTCAATGAGGCAGGTTGCTGTCAATTTGATCACTTAAAGGTCAGTGTTATACCTTCACCTTTGAATGATCAACAGCAATTGTTCCATCTATCGGTGGATGTTGATGGTGAGTGGTGAGCGTCTTCATTAAGAAGGTTAGCTATTATCTTCAAAAAAAAGTGAAGAATCTTCATAGACTACTAAAATTGGGTGTGGTAGAGAGATAGAGGCGTGGAAAACAAAATCACAGCTAATGCATTATCTGGCAATTTCTAATATTTTATTTATAGTATATTTCAATCATAAATAGTGTACGAAATCTACCAAAAAATGGTTAAAAATTAAGTCTTAAAATATTTAAAAACTAAAAACAGTTTCAAAATTAAAAAAAAATAGAAAAAACATTTATTAATCACAATTAAACTCAAATTAGAAGCAAGAAAGGGTAATAAGAAAACTAATAATTTTGGTAATCTTGATAATCTCCAGCAATTAAAAAAGCAAATTAAATAATCTGAAGCTGAAATTACATTAAATACGAGTAAGAACCGAAATTTTAAATGTGATTTAATAAAATAATCAGAATTAAATTTTGTTATATGTGCCCATAATTATGAAAGTGGTCTAAGTCATATATTTCTTGTTTCGAGATATTTAATGAATTGCATTTGAATAAATTAAAAACTATTTTTACATTATGCGAAATTTTAATTTTTAATTTTATTAGTCTTAATTAATGGAAATTTATTATGAATATGAAATTTTGTGTGAATTTCATACGATAATATTGTTTTTAAAGTTTGAATTGACTTAGACCATTTTCAAAATTAACTGAATGTCCTATAAATGACTTAAAGCAATAAAGAACTTTGAGTTTTATTTGAAACAATAATTTTATTGAAATAATTCGTGAGCATTTATTAATTATTTTTAAACAGTAATCCATTTTTATCATTATTTCGAGTATTTAAGATTCTTGAAATGTTCCGGAAAAACTGGAGGGATGTACGGTAGTAAACTCATAATATCTTTATGTTTTTCTTCCGATGCTGGTCTAATGCTGGTGTATAATGGAAGTAATTTAATATTTCCGTATATTTTTGGTCTTCCTCATTTAGGTGAAAGATCCAAAACGTGACTTGTAGAATCATCTAAAGAAGTTTTGTAAAACATTTTATAAGGTTCATTTTTCAAGAATCTCATCCATTGAAATTGTAGCCAAGAGACAGATTCGCCCGCGGTATTTTTTTTTCTCTTCTTGTTATTGATTCTTCTAATGATTTCGTTGAAATAAAATTCGGCTGCGACATTCGCTTTATCGAAAAGGTATTGCTTTTTCTGCACTTTTCTATCAATTCATAATAATGCTCAGGGTTGTATAAGTAATTTGCTTTTTTTATTTGCATTTCTATCAACCCAAAATCACGATCATTCGGTAGAAAGGAATGACCTGATACCAAAAATTTGTGGTCTACCGTTTCAATATTATTATTTGATGACTGAGCCACGTGCCATTTTCAAGTTTTTTATATAATTTCTTTAAACTTTTGACTTAGACCACTTTCATAATTAACACTAAATGAACTCCATATAATGTTGAAATTAGAAACACTATCTAATGGTTCATTTTTGACAATTTCGTAAAAATTACATTGAATACATTTAGTTTAAACTAATGTGGTATGAAATAACTGATAAACTCATTTTTTTTTAAATTTTGACTTAGACCACTTTCATAATTATGGGCACATATAAAGAAAATATCTGAGATATTTTTGTCACCATATTATTAGATTAAGTTCGTATTTGTATTTCGGTCATTATTAAATATGTAACCTAAATTACAGCATAAAGTGCAACCTAATTATGCACTAAACATTTACGCTATAATGAGCAACTTAAATAAGTGTCAACGTTGTGTCAAGAATAGTAATGTTTTATTTACATTGTTTGATGAAAACCGCTAAACTACCATAATAAAGGCAAATAAGATTACAAAATTATCTTAAAGCAGCTATAATTAACAAAATGGAAGATGAAATTGAAAAAAAAACAACAACAATTGTTGTACAACTAATTTCACTTCTTTACGCGCTGTCAAAATTGGATTTTCCAACTGCAAAACGTTAGCGCCGCGATATTTGACTTGCTTTTATAGATTTTATATGGACATGAGAATTTTTGACATGTAGTTTGCGCTTTACGCTCTAATTTAGGTTACATAGTAACTCTGATGGTAGTTCTATTGCTCAGTAAATTTCTGTAGATTACGCGACCACTAGCGTTGGCATGCAAGCCGTTCGAGAGAAAATTGTTGTGACATCTATTATAAGTGAATTCCAAAACGTCAAAATAAATTGTAGTTCCCCGGTTTTACCTTTAGTATTCTTTCTATACAAAGTAAACAGCATTTGTTTTTTTTTTTTTTGGATATAAAATATATATCGACAAAGTTAATGCTACACAATTTCTATTTGTATGCAAAGCTATAACTATTGCAAAAGAATTTAGGAATGAGTAAATTTGTCTATATTAGCATGGTTGTTGTTAAGCATGCATTACAGTGCTCGCCTTTCAAATGACGTATTCGAACTCAATCTGAGGACGAAGCGCTTCACATGCCCCTAATGACTGAGGATGTCAAATGATTTACGCATGGTGATATCCATTCAACTGAGTATTTCCTTTATTATTCTCAGAGTGTTGTCGAGTTGTTTACCTTTTGTTTAGACCTGATAAGACCACTACCGATACCCGGTTACCTATGCTGAGTAATCCTATGCCGAAATTTGAATTATTGTCAATTTGACTCTACGGATTTGTATCGAAGAAGTTCTGCGTGAAGCAAACCAAAGAAAACATTGTATTTAGGCCACATAATCAACAAAATAAAATCGAAAACACAGAAGGTATTGTCTTGGTTTTTTAAATTTATAGCAATGGTATTATCAACAGCTTATAAAATATTTATTCTTTATTTATTAACATGTTTATCACCAATGTCAAATAAAATTCTAACTAATTACGAGCAACCTATTAAATATCATTAGGCTCGTTGTAATGAAACAGACCAGAGCCTTTAATACGAATCGAACTCACAAGTCACGCACTAGCAGTCCAGCATACTACCCATTAGTGTATGTACTGGTATTTTCCAGAGTAGGAAAATAAACAAAACGAAACGTGAGATCATTTTGTTTTGTTCTTTACAATGAGTAAAACAAAAAAAAAAAAACAAAAAACAATGAGAACGGTTGTCTTATTTAGTTTTGCATATTTTTTTTGTTTGTGACCACTAAAAATACGCTAACTCAAATTTGCTTAGGTAGCAAAAAAAAAATGTATGAGAACAAAATTTAGAAGTTTGAAGGTAATACACACATTTTCAAATTGCTCATTATAACTCCCTAAAACATTATATATCTGTGGCAATATGGAAGAGTAGCTTAAGTCGAAAATTGAAGTTTTGGGATATCATCAATTTTGTGTAATTTTTATTCAGTATGTTTTTTGCGAATAATTTATGGGTTAATATATTGGTAACATGTTCATTAGAGAAGAAGGATGAATATTTAAAAAAAATATGCTTGATTTTAGAAGATTTTATGCCTTTTCTACTTAAGCGCTTTTTCGAAACTGAAATCTGCGTTGGACAGGTCCTTAAGTAACTTAAGCGCTTCTGTTGAAATAAAAAGTACGTATTGTGTAGTTTTAAGTAAACATAAGAGAATTTATTCAAGAACTTACATTCACTTAAGATAACTGTATACAAGAATCACATTTTATTAAAAACACTAATGTAAATATAAGTTATATGATAAATCGAAAATCTGAATATGTAAACAAATCTATGTGTACATAAGTTGTTTTGTTCAATGCATTATTGATTTAAAAAACTTAGGCTAAAAAGTAAACGTACATAAATAAAAAAATATAATTTTTCAAAACGGACTAAACACATTTAAGCGCCTTTCCTTCTGTAATGCCCCAAACGCCTTAACTCAATTCTCTCTTATGTCGACTTAAGCTACTCTTCCATATTGCCACAGATATGCACACTTCCATACCTAAGTGAAACAATATTTTTGGCAAAACAGTAAACATTTTAATTATGATTTTAATTTTATTCAAAAAAAGAAAAAATATACATACGAGCCAAACGAAATAATTAAAAAAATACGTTTCTCCTTTTGTTTTGTACGCAATTATACGAATGTAACAGAATATCAAACCAAGCACAAGAGCGAATAGCTAATTGTTTTGTTTGCGCTCTTTCTCATTTAAAAATTATTTGTTTTGGTTTTGCTTATGTACAAAACGATTAAAACAAATTTTTAAAGTTTATGATGTTTGCCCACTCTGGTATTTTCTTGTATTCATACATACATACATACATACATACATACATACATACATACATACATACATACATACATACATACATACATACATACATAACTGGCCTTTACAACCCTGTGTCAGGATTACGGCCTAGCTTCTCGCAGCACTCATATTGTGTGTGTCAATTTTTATCCATGAGTACCGGGACCTACAGTTTAATGTCGACTCCGAACGACAGATTGAGAAGCTTGTTCATGGCAATTAGTCACTCTCAGAGCTTTTGCCAGAAGACTGCTGAGAGGTAGTCGCCGAAAGAAATATCTTTTTTTTTTTTTTTGAAGATGTCAGAGGCTGGTGTCGAACCCAGAGCTCATGTCTTAGTAAGTCAACACAATAACCACTAGACTACGGCGACTACATTTTCTTGTATTATTTGGCATAATTACTTTATCACTTACAATTGTCCGCAAATGGAAAATAAAGTGGAAGATTAATATTTGGGATAAACATTTATACGTTAATTAGAAGCCTCTCAAATTTGACAGTCATCAGACGTGTCTGAGACGACTGGGTTTAGATTGATTTAGTTTTATTTCTATTTAAATAAAAATTGAAATGATAGTCAAAGTCTATTATAAAACAAATTTTTTAAAGTTTAATGGTCGCAGTAAAGCAAACCATCGCTTTGATACAACATGAACAAAACGTTCATGAAAATATTAAAATTATAGTCGCCGTGGTCTAGTGGTTAGTGTGTTGGCTTACTAAGACGATAGTGCCGGGTTCAAATCTCTTGTCTGACATCTTGAAAAAAAAAGGAATATGAATAAATTATTTCTTTCGGCGACTACCTCTCAGCAGTCTTCTAACAAAAGCTCTGGGAGTAATTGATTGCCCTGAAAAGGCTTCTCAAATCTGTTGTTCGAATTCGACTTTAAACTGTAGGTCCCGGTATTCATGGTTCAAAATTAACAAACACAACATGAGTGCTGCGAGAAGTTAGGCCGTAAGTCAGTCACAGGGTTGTAATGGCCAATTAAGTAAGTACTTAAGTAAGTAAGTTGACAGTGTTAAGGTTAATAGTCTGCGCCACACATTTGATAAAGAAGAAAAAGTTTTTCCAATTATTTATCAATTTATTCGCTTTAATTTTTTATTTCATAATACTTATTGGTTCTTTCATTCAAATATTTGGTTCCTGCATATTAGCCAGCTACTTTGGGCAACAAACCTAAGACACCGGGTTTAACATTTTGCACATCTTGTACGATTAATTCACCTGTAAAGTGATCATTTAAAAACATAATTCTCTCTTTATTGGCATCAACATGATAAGCCGAAAAATTAATTTCAAAATCCAGTTCAGGTAGAGAAGCCAATGAAGTATCTTCGGGTATCCAGAAGTTATGTAGAAAATATTTATCCTATAATTGAAGACATTTTAATAGAACCCCTCGTTCTTTAACTGTCAGAATAGCTGTCATAGAACTTACCTTAACTATGGGACATTTCTCTACTATATGACCATATTCCCGAAGAAGGGTATTAATTAAAGAACCCACGGGAGATTTTAATTTCCAACTTAAAATATTACAAAAGTTCATGGTGGTATTTAAAGTTAAAAAATAATCTGGATTAAGTTTCTGTGTAATTCTAGCCTCGGTATGTATATCTACATTGTAGAGTTCTTGCAATACCATAAAAGTAAAATTAATATGGGGATCATTAGCATCCAAGGTAATGGTGTGGAATAAATGCTTGTCATCACTCCATAGCTTGACATCCTTGAACTTGGGACGCATCACTTTCTAACAAAAAAATAAATCATAAAAGTTCTATATGGAAAATCTTATTTACTGATAAAAGAAAAGATTGTAAAATGTTTACCTCGGCCTGTGTCCAACATTGGTTTAAAAGTAGGAATATGCTTAAAGTGATAAGTTTGTTGAATAGAGTCATTATATCTCTCTCTCTTCTTTAATTAAACTTTGTTGCTTACAAAAGTTTGGCTAAAGTTCTCTATTTTTCAGTGCTTTTATGCAGTGGATTTGTAAATTTTAAAACTGAATTTTTTTATTAACAATTATTTAATCATTTTTCTATAATTGTATAATTATCCACTGCAGTTGATTTGCTGGTTTTATAAATCTAATAATTAAATATAATTGAAATCTAAATGAGAGCTCATTAGTACAGGGTTTAATGAACAAAAAAATCAAATTATTTTTAGGCTTAGAAATGAATTTTTAGATTGCCAAGGATTTTCTTAATTAGAATATAAAAATCAGCTCTTTGATTTGTAATATTTTAGTTATCGATAACACGCTACTACCTTGTATAGCATCGTATGGACTTGATTACACGTAGACGAGTAATTATTTTAAGTGAATATTTCACTTGGCCGCTTACTTCCAAACATAAAAGATGAGTTTACTGCTTTATATTTGTAGAGTGAAATAATATTCAACTCTATTCGACTAAATTCACAAACAAATCTGTTTGAGAAAAAACGAAATCAAAAAATTAATTAAAAAAAAATCAACCCTGATGATTTGACAAATTCCTCTAATTTTTGAAGGTTTTCAAAAAGAGAAAAAATATGTTCGCCTGCCCTAAAAATCATAATCTATCGAACTTCTCAGCTTTTTTGATATATAATTTTATTCATAAATGTGTCTTAAATAGTAGTCATCGTTTCTAGTGGTTAGTGTGTTGGCTTACTAAGACGAGAGCTACGGTTCAAACCCCGGCTCTGACATCTCGAAGCAAAAAAATAGGAAACAATATTTCTTTAGGCGACTACCTCTAAGCAGTCTTCTGGTAAATGCTCTGAGAGTAACTAATTGCCATGAACAAGCTTCTCAAGTCTGTCGTTCGGAGTCGACATTAAAACTGTAGGTCCCGGTACTCATGGATAAAAACTGACACACACAACATGAGTGCTGCGAGAATCTAGGCCGTTACCCTGTGACAGTATTGTAAAGGCCAATTATTTATGTATGTATGTACCTTAAATAGTAGTAATTTTGTCAGATAACCGAGTGATGTTCTGTATAAATCAGTTACTGTAAATTACATAATAACGGTTAAGAAGCTATGCATGGGATGTATTGCTTTGTGTTTTGCATAGACAGAGGTACAGCTGCACTTTTTGTATTACAGTCTTATTTTGTAGGCTTCTACCTCTATCGGCCAGTGACCATTTGAGGTCTTATACCCGATATAAAATATCTAATAACTCTCTGTGTACATATGTATCTGTAATAAGACTTATGCTCACATAGGGAAAGGTGTTTTGATGGCCAGTTACGGAGAAGGTAACGCCTATTAGTCTATTTATCAGGATTCACAGATCCGCTTGCATAGGCGTCACTGGGGCAATGCTTATTTACCCCTCTGAGTCTCTTAATACCATCCCGTATTTATTCCCGATCGATATGTTTATTCTTGCAACGGAGGCTTGTATTGCGGAGGAAGTATGAGAAACTAGTTAGGATCTTGAGCAGTTTCCGACTAAACTGTAAGCCCTTTCTGATTACTATATTCCCAGGTTTGATTTCGATAGGCATCTCGCTAAGGGCTTCTATGAGATTGAAATAGAAAATGGGATATATCTATGGAATTTCGAAAACAGGGTCTGCATGGATGGTTCCAAAATTTAAGATCGTTAGTAATTTGAAACACTACTACAGTCTTTCCCCCAGCTCCAGTTCTTTTCAGGAGGAGATCTTCAGTATTGGAAAAGACTTTTCTCAGGATGCCTGGAGTGGCATTTGCATTTCCGTGAATTGCCATAAGGCCCTTCTTCCATTGATCTCATACCTGTCGGCTCGCGAAGGAGTACAGGGATATATTAAACGCTCTCACTGGGAAGACACTAATTTGGATTTTGGAGCATCGTGGGTTTAAGAGAAATAAATTAGCTCAAGAGAGTTCCGCCTTGTAGGTTCTTCATCTGGTGCTACCGGAACCTCAAGTAGGGTCTTTAAAGAAAAGTATCCTGGGCCATTTTTTTAAACGCAATTTATTTCTTCAAGATTTTAAGGCCTGTTTGAGTTGACCAGTGTTTGTATCAAACGTATTAGATCGCTATTCTGTTACATTAGGAAGGACGTCTGCAGATTGGTGGCTGTACTTACTGGACATTGCCCTTTTGAAAACAATATTCACCGGATGAGTATCAAATACAACAAACACTGTGGCAACTGTGCGATGCCTATAAGGAGGAGACATTTGTGCACTCTCTTTGCAACAGCCCGCACCTCCTTAAAAGTCGTCATGATACTTTCGGTTTGTGATGTGTCTTGTTGATATCTAATATTTATGCGGGGACATCCTCAGATACCTCATTCTGATAAACTGGATATCGTCAATGGAATTAAAGAACGCTGTAACTGACAAAAAACCGATTGCATTATTTTTATCAGAAAAAAACACGCGTCGATTGAACCAGGTCCCAGATTTCTACGTTGAAAATAAATTCACTTACGCCGTCTGCGAAATGAAAATTTGTTCTACTTTTATGAAAGTTTTTTGGCTCTGGTGAACATTTAAGGTTTTGTCAGTTACAGCGTTCTTTAATTCCATCGACGCGTCGATATGAAAGGAATTCTGAACGTGGCTACCAGTGCTGAGGTATTTTTCAAAACTAATTGCGTGTCGTGTATGACCAACCACGCTAACCAACCATCAATCTATTACACATACGTCTGATTTATGGTAGCCTATAACCCGATTTAATGCTTCTGATATTATAATCCGACCACATCTGTTTAAAAACCCTTATTAACCAATATCTTAGATCAAAACACGCTAGATCTATGAATGAATAAACGAGAGCGCATTTTTAAAATAATGATCCCAGAAGTAGATGTTTGTAGATCATGCTTACAGGCATAAGAAAGAGAGGAACACAATTGTATGAATGTGGGGTTTTTGACAGAATTAAATGGATCTCACTGCTAAAATTTTAGACTTGCTTGCGTTCTTTAGGAAGGCAATGGGTCATTTGAACAAAGAATAGACTCAAGGAGGTACAATAAATTGTATATTAAATAATAATAATTAATAACACACTCAAAAATAATCTGTTGACCAACCTTCAGTAAAGTATTACGAGCAGGTAAGATTTTAATGCGACTAAGAGTCACTGTGGTCTTCTATATCATAAGCGTTGTAGTAACCCCAGCAGAAAATTTTTGAAATTTGGAAACAATAAATAAAATTGTAAGGAATAAAGGAAGCATTATATTGTCTATTCTTATCTTATAGCTTCCAAAGATGCTATAGGATAAAGTTTTATTTTGTATAATATTCGCTTACTGATTGCAATAAATTTACGTTTCTATTGCATTTTACCGGCTCATTTCATATAAAAATCATGCATTATTGATGCGTACGAGTAAGTGATAGTTCACAATTTCTCCCTTACAAAATAGCTTATTGGTAAGCACTAATTTTTGCTGCGAACGATAGTTTTTTTGTTTAGTAACTATTGTTAATAATAAATATTGAGGAAGCGCACACTATTAATGTTTTGGGAATGAGATTTAAATGGTATGCCAGCCAGCTAGATTGTCACATTCTTCGACTGTCGAACGAAGTTTTTAAGTGCTTTGGTTTTTTTAAAATGGTCTTGTGATCTTCGTAATGATTATAAGAGCTGTATCTGATCCGATGAAATACTGCTCTTATGTATTAGAAGTATATCCAATTCTATGGATTCATTGGGGCATTGGCGCAATGTGACGAATTTTTCTTGTTCCATCGGTACTATATCGGATAAAATAAAAACATCAAATAATTGTATATTCGTGCGCAGTAATTCTTCTTCTTGGCTATCCAGCAAATCTGTAGGCGCCGTGGTCTAGTGGTTAGTGTGTTGGCTTACTAAGACATCAACCCTGGGTTCGACATCAGCTCTGACATCTTAACAAAAAAAGAAATAGGAAAAAAATATTTCGTTCGGCGACTACCTCTCAGCAGTCTACTGGCAAAAGCTCTGAGAGTAACTAATTGCCATGAACAAGCTTCTCAAGTCTGTCGTTCGGAGTCGACTTTAAAACTGTAGGTCCCGGTACTCATGGATAACAATAAACGCACACAACATGAGTGCTGCGAGAAACTAGGCCGTAATCCTGACACAGGGTTGTAAATGCCAGTTATGTATCCAGCGAATCATACAATGCTTTATAAAGAGAATTAGTTCTTTAACAGCGGAGTTGTTATTTGAACTTGGCTTTCGGCTGGACTAATTATATAATCGGAACATTTGATTCAGATGGTGCCGGTGGTTAACCAAGTACCTTGCAATCGGATTAGTACGGATGATTGGGTAGGGGTCATAGTATGGTTTCTTGGGGTTGTACAAAATGGGGATAATAACAGTTTCCAATGTATTTGGGATCTATCCTTTGATGTTATATAAAGGTAGTGTGGGGGTCAGTTGTAGTTAAGACAACATTTTGAAAGACAAATCGAGTTTTAAACTTTTTTTGTATCTCTGAGTCTATTGAGCCTCTGAACATTTATACAGTTCCTTAGGCTAAGGAACATACGTTTCCCAAATACTACAGAGATAACTGATTTTGCCAAGAAAATCACTTGACTCTTTAAGAATTATCTCATAGGAGCATCTAGTTCCCCAAATTTTGGGATTAGTTTGCATAAAGCGGCTTAATCAGCTGTATAATAAAAAGTTGAAAAAAATAGCTTTTTAAAAATCATTTTTGCTTTCTCTCTATTCTCTTTTTTACAATGTAAAAACAGAGTGAGTAGCGTGAAACAAAGGAAAGGGTATGTGTAATTCCAAATAGTATTGCTTATCCCAATAACATCATAATCATCATACTTATTGCCACTACAACGTACTATTGGAATATTGTTTTATTGTTTTGGTTCCATTTGACTAGATTTTTGAATGATTTTTGATTATTTTTATGATTTAATGCTTGACTGACATTTCAAAAATATCTATACAAAATATGTTTTTCACTCCCCTCCCACTATATTTTCAAAATTTCAAATGCTTTCTAATTTTATTTCAGCCCAGTCATTTTTGTTATATTTTACTTTATCCATCCATCTTGTGATAGTTAATTACTAGACCAGCTAATGTTTATTTGAAGGGAGCGTTTGATTACTGTTTGATATTGTAATTGCCAATGTTGAATTTCATTTTTCTTATCTTTCAAAATCATCTTAATTTTTATTTAATATTTTATTTATTTATTTATTTTTCTTTTCATTTTTTAATAATTTTTTCCTTGCTTTGTGTCTGACTGACTGCCTGTTTTAATATGGCCTTTATAAGTTTTGTGTTGTTAAAATTCAATTTCATCATCAGAGTTTCATCAAGTGTTGACTACTTAAAAGCCATGAAATTGAAATATAAAATTTTAATTACATTTTGTGTGGTTTTATTACTTTGTAATCAAAACTGTTTGGCCTGGGTAAGTTTATATAGTTTTACACTAAAATTCTCTCTCTGCCTCTCACTATATGATATTTTCCTGTTATTTATTTGCTATATTGGATATCCTGTTTTTTCAAGTTTAAATCCTTGTCAAGCCAAGAGTTTTGTTATCACAAAAGGTTTTTTTTCTTTCTTTCCTTTCGCTCTGTATAAAGAATTTGATGCAGAAAAATTAATTAGTGGATAGAAGTGTGGTAGAAGCACTGAGGAGATAAGCGTTATTAAAGGCTTGTTTATAACTCTAAAGCGGTTTTCTTAGAAAATATGAAAGTGTTTCAAAGTACGAGTAATGAAATAAAATTAAAGGAAGAAAACTTGAAAATATAAGAAAATAACAAATAAAACAAAACAAAAAAATGTAATTCAGACATATTCAGATGCTTGCTTTAGGTTTTGTCTACATCGACTTGGCAACATAACTTGCAGAGAACGATTTTAGTAATTTTAGTTTTTTTTTTGTGAAAAGCTGGGTTTCAAATTCTACACAGTAAAGTGGTTGTTTGACAAAGAACTGTGGATAAAAGGAAACGTACTTAAAAAATATATACATTCGATGCCAATTCAGAAACTATTTTTGAAGTGATCAATACGATATTTCAGAAGATCTAGTATGATGTGATCTAGTGATGATAACCTGGACATGTTATTACCTCAGAGTACTTATATTGGATTTATTTAACATTTCTTCTATAATTACTTGACGGTAATTTCGTCTCTCAGGAGGGGTAGAAATACTGACTCATACAGGATGCATAACAAAACAAGGATCTTCATATCTTCTTAACAGTCGCACCATTATTACAATTTTGCAGTGAGCCTAGTGCAAAACAAATCAAAAAAGAATCTTAAAGAGATCAAAATTCACTTAATTCCTCCATAAGCTCCCTTTTGACAAATTGAAGGTTCCGCTACAGCCCTCTCATTTTTAAATTAAAGGTACTCGTACATTCGATATTTTTATTCATTTGATCAAAGATGGAAGGTCGTAAAGGTTTAGACAGACTATATGACCCGTGCGAATATTTCGCACCGTTAGTTGTCATTTTTGTAACATAAAATGAAAATAATTAATAGAAATTTTAGTAACTTCAATACAACAAACAATGCCATGACAATAACGGTATTACCAAAATGTCTTTTACAACTTTATATATTATGTGGAATAGCATTACAATTAAGCGACCCTGTTTATTGCAATTGATCTAACAACTACTGCAAAGTATTGCCAAAACAGCTTTTTATAGTTAATAGCGGTATTGCCAGAATGAATTTTAATATAAACATACTATATAATGTAGAACTGCATTACCATTAAGCGACCCTGCATTACCACACTTGAACAAGAACATATAATCATAATGACAACAGTATTACCATGCAGTTCTATATAAAATATAATTTTTATCAATAAAAATATTAATTTCTCAATTTCTAATTATTTTTCGTCATTAGTGTTAGAATTAAGCTTTAAAATGAGATATCACTCATTAAATTTGATGCGGTGGTATGGGAGATATTTGCAACCGACAAAAAAAATGCTTTAGAAATAATATATATGTAGGGTGCCAACCTAATTCGTTCTTACCTAGTCATTGATTTCTTATTTACTTAGGATAACGGACAAATAAGTGGCGTAATGTTTGTTAGGAATGCACTCAAGTAACGGACAATTGCAGTAGGAATGCACTCAAGTAACGGTTATTTAAAGTGGCGTGATTTTGATGAAGAAGAAGAGATTATTGAATAGGTACATAGGCATAGAATTGTTAAGCAGTAGAAGAGTTGTAGAGTAGAACTTGAAAGTGAAGGTTGTCGAGTCGTAAAAAAGAAATGTAAAAGTTGAAGTTCGGTAGAAAAGAAGTAACAAACCAGAGTGCAGTATTATAACAAAATTAATAGTGCGACATCACATTAAATAAACCTAAGTGTACAATTAAAATAACTTAGATTAAACTATTATTTTTAACTTATAAATAAAACTATTCCTAATTCACATTGGCTTTTAAATAAACTTGAAATAATTTGAAATAAAAACATCTTCGTTAAAAGTGTATTTTATTATCATCCTACAAATTTGGGGGCTCGTCCGGGATATTCTCCCAAAAGCCAATTCATCATAATTGTGAAAAAATATAAGTTAAAATAATATAATTTAATTGCCGTACTCTGGTGTTGTGTGATTTTTTTTTGTATAAAGAGTTTTCGAGAAAGAATGATTTTATAAAAAGAAAAAAATGTGTGTGTGCAACAACGAATTAAAATAAGAGAAGAAGTGTTAGCAAGTGTTTGGTGGTTGCGCTAAGGCAACAACAATTTTTAATTAAAGCGTTTGCGTGTGGTATTTTTTTTATAAAAATTAAGAGACTTGTGAGTTGAGACGGTGTGTGAAGTTTCAAAAGAGAGAAACTACATGAGAACTTGTGCTGAAAACTGTGGAGTATACAGTAAGAGAAAATAATATAGAGACTTAATAGAGAAAAATTAACAACCACATAACGCAAACTAAAAGACGTGTGAAAAGAATAAAAACTCAAGAGACAGCTGAAAAGAATATTAGTGAGTGAAATTCAATAGAGACAGAGAACAACAATTAAAAAAAAAAGCCCTTAGCACCAAACTTGCAGTTTAACAAAGAAAAGAAGAATATAAAAGCAACACACATAATAAGACAATAGTAACGAAAAAAAAAAAATCACACAAGAGACAAATACGACTCGTTGGTGAAATAAAACGAAAAAGAAGAACTCAACTACAAAATCTGTTAACAACAAAAGAGAGAAAATAATTGTCAAAATATTGCCGAGAGTGAATGCGAATATTGCGATTATGTTTGCTTGAGAAGCTGAGGTTGCAGCGGCGCAGTCAACAATCTTTACAACAAGTGTTAGCAGTTGCTGAAAAAAAAAAACAAACAAAAGCAGAAGACTTACAGTGAAGTGCCAAAAAGAAGGAAGACCTGAATTATTTACATAGTTGGATGAGTAGATTTTCATTTTTTTTTACAATTGAAAATATTTTTGTAATTAAAGTAAAAGATTAATACTATTTATTATTCAGTTGATAACTTGTAATAATTTTGAAATTTTTGAGAAAAGTTTTTTTTTGTTAAGAGATAGATTTTCATGAAAATAATATTTAGTACTTGATGAATTTGTGATTGTGTAGAGTTTTTCGAAAAACAAAAGAAAATTTATCTCAATAATTTTGATAAAATAAAAGCTAACAGAAAAATTACAGTGGAAAAGAAAATAAGAAGGAAAAAGATTTCAAAGTATAAAAATATTTAAAGAACAAAGAGAAAATAAATAAATAAGAAGAAAAAGAAAATTTAGAAAATAAGAATACATAGAACAATATTTGTTTGCAACAAAAAAAAAAAAAAAAAAAACAAAGAAGGAAGAAAACAAGTTTGATTTTTAATATTTTGCTTGATAAAAGCGGGATGTTAATATAATAACTGAAAGAAAAAGATAAAACGAATGTTGTTTTAATCCTGGCAAAATTAACTTAATGTTTTCTTTGTTTTTTTTTTGAGAATAATATTTCTGTATAATATCATTTTAATATAACTAATTTTGAAATATTTTCATATACGCTTACATTATATCAATCTTTTCATATAATATTATATTTTTATTACTTTAATTATCAATATTATAAACCCTACAGGTGGTAAGCTTGAAAAATAAATCTTTTTGTAAGTACGCTGGTTTGGAACTTCTGTTTGTTTAGTTTGAAATAGTTGTAATGAATCGTGAGGAGATTTTAGGCATGGGCGTTAATGCCCTTAGGGCAAAGTTGTCAGAGTTAGGATTGAATACACAGGGTTTGAAGGAAGATTTACAGAAAAGACTTTTAGATAATTTTCGGCTAGACTCCACGAGCTATGACGAGACCATGGACAGTCCTAAGGATAGTATAGAGGGAGGTACTCATACGGAAGGTTCTCCTGGCGCATGTGGCGGCGGAGACACTGATGACTATCCAATGAGTAAGAGTATGTATACGCTTAGGGATGTGGAGGACAGTTTGTCACAATTTTCTGGAACTAGCTCACCTGACATCATTCAGTGGCTAACAGAATTCGAAGAGACGGGTTTAATTTTGAAATGGTCATCATTGCAATTCTACGTTTACGGGAAGCAGTTGTTAACTGGTGCAGCGAGAATGTTCGTTCGGAGTCAAAGGGGTGTACGTGACTGGTACTCTTTAAAGACAGCACTTAAACAGGAATTTGGTGTACAGTTTTCAGTAGCAGAAGTTATTCGTCGTATTCAGAGCAGGCGTTTTAACAAAAACGAGACACTAATAGAATATCTTTATAATATAATGGAGTTGGGAGCACAAATTAATTTAGATGAGAAAAGTGTGGTGGAATATTTTATAGAAGGAATTCCGGATTCGAAGTTAAACAAGACAGTATTATACCAAGCAGACAATATCGGCGAATTAAAAAAGATGATTAGAGTGTACGAGAAAACGCGAGCTGCCCCCCAGTCGTTATACAAGGGGAAAGAACAGATGATCACACCAAAAAAGTTTAGCGCACCAAGACCAGAAGTTAGCGGAACAGACATAAGGTGTTACAAGTGTGGAGGAAGATCCCATATTGCTAAAAATTGTCCTGAAAAACAAATTAAATGCTTCATTTGTAAAAATTTTGGCCATCGATCTTTTGAGTGTCGTAACAATAAGACTGAAGGGAAAATTAAAATAGAAGGTGATCAGGTTAACATGGTACGTAGGGGACCAGGTTTAATATTTAAAGATATAGTCATGAGAGGTAAAACGTTTTCGGCATTAGTAGATACAGGGTGTGACGTATGTATAATGAGGTTCGATATGTTGTTCGTAGTGGGTGAAGTTAACTTTGTGCCTGAGCGGGTGAAGTTATTTGGTATTGGTGATAGCGCCATAGTAACCATGGGCCGATTTGATGAAGTAGTGCACGTTGATGGACTAGATTTTGAGGTCAGATTTTATGTTGTCGGAGAACGCGATGTTAATCATTCGATCATGCTGGGAAATCGTTTGATCCGAAAAGCAAACGTGACGATATCAGAAGGTGAAGCGACATTTAAGATGCCTGTAAAAGAAAGTACGTGGTGTGAAGAATTTTCGGGAGACTGTCTCAACCTAGACGAATATAAACCTGACGCACTGGTCGACTTAGAGCACTTGGATCACTCTATCAATAGTCGGATAATGAAGGCAATAGTTAATTACCAACCGAAGCGAAATTTGAGAAGCCCAGTAAAGATGAAAATCATACTAAAAGATGATATTCCAGTTTTTCATCGCCCTCGACGCTTACCGGTTGCTGATCAAGTTATAGTGGAAGAGCAAATTGCAGAATGGTTAGATGAAAAAATAGTGCAGCCGAGCACATCAGAATATGCGTCACCTATTGTGTTGGTAGCAAAGAAGGATGGATCTAAGAGACTATGCTGTGATTACCGCAGGTTAAACGAAAAAATAGTAAGAGATCACTTCCCGATGCCTTTGATGGAGGATGTTCTTGACAAGCTGCAAGGTGCAAATTTATACACAACGCTGGACTTGCGAAATGGATTTTTCCATGTTCCTATAGAAGACTCCTCTAGAAAATATACCGCATTCGTTACCCATAATGGACAATTTGAGTTCCTGTTCGCACCGTTCGGATTAAGTAATTCGCCTGCAGTGTTCACGCGTTTTATTTCAGCAGTATTTAGAGATTTAATAAGTAAAGGTGTTGTGATTGCTTACATGGACGATATCATCATTCCCGCCAAGGATGTGATAGAGGGCCTGGAGAGGTTTGAAAAGGTGTTAGAAGTAGCTGCGTTAAACGGATTACGCATCAAGTGGGAGAAATGCCAAATTCTACGCAGTAAAGTTAATTTTCTTGGTTATGTCATCCAGAAGGGCACGATGAAGCCAGCAGAAGAGAAGATAAGAGCGGTAAAGAACTTCCCAATCCCCACCGATCGGAAGGCGTTACAGAGATTCCTAGGGCTAACCTCTTATTTTAGAAAATTTATTGAGAACTATGCGATAGTGGCGAAACCTTTAACCGACTTGTTAAGAAAAAACATACAATTTGTCATAAACGATGAAGTTTTACTGGCCTGTCAGCAGTTGAAAGAAGCTCTTGTTTGCGCTCCAGTTTTGAAATTATATGATCCGGACGCAATCACAGAAGTGCATACCGATGCCAGCAAGTATGGTTATGGCGCAGTGCTCTTGCAGAAGAGTCTCGATGAGCAGGATCTACGCCCTGTGCAGTATATGAGTAGACGTACAAGGCTTTATGAGGAAAAATATCATTCTTATGAGCTAGAGGTACTTGCCGTGGTTGAATCGTTGAAGAAGTGGAGAGTTTATTTACTCGGTATACCGTTTAAGATAGTGACCGATTGCAATGCGTTTAGATTGACGATGCACAAAGATGACGTACCTGCTAGAATATCTAGATGGGCCATGTTTTTGCAAGAATTCTCATATGAAATTGAACACCGATCAGGAACACGGATGAGGCACGTAGATGCGTTGAGTCGTATGGCATGTTTAGTGGCTGAAAGCAGCCTTACGCATAGAATTAGATGCGCACAAGAAAGCGACGAGTGTACTAAGGCTATCAGAGCAATTTTAGAATATCAAGCGTATGATGACTTTTTTATGCAAAACGGGATATTGTATAAGGATCCCAATAAGGACCTTATCGTTATACCCGTCCAGTTAGAAGAGGAGATAATTAAGTTGGCGCACAACCAGGGTCACTTCGGAGTGAACAAAACGCGTGAGTTAGTAGAAAAGCAGTATTACACACCCCAGTTGGCAGCTAAAGTACCAAGAGTTGTGAGAAGTTGCATCGAGTGCATTATCACCGAAGCAAAAGCAAGCAAGAAAGAAGGCTATCTTAACCCAATCGACAAAGATGATCGACCACTCGACACTTACCACGTCGACCATGTTGGGCCAATGGAAGTTACGAAAAAGGCGTATAATTATTTGTTTGTAGTAGTTGATGGTTTTACGAAGTTCGTTTGGCTCCATCCAACGAAATCGACCGATTCTAAGTCAGTAATTGAGTGTCTGGAGAGACAGGCAGCTATTTTTGGTAATCCTAGAAGAATGATAACGGATCGTGGGACGGCATTTACTTCACAAGCCTTTGAAGACTATTGTATTGAGGAGAACATTCAGCATTTAACGATAACCACTGGAGTTCCGCGTGGGAACGGTCAAGTAGAGCGCATACATAAAATAATCATACCAATGCTATCGAAGCTGTGTGCAGAATCTCCCCAAAACTGGTACAAACATGTAAGAAGAGTTCAAATGTTGCTAAATTCTAGTACTCCGAGAAGCACCCGTGTATCGCCGTTCAGATTATTAACCGGAGTAGAGATGAAGTTGCCCGATTACCCCGACTTAAGAGAAATGCTACAAGATGAAGCTGTTCGTGAATTTGATGACGAGAGAGAAGAAATGAGGTCTGAGGCAAGAAATAACATAATCAAAATTCAAAAGGAGAACTGCAAGACGTTTAATCACAATAGAAAACCCGAAGAAGAATACGCCATAAACCAGTTAGTAGCCATAAAGCGTACCCAGTTTGGCAGTGGCCTCAGATTAAGAGGTAAATACTTGGGCCCATACAAAATAGTAGCAAAACTACCGCATGGGAGATATGAGGTGGAAAAAGTGGGTTGTCACGAGGGTCCCAACCGAACCACGACGGTGGCTGAGTTCATTAAAGCATGGCAATCCGAGCCGTATTGCCGTCAGGAGGGCCGAATGTAGGGTGCCAACCTAATTCGTTCTTACCTAGTCATTGATTTCTTATTTACTTAGGATAACGGACAAATAAGTGGCGTAATGTTTGTTAGGAATGCACTCAAGTAACGGACAATTGCAGTAGGAATGCACTCAAGTAACGGTTATTTAAAGTGGCGTGATTTTGATGAAGAAGAAGAGATTATTGAATAGGTACATAGGCATAGAATTGTTAAGCAGTAGAAGAGTTGTAGAGTAGAACTTGAAAGTGAAGGTTGTCGAGTCGTAAAAAAGAAATGTAAAAGTTGAAGTTCGGTAGAAAAGAAGTAACAAACCAGAGTGCAGTATTATAACAAAATTAATAGTGCGACATCACATTAAATAAACCTAAGTGTACAATTAAAATAACTTAGATTAAACTATTATTTTTAACTTATAAATAAAACTATTCCTAATTCACATTGGCTTTTAAATAAACTTGAAATAATTTGAAATAAAAACATCTTCGTTAAAAGTGTATTTTATTATCATCCTACATATATGACGATAGGCAAATTATAATTGACACACTTGCGAATGACCATCAGAGCAGACTGGGTAGATACTCTTAAAGGAAGGGCTCTTAGTAGAGGTAAACCTAACAGAGGGGTGCTCTATCTTCTCCTATGACTTATTGCGGTGAACACACTTCTAGTTCAATAGAAATATGTAAGATGGCAGGTTATTGCCCATCAAAATGGTTTTGCAAGGCTAATATTTGAGCACAAATACGACTGACTATCTGAGCGTAGTGCGAGACGATGTAGGCTCTCTATGAATCTCAAGAGAATGGAACTGGTTCTGTTTAGTTGAAAACATAAAGTTCCTTAATTTGAAATGCCTGCATTGAATCAAGTAGTATTGAAATTAAGCGCGCAATTCAGGTTATTCCTTAAATAAAATTCTCCGGGGGTAAGAGTCAGAAAGATGGCGATTGCATTCTACTTTAGCAGGGGAGTAGTTACCAAGCTTTAGGGGCTTTCTACATCTGAGTTGGAGATCTATACCATGACAGCTAGACTTATACTGTACGTACAATATTGTTTTATGGTGGAGGTCATTCAGGAAAGACTTTGTGCTGAGGAGATGGGACAAGGTTCAACGGTTGACTCTGGTCGGCATCTCTGGGGCATTTTGGACGACCCCTAAAAGGTTTGCTAACATTTTCTTTAACTCTTCACCGCCAGATATTACATGGCTGGTGCCTGAATGCTGATGACATGGTCATCTCTTTGTAGGATTTTTCCATTTCCCGGATGTACTGGTATTGTGAGACTTACTTATATACCCTTTGGTGGAAAAGATTATTGCACATCGTCTCTGCTGACTGAACTCCATAGATGAGAACAGAACGAGTCTACTCGTCTTCTTCAAGAATGGAAGACAAGATAGGTCTTTTTCCTGCATCTTGACATAAGAATTTCCTACAGACTGCAAATATTTCAGGCGGATATAATGACTATTCGAGAAGTTGCAAAATGATGTGCACTAATCGTAATCACGATTAAGAGCAGGCGTTATTATGTTTTTAAAATTTGTTTTTGTTATTTTCCGTACAGTGTTCGGGTTTCATTTATTATTAAGCCTAATGAGGGAATATTTTGCCATTGAGATTATTTACAGACCAACCTAAATTAGAGCGCAAAGCGCAACGGTAACTTAAACTGAATATAGTGATATACCGGGAAACTCTGTGGCAGATGAATTATCTAGACAGTGTTCGACAGCACAGGCTCTTCTGGCAAAATAAAGTATTAGTATTTTATGTTGATATTTACTCGTTTTTTGCATCTTAAAAGCTACGCCAACAATTTACAGCCTGTTCATAGAACACGAATGGTTCTTGACATTCGTTTTTATATGTGAAACAGCAACAAAAACACTAAAATTTGTGGTATTTTTTCATATAAAAAGACGAATGTTAAAAATCATTCGTGTTCTTGCTCAAACTTGAAAAAGTTAATCAAATAAGGAGTTATCAGCTGCTATACTTGCTGAGCAAGAGGACTGTAGTGGGCATATTTTCTGGTCACTATCTATTAGTTAGACATCCGTTTCGTCAAAAATATGGTGTAGCTCAACGGAAGTTGAGTGCCACGAGGCACTAGCTCCAGAAAGGTTCGGCACTTCTCCTAGGATAGTATGTGCGGAAAGGGGGCGCGTAGTATAGTGGTTAGAGCGCTCGCACAAAAACTCAAACGGCCCAGGTTCGAATACCAGCAAAGGTGAAAAATGAAAAGTTATTTTGCGGTTAAATTAAAATTAAGAGGTCTCCCCGCTCCTCTTCCAAAAAGACCATCTGCAAAGTAACCGCTCGCTGAAATTCTACTCTATTCCACCTTAACCTTTGACAACGAAAAACGTATGATAAGGAAATAGCGCCACCTATTGAAAAGTACCATATAACAGCTAAAAAAAACCTACTTAGCGAAGGCACTCACCATAATTAACATGCAATGATGGGGCAATTGCTGTTGATCATTCAAGGGTAAAAGTATAACACTGGCCTTTGAATGATCAATTCACAGCAATACGTCTCATTCTTAAGGCGCTTAATAATATAGGAAAACAAAATATATGACCCGTTATTATAATGTACTGTAATTTTTACATTTAATAGGGGTTTGCCCCTGACTATTGGTCTAAAGAAAAAATACTTTGATCGTAGGTCGTTGGATATTCTGGTGAGCTATGTAAGTCGCTTTGTTATCGAAGCTGGCTTAGTTATTGGGAGTACAAATTCCTGCTACTAAGGTCTGTCACTATATGGTGAGACTTCACAGGCGAATTATAATCTAAACCATTCTACGAAAATCTTTAACTGGAGTCGTAACAATAGAGTTAATTTTTATGTGCGCAAGATCTGATGTTGTCTTCCCAACCGTAGATATGGGAAATCTTAATATTGTAGAAACAGATATTCTTCGTATTCTGATTTTGGATATGACATTCCAGTGGAAATGCTCCGGTTTTTTTGAATTTGTAGAAAAAATTCTACACTTTCTTCTGATCTTCTTAGTGTTTACAAGCCTTTAATGCGATCTAGAATAAAATAAAACTCCAAATTGCAAGTCTTTAATAAGGGGAATTGACTGGTTTGAATGTATTTATTGGTAAAATTATACAAATTTTAAATAAAAAATTTGGCCTTCATAAAATAAAAAGCAAACAAGATTCTCAAAATTGCTTAAACTTTTCTTAAATTCTAAATGCACAATTCATTTTATTTTAAGCCTTTGGCTATTTCCTTTTTTTTCCTTTTTTTTTCTCATAAAACACAATTTTTTTTTTTGCAGCGAGCCTTTAAAGTGATACTCACATCGTTTTCGCATGAGTTCAATGACAAACTGTTGGATGTTAAATTTCAAATACAAAATATTTCCAATACTGAATCCACCATCAATGTACAGCTCAATGTATTGGAAGATATTGATGACATTTCATTAACGTACGCCGTGGGCATTGAAGGAAATCAAGCCAATAATTACACAATCGTTTTAAATCGTAAAGTGCACTTTTGTAAATTTCTTATGCAACGCACAATCGACAATACATTGCGTACAATATACGAGGATATCTTAAAACGCGGTTCGTTTATTAAGATGTGCCCCTTTAAGAGGGGTACATACACATTGCATGAATATCATATCGATGAGGAGTTGTTGCCACAATATGTACCGGAGGCCAGTTTCTATGTCGACATAAGATTAGAGAAGCCATATCGTGATATGATACTCAAGGGACGTTTGCATGGTAAAATTGATAAATCAAAGGGTTTTAACAATTTGAAAATGTTTAGTTTGGGATGAGGATAGTGTAAGAGGGAAATACAATTTAATATTTAGTTTTATGCAAAATAAAATTAAATTTTTATTTAAATTTTAACAGTTTAAATTCTTTTAATAACTTTGTTATTTTTTTTTTTATTAAAACCAAGAAGTGTTTTGTTTTTTGCTTTTATTCAAAATTTGGAGACGAAAATTCCGCAAAAAAGAAAAAAGGAAAAAAAAAGGAAGAAAACGAAAAGAGTTAATATGCAAAGCAACATTTTGCCTGAATGTTTTGTGTATTTTATATCTGCATATTAGTCTGTCTGTTTGTCTGTACGTTTGTCTGGCAATGAATTGTCAGTCTAAATATCTGTCTGTCTGTCTGTCTCTATATCTTCCTGGGTTTCCGTCACGTGTTTGCTCATTTGTAAAATTGTCTGTTTATTCAATGGTGACAAGTTGTCTGGCAGTTTGATAAATTAATGATGACACAGCTCATCATCACCATCATCATTACCTTTATCATTATCATCATCACAATAAGAACAATCACGTTAATGTTTATTTATTATAATGATAATAAAGACTAACTAACACCTTAAGATGATGAAATCATTTGAAGTTTCAACTAGAATAGATAAATTTGTTTAATTGTTCTTTCAAATCTATTGTCTTTTGAGCGTCGTCGTCAAAAAGAAAAAAGTGGAAAATTAAAAATACGGTCAGGTAGTCTGATATTTTATTTTAAATTATTTTCCACACAATAACTGCTAACTATCGCTACTTCTGATCTATTTTAGCACAAAAGATTCGTATTAAAAAAAAAAGAAAATTTAGGTATTTATAGCCGGCCACAACCGATAATAGTCTTTCTATATTAAAAAAATTTAAGCGTGACAGTTAAAACAGCAGTCATTTTTATAAAGACCCAACTTTCTTCCCTGTTATTATCACAAACTGTTAGTAAATAAGTCTGGACTCATGGAATATAATTTTAACGGTGACTACAGTGACTAAAGACTGCTACTGGAAAACAGCAGAAACTAGCAGAGAGGTAGGTTGTTGTGAAGAAACCCTTATTATTTATGTCTCACACTACCAGCGTTTGTATTTTTTTTAAAGAGACTTCCCATGACTTTATTTTTGTATATTTAGGTCTTAAGAATAATAAATTTCTCTGTAATTTTTACACACATCTTCCGTTCACTTTATATCGTCGATGGAATTAAAGAACGCTGTAATTGACAAAACCTTAAATGTTCACCAGAGCCAAAAAACCTGTATGACAGTAGAACAAAGACACTGGTATTTTTCATTTCGCAGACGGCGTAAGTGAATTTATTTTCATCGTAGAAATCTGAGACCGGGACCAATCGACGCGTATTTTTTTCTGATAAAAATGATGAAAAAACGTATTTTCGATTTTTTGTCAGTTACAGCTTTCTTTAATTATTGCAACGATATTAAGTGAGAATATTTAGAAGATTGTTTTAACTGGCGAATAAAGTCGGCTAATGAACAAATTCTCTTTATAATGCATCGCATGATTCTTTGGACAGTCAACTACAAATGGTTGTGCTCTGAGAGAGGTACAAGTAAATTCGCAGAAATATGCGATTATCCGGTATCAAGCCCTTTATTTTATTAGAGCATCTCTCATGGTTATATCGAGAGAACAGTGAAACGCACGTCTCATTGCGCCAATGCTGCAACTAATCCATACAGTTGGATAAACTACTGTCGCTGATAAGCACCTTCACCCTTCCCTGTACGCGGTCGAGAAGCCCCAAAATAGACTTTGAAGCACCGGCCCATACATGAGAGTTGTATTCCATCCTAGGTCGGATATAGGCCTTGTAAATATTGTTTGTACATATTTAAGAAAACTGAAAACTCTGACATAAGATTTAACCACTTTTGACCTCACTTTTAACAGTGTACGCCGTGTATTTAACGACCTACAACCAAAATTCTAAGAAACTGCATTTCCAAGTCGCTTCATTTTCGATGGAAGAGCCAGATTTAACAATTCTAAACCAGTTCTGTTGCCTACAACAGGAATCTTAAAAATCTTAAGCGGAATTAGCATAAATCCGTGCGGTATAGTCAATAGTTATAGTTGTAGTCGCCGTTGTCTAGTGGTTAGTGTGTTGGCTTACTAAGGCGATAGCGCCGGGTTCAAATCTCAGCTTTGGCCTCTTGAAAGAAAAATAAATATGAAAAAAATTATTCCTTTCGGCGACTACCCTTTAGCAGACTTCTGGCAAAAGCTCTGAGAGTAACTGATTGCCATGAAAAAGATTTTCAAAGTCTGTCGTTCGGAGACGACATTAAACTGTAGGTCCCGGTACTCATGGATAAAAACTGACACACACAACCTGTGAAGCTAGGCCGTGAACCTGACAGAGGGTTGTAAAGGCCAGTTATGTATGTATGTATAGCCAATAGTTTAAGGTCAATATTATTTTTTCTATTTTAGGATAATAAACAAAAACTTAAATACCAAATAAATACAAATCCGTTAGCAAAACTAAAGTTTTTCATTTATAAACAAATATAGAGCCAAACAAGGCTGGGAAACAATTTTTGCAAAACCTACCAAAATCAAGTTAAGATTAGAAGGCTTTTATGCAATACTTAAAATAATTGTGAATACAAATTTTAAAACTTATTGTTTACCCCTCCTAAATTTTTTCCATTTAAACTTGATGACATATTTTGTAGGATAATTTTCTGCGATAGAGGCGATGTCAAAATTGTTCGCCTGACTCATTTTATATTTGTAGCCTTTTGTATTTCAAACAGCCATCCCTAACTAAAAGCGGCAAGCGGAACGTTTTCTTACCCTCAGCGTTTACGCTAAAACGCCATACTTAAATAAAAGCGACAATGCATTGTCAAAACATTAAAAACAGGGTTTTAGAATAAACATATACAACAACCCTGATTATTTTGACAATAATAAATGGAATAAGAGGGCAAAAACAAAAATCAGTTGTAATTCTGATTTATCCAAATAAGATAAAAATTACAAAAACTTCAATGATGATGAGAAATGGAGAATATGATAGAATGTGTTGTGTTCGACTTTATTTCGACTAACTCATTACAGGTGTATGTACATATAGAAAGGAACAAATAATTTCAGTATATGTTTTCTAGAAAGTTATGAGTTACAGAACACGAAGAACCCTGATGAGACTACCGTAGCTGGGGTCGAAAACATGTTCAGTTGGGCTAGTATACTATTCTTTCACGGATATTAATTTTTCCTTTGATTATCAAAAAATTTACTGCAGATGAATCTGAATTGTTTAAAGTGCATTACTCTTTTGGTATTTGTGACTTAAACTATTTTCTATAAAAGGAAAAATTCAGGGTGTCCACCGGGAAGGTATACTACTCTGTTTTGCCGCCGTTTTGGTAAACATTAATCTTGACAGTTCAGTCGTGAAGTAGAAACGTGGCAAATTTATTCGGTAAATATTCGGTAAACCAACGTGTTTTACTCTTTTAAACATTTTTAGAAAATCAATCATCGATCACTATGACGATGGGAAAGTTACATGAAATTTTTGGGAGAAACAGCGTGCCAACAAGAGGCACTAATTATCGTGTAGTGAATGATTTCGAAGAAACAGGGCACAAGAATGGACCACAACCTACTGCAAGATCAGTTGAAAACATTACTGCAAGAAAGTGTTCAAAACAATCCATCAAGCTCAATTCGACGCTGTGCTCAGCAGCTTGGTCTTCAAAGAACAACTTTGACCACAGTTTTGCATAAAGATTTGCATTTGTTTCCATTTAAGATTCAGTTGACACAGAAGCTTCTTCCAGAAGACCATTTATGCCGCTGTACATATGCCAATAGGATGCTACAGTTCGCCCTTGACAACTCTGATTTTATTGAAAAAATCATAATGGTTAAGTGAATAAACAGAATAGTCGTTCTGAGCAATTGAGAACCCTCAAATTATTCATCAGTAACCTTTGTATCCATTAAAAGTGACAGTCTGGTGTGCAATTTGCTCGGGAAGAATCATTTTAAATTGCTTTTTTTTAAACTGAAAATGTCGTAACAGTAACTGTCAATGGGGAGCGATATCATGATATGATTGAAATTTTTTTAACGCCAAAACTGCATGTTGTGGGCTTGAATAACAAGTGGTTTCAACAAGGTGGTGCAACATCGTATATATATATATATATATATATATATATATATATGAAATTAATGAAATACCGCATGAAATGTGTGAAAATGTAATGAAAAATGTGCTCAAAAAAGCTCGCATTTGTGAGGTTAACAGAGGCGGACATTTGTCTAATATTGTTTTCTATACATCCCCCCCGGGGATACAGAAAAGGCTGCTGGTGATTGTCTCCATCAGTGGCCTGTTTTCTCCGGGGAATATCGGGTTCGGCAGAGAATGTTAGTAATGTTGGTGGTTTGTGGTGCATGGCCGTAATGCCACGCGTGCTTGGGGTGCTTGTCCCTTTAAGTGCGCGTGGCTGGCATTTCTTGCGTTCTCAAGGACTGACCAGAGATGCCTTAATCTGGTACTACGGGCATCAGGGCCCCCCGGTTAACCTGGGTTAACCGGCCTGATGGTTTGGGTGCGGTCCCTTGGGAATTACATGTAGTGGTTGTGGTAGTGCTAGGTAGAAACCCCTCAGCAAGGGGGCTGTCACTACCCAGACAGTGGTGGTGCCAAATTGCCAACTCGGTGTTATGGGCTCTCTTCTGAGCGCTGTGCCTTCGGGCATGGTGAGATAAGAGGGTACCGGCATCGGGTAGCGGTGGTCGGACGCATTGAATTCGACTACCGCTCCGGCAACGGACAGTTGCTCACGTTAAATCAACATACAGTTGTATTCTATACATAATTGCCGACATTAAATCAAAAATTATAAACAAACAAAGTAATATACCTTCCCGGCGGACACCCTAGAAATTGTGTTTTTTTAGTTGTTTACATCTCAACCCTATTGTATAAAATCGCGTAGAAAACACGATTTTATAACTTAATATATCTTATTTACTTAACATATCTTATTTACTTAATTAATTGAATTTAAAATTAACGGTCACTAAAAATAATTAGAAATTGTCTGGGCAACAATTGTAACGATTAATTTCCATTGTTTGAATTATTGGAATATTAGGGAAAAAAACATTGTTGTTCATGTGAGAAGAGTTTGAGTCTACTTGCATTTTATATTCAAAGAAAACACTTACTTACAATCTTTCGAATAGTTAACATCATATTAAACTCTTTTACAAATTATTCTTGTCAAAATTATTAATAAATCAAATTGTCTATAACCTTAGAATTGTATAAAGTTTACAACTAAAATTATAATTGTCTACTTAAAACTAAAATTATAATTTTCTACTTAAAACTAAAATTATAATTTTCTACTTAAAACTACAATATTATAAATTTTCTATTTGGAACTAAAATTATAATTTCTACTTAAAACTAAAATTATAATTTTCTACTTAAAACTACAATATTATAAATTTTCTATTTGGAACTAAAATTATAATTTCTACTTAAAACTAAAATTATAATTTTCTACTTAAAACTACAATATTATAAATTTTCTATTTGGAACTAAAATTATAATTTACTACTTTAAACTAAAACTCAATAAATCTGAATTTGTACTAAAATTTACCTACCTCTATACCATTTAAAACCGTCACAATAAACTGTAAAGGTAAGAACAACTCACACAAACATATACACATTCAACATTAACCCTACTTTCAATTTCATCCCACGTAACATCCATAAAATTTAATATAATTTCTTCTCACGAGAAATTATAATTAACAAAAGTGGTGTTTTTACTCTAAAATACAGTCCACTCATCCCAAACAATCCACAAACACCACCCCTTTTGTTCACCTATTTTTTTATTTATTTACAGTTTAGTTACCTTTTGCAGTTAACTTCAAACGATCTATCAAAATTGCATGTGCTAACAGCAAAATTTTGCCATTGCGTCATTTCGGGGCGCTTTATACAAATTTTACGGGCATGAAATATTTTGAAAGCTAGGAAAAGCTTTTCGCTTGCGTTAAAAGATATCAATAAGGTTATAAATTTTTTTCAAATATATGATTTTTTTTTTATTTTATTTTATACAAAACAAACTTCCTCAATTTTTTTTTATTTTCATAAGCTGTCATTAATACATTATTTATTGCAGGTTTTGTTTTTCAAAAATATTAAATTCTTTAATTCACTAATAAACCAATGCCAGCAGAATTATTAATTTTTAAATCAAAATTTCAATCATCATTCACTTTTATGCTCTTAAATTTCTAACGAAATGTCATTAAAACGATATATTGAGTGAAATATTTCAAATCAAATTAATAAACGATTGCATGGATCATCATAAAATGCTATTAAAAATTCCTAAAATGTTTGCAAAAAATTTCGCATAAAAATATCACCCCAATTTGTGATTTGCATAACAAATTTTAATGTCAAATTGTAAATTCTAATTTCAAATACTAAAAAGAGAAAAAATTAACAAAATATATTGTACATACATATATACATACATACATATTTATATACATACATATATAATAGTATTAAGACAATTTTTTTTTATTCGTTTATTTGAATTTAAAAAAATAATAAAAATTTGAATTTTTTATTTTAGAGGCCCTTTTTAAGTTTCAGTTGTTTTTATGACTTAGAAATACATAAATTGATAGAAATTGTGCAAAATAAGTCTAAAAATCAAAACGGCTGTCAATTTAGTTTAATTTAACAACATTATACTCTAGAGTGAAGTGATGAGTCATTATATAAATCAAGATTTTGGATGCACTAGGGGATTAGTTGGTAATGTGCTAAACAGCAAGTGCGAGTTGTGAGTACGATTCCCACAAAAGACCTCGGTCTGCGAAACTATACTGAACTTATGTTTGTTATCATTTTGCTCTTTATAATTAAATAAAATACAATTTAGTATTGCGTGATACAGTGGCCCAGGTTCAAATCCAAGCAAAGGTGAAAAATAAAAAAGTTAGTTTGCGGTTTTTTCAAAATTATAATTTAAAAATAAGAGGTTCCCCCCTCCAAGAAGACCACCCACAAAGAAACCGCTCCCTGACATTTTACTCTATTCAACCTTAACCACTGACTACAAAAATACGAATGATCAGGAGAAAAGCGCCACCTATTGGGAAGTAGAAGTTAAACCTACTTAGCGAAGGCACTCACCACAGACAGCTAACATGCAATATGCACTACACACAGAGGCAATCGCTTTTGATCATTTAACAGTTAAGGTATAACACTGGCCTTTTAATGATCAATTCACAGCAACTTGTCTCATTCCTAAGGCGCTTAATAGTAATGTAAGACAAAATATAATATACTGTCCTTTCCAAAAAATTCCAATCAGTAGGCGTTTAACCCTGAGTATTGGTCTCAATAAAAAAAAATCAATAAAAATGTAATTTATAATTTAGAGAAAGCAAATCGGGATAATGGCTCCTTCTCTAAGCTATTTTTTAAACAAAATTTTTCCCAAATCCAACTATGTAATTTGCTTTTGTATAAGTTTAGCAAAATATCTGTAGGAATTCTCGATATAATTTAGCATTTGACAGACAATGATAAACAGAATGGAAATATTTACAAATTAAAGATTTTCAAATGGATTTATATATGATCAGACTAAACTAGTATCTCCTATTTCGTTTAATGCTCTCTATCTGAGGAGTCTGACTACAGGCTATCCTCCTTTGATAGTCACATAGTTAGGCAAACCCATTCTTTTTTTTTTGCAATTGAAATTTACAAGAACAAAACAACAGTTTTTTTGGTCAGAACTTTTATTCATTTCCCACTCCTGGTATTGATAGAAAGTGATTTTGTATTATTATTATTGGAGTCGCGGTAGTCTAGTGGTTAGAGTGTTGGCTTACTGGATAAGTTTCTTTGTAGATGGATTTCCTAATAGGTTTTTTAAAGTTTATGCCAAGATATTTAATGCGGTCCTTAAACAGGATATTCGAACCATTTAAAAGGAAATTTAGGTTTCTTCTACGCGCAACAACATTATAAGTACATATTTATAGTTTCCAAAAGTATTTCGTAAACATAATGAGTTGCTTTTAAAAGCATTTATTTAGGGGTCTTCAAGTGAGAATAATATTCAACAACATTTTAAAGGTGGTGCTGTTCTTATCAAAACAAGAAAAAGTAAAGTTTTTATGCGGTAATTTGTTTTGCGAGTACAAAAAGAGCGGCACAAAATCTTCAATTAAAAATTAAATTCGTTGACATTTTTTTTATTTATTTATTTAACTTTTTTTAAAATTAATTGCTATACTTTTAGCGGCTTGAAAAAATTTTGTTTTATTAGAAAATAAATTTAAAATAACGTTTAAATTATGCAATAAAATTAAAGAAGTTTTTTTTTCTTTTGCTTTTATAAATCATTTATAAAAAGCGGTTAAATTAAAAGGTACGGAAAAGTATTCCATTAAATTATTCCACATTTACTTTGTATTGTTGGACAATTAATGAAATTAATGGACTTTGTTTTGTGTATTTTTAAAAATAAAGTGAATTTGAACGTTTGCATTAAAAAGGTCGACCGGCCATATGCCGCCAAACAATACAAATTCAATCAAAAAGTTCTTAAAAAAACAACAAAAATCTACAGTAGTACGTATGGTTTATCAACACTCAAAATAAAATGTTTTTCATATTATTCTAGCATGAGAAAATAAAAAAAAAATTTTTGTATATACAAGTGTTCTGATATGTGATGGAAATGGAAATCAATTTCGATCGAAAGTTTCCTTAACTTCCAAATGTGAAAAGATTTTCAATTCCTTTTTTACTTATCACCTTGACGTATGCTATGTTGCCAGTGCGAACTAATTCAATTTCATATAAAATCCTTAATCATCACATAACGGATTTTAAAAATACTCCAAAAATCCTGCAGAAATTTTCTCGCCTTTGCTTACGAGGGTTGTCTTTTATGTTACGGGATTTGGCAACCCGAGTGTTGCAATCTGGCAACTGACAGCTCTATCGTATAATTTGACATTTTTGAGGTTATACGTACTCAGAACCCTTGGGGGGGTCGTGGCATACTGGTAGAGCGCTTGCACAGAAACTCACACGACCAAGGTTCAATTCCAGGGAAGGACAAAATTATAAAAATAAATATTTGTGGTTTTCTAAAATAACAATTTAAATTAAAAATTATATTTAAATAAAATAAGAGGTTCCCCCCCCTCCAGCAAGACCATCTGCAAGAAACCGCCCCCTGACATTTCTAATCTATTCCACCAGAAACCAATGATCAGGAGTACAGCGCCACCTTCTGGGAAGATAACAGCTAATCTACTGAAGACGCTCACCATTCACATGTAAACATCCACCGACAGATGAGGCCATTGCTGTTTGATCATTTGAGGGTGAAGGTATAACACTGGCTCTTGAGTGGACAAATTACCAGCAACTTGTTTCATCAACAAATAAAGGCGCAAAAAAAATACAAAATCTATGAAAAAAAAAATTCTATCAACCATCTTCACATTCCAATACAATGCACACTGCATGAGTAGGGGTTTACCCCTGAGTATTGGTCTTAAAAAAAAATGGAAATCGATTTCGATCGAAAGTTATAATAACTTCCAAATGTGAAAGATTCAATCCTGGTCGTAGTTCACTACAAGATGGATTTCGTGAAGGTCGTACAAAATCAGTTGTTGTTCCGGAAACCATTGATGCTGTGCGCGAATTGATATTGCAAGATCGTCATGTGACCTATCGTAACATTCAGACAACCTTAGGGGATCAGCATATATTTAAGTATGGCATAAATATTTGACTGTCAAAAAAATTTGTTCGCGTTGGATCCCACACATTTTATCAATTGCTCAAAATCGCCCAATCGCTCGTGTCTATTGGTAAAAAGAAATGCTCAAATAATACGATCGCGGTGCTTCGAAACAAGTCCATGACAACGTGACAGGTGATGAATCGTGGATTTACGCGTATGAGCCTGAAAGTAAACAGAAGTCGGCTGTGTGAGCAAAATCCAACAAAAGCAAATGATCGCCTGTTTTGTCGGAAAAACTGGACATGTAGCAACCGTAACACTGGAACAACGCAGAACAGTCAATTCTGAGTGGTCCACAACCATTTTTTTGTCAGTTGTCTTACAAGAAATCAGGAAAACCAACCACGACAATGACAGCTCTCACACATCGGCTCAAACAACCGTACAGAAACACATATCGGCTTAACAACCGTAACACTGGAACAACGCAGAACAGTCAATTCTGAGTGGTAGACAGCCTTTTTTTTTCCAGTTGTCTTACAAGAAATCAGGAAAACCAACCGCGACAATGACAGCTCTCACACATCGGCTCAAACAACTGCATTTTTTGAGCACCCAAAACATCCATTTGATGAGTCATCGGCTGTATAGTCTTGATTTGACACCGAATGACCTCTTTTTATTCCCGAACGTAAAAAACAAACTCAGAGGTCAACGTTTTTCGACACCTGAAGAAGCGGTTGCTGCATTCAGAATGCATGTTTTGGAGATACCTCAATAAGAGTTGCAAAACGGCTTCGACAATTAGTTTAAACGCGAGCAAAAGTGTATAGATCTTCATGTGGAATATTTTGAAAAACAATAAAGTGATTTTCGATGATTGACTGACATTTTTTTGCATTATTTTTTTGAGTGTATTTTTCACATATCACGAGCTCTGAGTGGTATTTCATACAATGCACTGCATGGGCTGTATTAATATCGTATTTTTTTTTCTTTTTTTTTTTTGTGTTTAATATTAAAATTTAAACATTTTTAATGGCGTCAATGAATGGCTTGTAAAACAGGCAAACAAATTGGATCTCTTAAGTTACCGTCACCAACGTCACCATCACCAACCAGCTTGTACAAATATTGATGACATTAATTTTTTGCCTTAATTGTTGTTATTTTTTTTGTAATTTTTGTTTTTGGTTTATTGGTCGTTTTTTGTAGTCGAGCCATATGTCCTCCTTGTCGATCATGATTGATTTGAATATACCAATTTATGCAATTTTCGTAACAATTTTATTTCAATTTTATTTTTCTTACTCTTTTTTTTGTTTGTTTTTTATGTATTCATTTGTTATATAAAAATGTTAATTTCATTTTTATGCGCTTCATTTCAATTATCGACATTTTAATCATTAAATAAAAAAATAAGTAAAAAAAAATTGCTTTGCGCACAATAGCAGGCACCTGCAGTTAGTAACTGGGACTGTTAATGAATTTTTATGTACATATATGTATGTACGTACACAGGTATGTACATACGAGTGCATTTACATATGTATTTTTCAATATATAGTACGAGAAACATGCTTTCAGTATAATTTTGTGACCAAGAAAAAATTTTTGTTTGAAAATTCAGCAAAAAAAATTACAAATTCAATACCAATAAAATCGTAATGAAAGTTTATGTCTGACTAATAATCGAATGCCCTTTAAATCGGATTATTTTACCGGCCATTGTAAATGACCAAAACGAAGGTTTCTAAGTATACGACACTGAGGTGCAACTGGAGTTTTCAAGCCGGTTTTCGAATTATTCGAAAAAACCGGTTTTTTTCTCTTTTCCGGTTTTTTAAACCGGTTTTAATAATGTGGCGGTTTTCGAGTTATTCGAAAACCCGGTTTTTTGTGTCTATTCAACATTTTCAAATACATATATACATACATACATAATTGGCTACTACAACCCTGTGTCAGGGTTACGGCTTAGCTTCTCGCAGCACTCATGTTGTGTGTGTAAATTTTTATCCATGAGTGCCGGGACCTACAGATTAAAGTCGATTCCGAACGACAGATTTGAGAAGCTTTTTTATGGCAATCAATTACTCCCAGAACTTTTGCCAGAAGACTGCTGAGAGGTAGTCGCCGAAAGAAATAATTTTTTCATATTTCTTTTTGTTTTAAAGATGTCAGAGCTGAGATTTGAACCCGGCACTATCGTCTTAGTAAGCCAACACACTAACCACTAGACCATGGCGGCTACAACATTTTCGAATATTTTTTTATTTTAATTAGTTCTGTTTTTTTTAAGTTAAAATAGATATAAAAACCAAAAAATGTAGTATATTGTACGAGTATATATTTTTATTAATGGAGAAAACCGACAACCGGGTTATTCAAACCGGTTTTTAAATAAAAAATCCGAAAACCGGTTTTAAAAAATGTGCGGTTTTTAAACTATTCAAAAACCGGTTTTTGGATTTCGTCGAATTGTTGACAACTCTAGGTGCAATCCTTATAATTTGGGTCTTAGGTCCTGCATATTCATTCTGTTAAAACTACATGTTTCTCAGCATCAATTCGTGTAACTGAGGAATGAAAAAGCTGTAGAGCATAGCACCGTAATGCTTATCCCTTATAGAAGTCATTTGGACTGTTTATCACTTGTATTAAACATGAAACGCGTTTTTGTTTTTATCGTATAATAAATGCAATATGTCTGATAGTGCCCAACAGTCTAGGTTGCAATTTAATACTAAACTGTTTAGGATTTGTAGCTGCTCCTTGGCTAGAGGTTGATGATTATTTAATGCTCTCTAAGTACTGGTTGGCACACCAATTCAATAGCCGACCCCTTCAATTTAATTTAAATTATAACCAAAACGTGTACGCCTTAAAGGGCTAAATTTAATGGAAATAAAGTTTCTACAACTCTTAACTTTAGTGGTACCAAAAGTAAGCCACTGTTTAAAACCAGTTTGTACTATTCTAAAAGTCTTAAATTATTCATTGGATTTTGTAAAAAGAAAATCCAGTAGGTTTTCGTGTGATTATGAGAAAGTCAAATAGAAATTTTTTTTCGTTATACATATTTTGCCTTTTAACGAAAATTAAAATTTTTTATAGCATATTAAGAGCTGTTTCTGTTAATCTCTGCAGGGATGGGAAAGTTGTTACAATCGTACTTTTTTATACTTTTATTAGACCCTTTTTACTTACTGTTTAAAACAAAGTTCTGTAATTTATTATTTTGTAATTATTTATAATATATATATATAAAGTAGTCGCCGTGATCTAGTGGTTAGTGTGTTGGCTTACTAAGACATAAGGCCCGGGTTTAATCCCCATCTTAAAAAAAATAAATATGAAAAAAATATTTCTTTCAGTGACTACCTCTCAGCAGTAGAGCTGGCAAAACTATCGATAGTCGCGCCATTCGATGTTTTCGATAGTTGGTTCAAAAACTATCGATATTATCGATAGTATCGAATTCCTTTTGAAATGTTAAATTTCACAGTCCTGGTAGCACATAGACAAAACAGATATACGAAGAACAAATTTGTTTCATATAAAGAGACATCTTACGGTAAGGTAGCCCTCGTTTTCACATGAAGTTCACAAGTCTGTTGTAATAGTGCAGATTTGCACTTTATTAAGCACAGTTTACAACTTACTCTTGGTTGTATTAAACAATTTTACCATCATCACATTTTTTGAGAGTTTCTTGAAGGCAACATATAGCGGGGATCTAAGCATTTAACAAAATTTCGGAATGGCTCTAATTCATTGGCGACTAAAGTCATTAAAGCAGTATGTAGTAGTTTTTTCCATTTCTTTGACAAAATCTTTTTATATTAATATTAATTATTTATTAATTTTAAATATTTCGCTGCCCCTTCGTGTAGCGTGGTCTGGAATTATTATTCTTATTATTTTTTTTTATTTATTATTATTGATAAAGAAAATCTTTTGTTTCTAGAAAAAATTTCCACACTTCCGAATTACTTTTACAAGTTTTTTTCAACGGTGTAGTTTCAGTATCAACCTGTTGAAATTGTTGAACAGTAGCGTTGATGGTTTTAAGCTAGAGAAATCGGAATAAGTCAATTAAATGCAACATTTAACAATAGTATCGCTATCGAAAAATTAACATCGATAGTCTTATAGAAATAGAACTATCGATACTTTCGATAGTACTATCGATTGTTTGCCAGCACTACTCAGCAGTCTTCTGGCAAAAGCTCTGAGTGTAATAACTAACTGCCATGAACAAGCTTCTCAAATCTGTCACTCGGAGTGGACTTTAAACTGTAGGTCCCAGTACTCATGGATAAAAATTAACATACACAACATGAGCGCTGCGAGAAGCTAGGCCGTAACCCTGACACAGGGTTGTAATAGCCAATTATGTATGCATGTATGTTATTACTTATAAAAAAAGAAAATAAAAAATTACTCGTATGTGAACAAAAATTGAAATTTTTTTACTTTTGGTTTTCTTCTTTTGCTCTTGTAAAAATACAACCCTGATTAAATGCAAAATGGAATTGCTTATGAAATGAGGTGATAAAACCCTTACGACTGTAAAATTTCTCTATTATACTTCCCACTTTGTTTTGGTTTTTCGACATTTCATTTTACACTCTATTATAGCGAAAACTAGTCTTTAGACTTCGCGGATACTTTTGTACTTAAATGAAGTCTCAAACTAACCAGGATTAGTTTACTCTTTGGCAGCAATAAGGCCAGATGCAATGTAATGTGAGTAAAATGTGAATATAAGCAAATTCTGTTAAGTGTTCCATTGACTTCTTCGCAGCAGAACTAGTAGGCGCTGGTTTTGGATATGGCCATTGTTCTATTCTTTTTCAGAGCAGAGTCAGCCCTTTTGGCGTTCAGAAAATTTCAAAGTCATTTATTTAGCGAAAGTTCTACAACGTACGAATTATGAATCGTTTAACAATCAAAGAACACATAGAAATAGTTTAAAGTTTTACAAAAATGGTGATAACAACGTGTTTTTTCATCATTACGGAGTTATTGTAAACGCCATAGTCTCACTATTGTGCAAGGAATTGGCAAGTGTATAAAGACATTTGAAAAGAAGTGACAGCTTAGTGTATGCAGTGATGAAATAAACGATAGCTTTAATACTACTACCGATAAAAAACAACAAATATTATGTATTTTTCTTAATACATACTTGCTATCTCTTTCATTTTAAATGGTAATTGTTGTGTTTTTGTTGCTGTTTTTTTCGTGGTAGTTTCGTTACTGTTTACACTGTGAGAGAAAGAGCTATAGATGGAGGGTTCAGGCCTGTCTATCATAAAAATCTATGCACTGCTCAAAAGATAACTTTTGTTAGCAAAACTATGGCGGATAATCAAAATTTGTCGATTCCACGGTGTTCTAAACAATTAGGCATATTTTACTTTATTTCATTTTTTTTTTTGATAAAGGCCAGCAAGGAATAACCCCTACTTATGCCGTACATTGTACTGGTCTAGGAAATTATGAGGGGAAGGGGGAAAGAGTGTACGTGACTTTGATTAAAACTTACTAATATCGCAACTAATATCAGCCAGAAAAAACAAAGGTCCTACTTTAAAAATGAGAACCCCAAGGCAATCGGTTTCTGTTGATTGATTATTTAATGGCCAGTGTTATACGAGTACCTTCACTACTAAATAATCCAACAGCAATCAACCCCAAGAAGACCGTACAGTAAAGTTGACAACGATATTGAAGATGATGTTGTTGTTATTTTTCTCGATCCAACTCCTGCGATAGTTATTAGTTACTAATCCTCAACTGCCTTTCTGGCATGGGAGAGCATGCTCACCGCCAGCTGAGCCAGTTGAGTTCTTGCAGTATAAGCCTCTACACCACGACAAGGTGATTATCCCATATACATACGTGTCATTATGCCATTTCGTATTTGAATTTACACCTCTGATGTTCGCTCTTTATGTTTTGGCTGTTTTGGTTATTAAATATAATTTATTTTTTTTTTATTTAAGAATTTTTTAATATTTATTTATGTAAATTATGCCTCTAAAACATAGTCATTTAAAGTAAAAAGGAAAAAAATTTTGTAATATTTTCATAAATTTTTTGTATATAAATTAAGGTTTTTCACTAATTTTGCGTATAATTTTTTAACTCCTCTCTCTCCTAAAAGTTACAATTGATTGAAATGCAATAATTGCGGTTACAATTACATATTTTAAATAATTTTTCTAATAAAATTATGGTCAGCATTAACATTAAAAAAAAACCATAAAAATAAAATAAAATAAAAACCGCCAATAACATACAACAAACTGTCTATTTAACAAATAATTAAAAAAAAAAAAAGAAAAAAAGAAAGACATGAATTACGACAGAAAAAAGGACAGCTTTAAATTAATAATGACTGATGGATGTTATTCGTCCAATAGGCAGCAATTTCATTTGAAATAAAATTTGTTTACAATTTAATCAGAGCGACAATATGACATTTGACGTGACATAAAAACAATAAAATCGAATAAATAAAATAAAACGCAAACCGCCAAAAACAAAAATCCCACTTAATTCAAGAGTACACGAAACAAAATTGAAATTGTTAATAATGTGGGTATTGGTATAATTGGGTTTTCGTTAAAAAATGTTAATGAATATTTACATTTGACATCATTTAATGTGACAGTAATTATAAATTTGTAGGGTATTGTTGAATTTATTTTATTTTAAATGACACATAAATATGAGCAAAGGGGCAAGTACTGGCATTCAATATTAAATGAATTTTCTAAGAATATTTTTGTGTTATTGATACCAAATGTCAAATTTATATTTTTGTAGGAAAAAATAATTTGCATAATGTGTTTAATACGTGAACCATTTTGGCCTTTAAAAATTTTCTAATAAAGCATAATATGAATGGTTTATAAGCCATGGTTTTTTATTTCAAATACTTCCTCTTTTAAACTATTGGTTTTAAAAACCAAAAACTGTAAAAAGAAACAATATTTTAAAACTTCAAATAATAGAAAAAAGTAAAATAAAAGACATCGACATACGATTGAACCAGAATTCAAACACAATCAACCCTTGCCTTACCGATATACTTCTATACAGAGTGGGCAAATAAACAAAACATTTCGCAAACGTTACCATAAAGTCATAAACTTTTAAATTTTTTTCTAATCGTATTGTACATGAGCAAAACCAAAACAAATACTTTATAAATGAAAAAGAGTGTAAACGACACAATTCGTTTTTCGCACTTGTGCTTGCTTTGTTATTCCGTTACATTCATATAATTTGCTCTTTTTTCTCTTCTTCTTTTCTTTTTTTCTCATTCATTTTTAGGTCTACCTACGCACATTTGAGTTAGTGTATTTGTAGTGCTCACAAATAAATAGAATATACAAAAATAAATGGGACAATCATTCTCACTGTTTTTGTTGTGTTTTTCCTTTACTTATTGCAAAGAACAAAACAAAAGGAGATCAAACGTTTCGTTTTGTTTATTTTCCTACTCTGCTCCTATCCGTATGCATGCACTTATATAGTTTTTTCTTTTGTTGTTGTAAGTTTCGTGTAAATTGAGAGTCGCAAATTAGCTTTAACATATAAAAACGACAATTTATAACAAAAAGTAGCCATGCTCTCAAAGAATTTTCACCAAATGCTGGGAAATCTTACGTTTTACCGATCAGTAGGGAGCAATACGACCATGACAATTTTCCAGCAATTTACCTAGGAAACACACCTCTTGCCTATGTTAATAAAATTAAATACCTGGGCTTTTATATTAACTCAACCTTGTCTTGCTCAGATCATATTAACATTGTTGTAAGAAATATTTATCTTATACTTCGTAATTTGCGAATGTCATCTACATTCACGCCACCTGAAGTCAAAAAGAGACTTGTTGTACAATTGATACTTCCTCATATTAACTATTTTGCTGTAATATACAGCAAACTGGATTCACGTTCAATGCATAAGCTACAAGTATCTTTTAATAATGCTACGCGGTACATATATAACTTGACTCGGCTTAATAGCATATCGTCTTGGAGGAAAATGGTTTTGGGCTGTGACTTAGCTGATTATCTTCGTATGCGAAATATTATGTTCTTGCATAATCTGATTTACCAAAGGAAACCTTGTTATCTTTATGAAAAGCTTGTATTTGGTAGATCTAGTAGATACACGACATTAATTGTTCCCAGGCATTCTTATCTTAATACGAGCAGATTGTTTTTCGTTAACGCTATTAATTTATGGAATTCTTTACCGATACATTTGAAAATCATATCGGGGAGAAACAGTTTTAAAAACTTGCTTTATAACTATATGTCTCAGAATATTTGACTTTTCTAATTACCATTTCTCAAAAAAAATTTTTTATTTTGTCTTCTAATTTTATATTCAGTACAAATCTAAGGGGCCAAATATTGATAATTATCTAAAATCTTTGCCATTCATGTTAATATGTTATATTTGTATATGTCTTGTTATATCTTTATAATTGTTACAACTATTTGTTTTTTTTTTTTTTTTTTTTTGTTAATGATATAATTTACTAAGTTTATATGCATTCCTTTTGAACTATAAAAGAATTTTATTCTTAAGGTTTTTACGGAGGAATATACCTAAATAAATAAATAAATAAATAAATAAATAAATAATTAACAATTAATTGTTGGCCAAGGAGAGAATGCAAGGTAAATATGTTTTTTTATTAGGCTGTATACATACTTTTATATACACGCATGATATTGGATTCAAAATAACTCCTAAGATAATGGTTCATCATGCTCTAAATAACTTTGAAGAGTGTTGAGCATTTTGCGGTAATTTTTTTGGCGTTACATTGGCAACCTGCCAGTTAGATGGAAACACACAGTCGTGCTAAAGTTCTTTCTTTTCCTAGGGGAAGTAAGAGCTTTTAGTCCTTCGTTAAGAGTATAAGGAATAATGCTAGTTCGATTCCAACTCTTATTTGAAATGACCCCGTTTTAAAGCTAAATTATTTGCAAACAATATATGTTTGCCGGAAAGCGTTCAACCGATGCCCGAGCTTAAAAGAGTATCAGTGTCTAGGCCTAATATATTCTTTCGAGCTCGTGCTGTCAAAAGTGTTCTTGCAGACCTCAATATACACACGAGGTCTGGGCCGGATGGTATACCAGCACTGGTACTGAACAGTGCTTCCAGACGCTTGCACGTCCATTAGCTAACCTTTTCAGTACAGCTTATCGTGCCGGTGTATATCAATATAATGGGAAGGTTGCTAATGTAACGCCAATTCTTAAAAAGGGTGAGGTAGTAATCCCGAAAACTACCGCCCAATTTTTTTTTTATTTTTTTTTTTTATTTTGAGACCAATACTCAGGGGTAAACCCCTACTAAATGCATTGAATTGTATTGGAATTTTTTGGAAAGGACAGTACATTTATGACAGAACATACATTTTTGTTTTTTCTTATATTACTATTAAGCGCCTTAGGAATCAGGCAAATTGCTGTGAATTGATCATTCAAAGGCCAGTGTTATACCTTCACCCTTGAGTGATCAACAGCAATTGCCTCATGGTTGCATGTTGATTGTGTGGTGATGGGTGTCTTCGCTAAGTAGGATTAGATGTTATCTGCTATTTCCCAATAGGTGGCGCTTTTCTCCTGATCATTCGCTTTTTGTTGACATTAGTTAAGGTGGAATAGAGTGGAATGTCGGGGAGCGGTTTCTTTGAAGATGGTCTTCTTGGAAAAAAACCGCTATCTAACTTTTTCATTATTCACCTTTGCTAGGATTTGAACCTGGGTCGTTGGAGTTTTTGTGCGAGCGCTCTAACAACTATACCACGCACCCCCCCCCCCCCCCCCCCCCCAATGCTATGCTCAACACTCCAAGGTTGTGGAGAGTATGATGAACCATTACCTTATGAGGTATTTGGAGTCTAATAGCTTGCTAAGCGATCGTCAGTATGGCTTTCGTAATGGCGCTACTCTCTGAGAGGTGGAGTGGGTCTGTTCACCGCTTTGGTGAAAGCAAAGTTGTTGCTCTATATATCTCAAAGGCATTTGATAGAGTCTGGCACGAAAGTCTTATTTCTAAACTTGCTGCTTTTAGTGTTGGAAATCATTTCTGCCTTTCTATAACGAGCTTTCTCAGGGACCGCGCTTTAAGAGTAGTTATAGACAGTATCACTACCAACGAGTTCAGGTTAAATTCGGGAGTACCGCAAGGCTCTGTTCTGTCTCCTACACTATTCCTTATCTTTCTCAACGATCTTCTTCTTTCAACTTCCAATCCTATCTATTCTTTCGCAGATGACAGCAATATTTACAATTTATATTCATTTGACCGTAGGCCGAGCCTTTTGGTGAATGGGGTAAAAAGGCAGAATATAAATGACACACTAACAACTGACCTACAGATAATCTTCGAGTCAGGTCGCGAAAACAGGGTGGAATTTAATCTGCGTAAGACTCAATGTTGTTTTATCACGCATAGGCGTGGTGGTGATGATAGAATCTTGTCTTCTGTGGCTATGGGTAATGTAAGTATCGGGGAGTCGGACGCTCTTGATGTTCTGGGCATGAGAATTAATTGTGATATCCGTTGGAATGATCACATATTTCGAGTGTCAAAAGAAGCATTCAAGAGCCTCGGTTCTTTAAAATGGTGCAAGAAATATTTCACTCCATCGGACCCTCTCAATATTTACAAGGACTTCATCTGATCCAGGTTAGAATAAAACTCTCATGTATGGGCCGGCGCCTCAAAGTCTATTTTGGTGTTACTCGACCATGTACAGGCGAAGGTGGTTATTAGCGACGATAGGGTATCCAACTCTATCGATACGTTGAAGCATCGGCGCTATGTGGCATTCATTTCTTTGTTCTATCGGTACTACCATGGGAGGTGCTCTGATGAAATAAAGGACTTGATTTCGCATAATCGCATATTTTTGCGGACTACACGTATCTCTCTCAGAGCATATTCTTTTGTAGTTGATTGTCCAGTGAATCGCACAATGCATTATAGAGAGAATTCGTTCTTTAGTCGTACGGTTCGTTTATGGAACGGGCTTCCGAAGAATTTTTTTCCCGCCAGTTACGACATCGGTAAGTTTAAATCAAATGTCCACAAGCATTATTCCCTCTTTCCCTCCTCCCATAACATATTTTTCTAGACCAGCACAATGTACTGCATGAGTAGGGGCCATCCCCTACATCTACGGCTATTCATCTCCGAAATTGGACGAGATATCCGAAAACGGATAAGAGACTTAAAAAATTTGGGGTCGAAAACCTAAAGTGGCATCATTAACTCGAGATATATAAAAAATATGAAATAGAGCACATAAACTCCAGCACGACGATATGGCTGCACATTCATATTACGAGATTACTTTCGAGAGCCATCTGTTGTATATGTATGTAGTATTAAATGAAAAAAAAATTGTTTTTTTTCAATTAGTTTTAAATATTAAAATATGCCTCCTAAATCCCTCCATCAAGCATTTGTATGTCAATGTTAACAGTTTGGATTTTTTTTTCTAACTTGCATTTGTTTAACCTTTGTTCGAGGTTAAGGTCTTTGTATTGTCAATTATATATCCATCCGTCTAATTCATTAAAATGTTGTCAACGTTTTTATCATATATAAATATAATTGTTTTTATCTTTTGTTATTGTTATTGTTGTTAACAATGTTGGTGTAGGCTTAATCATATTGAAATTATCGCTCTGTTTGTTATTCGTATTTCTATACAAATAATTTTTTTTTTAATTTCATTTTACAAATAAAACATTTTAATTACGTTTTAATTGCAAATATTTTAAAATAAACAAATAAAATATATTTTTTTGAATAATTATGAAATTGGGTTACAAAACGACGAGACAAGTGCAATGATCCCACTTTACACTTTATATATCGCTCGTTTACTAAAATAGTGTTATAACATACATATGTATAAAGAATGTTGGTTTTCAAATGCTCAAACGTGAGAGGAAACGAGTAGATATCGTATTTGATTTAGCCTCACAAAGAAGAAAAAAGGTCACACCTTGTTAAATCGCATGTTTTTGGTAGCCAATTGACATTACCAAACCGAGATGTATATTTTGAGAAGGTTAAGTCAAAATTTTCGGAGTTTGATTTTTATATGCTTTAATAAATAAAATTAAAACTATGTATGTATATACTTAATAAGAAACCAAATATCATTGCACTGTTTGTTCGAGAGTTCATGAAAGTATTTTAATAAATTTGCTTTAATTCTACTTTCTTAAGTAGTTGTTTAATAATGCCCCTATACTCCTAGTAAATTTATTGAATATCAATGTACCATAAAAATGTTGTTACTGCCATCAATGCTATAGCTATTCATAAAAAATAATTAAAAATTAAATGTTTTTATATATACAAGATAATGAAGAAAAAAAAAAACAAAAGACTTCCTTTATCATGCCCACAAAGTTTTGCTCCGCCTGATCTGTTGATGCGCTCTTTGTAACTTTTTTTTTATTGAAAAAAAAAATTGTGTGAACCTCAGTTTGTCGTTAAAAACATGAACTTTAAATCTGAAATAATAAAAATTTATTACAAAATAATTGCAATCTCATTAGTACAACAGAGGTACAGAACAGCAGCAGAAGGACCAACATTTAGTGTGTGTGTGTGTGGCGGTTATTACGCTGCACTTTTTACTCAAAAAACGAAACAGGAGGAATAGAGATACCAGCAAACATTTGTTCAAGTTGTTTTAAGTAAATATGAAAAAAATATGTAGTCGCCGTGGTCTAGTGGTTAGTGTGCTGGCTTACTAAGACATGAGCCCTGGGTTCGACACCCAGCTCTGACATCTTAAAAAAAAAGAAATATGAAAACAAGTTTCTTTCGGCGGCTACCTCTCAGCAGTCTTCTGGCAAAAGCTCTGAGATTAATTAATTGCCATGAACAAGCTTCTCAAGTCTGTCGTTCGGAGTCGACATTAAACTGTAGGTCGCGGTACTCATGGATAGAAACTTACACACACAACATGAGAGCTGCGAGAAGCTAGGCCGTAATCCTGACACAGGGTTGTAAAGATCAGTTATGTATGTATGTATGTAGTTGATGGTTTTAAGCTAGAGAAATCTGCATAAGTCAATTATATGCAACATTTAACGATAGTATCGCTATCGATAGTCTAATAGAAATAGAACTATCGATACTATCGATAGTACTATCGATTGTTTGCCAGCTCTAGTTTTTAATAGATAGAAAATCTTAAAGGCTTACAATGTTGGCCTTTAATTGCTCTCATCCATCATTATTATCAGTTTTTTTTTACACACAATTTTTTTTTGTTAAAGTGGTTGGCTGGCTTAGTTACAGTTTGTCGATATGGGAATGTGGCACCCTGAAAAATGGCCCCAAAGAAAAATGACCCCAACCCGAAAATGAAAAATGACCCCAAAAATTTTAATGGAGCACAACAACACGAAATTTTGGGGTAATTTTTCTATTTTTTTGGGGCCATTTTTCATTTCTTGCTTTGGGGCTATTTTGGATTATGAAAAATGGCCCCAAATTTTAATAATATTGCAAAATAATTTAAAATTATTTTGGGGTCATTTTTCATAAAATGAGTAAAATATAAAAAGGTAGAAGAAACTTTACGGAATTCGTTGTTTTGTTAGTGGTTTTTTGTAAATAAAATTAAAATTTTGTTTTTGTATTCATTCGTTAAGAAAACATAATTAATGTACGTGTAAGGCCCATTATTACAACTTGCCGTTAGTTAAAGGTAGAATTTTATCAGACAGATAATTTGCTTCTTGTTGTTACAAGTAAACTTTAACCAAAAGGTAAGGCAATCTTCCCAATAACTTTAACGATCACTTTAGGTTAAAGTTTACATGCAACAACAAAAAGCAAGATATCTGTCTGATAAAATCCTACCTTTAACAAACGGCAAGTTGTAATAATTGCCTAAAAGGGTTTAATTAAATATTTCTATTTTTTTCATGGAATAAAAACTTTATTAAAAAAAAATTTAAGGCCTTTTGTGTTAATTGGGGCTATTTTTCATTTTTAAAAAATTACTTTATTTTAAGTTATTTTCCTTTTTCAAACTTTGTTTATTTTTGGGGTAATTTTTCACTTTAGTTTGGGGCCAAATTTCATAATGATTATTGGGGCGATTTTTCATTTTGAAGGATTGCCCCAAAAATGGGGCCATTTTTCATTTAATGCGTTGGGGCCATTTTTCTTTGGGGTCATTATTCATGGTGCCTGTGAATGTATTTCAAAAATTATAATTGAGTGTTAAAATTATTACAACGGGCAGAATATAAAAAACACGGCCCGTAGTATGCCATCACTAAAAAAAAATATATGAAAATAAAAACAAGAAAAAATAATACAAAAATTAAAAGCCTAAAAAATCCTCCATAAAACATATAAATGACCCCATGAGTCTTGTTTGCTGGTGAACACACATTGATATTTTTATCTATTTTTCTCTCTCTCACTCTCTCTCTATCTACATACATGTCTACGTAGTATGTAATTCGCAACACTTGCTGTAGTAGCTATCTTTGTAGGCTTTTTAAGTACAACATAATCATTTTGGTTGCAGTATTGCTGCTACTTCCTTCTCCTTCCTCAGCTGGTTTAATACAACCATGTGGCAATCCTGCACAGCAACCCATTCTTGGTAGTACAGAGCAGATTGCGGTTGCAATTGTAATTAAATCGACACTGTTTTATAGATACTACGGAACAATTTTCACGTATGTATGTTTACATGTGATTGTAAATTATACTGTCCTTTTAACTCTGTTTTTTTTTTGGCCATTAAAAAAATGGGATTAAAAATGCGTTTATATGCGTTTGTATGCGTTAATTTTGTCTCTCACTTGTATTGAGTGGATTTTTGTCAATTGTCGATTGTATTTCGATAAAAATATTTATTTAAAAATTATTAAGTTGCTAATGTTCATTAAAAAAAAATAAAGAGAAATGTTGCTACAAATATTGTTAAAATGCCAATTTAATGCTAAATAATGGACACGACAACAACATCAATAACGAAAAATTACAATAAAAGTAATTATTTTGTAATTGTATTGCAAAAAGAAGCAAATGGGAAAATTTTATCTCTAAAATATAATGCGGTAAACGATTTAAACAAATTGTTACACATTTATTGGTAAATTAGTGTTAATTTAGTGCCTTTAAAGTAATGAACTGGTAGATTGAAAACATTAAAAATAAAAATTTTGGTGAAAAAAAGTGGTGCGTGGTATAGTGGTTAGAGCACTTGCACATAAATTCAAACGGCCTAGGTTCGAATCACAGCCAAGGTGAAAAATGAAAAAGTTAATTTGCGTTTTTTTCAAAGTTATAATTTAAAACTAAGAGGTCTTCCCCCTCCCTCCTTTAAGAAGTCCATCTACAAAGTAACCGCTCGCTGACATTCCACTCTATTCTACTTTAACCTTTGACAACGAAAAACGAATGCTAAGAAAAAAGCGCCACCTATTGAAAAGTAGAGATAACAGCTAAAAAAACCTACTTAGCGAAGGCACTCACCGCAGTCAACATGCAACGATGGGGCAATTGCTGTTGATCATTCAAGGGTGAAGGTATAACACTGGCCTTTGAATGATCAATTCACAGCAATTTGTCTCATTCCTAAGGCACTTAATAATATATACATAGTATATATAATAAATTGTATATAATATATTATACATGAGCAAAACCAAAACAAATACTTTATAAATGAGAAAGAGCGCAGACGAAACAATTCGCTTTTCGCTCTTATGCTTGCTTTGTTATTCCGTTACATTCATATAATTTGCTCTTTTTTCTTCTTCTTTTCTTTTTCTTCTCATTCATTTATTGTTGTACCTATGCACATTTGAGTTAGTGTATTTGTAGCGGTCACAAACAAAAACAATATACAAAAATAAATGGGACAATCGCTCTCACTGTTTTTGTTTTGCTTTTGTTTTACTCATTGTAGAAAACAAAACAAAATGAGATCAAACGTTTCGTTTTGTTTATTTTTCTACTCTGGTTTTAAAACATGTTTAAGAACAAGTTTTTAAACTTGCAACTTTGCAAGCATAGCAGATCGGCTGTGTTGCCAACTAGTTTTTTTATATCAATAAGTATTAATTGCTTGAAGTGTTGCCATTTCAAAAATAAATTCTCTTTTAAAATTTTAATTTTTGCCAACAAATTTGATTTTTGTTGAGGTTACAAGGGGATAAACAGCACATATTTTTTTACAAACACAGTAGGGAAGAAAATGCTCCATTTAAAGCAATTTTTTATATGGCCTGGAAACCTAAGCAAAATCACTACATATAATGCCACTATATTTAATATTGAATTGTAATAAAATACAATGGTACACAGAAAACCATTTTTTTGAAATAATTTCAACTAACAAATTAATAAGTATAATTCAGTTTTTCCAATTAAATTTTTAATTATTACAATTAATTTTTTAATAGAAGCACAAAAATAGAAATGTTTGTGCGTATGTTTTTTTTTCTTTTGGCTTAGTGTTGTATAATACTTTATATAAAGAATCAATATATGATTACTTTTTAATTTAAAATTCGAATACGTATTGTTATTTACGTAATTTAAATAAATGTTAAGCATTAATATATAAAGAAGACAAATATGCACTTGTAACAAGAATATTAATAAGTGGTTAATTTCTTTTTTGTTGTATTGGTTAAATATGTACTCATCTCTGTATTTATCGTATTTATGTTTTTAGTTGTACATTTTTAATAAAAAATTAACATAAATTGCAATTATTTGTAAATTTGAGGGTTGCATTTAATATATATTTATCATTTTAAATCAGCGAGATCAAATAAAATTTTAGCTCTATTAATGAATTTTTTAATCAGTTTAAGATTTTAGCGTCAATTAATTTTTTAATTATTCCAATTAATTTTAATTTTTTTTAAATAAAAACGTGCATGAATTTTTAATTAAAAGATTAATTGTCCCAATTAAATATTTAATTGAAAATCGACACTATTAATTTTATAATTGATATTATTAATATTGTTTGTAGGGGCAAAATTAGTAAACAATTTAATTGGTAGTACAAATTTGTTAATTGAAATCGATTTTAAATTTTTTCTGTGTATAATGAGTTTGCTGTCTTATATACAATACAATCTACTATAGCGAATACTGCGCCACGCTAGCTGTGAAGAAGCTGTCTAAAATAAAATATCTATTTGTATTTTTAGTTGTCTTGTATTGTCTTTTTAATACAACTAAAATTAATTTTCAATACCCTTGGTGATCTTCATTTTAGTTATAATTTTTAGATTAAAAATTTATTTAAAATAAAAGTATTGTCTAAACATGTCGTCGTGCTGGAGTTTATGTGCTCTATCCGCCATTTCATATTTTTTTATATATCTCGAGTTAATGATGCCACTTTAGATTTTGGACTCCAAATCTTTCAAGTCTGCAATGCATTTTCGGATATCTCGTCCAGTTTTGAAGTTAAATAACCGAAAACGGATTACAGATTTTAAAAATATTGGTCTCAAAAGACTCAAGCGGCATCATTAACTCGAGATATATAAAATGGCGGATAGAGCACATCAACTACCGAATGACGATATACAGACTTAAACTTCCTCGTGCCTTTAGTTCTTATAATATATTATTTGTGAAAGTGGTACAAGTACGTTTGGTGTTAAAATAAAAGTGTATTTTTTATATTTGTGGCAATATGGAAGAGTAGCTTAAGTCGACATAAGAGAGAATTGAGTTAAGGCGTTTGGGGTATTACAAAGGCGCTTAAATGTGTTTAGTCCGTTTTGAAAAATTCTATTTTTTATCAATGTTATGTACGTTTACTTTTTAGCCTAAGTTTTTTAAATCAATAATGCATTGAACAAAACAACTTATGTACACATCGATTTGTTTACATATTCAGATTTTCGTTTTATCATATAACTTATATTTACATTAGTTTTTTTAATAAAATGTGATTCTTGTATACAGTTATCTTAAGTGGATGTAAGATCTTGAATAAATCCTCTTATGTTTACTTAAAACTACACAATGCATACTTTTTATTTCAACAGAAGCTCTTAAGTTACTTAAGGACCTGTCCAACGCAGGTTTCAGTTTCGAAAAAGCGCTTAAGTAGAAAAAGCGTAAAATCTTCTAATATCAACAAGATTTGTTTAAAATATTCATCCTTCTTCTCTAATGAACATGTTACCAATATACTAACTCATAAATTATTCGCAAAAAACATACAGAATAAAAATTACACAAAATTGATGATATCCAAAAACTTCAATTTTCGACTTAAGCTACTCTTCCATATTGCCACAGAGATATTTTCATTGAGTATTATCTCATAATAAGGGTTAAAAAAATCATGCAGGTTGGCCAAAATTTTGAAATTAATTCAAATGTCAACACATACATATATATCACGGTACATGAAGAAATGGACTTAGACCATTTTAAAAAAATAACAGCTTAAATTCTTTATGAAGTTTCATTTAAAAGTCATTTAATAAAATGCCCACTAACGTTACCACTTCACAATACAATTGAAAAATTTAATTTTTAAAAATTAAATTTCTTTTCTTTAGACTTCAACCACTCAATTTTATTAATTTCCTTTTATATTTTACAAATAATCTTAAATATTATGCCTGAGGATGTTTTTTTTCCATTCTTTTAAATATTTTTCGCAATAATTTCTTTCTTGTAAATTAAATGAATAAATGAATGAAAGAAATAAGTTTCCATTACAATAAATATGAATTATCATTGCAGGATAAAGAGGAAAAATCCGGCGCTTTAATTCATTCATTCCTTCATTTTTGTATTTGTTTGTCAATTGTCTGTTGGGAGTTTCTGGCAGCTAGTCTTAGTGAAACAAATTCCACTATTTAGCCCTTTTCCTAACACAAGCAGTCTCAAACTGATGGCTGATGATTTTGAGAATTCAGGCTATAAAGTGATGGTGATGAGCCTTTGCATTCATCAATTTGGAAAAATTTTTAATATTATTTTCTTGTCTGTTTAAATATGTTTTTTTGCTTTAAATACTCTTAGTGAAATTATCATAAATTCTAAGTAGATTTTATAATTTTTTTTTCTGTAAAATATAGATTTTTATTTAATTTTATGAGTAAAAGCAAAAATATTTAAAGTTTTTCTTTTTTCTATTATTTGTTTACTATTGTTTGTCTATTTGTTGCTTCGACAATTTAAATATCCTTTTAAATTGTTGTTGCTATTGTTGTTGCTTAATTTTATTGCAGCCATCCATGAAATCTCCTTTTTTTTGTGGCATAACATCCCGCCGCCTTAAGTCCTAAAGTTTAATGCAAATAAAATTATAAATTTTTAGTGAAAATATTTCTTTTATTGTTGTTTTCGTCTTGAATTTTCATAATTTAATCAACAAAGTCAATATTACAAATGAGCATAAAAAACAAAAACACCATCATCATAATGCCAATGCCGAGTAGGATGTGGCTCAAAAGGATAAAAAGTTGCAGGCATAATTTAATTCTTATTTTTCTTGAAATTGCATAAATAAAATGGAATTTCGGAAATTATAATATTCTTTTAATGTAATTAAAATATTGTACTCGTTATGATATAGGCATCAATACAAAATGAAGTTAAACATAAATTATAAAGTGAGAACTGGGTCGGCAGAGAGCTGATTATACGAAAATATGCAAAAAAAAAATGTCGAATATAACAATTTAGTAAAAGGAAGCCAAAATTTTTCAGTCGAATCTCTGTACCAGAGTCAAAACAGTGATAGTCTTCTCTGAAAGCGAGCACACAGGAGTAAGAATTAACCCTTAAATGCATGAATTTTTATTTCTCAACTAAAGTGTCAATGAAGAATTTTGTCGATAATAATAAAACTAGCTGCCACAGGCCCTAGATATGTTTAACAACGATAAATCCCCTTTTTTATTATTCAAAAAAAACCAAAAACACTTTATAAAAGTTTCTTCATTGCAAAATACGAGCGATTCAAAATACGATGTAGATCTACATCACAATGCATTTAAGGGTTAAAATATTCCAAGGATTCTAGCAGTGTCACATATGTAAGAATACCTTCAAGACATTATTCTGACTACCTCTGAACCAAATTTTTTTGCTTTGGAGGTGTGAATTGAAAGAAGGAGTATTTGAACACCAACTATGTAGTATCAAAGTACAGGAAAAATATGGTACTGTAGTTGGTATATGATATGAATGAACAGACGTTTCCATAGGAACAGTGATCATTGTATTAAGTTCGCATCCGGCGAACATGGTTCTTGAACGGCCATTATCCAATCCTATTGCCACACAACAGCAATCTACTAAGTGATACTTATCAGAGTTGGGTTTATTGCATTAGATTTAATTTTCCATTATATTTAATGGTATTAGAAAAAAAATATTGATTTATCGCCTCTAATATTTAGTGGTAGTGGAAAAATAATGCATTAAATAAAACGAATTTAGCATTAAATTTCCACTACCACTAAACTCGTTTTATCTAATGCATTATTTCCAGCTGCATTTAGTGGTGGCTGCAATATTGCTGCATTAATACTAAGTTGTTTAGTGGTAGTGGAAGCGATAGTGCATTATAAATAAACCCAACTCTGATACTTATAATATGAAAAACAGGCCAAGTTGCCGTTGAGATACTGCAAGAGTCAATTACTATCTGTTGACGTCGCCGCACACATATTTGAAGCTAAGTTTAATAACTTAGCTGACAAACTTACATGGGTCACGGCAATGCTATATTTTGCTATTCTGGCAATACTATGTATTAGTAACTGAGTGTGGATCGTAGCGTCAACAAACCACAGCCAATATTACTTAATTTTTTTATTATACTGAGCAACAGACAAAGAAAGACTAAGGGCAACGAAGAAAATTAAGGGCAACTAAAAACAATTCTATTAAAATTATAAATTTAAATTATTGGTTAAACGTTTAATAAATAAAACGAAGACAACATAGAATAAAAGCTGTTTTTATATTATATTGGGAGACAAATTTAAGAGCCACAAGACAGTATCACCAACTGGAATTATTGCCAACGGTTAAAGGTAACCAGGGTCAACCTACTCATCCATTCCAGCCATCATCCCCAGGTAAACACTATTCTTCTAGAATTTGCCTCCCTATAGAAGTGGCTAAGGATACGTCTATTTAAAAACGGGAAATCCTCTTTATTCTCATCCAAGAAGTATAGAGCCGTAATTAGAATATTCATGTTGGCTCGATTCGCAGAGAGTATTTTCTTTTAGTTTCTTTTCTTTTTGCTGTGTTTACGTGTGTGATAGCCAATCTCTTTATCTAATGCCTTGTGGATTATAAACGTTGACCTGCTTTACAATCGTATGCTATCGAAATTTGTCAAATGTTGCTCCAACACGTTGCAAAGTCTAGCAATTCAAAGTGCAGTCTAGTTGCTTGCGTTCCTGGACACAATCTTTGTTAGATTAGCCAAACGGGTCTTAGGAAAACTAAGGCAGTAACAAGTCCAAAATTTCGGCATTGTTGTGATGGCCTTTAATGCAGAAGTTAAAACCTTAAACTCCTTGCATTCTTTTACAGGTTATTTTGATTTGGGATTACATTTATTGAGATTTTTCGTTACAAGCGCATCCCCCTGGGGGTACAGTAATTGGTTTCTAGTGATACGTCACACCAGGGGCCTGTGCTCACAGGGGAATTTGTACATTGTGAATACAGGCATTAGAGGCTCCGTTAATAGAGATTCTTGCTAGTCTTAGATGGGTGTGTAGCAGGAAAACACATAGTTTTAGTGGGGGTGTTCGCTAGAAAAGCAGTAAATACGCTTAACGAACAGTTCTCTGGAAGGAACTCAGTAAATCCTAGAGGTTGTTGTGTCTTGAAACACTTCGCAGTCTGTATTAAATTAAATTAAAAACATTTAACAATAATAAACCGATTTTAAAACTCTTTAAAAGGGAAGTTTAGGTTTTGCTACAACTACCAGATGACTTATGAAAAATAAATGCTGGATTTTATACAAAAAAAAAAAAAAAAGATTTTTTTAACATATTTTCTGTCTGCATATAAAACATATATTTGTTTTTAAATTTTGTCTTTCTTGTCTATTTTTAGGCATTTTGTTTTTTTTTTATGTAAAATGTTTTACCAACACTGCTTGCCTGTTTAAACTACGTGACCGAAATCACTAAATTTGGCTGTTTCTTCAACATACAGTGGCAGCTATATTTCATAAAGATTTTAAGCAATTATTCGTATATTTTATTATTAAAACTACAAGTCAAGATTTCTATTTGCAACGATTTAAGTACTTTTACAAAAGTTGTTTTAAATATTTCATTTAATGGTCACTACAATTTTATAAAATAAAAGCCTAAAACTTTAAAACAACTTTTTTCAGCTTTTATTTTTGTTTTAAAGGTTTCTGCTTAATTTTGATAAGCTGAGCATAAAACAATGGAAATATTTTAATACCCAACAAAACAAAAAAAAAAAATAATAAAAAAAATTTACTACAACTTTGACAATCATAATTACTTTTGGGTCTAAAAATGTTTCTTTTTTTATGATTCTCTTTCCCGTAAGAAAAAAACCATATAAAAGCTCTCTTATAAAGCAAAAGAAAAGCAGGCTTGAATGACTATTTGTTTTGTAGAAAAACTTTTACTGCAATAAAATGAACTCCTCGTACAACTGAAATCATAAAAACTAGCAAAAAAAAAAAAAAGGCAAAGAGAACAAAGAGAAAATCTCAAAATGTAACTCTAAGAAAAACTATCCAAGGAATACAAAGTATTTTCTGTTTTTTTGTTCATTATTATAGCACAAGTAGTTTGTTTTTTAATTTAAAGATTATTATAGCGCACTCGTTTTCTTGTTTTTAATTTTTGCACTTTATTTTCCAAAAAAAAAAAAATTATCAAAATAAGTCCATTATTTGGATTTAAAAATTTGTAAATTATGAATATTAAAGTTTTAATTGTTATTGTTATAGGTCAGGATTTCGAGCTTAAGGATTTCGATTCATTTTTAAATATTTTATACTATGCCATCTCTTTGAAGCGTTTTATAACTTTAGTCCTGAAATGAAAGAGTTTATTTGTGGCAAATCTCTAGCTTTTCCTAAATCTTTGCAGAATTGCGTTTACGAAAAGAATAAGAAAGAGTAAAATTTATTTACTGCCGGTTTTAGGATTCAGTAGTGACTATATTCTTCAATGAAACAGCGTTTAAATGCATTAAAGATCAGCAGAATTTGATCTACAACGGCCCAATTTGCAGTACTTTCTACAACTTTATTACGTCGCATCTTATATCCATCCCAACTGTATTTATTATTTAAGAAAAAGGAGCCGTAGCTTGTACGGAAGCTAAATAACTCATTCTATAGCTTTTAGTACAGCACATTTTAAAAAGTAGCTGATACTTTTCTCCAATCTTCATTGCAGTACTTCGACCTGCAGATTTGTTGTACAGCCCTTAATTTTTCTAGGGTTTCTATAGTATCTCTCAATAGTTTCGTGGCTCTGATGAATTACAAAATTTCAGCCGGTACCAACGTTGACAATTCTATCAGATTTTTGATAATAACCAAGGTGCCTCTTGATATTTTGCATCACGGCAATATATACTCTGATGACTCGATTAGCTCATCACAGAATCTGTAAAACATCTGTGCTTGATCAGGAGTCCCGTTAAAAGTTTTAGACTTTCCCTAGGGAATTTAATGCATGATTCAAATTTAATTGAAACATATTTACGAAGTAGAAGTTCGAAAAGTCTAAGATCATCTAGCCCAAGAAGAGAATCTAATCTGCCTCTCTTTTTCTTCTTCCTCAGCATCCCCTCCCATTTTGATTCCACAAAATGTTTCTGAGCCCGCCAGTAGCATGCCTCCTGAAAAATTTGTCCGCATTTTCATTTCCCTGAATACCTGCATAGCCCAGCATAGGCTGACCTTATTGTCCTGTCCAGCCCATACGGTTTCCCATAGTAACATCGAGTCGATTTCTTAGTAGCTATGTACTCGGATGACAGCCTGACTGTCAGATAGTATGGCTGCTCTTTGTGTAGTGTGTTGAGTTCGGTTCGAATATTTTCCACCGGTTGCCACCTTGTGTCTGTGACCTATTTATCCTATCTTGGGTGGGGGATGCACATTTAATACCGTCGTTAATGACTGGTTTACAATTATCTATCTCTCATACATCATTTAGTAGCAACGTAAGTTTTGTTGTTCTATCGCTACTTAAATGGAAGAAGTTCTAATGAAAAAAAAAAAGATTTTCTACATAGTAATCTGCGTTCAGAAAAATGTAATCCGTCAGTTTTTTTTTTGTTACTAAATCTTGCTTATGGATATTGGAGAACTATTAGCCGAAATTGATATCAGTTCCAACTTGTTCTCGCTCGTATTAGTACATCTAGTTTGACACTTGTTCAGTTGTAGACTTTGTTCGTTCAGATTTTGGTATTAATTTTTAATTAATATAGCAAAAAATATGTCTTTCGGCACCCATCTCTCTTAGCAATCTTCTGGTAAAATTTCTGAGAGTAATTGATAGCCATGAAAAAGCTTCTCAAGTCTGTCGCTGAAGTCGACGTTAAACTGTAGTACCCGGTGCTCATGAAGCACTTAATATGGGTGGTATGAAAAGTTAGGGCGTAATTCTACAAAAGGGTTGTAATTTTCAATTATGTAAGTATATGGGATATACCAAGACAAATCAACCAATGCACACAGGGTTAGAATAGCATGTTTTCTTGGATTAATTAAAAAAAATTTTTAAGTAACGTCATAATTTTTTGTACCCGGTTAGAGTATATAAAATTCTACATCACTTGTCGTTAAAATAAATGTCAAAAGTGCTCTGGTGTTTTTGTAGTGAAACTTAAAACTCAAATTTTTAAAAATTTTTGTGCAAAAAAAGCTAAAAAAATTGAAACTTTTCCGTTGAAAATTTCATTTATTTTTAAAAGTATTGCAAAAGTTAACAATTTTTCCAAAGAACCATCAAGTTCAGGTTATTTTACAAGTACTTCGTTAGCACTTGTGTATCAAATTGTGTGTGGAAGTGTTTTAGATTTTGTCATTTATATTGGAAATGCCAACAAAATTAGCATTTTTATATTTTAAATGGACATATAGTTATTATTCGTCCACATTTGTGTCATAATTTTTAGTTTATATTAAAGAGGACATAAATCTCTATTATATTGCAAAATTTTACGCTGCCTGTTAGAAGCTATGCTTTGTTTAATGCAACTGTTGCAGCAGTCAAATAGCTAAAAATCACATTGATCTCGCAACTGGTGCTGTTGTTGTGTGTTGTGTTTTGTTGTTTTTCATGTTACTTTTTTCTTACTGATCGAAAGACCTGTACATGTAGACAATTTAAGATTTGGCCATTTCCATTCTTCATGGCTGTATTCGATTTTTTGAATGTCTTTTGTACGTCTTATGCACACAATATAGGACGACTTTTTATTGAAACGTATCCTTGGTACAATATGCCTCCCACTTTGCACAAGTATTTTATTCACGGAACGGAAATTGTGTCAAATGCCATTTTACCTATTGGGCAGTTACAGGAGAAGTGCAACAAGAAGCTCGAAATAAAGATTTTAAAAAATATAGGGAATTTCATTCACGAAAGTGCAGTCGCGAAAAATCAAACCAAAATATTTTTAATATGTTTTTGATAACCTCTGACCCAATTTTTTCAAGCATGCAAAAATTGCCTACAAAGAAGGTTCAAAGCTTGCCAGAAGAGGCAATTGATTTAATTGTACCTGCAGATGTATAAAAAGTAATGTTTAAGTTCTCATACTGTACTCCTTACACTATATACCTACACTGATATTTGGCATTATTTAATAAAATTATACTCAAATATACTAAGAAAACATTTTGTTTTACTTATTTAAATGGTATTAACTGAAAAATAAAGAAAAATTATTCGAACATACCTTCCCTGATTTGATCCAAGAAAACATGCTATTCTAACCCACTGTGCATTGGGTGTAACCCACCCCTCCCGAATTTTATGATTTTTTGTGGAAATATAGTATATCATAGAACTAATTTAAATAAAAAATTTGGGGGCACTGACACATCTAGATCCGGAACTATGAGGTCTTGAAAATCGGAAAAAAATACAAAAATGCACAAAGTTATACTTCCTTAATTGTAATTTTTTTAAAAAGTATTATAGGTACGCATCTCGTAAAGATTGCATTTGAAAGAGTATTAAATTACCTTTGATTTAATATACAACATGATTTCTTTGTTTGAAAAAGTCAAAGGTAAATTTTCTTTAACTATAAGTCGGAAGGCTATATCTCCGAAAGCGATCTTTTTAAAAATTAAAAAAAAATTTGGCCAAAGATAGTTGCGTTCTCTACAGTTGTGAAAAATTTCAGAGTGGAGGTCTTTTTCGCAAAAGAATGAACTCTCCCACCCCTATTAGAATAGGGTATACGATTTTTCGATTTCGACTAGCTAGAACCGCTTTTTTTGTGAGTTTCAACAAAAAAATACATGAGTCAAAAAGAAGGGATATGGAATGGTGGCAAATGTCTCTTCATCGGGGTCAAAGGTTGATTTGAAGAAATAAAAATCCACAAAAAGCTTCACAGCAGCCCTAGATTAGCCCCTAGAGAGGTAATATGGAAGACCGACATTCACTAATGTTTTACCCCCAACTTTTATTCCAAACATGCCTATCCCCTATCTCCACTCCCTAAGGGACTCAGTACAAAGTTACATTTGTAAGACCGACCCTCACTAATGTTTTACCCCCAAGTTTTTTTCCAAACATACCTAGCCCCTATATAATTTTATAATTTTGAAAAACCGCAAACTAACTTTTTAATTTTTCACCTTTGCTGGGATTTGAAACTGAACCTATACCACGCACCCACACTGGTATATTTCTTTTATTGAAATGTTGAGGACACGTTGAAAGAATTTTATATGAAATTATGAATTTATTAGCAAGAAAGGTGAGCAATTTTTATATTCTTTCTCGCCTGTCAAAATTCTTACAGGGTGCGAATTCCGTACGAGTATTACTTATTATTTGTTCAGAATAATGCGTTGTCAAAATCTGCCGACAGGCTGTTATCCTTAGTGTTTAACTTTTCATGCCATATTGTTTAAAAACAAATTTTTTTTGCGATTTTTCTCCTGCATCTTGTTTTATATTTCAATGGCTTTGTGATAAATAACTATGGCGTTGAAAATTTTTCACTCGCCATAATGTTGAACACATTGCGGTTTCATTATAACTCCATCAGTTCATACCAAAAATTTAATTTCCATCTCTTTCTCTTGCTCTGTTTCTCTTTTGGTCTTTTCAAATAATTTAATTTAATTTTAAACAATTTATTAAGATTTTTTTTTGCCAAATTCAAATGCGTATTCATTTGTTAATGTTTAAGCAAATGAATGACGACGGTGTTCTTTTTGTGAAATGTGTGGTACTTAAATTACGCTCGTAAAACAATGTCTAAAACATTAAATAAAATTAATCTAAATAAATTAATTTGGTTAAAGTAGCCAATTTAAAATCACAAAAACCACAAAACATTTTTGAAACGACAACCAATTTTGTTGCATTTAAATATACGCTCTCAATAAAATCAAATGCATTTTGTAGGCGAAAAAAAAAACAAACAAAAAATTGTACAAATAACCTAAAAATGCCCTTCCAACACTTAAATACACAAATGAAAATGTACTGATACGAGTACTGTGTTTTGGCCAGGTCCTTCACACACCGAGCTAAAAATAAACTGTTTAATAAAATAAATTAATTGCTGTAAAAATTACAATTAAGAATACAGTAAAAAAAAAACAACAGCGGCTGTATTAACAACAACAACTGCAAGAGCACAATGATATGGTACCACTATCATGACTCAAGTCGCTGCAGTAGCCAGAGCAGCATCAGGAAACAGGGCAATTAATTTAAAACACATACGGTTTCATTGTATTTGTGGTCGAGACCATTTACGACTACTTGCACGAATATGTTTTAACATTTTGTTTTTCCACTACTTTTTTTTTTTTGTTTTTGGGTTTTTTTTTTTGGTCAGTGACATTTAGAGGCATTAAAAGCTGGAGTGTACAATCTCTGCCACAGCAGAAACATAATATGTATAGTTCTCAACTTAATAAAGAAATATTCACCCTTATTCTGCGTTTCGATTACGTTCCCGCATTCAGTTACGCTCGAATCGAAAATAGGTATTCTAAAAAAAAACCTAATCGAAAGAAAAAGAAGAAGAGAAGAGTATGTTCAAACCAGCTGCTTTGTTATGAAACGTATGAAATAGAAACATAAAAATAAAAAATTTTGTAAACAATGTAGTTGCCAAACTATAAAAAGTAAAATTTGATGAATAATAAATAAATAAAAATAAAATATTTTAGCTTTAGGTCGTTAAATTTTTTATTTAACAACTAATAAAGGTCAAATAAAAAACAAAAATTATCACATTTTTATTTAAAATAAAATATACTTAATCTAACAGGAAAGATTGGCTGGCTCATCATCTTCTAATCTGAATCTAAATCACTAGATGGATGCTCCAGTTTTAACATTCGCAGCTTGATTTCTACGTTCTTTTTTAGGAATTCCTCTTTAATTTTATTGTGGCGCCGCTGTTCTTCTAACTGTTGTGCAGCAATGTCAGACTGCTTCTCTAAAGAGCGATTTATGCGCCGTAAATGCGTAGACATCTCGTCATACTTTTTCAAAATGGTTTCATTGAATTTCCTGACATCGTTGTGAAATTCTTTCTGGGCAGTTATTTGCTCTTTCAGCAAAGACGAAGTGTTTTTTCTTTGGTACTAAGCTGCTGACGCCTTTTTGAAGTAGTAGCTACATCAGCTACATCTCGCTGGCCACTCCAAAATCCACTGTACCGCTAATGCCACTTGTACTTGTTACCAACCCCGTCAGCTGAATTACTTTTTCCTCAAGGTGGCTAATGCGCTGTAAGCGACAGCTGCCTCCTCCGGTGCTCATCATTTTCTTTTTGTTTGTTGTCAACATGCGTTTTATATAACTTTTCCAGTCAATCCACACCTTAAAAAATATTTTTAATATGCATACATATGCAACTAAAATGTCATACTTTCTTCCATGCAGCGTCAGTTTTTATTGGTGGACCTATTGCGTTAAGTGCGTTTGCAACTTCTTCCCAGAATGCCTGTACTTCTTCCTTGGGACGCTTATGATACTCAGACGCAATATCATCCTTCGTTGCCATTAAACTCGCCAGCTTTTCATACTGCTCAGGTGTTGTGTTTTTGACCTGAAATAAATTAAATAAAGCTTTAAGGTTAAAAAAAAAGCAAAATTTATTACAAAATAAATTTATAGCATTTTATACTCACATTTTATTTAATTATACACTTTTTTAACTACAAAAACAAAAATCGAAAAACTTTCCGTTAGTAAATAAACAACTTGAAAAAACGTAGCTACGATCGTAACGCAGAATACATACAATCGAAAAAAAAATTGAATTGTTACGGGGAACGGAACGCAGAATACCAAATTTGCCAAACTGAGCAATTTACGATCCGAATCGAAACGCAGAATAAGGGTGATTTTATATATGCCCGGATTAGAACGAAAACTTAATAGGTGATTGATTAAAAGCTTTCAGATTTGATTAAATAAATATTTGAAGCCTTTATTTGAATCGATGAAACAATCTATATAATTTAATATTTAAATGTTGACCAAAGTCTCTCCAACATATCAACTGGTGTCCTAGTATTTTGTACCTGCTTATATACATATCGTCGATGGAATTAAAGAACGATGTAACTGACAAAACCTTAAATGTTCACCAGAGCCAAAAAACTTTCATAAAAGTAGAACAAATACACTGGTATTTTTCATTTCGCAGACGGCGTAAGTGAATTTATTTTCATCGTAGAAATCTGGGACCGGGACCAATCGACGAGTCTTTTTTCCTGATAAAAATGATGCAAAAAACGTGTTTTCGATTTTTTGTCAGTTACAGGGTTCTTTAATTCCTGCGACGATATCTAATTGTTAAAGCAGCCATTTTAAAATTACAGCTTCTCCCGATAGGGTAACGACTTTTACCACTCTCTGTATAAAACGCCTGGCTTTTTTGTAGAAATTTGACGCGACATAAAGGAAACTCATGTAGTGCATTGTATTGCAATTTGAAGATAGATAGATAATATATTATAAGTATTATGCGCTTTTTTGTTGATGAGACAAGTTGCTGTCAATTTGACCACTCAAGAGCCAGTGCTATACCTTCAGCCTTGAATGGTCAACAGCAATTACCCCATCTGTCGGTGGATATTGAATATGAGTAGTAAGTGTCTGCACTAAGTAGGTTAGCTGTTATCTTTCCAGAAGGTGGTGCTGTACTTCTGATCGCTGTACTTCTGTCGGTTGAATAGACTGGAATGTCAGGAAGCGATTTCTTGAAGATAGACTTTTTGTGATTCCTCCCTCTTATTTTTAATTATAATTTGGAAAAACCGCAAATTAATTTTTTTTTAATTTTTCCCCTTCTATATATACTATACTATATATACTATACATACATACATACATACATAACCTGCCTTTACAACCCTGTGTCAGGATTACGGCCTAGCTTCTCGCAGCACTCATGTTGTGTGTGTAAATTTCTATCCATGAGTACCGGGACCTACAGTTTAATGTCGACTCCGAACGACAGACTTGAGAAGCTTGTTCATGGCAATTAAATACTCTCAGAGCTTTTGCCAGAAGACTGCTGAGAGGTAGTCGCCGAAAGAAATATTTTTTTCATATTTCTTTTTTCAAGATGTCGGTGCTGAGATTTGAACCCGGCACTATCGTCTTAGTAAGCCAACACACTAACCACTAGACCACGGCGACTACTATATATACTATACCACGATATGAAAATATGGCTCAGTCCATAGCCCTTTCAGACCTGCCCCTAAATTAATGGGAATTTTTTGCTGATTTTTGGAATACATGGTCTCCATATCGTACTAAAATATAATTAATGTTTAGATTTTACCATTTTTATATCCTTCAAGGATTTTCAGGACACACACACAATTGATGCACTCGTTAACCTTCTTAACTGAAACGCATATTTATTGCATCAAATGACTTCAAATGGTTTGAAACATTAAAATTTATAATTTTTTTAGTAAAAATATGCCCCAATTCACTATTTATTAGCCGTAAGTACTTTTGTAGTTGTTAACACAAATTGTTCCTTCCGCTCATTTTGACAAAACTGAAATCTGACGCAAGATTTTCGAAATAATTTAAATAATGGTAAATCGAACAGAAGAATAACGTGAGAAACAACCATAAAGAACAATCAGCGCTATCGATGCATGTCGGTCTTTTTGAAGTTGATCAAATATAAATGAAAATAGTGAGAAAAGGATAAAACTTAAAGATTAAAAAACATAAATAGAGGCTTGTTTGAATGAATGCTAAACTAAGTCTCATATTGAAACAGTAATGTTTTTAAGCTATCGTTTTGAAGAACAGCATTAAATATAAATTTAAATCAGGCTCTCTTTTAACGGCCATGCAATATTTATTAAAAACGGGGCTTAATCTTCTTAACCCTTAAATGCATTGTGATGTAGATCTACATTGTATTTTGAATCGCTCGTATTTTGCAATGAAAAAACTTTTATAAAGTGTTTTTGGTTTTTTTTTTAATAATAAAAAAGGGGATTTATCGTTGTTAAACATATCTAGGGCCTGTGGCAGCTAGTTTTATTATTATCGACAAAATTCTTCATTGACACTTTAGTTGAGAAATAAAAATTCATGCATTTAAGGGTTAATATATAAAAACGTTTGTGCCGGGTACGTGTTACAAAAACTCAAAAACCGCTGGACCGATTGACACCAAATTTGGACAATATATAAGTTTTGTCAGGAGCCAGGTTTCTCTTAAGTTTAACAACGATAGGTGGCGCTATTGTTGTAATATTTCAATTTTTTTTACTTATGGTACGATTTGGCTCAAATTCACAAAATATATTTATTAAACAAAAATAAGTATCCTTTTCTTTTATGGGCACTCAAAAATAAAAAATTGTCAATCTATTAAAAATTTTTTTAAAACAATTTGTAAAAGAATTTAAGTTTCAATAAAAAGTAAATTCAAAATTCTGGAAATTCCTATTTGTTTTAAAATAATGCCGACCCGGTCTAGAGGAGGAATAAAGTTTTAATTTAAAAGTAGTTTTTTCCTCTTTTTAATGCATTTTAAAAATCGAACGCAAACATTTTTTCTAAATTGGACAGGACAGCGTCTGTCGGGTCATCTAGTTTATAATAAAATTTATCTCAAATTTTTAACAAATAGTAAAAAATCTATATAAATAAAAATCAATGTTGTTCGTTGGTCATCGTATCAGTTGTGAACGGCTGAACCGATTTTGACGATATTCTCTTTCTAATAATCGTCGTGATCCAACTTGGGTTTTTACGATATGAAATGTTTGCCCCGCCCACTTTTACCTAAAATCAGAAAACGGCTCCATCGATTTGACTAATTTTTCTTTCAAATGTTTGTATTAATTTTTTTAAAGCTTTTATTAAGAGAAAAATCTACCGCGCCTACTTTTACGCCCACTTTTTTCTATTTATCTTTAATTACTGATATCTTAATATACTGATAATACTGTATACCTTCAGAATGGTTAAAGCTAAAGTTTCGGAGTTGGGTCTGAATGACTTCATGGGCAAGGGAAATCATCGGGCAGAAAGTGGGCGAAAATAGACAAGTGAACGTGACACCTCCCATACAAGTTAAAAATTGATTTCTTTATACATACATACGAGTATCTTTATAAGTGTTGAGACTAAAGTTTTTGAATTTGGTGTGATTGATTTCGTAGTCATTAAAAATTACCAGTAGAAAAAAGGGCGGACAAGTAGACGAGGTAGCTTCCAGACAAACTAACTATTGAGTTCAGTATATCTTGAAATCCGTAACAGTAGGTTTTGAATTTCGTCTGAATTACTCCGTAGTCACTAAACATCATTAGTCGAAAAATGTGAACAAATGATAGTGGTAGGTGTAGCGCAGCATGCCGAGTTTAAGCTAGTTCATAATAAAATTAAAAATATTTTGAAAGTGCATGGTACTCGTATTTCGTGTTACGTTCAACTATTCTTAGAAATAAAATTTTGTAAAATAGCAATTATTTACTTCCTAAAATTCTCTATTTAATTTGACAACAGAATGGCCATGACTGCTAAAGCTTTTAATAAAAGCGTATGGTAGTGTATACATACATACATATGTACTCGTATAAAGCCCTTAATGACTGATAAGATAAACAAGGACAACAACAGTAAAAACAACAATTATATTATACAATTTTTATATGTGTGGATAAAAACTTAATTGATCGTTGGTGTTTGGTTAAGGATTTTAATAGGCCTACTACGACAAATTAATGTTATACGCAGCGTAGTTTTTCTCTTTTTTTGCTGTTGCTGTTGTTTTTGTTACTTTTTCTTTAATACCCCAAACAATTTTATTAAGCTGCTTTCAAAGAGCGAGAGAGAGTGAGTACAAAAAAATATTTTTTTTATTAAAATCATTATTATATTACTCTTCGTATCTTAAACCATTTCAATATGTACATATTTACTACACATTACATTACTTAAAACTAACATTTTATGACATTTCATGACAATTTATTTATTTTATTTGGGTTTACCTTTACCATAAAGCTGAACCGAAGTAGGTATATCGGTAACAAAGAAATTTGCCGGTATAAAGTGAAAAATTTTACGTAAAACATCCAATAAAATATCTTCTATTGTTTGTGTAATGACGGTATATAAAGCATCAGTCAACATACGCCAATTGTCATTGAAAAATTTATTCGTACTGTCCTCTTTAAGAGAGAAAGAGAGAAGAAAACAAGAAAAAACAATCTGTGAAAACAATTTCTATACTTTTTTAAACGTTACTTACCCAATTGCTTTTGACCATTGAAAAGATTTGAAAAATATGATTTTAGACCTTCCAATTTAAAGTCAACATGGGTGCTCGTGACATTGTAAAATGTAAAACCGCCCTTTTCATATAGCCTGGTCTTGGTATGCATGACAACAGTCATATTTTCTAAAGAAAGAAAAAACAAAAGAGTGGAACGAACAAATTAAATCTTAAAAAAACTTTTTACAATATATTATACAGACCTGCATCTAAAAATACTTCACCCCGGCCATTTAAGGGTATCAATAAAATTCTGCCAAATAAGCTATAGTCACCCTGTAATTTCATAGTGGGCAAAACAAATGTAGTTTTCCAGCTAAAATCCTTGTTGGAAACTCTTTAAGCAATAAATATTAAATGATTTTTTTTTTAAATAAAATTTGTTTTCTCCAAATCAATGTACTTACACACTCTCTATAACATGGGTATGACCAAAACCTATTATTTTGACATTCGATAGTTCCACTTTCAGATTAATGGCTTGACTATTGCCCTGGGTGATTTTGATGCGATTTAAAAAGAAAGGATCAAAACTTTTTATGCTATCCAAGCCGGGTATGCCTATAAATAGAACATTTGTTTAAAAAAAACCAAAACAAAAGCATCGACAAGAACCAGTTATTGAGGTTAAAAATATAAATAATAATAAATCTCTATTTCGGAGCTTTAGGTTTTTTTATATTAATATTAAATATTTATTTATTTTCAATATTTCGCTGCCTTTTCGGGTAGAGTCTTCAGGAATCATTATTTTAACAAACAAAAAAAAAAAAAAAAGAGATTTATTATTATTTATAAAAACAGAGGTCAATACAGTTATTATATGATGTTACAAATATTTAATTTTAAGATAATTTTAAAAGTGTTGGTTATGAGAATAAGCCGGTCCAAGGAGTATTGAACTTGAAGTTCTTTTTGACATATTGTACAAGGGCGACTACAAAACTATTTTCTTTGAACAATTCAAATCTCCCCCGGGGATACAGTAATGGCTGCTGGTGAGTACTCACGACAGTGGCCTGTTTTCTCCGGGGAATATCGGGTTCAACCTAGCCCTGAGTTGTCTGGAGCTCGACATAGGCAGACATTGTCGGTAATGGTGGTTATGTGGTGCATGGCCGTAATGTCACGGGTACTTGGGGTGCTTGTCCCTTTAAGTGCGCGTGGATAGCATTTCTGGTGTTCTCAAGGACTGACCAGAGATGCCCTAATCTGGTACTACGGGCATCAGCAGCCCCGGTTAGCCCGGGACTCCTTGTCATTCAAGAAGGTGGGCTAATCGGCCTGATGGTTTGGTGCGGTCCTTCGGGAAGTACACGTAGTGGTTGTGGTAGTGCTAGGTAGAAACTCCTCAGCAAGGGAGGTATCACTACCCAGACAGTGGTGGTGCTAAATTGCCAACTCAATGCTACTGGCTCTCTTTTGAGCGCCGTGCCCACGTGCATGAACGGATCTGAGGGCACCGGCATCGAGTGGCGGTGGTTAGGCGCATTGAACTCAACTACCGCTCCGGCAACGGGCGTCGTGTGATATGTCTACGGACGGTGCTCACGTTAAACCCATATACAGTTGTACAATTCAAAAATAAACGACCGCCAGTGAAATGGTCAACATAGAAAAAGTTGAGCATCGATATATAATACAAGATTTTTATTAAAAGGGTCTCAGTCAATAAAAAAATCGAGTTGGATTCTTTTCTGAAGGACACTAATTCTTTTGTTGAATTTACTAGCTGTGAAGACTGAAAAAACAAATTCTCCAAATAGTATTGATTAATCGTCTCGGCTAAAGGTGCGTGGTTTGGCTCAAATGCCAATAGTTTTTTTTTTATTTTAAGACCATTACTTAGGGGTAAACCCCTACTAAATGCAGTGCATTGTATTGAAATATTGAATATATGTATACATAGATCTAGATAGATAGATGTTAAGCTCCTTATGTCTATGTGACAAATTGCTATCAATTTGATTACTCAAAAGCCAATGTTATACCTTCACCTTTTAGCGATCAACAGCAATTGCCCCATTTGGATGTAGAATGTGAGTGGTGGTGAGCATCTTTTCTATGAAGGTTAGCTGTTATCTTCCCAGAAGGTGGCGCTGTACTCCAGATCATTCGTTTCCTAGTTGAATAGATTGGAAATGTCAGGGAGAGGTTTCGTGAAGATGGACTTCTTAGAGGGGGGACGTCTTAGTTTTAAATTATAATTTTTGAAAAACCGCAAATTTATTTATCCATCTATGGAATAGTTCAGAATATCTCTCTTTAAAGAATCTATTAGAGAAGAAACCGTAGGAAGACAAGAAATCCTCGAGATGTAACCTTTCTGTGTCCGTCCTAGTCGCCGTGGTCTAGTGGTTAGTGTGTTGGCTTACTAAACGCTGGGTTCAAATCTCAGCTCTGACATCTTGAAAAAAAAGAAATATGAATAAATTATTTCTTTCGGCGACTACCTCTCAGCAGTCTTCTGGCAAAAGCTCTGGGAGTAATTAATTGCCATGAAAAAGCTTTTCAATACTGTCGTTCGGAGTCGACATTAAACTGTAGGTCCCGGTGGTCTTGGATAAAAATTAACACACACAACATGAGCGCTGCGAGAAGCTAGGCCGTAACCCTGACACCGGGTTGTAATGGCCAATTATGTATGTATGTATGTAAGTATGTATGTATGTATGTATGTATGTATGTATGTATGTATGTATGTATGTATGTATGTATGTATGTATGTATGTATGTATGTATGTATGTATGTATGTGTCCGTCCTAGTCTATTATGTAGTATTTTGGCTTACCAGCTCTGAAAACTTAAAAGGAAATATGAAACCATATTTCTTTGGGTGCTGCGAGAAGCTAGGCCGTAAACCCGAAAAAGAGTTGTAATGGCCAATTTTGTCTGTATGTATGTGTTTATGAATGTGTGTAGAATCTTCCCGAAACAACTAGTCCGCTGAATCTTTCCTCTTAAATCTACTATGCCCTGTTATTCAAGTTAGAGCATTCTTAGTAGAAGGAACTTATCACTCTCTCACTAACCGACTGGTAGTAATGTACGATCCATTTGCAAGAAGAGCCGCCTGTCTATCTAAGAAATTGCAAATGCAGCAGCAATCAGACTTTTCCGATAGCGAAAATGTCCTCTTAAAAATGCTAAAGCTGGGGGACCGACTGTTATAGTGATCTAAATTACCCTCGACAGAGACAACACCAGTTCAAAGAGCACACTCCATCTTGGAACCAACCTCATATCGAATTTCCGCAGAAATTTCCCTCGATTCCATTCCAACAAATGATGATAGATATTCTAAGCTTAATTTTATATAAACACTAGTTAACCCGGCAAACATTATATATAAAATAAATACAAATATACGATAATCTTCACCGAACTGCAAAAGTCAACCTTGATATGAGAAATCAATCTCTGCGTTACTAATAATTTTAATAAATAAATAGCCGCCATTTTCTGTACTTCAGTTTGATAGTTGGCTATAGGGAGAAATATCCCCTGTATTGCCCCCTCTGAGTACCATTTAATAAAAAAAACCTAAACCATATGTGTTCTACGGTACGCAGATATATATTATCTAGCTTAAAATTTCATCAACGTCGGTACTTTATTTAGATGAGACATAAATTTCCCCTTGGGGCGGGTACCTTTACATGTAGGGGTACCATATATGCTCTACGGTATGCTGATCTATCTAGATTAAAATTTCAACGAAGTCAGTACGTTATTTAGGTGAGGCATAAATTTTCCCTTGGCGCGGGTCAGATTAAAATTTACGGGTTTGAAAAATAGATGTTGGCCGATTCTCAGACCTACCAGATATGCACACAAAATTTCATGAAAATCGGTTGAGTAATTTAGGAGGAGTTTGGCAACAAACACCGCGACACGAGAATTTTATATATTAGATAAATAGAAAATTAAGGTAAAATGGTTTCTGAATTTTCATTTTTCTTTTGAATTTTATGTAATAATTCTCATTCAGTATATAAAAGTTGTAGCACAAGAAAACATTTGAGAAAAGAAAATTGGCCTTAAAGACCAAACTTATTGCCATAACCAACACATTTAAAAAACTACTTTAATACGAATAACCGCAATACCTGGTTTCCATTTTTAAAAAACTTTAAAACTTACCACCATTCAATTTATCAAATAATTTTTGTATGCTTTCGGTTGAGCATCTGGTAAAATTTTTTTCGGCTATTTGACATCCTTTGATGTAATCTGCTGTTGAAGAGTTAAAGTAATATCTGGCAGGTTTAGTTAAGCTTGTTTTAGGTTATTAGTTTTTTATTTAAAACAACACTTTGTGTGAATTTTCTTACATTTCTTAATTTAATTTTTTCAATTAATAAAAACCGATCAGTTTTTAAAGCAATTTTAGATCAATTTTTAAAAATTAGAAAAACTTTTATATACAGGTTGTCCCAGAAGTCAATCTCAACCGGAAACAGAGTGACAGGATTGATTGTAACCATTCATAGTTTAACAAATAGTCTTAGTTCTAGAAAACTTGGGTCATTATTTTTGACTGTGGTTCTAAAAATGTTATTTAGGATTACGGTTCCGAAGCTCAAATTAACATAAATAATAAAAATTAACCACAATAATCGAAAAATGGTTAAAGTTTGACCAAATTTATAGGTTTCTATTATGTCTGTAGGACAAATTGCTGTCAATTTGATCACTCAAAGTCCAGTGTTATACCTTCACCTTTGAGCGATCAACAGCAATTGCCCCATCTGGATGTTGAATGTAAGTGGTGGTGAGCATCTTTTCTATGTAGGTTAGCTGTTGTCTTCCCAGAAGGTGGCGCTGTACTCCAGATCATTCGTTTCCTAGTTGAATAGAATGTCAGGGAGCAGTTGCGTGAAGATGGACTTCTTGGAGGAGGGTTACAGTTTGACCAAATTTATAGGTTTCTATTAAATGCCCATAACTTTCAAACTCAATGGGATCGATTTTTTCAGACTTTTCTCATGATGGTTACAATCCACACTGTCTCCCCGTTTCGGTTTGACGTTGAGTTCTGGAACACCCTGTATTTTAGATACTCGTATATTGCACAATAATTTAATACTTTTGTACGTTATGTTTTCAAATAAAATTTTTATTCCTCTTATTTTTTTTTCTAACTGATATTCACTTATAATTTCAACACACTTACGCGGATCTGTTAAGAATTTCTCTTCACTTTTCACTTGATTTCCCACACATATGATGAGTATTGTTAATGTGTAATAAGAATTCCTTAACATATTAAATTTAGAATGGAAACAAATTTTTGAATCATAAAATTATTAACAACACTTTACGCTTAAAAGACCTCCAGAGAACTGAAATAGAAATCTAAGAAATCGTTGCTTGTAAACCAAAATAATGTTGCACGCAACACAAAATACAAAAGAATGTGCAGTGGAAGCAAACTCATGTGTTTTAATAAAATTTTTAATTGTATAAGAAAAAAAAAAACAAAATATTGGAAAAAACAAGGAAAAAATAACCACGATTTAATTTAAATGTCGCAATAATCATGTCCAAACTAACAGGCCAAAGAGACGGGTATTAAGAAGAAAAAAAAAACCTGCTGGCTATACTTGTAATCACTCTCAAGAAACGAAACAAACTTGAGGTTTTATTGGCAGATTAATAGAAAATCAACAGTAGCAGCTTTAAATTATGGCCAGTAAGTCAGTAGAGCGTCTACAGGCTAAAACACTTTGCTTATTAACAGCTGTAGTATAAATAAACACAAACACATTTTTTTTTTCTTATACTTTTGTTTTTAATTCAATTGAATGGTAATAAAAGCAAAAACATTATAAAACAAATAGTGGCAACAAATTACTGCCACATGTTGCCAACTTATGCTCTACGTATATTGAGCTGTGGTTGATTTCAACATCACAGTACAAGTATTAGAGCGGTTAGCACAGCAGCAGCAACAAGTTCGTTGACTAAAACTTGCATCATATTTATGTGTCTTTTCTTTTTTTTTATTGGTATTTCACTTCAAGTCTTAATAAATACTCGTATTGTTACCAATAAATTTAAGCAGCAAAACATTTTTTTTAAATACACTATAAAAGGTATTTTTAATTTAGGCAAGAGTTTGTAACGCAAATTATTAAACGGCTAAGAAATGTAAAGCCATGTACTAGTAGTTTGGTTGCCCGAAAGTCTTAAATATATTAAAAGTCTTTGTACGCTATTATATACGTACAAGTACATATATAAAAGAATTTTGTATTTTAATAAGAATTACCAGGCTAACAATACGAACAGAGAATACAAGTAGTGGCGCTTACTTTTACTTACAAATATTCATCACAGTTTCCGTATTAAGAGGTCTTGATTCTGCTCCAGGTAACTCTTCTAAAGAAAGAACAACAATATAGGAAAAATATAGAGATAGTCAGATAACGCACAGTAGTAACGCTTCATACATTTTTGAGCAAAAAATATAAATAGTGGACTTAGAGCCTAGAAAGTTGACAAAATTAGGAAAATAAGAGAGTTTCATGACAATCTGCTACACCCATCGCCCACTACCCATACAATCCAAATAAATATTTTCAATAAAATTTTCTTATAAAAGCAAGTCTTAAAATTTAGGAAAATTAAAAGACGCATGCCAAGTTTCATTAAAAACGGCCATGCCCATCGAGCCATCTTGCACTGTGTGAAGGTGGACAAAATTGGTGATAAAATTTCTATTTTTAATAAATCAAACTTTTCTATAGAATGGAAACAATACATTTATAAAAACCAACAGTCAAAAAATTGTTTTTTTTTTGCCAACAAAAAAAATACCACTGTGTGACGCAACACTCTTGTAACTTTTTTAATAGAAAACACTTCAACTAAAAAATTTCAGAGTGGGCAAACAAACAAAACATTTCGCAAACATTACAACAAAGTCATACATTTTTAAAAATTTTTTAATGGTATTTTACATGAGCAAAACTAAAAAAATATTTTCTAAATGAGAAAGAGCGCAAACGAAACAATTCGCTTTTCGCTCTTGTGCTTGCTTTGTTATTGCGTTACATTCGTATAATTTGCTCTTTTTTCTCTTCTTCTTTTCTTTTTCTTTTTTCTTTTCACATTTGAGTTAGTGTATTTGTAGTACTCAAAACAAAAACAATATACAAAATTAAATGGGACAATCGTTCTCACTGTTTCTGTTTTATTTTTGTTTTACTCATTGTAAAGAACACAACAAAATGAGAATAAATGTTCAGTTTTGTTTATTTTGCAACGGGTTTTTTAATAAAAGCGCTACAAAAGGTTTTTTTTTTAAATAAAACAAAAACGGTTTTGGATATCAATGAAGTTCTTTATTCGTGTAAAAGTACGTTCGATGCCATTATGTATGGAACTCGATTTCTTTTGCATGGTCACAATGGACACGCTTGCAGAAGTCCAGACGCTAAACCCAATTTTCGACGGTTTTGAAGCATAAATCCGTCGATACTGCTGCAATTTCACGTTCGATATTCGTACGAAGTTCATCGATCATCGCTGGCTTGTTGGCATAGACCATAAACTTGGCATAGCCCCACAGGAAATAGTCTAACGGCTCCAAATCGCACGACCGAAGCGGGCAAACGATTGGACCATTTCGTGAGATAACACGTTCTCCAAACTTGCTTTCCAATAAACTGATTGTGACATTCGCTGTGTGGCTTGTGGCGCCGTCCTGTTGGAAGCACTTGTCCTCCAAGTCCATATCATCAAATTGGGGTCAAAAATATTTAGTTATCGTTGAACTGTAGCGATTCCCATTCACAGTAATGTGCCGGTCTTGATCATCATGGAAGAAGAACTGTGTAATAACGCCACCAGCCCATAAACTGCACCAAACCGTAGTTTTTTTGGGAAGCAATGATGACTCATGGAGTGCGTGTGGAATGCTGCCTCACCAATAATGCATATTTTGTTTATTGAAGAAGCCATTCAGCCAGAAATAAGCCTCATCGCTGAAGATGATTTTTCGATGAAAATCAGAATCATTTTCTAGTTGTTACTCAGCCCAATACACGAACATACGACGCTTTTGGTGGTCGAGCGGCTTCAGTTCTTGCGTCAATTTAATCTTGGAAGATCTTTGCCAAGATCTTTTCGCAAAATTCGCTACATCGACGTTACAGAGATACCCAACGCGTGAGAACGACGTGTGAGAGGCACATTTGGGCTTTCTGCAACTGAAGCCTCAGCGGCAGCAATATTCTCGACACTACTGGCATTTTGTACTGTTCCTGTGGATTCAAATGTTTCCACTAGACGCTCAATTGTTGATCTGCTAAGACGATTATGACGATTATGATTATGATTGTTGGCTCGTATATCTTTCCATCATGAAATGGCAAACCTTACTGAAGAGAAATGTCAAAAGATCAGCAAGATATATGGCGTCGTTTGCTGTCCCTGTCGCTCTACTTTTGTAGCGTCCCTTTTGATAAACCCTGTATTAGAATTGTAAACCAATTCTGCATTTTTAAATGCAACACTGATATTGTTTACAAATATTACTCATACGCGAAATACTGTTAGCTACACACAGATACCGCCCAATAGACCTTTTGAAATTTTTTATATTTTACAAGTACATAAATAATGAAATAAATAAATCCATATTCATTTCAAATGCTTCCCGTCTACTGGGAAGATAACGGCCACCTAGTTAATATGCTTATCAGTCTAGAGTCAACATTCAGCGACAAATGGGGCAAATGCTGTTGATAACTCAAGAGTGAAGGTATAAAAAATAAATAAATAATAATAAAATAAATAAATATTAAAAATAAAAAAATATATAAATAACTATCCTAATAAAAAACTCAATTCCAATACAATGCACACATGAGTATTGGTCTCAGAAAAAAAAATTGTGCTTTCACGTGTTTTATAACGGATTTTCAGTGCCAACATTATAACATAATCTTGATATTTTATCAGCAATGGCTGCAGTTTCAGATAAATAATATAGCAAATGTATCGGATCACATTGAAGAATGTTGAAAATCATACTTAAAGAATACTACCGGATACAGACAAGGTGAAACTGAAATTCACCGTTTCAAAAATAATAACCAACTGGCCCAAATACAGACGTGGTGAAAGAAGTGTGGCAATTGATTATAAGTAAGATATTTAGTGATGTAAATAAATTGTGAAATCCCATAAATAAAATTTAAAATGCTTCCAACATTTGTGCATTAAGAGAATAGTGTGAACTTGTTTTTGTAATAGTGTTTCTACTTACTAGTATATAGGGTGCTTTAAATTTTAAAGCAACATATTTGGAGTTTTTTTAATTTTTATTTTTATTTGTTTTTTTTTTAATTTTCAAAGTCTACCTTAAATAAGTTCAACAATTTTGTCATTTTGTTTGGCTATATATCCGCTTAAAACTGTTTATAGCGTTTTGATTTCAGAAATAACTTTAAATATGCATCTGGTGCATGTTGCAATAATACGTTTTTATTTTTTGTTATTTCGAAGCTATTGGCATAAACGCAAATGCCAGTAACATTGACTGTTTAAATGTTGCAATACATTTGCTAATAAGAATTCATATTTTTTTTTATATATGTATAATAAAGAATTTTTCCTAAGTGTTTATAAAATGAATGAAAAAAGAAAAGAAATATATTGTAAATAAATTTCTTAATATTTTGAAATATAATAAATACCTGATTTAAGATGTGGTTTGATCGAGTATTGACTTTCAGGTGTTTCATTGTGCCTGACGTATCCACTTAGACAAGTGACACTTCACATAATTCAAAAGAAAATAATCCAATAAGGTAAAATCAGATAGTCTTGATAACCGATTAATTGGACCGTTACCTAAAATTTTCTTTGTCAAAAATCTCTTTGAGTAAATCACTTGTAGCGCTCACTGTGTAGCATGTGGCTTCTTTGTATGGGAAACACATGTCCGCAAGATTAATGCCAGCGCTAATTGAGTTACGAATCGTATCCCTATACAGGCATTTACATCAACTTTGTCATTAGATTTTGCCAAAATTTGTTTGTACTTACCAATGCAACTCTGTGTTTATTTGTAAATTGTACTAAAAAATACTACTCTGTACAATAAGAAATGACAATTGAATAGAAAACCAAAACAAAAAAAAAATGTTTAAAAAATGTTAATTTCTTTTTACTAACTAGCTGAACCCGGTGTGCTTTGCTACCCCCTCGTTATATAATAAAATTAACGGCGGTGACGTGGTTCATAGTTATATGGCGGCGTTAACAGTATTAAGAGCAATATACTACCAAATAAAAAAATCCATTGGAAGGAACAAATTTGTACAGAGAACAAAATGTTTAAAACTTTCAAATAAAATGTTGACTGAAAGGGGGCGTGGCGTAAGAAATGTTTATTTATACCTCGCCTGCAGTATAATGTGTATACAATTTGAAGCAAATCTGTTAAAAACTATATGGGAGCAATTACATAATTTTAAAAAAGTGGGCGTAAAAGTGGGCGTGGTCGAAAACAAAGTACCCCATTAATCATATCAGAGTCTCCGTTAAATGCTGTGAAAATTTCACTAAGATCGCTCTAGAGGTTTGGTCTCCTATAAGGTAAAAACAAACAAATAAATAAACACACATTCAATTTTATATATTTAGATATATATAATTTTATAATTTAAAAATAAAATGTTCCCCCCTCCTCCAAGAAGACCATCTACAAAGAAACCGCTTCCCGACATTCCACTCGATTCCAACTTAACCAATGTCAACACCTATTGGGAAGTAGCAGATAACAGCTAAACTTACTTAGCGAAGACACTCACCATACAATAAACATGGAACGATGAGGCAATTGCTGTTGATCAGTCAAGGGTGAAAGTATAACACTGAGTATTGGTCTCAAATAAAAATAAAAGAACCATACAACAATGATGGCAGTGAAAAGTGTTGTACTGGTTGGCACTATGGTAACCCTGATATAAATTAAAATCACTTTTAAAAACTAGAAATTAATAAACATCTGTTAAAATTACATCGTGCGGGAGTTTAAGTCCTCTATCCGCCATTTTATACATCTCGAGTTAATGAGGCCACTTTAGGTTTTCGACTTCAAATTTTTCAAATCTGCAACCCTATTTCGGCTATCTCGTCCAGTTTCTAAGATAAATAGTATCCGTTTTGTTTTATATCCTTCAAAACATAATTTTTTGGGATATTTTTATTGGCTCTAAAACAAAAATTTAATTTTAAATTCTTTTCATGTATTTTTTAAGCCTGGATTATAAGCCTGGATTATAAATAAGATAATGGATCAGTGGCTTTTTTTATTATTTTGGCACGCACCCCTATAGGAGTGTACAGTGTGTGGTGTAATAAATGCAGACCTTTATTTTCATAGTGCATTTACGCTGTGTCGCAGTGGTCTAGTGGTTAGTGTGTCGGCTTATTAAAACGATAGCACCGGGTTTAAATCTCAGCTCTGACATCTTAAAACAAAGAAATATGAAAAAATTATTTCTTTCGGCGATTACCTCTCAGCACTCTTCTGGCAAAAGCTCTGGGTTTTTTTGATTGCCATGAAATAGCTTTTCAAATCTGTCATTCACAGTCAACTTTAAATTGTAGGTCCCGGTACTTATGGATAAGTATTGACTATAACTGTGACACAGGGTTGTAATGGGCAATTATATATGTATGTATGTATTAAAGCTAAACGCTTATGTACACGAAATCCTGCTAAATGCTAAAAATATATAACGAAAACCATCTCGATATTGGAAAAGATTTAAAATCTAATCTACTTGATTTCAATTCGTTGTAAATGCGCTTTTAAAACTACCAAACTGGCGCAGAATTTTAAAAATTAAAACCTTTTTTTTTTAAACGGCCTTAATCATGGCTTTTTTTTATTTCTTTTTTTTTCAATTAATATTTGAGCCAAATTCATAAAACTTTTTTAATGAATTTTTTTTTTTTTTTTGCAAAGGATTTTTATTAAAAAATTCTGACCGCAAAAAAAAAAAAAAAAAAAAAAAAACCAAAATTTCATACCCAGAAATAAAATCTAAATGGCAAATAAAACCAAACCAAATGATAATTTTGGCTTTTGTATGCGGTTTTATAAATAAATCGGCTTAAATGAATGGTGGATGCAATATGAATAAATAAATTTATTAAATGAACTTTTTACTCTACCCAAAAAAAAAAAAAAAAGAAAATCTCCAACCCACCTCTGTGTAATATTCCCTTATAAAAGTTCTAAAATATAAATGACCAAAAAGGTAAAGGTACGTATTAGAGAGATACATATTTGCCAAACTAGAAGGTACGAGTACGAGAAAAGTTTAAGTACTTTAGAACAGATTTGTGGTGAATTTTGTGGAAATATTCATAAATGTGTTAAAGTGAGTTGTTTAAGGTTTCACTCAAGACCACTCGTAGCAAGTAGTGATGGTAAAGGATTCCAAGGTATTATAGACAATTAAAGTAAATTAAAAATAAAAAGATAAAAAAACAACAAAGCATTCTCATATGTATTTGGGTTACATACGGAAGTGACAAATTAATTATAAATTTTTAAATCCTACCAGAGAAAAATGAGTACGTTTGCGGTGTATACGAGTATGTGTGTAAAGTGGCTATTAAACTCTAGTTGTATGAATACAACACAAAATTAAAAAATTCACTGAAAATTTAATTCACTTTTCCAAAAAAAAAAAAAGTAACAATCAAATCACAATAAAACTCATTTCATGGGTCAAAAGGTACAAACTTGTTGTACGTTTTTTGTTTTTAGTAAAAATCTATTACACCAACTTTAATGCCAATATCCATCCATTCAAAAAAAGGGACGAGTGGTCAACCAAGTGGCCAACCATTTGGAGTCAATTGAAATTAGTTTTTACAAAAAAACTTAGATTTCATCTCTGGCTTCTTGAAATTTTTGCCTTTTGGCGCCTGGACAAAAACAACAACAAAATAATAATAATAGGGAAAAATTGATTATGACCCTGGATTTAAGCCAAGCCGCCCAGCCAAGGGAAATAAACATGTGATTCGTATACACTCAACACACAGTTGTAAAACTATTGTCATCGTCATCAGCCTCAGCCTCAGTATAATCAAAATCCTATTAGTGGCAATTCGCATACGTTTGAATGTGTCTGTCTACCCATACCACCATACAATTGGCTGAGTAACTCCACCTCGTGTGTTATAATACTCTATAGGTTGTTATTGCTTCTTTCTTTTATTTCTGCTATTTCAATTTCTGTTGTCCCCAGACTCTGTATTAGTTGGCTATGTTTTTAAGGTAATATAATGACTGCATTTTAAAAGGGCCTTGAAAGCAAAGATTGAAACTAAAGTTTCAAGTTACGGCCTAGCTGCTCACAGCAGCCATGTTGTTTGCGTCAATTTTTTATCAATGAGTACCGAGACCTACAGTTTAACGTCGACTCCAAATGACAGATCTAAGAAGCTTGTTCATGGTGATCAGTTACTTTCAAAGCTTTTGCCAAAAGACTGCTGAGAGGTATTCGCTGAAAGGCATAGTTTTGTATAATTCTTTCTTTCAAAATGCTAGAGCTGGGATTTGAACCTGGAGCTTTTGTCTTGTAAACCAACACACTTAATACCAGATTACGGCGACCAAATTCAACTAAAGGCTAAAAATTAAAAATTTCCCTATTCTGTAAGACAATGTTGTCATTAGTTCCACACCACATTGAAAAGTTCGGCATGGTGTAGTCGTTATAGACGACATTTATTCACTTTCGTTAGACATTCCCGTGCTTTTCGGCCTTAGAGAGTTGTAATTAGTAGTTTTCAATTGCTGTCTATGTCGACTACAACAGGAATGATTTTTTGGTGTAGTGTAGAAGTGAGCTCAACAAAGCCTCCTTTAATAGGGACGAATATTTACTTTACCCAATTACAATAAAACGGTTAAGGCGGTTTTCTTCACCCTTTTCACACCAAAAACGGAACTTAAAAATCTTACTTTTAAGGAACAATATTTTTTGTTAGAGTGCTTGAAAAGAAAAGAAGGGGCTGCACGCCCATGTTCCAACATTCAACTTAATGAAATAGTCGGTTTCTTTAATATACGCCTTGTTTAATGCGCTCTCGCAAACTGTTTCTTTCTACTCTTCGAGCATATTTCTACTGTTGGGTGACACACGAAGAGTCTCTATCCCTTTTATGTAAAGGTAGCAAAATGTTTGTATCAACCCATTCAAGGCGAGAACCTGTTTCGTATCTTTCTAGGGAGTCATAATCGGTTGGAGGCTTTATACATTTGGCTCCTTTATCTGAGTGATGGGAGACACATAACATTTTGTGCCACAAAAGTTGTCGCCATAAAAATACATACATACATACATAACTGGCCTTTACAACCCTGTGTCAGGATTATGGACTAGCTTTTCGCAGCACTTATGTTGTGTGTGTCAATTTTAATCCATGAGTACCGGGACCTACAGTTTTAATGTCGACTCCGAACGACAGACTTGAGAAGCATGTTCATGTCAATTAATTACTCTCAGAGCTTTTGCCAGAAGATTGCTGAGAGGTAGTCGCTGAAAGAAATATTTTTTCATATTTCTTTATTTTTTTAGGATGTCGGAGCTGGGTGTCGAACTCAGGGCTCATGTCTTAGTAAGACAACACACTAACCACTAGACCAGGGCACAACATCCTGCAACACTTTTCGCTGGTAGTTAGGTACAGTACGGCCGTCTGTAATGTATAAAGATACAATGAACTTAAAAATGTTAGACTATGTTTAGCTTTAGCTGGACACAGTCTTAAAAGATAAGCTACCGATTGCTTACTGCTGTTACGGCTGACGCCGTTGTAATTTTCTACATTTCTCGGACTATATGGCGGCATGCTTTGCTACAATTTGTCCATATCCTTCGATGATTTTTTGTGACTACGAAGTAATTCAGACTGTCTTGCACTGTTCTTAAAATTTTTCAGCAATTTGTGTAAAAGTCTGCATATTTTTCCCAAAGTCTTATTGTTCTCAGTGTTCTACGGAGTGGCCAAATTTGAGGTTAGGCAGAAGATTGACTCAAAAACCCAATTTTTCAATTATTTATTGATTACAACGGAATCAATGGGAATTAATAATGGGATGTAATGTCTGGCAAATGTCCACCTCTAGCACGTTGCTAGACGTTTGCTCTTTTCACAAAATTTTTAACCACATTTTGCAACAAAACTTCGACGATTACGTAAAATCATAAGAACTAGGCGGCCAGTGACATCGCCATAGAGTAATTACGCGATCGGGAAAGTTCTCATATAATATCTGAATTTGTGGCGCCGTCACTCTGAAACTAAAGGTCACTGGTGTCAACATAAGGCAATTGAGCCAACAAGAAATCGGTAATAATGGCCTTATTACTAAAGATGATTTTGTTGAAAAATGTGTTGTTTTTGTTCAGTTTTTTAAACAGCCAATTCACAAACATTCGACACAAACAATGATTGTTAATTCTTTAACGAAATTTATAAGCGCGAAGATGGAGATTTTTATTCAAAATTTTTTGCAAAGTGTCTCTAGTGATGCCCAACTGTTGCAAATGTTGACAAGAGCAGGTTCGTTTGAGGTTCATTCTCAATACTTTCCTGTACAATATAGCGGTTATGTGTGATTCCCTATGGCCACGGGGTATTGTTTTGGTTTATTGTCAATTGTAATAGCTCCGTGAGTCCCGAAATTAACGATTAAATTACGCAGAGCGGTTTAAGACGGAGCCTGTTTGTTGAGAAAAAATATATTGATCGAATGAAGATGAAGATTTTTATGCAAAATATTGTGCAAAGTGCCTCTAGTGATGCCCAACTGTTGCAAACGTTGACAAGTGCATGTTTCAAGCTCATTCGCAATACTTTCTTGCATAGTTTTTTTCTGTTGTCAGCAATAGTACCGTGAACCTCGAATTGCTTGGTTAATATTTCCCAAATTTTTACTAAATACGTGGTAAGGGATTACAGATCAGTTCTTGACGTTTCATCATTTGACAACCAATTTACGAGTACTGCCTAATCTGAATTTTCATTGCCCTTCTTATTAATCAATCTTAGCTCATTTCGTTCTAGAAAGCTTAATTTTACTGCTTTGAAAGCTTTTCAATCTGTGTATACCAAAAGGTTAGATTCCCCAGATTTATCATTGATTTTTCCAAGAAATAGAGTACAAGAACGAAGCCTATACCTTGTTCTTATAATATTTAGTTAAAAGTTTCAAGCCTTAAAGCCCTTGCTATATTGCAAAAAAGTTTCTCTTGTTTTAGGCCAAAGGCCCTTCTATTTCCTATTGTAAAAACACAATTACCTGCTTTGCCTTAAAAAATTTCTGTTAGGAAAAAAAAATATATTTTAAAGCCTCACAATAGACCTGAATTTGATTTAATCTGAACAGAAAAAAACACAAAATTTAGAAATTTACGATTTTTTAACTTGTTTTCCTACAAGTATGGCACTGATAATAATCACTTTCAGTAGAAGTAGCAGCCACAGTTTATTTCAGTTCAGCTTTTTCTAAACAATAGCAAATGTTCAACAATAAAAGGTTACCTTTCAAATCCTTTTTTAACTATAATTCTCAGCAATTTGTGACAATTCTCTCTGTTGCCATTTTGTGTTTTTTATTATTATTTTTTTGTTGTTGTTGGGGTAAGAGAAGGTATTACAGGTGTGGTGTTAGAGAGAAATTATATTTTTTCTATGTTAACGAAACTCTATTCTTACCCTTTTAAAAGGGAACATGAGTTCGGTAGCCTTTTTTAGTTTATTTTTAAGAAAAAGGCTTGCAAATCACCAGCACTGTTTCAATTCACTGGGGTTATACACGGACAGACAGACAGACAGACAGACAGATGGACAGACTATAACAAAAATGATGACCTTTTCTTGGCTGGCAGCTGACATTAGACAACATTTTTATTTTATCATGAAGTGTGAAAATGTAGTATTTTTGTATAACAAAATTCATATTTTCGTAACAATTGCCATTTTATTATAAGAAAATAAAGAAAAACTCTCTAAGTTACTCGGTAGTTGTTATTTTATTATTTATTCTTATTTTTATGTCTTATTTTCTTATTTCTTCTACCTTTCTCTGACCCAAAGTGTTTAGGCTTATAATGAAAAAGAAACTTGTTCGTGTCCCTTTTATTGTATTGTTAATGAAAATTTTGATCCTTTAATGAGTTATTATTTCTTTTTTTAATACAGTTTTGTGAGCTGAGGTCAAGAATTTTTTTTTTTTTTTTGGGAATTTAATATTTTTAAATTTTAGGGTTACACAGAAAAAATTATTTTTTTGATTCAGACACGAAATTCACTGAGTTAATAAATTTTTTGTTTAATTTCGGTCCTACAAAGAAATTTGTGAATTTGAACAACAAATTTGTAATTTTTTGTTTGAAAAAAAATTTCGATATTTTCAATAAAAATGTTGCGATATTCAATAAACATTTTTATTGGAGTCACAAAAAAGAATCAAACAAAAAATTTAATAGAAGTAGATAAAAGTTTTATTGAATATTACGGTTCTAAGCAAACAAAAATTTTGTCAAACCGATTAATATATTTTTTGAAAAAAAATTAGTTTTTTAAGAAAAAACAGGAGACTTTCTCCCAAAGGTGTTATTTAAAACTATAAATACTTATGTTAAAATAGTTATAGACTAAATGCGAATCATATCCCATTTAGTATATAAAAACCAAACAAAAGTATTTACAAAGCAATACATTTCTGTTTTTCAAAAAATTCAAATTCTATTTCTCTGTTCTATTTTATTTTATTTATTTTTTTTATTAAATGTGTGAGCATAAATAAGTGTTGCTTACTATTTTAAAAGAATTATAAAAGCTTTAACAATGTAAATGTGGGGAAATTTTTTACATAAAGAAAGCAGAGTAATGTTAAATTAAAAGCCGCGTTTTTATTATATCATGTTTTATCAACATTGATATTTTTAAAATACATTCAAACAGAATTATTAATAGAATCAAACAAAACTTTATTTGGAAACGAAATAAAAATTGAACAAGCGTTTGTTTGAAAATATTCCTGCAATAATTTTTTCTGTGTACTTAAGAGGATTTTAATATTTTTTGTTCATTCTAATTATTTTATTGTAATTTTTTTTTTGTAAGAAACTTAGAAACCTTAAGAAGACAAAGCGGAATGAGAGATTTAAAAGTGAACAATAAATTGGAATTTTAATTGAAGCAAAGCTTAAAGGATTAAGGGATTGTTACGCATGCTGTGCGTAGTCGCCGTGGTCTAGTGGTTAGTGTGTTGGCTTACTAAGACATGGGCCCTGGGTTCGACTCCAGGCTCCGACATCTTCAAAAAAAGAAATATGAAAAAATATTTCTTTCAGCGACTACCTCTCAGCAATCTTCTGGCAAAAGCTCTGAGAGTAATTAATTGACATGAACATGCTTCTCAAGTCTGTCGTTCGGAGTCGACATTAAAACTGTAGGTCCCGGTACTCATGGATAAAAATTGACACACACAACATGAGTGCTGCGATAAGCTAGGCCGTAACCTTGACACAGGGTTGTAATGGCCAAATATGAATGTATAATTGGTATAAAATTTAATTAATTAAAAAGATTTTGAAATTTAAAAGTCTGTTTAAAAAAATTTATTTTCATAAAGGAAACTTATCTGTTGGCTATCGCAGAAACCCGCAGCCTTTATATTAATTTTATTTTTTTTTGTTTTTGTTTAAAACCATATTGTCATTAGTCATCTCGAAAATGAATTTTCAACTTTTTAATAAAAGAAAGAAAAAAATACGAATTAATTTTGATTGCAAAATAAACTCTGCTGATTGTTACACATATGCCCTGTGTACGTTTTCCAAAAGTATTATTAATTATCTTTTACATTGTAAAGCCTTTCAGGCCAAAATAATAATCCGTCCGTCCCCCTTTGAATAAAAAGTTAATTTCACAGCTTATAGTTTTTTAATTCTATGCCTTTTTTTATGGCACATTTGTTTTTTTTTCTTTTTTCTTTTGTTAAGAATGTTACACATGTTGACTTTTTCATAGTGTGTTGTGCATACTGGATTGAAAAAAGAAAGATGAGAAAACTGCAAATCATTATGCGTGTATGACATTTTTGCATATGAAACATTTTTCATATTTTGCCTGCCAGTACTGGCTGCTCACACCATTTACACTTGCCACTGTAGAAAATATGAAGACAGTAATATATGAAACAGTTTACTTGATGCCATCAGTAGATGATGATGTAAATTTAACAGATTTTTTTTCTCGTTTTCCTGAGAAGGTATGCCAAAACGTGATTTTTTTTAAACTGCACAATCTCATACAAGCGTTTATGAAGGGCATATAAAGAATTAGAAAAAGTCGCATAGTTTACCTTCCCTTGGGGTTAACGTTGTTCATCCCACACCTCACTTTCATCATTATTTGCTGATCTTTCTTTATAATCAAAACTATTTTCCCGTATGGCTGCGTTTGACACTTCATCAGCTTCCATGGCTGGCAAAGTAGTGAGACATTAAAAAACAAAAAAACAGAAAAGAAAAAAAATTTGTGTAGTTCTGGATGACTTATTAAATAAAAGTTAATGCACCAACAGCCAACACAGTGTATTACAGTGAAGCATAGCACATATGAATATTTCTCTCGCACGTATGAATTTATAACGACTATTTAGAGGTTGTTTTTTTTTTTTTTTGTTTTCTTTTTGTGTGCTTTCTACTGCCAAAATTATTTTTTGGTTTCTCCCCGTTTTACTTTTTTGTCTTGCTGTTGGCAATGAGAAAATTGTAAAACAAATTTGTTAACGACAATTAGTTAAACTTTTTAATGTGTATGTGTGTATACTCGTATATGGTACATATGTGTACATGTGTGAGTATGTTCATATATGCATGTGTTTAGTTAATACACACATCAACAGCAGTTTTTTTTTTGTTATTATTATTCACAAGTTAATTAAATGAAACAGTAACAGTAACATGGCAAAACAAAACTTCAAGTTAAAAAAAAATAGAAAAATTAAATAAAATGTGGTGAAACTAATTAAGCAGAGCAACACCAGTAGAGTAGTTGTAGTAGCAGTAGTTAATTTATTATGCAAATTTTTCAATGACATTTTTTTTTTTCGTTTGTGCTTTGTTTTGATTAAACAAAAAAGGATTTATACGAGTATTAGTTTTGAAAATTTATTACTAAACCAAATGGCATTAAATTTTTATTCAAAAGCACTTCAAAAAGGACAGCAACAGTTATTTTAGGAAGCTGAATTTGGTAATGAATTTTTTTTTTATTTGAAACCAATACTCAGAGGTAAACCCCTACTAAATATAGTGCACAGAGTTGGGTTTATTGTATTGAATTTATAATGCATTATCGTTTCCACTACCACTAAACCACTTAGTATTAATGCAGCAATATTGCAGCCACCACTAAATAAAACCATTTTAGTGGTAGTGGAAATTTAGTGCATTAAAAAAAAACAAATTTAGTGGCAATGGAAATTTAATGCATTAAATATATCGATTTTAGTGGTAGTGGAAATTTAGTGCACTAATTTTGAATAATTAGTGGTAATGGAATATAACTCCATTGGCACTATAGTGGAATGGAAATTTAGTTCCACTACCTCAGTTCCACTATCGTTTTAATATACCTTCATATATGGATATAATATTATTATATGCATACATAGCTTAAGTCAATGTCAAAATAAATTGTTGTGAATGTTATTTTCTTAATTTACTGAGTTTGCCTGTATAAAGTAAATAATTGTTGTTATTGTTTTAATAAGAATTTAAGTACTTTCAAATGTAAGATTTTAATGACGCGGATATTAATATATTGTTAATATTGCCAGCCGCAAATCATTCAAAAGTAGTGCACTAAATTTCCATTACCACTAAAAGGGGTTTACCCCTGAGTATAGGTCTCAATAAAAAAAAATATCTTTAGTCTTTTTTTGGGCTCAAGTGGCTAATGTTGACATCAGTGCCCTTGAGTTTTACCAGGATGGCGCCACAAGCCGCACAGCTGGCCAAACAATTCAGTTGTTGCAAAAGAAATTTTCCGTGACATATTTTCGCAGTTTGATGATGTCAATTAGCCTCCTCGTTCGTGTGATTTAACGAAGTTGGATTATTTCTCTGGAGCCATTTGAAAGATTAGTTTTATATGGACAAACCACAAATTACTGAGGTAGGCACTCGGTAATTAACCGGGCAGAAGTTACTAACCGGGAAATTTTACTCAGTTTTGTATTAAAAGTTACATATAAACATACATAATTGGCCATTACCACCCTTTTTTAGAGTTATGACCTAGTTTCTCACTGTATCCATATTAATTGCGTCAACGACAGACTTGAGAAGCTTTTTCATGGAAAACAGTTTTTCTCCGAGCTTTTTTCAGAAGACTGATCGCAAAAAAAAATGTTTTTTTTTTCTTTCAAGATGTTCGACCTAAGATTTAACCTAGAGTTCTCGTCTTAGTAAGCAAGAACGCAACTCAAAGAATACTCAAAGAATTACACTTTGTAGACAATAATTTGCTAAAAGCTAACATAAACCAAAGTCAGCCTAATTTATGCGTCAGAGTAATTGAAACATGTGCATTTCGGAAGCGCTTCCAGAAAAGAACTAGAGTGCATTTGAACAATTCCCACTATTTTTTTTAATTTTTTTTTTATTTTGAGACCAATACTCAGGGGTAAACCCCTACTAAATACAGTGCATTGTATTGGAATATTATTATTAATTATTATATTATTATTAAGCGCCTTGCTGTGAATTGATCATTCAAAGGCCAGTGTTATACCTTCACCCTTGACCGATCAACAGCAATTGACTCATCGTTGCATATTGATTGTGGTGAGTGTCTTCGCTATGTAGGTTTTTCTGTTATCTGCTACTTCCCAATAGGTGGCGCTTTTCTCCTGATCATTCGTTTCTTTGATGATACTGGTTGAGGTGGAATAGAGTGGAATGTCGGGGAGCGATTCCTTTGTAGATGGTCTTCTTGGAGGGAGGGGGGACCTATTATTTTTAAATTACAATTTTGAAAAAACCGCAAACTAACTTTTTCAATTTTTACCTTTGCTGGGATTTGAACCTGGGTCGTTGAAGTTTTTGTGCGAGCGCTCTAACCACTTTACCACGCACCCCTATAGTGATATCAAGATGTCTTTTAAATACAAATAGTTTTCTTTTAAATTGAAGATACTAAGCATTTCGTGACACACTTTACAATATAAAAAAATTTACTGTTTATTTTACAATGTAAACGAATTGAAGCATTTTAATTTTAAGTTTTAAAAATTAAAGTTTAAGCAAATTAAAGATTTAAGTGTTTCTAATTAGATTTTTTTTTTTACTTAAAATGCATTATTTTTTTAAGAATTCAAGTATCTTGCTTCTATTTTACTTGTGCCACAAACAATGCCAAGTATCTTGTTTTTTGCTTCTTACAAATGACTGCTGCAATTTTAACTCTATATGCCAAGAATCTCTTCTCTGATTTCTTTTATTTTTAGTTTTTTTCGCTACTTTTTAGTCTAAAGTTGACATTTATCCTAAAATATTGCTGGACATACATGAAAATCTTCAAACGTGACTGTAAAACATGTTCAAATGGCCATGTAACCACGTATGATAACACAAAAAAGAAGAAGAAAGAAGAGAAAAAAAAATTAAGTCAATAGCGGTGGGTGTTTTCTTTTTTTTTTTTAAAGTAAATTTTCTTTACTTTCTTTATCTAACAAATGAAAAGAAGAATTCTTAGATGGCTCATGTCTACAAATTTTTTTTTTTTTACTTTTTATTCAATAAAATATTTTTCTTTCTTCAAATTGATGTCGAAAGTTGTGTTGTTAGTAAAAGAGCATAATAGTTAGGCCGGAAATGGTGTAAGTTTCTTTGTGTGCTTGCCGGATTTTTGTTTTGATTTTTGTAAAAAAACAAATAAAAAATGTTTTTGTTTCTGGTGATTTTAGAAAAGCTGACGGTTTAATTCTTTTTAAATATTTACTGTTCCTTAATAAGTTCCGGGTCCGCTTTAAAAATAAAATTTAATTAAAGCACACATACAGCTATGATTGATATGTTTGGACTTCGTCTTTAGATACTGTTAATGTCAAATCAAAATTTAACATTAAAATCCAGTGCTTTGCTAAGTTTCGTTAAGTTTATTTTATTATATATGAAAGCTCAAAACTCTAAACAATGAATGCATATTTGCTGAAGGCAATCGTCAAGTTGCGTTAAAAAAAGGCCACGTATTGCTTCCGTTTTTGTCAATCAATTGTTATCTAAAATTCTCTTTCGCATCGTGCTACACAAATTACCTTTTCAGTAAGTTAAGTTATTAAAATTATATATTCAATAAAATCCCAAAAGTATATCTAAAAAACCTAATTCTTTTCTTGGTTTTATTTCTTTGTTTTATTTCAAAATTTACAACCGGGATTTTTGTTCATTTGAGCATATAAAATACTTTCCATAGACACTGATATTCATATTTTATATGCTCAAACCATCGGCTTAAAAGATATATCCATCCAGATCCACATCCTATAGTTTCCCACTTCAACATTTGGTCCATTCGAACCGGATTGGAAGGTACACCTTTTAAGATTTCAAGCCTTGCTGGAAAGTAATTATCATTTATTCATCACCATTTATTAATCATCATCATCATTTATTTCTCACAAAAAAGAAGAAAAGAAACCTAAGGTACGTTTTTGTAATTTCATTAATTTAACTTAAAAGTGCAACAACAACAGGAAAAAATAAAAGTTAAATTAAATAAAGAAGAAAAAACAATACAACAAAAAAGAAAAATTTTCCAAAATATTTCCAAAATATCCATTTGGGAATTCTGGAGGTCTTCATATTTCTAACTACCAGAACCTTTATTTCGTGGAAGATAAAATATAATTTAAAACATTAAAGAGTTTCAAAAATTGTTCAAATTATTTAGAACATAATTTTATTTCAAAATATTTCTGTGCAGTAATTTATTTTAAAGGGTGCTGCATTTTATTTTTCGAGTTTTTTCTTTTACATTTTCCAGGATTCATGTATGCATATATGTATGTTTAATTATACCTTTTTCCAGATCTCTTTATTTTAGAAAAATATCATATTGAAATTGGTTTAAATTTCAATAGATTCCTTCTCTTAATAATTAAGAGTACTTAAAACTTTTTGGAATTTATCTATTTTTAATCTTACTCATAAATAATAATTTAGAAATTATTTGAAAATTTTCTCTTTAAAGTTCATATTAAATCTCTTAATTTTTTATAATTCAATTCTTATTTTTTTTTAATTGCCTACATACATTACTTACATACATATTCCTATAATTATTCATGCTTGGGACCTATTACCATTACCAAAGAGATTTACTTGCATTTGTTTTTGTTTTCTTCTACATATATTTCTTGCTTATTTTCTCTGGGTTCTATTTATCAAATGTATGTACGTATGTAAATTACATTGTAAGTGATCGCAGAAACCGTAATTATTTTGTTTTGTTTTTTTTTTCTGACTTAAATAATATAATAGGTCTGTTCATCTTTTTTCTCCAAAATAAAAAATTATATTTTTCTTTATTATTTTTTTGTTTTAATATAATAAATTTCATTAAATTATTTAATAATATAAACGGAAAATAAAGTTGATTTACATTTATTAAATTTTCATTCAAGTTTATACATATATTTCTTGTGCAAAGTTTCTATTCATAGATTCTATTTATATAAAATTTCGTTTAATAATACAGAATATTTTTTATATTTGATAAATTTATAATTTGGTGTTTAATTATTCTGTGAATACATACATATGTATATTTAAATTTTCTTTTATCCACTTTTAATTTCTCATTCCTGTGGATTTTATTATTTTGCCGTATTTGATTATTGAACGGACCTAAAACCTTTTTTTTCTTTTATTGGAAAGTATATTTAATTGCAATTAAAATTTAGGGTCATTGAACTGAATATTTTTTTCATGTATCACAGCTGATCTCTAATGCAGGTATTTAAATAAATGCGATCATTTAAGTTGTAGAAGATTTAAATCAATTAATTCCTTTTTTGACATATCCATACGTTTTTCTTTATTTATTTTATTTTTCTTACTTTCTTTATTTATATACATATATTTACTATTTGCTATATAATATTTGGATTCGAATTTTTTTCAACATTCTTTGGGGATATTGTAAGTACCCTTTGAGGATATTTTTCTTGAAATTTTTTTTTCGTAGTTTTACTAGTAGCGTAAATTTTTCTAGTTCCTTTCGGTTATTTTTGAATTTCATTTGAGTTGAAAAAATGTCTTTAGATAAGTTTATACGTTTGGCCGATAGCGTCGTTGAATTCGAAGCTGATCTAAATGATAATCAGTTTCCTGTCACATCCATCCATGCAATTGAAGTGCATCGAACGGAGCTGAAGTCAAACTGGTCACGTATTAAGGCAGCCTACGAAGAGTACTTAATAGAGGCCGAAAAAGAAGCAGCTGAAACAGAAGACCCAATTGATTTAGAATCGATTAAGGTGAAATACAGAAGCACATATACTTCGTATTGCACTTGTTTAGCCAAATTAGGCGAAATAACTGATGCACTTCAATGTTCCCTTAATTCTGCAAAGGCGACGCTATCGCACACTAAGAATAATAATTCTCCAATTTTTTGCAAGGATTTCAATCTTCAAAATATTTCTCAGTCTGAATCCAATAGACTGAACCTCCCACCGGTTGATATAGAGCCATTTCACGGCGATTATTCATCTTGGCCAACATTTCGAGACATTTTTACTGCCGTTGTTGCGAATTCTAGGGCAAGTAATGTCGAAAAACTATTCTATTTGACCAAGAAAACAACCGGTGAAGCTAAGGAGATTGTTCGTAAGTGCCCTCTGACCAATGATGGATTCAATATAGCCTGGGAAAATTTATGCTCCAGATATGAAAATCGTCGCGTGCTGGTAAACGGCCAATTGAAAATTTTATTTGGTCTTCAAAGTATTTCACTGGAGTCCAGCGATGCTCTAAAACGGTTACAACGGGACATAAATTCTTGCATTTCTGTACTACGGCTTTATTCCATTGATGTAACGAGTTGGGATCCAATTTTTGTGTTCATATGTACTGGAAAACTTCCGGAGAATACTTTGACGCTATGGGAACAACAACTGGAGGATAAGACAGAAATTCCAAAGTGGTCTGATTTGGATAGTTTTCTAACTAACCGTTACCGAACCCTGGAGTCGGTTTCAGAGATTCGTGGTTTAAACAATTCGAGTGGTGCTAAGACAAAGTCCAAGAATAACCCTAGCTCTACTTCTGGTGTTAATTTGAATAAAGCAGTTAAAACTTTTCAGGTTAATGTTTCCAGCCCGTTTTGTCAACTGTGTCCTAAGGAAAATCATGCTATTCGTAAATGTCCAAAATTCTTGAAAATGGATCATCAACGGCGTTTGGATGAAGTGAAAAAGGAAGGCTTATGCTTAAATTGCTTTTCTAAAACTCACAACGTTCGAAATTGCACTAGCAAAAACAACTGTTTTAAATGCCAGAAAAGACACAATACACTTCTGCATAAGGAATTCAACGATCAAACCACAAATCATCCGAGGCCGGAAGTCAACTCCACTTTGAATCCAAATTCTCCATCTTTTGCGCGATATTCTGAAAATAATTTACAGTCCACTAATACTTCAGGTTGCAATAGACTTCAATCATGTTTCGCTTCAAATTCTAGAAATGTTTTACTAGGTACTGCTATGGTCGATATTTGCCATAGGGGTGTAAAATATCAAGCCCGTGCTCTGATCGATTCAGGATCCGAGGGCACATTTATTTCGGAGCGTTTATTCAATCTTTTAAAATTACCGTCACATCGTTCCAATGCACAAATTTCAGGTTTGAACAATACTGTTTCAGTAAAGGTTCAGCGTGAATGTTCTCTTGTGCTTGGCACTCAGCTTGATAGCTCTGTTGAAATTCCAGTTACAGCGCTGGTGGTTCCTAACCTGACCAACAACCTACCTTCACAGACAATTCCAAACTCAATTGTTACTGACCTTCCTTCAATACAACTCGCCGATCCGAAATTTTACATTAGTTCGAAAATAGATTTACTGATCGGCGCTGATATTTTTCCTTCGATCGTTCGTCCAGGGATACACCATAACGTCTGTGAATCCCTTATTGCTCAGGAAACCATTTTTGGATGGATTCTGACTGGTCCAATCGGCTGTAAGTCTCGCCTCAATTCTACAATTATTTCGTATTTCTGTGAAATTTCTTTAGACAAAGAAATTTCACGTTTTTGGGAGGTGGAGAATCTTCCACAGAAGAACTTTTTATCTCAATCCGATCGAGCTTGTGAGGAAATTTATGTTCGCACCACTACTAGAAATGCAGATGGTAAATATATTGTTTCGCTTCCGTTCAAAGAAGAATTTCCAGAATCGCTGAATGTTGGTCATTCTAGGTCTAGTGCAATGGCGCAGTTTTTCAGAAATGAAGCTAGGCTTATCCGAAATTTAGAATTCAAATCGGAGTATGATAAAGTAGTCCGCGAGTATGAGGTCCTGGGTCACATGGAAAGGGTCAATTCATTAGAGCATTCAGATAACTCGGGTGTATATTATTTACCTCATCATGCTGTCCTGAAGCCGGACAGTGTTTCGACCAAGGTCCGTGTAGTTTTTAATGCCTCTGCTCCATCGTCCAATGGCCATAGCTTAAATTCTTTGCTGCATGTAGGACCAACACTTCAGAATGATCTCACCCTTCTAATTCTAAAATGGCGATTTTTCAAATTTGTGTTCAATGCCGATATACAAAAAATGTATAGGCAAATTTTGGTTGATCGAAAACACACCCCGTATCAAAGAATTCTGTTTCGAGACAATCCAAGTTCTCCAATATTCGACTACGAATTAAAAACTGTTACCTTTGGGGTTAACTGTGCACCATATCTAGCTATTCGAACTTTACTTCAATTAGCAGATGATATTGAATCCACTTATCCAGTTGCCAGTACTATTATAAGGAATTTCATGTATGTGGATGATGTTCTGGCGGGAGCCCATACTAAGGAGAAAGCAATAGATGCAAAACACCAATTAATTCAAGCGCTTCAGTCGGCTGGCTTTTCGTTAAGAAAGTGGACATCCAATTCAAAGGATATTCTGCAAGACATCCCACCGGACCACCTTCTCCATGAAGATTTTCTCAAATTCGAAGATAGCAGCTCAGCAAAAACTCTAGGCATCCGATGGAATGCATGTTCGGATGAATTCTACTTCGAATCTGTTAAATTTACCGTATCATCCAACTATACAAAACGGGAAGTATTATCACAAATAGCAAAATTGTTCGATCCTGCTGGCTGGTTAGCTCCATGCATTGTCCAAGCTAAAATTTTAATGCAGAGTATATGGAAAGATGGTACTGGTTGGGATGAAGTTCTTTCTCCAGGCACTTTATTTCAATGGAAAACATTTAAATCAAATTATTCAGTTATCAATACCATTCGCATTCCACGATGGATTGATTATACACCTAATGCAGAAATCCAATTTCATGGATTCTGCGACGCTTCCGAGAAAGCATACGCAGCTGCCTTATATGTTCGAATAGCAGATAGTGGCTCTGTACATACCCATTTAATTTCGTCCAAAACAAAAGTAGCTCCTGTAAAGACCATTTCGATTCCAAGATTGGAGCTCTGTGGTGCAGTTCTATTGTCCGAAATGATAGATAGCATGATATCTAAGCTCGACATCAAAAATTATTCCATATTTTGCTGGACAGACTCAACTATTGTACTCTCATGGTTGGCCAAGCCTCCCTGCTCCTGGTTGACATTTGTTGCGAACAGGGTATCTAAAATTACTCAGGTTGTCGAGTATTCACAATGGAATCATATTAACACTGAAACGAATCCTGCGGACTTGGCGAGTAGAGGTCGATGTCCACAAGACCTGGTCGATAATGATCTATGGTGGTTTGGACCACACTGGCTCAAGCGTAGCACCTCAGAGTGGCCTAAGTATGATTTGTCAAAGATTCCGGAGACTGATATTGAAGTAAAACCAGTTCAAGTACATTTTTCCTATTTTTTGGACTATGAAGATGTTCTCGACAGATTTACATCGTTCCAAAGAGCAATTCGAGTCATGTCCTACGTTTATAGATTTTTCCATAGAACACATCGCAAACTCAAATACTGCAATAACTGCCTTGCACATGACCACTCACATGGTACATGCTGCTCAAACCATGGGTGCAAGCATTGTAAAAAACTTCACCACACCTTACTTCACATTCACCCGAAATTATTGAAAACATTTTTACCGTCATCCTCCTCATCGCGATCTCCATCCCCACAGTTTGTATCAACTTCAAAAAGGCGTTCCACTTCTGAAAGCAAGCAAAAAGCGGCATCACCTTCATCAACATCTAAGAAAGCATCTTTAACGTCCATTTTACGTCAAAGTACTATTGTTCTGCTGCCGACAGTGACGGTGAAAATAGGATCAAAAACTTTTTATGCAAGATGTTTATTAGACTCTGGATCACCTGTAAGTCGCGTTTTCAAACAACTTGTGGACAAACTAGATTTGACAGCTTATACCCTGCATGAAGAAACCGTTTGCCTATTAACTCTTAAGTCCGTTTTCGGCTGGACTATTTATGGTCCTTGTTCTACATAATTGCCACAATTGTTTTTTGAATGTCCCTTTTTCTATCTAAAATTTGTTTTCAAATACATTTTAAATTTCTTCGTAGCAGTTACAAAGCGTACGAGTTATTATTTACTTATATATTATTTTTTCTACTTTCATAAATCTGTATATTTTCTATTATATTCTCATAATTAGTAATATATCTAATTGAATTAAATATGTATATTAGACGGCTTGTTTGAATTAAATGCCAATTATAATACTAGAATCTAAATCTTTAAATGAATTTAATATTATATTGCTAATTTTGTAAAAGTAATATGTGGCCAATAACTGGTTGACGTGCTTGCTGTATTTAATTTAATTGCAGATCCTGCAAGGCGGGCGGCAATGTTAATGTCAAATCAAAATTTAACATTAAAATCCAGTGCTTTGCTAAGTTTCGTTAAGTTTATTTTATTATATATGAAAGCTCAAAACTCTAAACAATGAATGCATATTTGCTGAAGGCAATCGTCAAGTTGCGTTAAAAAAAGGCCACGTATTGCTTCCGTTTTTGTCAATCAATTGTTATCTAAAATTCTCTTTCGCATCGTGCTACACAAATTACCTTTTCAGTAAGTTAAGTTATTAAAATTATATATTCAATAAAATCCCAAAAGTATATCTAAAAAACCTAATTCTTTTCTTGGTTTTATTTCTTTGTTTTATTTCAAAATTTACAACCGGGATTTTTGTTCATTTGAGCATATAAAATACTTTCCATAGACACTGATATTCATATTTTATATGCTCAAACCATCGGCTTAAAAGATATATCCATCCAGATCCACATCCTATAGTTTCCCACTTCAACAGATACGAAATATAAAGGCATTTAAATGCCAGACTTTTTTAAGGTAGTTTTCTACTATTATTCAGCAGAATGCGGATGATAACTCTTGGATACTTTGACGAATGTTCGTTTTCAAGTGCTCTAATGTTAGGGTATTACCCGCAAAAACAAGAGGCCTTAAATAGCTTGATGTTGGTGGCCAATTGATGTGATAACACTAATGAAACACAAAATACTGTTGCTGTCTTAGAACTACCAACATACAGACATGTGGTCAAATCGAGAAATTATGCAACTGATCAAGATCGGTTGTATTGTGTGTGAGCCGTTACATTGTCTTGTCGAAACCATGAGTAGTTTAATTCATAACTTTTAATTGCAGGCTAAAAATTGTCGGTTGTTAGACGCCTGAATTCATAGCAACGACTATTCCAGCCACTGTTGTCAGATTAGGGGATTTATCTCCAAAATGGGGATTTTTTTTTCTGAAATGGGGATAAAAAAATTCATTTGGGGATGAGGATTTTATTGGGGATGATCGACAAGTTTTCGGCGATTTTTAAAATTTGTTTGCTTGCTTAATTATATATTATAAATTTCTTACATTCGAAACACACGATGAAAGAATTTCAATTGAATTTCAATTTTCAATACGTGCTTGTAAACTTGTTTAAAATTCATATTTTCATAAAAAAATTTTTTCAACGTTTGCTCTTGGTTTTAGTTTGATTTATTTTCTCATATAAATAATAGCATCCCCATATCGTTATGTTTTCGCCACCTTTTTTAACGGTTTTTATTGCGGAGTAATTTAGTATTACAAGGTCTTCTGACAGCTGAATTACTATTTTCGAAGATAAACAAACTAATTTTAGTTTCGTCCAACCATAATTACTTCTCCACTTATACTTTATGGTATGGGAATGTTTTCCATAATATGGCATAGGACATCTATTTAGAATTGAGGTAAAATAGATGCCGTATACTATACAAATACTTCAACCGACATCATGATGTCTTATGCTGAATATGAAATGGCACAGCGATCAGTATTTCAACAAAATAATGACCCGAAACACACATCGAAGCGAGCAAGAGGTTGGTTTAAAAAGAATGTCCTCAAGATTTTAAGTTGATCTTCACTGTCTCCAAATTTTTAACTTACATATCAAATAAAACATAAGTATTTATTTATGTACATATGTATATACATATATGTACATACATGTAAAATTATTGATGCAGTTTATGTGGGGATTTTTGGGGATGAATTAATCAAGGCTTTTGGGGATTTTTGGGGATGTGAATTTCGAAATTGGGGATTAAAATTGAAAACTATCTGACAACCCTGATTCCAGCGTATTTCAGAAAAAACAAAAAAGAAAACAAATATGTTTTACTAAAACCTCCAGACCATAATGCAAGTGAAACAGTAATTTATTGGGGATGTAATTGTTTTCCACAATCAAATTAGAGTTGTGTAGCTCATGAACGAACTAGTTCAACTGAGCTATTCACTCAAGTGAGCTAAAAGATCCATTCATTACAATATGCTCTTTTAGCTCAGTAGTTCATGTTTCTTTCTTTCTTTTGAATCCACGTTTCTTTTCGCTCATCTTTCTTATTAGTTCGTTCTCTTTCGTTCTTGAATCTTTTTTATTCTTTGACATTTCTTGTTGAAGGTACATACTAATTGGTAACGCCAGCTGCAAATAATATACGTAGCTGCCAGAAACTTTATAGGACGTTACATTTCTCGAAATTTAACGATTTTTATGATAATTGTAGAAGCAATATAAAAGGGAATTATATTTATTTTTTACTGTCGAATTTGAATAAAAATTAGCATTTTTAATAAAATATTTTAAATAATTAGATAATAACCAAACTTGCAATTAGAATAATAATAAATTCGTGCATGTATGCACATGAGTAATTTTTGTGATCAAAAATAAAATTGTATATTAATTACAAAATTTTTTAAATTTTTCTGTAACGCAAAAATTAATTTGTATACCTGAATTTCACTAGAGTATGATAATTGATAACCGATTACTGTAAAACAAAATCGATTGAGTTTGAATTTAAAGACAAACTACGTATACAAAAGCTACGAATACAATTGATGCCCACAACATGAGCAGTACCATTGGAAAAAAAGTTTAATATGATTCAAATGAATATATTGAACTAAATGAGATATTGAACTAAGTGAGCTATTGAACTAAATGAGCGACATAGTTCATTAAAGTGAGCTGAACTAAGAAGAGCGCTCACTCAAAAGAGCTAAAAAACCCAAGACTAAATCAAATACGGTTTTATTAGCTCAAAATGCCATTTTGAAACCGTTGCAGTGCCTTTTGCCGATCATTCAATGCACCGCTATAAGCCTGAACAAAGATTGGCTCTAGTTTCCCAGAATTTCCTTGTAATCGCTGAAGAAATATTGTTCGAAAAATCAGAGTTGAAAGCCTGTTGTTTTACTACCCAGTCATCATATCGACAGCATTGTAAATAAATGTAAATAGTTAGCCGTGTTTCGTGAGCTTTACGTTCTATAGATGCAGAAGGTGCAAATACAAAAGTAAACTACACCATAATGGGTCGTAAGATAAGCTTAATTGCTGAGAACACTGGGGAATTGACAAATTTCATTTATTCGATACACTAAAAGAAGCGATATTTAAGTCAGTGTGTATATTACAATTTATTGTAACGCTTCAAGTCTTTTCAAATTTATTTATGATCTTGTCAATTCGCCCTCAAAATGCTCGAAAAATGGCTACATTTAAATCAAAACTTTTGCTTAAATTTTTAACACATTTTTTGTCATCTTCATTTGACGAAATAAATTACTTTCACATGAGAGATATTTGTTATCTGACGGTCTTAAGAAATCGGAGTTTTTCAAACCGCTTAGCTTAATATGTATATATTCATTATTTAGGGGGACCTTTTTAAAATAAGAAGAGAATAAAAAAATTTAAATTAAATGCCAAAAGTTTCTTATAGCAGTCGTATAAGTCTTGGGAATGCCACAAAACGCTGAACAGCCGATTACATGTGTACATATACGACATCCATCCATCCATCCTATAGCTACAGCAGTAATCTTTTTAAAGATAAGGTAAAATGTTAAAACATCCATTGTGAGGAAACACTGTAGTAATAATAATTCTAGGAGAACTCCAACGTTAACAGGCAGATTTTGTTCTGCCAGTAGATAGAAAAAGCTTGACGAGGAGACTTATATGTACTACGCTTGTAATAAAATAATAATAAGCATATCCAACACTAGCGCTATCAAAGTGAATAGTACTGGCTATTAAATTCCTCTACGCTAAGTAAACCGTTTCTTTGATGAATTGAACTCATAATTGACAAGAGTAAACACAATGGATCAATGCCAAAGTCCTGATTCGTTGATACCTCCTTTATGTACAAAAGTATACTTGAAATCTAAAGGACAGTTTACATTATAATATTGTTTATAACGGACATGTCAAGGAGTCAAAATAAAATATAAAGTATAAAAGAGAAATATTTCAGCGGTATAGCTTTCATTATTTCTAAAAAAATTTCTTAACAATTCATTTGATCAACATTGTGTTTTAAAAAAGAAGGAGAAAAAGTAATAATAAATGGAAAATGACAATTCAAAATAGTTTTTTCAAATATTAATTGTTGACTTAAAATAAAAAAATAATGTTTGTAGTAGAAGACAAAAAAATTGAAATTAAAACACCTTAAATTATGCTACATTTTTACAATATTTTTTGTTTTACGAACAATAATTAAATACTTATATATATTTAAATCATTTTTTCTTTAATGATCTGTCCTCTAACAATTTTTGCATTAAAATACTTTATAAATATTTGAAATTTTTAAAACCGACTAAAAATATTATTACAAAGCTGTTGTATAGCTTCTTTCTTTTTTTAATTTTTTTTTCTTTTTTTGTATTTTATCTTGCTACAGATTTTGTCTATTTAAAATAAATATTATTTGTATTCATTTCGACTAAAACATTTCAATTGGATAAACAAAATACTCAAGAGGTTACAATTTCAATAACATCAACAGAAAGTGCTCCTTTTGCCATTTCATTCACTACTAGAAAAGTGCATCAGCACTAACATCAGCAGCATCATTATCATATAAAAAAATATATTTTAAAGTTCTTCTGCGAAAATGTAAATACTTAACAAGTGAAAAGGATACAAAACATTTTCAAGTTGTTAAGAATGATATAAAAATTCATTGAGAAGTCGAGTTTGCTTCTTAAAGCAGAATAAATGAAATAACTTTAGCGCCTAACAAAATAAATAAAATAATAGACGAAATTTGGAAGAGCTATAGATGGAATAACAAAACTTATATCCCATCAAAGGGCCACATATAAATGGTGGCATGCTTACGCTATGTCTGCTAAAGCACCGCTAAATGCTTTATGTACTGCCGTCTACCCAAAGTTAATGCTCTCTGCCTCCATAGGGCGGGGCATTCGCAGAAAATATTAAATATCATATTAAGCTGAAAAAAGATTGATTGTAGCAGTGACAGTATTTGCTAAATGAAATGGATTGTTCAATAACTCAAAAACTACTTATCCGTGCTGTGATCCTATAGGCGTTTTTCCATTTCATGTTTAGCAACGATACTTTTCTCTCCAAATACCGGGTTATCCATTTCGTGGTTTCAAAAGTGTGGGACTGGAATTCGGCATCTGTCAAATTAAGTTGTTAAACCAATTTTTTTTTTCTTTTCAGTTGAAAGTCTGACATTGACGAAAATGGATCGCTTAACTATCACACAACGCATAAAAATTCTCAAAACTTACTACAAAATTGGTGATTCTGTCACAGCCACTTATCGTGCTTTAAGAGGAGATTATGGTTTACATAATCCTCCAACTACGCAAGCAATTGGCAAAATTGTGAAGAAATTTAAAGGACTAAAGCGGTTACAAATATTGTAAAGCCTGTGCATCATCGTTTCGCTCGTTTCGCTTAAAATATCGCTGTTGTAAGTAAAAGTGTTGCCGAAGACCCGAATTTTTCGATTCCTCGTCATTCTTAGGAATTAAGACTGTCTTACGGCACATTATGGAGTATTTTGCATTTAGATCTACACCTACAGCCATATAAAGTCCAGCTCACGCAACAACTGAAGTCAGCTGACCATTCACAACGACGTAGATACGTGGAATGGGTTCTTGAACAGTAGGCGGTGGAGGGCAATTATTCGAACAAAATTTTCTTCAGCGATGAAGCATATTTCTCACTCGGTGGGTATGTTAATTAACAAAATTGTCATATTTGGGGTTCTGAGAATCCTCAAGTAATTGAAGAGACATCATTACATCCAGAAAAAGTCACTGTTTGGAGCGCTCTTTGGTCCGAAGGTGTGATTGGACCTTACTTCTTCGAAAACGACGATGGAAACGACTATCACCGTCAATTCGGAGCACTATGGTCATATGATAACCGACTTTTTTCCCTGCTATTGAAGAATACGATTTGGAGAATATGTGGTTTCGACAAGACGGTGCCACATGCCACACAACTCGAGTAAAAATGGCTTTATTGTAAGAGACATTTCCTGGTCGCCTAATTTCTCGTCGTGTCGATATCAACTGGTCACCAAGATCATGCGATTTGACACCATTAGAATTTTTTTGTGGGGCTACGCGAAAGACCGTGTTTATGTAGATAAATCTTCTACTCTTGAGCACTTAAAAACCAACATTCGTCAAGTTATGGCTGAGATACCGCCCAATATGTGTCAAAAAGTGGTGGAAAATTACCTCAAAAGATTCAATGCTTGCAGCACTTCTCGTGGAGGTCATGTAAATGATGTAGTGTTTCACCCATAATGTTAACGTTCAAACTTTATAATAAAAAATAAATATCATGAAAAAAATATTTTATATGTGTTTTATTTACGTTTACTTTTGAAACCGCAAAATGGTTAACAATTTATAATACTTGTAAAATTACATTTTTTGGGGGTCTTAAAGAGCATTTATGTTTAATTAATATTTTAATATTTACAAAATCTCTATGCGAACTAAATTGCAATACAATTTCAAATATATTCTAAGGCCTGCCGACCGCAAGTTGATTGTCAAATCTATTGATTTACTATAGCATCGCTATAATGTGGCAGGTAATTCATTGTTCTATTGCAACTACAATGGCAAAGACTCTGATAAAATAGGGGAATTGGTTCATATAAAATCTAATTTTTTTACGCGTAGTATTTGTACTTATAGCCGAGCATTTCCATTTTTGGTTGTTGTCTAGGATACCACACAATGCATTATAAACACAATTTGTTTTTACGCAAAAAGAATATTTCCCTGTTATTTACATCTATCTATATAAATAAAACTCAATATTGTTTGTTTGTCATCGCATCAGTTAAGAACGGCTGAACCGATTTTAAAAAATTTTTCTTTCTAATGATGATCGTGTTCCGAGTTAAGTTCTTACAGAAATAAAATTTTGCCCCGCCCACTTTTACCCCAACTTTTTTTGATTCACATAAAATCAGAAAACGGTTGTCGATTAGTCAATTTGACTAATTTTTCTATCAAATGTTTCATAGAGAGAAAAATTTGCCACACCTATATTTACGCCTACTTTTTTCCATTTATCTCTGAATACTTATTTTTGTATATCTTCAGATTAAAGATAAAGTTTCTAAATTAGGTCTGAATGACTTCATGGCCAAGGCAAATCATCAATCAAAAAGAAGGCAAGTTAAAAATTGAGTTCTTTATACAAATTTACGTATTTTTTTTTTTTTTTTTTAAGACCAATACTCAGGGGTAAACCCCTACTCATGCAGTGTGCATTGTATTGGAATGTGAAGATGGTTGATAGAATTTTTTTTTTTTTTTGCGCCTTTATTTGTTGATCAAACAAGTTGCTGGTAATTTGTCCACTCAAGAGCCAGTGTTATACCTTCACCCTCAAATGATCAAACAGAAATGGCCTCATCTGTCGGTGGATGTTTATATGTGAATGGTGAGCGTCTTCAGTAGATCATTGGTTTCTGGTGGAATAGATTAGAAATGTCAGGGGGCGGTATCTTACAGATGGTCTTGCTGGAGGGGGGGGGGAACCTCTTATTTTATTTAAATTTAATTTTTAATTTAAATTGTAATTTTAGAAAATCGCAAATATTTATTTTTATAATTTTGTCCTTCGCTGGAATTGAACCTTGGTCGTGTGAGTTTCTGTGCAAGCGCTCTACCAATATGCCACGATGTTTGATTTCGTAGTCATTGCAAATTATCAGTAGAAAAAAGGGTGGACAAGTAGACGTGGTAGCTTTAAGACAAACAATTGATATCTTGAAATCAGTAACAGTTAGTTTTGAATTTGGTCTGAACTACTTCATAGTCACTAAACATCATCAGTCGAAAAATGTGGACAAATGGTAGTGGTAGGTGTAGCGAAGCACGCCGGGTTTAAGATAGTTATGAAAATAAAAAAAAAACTTATAGTTCCATGTTTCAACTTTCCGAAATGCATGTTTCTGTTACCAGCACAATATAGTTCATGATTTTTTCTGTAGCAATTAGCTCTCGTGAAACAATTATTTTATGTGTTCGCCGTAGTCTAGTATGTTGTCTTATTAAGACGAAAGCTCTGGGTTTAAACCCCAGTTCTGACATTTAAAAGAAAGGAATATGAAAAAAAAGAATATTTCTTTCGGCAATCACCTCTTAGCAGTCTTTTGGCAAAAGCTACTCAAGTTTTTTTTTTTTTTAATTGAGACTAATACTCAGGGGTAAACCCCTTTTGATGTTGATCATTGTATTGGAATTTTTTAGAGAGGACAGTACAAATAATATTATTAATTATTATGTTATTATTAAGCGCCTTAGGAATGAGACAAATTCCGGTGAATAGATCATTCAAAGGCCAGTGTTATAGCTTCACCTTTGAATGATCAACAGCAATTGTCTCATCGTAACATGTTGGTTGTATGGTGAGTGTCGTCGCTAAGTAGGTTTATAGCTGTCACCTGCTACTTCCCAATAGGTGGCGCTTCTCTTTTGATTATTCGTCTTTGTTGTCGATGGTTAATGTGGAATAGAGTGGAATGTCAGGGAGCGGTTTCTTTGGAAGGGGGGGGGATTACCTCTTATTTTTTACATTATAATTTTGAAAAAACCGAAAACTATCTTTTTTTTAATTTTTCATCTTTGCTGAGGTTTGAACCTGAGCCGTTTGAGTTTTTGTGCGAGCGCTCTAAACACTACTTTAAACTGTAGCTCCCGGTACTTAATGATAAAAACTTTATGCACACAAGATGGATGCTGTGAGAAGCTGGGCCGTTACTCTAAAAGAGTTTCCTAATGTCCCCACTGTGAAAGAGTTCATAAAACTTTAATTTGGAATGTAGCTCACCAGCCTCATAAAAAACTTAAGTGTGATTTTGTTTTCTAAAGAAAATTGCAAAAGTGTGTTTAAAACTGATTTAAACGCATTCAAAAGTAAAATAAATACGCACATAAACATTTCAAAGACTTCTGGCTAAATATGTTCTTCTTTGTTTTTTTTTTTTTTTTTGTTTTTTTGGTATAAAGTCAACAGAATACATATTCATGAATTTGAAAAGAAACAAAATAGCATGATGGCAATCATCGTCATCATTGACATCAACTCCATAAACTCATCTTCTTCTAAAGACATTTATAGCATCATAGGCATTCGCATGCTCATCATTATCACTATCGTTATCCGTATACATCGTTTTGCTTTAATGCTGAAGAAACCTCAATGTAATGCTTCAATAATTTCAAGCATATCCTGTATGGCTGCTGTTGCTTTAATGGTTATTGTTGTATTGTATCCTTATTGGTGTTGCAAGCACATGTGGTATATAATATTTGGGTGTTTTCTTGTTTTTTCTTTTGATTTTAACTAAAGGAAAAGATTTTAGAATAGCTGGTTGGAAGTTAACATAGAAAAAAGTTATATTTTTCTTTGACGCATTACAGGCAATTTATTTCGTTGTTTTCTTTTTTTTCCATATTAATTTATGTTTCTTTTTTTTCAAGTCTAAACTATATTTGTTAGAAATTATTTCCAAAATAGCTTTAATTTTCTTGAATCTTAAATTGTTTTCTTTTGAAAAGTTTTACATAAATTTGTCTATTGAAAGCGAGTACTCGTATGTATGTCTTACGATAAATTTATTATTTGCAAAATTTATCTGCACTTCAAAGCCAATTAAATTCAATGAACACACTATTATTTACCAAAACTATCTAGACTTTGTCGCTTTTGGTAAAAAAAAAAAGTTAAAATTTTCTCAAGTTATACAGGGAGTTATACAAAATTTATATGTTGTTTGTCAAAGAAATCCTATAAAAAGGTAGTTTGTAACTTTTAACGAGGAAAATTCTTACAGTTGGAAAAACAAATAAAATAAATCTTATAAAATAAAAGACTTTTAATAATTAAAAGAAAAAGAATATTTAAAAGGTTCTTTTATTTTTTAAAAATTATACAATACAAGGTGTGTGTTTGTGCTCAAAATAACAGAATCGTAACTCAAAACTGAAGGGTGTTTGATAAAAGAAATATTATTAATCGCTACCAATGATATTATATGGCTTCGATACCCTCTTTATAATAAGAAGTCTCTAAAAATCCAACAACCACCAACTCCATCTCTTCAGTGTTGGCAAATCTTTTATCACCTGGCTAGCTTTTTCAGTTTAAAAATAAAAAGTAATCCGAGGGAGAAAACTAAACTAAAACTTGCCTATAATAAGTGCCTTGAAAAACAGTTCAAACTTTATTTAATTAAATTTGTTTAACGTAATAGACGATATGTAAACTGCTCTATTGTTCTATTGACATTCCCCTCTATTCCATCTTAACCATCGACAACAAAGACGAATGATCAGGAGACAAGCGCCAGCTATTGGTAAGTAGCAGTTGACAGCTAAATTTACTTAGTGAAGACACTCACCACACAATCAATATGCAACGATGAGGCAATTGCTGTTGATTATTCAAGGATGAAGGTATAACACTGGCCTTTGAATGATCAATTCACAGCAATTTGTTTCATTCCATATTGTTCACGATTCGCTCTTAATTTATTAGAATTATCCAATATTTTTTGAAACTGTCTGGGCCATCTAGATTGAACTTTTTCTTTATCTGAAAAAATAACTCTTGATCACTCTTCCTCCCAAAATTAATACTTTTCAACCAGAGTAGGAAATTAAACAAAACTAAACGTTTGATCTCATTTTGTTGTGTTCTTTACAATGAGTAAAGCAAAAATAAAACACAAACAGTGAGAAAGATTGTCCCATTTAGTTTTATTTATTTATTTATTTATTTATTTATTTATTTATTTGATTTTAATTCCCCTACATAACAAGAACTTGTCTTATAATTACAATGTAAGGTTAATATTTGTACCAAAAATAATATGTATATAATATAAAAATTATTAAAATATTAAATTATTAAATTATAGAAATGTAGTTAACTTTACTAAAACAGGAAAATGAAAAAAAAAACAATAATAATCATTAACGCAAAAGGTTTTACGGAGTAAATAAAGAAATATTGATAAAATAAGTTATAAAATTATATTTGTGCATATATGTATATATGTAATTATATTTAATCAAAATATTGAAAAAGAAATTTTCTGAAACTTGCTGCGTTGCTATTCAATTGTTGTTCATGTGGAAGAGAATTCCAAAGACGCACAGCATGGAGAAAGAACTGCCATTCAGAAACAAGGCATTTATATCTAGGAACAATTATACTTCTGCCCCTCAAAGATCTTGCAAATCTAATCTTCCGAAATAGGTATTCAGGTTTCCGAGTATATATGATCTTGTGAAAGAAAGTAAGAGTTCTTATCTTTAAAAGATTCTCCAATGATACCCCATACAAAGTTCGGACATATGTTGAGATATGATCTCGCCGCTTGAGCCTATAAACATATCTTACTATATTATTATACAAGACCTCAAGTTTCCCTTTACTAACACTATCAGTACAAGAAAACAGTTCACAACCATAAAGCAGACATGGTACCAGGTAAGTTTTGGCAAGTAGGGTCCTTACTCTGAGAGGTGTGTAATATTGAACAGTCCATAAAGTTCTTAACTTATTATATATCCTAGAAATCAAAGAGTTTGTATGGCTCAACCACGTTAGTGTACTGTTAAATACTACACCAAGATTTTTCGCAGCATCAACTATCTCTAATTTCTGTTGATTTATTACAATGTCACCAGTCAAAAGAGGCTGCGTAGTTCTTTTGTGAATCATCAGGCATTTGGATTTCCCAGGGTTTAAATGTAATCGATTTCTTAATGCCCACGTATAAATGCTATTTAAATCATCATTTAGCTTTCCTATGTTTTCCCTGATAGAAAAAACTGGACAGCTGAGCCATAGTTGTACATCGTCTGCGTACATGTGGACATTACAGTGAGATAAATTATTCGGCAAGTCATTTGTATATATTGAGAAAAGAAGTGGCCCCAAGATTGACCCTTGAGGGACACCTTTCTTCAGCCTCAGAGAATTAGACACAGTATTATTCAAATATACCGATTGTGTTCGATCAGAGAGATAAGAAAGCATTAGTTTCACAGCTGTTGAGGAAAAATTAAATTTGGACTTTAATTTACTCAACAAAATTCCATGATCCACTGTGTCAAATGCTTTGGAATGATCAAGAAGCACTAAAAAATTGACATTTCCATCATCCAGTTCTCGTCTAATATTCTCCTTTACGTCCACCAAAGTGATAATACAGCTATGATTTTGGCGAAATCCCGACTGTTTATCAGACAACAATGAATTATCGTTAATATATGTATTTATTTGATGGTATAAAATTTTTTCTAACGCTTTAGATAAGTAACTCAAAATAGCTATAGGTCGATAATCAGTATTTGCCTTAGGAACTGGAATAATTTTCGCATGTTTCCATTTGAGAGGAAAGTAGCTATTAGTAATGATAGTGTTATAAAAATAGGTTATGTAGGGCAGAAGGAAAGGCATAATAATATTGATAAATCGAGGATTCACGTTGTCAATTCCAATTGCATTAGACTTAATTAGCGCAAAACTCGAGAGAACATCAATCTGGCTAACGCATGAGAAACCAAACCTATTGGGTTCAAAAGCTGAAGAGTGATCAACAACCAAAATTTCGCCAGATTCTGATGTATCATCTAATGTAGGAATGTTATTGACAAACATGTTATTAAGTTCATCTGCATCAATACAGCAGTTCCCACTCGCCTTCCTATTGCCAATGCCTATATCTCTAATAGTACTCCAAGTGCGTTTTGATTCCAGTGCAGACCCGAATCTCGTGCAATAATAGTCGGATTTAGCTTTCCTTATTAATCTATTAGTATCCTTTCTAGCTGATTTGAAAGCATTTCTCAATTCTCGTGTTCGAAAACGTTTCCAGCGCGCATACGCTAAATCTCTCTGACTAATAGACTCACGTATTATAGGGGTAAACCATGGTTTCCTTGTTGCTGTAACGGTTTTCGTTCTAGTGGGGACTGAATTATCATAAAGCATTAATATGTTGCTCTCAAGAAACGAAAGCTGATCATCAACAAAAACCATATTATAGATACAATCCCAATTTACCTGTTGCAAATTCCGGTGAAGAGTAATGTAATCTATGTTGCTAAAATCACGAAAGCAAAAGGTCCGATCCCTACATCCAAGCTGAAATTCATACGTAGCATAGATAATGTCATGTTTTGAAAAACATGAAGCCGAAATTTGATCATACAGTAATTTTTTTCTGGTGTCTCCCACAAGCATAAGATCTATGAGTGTGCTGTTGTGCTCCGTATAATGTGTGGGAAGAGTTGTATTAAGTGGAATGAGACCTATGGATGCCATTTCATCTCTAAAAGTTGACTCAACAAAAAGGTTAGAATTAAAATCTCCCGCCATTAGCACATCATTGTAGCGTATGATATGATCCTCAATTTTCGTTATAAAGTTACGATAGTCAGTGGTGTTATTGGGTCTATATGCACATCCTACCAACATTTTTCTACCAAAAGAAGAGATTTCAACGAAGATGTGTTCAACTTTATCATCCACACCTGTCCCTGTGCACAACTTGCATGTTATGTGATCCCTTATATATATGGCAACACCTCCACCTCTTCCAATTACCCTGTCTGACCTAAAAATCTTATAACCAGCTAGAGACACAAGCCCATCTGGTATTATGTCACTTAACCACGTCTCTGAAACACAAACAATATCTACTTTCGAGTTCTCAAAAATCCACCTAAATTCATCAATTTTCGGCTTCAAACTTTGGGCATTTAAATGACAAATCTGAAGACCTTCCTTCCGACCAGCTAGAACCCTCACCATACCATTGTTTTTGTTTTGAGCACTACAAATACACAAACTCAAATGTGCGTAGATACAACAAAAAATGAACGAGTAGAAAAAGAAAAGAAGAAGAGAAAAAAGAGCAAATTATACGAATGCAACGGAATCACAAAGCAAGCACAAGAGCGAAAAGCTAATTGTTTAATTTGCGCTCTTTCTCGTTTAGAAAATATTTGTTTTTGTTTTGCTCATGTACAATACCATGAAAAAAATTTTGAAAAGTGTATGACTTTGTTGTAACTTTTGCGAAATGTTTTGTTTGTTTGCCTACTCTTTTTCAACAAATCTTAACTTAGGTAGTTTTTGATCGTGTTTTAGTCTAGGTTTAGAGGCTATTATTGAGTATCTGAGGTTACTACCTGCTTTATGAATTTGTTGTACTCGTCTCTTACTGACGTCTAGATTAAGAATACGTACGATGTCTGAAGGAGAATTCGAAAGATCTGTTGCTAATTTTTTTATTTCTCTTATATCCCTTTTGGAAAAGGTAGACTTTCGCCCAGATCTTTTCTTTTTTCCATAGTTGTCTGTCTTACTCCTTTTATTGCGGGGAGTAATATCCCATGATTTTAATTACATACAGGGCTGTTAATAATTCCAATAAATTTACTTTTTTGCTAACAGTTGGAAAATATGTTTTTGGACTTATAAGTCTTTCGTGAAGTGTATTGTATAGTTAATAATTTGGAAATGTTGTTTCCAAATTCGTTAAGAAAGCTTAGCCATTGATCCCGTATTTTTGAGCAAAATACTCTGATGTTAGTCCCACGTTTGAATTGTATTTTTATGTGAAAAATCGTCCAAACCAGTTGAAGGGGTTAAAAAAGAATCTCAAGTTAAATTTTTATATGTCGACTTAAAACGTAATTGAAGTCAAATAATTAGACTGTCGTAGACCAAAGTTTATAAAAAAAAAATCAATAAAGTAAGATGAGTTTTATGGCGTATTCATTATAGGTTGTGGTTATCCAGTCAGCTGTCTATTTGTTTGCTGCTGATTGAAGCTGTCAAAATGTATTGCTGTAGTTTATTATTGTGTTTGTTGTAATTTTGCCTCCAATTCGCAAATAGACAAGTACAGAGTGGGCAAACAAACAAAACATTTCGCAAACGTTACAACAAAGTCATACACTTTTCAAATTTTTTTTAATAGTATTGTACATGAGCAAAACCAAAACAAATACTTTCTAAATGACAAAGAGCGCAAATGAAACAATTAGCTTTTCGCTCTTGAGCTTGCTTTGTTATTGCGTTGCATTCGTATAATTTGCTTTTTTTTCTCTTCTGCTTTTCTTTTTCTCATCTTCTTTCCTTTTTCTTCTCATTAATTTTTTGTTGTACCTACGCACATTTGAGTTAGTGTATTGTAGTACTCAAAACACAAACAATATACAAAAATAAATGGGACAATCGTTCTCACTGTTTCTCTTTTATTTTTGTTTTACTCATTGTAAAGAACACAACAAAATGAGATCAAACGTTCAGTTTTGTTTATTTTCCTACTCTGGACAAATATTTATGGATGCAACAGCTTCTTTATCAATTGAAGTAAACTTCGACTAAATCATTTGAGAGCATATTTTTCTCAAGTGGAGATTATATAGTATGTATATGATTATGATGGAACTTTATTGTTAGATTTTCGTATTGGTCGATTATAACTGGCAACCAAACTCCGGTCGCATTGTCATAGATGTATGTAATGTAATGTAAATTTTTTTACATTAAAATAAAGTAAATATTGATGGTCAGTTGGGTTGCTATGCTTAATGGACCATTAAATTATGTATAGCTCGCTGCGAGTAAACCGTATGATATAACGGCCTTTTGGGTCAAAATATAAATTTAGCAAAAAATGCGATTGATAAGCCTGTTAAATAGTTGGAATATTGTAATATTGCAACATATGCACTCCATGTTTTATAAGAATTCAATACTAAAGGTGCTTAATTAAATAATCTTTAATAATTTCTTACAAAATTTTAAAATCTGCATATAACTAAGCCCGATTACCTACAAGTTTTAAAGCATATAGTGTTTAATAAAAGACTTTAAAAGTTAACATAAAACAGCAAATTCTCTGAATATTGTTCGTATTCTGATTTATTTCACACAATTTATAATTTGAAATATGCTGTAGGGCATTTTACAGTGGCGCCTTCTTTTTGCTACTTGTCTATTTATAATATTTGACAACACCTGTCATTATATACATTATATCCAATTTCTATTTACAAAAACATTGACAATTGAAACAATTGCAGCAGTTAAATTTTTATTAAATGCCTTCAGTGTTAAATCTACCATCAACACATAAAATTCTTATAAATATGCAAACGAATATTCCAGGAGATAAAATTAAACTTCACAAATAAACCAAATTAAAATGGTTAAATAATAAAAAGATAAAGCAAAAATATAGAAAAATCTATGTAAATACAGCCAGCAAACCATGATAGGAGGGGAGCAATGGTAGAGGAGATAAGAAAAGTAATCAAAACTAAATTCATACAGCCAGCTGTAGACAATCTCACAAGTTGAAAAAAAAGAGATATTTTTTCCTGCAAAATATCAATATGCAGATGTCGATAAGCGTACGCAAATATTCATATGCATATAAATATATATCTACAAACATACGACTACACACACACATATGTATGTGTCACTTAAAAAATTGCATGAATACGCAAAGAAATAATAGAAAATATTTAGCTGCCTGTACGCAAAAAAAAAAAAAAAAGAAAATCAATAACAACTTCTATATTAAATCGTCTAAATATCTATAGATTTATGCAGTACAAAACGTTCTTTCGATATATTTTTTAAATTTATTTATTTCTATAAAATCTAGCTAAAGTATGGGAGAACAAAAAAAAAAGCTAAAGCCAGCAAGACTCAGCTTATATGAGAGTGGTATTTAAAACAATGAAAAATATAATTTCTATGCATATTCGTAGAGATATTTTGTCACTGACAATTTTATAAAAAAAATACAGAAAAATACATCACATATGTATATGCATGCATGTACTTAAAATCTACTCATATGCATATTTATGCATATTTATCATATACAAGTGCATAAAGCAGAGAGGCTATTGCAGTAGTACTTATCAAGCCCAGGGATTAACTTTGAAATGTTAACGTTATTATTGGCAATTTATATCAATGAATTTTTGTAGAATTTCATTTATTCAACAATAAATATTAAAAAAATATATATATTTACATACTATTTGTTTTAATTTTTTTATGGAAATTGAAATCACAAAATAAATATATATTTTTTTTTGTTTTCTAAAAATTCTTAGTATGAAATCTATCAATAGATTAAAAGATAATGGCAATAGATTGTAGAATTAAATGTCGTAAATGTTAAGTGACAATTAAAATAAATTGTAATTTTAGTTTTCAGATATTTGTGTAGATATTTTTTTGATTTAGTCGGCAATATATTTACAATCATATCGTTTTTTTTTGCAAATTAAAAATTATCGTTAAAAACATTTTCTTTAGTAGCTTTAAATACAATAATTTGCTCCAAAAAGTATTAATTATTTAAGTGCATTTACGGTAAAGCGCTGTAACATAAAATGTGTACTTATGAGCGTATGATTAATATTAATTACTTTATTCAATATAAAGTATACGCCATCAACAAATGGTACTGGTGATATCCTAGCGGTAAAAACGAAAAAGTATTTTCCCTGCAGGCATTTTTGATAGTCTAATGACCCAATTTAAATAAAAAGCTATTTTAGCAGGTTTTATCCGGTTTTTTGTATATTACGATTGCCATTTGTTTGAAATCTTAACTTTTCGAATATCATCGAATATACGTTTTCGCAAATATCTTTTTATATACTTATAAGTAGGGCTGAATGTTACTGACAAAACAAACAAAATATTAATTCATTTTATTAAAAACTACGACGTTTAACCCCAATTTTTTACAGCATATTTTTGCATATTTTGTCATAAATGCATACTTTTGCATTTTTAAAATTTTTTCATATTTGTTTGGCATATTTTAAAAATTTTAACATATTTTAGAAGAATTTACGTGTATTACCAATTTTTTTTCAAAATAATGACCATATAGTGGCACATTACTTAAGTATGATCTATTAAATAATAAGGGTACTTATGAAAACGCTTAAAACAAACATTGGGAAAATTGTCGAACCTGCTTTTTAAACTATTGTGCAATAGTTAATGTCAATTTGATAAAAACGTCAAAGCAAAAAACAAATTAAATACAAAACTTACGAATTTTAAATACATTTATGGGAATTATCGTTTAAAAAAATTGCTTAATAATGAATTCTCAATTAAAAGTTACGTATTTTTCAACGTTGTATCTATTGGAGAAAAATTGCCATAATTGCATCGTATAAAAATTAAATTAAAAGTTAGTTTTTAAATTAATTAAATTTTCGTAAGAATATGCAGAAAATCAAGCAATCAGACCAAATAATATATTAGCGAATACTGAGCTTTAGAACTAATAGGAATATTCTGTTTTGTAAAGTTTGCTATAATCCAGTGTCAGCAAAGAAAATATTTACCATAAAATAACACCTCGGAAGTCAAAAACATATTGAGCTCAACGCAAGAAATTATGCTAGGAAACGTTTGCTTTCAAATTTGCACCAATTACTTCCATTGATGTCGAAAGAAGTGTCTCGGTGTACAAGAGCGTTTTACGACAAAGCTTCATGTTTCAATTGCAAAAATAATTTAAATTAATTTTTACTCTTTTATTTTGTATTCTTGTCGGTATGAATTTTTTGAAATTTTTTTATTTTTTTGTTAATTTTGGAATTGAAATAAATATATCGCTCATTTGCGAGAAGTGTGGTATAATATAAGATTTTGATTCTGATTCTGAGATAAAGGTATTTAAAAATTTTAATTTAGCCAAACTGATAGGAAAAGTACAAGACACTTTTGGTCGCCACTCAATGAAAAAAGAGATAAAAATACAATTTTTAGATATATTTTAAATTACAGTTCGTCTCATATTTCTGCATTAATAACTCAAAAAACACGTTTTTTGAGTTATGTCACTCTTCTTGCAAATGAGCGATATGTAAATATAAAGGAAATTTATTTTATCTGGTTGGTGGCTAATTCTTACTCTTTATGTTTTATTAAGTAATTTTGAAAAAATATACATAGTTTTACATAAACATATTTATGTATTATGAGTTTTATAGAGCATATTTTTAACGCTTAAAACTGATTTTTTCAATGCATATTTTAGGCGCTTAAAACTAATTTTATATTTTTGGTTGCCCTACTTATAAGTATACAAAGACTACCGCCATAAGTAATAAATTTATTTAAGTAGACTTGAAGTCTGTATTTGTCATACAAGGTTTGATTTAATTACCAAAAAAAAAAAAAAAAAAAAAAAAAAAAAAAAAAAAAAAAAAAAAAAAAAACAACTGTTTCAGTAAATAAATAAGCCTATAAGTGTGATGTAAGGGTTTAATGTTTAACAAATCTTCTTATAAACAAAAGAAGCTTCAATTGTATATTAACAAGCAAGGGGCTCATGCAAGACATTAAGCATAGTATGAATCCTCGCTCTCATAAAACTCAAAACATATTTCTTTCGGCGACAACCACTTAGCAGTTTTCAGGCAAAAGCTCTGAGAGTAACATGTTGCCATGAACAAGCTTTTTAAGTCTGTAGTTCGTTCCCGAACTAATCATACTATTTAAGTCTAAAAAACTAAATACAGAAACTTCCTCAATGTATTTTCCCAACATAAGTTTGCTTTATGTTCATATTGTTGTGGATATATTGCTAATATATAAAAGCTCTAGTCAAAATCTTTCTGACAGACCTGTCTTATATCAGAAAAACTCTTATCAGGCCTAGTCGTTTGTGAAAAAATGACTCTGCAGAATAAGGCCGTGTTATAAATCTATTTTTTGCTGACATATTATGCTTTATTATATCGTTTTGTATTTATTTTAAAAGTAATATTTAAGAACATTCAAAAATAAAATACAAAAAGTACTTACCTGTAGCTTTGTAGGGTGCTTGAAGTTGTGTTGTAACCTGAAAAGAAAAACATTTTTATAAATTTATTTCTGTGTATCACAATCAAAAGTAAGTAATAAAAAAACCATGTGAAATTTCAAAGAAGCAAAAAAAAAATTAATTAATCAATTTATATATACTTTGTGAGCCCAAACCCGGCGTGCTTCGCTACACTTAGCACTACCAATTGTCCACATTTTTTGACTGATAATTTTAAATGACTACGAAATCAATTACATAAAATTGAGAAACTTTAGCTTTAACACTTATCTAGATATAAAGATAATAATATTTAACTTGTAGAGAAGGTACCACGCCCACTTGTCGAGTTCCTCACACTTTCTGACAGATGATTTTTCCTGACTATGAGAAGTCATCCAGGCCAAATTAAGAAACTTTAGCTTTAACAGTTCGCAAGATAAACAATTATCAGTATTTAGTTTGTAGGGGAGGTGCCACGCCCACTTGTCCAATTCCCCCTCTCTCTTAATGATGATTTATCATGACCATGAGATGTCATTCAGACCAAATTTTGAAACTTTAGCTTTAACCGTTCCCAAGATATACAAAAATCAGTATGGTTTGGTTTGTATGGGAGGAGACACGCCTACCTGTCCAATTCCGCCCACTTTTTTAGAGATTCTTTGCCTTGAATGTATATATGGCTATCGGGGTGGAAAAAATCAATATTTCCCTACTTTTTTGTGTAACTTTGAAAGTTTTTAAATATTTTGCAAGAAAAAATAATGTCTGACCAAGCTACACAAAGAAGTAACGAATACTTAATTATAGATATTATATGTAGATTTTAAATTAGAAATTTTGAACATTTTTAAACTGAACCAATATTTGGCATTCAAAATATCGGTTCTCAAAAATATTTCAGATATACCACTCCGTCCACGGATAAACGAGTCTTAGGAGTATCATGTACTCAGAGCCTTATATCCATGTAAAGGACGAAAGCTATGTTATCAAGTAATTAACATTACTAAGTAAACTGACAAAAAGAGTTCTGCTAGAAAGAAGGACTTTGTCTCTTCTGGCTATACACGCATTTATCATCACACACATATGATATTTAAGGAATAAAAACCTTTATTTAATGCCTGCTTTTTAATATACTTCTATATTTTTACTATTTTGTTTCTCTTTAAATCAAAGTACATAACGCATTTTACACATAAAGCTCTCATCTATGTAATCCTCGTAACTACCTATAATCCCTTACATTTTGAGTAAGTTTACTTTTTGCTGCTTATAATGTTTTTGCAATTGTTGTTTTAAATATATTTTTAATTCAAAAACTTAATGCCGAAATTAAATCATGTATTTTTGGCAAACTAAACCAAAGCTTGACAAATTACAGCATGTAAATGGATAATCAGTGAATGAATACCGGAAAAGTAATAAAAAATAACAACCAGGGCAGCAACAGCAACAGCAACTGCAGAGGTAGTAATAAAACTACAAGAGAAATCACTGTTTAAATAGATAAAAATTAAATACAATTAAAAATAACAACCAACCAACAACAACAGTAAATGTACAGAAAGGTAAAACAAAAAAAATATTTACCTGTTTTACACGATGTCACAGAGAGAGAGAGAGAGAAAGAGAGTAGTTTAAAAACAGAGCTGGTAAAATAGTACACAGATTGAGCTCAGCTAACAAAAACTGTTTTGTTAAGAATAAATTTGCTAAAAAAATCACCCGATATTTCAGATAATAGTAAGTTCGTGTATTTGTCAGGTACATATTAAGGCCCATCTTATTGACCATCTCTGGTTTATTGACACTGCATGTAAACTCTAAATAATATAACGTATTAAAACACGTACAATATTACATACAAGCATGCCAAACGTGAGACTGTCAGACAGTTAAACAAATAATTGTTACGAGTTTACAGGTGTACGAAGAATTTCACGTTAAAAATGGGGAAATTCTAATAAACGAACCGAAAAATAAAACATGACACTTGTAATTCTATATTTTGAATAACACATACATAGAAAATATGCATATGCAGAGAGAGAAGATACACACATAAACATGAATTTGTTTAATATCCCAGTTGGTACAATCATCAAAAACAACAACATTGTCATTAATGAATTTATCACAGATGATTTTAATTGATTATAATATTCTCAAAGTAACCGTTTGTATAAAGTAGTATTTTTATTAAATGAAATTTGTTTCAAAAAGTCATCATGGTTTGCCTTAAGTGACTACTCTAGGTTATCGTGCAGACATCATTGAGGACGACTTCAGGAGCAGGGCCAACTGGGTATGTGTATCTTATATGTTACAATTAAATGTTAAAAGTAATTGTAGATTTACTCAGACACGTACACAAATTTATAAATCCTAAATAAATACAAATAAAACTTAAATATCTTGATGGCAAGAGATACAGGCAACAGGCCTTAAAATAAAAATCAGCAGCTAATGTTTGTCAGATGACTCGTAATAGAAAAAGAAATCCTCAAGAAAACATTATTAGAACTTCTGTTTTTTAATGCCTAAGAATCTATCTGGGGGGGGGGGGGGGGGGTCATGGTATAGTGGTTACAGCTCTCTTACAGAAATTCAAACGACCGTGATACAAATCCCAGCGAAGAAGAAAAATTAAAAAATATATTTGCGGGTTTTCAGAAATTTAAAAATAAGAGGTTCCAATGACTCACCCCACCTCCTCCAAGAAGTCCATGTTCAGGAAACCGCTCCTTGATATTTCCCGTCTATTCCATCAAGAATCGAATGTTTAGAAGTACACCGCCCCGTTCTGGGAAGATAATAGCTGACCTACTTAGTGAAGATACTCACCACTCACATTCAATAGCCACCAACAGATGGCGCAATTACTGTTGATCATTCAAAAGTGAAGCTTTAACAGTGGCCTTTAAGAGATCATATTGGCAGCAACTTGTCCCATTCATATAAGGCGCTTAACGTTTTATCTACATACATACATAACTGGCCTTTACAACCCTGTGTCAGGATTACGGCCTAGCTTCTCGCAGCACTCATGTTGTGTGTGTCATTTTTTATCCATGAGTACCGGGACCTACAGTTTTAATGTCGACTCCGAACGACAGACTTGAGAAGCTTGTTCATGGCAATTAGTTACTCTCAGAGCTTTTGCCAGAAGACTGCTGAGAGGTAGTCGCCGAAAGAAAATATTTTTTCCATATTTCTTTTTTTGAAGATGTCGGTGCTGAGATTTGAACCCGGCACTATCGTCTTAGTAAGCCAACACACTAACCACTAGACCACGGCGACTACATTTTATCTATATATTCGAAATTCTAATACAATGCACTGCATGAGCAAAGGTTTACCCCTGAGTATTGGTCTTAAAGAAAAAAAAAACTTTTCTTTCCAAGTTAATATAAAACCAATTTGTTTACTATTTCTATAATTATTTTCTAAATTTTGAGATATATTTTTACTTTTAATTAACCTTTGAAACAACATTGAATATCAGAAATGGCAAGAGAAGTGGGTGGCTATAAAAACTCAGTGCTATCAAGTTCATAGTGCTAACGATTACAAGCTAGTGTATAAAAAAAGATATTTTATAGCCACGAGAAATTATCTTCACCCATAGTAAAGCCACGACTAAGACAATAGACTCAGCTGTGACTACCCTTGAACTGATAAAGCAGAGCAGAAAACTTCATACATACATACATAATTGGCCATTACAATCCTTTTCCAGAGTTACGCCTAGCTTCTTACAGTACCCATATTGTGTGTATCAATTTTTTATCCAATAGTACCAGGACCAACAATTTAAAATTGAATCCCAACGACAGACTTGAGAAGCTTGTCCATGACAATGAGTCATTCTCAGAACTTTACCAGAAAACAGATAAATTTTCCATTATTTTTCTTGGCAAATATTAGAGCTGGGGTTTGAACACGGAGCCCGCGTCTAGTAAGCTAAAAGATTACACACTAGACTACGGCGACCAGTATTACATATAAAGTTATTTATTTTTTATTTATTTGCCACGCCTCATTCGCCTACGCCCATTTTCAATATACTAATAAATAGCCACCGTAGTTTAGTGGTTAGTGTGTTGGATTACTAAGACGATAGCGCCGGGTTCAAATCTCAGCTCTGGCATCTTAAAAGAAATATGAAAAAATTATTTCTTTCGCCCGACTACCTCTTAGCAGTCTTCTGGCAAAAGCTCTGGGAGTAATTGATTGCTATGAAAAAGCTTTTCAAATCTGTCGTCCGGAGTCGACTATAAACTGTAGGTCCCAGTACTCATGGATAAAAATTGACACACACAACATGAGTGCTGCGAGAAGCTAGGCCGTAATCTTGAAACAGGGTTGTAATGGCCAATAATGTATGTATGTAATAAATCTTCCTCGTAACGAAATTACATAACATGGTAAATTTTATAGTGATCGATCAAGCGTCCAACAACCAAACAAGCCAATATTCACATTTTATATTCATATGCACATAGAATACTGATTTGCTTCCAGGATTGAAAAAAAAAGTTTATCTTTTTTTTTATAGATTTAATTGCAATAAAAATTCATTTACAATACTTTTACAGTTGAATTATATTTCTCCGAGTAACATACACTATAAACTGTGTGTATGAGTGCATATTGACATTTGTGTTACTTTACGTTCACGTCACAATTTGTAATTGATTTTATTGTTCATGTTAATTTTGATTAAATATGCAAATCGGCCATACACTCACTCACTCATTCAACAGAACATAGAGATTTCTCATATACTCGTACTTGTATTATCCACCCATAGCAGTAAGAAGAGAGAAAAGAAAGGAAACATAAATCACAAATGTTTGAAAAAAAAAATAATTAAAAGTGTTTAACCCTTTGAGTACTTCAATGGAGTTCATATCGTCAATGGAATTAAAGAACGCTGTAACTGACAAAAAATCGAAAATACGTTTTTTGCATCATTTTGATCAGAAAAAAAATACGCGTCGATTGGGCCAGGTCCCAGATTTCTACGATGAAAATAAATTCACTTACGCCGTCTGCGAAATAAAAAATATCAGTGGCTTTGTTCTACTTTTATGAAAGTGTTTTGGCTCTGGTGAACATTTAAGGTTTTGTCAGTTACAGCGTTCCTCAATTCCATCGACGTTATGAGAGTGATTTTTGTTAGGGTTTTAAAGGAAAAAAAAAATATTATTTTGCTATTAAAAAAAAGTTTTTAAATTTCTATTCCAAAGTTAATTATAAATATTTAAACCTGCAAGGGTTAAATGTCTCTGTGCGTGCTTATGTGGTGTGCCATCAACATCATTTATTTAATCCTTAAATACACATAAACACTTACAAGTACAACACTCTATACACACCCACAAACACACACTTATTTTAAAACATATATAGGTAATAATCCATTTTTTGTTAGGGGGTAAAGTTAATAAATTTGGGGCGTTTATGTTCAGCATGTTAAAAACTTATTTTGAAATGCAAAGGACAGGACATTCTATTGAGAGAGTTCAGTAACGGCCAACAGTGTGAAACCAATAAAAGTAAATTCTTCAAAAAGTTTTATTATATATTTTCATTTTATTTAGCCAGTAACAAATAGTTTGTAATATAGTAAGTGCATGCATATACCCAATTATTAATATATAAGTTTATTGGGGGCTTATTTAAGAAGTATTCTTTTTTTTACTTAGACAAGTACTCAGGGGAGTAAACCCCTACTCATGCTGTGAATTGTGCTGGGATTGGTAATGATATATACTTAGATCGATATTAAGCTCCTTTCAAATGACATAAATTGCTCTCAATTTGATCACTCAAAGGCCAATAGCAATTGCTCCATCTGTCATTGGATGTTGATTGTGGTGATGGTCTTCGCTATGTAGGTCGTTGTTATCTAGTACTACCCAGTAGGTGGCGCTTTTTCTCCTAATCATTTGTTTTTTATAGATGACAGGTTTAGTACATGGAATGTCAGATAGCGATTTCTTGTTGATGGACATCTTGGAGAGGGGGGAGGGGAGACCTCTTATTTTTAAACTATAATTAAAAAAAAACGACAAATTTTATATTTCATTTTTCTCCTTTACTGGAAGTTGAAGCTGAGCTGTTTGAGTTGACTTATGACTTACTATATTAAAAATAATTTGTTACTGGCTAAATTAAATAAAAATATATTAAAATGTAAGATTTGAAAGAAGTTTTAACAGCGTTAGTCTGAGGGCCGTATTAAAAAAAATTAAATTTATATTTGAAACTTGATTTTTATTCCAAAAAAAAAAACGAAAAGAGAGAAAAAAATTTAAATTCCATTTTTAAGAATTTTTGAGACATTTCAATAAGTCATTAGTTGCACCCATTGTATCGTAAGCAAAGCCATTGTCATTGAGATCTTCAAACCAAAAATCATGTTTCTCAGAAATTGAATTGAAAGATGATACAAGCTTGTAAACCAAAATGGTGATATATTTGTCTGATATTACATGTGGCTGGATGTTGAATCGGTCGCTTTTTACTCTGACATTTTCTGTCTTGTGATTAACATCAGGAAGGCAAGCTGTAGAGAGGAGATCGTGTTGCACTTCTTTCTAAGCTATTTCGAGGACACTATGACCTCAGTATACATACATACATAACTGGCCTTTACAACCCTGTGTCAGGATTACGGCCTAGCTTCTCGCAGCACTCATGTTGTGTGTGTTAATTTTTATCCATGAGTACCGGGACCTACAGTTTAATGTCGACTTCGAACGACAGATTTGAGAAGCTTTTTCATGGCAATGAATTACTCCCAGAGCTTTTGCCAGAAGACTGCTGAGAGGTAGTCGCCAAAAGAAATATTTTTTTCATATTTATTTTTTTTTAAGATGTCAGATCTTGGTGTCGAACCCAGGGCTCATGTCTTAATAAGCCAACACACTAACCACTAGGGATGGGTGGGATACTTCGGACAAGGTAAAGTCTCTGATTGGGGTCAACCTGGCGGCCTCCAGAACGATCCTTGTTCCCGTTGTATTCAAGTCGACATACAGCCTCCACGTGGCCCTGCTGGATAACATTCTAGCACCCGCTAGCTTGTTAACTAATGTATGCGGCGATTGTCCAATCCCCTGGACTTTAAATTTGGGTTGTGCGTAGGGCTTAAAACTCACCGCGTAAAAACATTCTTCAATGAAAGCTAAAACCAAAGCCTCTAAACGGACCCCCTTTAATGTTGACGAACTTGGCAAACGTTTAAAGGACTAGGATTTAAGGATATGCACCTGGAATGTGAGAACCCTTTATAGGGAAGGTGCCTCTATCCAATTGGCGGATGCTCTCACGAAATATAGGGCTGACATCACCGCCATCCAGGAAATGCGATGGATAGGACAAGGTTGTACGAGGCAAGCAACATATGACATCTACTACAGCTGCCATGACAAGAGACGCGAATTTGGCTGCGGATTCGTAGTAAATAAGAGACTTCGCCATCTTGTCTCGAAGTCAACCCCCTGAACGAAAGAATTGCTACGATCCGAATAAAGGCAAAGTTTTTTAATATCAGCCTTATTTGCGTGCACGCCCCGACGGAAGAGAAGGATGATGCGGTCAAAGTTGCTTTCTACGCAAAGCTCGAGGATGTATACGATAAGTGTACGGCACATGACGCCAAAATTGTCCTCGGCGATATCAATGCGAAAGTTGGACGTGAAGGTATCTTTGGCCCCACTGTCGGACAGTTCAGTCTTTGAGAAGCTTTTTCATGGCAATGGATTACTCCCAGAGATTTTGGCAGAATACTGCTGAGAAGTAAGTAGTAGCGGGAAGAAATAATTTTTTAATATTTCTTTCGAATTCGAATGCCGGTAGAAGTGCTCATTTTTTAAATTAATTTTGTTTCGTCAGTTGTTAAATATTATTTTAGTTTCTCTTGAATACCGTAAGAATCAAAGGGATATTAGTTTATTGGTTTCTATGCAAACATAATGTTTCAAATAAAACAAAATTAAGCTGAACTACCATTTAATATTCTTCTGCACTGTATTTAGATTGTTAACTTGATATAGTTTAGGAATACAATTTAAATTGCAACGTAATTATTATCATTACAATCACTGCAAATATCACCAATTTCACCACAAACACACCATCCTTATCATTGTTACTTGAAATAATGATCATTATTACTGTACCTACATATGTATATGTACAAGTAAAATAAACTGTTTACTGTACAGTTTTGCATATTATTCGTGTGTATGTGTGTTTCTAAAACTGTTTAAATGAGTACGATAATGACCACATTTGGGTATGAGTGTTACCACCCTTTGTATTTATGTCAATCGCATATTATTGACAATTAGAATAGGATTTCTGTTTTTTTTTTTTTGTTTTTTCTATTTCTGTTTTTGGTGTCTTATCTCATTATTTATGCAATTCATGACAAATACCATTTGTTGTTTACACATCATCAGTCTCTAGATTTTTAATGTTCTCTTGTGTTTAGTTTTTGGTATCCTTTTGATTTTTATCAAAACCAATCTCTCAATATTATTATTTATGTTGATTTTTGAGTGCATTTAGAAACGTAAAGCATTTTTGTACAAATCATATGCATATTATCATATGCATACATATCCTATTGCCTAGATAATATCTTTGTATTTGTAAATAAATATTTGTACAAATCTTAAGAAATAAAATTTATTCTATTGATGCCTGTTGTGTGCACAGTTTAGAAAAGATTTCGAAATTGATTTTTGTAGCAAGAAAAACAAGAACCATAAAATTTTATTGGGCATTAATTAAAGATAAGGTAAGAATTTATGTTCTTTATATAAATATGCGTAAAAAAATATACAATGATTTGAATAAAGTGAAGGTAAAGCAAACTTAAAACTCTTGAGTCTCTAGGCAAGACAATATAGTAGTGCCAGTTAAGAAATGTGGTATAGACTGACTTTAAAAATGCAGTTTGCAATGCTGCACTGCAATGTATAGTGCCCATAAACACATTAGACATAGTTTTGGCAATGACGCAAGTTCATAAATGCATGACAATACTTTTAAATACGCAACCTCTGTTAAATTTGTGCATCCCTGCAGAAAATGCGGCTACTCCATACACGCGTGTACGTAAAAGACTAGGACTACTCCAAATATAACCCAAATGCAGGAAAAAACGTGTTTCATTTAACATTGCAATGTCCTGGGCGACAACTACATAACCCATCTATGCATTACATATGAGTAATCTAAAAACTAGTTTACGTTACTACTGCATAGAGTATACATATAAAGTTAGCTACGTCACTATTTTGTGTTAGTTAGTACTTCATGTTAGTACTTCACTCGGTTGCTAGTTTTAAAACTAATGGTAGTAAAATATATAACCGCTGATTTTTACTGTTCCAGCCGTCATTTGTTTAATCACTGTATAGACTGTCATTGAAATGTCATTGCATTGTATTTGGCAAAGCAGTGTTGCCATGAAATGTTGATCCTCTTTATAAACTAATTTCTCTTCACAGTAGCATTGCAAACTGCATTTGTGAAGGCAGCCACAAACACAGCTCAGACAGTTAGTGTTTTATTCAATAAAAGCAATGAGCGTTCATTATAATACTCCATATATAACTTAGCTTCTTTGCTGAAGTATTCACGTATTAGCTTCCTATCTACATACATACAATTAGGGGGGGTCGTGGCATAGTGGTAGAGCGCTAGCACAGAAACTCACACGACCACGGTTCAATCCTAGCTAAGGACAAAATTATAAAAATAAAAATTTGCGGTTTTCTAAAATTACAATTTAAATTAAAAATTAAATTAAAAAAAAAAACATAAGAGGTCCCACAGCCCACCTCCAACAAGATCATCGCTCCCTGACATTTCTAATCTATTCCACCAGAAACCAATGATCAGGAGTACAGCTCCACCTTCTGGGAAGATAACAGTTAATCTACTGAAGACGCCCACCATTCACATTCAAGCATCCACCGAGAGATAAGGCAATTGCTGTTTGATCATTCGATGGTGAAGGTATAACACTGGCTCTTGAGTGGGCAAATTGACAGCAACTTGTTTCATCAACAAAAAAAAGGCGCAAAATATACAAACAACTATGAAAAAAAAAACCTTCTATCAACCATCTTCACATTCCAATACAATGCACTGCATGAGTAGGGGTTTACACCTGAGTATTAGTCTTAAAAAAAAAATTGGTCATTAAAACCCTGTGTCAGGATGACGGCCCAGCTTCTCGCAGCACTCATGTTGTGTGAGAAAATTTTTATCCACGAGTACCGTGACCTACAGTTTAAAGTCGACTCCGAACTACAGATTTGAGAAGCTTTTTCATGGCAATCAAACCCTGAGCTTTTGCCAGAAGACTTCTGAGAGGTAGTCGCCGAAAAAAATATTTCTTTTTTTTTCAAGATATCAGATATGAGATTTGAACCTGCGTTATAGTCTTAGTAAGCCAAGATACTAACCACTAGACCACGGCGACCACCACTATAACTTCCTATCTACCTACATATATAGTAGCAATAAGGATATTTTGTATAGCCCTCAACAAGTCGTTCTGGCGAGCAGTGGGTAAGAATAATGATGACTTCATATCGCACACATTTAGTGTAAAATATATGGTCTGGTGACATTGTTTGCTCCTCACATCAGTCAACTGACATTTCAGTTTCTTTTGGTTTGAAAAAAAAAGTACTGTCTTTTAGTTATACTTTTAATATTCTAAAGAATATTTAGTCTACCTGCTAATTTGTTTGAATATTCACTCAGCCAAAAGCTAAGAGAGAGTCCTATTTATACACTTTGTGCCAATTCTATATAAACCAAGAGCTGACATAACATCTTGAATATCAAAAAGCATAGCATTGTTCTGTCCTCTGTATTTTTTGTTTATATTGAATACGAGGTTTTAGCTTTCATCCTCTCCAAGCCTTTTAATACCGTGCGAGGTTTCAGACAAGGCGATCTCTTATCCTACGACCCCTTCAATTTCATCATGGAGAGTGTTTTGCGAAAGGCGGGTGTACATCTTAATGCACTTAATGCGTATGCCGACGAAATAGACATCATTGAGCATTGCTATTGAACGGGAGTCTGCTAAATGGGGTCTGGCGGTAAATGAGAGCAAGACGAAGGTACATGTTTTCGACGAGTAGGGATGTTGAAAGTATCGGCTCTTAGGTTACAAGGTTGTCAAGGAATTTAACTACATTGGTACCACCATTACCAGCAATAATGATGTCAGTCTGGAGATCAAATAAAGAATTACACTGGCCAACAGGTGCTGCTTTAACATTCTAAAAGTCTCTTATTGCTCCGGTGCTTCTGTATGGTTCGGAAGCATGGATGCTGTCTTGTGCCGATGCACTGGTCCTAGAAGTGCTTGAGAGAAAAGTTCTTCGCAATATCTTTCATCCACTAAAGCAAGCCGATGAGTTTCGCGTTAGGACTAACTATGAGCTCCTAGGCGATGTGAGCGTTGTTTAGCGCATTAACATCCAGCGGCTGAGCTGGCTCGGCCATGTTGTTCGGATGGAAGAATCTACTCCAGCGAAAAAGGTTTTCGATGCGAAGGTCACTGGACGTCGGCGTAGAGGACGTCCATGTTTACGTTGGAAAGACCAGGTAGATGAAGCCCTGGCATCAATTGTTGTGACCAACTGTAGAAGGCGCGCACTTAGCAGAGACGCCTGGAGACTAGTGTTGAGGCAGGCCAAAACCCGTGAACGGGTTGTTATGGCCAGCTAAGTCAGTAAGTAGAATACGAGGGCAGTATTAAATAGCCTGACAATGAAAAACAAGAGCTTGATTTTTAAAATTATATTATACCTCCTAAAGCTTTAGCATATTTAGGCTACTCACTACATTTGTTCAGGTTAAGTAAGCAAATCGATTTATTGAAGCCATACATTCCTAAGAGGGACAATTAAAAAAGAAAGGTTATAGTACTCGGGCTAGCCTACAACTAGCCGATATGACAAATAAATGCAACAGTTAAAGTTAATACACTTTTCTTAGAGCTATTTAATATTTTCCATACATTATTCAGACATGAAAAGCACCACAGATCCAGCAGAAAGTAGTGCTTACCAGTAAGTTATTTTTGTAAGGGAGAAATTGTAAACAATCACTTACTCCTGTGCATCTATAATGCATAACTTTTATATGAAATGAGCCGCTAAAAAGCAATAGAAATGCAAATTTATTGCAACCAGTAAGCAAATAGTACCAAAAATTAAAAATAATACCTTATCCTGTAGCATATTTGGAAGCTTTAATGTATAAAAAACAATATAATACTTCCATTATTATTATTGCTTACAATTTTATTTAATTACACTATCCTACAAAAGTGTAGAAAAAAATATGCAGGGGTTCTGACATATCAATTCTGTTTTGGTGAACCGTATAGAGTTCTGAAATGGTTTTAGTTTTTTTCGATCACTTCGTTAAGTGTCTTTTTTTAATAGCAAATATAGTGAAATACCCATCTTTACGATATTACAATTTCAACAATCGTAAGTTTTTTGTTTTGAAACCGATTTTCAAAAAGTTTTGTTTCGGTACGTGAAAATTTTCATGAAAACACAAAAAGTGAAGGTTATGAGGGGAGAAAGTACTTCATGTACTGTGTGCCTGCCATGCAATCTGTTGCAAAATGTTCACAAAATTGCACCACTGCATGCTTGTTTGGATATATTCCCTTCAAATGAGTGATAAACAAAGTGAACGATTTCACCAGAAAATTTTAAGGATTGAACAGCGATAAGTTCGAAAAACTAAAATCAGTATGCTCTCAAACTACTGCTGGCCATTAAAGGGAGGTACCGGCAGCAATTTACTTACAAGAAAACGGACACGGGGTCATTTGTATAAAAAAAGAGGAATAAAAACAAAAAAGATGAAAAATTTGTTACCACAAAACTTAGCATATCTTATTAATTTTTAAGTCGATTTTATCCTACTTACGTGTTTTCAAAAGCTACTTTAGCAAGCTTTTTTACAAATATAACAAAACGAAAATATTGTACTTCACGGTCAACAGTAGAGCATGAATAAAATGAAAATTTATTGAAAAAGTGTGTTTTGTTCAAAGTTAAACGTTCATTAGTTCAAACGTCTATTTGCCAGACCTGGACAATCACAAAGAAAATGACGTATTTTCTCCCTCTCCGAAGTATTCCCGCAACTTCTGTAGTGAGAGTTAAAGAGCAGACCCAACTTTCAGAGTGTTTACAATCTGTTACTCTCAATGTTTTTGCCAGAACACTGCTAAGAGATGAACGCGGAAGGAAATATTGTTTTCATATGTGTTTCTTTCAAGTTATCAGAGCTGGGGTTTGAAAACAGAGTTCTCTTCTAGTAAGCCAACATACTACATCATTGATGCTCAAGGTAGTAGTATTGGTGAAATAAAAAAAATAAGACACAGAAGTTCTGCAAGTGCAGTTTGTCTCTCCCACTCAACATGCTGATTTCCTATTGGTTGATTGACGATCAAACAAAAGAGCGTAAGTATACGTGTGAGTTTAATTTGCTGATATCAGCCACTACTGAACATCTTTGTACTACATACTAGACTATGGCGACCATAGAGCACTGTTTAGGTTCTTAAAATATCTCTTTTTTGTTGGCAAATCTTTTAGATCCCAATATGCATTTACATTATGTTGTTGTTTATATACGAGTATTTTAATTGATGATTAATTATTTATAAAACAAAAACTTATTACGTGACACAACAATTAATACCAATTTCCTGCCATAACATATAAAATTGCTGAGATTAACATAATTTAATTAAAATATAAAAGTAAAACTGTGGCAGATATATAATTTTATATTGTAATTGCATTAAACAAAAAAAAAAAAAAAAATAGAAAAGAAATATGAGAAAAATTATAACCATTAAATTCCACAAATTTATTTCCGGAATGTAATTTTATTGAAATATTTTTCAGTTTTTTTTTATTTTATTTTTTTTCATTATTATTATTTCAAATAGTGTTCAATTCAATTTACATGCCAGCTAGCACACCTTGTGTTTGTGTTTTATAAAAAGAAAGAAAATCGACAACGATGGATGAAAACAAAAAAAAAAACACACTGCACCGACTGAATTAAAAATTGAAAGAATATTTTGAGCTGAGCTGGTGAAAATTAATTAAAATTATTCTACTAACAGTGTAATTTTTTTTTTTTTCTCTTTAAATTCATTTTGGGTTTTTGTATTTTTTTTTTTAAGGAACTACACGACAAAACCTTAGTTACTACTCCAAAGAGCTTGGTAAGAATCTAAAGAAAGACAGACAGACAGTCAAATAAGTCTGTCCAAAACTATCTGTGAACAGCAACAGCAGCATCATTATTCTTCAATAAAACTGAATTTTAATTGAACGCAATCAATTCAATTTCATGGCATAAAGTTAATTTGAATATAAAATTTTATTTCACTATTCAAAATATTTCAATTTTTTTTCGTCTTTATAATATTGCAGCAGCAGTCAGTTTACTTTTTTCTTTTTCGTTAACTGAAATATGAATTTTGGAAACATTTATTGACTTTGAAAAGATTTTAAATTTAAAGACGCAATTAACACAAAAATTTAAAAGGAAATTTCTAATTTTAATTTTTACAATTTCCTTAGAAGTAAGAGAAGAAAAGTAACCAAAATGATCAGCCGCAGCAATAAACTTTAATTCAAAAACCCTCCAATAATATTGCCGGATTTAATATCGTTTGTTTAACAGTCGTTCTATTTAATTATTTTTATTTTTTTTTAATTCCTTTTTTATTTATTGTTTCGTTTTACTTTTATTTTAGCCCCCCTTTAATACTTTAAGTCCTTTGTGTAGCTTTACTTCTCAACCTTTTCCCTGGCAATGTACTGTATATCCCTTTTAACCATTAAGCTTTTCGTATTTCCTTTATTTTTGTTTTGTTTTCTTTTTTCTTTACCAAATACAGGCTCTAATCACTAAGAAAAACGACCGTCAAAGTTAATCAGAAATATCAACGTTTATCCGGTTTGTTTGTGGTGCCACCATTGCTAAGGTTGGCCAGATAAAAGGAAATCTGTGTAGACAGTAAAATCAGCACATAGAAGCTGAGAGATACTATACTGTAGGGTGTTAATTGGTATTACAAGAAATCTTAAAGTTATAAAAATTTAAAATACCAAAAAAAGCTAAAATTTGTTTTTTTTTTCCAGGCAAAAAACATGAAAAAATTAAGTACAGTAATCCCTCGCACTGCGCGGTTTCTGACTGCGCGGTTTCGGAGTTGCGCGTTTTTATTTTTACCACCAAAATTTCGCATTGCGCGGCAAAAGTTTCGCAGTTGCGCGGTTTTTTTTTTGCGTAATATTATATATTTCGTGCAAAATATGTACATAAATATAATTTTGCAGATAATAATAATGATGAAATTGACGATAGTGAAGGTGTAGAAATTGTTGAAAAAACAAATTTAGTAGCAAAGCACTGGCAGAATTTTTGAAGCGTGGCAATCAACTTGGTGAAGTTGACGTTTGACGGAAGCTTTAGCGCTGTATAAAGAACTCTACAGTTCAAGAGATACTATTAAGCAATCACTATTAACAAGTTTTCTTACGAAACCATTGGAGGAAAATAAAACAAATTCATCAGAAGATGAAAATTAACTTATTTAAAGACTTTTTTAATTACATATATAAATTTTAATTATGTACATACATACATACAATGAACAGATTTTAAGATTTTTTTTGTTTAATTTTTATGAATTTATTTATAATTTTAATTTTTTTTTTTTTTTGTTTATGTTAATATTGAATAGTCTTTTTTTTAGTTATCTACTTGGATTAAATTTAAAATTTTCATGATAATTTTAGGATTTGGAACGTATCCCCCTAATTTCATACAAAATAGGGTTCACAGTGCGCGATTTCGGCTTGCGCGCTGTTTTTTGAGAACGTATCTACCGCGCAGTTCGAGGGATTACTGTATTTTAATAATTATAAAAACACTAGTTTGAACACGGTGTGCTTCGCTACACCTACCACTATCATTTGTCCACATTTTACGACTGATGATTTTTACTGACTAAGGAGTAATTCAGACTAAAATCAAAAACTTTAACTGTTACTGATTTCCAGATATACTAAACTGAATAGTTAGTTTGTCTGGAAGCTACCACATCTACTTGTCCCACCTTTTTTCTACTGGTAATTTTTAATGACCATGAAATCAATCACATCAAATTCAGAAACTTTAGCTTCAACACTTCTAACTTCAACACTTTCTGTGTATAAAGAAATAAATTTTTAACTTGTATGGGAGGTGTCACGCCTACTTGTTACCATTTTGCCCACTTTCTGGCTGATGATTTGCCTTGCTCATGAAGTCATTCAGACCCAATTCTGAACCTTTAGCTTTAACCGTTCTGAAGATAAACAAAAATCAGTATTTAGAGATAAATAGGAAAAAGTAGGCGTAAAAGTAGGCGGGGACAATTTTTCTCTCGATAAAAATCTAAAATAGGTTAATACAAACATTTGAAAGAAAAATTAGTTAAAACGATGGAGCCGATTTTCGATTTTAGGTAAATGAAAATGTGGGCGTAAAAGTGGGAGGGGCAAAATTTTCTTGCAGTAAAAATCTAAGTTGGAACACAACGATAACATACATATGTACATACAAAATTGGCCATTACAACCCTGTGTCAGGGTTACGGCCTAGCTTCTTGCAGCACTCATGTTGTGTGTGTTAATTTTTATCCATGAGTACCGGGAGCTACAGTTTTAATGTCGACTCCGAAGGACAGACTTGAGAAGCATGTTCATGGCAATTAATTACTCTCAGAGCTTTTGCCAGAAGACTGCTGAGAGGTAGCCGCCGAAACAAATATTTTTTTCATATTCTTTTATTTACAAGATGTCAGAGGTGAGATTTGAACCCAGCGCTATCGTCTTAGGAAGCCAACACACTAACCACTAGACCACGGCGACTACGACTACTACACGACGATTATTAAAAAGAAAAAAGCGTCAAAATCGGTAAAATCGTTTTCAACTAAGATATGCTTGATAGATGGCATTATTGGAATTGAATTCAACATTATTTTCAATTAGTTCAAGGGGAATTGATTACAAACCAATGACATAAACAGTTATAAAAACAGTTTTGAAATTTCGAAACATTTTCACCGACACTGCTTTTTAAACCTGTTTGAGCCAAACTTAGCGTTTCCAAATTGAGTATAAACGCATACGGTTTTGAAACCTTTGTAAAAATCAACTGTAAAGAATGTTCTGCCAAATTTGATGGGGTTGTGAATTTCTTCCAATTTTAATTATTCTGAAAAAAATTAGAATCAGAATCAGCTGTTAGTTAAAACAGTTTTAAAATTGTTTCTACTCAAAACATAAGCAAAACATAGTGGTGTAGTTGTTAGAGTTCGCGCACAGAAACTCAATCGACAGAGGTTCAATCCCAGCGAAGTGTAAAAATTATAAAATAAAATTAGCGGTTTTTCTGAAATTATACTTTAAAAATAAGAGATTCTCCCCCCCCTCTCTCCAAGAAGTCCATCTGCTTCCCGAAATTCCACTCTATTCCACCTTAACCAATGTCAACAAAAAACGAATCATCAGGAGAAAAGGGCCACCAATTGGGAGTAGCAGATAACAGCTAAACCTACTAAACTTACTTAGCGAAGGTACTTACAACACAATCAACAAACAACGATGAGGCAATTGTTGTTGATCATTTAAGGGTAAACGTATAACACTGGCAATTTGTCTCATTCCTAAGTCGCTTAATAATAATATAAGAAAAAATATATGGGTACTGTCCTTTCCAAAAATTCCAATAGAGTGCACAGTACTTAGTAGAGGTTTACCCCTGAGTATTGGTCTCAAATAAAAAAAGAAAAAGAAAAAACTCTAGAAAGGCATTTATATTTTATCGTAAATAACCCTGTGCAAACAATTTCGGTCCCATCGACACCACCCTCAACACCTTCAATGGTAACTGAAAGTCGACAATAATTTAAAAAATACTGTCAAAAGGTTTTGAAAAATTAGCTCGAATATAATTTTATGACCTCTTGAAGATGGGCCATTTTCAAACATTCAAATATTGAAAACTATCACTCCATCTTGCTCTTTAGATTCCAATTCCAATTCACGCACTTTAATAGACAATTGAATATCAACGTTTAGCTAAGGATAACAGCATGGGCATTCCCATCGGCGGTGCCATTTAGCCACAGTTACTTAAGGAAAGGCTGTTATTCGACTGTTAATAGGATGAAATTACACAAACACATGTCCGTTTAAAAAAGTGCTGTTTCATCAATATACCGCATACCATATCACAAATCAATGACAATGATAATAAAATTACATAAATGAGGCTACGATTTGCTATCTAAAGTACTGTATGTTCCAAAACTGGCCCCCAGTAACAGTTTCGAAAAATTGCTTACTGCAAAGAAATTTCGTGGTAATGAAAAGGTAGTCGCTGAAATTGAGACTTCTTGTGAAGCTTAAGAGAAATAACACTATAAAATTAAATAACCAACTGAACGTGGTATCACCGCCAAAATCTACTGCACTTTTTTCTAATTAATTAGTGTAAGCATGAAGATGTCCAAAAATGATCGTATATGGGTTAAACCATATCAACTCAACTTAAAATATGCCGTTTTTGAAATGACTGTCTCCGAATTTGCTAATTTTTGGTATGAATAAAGTATATCATAACACTAAGACAAATATAAAATTTAAGGGCACTGACACTTCTGGATCCGGAAATATGAGGTCTTGAAAATCGGAAAACAGTACAAAAATGCACAAAGTTACACTTACTTAATTGTAATTTTCTTGAAAAGTATTATAGCTACGCATCTCGTAAAAGTCGCATTTGGAAGTGTATTAAATTACCTTTGATTTAATATGCGACATGATTTTTTCTTTGAAAAAGTCAAAGGTCAATTTTCTTTATCTATAAGTCGGATGCCTATATCTCCGAAAGCGACCTTTTTAAAAATTTGAAAAAAAATTATGCCAAAGATAGTTTCGTTCTCTACAGCTGTGAAAAATTTCAGAGTGGAGGTATTTTTGGATCAAGAAATAAAAATCAAATCTCAAAAGAATGTGATTAAAACTAGTCTAATAGTGGTGGGATGGTATACGATTTTTCGATTTCGATTAGCTAGAATCGCTTATTTTGTGAGTTTCAACAAAAAAATACATAAGTCAAAAAGAAGGGATGTGGGATGAAGGCAAATGGCTCTTCATCGGGGTCAAATTTTGGGTTGAAGGAGTAAAAGTCCACAAAAAGCTACACAACTTCCCGGGATTAGCCCCTAGAGGGATAAAATGTAAGACCGACACTTACTAATATTTTACCCCCCAACTTTTTTCTGAACATAGCTACCCCCTATCTCCAGTCCCTAAGGGGGCTCCAGTTCAAAGTTTATAAAATTTGCTCCTACTACTCTAGAGAGTGAGAATAGGGGTTAGGTATGTTCGGAAAAAAGTTGGGGGTAAATATCTACCCCTACCTATATACCTATCCCCTATCGCTGCTCTCTAAGGGGGCTCCATTACAAAGTTAAATTTTTATATAAAATTTGCTCCTACCACCCTATGGAGTAGAGAGAAGGGTTAGGTATGATCAGAAAAAAAGTTTGGGGTAAATACCTACCCCTACCTAACCCCTACCTACATACCTACCCCCTATTTCCACTCCCTAAGGAGGCTCCATTACAAAGTTTATAAAATGTGCTCCTACCACTCTAGGGAGTGGAGATAGGGGGTAGGTATGTTCGAAAAAAAAGTTCGAGGTAAAATATTAGTAAGGGTCGGTCTTACATTTTATTCCTCTAGGGGCTACTCCAGGGCAGTTGTGAAGCTTTTTGTAGATTTTTATTCCTTCAACCCAACCTTTGACCCCGATGAAGAACTATTTGCCCCCATCCCACATCCCCCGTTTTTGTTTCATGTATTTTTTGTAGAAACTTACAAAATAGGCGGTTCCAGCTAATCGAAATCGAAAAATCGTCTACCATTCCAGCACTATTAGACTAGTTTTAATCACATTCTTTTGAGATTTGATTTTTATTTCTTGATCCAAAAATACCTCCACTCTGAAATTTTTCACAACTGTAGAGAACGAAACTATCTTTGGCATAATTTTTTTTCAAATTTTTAAAAAGGTCGCTTTCGGAGATATAGGCTTCCGACTTATAGATAACGAAAATTGACCTTTGACTTTTTCAAAGAAAAAATCATGTTGCATATTAAATCAAAGGTAATTTAATACCCTTCCAAATGCAACTTTTGCGAGATGCGTAGCTATAATACTTTTCAAGAAAATTACAATTAAGTAAGTGTAACTTTGTGCATTTTTGTACTGTTTTCCGATTTTCAAGACCTCATATTTCCGGATCCAGATGTATCAGTGCTTCCAAACTTTGTATTTAATTTAGTTCTATGATATACTATATTTCTACAAAAAATCATAAAATTCGGAGGGGGTAGGTTAAAACCATTGGTTGATTTGACTTGGAATATCCCATATGTAAAACGAAAGTTGTTCATGTTTAGTATCGATTAAGTATATTTTACATTGATAATTGTTTACATTGATGCGGTAAAGCCATTATTCTTTCTGTGCAGAATTTTTTGGGTTTTCTGAGTGAAAAACTGATTTGATTGCATTTTGCATGCCTCCTTAGAAACTAAATTGTCACAACAAAGTGTATTCTATAGAGATAAGTAAATGGTTAGCTGAAGGTTTAAGCATTGAACTATATGGTAAATGAATCAATCTCAGTCAAGCTCTATCGATTTCTACCGGGTGTGCTTCAGTCTTGTTAATTATTAGCAGTGGAGATTAAAATCCATTATTTGATCACATTTTACATGCTCATAATGAACAATTTCCCTTTAACCCCAACCCTCAATAATCACCTTTCTTGGTGTCATGTATGGCTTTACCACAGTTTGTTAAGTCTTACCTGGCTTCGCCTATTTTTTGCTATTTAAGTGATTTGTCCTTCAGAACGAGTTGTATTTTTAATATCACAATTATCAGACCGAAAATTGCACAACCAACGGCTGTGCGGTTGTTTTTCTAGGCGAATCGCTTTTTCAGTAAACTTTACAATTTTTTTTAACAACCTGAGATGCATTCTTTCTTTTTCGATAGTAAAAAAAAGGCAGAGTATAACGATTATATTTCGAATTCTCACTATATTTCAAAAGTTAATAACTTTGATGGAATCATTCTGTTTTTTAGAATATGAAATAAATGTTACCACAAATCCTTTACAACCTTCTACTACTCTAGTCAACTTGTTAAGGCTATGCAGCTGTTTATATTGCAACTTATAGCTTTCTTAAGTAGAGAACTTTAATGCCTGCTATTACCCATTTACTTGTGGTTTGAAAACTTAAATTTATTTTATAATTTTTCTTACTGAAATAGCAAAAAGAAATACTATCTTCTATCAAATCTTTTACAAGAGTAAATAATTGTTTTCTCCTTTGAATGTGAGTTGGTTTCATTGCAACAAATAGAACATATCAAGCAATGGCATACACCAGCCCACCATTATAAGGTTCACATTCACATTGGCAAGGAATGATAATGACTCAACAGCCATTTCCTAAAAGAAAATAAAAATACTACGGTTGAAACAAATTGCAAAAGTCATAATATTTGCAACAACCACTATTTTCAACTGACTGGCAACATGCAGCAGAATAGGGCAAAAGTCAAAAGCGTAATAATTTTCTCGTTATGCCGCTACAAAGCCATACAGCAGCCCAGCAATGCATGCAGAGCAATAGCAAGAATACGAGTAATAATAATTGCTGAAGCATCATCAACACCATAACCTTTAACGTGTCTGTCCATCATTTCATTTGTCTGTTGTTTATATGCCAGCCGTCTTCTATCCAATTCATTCATCCATGTAATACTTTTTGTTGTAGCACATCTTTATGAAGGCAGTCAAACGAATTTTTTTGTTTTTCGTTTCTTTTCGCAAAGATTGTAGTATAGGATTCAAAAGTAATATATCGAAAAAAAAGAGAAAAGAATTAAAAAAAAAAACCAGAAGAAAAAGTGTTGCTAAAGTACGAGTACAAGAAATTAATTGCATTTTCATTATGTGTTGCTGTTGCCACTGTTGTGTTGTCTCTTTTTCAGTATTTGAATTGATTTTGCCTCATGTTGCAAATATGCTATACTTTTATCGAAATTTAAGTTCCTATTGCAAATGCTGCCTCTTTTTTCATATTAAAAATTTAAATTTGTTGCAGGCAGACAGGTTTGTGTTATAATGATGCTAAAAAATATATAAAAAATAAAAATAAAAACAAAAAACAGTTGTGGGTGCGTTTATTTGTTTCCCCACCTTCTCTTCAATTCACGTGTTAGATTTTGTTTTTTTATCAGTTTTAAATTTTTCTGGTCTTATGTCTGAGAAAGCCCTTTTCTGTCTACTTATTTGATTTTTTCCCACTTTTGTTTTTGCAAAAGTCTATGAATTTATACGTTTACGCGTTTATTGTGATGTTTTGTAAATGAATGTGAATGACTTTTTATAATAAGGAAAGCCGGGAGAAGGAGAGTGCTGTTTTTTAAATGCATATATACAGTTTTTGTTTCATATACAGGGTTTTAGCAAATTTTCTTATAAGAACTGAATGTCAAGAATTGAAAATAATTAATAATTGTACGAAGAAATATTTTTAATTTTAATTTATTTATTTTTCTTAGACGTGGCTCCCAATCAAAAGTCTTCGTTTTTCCCCCTTTTATGCTCATTTAACCCATTAGCGCCGATAAATTTTTTGTTTTAACGTTATCAATTTGTTTAGAAATGGAAGCTTTCAATTAAGTTTTACGAGTATATTTACTTATGTTTCCAAATTGGATACTTAAGTATGTGTAGGCTAATTAGTACTTTACAACCTTTAGCCACATACTGGGAAAGTTTTATTTAATTTTTTGTTTGTTTTATTAGTATATCCCACCTTGCTCCGGTAGCACTACCAATACCACCTTAACCAATGTCAACAACAAAAAAAAAAAAAAAAAACGAATCATGAGGAAAAAAGCGCCACCTATTGGGAAGTAACAGACAACCGCTAAACCTACTTAGCAAAGGTACTCACCACACAATCAACATGCAACGCTGGCCTTTAATCAATTTGTGTCATACCTAAGGCGCTTAATAATGAGAAAAAACAATATCTACTATCCTTTCCAAAAATTCCAACACAATGCACAGCATCAATAGGGGTTTACCCCTAAGTATTGGTCTCAATAAAAAAGTCTCTCTAATCTAGTATGTAGTGTATATACTTACTATGATGAGATCTTTGGATTCAAACTCAAGCTCTGACTTCTTGAAATAAAGAAATGAAAAAATATTTCTTTTGGCGACCACCTCTTCACAGTCTTCTGGCAAAAGCTCTAAGAATAATTGAATTAATTAATTCTCAAGCCTGTCATACGGATTCGACATTAAACTGCAAGCACTGTCGTTCGGAGTCGACATTAAACTGTAGGTCCCTGTACTCATGGATAAAAATTATCACACACAACATGAGTGCTGCGAGAAGCTAGACCGTAACCCTGACACAGGGTTGCAATCGCCAATTAGGAATGAATGATGGATGAATGAATGACTTACTGGACACTGGTCGATTAGAAACCATACTCTCCAGATGATTATTCAATACAACTATCACTGCTGCAGCTATGATGATGTAGAGAAAAATACAACAATTGAGCAATTCCTTTGCAATTGGCCCGCCTTCCTTAAATGTCGTCTAGAATTTATACAGAATATCGTAAAAATAGCGAGTATTGAACAAGGAAATATTTTGAGATACCTAAATCTGATGGACTGGATATGAGGGACACCTCGTCACGAACGCTGTGGTATTTCTCGAAACGGCCACTTATACGAACCATTCGGTTTACTAGGCATTACATTACAAGATGTATTAGCTTCCTAGCAAGCTGAGTGGGCTCTGTAGTAGGAATTAGAAATTTCTCTGATAATCACACCACTGGCGTCGCTTAATAACAACTTGGTTTTGGTTTTGCGCTATAGAGAGGAACTGAAGCCTTTTATTAATATCTATACCAATTCTTCGTTGGATTTAGAGGAGAATGAAGAGGCAGGTGAAAATCAGTTGCAGTAGTGTAAAAGTGTAGATGAAGAATCCTTTTCCGTCAACAAGGAGAAAATCTTGGAAATGGTAGACTGTGGTTTTTCTACAATCGTTTAGCTGATGATTCGCTTAAAATTCTTTATCAAGGCTCGTAGCGATGTACATAGATAACTCCTTAACCGGTATACACACTGAAATCAGTTAGACATTTGAGGTATTTTAGGGTACTTTGTGTGAAATGGCCCATTCTACTCCGCTGTACAAACAGTTATTTTACCTTTTGGTTGAGTGATTGTGGCCTTGCCGTTGGTACCAAAATAGCATCTCTGTGCTACTTGTATTTTCAAGTGAATTTTAATATACATATAACCCGTCGTATATTAAAATGTTTTGCAATTTCCTTTGTTTATATAAATTTTTTAATTTCTTTTAACGCACCCGTTATATGAATTAAACAGCCCAAGGCATTTCCGGTTATTTCAAATTGCACACTCACACCTACATGTACATATGTATTTACATACTCTACTGATATCAGCATAAAAAATAACAAATCCAATTGCAATTTTCTAGCAGAAAAAAAAATTTCAAAAAAAAGAAAGAAAAAAAAATTAACTGACAAATGATACTGCCACTCGGTAGTAGAAATCGTAGCAGTAATACTAGACAATACCACCCAGGAGGTTTAAATGATAGAGAGTTACAAATAAAAATATTACAAATAAACACATTTACACTCATCGTAGATAAAGCTGTCATACATATTTAAAAAAAGCCATAAAGTAAGTGTGGCATGGCATGAAGAAACAAAAAAAAAGAAAAACAAGAAAAAAAAAAAAACAAATGTCATTTGTTGCAGGACTGGGAGAGAAAGAAACAGAGACAGAGAGATAGAGAGAGCGAGAAAGAACTGAACCCAAAACAATACAATTCCATAGAATTTAAAGCCTAAAGGCAAATGCGGTGAGTGCGAATGGTGTCATTAAGCGATTTTTCATTGCAATGTGCTGCAGGTGGATTTTCAACTGTAATACAGCAAAATAGCGTCTACCTGCTGCAAAGGATTTTTATTTATTTATTTATTTTTTATATTTTTACAACGTTTATTCTCTTTCATTACAATTTTTTTTTCTTTTCCCTAACAATGATATGGATTTTATTTGTTGTAATAAATGAATAAAACAAGGCATAGAGTGCTTTAATATAACCAAGATTTAAATGACTTTATGCCATAATAAAATGTTTGTTTAACACAGTTTCGTTTTAAAGTTTATTTCTAGCTTTAGCCGAATATTTAAAAAATAAGCGAAAAAAGAAAATTCATAGTCTTGGAATTTTTTTTCCTTTTTCGTTATAAAAAAAAAATACTCTTTGATTTAATACAAAACCTTAAACTGTTAAAACGGAAATTGAATTGCAATGGCTTATGGCTGGCATAGCGGAAATTATAATTTTATTGTTGACTTTTTGTATTGTCAACAAATTCTATTGAAAATCTATAACAATAATAATAATAATATCTTACGCTCTCCTTTCTTTTTTCTTTTTTCTCTTTTTTAATTTCCATTGTAAATGATGGCTGACACTCTTTTATTAAAAGCAAATTGACAGTCAACATTCATTTTAAATACAATACACGTTCATAATGATTATCAAATATCCACCCACTTTAGTGGAATAAAAAAAGGGGCAAAAATAGAAATGAGAATTGTTGCACAATTGAGAAATAACAATTCCCACAATTGCAAGAATTGCTTATTTAAGGCAAGTCTATGTTACTGCAAAGGCAGTAGGTTTTTCAGAAATCCCTTCATCTTTTGACTAAGCAGGAATATTAAATGGTACTGTAGCAACAATTGTTTAGAAAGATCTTTGAATAAATTCTGGGTGATCTAGATCGAGGATGGCAAAATCATTTTCACTAAACTCTCTCTCTGGGCGGTTTGTTTTCTGAATTAGGTAGGAACAGACCTACAAGCTCCAGCTAAGGATTTAATAAATTGTATCGTGGCGTTACAAAAGTCCAATATATATAGACGTATAAGATAAACCAGTACCTTCACATCAACCACCTACACTGCTGTTATCAATGTAAATGAAACAAACAACAACAACTTTATTTACTTCAAACATAAGAAGAAGTGTAACCATCAAATTTACGGACATCGCAAAAAGAGGAAAACAAAAAAATAATAAAACTAATACCAATGACGATATGAATATTCCATCTAATAAGATTTTAAGAATATGGTGGACCCTATAATTCTCATTAAGGTAACATATTTTTCTCCATAAGATGTCCGAGTTTGATGGATGAAATGGAGAGTGGGTGGGCGACGGCCAATAACCCGACACTTACTCTCCAGTATAGCCGACAGGCGTCGTAGTTTTAAGTATAGTAGTTATTTTTTTAGTAGTCGCCGTGGTCTAGTGGTTAGTGTATTGGCTTACTAATCCTGACACAGGGTTGTAAAGGCCAGTTATGTGTGTATGTAATGTGTGGTTTTTACAAGACCATGCCACATATTTCTTTCAGCTACCACCTCTTAGCAGCCTTCTGGCAAACGCTCTGAGAGCAACTGATTGCCCTGAAAAAGCTTTTCAAGTCTGTCGTTCGTAGTCGAGTTGAAACTGGATAAAAAATTGAAACACACAACATGGGTACTGCGAGAAGCAAGGCCGTAACCAGCGTTGCCACTATTGGTAGAATTCTACCAAAACTGGTAGAACATTTTTCGTTTGGTAGGATGGTAGGCCGAATATGGTTTTGGTAGATTTTAGCAGAAACTAAAAAAAACTTCATAAGGAATTTCAGTCGGAAAGTTCAGGATTCGCGTATTTATATTCAAGTATAAAATCTAACTTTTAGCTCATATTAAGCAATTTTATCAAAAAATATTTAATACACAACACTGAAACTGATTTTAAAAATACAAATTGATTGATGTTTGAAAAATTTTTATCGGTACAAAAGCCAAAATGTATACTACTAAAAATCTTAGCCACGAAGAAGTTTTTGATGTTAAACATGGAATTTTACAATTTTATATTGAATTACTAAACCAAATCAATGCTAGATTTGATTTTAATCGAAAAGATATTAAATTGTTTATTTGTAACTGCTTCTGAGAAAGTATTGTCAAAAGAAGACTTGCTTATATTGTCCCTTGTTTTAAAATTTTCTAATCTTATAGACTGTGGGCCTGAAATTATTATGTTGCGATTAAGAGAAACAAATCTTTAAACGGAATTAAATATTGAATTATTTTGGGCTGAAGTTAGTTCAATTAGAAACGGTTTAAATGAGAAAAGTTTTGGTGAATTAAACAACTTTGTTTTTAATTTACTTTCTTTTCCGCATAGTTCTTCAGCAGCTGAACGCAAATTGTCAACACTTTCCTTAATCAAAACCAAATTTAGAAAAAAACTCGAAATAAATACAAATAATAATATAATGCTCTGTAAAGAGCTTGTAAAAGCTAATGATGGTCACTATGTGTGTTCAGCAAAAATTTAAATTTTTATTTTAAAAAAATCGAATTGTTTTTTTTTTTTATTTCTTGTATTTATAAATGTATTTTCGATTTGATTGTTTAGAAATTGAATATTTTTGTTATATTTGTATTTTTTGTTATATGTATTTTCGAAGAACTGAAGCCTTTTCGTTATATTTTGTATTTTTGGTTATTTATATGTACTTGTATAGGTGTTAATTAAAATTGTGTTCTTAAAGCCCGTATGACACCTACTTTTTTGTATTGGATTGTTATAGAATTGATAGAAAGAAACAGTAAAGGCTAGAAAGAGTGGAATATAAAAAATGTAAACAAAATATTTATTTTTGTTTTTGTGTTTATATTTATTTCAATGTTGATACTTTTTATTTTGTACAAAAAACGCTACATTGAAGGCAAAAATATCGTAAAATCGCTTAATTTTAGAATAACACTATAAAGTTAGCAACACTAAAGTATTTTAAATTCTAAATGTCAATTTCAATGTAAAATATTTTAACTTGTTTTTGACAAACTCCACATTTTTATCGATAAATTTTCTAAATATTTTGTCAATTCTGTATTGATGTGAATATAGTTGAACTCTTTACACACTTTATACTTTCTTATTATATTATATTTGCACTGTTCTCCAAATCAATATTAATACAAAAAAAGTAGGTGTCATACGGGCTTAAATGATTTTTAAATAAAAATCGTTTTTGGTAGATTTTGATCAATTTTGGTAGATTTTGATAGAAATTTTGGTAGAATTAAAATTTTTTCAGTGGCAACACTGGCCGTAACCCTAAAGCAGGGTTGTAATGGCCAATTTTGTATGTATGTATATAAGCAACATACATACATTGCAGCCAATGAAACAATTCAATTACTGTATAAGACATATCTTGGTTGTGTATTCTCATGTTTCGGTGATTACAATTGGGTGTCTAACTCTTGGGATGTTATGTATGTATGTATTATGTAGTAATTTTTTTATTCTTAACTACCTGAATGGAAAAGCTGCCGAATTCCTTCTCCATTCGTAATTTTACATTAAGTTTATTTCGTATATTAAAAGCCTCCGAATTCCTTTTATACTCGTACTAACCGTAGTCGACGACAAGAGCAGCCGAATTCCTCTTGCCGCCTTAGTGATGATTTATTTCGTAGATTCACCGAGTGTACGAGCTGCCGAATTCCTCTTACACTCGTATTAGGCATATCCGAAGTATTTTGCCGAGTATAAAAGCCCCCGAATTCCTTTTATACTCGTACTAACCGTAGACGACGACAAGAGCACCCGAATTCCTCTTGCCACCTTATTGATGATTTATTTTGTAGAATTGCGGAGTGTACGAGCTCCCGAATTCCTCTCGTATTAGGCGTTGCATAGTATAAAAGCTCCCGAATTCTTTTTATACTCCTACTAACCGTAGACGACAACAAGAGCTCCCTCTTGCCGTCGTGGTATCTTTTATTTCCAAATCTTAGATCAGCAATTATTATAAATCCGACCTCTGTTTTCTCATATTTCTTGTTATCTAGACCAGACGATTGTGCGCGCATCCTGAGGCCAACATCGTGGTCATAGTGGTAGCACGAGACAAGAGTATTCCTGAAAGCAGAGACAACATAGCTGATAACACCATCCTGCAGGTCGTGAACCTGTTTTATAGAATAAGTAGTACATAAGTTAGCTTAAGGTTTCGTTAATAAAGCTTTGTTCATATTATATTACACGAGAGGAGTCTTGTGTTTTATTTAAAGGAAGCAAACCTTTAAGTTCGAACCTGGACAGACTGAGTCATACCCCAGCTGGAAACATAAACTGCATAACAAAATTACCGTTCTTATTTAGTGGAGAATTCTAAAAGTTAGCGTGACGGCTGAAGTTTTTGCCCACATGGCTGAATGAGGCATATGGTTTAATGTGAGGTTTCTTTACCACTTTCCGTACCCTTGTATCAGGGTTGTAATGGCCAATTATGTATGTATGCAGATTTGTAAGTCCTTTATTTCGTCATAGCAGGTCCCATGGTAGTAGCGATGGAACAATGAAATGCACCCCACATTGCGCTTTAAAGAGCTTGTGATATGAAATGGTTTCCATAGTTTGATAAACTGGTAGTAAAGCGTCTCAGCGCCAGTCTATTTATAATAATTTGTCAGAAGAAACTTATCATAAATATTAAACATTTCAGAGCAGCGTAGCAGGTTGTTTGACAGTTAACCCTTGTAAGTTCTAGTGTATGTATATACGAAGACTAATAAAGTGGCATTAAAATAACAAATTTTCATGCCATTAAATAAAGTTTAGCAGAAAAAGCATAATTGGCAAGTTGAATGCCAACTAAATTGTTATTCATTACAGCTTTTGTTACCATTTAAAATGTGATGATAATAAATATTATTGCCGTTACCATTTTTTATTTTATATTTTAATAATTGCACTCTCTATAGCAGTCTGTTAGAGTGAAATGCAGTATTTTTATTGTAAATTTTCTGTAACACCTAAATGACTAAAAATAGCTGGAAGGGGTGTTCATTCAACCCTCATAGTTATAGACAGAAAAATCTCTAAAATAGAAACAAACAAAAAAAGTATAAGAAAAAGATAAATTTTGCCTCTTAATAAATGATGATTATGCAATCAAGACACGTCTTTTAATCAATTCAACGTGCTGACGTTGTCCAATAAATGAATGTTGCCAATAATTTTAAGCATTTCAATGGTTGATTATTTTATATTGATGAAAATGAAAAGATACCAACAACACACATACTCGTAAATGGGAATCTAGAATCTAGAAATGACCAAATGGTTTGTGTTTGAATTTGATGGTATTGTAGTCATTGTTAAACTGCTGTCAGATTAGCTGCATTGACCACATTGTGTGAAAATTAATTAAATCTTAAATGAAACACCTTCTCCACACTAAAACGACAAAAAGTCAAGCAAGTCAGTCAATTCAATTGAATAATATTTTACTATAACAGTGATGGACATGCTGAGAATTGTATTGCAATTAAATAGTGTTCATAAAATGATGTCAGTCAGGAATACTCGTACTCGTTTGTATGAAAGGAAATGGTTAAAATTATAAATTGAAATTAGTTTTCTTTTTTTTTTCTCTCTTTTTGAATGGAATTTGAAGAATAATTTTTTAAAATCATATTTACATTGCTCAGAGCGAGATGATTAACATTCCATGACAAATTTTCGATGATTCATTCTCAATTAGCCAAAGCGGCAGGTGGCATTTCTTTCTAAATGTTCAACAAAAACGTTTGTTATAAAAATAAATATTTCTTTAGGAGATTTTTTCCTCTGAACCCCAACTAATGTCAATAAAAAACGACTAGGAAAAAAGTGCCACCTGTTGCGAAGTAGCAGATAACTGCTAAACCTACTTAGCGAAGACACTCACCACACAATCAACATGCCACGATGAGGCAATTGCTGTTGATCATTCAAGGGTGAAGGTATAACACTGGCCTTTGAATGATCAATTCACAGCAACTTGTCTAATTGGTAATTCGCTTAATAATAATAAAATTAATAATAATATATGCACTGCTCTTTCCAAAAATTTCAATACAATGCACAGCATTTAATAGGGTTTTACCCCTGAGTATTGGTCTCAAATAAAAAATAAAGATACTCCCTGTGCATTGTACTGGTGCCATATGTATGGTGTATGGTAACTTCACCTTATATACAACTGAATGTATTATTTGAGCCCCAAAAGCCCTCTCAGGCTCCTGGTTACCATGCGAGCAGCATTAAGCCAACAACAGTTGGTAGGTAGACAAGATGGCTGGTCAACCAAGCACGTGATCAACTACAAGCAGCATAAAGTACCATTTTGATACTATTAAGACCACACGGAATTCGCATAAGCAAAGAAAAGAACCGGGTTCAAATCCCGACTCTGACATCTTAAAAAATAATGAAATATGAAAAAAAAATGTCTCTCCCCGACTACCTCTTCTGGCAAAACCTCTGAGAGTAACTGATTGCCATGAAAAACTTTCTCAAGTCTGTCGTTCGGAATCAACTTTAAACTGTAGGCTCCGGTACTCATGGACTCAAAATTGACACACACAATATGAGTGCTGCGAAAAGCTAGGCCGTAACATTGAAACAGGATTGTAATTGACAATTTTGTATGTATGTATGTATGTAGAAAAAAAAACTACAGCCTACATTTTAAAAAGGGCGAATAGGCTCACACAGTTACAGGAAAAAGCCACCTCAAAAAACCTCAAACATCTGACTGATAGTCCCGGACAGTCACAATCGTGGTATAGTTGTAAGAGCGCTAGCACAAAAAGTCAAACGGCCACGGTTCAAATTCCAGAGAAGGGGAAAAAATAGAAAACTAAAACTTGCGGTTTTCAAAAGAAGTTTCCAAGAAGTCTATCCATCCCGCTCCCTGACATTTCTGTCTATTCCACCTTTGAAGCGAATAGATAGTTTTACATCCGCACCGTCCTCAGACATATCACATGCCGCCCGTGCTCGGACGGTAGTCAGAATATAAGCGTCCGACCAGCGCCACCCAAAGCCGGTACCCTCCAATTTCAGATATTTCCAAGAAACACAGGTCAGAGGAGAGCCCATGTACATTGGGATAACAATTTCGTCACTATCATTTCCTGGATAACAGCAACCCCCCTTGTTGAGGAGGTTAAACTACTACCCAGCATATACCACTGTCACTACGTGTACTCCCCGAGGGGCCGTACCCATCATCAGGCCGATTAGCAATCCAAGGAGTCCTTCAAAGATAATCGGGGCTTCCTGATGCCCGTAGTACCAGATTAAGACATCTCTGGTCAGTCCTTTAGAACGCCAGATTATGCCCGCCACGCACACTGAAGCGTGCGTGGTTGTTCGGCCATGCACCACATTTTCTGCCTATATCGAGCACCAGGACACTCAGAGCTAGGTGAACTGGATTTTCCCCAGAGAACACAGGCCAATGACAAGGCAGATACGTCAGCAGCCCTATGTGTGTCCCCCGGGGGGTCCACCTTTGAAACGAATGATCAAGAGGAAAGATAAAAGCTAACCGACACAGACAGGTGGTGCAATTGCTGTTGATCATTCAAGGGTGAAGGTATAACACTGGCTTGTGAGTGGTCAAATTGACAGCAACTTGTTTCATCAACAAAAATGGAGCATAATTATATATCTATAAAAAAATCCAATCTATCTATCTTCAAATTCCAATACAGTACACTGCAGGAGTAGGGGTTTAGCCTGAAGTATTAATCTTAATAAAAAAGAAAATGACTAATAGAGTTTGTTTTCTTAATATTTCCGCAAGCTCTGCAGTGAGAGTTAAATGGTAGACCCAAGCAGGATTACCCATAATCCAATCCACCGCTATAAGCCTAGACAAAGATTGACGAGGGACCCCAATATTTTAGGAGTCCAATAAAATCATGAATTGACTTCTTTCTCTCTTGAGCAGATATCAGAATACACAAAGCAGATTGGTAAACCAAATTTCCTCTTGGGCGGCATAAACCCAAGGTATAGTAAGTAAGTAGTGCGATCATAGGAAAGTTCTACCGTCACCAAGATTATTAAATTTCGTTATGACATATTCAGAGTCAAGAGAACGATAATAGAACAGTTTTTCAGATCACTTAGTAAGTATTTTGTACACTTGTCTTCTCACATGGAAACTATTTATTATAAATTGGGAGAACATAAAATAATAAAATAAAAACAATACTACTCAAGGGGAAGCTAAGATTGTAAGCAGACAAGTAACAAAGAGTACTAACGGTCATTACTGGTGTAACATATGACCCAAAAGACTTGTTTCTGTACTTGTACTTAAAGATTGGCAAATACATTTTGCGTCAAATCTTTGAACAACAAAAACTGATATCTAGAAGTACATTAAATTCTGTTAAAAATCTTTTTTACCTTTTATTTTTATTTAATTCCAACAAAAAGGAACTTTTTTTTTGGTTTTTAGTAATGAATCCCTTTGAATTATCTGTTTAAAAAGCACAACCTGTGTTATAAAAATCCAATTACATCGTACTTGACACTGAAACTGAGCATAAATTGATTAAATTTGTTGCCTTCATTATATTTATTCATAGCAGTCAAGGATATTTTGTTAAATCCTCCATCATTATTGCCCGGCATGTGGCACATGCAAGCTTTTGCCTGCACTTGAACAGGCTCTTACATCCGTTTGTTTTCTAAATATGCACATTAAGTGGCATTTACTTTTATTTTCTTTTCTTTTCTTTTCTACTTTTTCCTCATTCTCTTTGCATTTCTTTTTTATACCAAATTTTCTTTATGTTTTTTATTTAACGCTTTTTAATGTTATTTAAGAAGCTGTAGTTGGCAAGTTAAGAAATCACATCAAAAAGAATCCTGTTGGTGAAAAACTGAATGAATGCCTCAAACGGGTGGTAGTGAAATAATAAAACTGAATTATATTTAAACACAAAGAAATTGGTAGAAAATAAGAAAATCGCCACAATAAAAAGATACTTTTGTTAAGCTTTAAAGTAAAAATGAAATTATTTTTTCTTAAAAAAAAAAAACGAAACCTCTCTCAAAGTCTGTTCGAGCATTCAACCGCATGTAACACCAGGGAGTCATTAGTATGGCTTCTACTAAAGCTCTAAGACCACTAGAGTAAGACAAGTTCAGTTGAATTTTTTTGTTACACAGTAAGAGTTTAGGGGGCATAAATGAAAAAGTAACAAATTCTTGTTACAGACAATCATTAGACGGCTATAATGATAACTTAAGAAAAGAACAGGTTGTCTGATAAAGTTTATTTTAAAAAATTTAAATACAGTTTTTAGCAGATAACAGTTGAAACTGTTATAATTATGCAAAAAATAGATAGAAAGCAAGTCGAGATTTATTATTTTATTGTGGCTTGAACTTAATTCTTTCAAATTTTTAGCTTTGAAAACTTCTCAGATAGCCTTCGTTTTAATAACATGGCCTAAGCCACGTGGAAAAATTACAAGTCACTACTAACTGAACAACACCATCATTATTATTATCATTCTCCTTGCCAGTTGCCTCAACATATTTGTCCCTGACTTCTTATTTCATCTATTTGAAGGCTCTCGTTCGTTGCCATCTTCATCAAACTCAGCCAGGAAAAAGGAAGTCAAAGTTAGTTGCTTCAATGGCTAAGCAATTTGCTTGACAACAACAACCATGCAGAGACTAACCATCTACAACAACTTCTACAGCTGCCCAGCCTGTTGAACATGACGTTGATTGTCTTTTGATTTGGGTGCGTTTTTTTTATTTTTTCATTTTTATTTTTTTTTCTTTGGGAGGTTTTCTTCAATACTTTTGACTTCTTTTTGCCACCTTAGACAAGTGGTTTTCTGGCAGCATTTTCTTTTTTATTTCGTAATATTCTTTTCTAGTCATTTTTATAAGATTTTTTTTAGGTTTCTGCCTTTCATTATAATTTAATATATTTGAGCACCGGTGTCAAAGACAAGACTTCTGCATATTTTCTTAATAATTTTTCTGGGATAAATTCATAAAAAACAAACCTTTACATTTATTTCCTTAAATTTCTTTTTCTTTTTTCCTATAAAACAAAATAATTGCTTAAGTAGGACCACTTGTTATTTGCCTTTTTCCTAAGCCTCGAACAAAAAAAAAAAAAAACACTCAAAATTGTTGGCAACAAGCTGTTGATTATGTTTTGATCATCACCGTGTATGACTGCTGCAGCAATATTGTTGGCGGCTTCTCTTTAAAGCTAAAAAAATGAAAAACCCCTCCCCAACAAAAATAGGAAAAATTTTATTTTTATGAAATTAATTACTTATATTTCAGGTGGATGATTTTAAGAAGGAAGCGAAAGCTGAGCAAATAAATACGGATGCACAATTTAAGACCAAATTATGAATAATAAGAGTGAAGAAGATTTTAAAAAGGATTTCATTTTAAACCCTTCAATAAATTTTATTTATATTATTACA